>JALAZF010000510.1:1457180-2914360 GCA_022829125.1 Lathyrus tuberosus
GCCTTTTATACTCAACTAGAGAGTGTTTTGTATCTCGTACAAAGCCTGAGATGGAGGCTGCAAAGGTTAACTCTGCTGGGGAGAATCATTGTACAAAGCCCAAGAGGAGGCTAGGGTTACTGTTTCAGTTGAGTGACAGGTCCAGTATGTTGGTTAAAAGAGAAAATCAGTTCTTATATGGGTAATGTTGTACTCATGGATTTGATCTGAGGACCGGGATTGTTTTCTGTTCTTTAAGGAAACGGGGAATCCGAAGGGTATTGAGACTGCTCAAGTCTACGGATGTTTTCTCCCTATTTTTGAAAGGAACTTGAGAATGTCTTCGAGACTCAAGGAGATTAGACTGTCCAAGTCTAGAGTTTTAACTTTTGTACTATGCTTTAAGAGAGATTAAGAGACAGTCCGTTCGCGGTAAAAAGATCTAGACTCTTTGAAAGACTATTCTATCAAGATGATTAATTTATGTTCCTATACCTTTAAGAGGTCGTCGGGACAATTTGTACGAAGCCCAAGAGGAGGCGAGAAAAACTTTTAAGAAGCCGAAGGGATAATTTGTACGAAGCCCAAGAGGAGGCTATCTTCCCGGAGGAAGAATCATTATACGAAGTCTAAGAGGAGGCTGTGAAAACTTCTAAGAAGCCGACGGGTCCTTGTACAACACCCAAGAGGAGGCGGGGATGCTTTTAGGAAGCCTGTGGGTCCTTGCACTAAGCCAAAGAGGAGGCTGATGAACAGTTCCGGAAGGGGTTTCACTTGGAACATTGGCCTTTTGTATATGAACTGATCAAGGGGGAGATTTCTTAGATCTAGTTATCTAAAATTGTTGTAAAAGAAAATTCTCATGGTTTAGGTTATGTTGAAATATCCGGGAGAACATCGGGTGTAAGGAGACGACGTTTTTCCTAGTTCTAGACGTAGTTGCCGGGGAAACTCTAAATATTTATACTAGTATTGGACAGTTGATATGAGTTTATGAAAGAAGACTTACAGTGAAACAGCCCCATAGTACAGTTATACACATATGAAAGCGGTAAATGAAAGCGGGTAAACACTTACTCGGTTGTAGAGCTTCCATGCTGTTTGGTTAGTTTGTTCAACAAAGAAAGCTTTGATAACAATATTATATTCAAAATCAAAGGAGAAAGTGCTTTGAAAAGATTGTTGGGGTTTACAGCTCAAGGAGAGGCCCAAGGTTTTATCAGTGATCGCACTATCGTTTTGTACAGGGACTTATACAAGTGACTGAGGCCCAAAAGGTTTTCTGTACAAAGGGATGGGTCTTACACTCTCTCAAGAGGCCCAAAAATGATTGAAAGAAAAAGAATAGGGCTTATAACACGAGGGTAGGCCCATATGATTTGTTTTTTTTGAACTGGCAATCGCGCCGAGATTTTGTTTTAATGCAGAGGGATTTATACAATATCTAAGGCCCAAAGATTATTTTGGTTAAAAGGGGATTGGGTCTTATACTCTATTAGAGGCCAAAAGATTTTGAATGGGTCTTATAGCTCGAGGAGAGGCCCAGATGAAAATGCTTTTGAAAAACGACGATCGCGCCGAGATTTTGAAAACACAGTGAGACTTATACAACAACAGAGGCCCAAATTATTTTGGTTTTTCTAAAAGGGTTGGGTCTTACACTCTACTAGAGGCCCAAAAGGTTTGAAAAAGTTTGATGAGGGTTGAATTAATAAAAAACCCTAATTTGTTTTCAAAATGTATTTTAATTGAATAAAAATTCAATTAAAATGATCAAAATTGTTTAACATGTGGAAAACAAATTGTGATCTTGGATTAATGTTTCAAAAATCAAGTTTTGACCTACAAAATGATTGGAAATCATTAAAACTTGCAAAATCAAGAAGGAAAAAATATTTTAAATGTCAAAAACAATTAAAGTATTAATTCTTGGCAAAAATATCAATTATATGAAATAAATAATATTTTTGGGAATTTTTGGTAAAATAAAATATTTTAACATTTTTGTGAATTATTAAAAAAAGAACCAACTAAAAATTATTAAAACTCATAGAGAAATTAATTTTTGAATCAATTAAATAAAATCACAAAATTCAAATATTTGAATTTTCAAAAAAGGCGGCAAGAACAAGGGCAAGAACACGCGCCACCCTTTGTTTCTGCAGATTTGCGTTTTCTATCCAATCTCACTGAATACTTGATTATATCATGCAATCTACATATCAATCTACTCGTTTCAACCTCACGATCATGTTTATGGTCTTTAATTTCATTTATTTTAAGCATGGAATAAGAAATCAAAGAGAAACCTCAAGAACCCTAAATTCTGCATGAAGGTTCAGAAATTCCATACACGATTCATACAAAGCAATTGATTGAGGGTAAACACTCTATGCATGATTATGAACATATGGCCAAATTATTGTGCAGTAAAAATTGCATGGATCATAGAGTTAGAAGAGCTCATGCTTACCACTTGCAGCTGGTGATCGTGTTTTGGGTTAGAGGTGTTACAACTAGGTTCCAATGATCTGGATAGCTTCCCTAGGTGCCATGAAGTGTGTCTGGATGCTTGGAGTGGATTGATTTGAGCTGGAACTTGATTTGGTACCTCAACTGCAAATATGTCAAAGGCTTGAGCAGTTGGCTGGTGATTTTGTGATTTTGGTGTTCCAGATGTTATGTGAGTGTTTGGATCACTTCTATATGATGCATGTGAGGTGTGTGTGTGATTGGTTTGATTGGAATTGCTCTCAAACTCAAAACCCGATGGTGACTTGCCTTAAAAGGAAGAATTGGAGTGAAGAAGGAGGTTTTGAGGAAAACATCTGTTTGATGGCTTTTGTGTACTCAAACTGAGCACAAATGAGCTCTATTTATAGTAGAGCAAGTTTTTTTTTTCAAGCAATAGTGAATGCCAACTGCTGCAGAGGTTTGGCCAATGGTTGCACTTTGGAATCTCAAGTCTCCTCTAGCCATTGACTAGAGGTTAGAGCACAGAGTTGTGGTTCCCTAGTTGTTGGATCATTCTTGACTGAATTCAGTTGCAAATGTGTCAGTCCATGCCACCTTGGTGCATCCATTAAATGCTTCAATCCAAAATTGGAGTCTTGTCCCTCTTTTAGGGATTTCTAGGTTTGGTATGCTACTTTTGGTTTCAAAGACTTCGGAGGCTTGGGATCAGAGTTGGTTCCTCCTTGGTCCCCCTTGAGGTGTTCAGATGGATAGAGTTGCTTGCCCTTTGCAAAATTTGGGAAAATCGAGTAAAACTCCAAAATTTGCCTTGCTTTGGCAGTTTTCAGCAAGGCATATTGGCATTGTCATATCTCATGCCTCAAGTGGACTTTGATGGAGTTCTTGGACATTTTGGAAAGCCCTCATATGATGCAACAACTGTTTGATCATAATTGGTTTTGATAATTTTTGGATCCAAGTGAAAAATGCCCCTACATTTGGAAAAAAGTGAAGGCAGATTTTGACTTAGTGAAAATTTCACTAAGTGTTGGAAAAAGTGGCATTTCATGTTTTCAGCCACTTTGATCATTCCATAACTCAAAATTCCTAATGAATTGGAATGAGGTGTAGTTGAAGCTTTTGTAGAGGGCTATGAGGGTTACAAATCCATCTTTGGATGGGAAAAAATGGTATTATGGTTTAGGAGTTATGGTCCTCCAAAGTTGGTACCCTAGCCACTTTGTTCCATAACTTAGAAAATTTTCTAAGTTTTTAGGGTTACCCCTTTTACAAGTTATCCCACTTTCCTTGATTTTTCTTGATGAGTGATGATTCAAATCACACATTAACATCATTTTAGGGTTAAAAAACCATAATTGTGAAAAATCTCAAAAAGTCAAAGTTGACTTTTGTGCACAGTTGACTTTTTGTCAGATGAACTCCAAACTGTGCGATCCTCTATGAAATCAAGTCCTTGACCTAAATCAAACCTAATGGACATGTTCCATAGGTATCATAGGGTGTATTGAATCATGTCTTAGGGTTTGGGAGCATGTCCTGGTCAAAAGTCAAAGGCACAGTTGACTTTTCTCGCGAAACCCTAATTTTGGTTCAGATGAACTTGAAACTTATTGTTCAAGCTTCTTGGATCAATCCATTGTTGTAAATGGATCAATGTGGTGTGTTAGGGACCCTCAAATCATCTCTTGAGGTCTTGGCTCATGATTTATCCCAAAAGTCAACTTAGGGGTGAATTAGGTCAAGAAACCTTAATCCCTGATTTTTAGTGAATGCATCCCCCGAGGCTAAATTGACTTAATGATGGGGTCTATGAGGTCCCATGGAGTAATTCAAGTCATGCTTTGAAGCATTGGCTCATGCCCAGGGGAAAATTTCCATCTGGAGGCCCTGGTCGACCAAAACCCTAATTTGGTGACACTGTCGATCTTAAGGCTTAATCCACCTTCAATGCTGCAACATTGTGCTTGATTCTTGCTGTGGGAGTCCTCTTGATTCATTGTGGATGTTTGAGAGGCTAGAAAAGTTGAAGATCATGTCATTCCTTGATTGATCCTTTGTCAAAGAGCTCTGAGAGGGCTTGAAACCCTACTTTTGATTGTAGTAGATGTTCACCCATCTTTGGGGAGACTAATGGTTCTTCCATATTGTGATGATGATTTGCACAATGATGGGAAATCTTAGTGATCAAAATTTGGGGTATGACACTTTTGTACGTCGGATTTGAAACTGAGACAGTATTCTATGTTATGCCCCGGTCCTCCTTGATGGTAAGGACAAGTCTGATCCGCTTTGAACCAAAAAGGCGAATTTTCTGGCACCGTAAGAGGAGATTTAGTCTGGACATGCCCCTTGACTAGTACTAATGGAAATAGTTCTGCGTACAACACAGGTATAGGGTCGAACCCTGGTGGTCGCGTTGCACGATTGTTGTTGTACAGAGGGCGAGCCTACTGAAGAGGCTCTTGTGTCCTTTGCTGATATTGCTGTTGAATCGGTTGGCTCTGCGCAACCTGAGGTTGATACGTAGGAACAGGCATAGGATTGATAGCAGGAGTTACAGCTACTACTGGTTGATATCGTGGCCTTTGCTTTCCGAGAGAGATATTCCCAATATCCTGCTTTTTTTCTTAGGGAGAGCACTACCGTAACGTTTTGTACTACCCGATGATCCAGCATATTTAACTAAACGTCCTTCTCGGACGGCCTCCTCAAGGAGAACTCCCATGCCCACCATCTCGGTGAAGTCACTGGGCGCACTGGCGACCATTCTGTCGTAGTAAAATGAGCTTAAGGTCTTTAAGAAGATCTTTGTCATCTCTTTTTCCTCAAGAGGTGGACAAATCTGGGCGGCAATTTCACGCCATCTCTGAGCGTACTCCTTAAAGGTTTCCTTGTCCTTTTGTGACATCAATCTGAGTTGATCTCTGTCGGGTGCCATGTCCAAATTGTATTTATATTATTGAACGAAAGCAGCGCCAAGATCTCCGAATGAACCGATCGTAGCGCGGTTTAAACCCATGTACCATTTTAATGTGGCACCGGTTAAACTATCCTGAAAGTAGTGAAACAGTAGCTCCTGGTTCTCTGTTTGAGCAGACATTCGCCGAGCGTACATCACCAAATGACTCTGAGGGCAAGAGTTACCCTTGTATTTTTCAAAGTCGGGCACTTGGAACTTGTGTGGAACTTTCACATTGGGGACCAAGCAAAGGTCTGTGGCTTCCTTTCCAAATAGTTCCTGACCGCGAAGGGCCTGCAGTTCTTTCTGCATCTCCAGGAATTGTTCCTGGAACTCATTCATTCTGTCGAACATGCTGTCGTTTCCACCAGAAGGTATCTGTGGAATCTGTCCTTCCGGGACAGTGTGTACCATAGGTGGTGGTATAGTCATTATGGGCGAGACTCTTGGTGCCTCCCAAAGTTTGTAACCTTCAGGAGTTGCTGCCATGCCCCTGGCATCTTCACTTTCCTGAAGTTTGTAACCTTCAGGCCCAGCGGCTCCTGCTGCAGTTCCTTGATCCTCATTGGTCAGCGGAACATATCCTTCTGGGATATAGTTAAGTGGCATGCCCCAGGGGAGATCTTTCGACATTTTGTACCTAGGATCATACGTCTCCACTATGGGCATTGATGTGATCTCCGAGATCACAGTTCTTTGTTGTTGCATATGAGCTTCTACTAGAGCTTGCATGTCGTTATGAAGCTTTCTCAGATCCTCTTTCAGAGTGTCGATCTCTTCTCTCAACTCTCTGTTCTCTTCCTCAAGATCATCCATCTTTTTCCGACGATTGGCCTGAGTATTGTACGAATGAGACAGTTTGACCCTAGAATCGAGACATAAATGTGAGATTCGTAGGTAAGAAGAATACGTTTATGATAAATGCAATGATTATTAATTATTTTTGTTTATTCAAAGTAAACTTTGACAATTAGATTGCAAATATCAAACAATGGGGAGAACCCCATTTTATTTACTTCAAAGGATTGTGGAAATGGAAATACAGTAGATTACAAAGTGCTGGAAAAGGAAATCTAAACTAATGGATCCTGAGTCCTCTCTGAGGAGAGCTCAAGTGCTGGTTCGGGTGCTTTCCTCTTCTTTGACCGGGGCTCTTGGGCCGTTGTTGGGTTGTCATTCCTTTGCTAAGTGAAAGGAGCGAGCAAATTCCTTTGGTCATCCTGATTTAATACAGCATGTTGCTCTAAAATCTCAATCAGAGCGTCTTTTTCTTTTAATAGCTGCTGTATTTTCTTATACTCCACATTGAGAATACGGTACTTGTGTCCTCCAAGACCTCTTCTCCTGCTGAACTTTCCTGAGAGTAACTTGAAGTTTTTCCGTCTCACACATAAAATAAAGGGCAGAGTCCCTTAGTGGAAGAACTTCCTGATGAGGGTAAGGCATCCTCAGCTTGAGAACTCTAGTTTGTACCCAATGGAGATAAGGCTCCATCGAGACACAATCTGGTTTTCCTAGAGACTCTTGTCCTTTCCTATGAATGTGTTTCCAAGCGTGCACTATTTCCGTATTTAGTGCCCTGTCATTTTCTCCTTCCTTGAAGAAAAGACCTTCCAGATGAGCACTGCGCGGGACATGCCTCATCGGGTATCCAAATTGACAATGAACTAACACCGGATGATAGTTGATTCCCCCCTTAGTTCTTATAAGGGGTACATTTGGGAAATTTCCATAATGGTCAATGATTTTGATCCCGTCGTAGATTTGATTGTACAAATCGATGTCCGAGTTGGTAAGAGACATGACTCTCTGCGACCAACGTAAAGTATTCTCTTGATCCCAAAATGCAGCAGATTTGGGCAAATGGGTAGTGAACCATTTGTATAGCAGGGGTACACAGCACGTGATCATCCCTTCACTGTATACATTCCTTAAGTGTACCGAATGATACGCATCTGCGAACAGGGTCGGTACAGGGTTTCCAATCAGAACTATCTTAATGGCATTGATATCCACAAAGTTATCGATGTTGGGAAACAAATATAACCCGTAGGTGAGCAAAACAAAGATGCTCTCGAAAGCGGCCACGTTCCCTATACTGGCAAAGTGCAGGGCTTTCTTTGTCAAGAACTGGGCTGGAAAACCTTGGATGCCACCCTTAGTGGTCATGTGAGTCCTGACTTCCGACTCGTCCAAATAAATTGCTCGTGCAATAGTCTGATCCTTTGGAATTTCTTCCAGTCCAGAAAATGGAGCTTGATAATTGATATGTAAATCAGTCAAGTGAGAGTACTCCTCCAGTGTTGGTGCTAGTTGATAATCCGGGAATGTGAAACAGTGATAGACCGGATCGTAGAACTGGATTAATGTGGACAGGATTCCTTCAATTACGTGGACCCTTAACAAGGACAGCAGTCCTCCATACTTGGCTCTGAAAGCCTCATGGTTGGTGATCATTCTCGCCAAACCTCTCAAATCCTCTAACTTTGGAACCTTGAAGGTGTACTTATGGGTTTTCCTTCTACCGAAATCCATTAGCGCAATCTCCTTTCTCTGATATTTGAAATCATTGTCTCAGTTTAATTTGAAAAAGAGAGACTAGAAGAGAAGATTTTCTTTGTTTTAATGTTTTTTAGATGAATGTATGAATGCAACACACAAAAACATAAAAAAAACATGGGGTCAAAGGGTCGGTGTCATGAAGTCAAGGCTCTACCCCCCCCCCCCCAAAGGTTTATACTGGTGATTTTTTGTACCTGTCCGCAAAATCATTGACCCCTCTGGGATAACAACAGCAAGCGGATCGCTAACGAGCTGATTGTAACACCCCCTTTCTATACCCCCAAATAATCACATAATCATTTAGGCACATATTAAAAATTCCGTCAGAGTATAATTATAAACATAGTATAAAAGAGGTATGTCACATTTTACATGAAATTAAAACATTCAACACCTGCTCAACGATTGATATGCAACAGTGGGGTAACTTTTCAACAGAGGAACTTAGCCCTTACACCCACATTTCAATAATTAGAATAAAAGCGGAAAATATAAACATTGAATAACATCAAACATATATACATATATACATACATATATATATATATATATATATATATATATATATATATATATATATATATATATATATATATATATATATATATCATCAAGTATTATCCACCAACATAATTCATGTTTACATAAACAATCATCAACAAGATACATGTACAAATGTATAACAAAAGAATCATAAACATTCTAGCTACCCGGTGCTACATATCAGAGCCGACCGACCAAAAGAATGAAGACACGCTTCACAAAAAGACCACCAGCAAACCTACTCTGCAATGCCTCATAGAGCATCATAAAACAGCAGAAGGGTGAGAAATATTATCATAATAAAAATGCATATAATTATATATCTTAGCATAAAAATACACATATTCCACATCCTCACCACAATTCATCACAACACACTCATATACATCACAATGTATATATGTTCAAAACCAAGAATATTCATCATGCATACTATCACAATTCTTATCATTCCACATAAACATACATATTCATGTTTATTCAACAATGCACCATTATAAAGATGCTAAATGCAAATCATAGAGACTGACTCACGACTCTATGCAAATGCAATGCGGTACCGACTCAATCATCTCAAGTTCACTCAAGAACTTATTGGAACCATCGCTCGTTACCAATGTAACTCCCCGTCGGGCCTACGATGTTCACCCATTGCTCACACCTCACATAGGCACACAATGTTTATGGATTGCTCACACCTCACATAGGCACACAATCCGATTGCTCACACCCCACATGGGCACACAATCGTTTGTAATAATCGCTCACACCTCACATAGGCACACGACGTTACAACGGATTCTCATTAGAATCACACAACCCAAGAATGTACATCATTATGCTTCACATACAAAATGACTCAAGACATTCTTGAAATGCATACATATTCACAATATACTCATGCATTCATCTCATACTATCACATACAATCTATATACATTCACATCAATGCACTATTGTATGATTCATATCCAAAACACACATTCAAAACGGTAAAAGTCGCTAAATAACACTATTCCCGACTTTCCGACATAATTAAATCGGCTAACAATTTCCAAATCATCATAATAAGAAAGTACAACTCAATAGCTTCACAACGATACCAAGAATGTAAAAATCGGATAAACGGAACAAAAGTTACGGACGAAAACGAAAACACATTTTTGAAAAATATCATTTTACCATTTGTCCTGTCCATATGCGTGTTGCCCTGAGCCATACGCGTATGAGCAGAGACTCATTTTTCCCAAAGTTCACATGTAAATGTCCGTACGCGTAATGCCCAACCTCGTACGCGTATTGCCCTGAAATGCTACGCGTATCATACGCAAATGGGCAGATGGCCGAGAAAAATAACATCCCATACGCGTATTGGCCCATGGCTCGCCCACCATACGCGTATTGCCAAGGTTCATACGCGTATGAACATGCCCCATACGCGTATGACCTGGAAAAACCAAAAAAATTCTTCTGCATAATTTTGTTCTACGGGTTACTCCCAAAATCATCCCAAATTCCACCTACACACCAGAAAATTACCAATACAATATCCAATGACAAGTATATATCATATACCAACAATTTTGGACACTAAAAACATGATTTCAACCACATTTAATCGATTTCCAAGCAATTTTACAAAATATGGGTTTATACAAAAACTCATAAAAATCCACAATAACAACAATACAATCATACATAATGATACACATTGATAAGATAATAAGATTTCACACCCTTACCCAGATTAAATTGATTCCTAGAAGTTGTTTTGAAGATTTCCAAGTTTTTCCTCTTTTCCTCTCTTTTCTCCTCTTCCTCTTTCTTTCTCTCCTTTTTCTCTCTATCTTTCTTTTCTTTCTCTTTCTCTCCTATTTCCTCTCCTTATCTCTTTTTCTTTTCTATTTCTTATTTTCTACTCAAATTAAATTAATTCATTTTCTCACAAAATTCTATTTCCACTAAATTTCTAACTTATCATTAATTGAGAAATGTCTAAAATACCCTCCATTCTAATTTCCCGAAAACTCTCAAAAACGGTAAAATATCATAACATGTCAACATATCATTTTAACACACCAATTTCATAGATAAAAATAATTTATCACTCAATTTAAATAAAAGACTCAACAAAATGGGAAAAATCGGAATCGGGGCTTTACAACTCTCCCCCACTTTAGAAATTTTCGTCCTCGAAAATATTTCCTGATTCAAACAACTCCGGATACGACTCTCGCATCCTACTCTCTAGTTCCCAAGTCATATTGCCTTCCGCAGCGCCTCCCCACGCTACTTTCGCAACCGCAATATCCTTGCCTCTTAGCTTCTTAACTTCACGGTCCAAAATCCTAATCGGTAAAGCTTCAACCGTAAGGTTATCTGTCACTTCAACCTCGTCCATAGGAATAACATGTGACGGATCCGGAACATACTTCCGAAGTTGCGAAACATGGAATACATCATGCAAATTCGAAAGATTCGGAGGCAACGCCACACGGTAAGCCACATCACCAACTCGCGCAGAAATCTGATACGGACCAATAAAACGAGAAGTCAACTTCTTCGACTTCAAAGCACGACCCACACCCGTAACCGGCATAATTCTCAAAAACACATGGCCGCCTTCTTGAAACTCAAGATCTTTCCTTCTCTTGTCATGATAGCTCTTTTGTCTACTTTGAGAAGCTTTCATCTTCTCACGAATAAACTTCACTTTCTCCATCGTTTGTTGTACCATCTCCGGTCCAACTATCGTCCTCTCACCGGTTTCATGCCAACACAAAGGTGTTCGACATCTTCGACCATACAAAGCCTCAAATGGTGCCATACTTATACTTGAATGAAAACTATTATTGTAGGTGAACTCAATCAACGCCAAATAACTATCCCAAGCACCACCTTGCTCGAGCACACAAGCACGCAATAAATCCTCCAACGATTGAATTGTCCTCTCGGTTTGACCATCCGTTTGCGGATGATACGCCGAACTCAATCTTAGCTTAGAACCCAAAGCCTTTTGTAAACTCTCCCAAAACCTCGATGTGAATCTAGGATCTCTATCCGATACAATACTCTTAGGAACTCCATGTAACTTCACAACCACTAGAACATAAATCTCGACTAACTTCTCCAAAGGATAACTAATATCAATTGGAATGAAGTGAGCGGATTTAGTAAGCCTATCAATGATTACCCAAATAACATTATGACCTCTTTGCGTATTCGGAAATCCCGTAACAAAGTCCATCGATATGCTATCCCATTTCCACTCCGGAATGTCCAACGGTTGCATCAATCCACTAGGCTTTTGATGTTCCACCTTAGACTTTTGACAAGTTAAGCATGCATACACAAATTGAGCCACATCCCTCTTTAATCCGGACCACCAAAAGATTTTCTTCAAATCTTGATACATTTTATTCGCTCCCGGATGAATACTTAAGTTACTTCGGTGTCCTTCTTCCAATATCATCTTTTTCAACTCCGCATCATCGGGAATACAAATACGACCACGGAATCTCAAAACTCCAAAATTATCAACCTTGAAATCCTCATTCTCATTCATCATCAAATCAACGAACTTCAAATCCAACTTTTGCTTTTCACATACGGTTGCAAGAAAATCATTCATAACATGTAGCATACCAAGTCTCACACTTCTCGGCGTCATTTCACAAACCAAACTCAAGTCTCTAAAATTCTCCAAAAGTTCCCATTCTCTCATCATCAATGCGGACATATGTAACGACTTCCGACTCAAAGCATCGACCACCACGTTTGCCTTACCCAGATGGTAATTCAAACCAAAATCATAATCCTTCAAAAGCTCTAACCACCTTCTTTGTCTCATGTTCAATTCTTTTTTATCAAATAAATATTTCAAGCTCTTGTGATCACTAAAAACTTCAAATCTTGCACCATAAAGATAGTGCCTCCAAATTTTCAAAACAAACACCACGGCCGCTAACTCCAAGTCATGCGTAGGATAATTCTTTTCATGCACTCTCAATTGTATCGAAGCATAAGCCACAACTTTTCCATCTTGCATCAAAACACTACCTAAACCAACCAATGAAGCATCAGAATACACAACAAATGGTTCCGTCGGATTTGGCAAAATCAAGATCGGAGTCGTTGTCAACCTTCTTTTTAGCTCATTGAAACTCTCTTCACAATGAATATCCCAAATGAAAGCCTTTCCTTTACAAGTCAATTGCGTTAACGGAAGTGCCAACTTCGAAAATCCCTCAATAAACCTCCGATAATAACCCGCCAAGCCTAAAAATCTTCGAATCTCCGTAACCGATCTAGGAGCCTCCCATTGCATCACCGCATCAATCTTGGATGGATCAACACTAATACCACTACCAGAAATAATATGTCCAAGAAAACTTACTTCTGACAACCAAAATTCACATTTTGACAACTTAGCATACAATTGTTTCTCTTTCAAAATTTGTAACACAATCCTCAAATGCTCTTCATGCTCCTCTTGAGACTTAGAATAAATCAAAATATCGTCGATATACACAACCACAAAATGATCTAACTGTTCATGAAAAATACGATTCATGTATTCCATAAACACACCCGGCGCATTAGAAACCCCGAATGGCATCACAGAATATTCGTAATGGCCATACCATGTCCTAAAGGCCGTCTTTTGAATATCCTATTCTTTCACACGAATCTGGTGATATCCTGATCTCAAATCAATCTTGCTAAAAACACGCGCATCAACCAATTGGTCCATCAAATCATCGATCCTTGGAAGCGGATACTTGTTCTTAATTGTCACCTTGTTCAATTGTCGATAATCAATGCATAACCGCATACTCCCATCCTTCTTCTTTACCAACAATACCGGAGCACCCCAAGGAGAAACACTTGGTCTTACAAATTTCTTGTCCAACAAGTCATTCAATTGCTTCTTCAATTCTACCAATTTCGATGCCGACATACGATACGGTGCCATCGAAACCGGTCTAGTACCCGGAACTAGATCAATAGAAAACTCAACTTCTCTTTCCGGCGGTACATCCGTAATATCCACACATCGAGCTCAACTTTACTCTCCACTGACAATGATGCAAACAAACTAAATAATTGAGCTCCGTCCGCTAAAAGTTTCTTCAACTCTTTAGTGGATAGGAAACTCTCATCTTCATCATCTTCCAAAGAAGGAAACCTTACTAACTTGTGATAGCAATCTATATGAACTCGATTAAATTGCAACCAGTTCATACCCAAGATTACGTCCAATCCCTCCAACGGCAAACACACTAATTCCATAAGGAAGTTTTTACCATACATGGTCAAAGGACAACTTACACACACCAAAGACGTAGTTACCGACCCTGAAGCAAGAGTCTCAATAACCATCTCACCACCCCAAGAAGTCATAAACAAATTCAAACGCTTAGCGCACTCACGAGAAATGAATGAATGAGTCGCTCCCGTATCAATAATAGCAACTAAAGGTGTACTATTAATAAAGCATGTATCTTTAATCAAACGGTCTGCACTAGTATTATCCGTTCCCGCTAATGCAAACACCTTTCCGCCCGCTTGAGCTTGTTTCGGCTTAGTACACTTAGTACTAATGTGACCCACTTCTCCACAATTATAGCACTTCACCACATTCCTTCTACAATCGGTAGTAGCATGCCTAAGGCCTCCACAGTTAGAACATTTCACCACAGTCTTCCCACACTCAAATGATTTATGACCCATTTCACCACACTTGTAACACTTAACGGAACCGGAACCTCCTCCTCCAGATCTCTTCTCAAAGTTTCCCCTATGCTTGCCCTTATCAACGGGTGTCACATAAGGTCCACTTCTAGCTTGTTGCTTTCCCTTCCTCTCATTCAAACTTTTGTAATGTGTAAAACGAGCCTTGCTATCTTCCTCGAAGATTCTACAACATTCCGTCAAATCCATAAACCTTCTTATCCTTTGATATCCCACAGCTTGCTTAATCTCGGGACGCAAATCATTCTCATATTTAATACACTTTGAAAACTCAGCAGTAATTGCAGCATAGTGAGGATGGAATTGAACCAACTCCACAAACTTAGCAGTATAGTCCACCACGGACATACTACCTTGTTTCAGTTCAAGGAACTCCATCTCCTTCTTCCCTTTCACACTTTCAGGGTAATACTTCCTCAAGAACTTGGTACGAAATAAATTCCAAGTTATCTCTTCATCATCCACCTCAAGAATTTGACGCATACCGACCCACCAATCGTCGGCTTCTTCCTTCAGCATGTGGGACCCAAGCCTCACCTTATTCTCCTCTACATAGCCCATGACTCTGAAGATCCTTTCAATTTCTTTCAACCAAATTTGAGTACCATCGGGATCAAATCTTCCTTTGAAGACCGGTGGATGATTCTTCCTGAACTCGTCATTAGCATTCACGTTCGGCGCACCTTGCACCGCCCTAGCCATTGCTTCCAAAGCAGCAGCCATCGCATTTTTGTTTCTATCAGCCATATTCTGATCATTCTCAAAACTGACAACAAGGTTAAACAACAGTTCAACCATCACAACAACAAGACAGACACAACTGACTCAACACTGGCTCTGATACCACTTAATGTAACACCCCCTTTCTATACCCCCAAATAATCACATAATCATTTAGGCACATATTAAAAATTCCGTCAGAGTATAATTATAAACATAGTATAAAAGAGGTATGTCACATTATACATGAAATTAAAACATTCAACACCTGCTCAACGATTGATATGCAACAGTGGGGTAACTTTGCAACAGAGGAACTTAGTCCTTACACCCACATTTCAATAATTAGAATAAAAGCGGAAAATCAAAACATTGAATAACATCAAACATATATACATATATATATATATATATATATATATATATATATATATATATCATCAAGTATTATCCACCAACATAATTCATGTTTACATAAACATTCATCAACAAGATACATGTACAAATGTATCACAAAAGAATCATAAACATTCTAGCTACCCAGTGCTACATATCAGAGCCGACCGACCAAAAGAATGAAGACACGCTTCACAAAAAGACCACCAGCAAACCTACTCTGCAATGCCTCATAGAGCATCATAAAACAGCAGAAGGGTGAGAAATATTATCATAATAACAATGCATATAATTATATATCTTAGCATAAAAGTACACATATTCCACATTCTCACCACAATTCATCACAACACACTCATATACATCACAATGTATATATGTTCAAAACCAAGCATATTCATCATGCATACTTTCACAATTCTTATCATTCCATATAAACATACATATTCATGTTTATTCAACAATGCACCATTATAAAGATGATAAATGCAAATCATAGAGACCGACTCACGACTCTATGCAAATGCAATGCGGTACCGACTCAATCATCTCAAGTTCACTCAGGAACTTATTGGAACCATCGCTCGTTACCAATGTCACTCCCCGTCGGGCCTACGATGTTCACCCATTGCTTACACCTCACATAGGCACACAATGTTTATGCATTGCTCACACCTCACATAGGCACACAATCTAATTGCTCACACCCCACATGGGCACACGATCGTTTGTAATCATCGCTCACACCTCACATAGGCACACGACGTTACAACGGATTCTCATTAGAATCACACAACCCAAGAATGTACATCATTATGCTTCACATACAAAATGACTCAAGACATTCTTGAAATGCATACATATTCACAATATACTCATGCATTCATCTCATACTATCACATACAATCTATATACATTCACATCAATGCACTATTGTATGATTCACATCCAAAACACACATTCAAAACGGTAAAAGTCGCTAAATAACACTATTCCCGACTTTCCGACATAATTAAATTGGCTAACAATTTCCAAATCATCATAATAAGAAAGTACAGCTCAATAGCTTCACAACGATACCAAGAATGTAAAAATCGGATAAACGAAACAAAAGTTACGGACGAAAACGAAAACACATTTTTGAAAAATCTCATTTTACCATTTCTCCTGTCCATACGCGTATTGCCCTGAGCCATACGCGTATGAGCAGAGACTCATTTTTCCCAAAGTTCACGTGTAAATGTCCGTACGCGTAATGCCCAACCTCGTACGCGTATTGCCCCGAAATGCTACGCGTATCATACGCAAATGGGCAGATGGCCGAGAAAAATAACCTCCCATACGCGTATTGGCCCATGGCTCGCCCACCATACACGTATTGCCAAGGTTCATACACGTATGAACATGCCCCATACGCGTATGACCTGGAAAAACCATAAAAATTCTTCTGCATAATTTTGTTCTACGGGTTACTCCCAAAATCATCCCAAATTCCACCTACACACCAGAAAATTACCAATACAATGTCCAATGACAAGTATCTATCATATACCAACAATTTTGGACACTAAAAACATGATTTCAACCACATTTAATCGATTTCCAAGCAATTTTACAAAATATGGGTTTATACAAAAACTCATAAAAATTCACAACTACAACAATACAATCATACATAATGATACACATTGATAAGATAATAAGATTTCACACCCTTACCCGAATTAAATCGATTCCTAGAAGTTGTTTTGAATATTTCCAGGCTTTTCCTCTTTTCCTCTCTTTTCTCCTCTTCCTCTTTCTTTCTCTCCTTTTTCTCTCTATCTTTCTTTTCTTTCTCTTTCTCTCCTATTTCCTCTCCTTATCTCTTTTTCTTTTCTATTTCTTATTTTCTACTCAAATTAAATTAATTCATTTTCTCACAAAATTCTATTTCCACTAAATTTCTAACTTATCATTAATTGAGAAATGTCTAAAATACCCTCCATTCTAATTTCCTGAAAACTCTCAAAAACGGTAAAATATCATAACATGTCAATATATCATTTTAACACACCAATTTCACAGATAAGAATAATTTATCACTCAATTTAAATAAAAGACTCAACAAAATGGGAAAAATCGGAATCGGGGCGTTACACTGATGTATCCTGGAGTGATCTCAGATGAGGGTAATATCGCGTGACAACTATTTTCGATAGCTTCCGCACTACAAAATGGTTGCAGTCTGCTAAAAACCTCAGCTTCTCAGATAACCCAGTCGACCACACTACTTTCAACAACCAAAGTTGTATATGCAATGTATCTGCAAAGGGAGTCTCCACTGAGTTTGATGGTCGATCGAGGGCTCTTAACTTGAATTCATTCCTAGTAAGATTACCCGCATTGCCATCACCTATCTTAGGTGTTTACTCAATCTTTCCACATTCGGCATCACACGCATTCCCATTAGCAGAAAAATAAACACATATATCAATTAGGAAAAGTAGTATATATATTTGTCTTAATCATCCTAGACCTCTAGTCTTATGATCCTATATAGACAATGACACCCCAGCAGAGCAGTCATTTCTGTGATATGAATGTGAACTCAAGGTCTCTGCCTAAGAGATGGGAACATCTGATAAGGACAAGATGGTCCCCAGCAGAGTCGCCATTTTTCTGTAGCGCGAGTTTTATGTGTGGTTGCGAAGCACAATCGCTTTGGGGGTACTACAGTTCGATTCATTTTTTATCCTATTGAAGCTGATGAAGGAAGGGAAATAGATGTCTCCAATTAACCCTGCTTGCAAACTGAGTTTAAACAGATAACTGTTGGTTTACAGATGCTACAAAGATTGTGGGTCTCTCTTAGGTTATTTTGTTAAGAACACAGGGTTTAGACTATTGGTAGGATGTTAGGACTGATGCTTTTCGATTGATGTATGAAGGTACGGGATTTTAGGTTTTTGATTAGTGCGCTCGCTAAGATTTTTCAATCTTATGCCTACGTATTCCCGTTTAATGAAACAGAGAAATCAGAGCGATCGTAGTTCCTCCTATTTTATGGGAGGAAAAATGTGTTTTGGTGTCTTGTTCAAAGCCCAAGACATGAAGCTAAAGGTGGTTTGTATCTTGTTCAAAGCCCAAGATGTGAAGCTGAAGGGTTTATTTGTATCTTGTTCGAAGCCCAAGATGTGAAGCTGAAAGGGTGTTGACTTTAGAGAGAAATTGTCATCTCTAAAGGGGAATATTTGGTCTGTTTGGCATAACTATTGGGTGGCTGATGATAAAGGAGAATTACTTTAACTGGGATATGCGAATCCAGCAATGCCATAATTTCCTTTATAGGGGATTTTCAACCTGAAGGAGAAGACTTTAACTCAGTTTAGAGCAATGCCATATTTCCTTAGGAATTTCTCATGCTAAAAGAGGGACAGTGGTGTGGATGTAAATAATCCAGAGGCTTGCCGCTTAAAGCAATTAGACGAGGGAAAAGGAGTTGTTGATGTTTGTATGCTGTGACCAAAGCATGATTTGATTGAATCAAACTGGGATTTCTTTATACAAAGCCTAAGCGGAGGCTATTGACCCAATAAGAGGATGCTTTTGTGTCTCGTACGAAGCCCGAGATAGAGGCTAAAAGGGTTGACTCAACAAGAGAGTGTTTTCATATGTGTTTTGTATGAAGCCCAAGACGGAGACTAAAAGGGTTTGACTCAATAAGAGAGTCTTTTATACTCACCAAGAGAGTGATTTGTATCTCGTACGAAGCCCGAGATAGAGGCTAAAGGAGGATCGACTCAACAAGAGAGTCTTTTTATACTCAACAAGAGAGTGTTTTTGTATCTCGTACAAAGCCCGAGATGAAGGCTAAAAATGTTTGACTCAACAAGAGAGTCTTTTATACTCAACAAGAGAGTGATTTGTATCTCGTACGAAGCCCGAGATAGAGGCTAAAAGGGGGTTGACTCAACAAGAGAGCCTTTAATACTCAACAAGAGAGTGATTTGGTATCTCGTACGAAGCCTGAGATGGAGGCTAAAGAGGTTTGCTCCGCTGGGGAGAATCATTATACAAAGCCCAAGAGGAGGCTATCTATGTTGGTGACTATTTCAGTTTAGTGACAGGTCCAGTATGTTGTATCAAAGAGAAAATCAGTTCTTATAAAGAGATTGATTCCAGGTGAGGTTGTACTTTGGTACTGATCAGAAGATCGGGGTTATTTCCTGTTCTTTAAGGAAATGGGAAATCCAAAGGGTATTGAGACTGTCCAAGTCTACTGGTGTTTTGGAGAAATCGATTATCAGATAGTGAATGATCTTTGTATAATGCCCAAGAGAAGGCTGGGTTACAGCTGAGGATTACATCCATAGGCAGGCCAAAGGGTGAGGAACTCTCATGAGAGAGGCCGGCTTTTGGAGCGATCAATGTTTTTTCGATTTGTGAAAGGAACTTAAGAATGCCTTTGAGACTTAAGGGGTTTTTAGACTGTCCAAGTCTAGAGTTTCATCTTTTGTACAATGCCCAAGAGGAGGCTTTGAGGGATGAGTATCAACCCTTAAATGGCCGGAGTTTTGACGCTGGAAAGACTGCTCTAGCAAAGGATGATTAAGTTCTGTCTTATACCTTTAAGAGGTTGCCAGGGTCCTTGTATTAAGCCCAAGAGAAGGCATGAGAACTTCTAAGAAGCCGAAGGGTCCTTGTACAACGCCCAAGAGGAGGCGGGGATACTTTTAAGAAGCCTGTGGGTCCCCAAACCTCGAGAAGTTCAAGACATGCCATTCACAGAGAATAGATTTAGCTAGGAAAGTCCGAGAATTTGGAAGAAACTCAAGAGATGCCATTCACGGAGAAAAGATCATCTCTGGGAAGTTAGAGTTTCTTTGACAATTTTTAAGGGTGATTTTAAGAAGCTTGTGGGTCCCCAAACCCCGAGAAGTTCAAGACATGCCATTCACAGAGAATAGATCATGCAAGGAAACTCCGAGAATTTGGAAGAAACTCAAGAGATGCCATTCACGGAGAAAAGATCATCTCTGGGGAGTTAGAGTTTCTTTGACAACTTCTAAGGGTGACAGTCTGAGAAAGGGTTCACCAAGAATGTTTCCTTTCACGTCTCCATATTGTTTAATCCCAAGAGGAGGGAAGACTGTGTCTGGTAATCCTATGGGGATCTAGTTTTGACTATATTTAAGAGCGATCAACGGGGCTTTACCTAGTGCTAGACGTAGTTGTCGGGGAACACTCTAAATAACTATACTAGTATTACACAATTGATATTTGACAATTATATAAAAGTTTGTGAAAGAAGACTTACAGTGAGCAGCCCCACAACGCAGTTATATATATATATATATATGAAAGCGGATAAAGAAAGTGGGTAAACACTTACTCGGTTGTAGAGATTCCATGCTGTTTTGTTAGTTGTTCAACAAAGAAAGCTTTGATAACAATATTATACTCAAAATTAAAGGAGAAAGTGCTTTGAAAAGATTGTTGGGGCTTACAGCTCAAGGAGAGGCCCAAAGTTTTATCAGTGATTGCACTGTGGAATTTGTACAGGGACTTATACAAGTGAATGAGGCCCAAAAAGGTTTTCTGTACAAAGGGATGGGTCTTACACTCTCTCAAGAGGCCCAAAGGTTTATTTTTGTACAAGTGGTGGGGCTTACAGCTCAAGGAGAGGCCCAAAAAAATGGTTTTTGAACTGGCGATCGCGCCGAGATTTTCTTTTAACGCAGAGGGACTTTTACAATATCTGAGGCCCAAAATAGTTTTGGTTAAAAGAGTTTGGGTCTTACACTCTAATAGAGGCCCAAAGGTGTTTAACGAAAACGAATGGGGCTTATAACACGAGGGTAGGCCCAAGGGTTTGATTTGTTAGAACGGCGACGACCGCGCCGAATTTTTTGACGGTATCGGGACTTATACAATACAATAAGGCCCAAATTATTTTGGTTTTTCTAAAAGGGTTGGGTCTTACACTCTACTAGAGGCCCAAAGTAATTTAAAGAAAATAAATGGGGCTTATAACACGAGGGTAGGCCCAAGGGTTTGATTTTTGAACTAGCGATCACGCCGAGATTTTCTTTTAACGCAGAGGGACTTATACAATATCTGAGGCCCAAAAATTGTTTTGGTTAAAAGGGGATTGGGTCTTACACTCTATTAAAGGCCCAAAGGTGTTTAAAGAAAAAGAATGGGACTTATAACACGAGGGTAGGCCCAAGGGTTTGATTTGTTAGAAAGGCGACGACCGCGCCGAATTTTTTTGACGGTATCGGGACTTATACAATACACTGAGGCCCAAATTATTTTGGTTTTTCTAAAAGAGTTGGGTCTTACACTCTACTAGAGGCCCAAAGGGTTTGAAAAAGTTTGATGAGGGTTGAATTAATCAAAAACCCTAATTTGTTTCCAAAATGTATTTTAATTGAATAAAAATTCAATTAAAATGATCAAAATTGTTAAACATGTGGAAAACAAATTGTGATCTTGGATTAATGTTTCAAAAATCAAGTTTTGACCTACAAAATGATTAGAAGTCATTAAAATTTGCAAAACCAAGAAGGAAAAAATATTTTAAATGTAAAAAACAATTAAAATATTAATTGTTTGCAAAAATATCAATTATATGAAATAAATAATATTTTTGGGATTTTTTGGTAAAATAAAATATTTTAACATTTTTGTGAATTATTAAAAAAAGAATCAACTCAAAATCATTAAAACTCAAGAGAGAAATTAATTTTTGAATCAATTACATAAAATCACAAAATTCAAATATTCAAATATTTGAAAAAGGGCGCCAAGAACATGGCAAGAACACGCGCCCTTCCTCTGTTTCTGCAGATTTGCGTTTTCTATCCAATCTCACTGAATACTTGATTGTATCATGCAATCTACATATCAATCTACTCGTTTCAACCTCATGATCATGTCTATGGTCTTTAATTTCATTTATTTTAAACATGGAATAAGAAATCAAAGAGAACCCTCAAGAACCCTAAAATTTGCATGAAGGTTCAGAAATTCCATACACGATTCAAGTAATGTAATTGATTGAGGGAAAACACTCCATGCATGATTATGAACATATGGCCAAATTATTGTGCAGCAAAAATTGCATGGATCATAGAGTTAGAAGAGCTCATGCTTACCACTTGCAGCTGGTGATCGTGTTTTGTGTTAGAGGTGTTACAACTTGGTTCCAAGGTTATGGACAGCTTCCCTAGGTGTTATGGAGTGTGTCTAGATGCTTGGAGTGGATTGATTTGAGCTGGAACTTGTTTTGGCACCTCAACTGCAAATCTATCAAAGGCTTGAGCAATTGGCTGGTGATTTTGTGATTTTGGTGTTCCAGATGTTATGTGAGTGTTTGGATCACTTCTATATGATGTTTATGAGGTGTGTGTGTGGTGATTGGTTTGATTGGAATAGCTCTCAAACTGAAAACCTGATAGTGACTTGCTTTGGAAGGCAAAATTGGAGTGAAGAAGGAGATTTTGGGGAAAGCATCTGTTTGATGGCTTTGGTGTACTCAAACTTATCATAAATGAGCTCTATTTATAGTAGAGCAACTTTGTTTTGCAAGGAATAGTGAATGACAACTGCTGCATAGGTTTGGCCAATGTTGAGCAATGAGAATCCAAGTCTCCTCTAGCCATTGACTAGAGGTTAGGGCACAGGCTGCTGGTTCCCTTGGTCTTGGATAAGTCTTGACTGAATTCAGTTGGCAATGGCTCAGTCCATGCCACTTTGGTGTATGCATTCAATGCTCCAATCCAAAATTAGAGTATTGTCCCTCTTTTAAGCAATTCTAGGTTTGGCATGCTATTTTTGGTTCCAAAGACTTGGAAGGCTTGGGATCAGAGTTGGTTCCTCCATGGTCCCCCCTTGAGGTGTTAAGATGGACAGAGTTGCTTACCCTTTGCAAAATTTGGGCAAATCGAGCAAAACTCCAAAATCTGTCTTGCTTTGGCAGTTTTCAGCAAGGCATATTGCCATTGTCATATCTCATGGCCCAAGTGGAATTTGATGGAGTTCTTGACCATTTTGGAAAGCCCTCATATGATACAACAACTGTTTGATCATAATTGGTTTTGATACTTTTTGGATCCAAGTGAAAAATGCCCCTACATTTGGAAAAAAGTGAATGCAGATTCTGACTTAGTGAAAATTTCACTAAGTGTTGGAAAAAAGTGACATTTTCACTTTTCTTGATTTTGATCATTCCATAACTCAAAATCCGTGATGAATTGGAATGAGGTGTAGTTGAAGCTTTTGTAGAGGGTAATGAGAGCTACAAATCCAGCTTTGGATGGGGAAAAATGGCATTGTGGTTTAGGAGTTATGATCCTCCAAAGTTGGTACCCTAGCCACTTTGTTCCATAACTTAGAAAAATTTCTAAGTTTTTTATGGATACCCCTTTTACAAGTTATCCAACTTTTCTTGATTTTTCTTGATGAATGATGATTACAATCACACATTAACATCATTTTAGGGTTAAGGAACCATAATTGTGAAAAATCTCAAAAATTCAAAGTTTGACTTTTGTGCACAGTTGACTTTTTGTCAGATGAATTCCAAGCTGTGCGATTCTCTATGAAATCAAGTCCTTGACCTAAATCAAACTTGATGGATTGATTTCATAGGTGTGATAGGGTGTATTGAATCATGTCCTAGGGTTTGGCAGCATGTCCTGGTCAAAAGTCAAAGGCACAGTTGACTTTTCCCGCGAAACCCTAATTGTGGTTCTGATGAAATTGAAACTTGTTGCTCAAGCTTCTTGGACCAATCCATTGTTACAAATGGATCAATGTGGTGTGTTAGGGACCCTCAAATCATCTCTTGAGGTCTTGGCTCATGATTTGTCCCAAAAGTCAACTTAGGGGTGAGTTAGGTCAAGAAACCCTAATTCCTGATATTTAGTGAATGCATCCCCTGAGGCTAAATTGACTTGATGATGGGGTCTATGAGGTCCCATGGAGTAATTCAGGTTATGCTTTGAAGCATTGGCTCATGCCCAGAGGAAAATTTTCATCTGGAGGCCCTGGTCGACCAAACCCTAATTTGGTGACACTGGCGATCTTGAGACTTAATCCACTTAGAAGGGAGCAGACTTGTGCTTAATCCTTGAAGTGGGAGTCCTCTTAATCCTTTTAGACAAGTTGAAGATCATGTCATTCCTTGATTGATCCTCTGTCTAAGAACTTTGAGAGGGCTTGAAACCCTAAGTTTGATTGTAGTGGATGCTCACCCATCTTTGGGGAGACTAATGAGGCATGATGGTTCGTCCATATTGTGATGATGGTTTGCACAATGATGGGGAATCTTAGTGGTCAAAATTTGGGGTATGACAGAACCCAAGGGCACATAACTGTGAAATGTAGTCTCTTAGCCGAGCCAACCTCGGATCAGGTCAATTATGCATAAGGAAACCCTTTCTCTAATACCTATAACCCTGGATGGAGGAATCACCCAAACTTTCTGAATAAGAACAATAACCCTAATTAGAACTTTGCACCCCAAAGGCCTCAAGGTTTCCAAGCCCAAAGACCAACACAGCCTATACAAGCTGCCCCCCTAAATTCGAATTTAGAGAAAATCATGGAGAACTTCATTTCAGCCTAAACTCATCAAAATAAGGAATTCTTGAATAAAAGCGTTCACATAAATGAGCTGATTACCCAATTAGGCACTAAAGTCGACTCTGTGATAACCCACAACAAGATGCTTGAAACCCAAATTTCTCAAGTAGCCCAACAACACGTTGCCCAAGCGATGCGAGGAGGGCAATTTCCTAGACAACCTCAACCTAACCCAAAGGGGCATGCTAACGCTATTTCCCTGAGAAGTGGAACCGCCTATGATGGCCCAACAAACCCTAGGTTGGTGACGCTAGAGCCACCAAAGAAGAATGTTATGGGTACACCTGAGGAACAGACTGAGGAGAATGTAGAACCTGAAAAGGAAAAGGAATCTAGCATTAAGGAATGAGTAAAAAATGACTAAGCCTATACACCACCTCCTCCTTACAAGCCACCGATTCCATATTGATCGATCGTCACGTCGTGATCGACATAGGCTTGCTCCAAATCTTTTTGCAAGGCCTCTCTATGAACCTCAAAACTCATTAACAAAGATAAAACATATATCTTGGATGGTGTATGCAACAACTGATCAGCCACAACGAACTCACTCTTCTTCATCAATTTTAACACGTCATCAGCATCCGACTTTTGATTCACGCCGCCGGATTCAGCAGATTGCACAACAATATTATCAACTTCACCCTGCTTTCTCACAAAGACATCTTCTACTTTCTTCGGAGGTTCGGAAGCAAATACTCGACCACTTCTGGTCACCCTACTTACATCAGCAATGCTCACCACAGAAGAAAGGGAAGGAATTGGGACTTCTTTACCATTTTCTACCATTGTAGCATTATACTTGTACGGAAGAGCTTTGTCAGAAACATAAGGCATAGGACCCGCCAAATGAATAATCGAAGGAGAAGTAGCAGACTTCTGAATATTATAAGTAATAACCACAGGTTCCAGAATATTAAAGTGTGGAATAATAACATTTACACGACCATCTTCATATCTATCTGCAGTAATCTGAATCAAATTCTTATAAAGCATTTCTTGCAAATCTCTTTTCACAACTGCACACCCACGGGGGTTTCTTGAACATATAGGATAAACAACATGATCATGTTCGTAATAGCTCAACTCGCACATAGTAGCATGCATTTCAACTAGATATCTTCTTCTAAGAATTTTTATATCAAACATTTGGTACTTTCCAGAACACTCCTCTACCATATTCACAGTAGCATTGCCATGCTTAGGTAGCGGATTTAACTGTACATTTGACCCAGAGTCTTCAAACGACAGAATACCACTTTGAACTAGATTTTGCACTTCATTCTTCAAAGGATAACAATTTTCAATATCATGGCCAGTAGCTCATTGGGGAAAGGCACAATAAGCTTTTGTCTTATTCCACAACAAAATATCTATAGGAAAAGCCAGAGGAGTCCGGGTCTGAACCAGATTCTTCTATATCAAAGCTAGAAATAATTCCGTATAGGACATCAGAATAAGTTCAAATTGTAATTTATTTTGAACACGGTTTTACTTATTAATCTGTTGGTGAGTACGTTGTTGGGCGGGAGCTGCCTAAACAACGGGAGTTGAATTGATAATAGGAGTAACTGATGCAACGTGTTGTTGATGCTGAATATTCTTACCATGATTCCATCTACAACTGTCTCAGGAAATGGCATTGGTTTCACTCTTTTTCTTCTTAGAAATTCCCCTCCATACCTTTTAGAACTTCCAGCAGAGTTTCCCTCTTTAGTCAACCATCCTTCATGGACACCTTCTTCTAACCTCATCCTCATGTTTACCTTTTCTATAAAATCACTAGGAGCGCTTGCAATCATTTTCACATAATAGAAAGGAATTAGAGTCTTCAAAAAGATCTATGTCATTTCTTTCTGTTCAATTAGAGGACTGATTTGTGCGGCAATCTCACGCCATATTTGCGCATACTCCTTAAAAGTTTCTTTATCCTTCTGGGACATAGCACGGAGCTGATCCCTGTCCAGTGCCATGTCAACATTATACTTGTATTGGCGAATGAAAGCTTCTCCCAAATCATTAAAGGTGAGGATCTGAGTACTGTCTAGGCACATATACCATTTTAAAGCAGCGTCAGTCAAACTATCCTGAAAAATAATGAATCAACAGCCAATGATTGTTCGTCTAATTGGACATATTATGAGCATACATCACCAAATGACTTAAAAGACAGTAATTTCCTTTATACTTCTCGAAGTCGGGAACCTTGAACTTGTGAGGAATCTTCACATTAGGAACCAAACAAAGCTCATGAGCATTCTTTCCAAAGAGTTCCTTTCCCCTTAAGGCCTTAATCTCTTTTTGCATTTCTTCAAACTGATCTTGGAACTTGTCCATACGATCATACGTACCCTGATTTTCACTAGCTTTAGCGTGGAAAACAGGTTCATCAGTCTGTGGAACAACATGTACCACAGGTGGAGGGATTGTCATAACCAACTGAATAGTGGAAATTTTAGCAGCATGCTTGTATCCTTCAGGCATAAAGTTCAATGACATACCCCAAGCAAATCTAGGAGGCATCTAATGTGAAGGAACGTTGACATGAGCCACAGAAACGGGCATAAATAACAGTTGTCTGAGGCAGAGTAGCCTGAGACGTAGATGGACAAGGAAACTGATTCTGCAAGGCAACCAGAGACTCGACCAGTGCATTAAGCTTTTCCATACTAGCACGGATACTTGAAACCTCTTCACGATTTTCACAGCTCTCTTGTTCCAAGTGATTCACCATCTTTCTCTGAGAATTATCCCGAGTGTTGTATCGGTGCGACAACTTGACGTTTGTGAAAACAAGGTGTAATACCCCAAAATTTGCCCTCCCTTTTTTGCATCATAGCATAGCATTATCATTTACAATATCATATCCATCTCATTAGCATTGAATTGCATTTAACATAGAAAAATGAAACATAGCATTCCTCTTACCATCAAGGCATGTGATCAGGTGAAAGGTGGACAATCAAGGGATCATTCAAAGCACAAAAAGGTCAATCAAGTTGCCTCAAGGCAAGCCAAGAGTCTCTCATGTCTCATACCATCTCAATTGATCATCCACAATCTCAAGGAAGTGAGATCCAATGGGAGATTGAAACAATACATACTTCAACATGCAAGAGGTTCAAAAAACTGAAGGAAAACCCTCAAAAGAGATAGCTCATTGATCCAAAATCATCCTCAAATGGCATATCCCATCATCCTTTAAAAGGATGCACAACATACTCTGAGGAATTTGAAATTGAAGACTGCACTTTTCCCTCCTAACCAGAGGAGGTCAAAATTAGGGTTTCTAATAAAATCAGGATATCTTTGATTTTTTGGACAAAACTTGATGTCATGGTATTCTATATGTTCTTAAGTGTATGTATGTGGAAAATCACCTCTCAATTGGCTTTAGAAGTGGTTCAATTGGAAGAAAAATAAAAAATCAGAGAAATTGGGGCCAAGTCAAATAATCAGAGGAAAAAGTCAACTCTTACCTTTTTGAGGCCAAATTCATAAAATTCATGTTATATGTGTCCAATGTACAAAATTTGGTCAAGAAACTCCAAAGGAATCATGAAAAAATCAAGAGGTGGAAAGTTGCCATTTTTGGAAGAAGTAGGGTTTCCAAAAATAGTAATTTTTAACCATTTTGCATCAGAGTTTGAACCAAGGCCATTTAAAATTGAAGCACCAAATGAAAATTCCACCAGGCCACAACAAAAGGTCTTGCTTTAAGCTTCAAATCCATGTGTAGAACATCCCCATTGGATAAATATTGAGATAGATATGGATGATCAAAGTTGGAGGAAAGTAGGCCAAAACCATGTCATGACCAAGGATTTTCAAGGCACGCGCGCAGTCATTTTCACAAGCATGTGGTGGGCCAAATGTCCACCCATTTTTCATCAAGATAAAAGCCTCAAATGGAAAAATTTTCAACATCAAAGTTGTTCTTTGTAGTGTCATCTTCAATATTGATGTTGGGAAAATTTTGAATTAATCAAGTTATGATGGAGAAATAATGGTCTCAAGTTAGGATCGCCGTGCTGAGATTCCATGCCAAGATGCCTTTCCAATTTACCTCATCACCACGCCCTTGTACCAGTTCCATTTATGGATGTTATAAGTCATTTTCCAACCTCTTCCAAGCATCATTTCAACTCAAATTTCAAACCAAACTTGTATCATTACATCCCCTCTTTCAAATGAATCCAAAAACTCATCCAACCATTCACTAAGTAGAGAGATTTCCACTTGAAAATCACCATGAGTGACATTGATGCATTAACAGTGGTGCACGATTTTTGGTTCACACACACCACAAACACTTCATCACATCAGCTTTCCACATTAAACCAAACACACATGACTTACACCTTGCACACTTGCCTTGGCATACATGAGAATGGAAAGAAACAAACTTGCTGAGCAAGTTTCTGCTACAACCAGCCGTGCCCTCATTTTCTTTTCACCTCCACCATAGCATATCATGAGTTGCCATCACCATACCATTGCTCTCCCTAACTAACTTGACTCAGTTAGTTAGGGATGACTCACCCAAACAACCATGACTCAGCTGACTCACTCAGTTTAACCATGGTTAGCTCACGCTATAAATAAAAACTTCACTCTCAAATTTCATTCCTAATTTTTTTTTCTCACATTCAACTCAGAAACTCTCTCCATGCTCTCTCAATTTCTCCACATTGCAACTGATTTTCGAGCTCCATTTCATTCATCTTCCTCATCTTCATCTCAGAATCTCTCTGATTCTCTCTCCATTTTCATCACATTGCAACTGTTTTGAAGCTTGGATTTCAGCTCTTCTCCACTGAAGCATCATCCATTTTTGCATCTAAGCCTTTATTTGGCCAAAAGAAGCTCAAAGAGGAAGCAACATCTCTGGTTTTCTGAAGAGCACATCAAGATCATAAATCTTCAGGTACGAATTTCTTCCATAATAGACATAATGTGAAGATGTTATCAGGTTCTTGATGCTTCCTATAAGCTCAAGAACTTGTCTGGCTAGTTGATAGGCCTTTAGAGGCATAGTTGAAATGTTAGGGCAAATCTTCCTCTGTTCGATTCTCTCATCTCAGGAATGTTTTGTGCGTTTTGTCTTTGGATTCGTGTTCTACATAAGTTCAGCATCATTTTAGTATATTTTTTGTGGATTTCTGGAGAAATTAAAGTTGCAGAGGGTGGTGGTTCGCCGGAGAAGGTGACCGGAAGTCACCTCCGGCCGTTGAGTTTGATTGCTAGGGTTTTCTCACGTTTTAATCATAACCGTCCATTTTTCCTCATCGTGTGGCTTGAAGCTTGCCAACGCATAAAAAACTCACATGCCTCTCACGTGTTGCTTCTGATTTCATTTTAAGCATTGTGTGTTGTGGCATATGGTATGGAACGTGGACATGCGTGTGTGAGCGTTTGATCTGATTACTTTGACTTTGGCTTAACCTTGACTTGATCTAATGGCTGTTAACGAGTCAATTTTTGCTGACTGAAGTGCATGGTTACTAGTGTGTTTTGTACAGACTTGGACCTTGGACCAGATTGCTATTCGCACCTCCTCTGTTTTAAAGCCCAATGATATTGAACTGATGTTTTACTATGTTCACACCCCCATTCACATTTACATTTCATTTTATTTTTCATTTTTTTTTACACGTTTACTTTTTAATTTTTAAAAATACCAAATGGAATTATAAAATTCCACCAAAATTCATGAGCATCATTAAAACATTTAGAAAATTTTTCATGATTTTATTTCTTGATTTTATGACCTTTTTGCCCCTATTCTATAATTTTCTTTGATTTTCTTTTGTATGCCTTCTTAATGTGGTACATGATTTTGTTTAATTTTGTTCTTGATCATTAAAAATTGTTTTGAGTTGCTTCTTTTTGTAGTGAGTCATTAACATCTTGAATTGTGTTAAGTGATTTTTATTAGATTTTTTAGGTCCTGTTATGGCATGTTTTGATATTCATCTTTGCATTACTTTGCATGTGCATCCAATTTGATTTAAGTGCATTGTATAAAGCCTTTTTGCCTTGAATTTTTTACATGATACTTTGATATGTGATTCATCTCTGATTTGGGAACCTAAATACCATGTTTTCATAATTTTCATGAACTCATTTGATTTTTGTTTAAAACATTTCATTTGAAGCATTACAACATGTCATATCCTTGTAATCTTTGTGCATGTTTACATGATTGCTTTTGTGCATACTTGCATGATCATTTGCCTACTTTGTGAACCATTCATTTGACATTATAGGTCATTGGTACATGTTATGTGTCATTATTGCATGTTCACTTTCATTTGAACTTTGTGTGTCCTTAATATGAAGTACTTGTGTTTTCTTTTGAATTTCCATTTCAATTCTACCTCTTCTATTGCTTCTTGAATGGCTTGATGTGTTATGCATGAACACTTGTGAGATGTTTGTGAATCACTTTTCATTTCATTTCAATTTTGATCCTTAGATTACATGTTCCATTCATGCATGTTTTTTTCATTTCTTTTCATCTTTCATTCTCCCTTTTCTTATGGTAGCATGTTCTAATGTCATGGATGATGTTTGTTGCCTATCCACTTGGACTTGCATGATAATGATCATTTGTTTTCCATGTGATGTACATTCTGGTTGTGACATTAGGATTTGATTTCTCATCTAATTCTTTTGAGTTTTATGGTGCATTAAATGTTATTTTACTCCTTATACTTCTTATACATGTTTACTAACCATGTAGGGGCTTCGGTAAGTTTCAATTGAGTGTGGATAAGGAATCCACATTCAAACCTCTTTTCTTTCATCTCTTTTACAATTCCATTTTGTGTTTTGTTAAGCACTTATGTGCTTTCTTTTAATAACTCATCACTTTCCCTTTTTGAATTACAATTCATCATCTACTTTAGAAGTGAATTGTTTAATTCATTCTTTCTTTAGACTTTAGGTTTAAACCTCACAAACCATTAGGACCACTCCCTTTAATTTTCAATTAGGATTGAGTCTTAGTTCATATAGATTTTACCTTTGCTCCTCTCTTGAGTCTCTCTTCTCATCTCAAAGAAAATTCAAAATATCTAATAAAGGTAGGCATTTATTACATTTAGGCCTTTCATATAAAGAAAAGATTATAAGGGGTCTTCTCTTATAATCTTAGAATGTGTAGCATATAGCCCATCTTGGGTCAATGTGTTAAACATTTGATCTTGTATGAGGGACCTAAATGCAATACTTGTTGAAGGTACAAATAATAAAACACTTCTTCATTTATTAATCAACAAAAACACTTAATAAATACAAGTATACTAGTGTGTTTGAACCTTGACAATTGGAACTAAGTGTGGGGGTCTTCTTCACTCTTAGTGTGCTTTCTTACTCATTCCATCTTGGAATGTGAGAATGTACACATTCCAATGACTAAAATTTGGATACACTATCATATGCAAACAAATAATCAAAAACTCTTAAAAGACAAAAAACAAACAATAACGTCTTTCCTTCGGGAATTCTTTTCTCATCTCATTCACTCTTTCCTTAAGGATGCGTCATTTCCGTTCTACCGCAAACAGGTAACGCCTAAGTTTCCCTACAGCGAGCCGCAACACCTAAACTGCTAGAACGCGAATGTTGACATATTCCATTAAAAAACACAAACAATCCATCCCTAGTGAGGGGAACTACGTCGCTCTGATTCTCATGTTCCCGATGAGATACGTAGGCAGTGGGGTAGGGCCCATTCGAGCACTTCTTTTATTTTCCCTACATTTGTTTCTTTTTCTCTCTCTTTTTCCTTTTCCTTTTCCAGTTCTTTTTCCAGCATCTTTCCTTACACCCTTTGATTGAAACAAGCAAGCGTGGATCCCATCGGGTACGATGGACGCGAGGGGGTGCTAATACCTTCCTCTCGCGTGCCGACTCCCTTACCCTTTCTCTTGTTCGCAAGACCATGTTCTTTTCCTTCCTTCAGGTTTATGCGGTGTTTCCTTTCCCTCTTGGGATAAATACACATTGATGGCGACTCTGTTTCGTGCCACTTTCGCGTTTGTACCAGGATGAAAATCCCGGGAGCGACAGCTGGCGACTCTGTTGGGGACAGATTGACCTCTTGCAGGTCCATCCTAAGCGAGTCAATCCTAGCGCTTGTCTGTTTTTCTTTCATTGGGTGTTTATTGTTGTGCTGTATTTACCATTTTATTGTATGGTTATTTATTGCCTTACTGCACATTACTGTATTTACTGCTTTTTAGCATTACATATCATATTATTACTGTTGTGCTGGACTGTGCTGTTTTCTGTTTGGCGGGATGGGATTTCTGAGAGATGAGCTCAGTACACAGGCTCGAGTATACACTTAGATTTAGAGTGGAGAGTAGTGGGACCTACGTGCCATCTGTGTACGTGGGTAATCACGAAATTCACAGCTAGACGAGGCTATCTTGGGACCCATCATGGCGTGCGCATCTTGCGTATTCCAGGATGTCGATCTAGAGAGCTGTCGACTCTAGTGACTGGTCATGAGGACCTTAGTGGAAACATCTCTCTTTAGCGGTGACAGTGGCATACCACATTCTGTGGCAAACCCACTCGCACCCGAGGGCCCACTTTGGTACTTGCATAGGATGACCTTTATTTTTTAAGGTGAGTCAGTGGACGACCTCTTTGATTGGCATAGCATTGTATCCTACGGGCTGAATGTCCTATCGCTTCTTAAACCTCCGAAGCTGACAAGCCTTATTTTCTAGGAACCACATGTGAGTATGGGTGGGATGTTTACAGGTTTGCAGGTATCCCGGCCTCCTACATACCGTACTTGCGATTCTATGATTATTACAGACAGTGTATCCTATGACAGTGGTTTGAGTATTCATCTCAGATATATTGCCAGATTCAGTACAGAGACACAGTGCACACAGTTCAACACAGACACCGACACCTGGATACCTGATCACATGCCTTTTGCATTTGCATAATCATATCATAACAGGTTATGTTTGTCATTTTCAGGTACTTACCATATTGTCTGATTCCAATCATGAGTTCCCAAGAGGCTGAGGTTGAAAGGAAGAATAATGTGTCATACAAATTCCCTGATCCTAAGTTGGATGTATTGAACAAGATGATAGGTATGGCTGGTTCTGATGTTCTCAGCACTTTTCAAAAGGAGTATGGAGAGCTGATTAAGATGGTCTGTGCATTCACAAAGTATGAGAAGGATGGGTTGCATACTTTCTTACAGTTCTATGAGCCATCAATGAGATGTTTCCTATTCCCTGACTACATTCTGATGCCCACTCTGGAGGAATTCTCATTTATTTTGGGAATTCCAATCACGTCTGCTATACCGTACTTTTTTGAAGGTGCTCTTGCCCCTGAAGTAATCGCTGCTGTCCTGCATCTGGACCTGTTTGTTGTGAAAAGTGGCCTAAGCAGACTCAAAGAAGATGAAGGATTTCACTTGGAGTTTCTTTTTCGACAAGCTCAGGAAGCTGCCAAGGCTAACAATTGGACTACTTACAACGCTGTGTTAGCTCTTTATATCTATGGCTTGGTGCTTTTCCCCGGTCAGCCTGATTTTGTTTATATGCAGGCATTGAAAGTGTTTGTCTCGAAGAATCCGATTCCTACCCTGCTAGGGGATTTTTATCACTCCGTACACTATAAAAATGAGAAGGCAAGAGGGAGTTTGGTTAGTTGTTGCACCCAATTGTTATGCCATAAGCTCTTCAAACATTTACCCCGGACTGTTGCGTTTGTAGAAACTGCTGAGATAATGAAGTGGTCCAAGAGACTGATAGGTTTGACTGCCAATAATATTATTTGGTTTAATCCCAAATTACTGACGGTAGAGCTTACTGTCAAATGTGGAAGTTTTCCTAATGTGCCTCTACTTGGAAGAAGAGGTGGGATTAATTACAACCCAGTGTTGGCAGTTAGACAATTTGGTTATGCCTCGAGACATCCTCCTGCTGATGAAGAGATTAGCGCTTCTCTGTTTTTCGTGGGGACCAAGAATGAAAGAGTGCTGGAAGTAATAAATGCTTGGAAATTTAGGCAAAGAGAGGGAAAATTGACTTTCGGCAAAGGAGACTGTAGATCATACCCTGACTACGATGCTTGGGTTGAGATGAAGGTCAAAAAGCTGTTGTTACTTTTTTCCCGAGAAGTTCTCTTATGTCCAGATCAACATTCCATGGTACCGGCCGAGGAGTACGAGAAATTGAAGAAAATGGTTAGAGATCTGCAGATAGAGAACTCTGGAATGAGCAGATGTCTTCAGAAAGCTCTAGCTGACAACAAAGAGTTGGAAAAGAGAGCGTTGAAAGCAGAAAAAACCTTGGCGGACAAAGAAGAAGATTTTGATGAGAGAGCTCGATCCTTCCGGAAGCTTACCTTGGGAGCAGATGATACTAGTCAGGCTCATAAGGTTACAAAGCAGGCGCTGGCCCGAAGCAAGGATTCGTTAGCTAAACTCCGACAAGCTTGGGATGAGGTCAGAATTGAGAACTCTGAATTGTAGGCCCAGTTAAAAGATAAAGATGAAGAGTTGAAGAAAGCACACGTGGAAAGAAGAAAGTATCGAGAAGATCTTGGAAAAAGTCAAGAACAAGTGAGAAATGCTGAAGGTAAGCTAAAAATCACCAACAAGGAGCTTGAAGATGTCACAGCAGAGTTGAAACTGGTTAAAATTCAAGCTGGAATCAAGAGGCGCAAAGGAGCCAATGAAGGTGAAGCCTTGCTGATGCACGTGGGGTCATTAGAGGATGCATTGGAAAAAAGAGACGTAGTGATTAAAGAGCTGATTGAGAAGCCGCATCATCAGCGTACCCGCATCCTGTTTGAAGAGATTAAGTACTCCAGCCAGAAGCTGAAGGATGTAGAGCTGTCGGATTAGTGATTTTTGTCATTTCTTTGTAATTTGTAATGGTTACCATCAGAATTGTTGATGGATCCATTTGACTGCCTGTTTCTTATTTTGTTGCTGAAACTACGACAAACGTGCTTGAGAAGTTTTGGGAATTTGTATGAAATGGGTTATTTCTGTTCACAATTTCTGATCTTCAGATATATGTGATGTGATATCTGCACACTAGCACACTACAAAATCACTATTTCTGGTCTTCAGACATCTGTGATTGATGTATATGAATATCTCTTCATGGCAAAACTCAGTAATCACGACTCCTGGTCTTCAGGAATTCTTGGTTACGATTGGAATCAGGATATGAAAAGTATTTTGAAATGACAAACATAACTTTGCATTTGCATTTGCATATCATTTTTGCATCGCAGGTTTTCCTTTTGCAGGCGCCTGAAAACCAAACCTTTATTTGGTTTTCAGGCACGATAGCTGATACCCCAGTTCACCGATATTCTACCCGACGCAATCAAGCAAGAGTAATGGAGCAAGTTCAGACAGAGTTAGCCGATTTGAGGGGAAGGATGGAACAGTTCATGAACCTCATGCAGGGGATTGCTCAAGGTCAGCAAGAGCTGAGGATCGGTCAAGAAAACATGAGGATTGGACAAGAAGCTATGAGAACCACTATCCAGAGACTGGAAACTGAAATCCTAAATCGCAATGTGCACACTCCTCCTGTTGGCACAATCCCTGCTGGTGGGGTACATCTGGGCTTTGATAACAATGAGGATGGTCAGGAGGACCAGTTCACTGCATTCAACAATGACATGGGTTTCTACAATGACGACCGGAAGTATGAAGGGCTGGATGAAAGACTCAAGGCTATTGAGAGCCAAAATCCTCTTGGAATTGATGTAGAAGACATGGGTCTCGTGCAGGGTGTGCGAATTCCTCCCAAGTTCAAGCTTCCTGCTTTGGATAAGTACAACGGCAGTACCTGTCCCAAAACACATTTGCAAGCTTACAATCGCAAGATTGCCGCTTATACCGAGGACCAAAAGCTATGGATGTATTTTTTCCAGGATAGCCTGTCAGGCGCTTCCCTGGAATGGTACATTAAGCTGGACAGGGTTCATATAAGGAGTTGGAAAGATTTGTGCGCTGCTTTTCTGAAGCAGTATCAATATAATCTCGACATGGCACCTAATCGTACTCAATTGCAGAGTATGACTCAGGATAACAAGGAGGGCTTTAAGCAGTACGCACAGAGATGGAGAGAATTGGCTGCTCGAGTTCAACCACCTTTGGGTGATCGTGAGATGGCTGATATGTTCATGAGCACACTTCAAGGGACGTATTTAGATAGACTTGCTGCATGTCCTTCCACGGGGTTTGCCGACATCGTCGTTGCTGGGGAACGAATAGAAAGTCTACTGAAATTGGGTAAGATTCAAGATGTTGCTTCAAATTCGAAGAAACCCTTTGCCAATGGACCAAGGAAAAGAGAAGGGGAGTCCAGCGCTGTGTATAGAGGAGGGGGCAGAGGAAGGAATCAGTCCTATCATCAGGTGGATGCGGTAACCATTCCGGTTCCAGCTGGACAACAAATGCCAGATCAGCAAGGTAGACCCCGATTTCAGAACAATAGACAAAGGGACCGTAAGTTTGATCCCTTGCCTATGACATATGCTGCTTTGTTACCACAACTGCTCAAAGAGAAGTTGGTTGAACTTCGGACTATGAAGCCGCTGGATTCCGGAAAATTGCCTCAAGGTTACGATGCTAATGTTCGATGTGAATATCATTCTGGTGCGCCAGGTCATTCAATAGAAAAGTGCTGGGCCTTTCAACATAAGGTTCAAGATCTGATCGACGCAAAAGCTATCAACTTCTCTAGGCCGCCGAATGTTCATGACAATCCAATGCCTCATCATGGAGGTGCAGGCACAAATGCCATTTTTGATGGCGAGAAGTTGAATTTGATTACTGATGTTAATTTGGTGAAGACTCCGCTGTTGATTGTAAAAGAATGTTTGTTAAAAGGAAAGGTATTTCCTGGATGCGCCTCTGATTGCGAGGATTGTTCAAAGCAGGTTAATGGCTGCAGTAAGTTGAGAGTTGGACTGCAGGATCTTATGGATGAGGGAAGTCTTCAGTTTGATAAAGTGGAGAAAGAACAGGATGTTTCTGCCGTTACCATTTACTATAATCCAGCCGAGATACAGGTGCCTGTTGAGGAGCCTGTGGCTATCATCGTGCCCGAGAGGCCGAGACCAGTTACGATTATAGTTCTTGAATCGGCTGCTTATGTGTCTAATAGGGCAGTTCCGTGGCAGTATGGAACTGATACTCGTCAAGGAGGAAGTCGGCAGAAGGCAGAGGCTGTTGGTACTAGCATTGAGAATGTCAGTGGACCAAGTGGTTTTACTAGGAGCAGTCGACTATTTGCTCCCCAGACTCTAAGGAATGATAAAGAGGCTGAAGCCGCTGCAAGAGCGAAAGGAAAACAGGTTGTTGATGACAAGGTGCCTGCTCAAGAAGAGGACCCTAAAGTCAATTTTGATAATGATGTTGAGGAATTTATGAGGGTTATCAAAAAGAGTGATTACAAGATCATTGACCAACTTAATCAGACACCCTCTAAAATTTCGATATTATCCCTGTTAATGAGTTCAAATGCACACCAGGCTGCTTTGTTGAAAGTTCTGAATATGGCATACGTTCCCCATGAGATTACAGTGAATCAGTTGGAGGGAGTAATTTCTAATGTGAATGTGAGCCACGGGTTGGGATTTACGAACAGGGATTTGACACCGGACGGACGTAACCACAACAAAGCACTGCACATCACACTTGAATGCAGAGGAGAAGTTTTGTCGCATGTGCTGGTTGACACAGGTTCTTCCTTAAATGTGTTACCCAAAAAAGCCCTGATGAAAATTAAAGTAGATGGATTGGTTCTGAGACCCAGCGATCTGATTGTGAGAGCTTTCGATGGATCCCAAAGATCGGTGTTTGGGGAGGTTGAACTACCAATACAGGTTGGTCCACAGATATTCAAGATGACCTTTCATGTTATGGACATTTAGCCTGCTTATAGCTGTTTGTTGGGCCGACCATGGATTCACGCAGCAGGCGCAGTTACCTCCACACTTCATCAGAAGCTCAAGTATGTGTTCGAGGGTCAAGTGGTTACTGTTTGCGGCGAGGAAGATATATTCGTGAGTCATCTATCCACTTTCAAATATGTGGAAATGGATGGAGAGATTCATGAAACATTGTGCCAATCTTTTGAAGCCCTGAATATCAATAACTTACCAGAGTCTACTTCAGCAGCAGTGGTGTCAAAAGTGCCAGGTGGGCCGAGTGCATCAATTGCGTCGTACAAGCAGGCCAGAGAAGTGGTCGAAAGCAGAAATGCCCAAGGTTGGGGTAAAGCTATAGATGTGTTCGTGAAAGAAGATAAGTTTGGCGTTGGATACCAGCCGGGCCGGATGCCAGTTCCTCGATTCCGTGGGCCAATCAACTTCAACAGTGGAGGAATTATCAATCCCAACCAGTCCTGCTCAGCAATAGAAGATGGCGCTGAAGGCTCAGATTATCTGGACAGATAGGTATAAGCTCTGGCTTCAGGCGAGGCGTTGCAAAATTGGTCTAGTGAAGAAATCGTTCATGTTGTTCACCATTCAGAGTAATAATTCTTGTCTTTCATAATGCATGAAATCCCACACTCTGCCCAAGGTGTGAGGATCCATTTGTAGGGCCACCATATTTTCTCATATAATGTTCAAATATCAATAAAAGGACGTTTTTGTTTACAAATTTGTGTTCCTTTACTCTCTCTTTATTTTATTTTTGCACAAAGAAAATTTAAAAATGATAATGCACTTTCTTTTCTTTTGTTTTCAAGCAAAAAATAATCTAAAATAAAGCATAAACCCAATCATGCAGACTGGATTCTATGGATTTCTCTGAAAATGATTTTGTTATGCCCACGTATGATTTCGACAATCCGATCTATCAAGCTGAGGAAGAAAGTGATGAAGACTATGAACTCCCGGAAGAGTTGGCTAGGTTGTTGAAACAGGAAGAGAAGACCATTCAGCCTCATCAGGAAGCTCTTGAGATCATCAATATTGGGTCAGAGGAAAGCAAGAAAGAGATCAAGATTGGTGCGAGTCTGCGGGCTGATGTAAAGCAAGAGCTGATAGTCATGCTACGTGAATATGTTGACATCTTTGCTTGGTCATACCAAGATATGCCAGGTTTAGATACAGACATAGTTGTGCATAGACTACCATTAAAAGAGGACTGCCCACCGGTCAAGCAGAAGCTGCGCAGGACAAAACCAGAAATGGCTTTGAAGATCAAGGAAGAAGTACAGAAACAGTTGGATGCAGGTTTTCTGGCAGTAACCAACTATCCTCCCTGGGTGGCCAATATAGTACCGGTGCCGAAGAAAGATGGCAAAGTCAGAATGTGTGTGGATTACAGAGATCTCAACAGGGCGAGCCCTAAAGATGACTTTCCACTCCCTCATATTGATGTGCTTGTTGATAATACCGCTCAGTTTTCAGTGTTCTCATTTATGGATGGATTCTCCGGGTACAATCAGATAAAGATGGCGCCTGAAGACATGGAGAAGACGACATTCATTACCCCGTGGGGTACCTTCTGTTACAAAGTAATGCCTTTTGGGTTGAAGAACGCAGGGGCAACTTATCAAAGAGCAATGGTGATGTTATTCCACGATCTAATTCATAAAGAGATCGAGTGCTATGTGGATGACATGATTGCTAAATCAAAGACAGAAGAGGAACATCTGATCAACTTGAAGAAGTTGTTTGAGAGGCTGAGGAAATTCAGGTTGAGACTGAATCCTAACAAGTGTACTTTCGGCGTGCGGTCCAGAAAATTGCTTGGTTTCATTGTCAGTGAAAAAGGGATAGAGGTTGATCCTGCTAAAGTGAAAGCTATACAAGATATGCCTGTACCGAGAACTGAGAAAGAAGTTCGCGGCTTTCTAGGAAGATTGAACTACATTTCAAGGTTCATATCGCACCTAACTGCCACTTGCGAACCGATATTCAAAATGCTACGAAAAGATCAAACGGTCAGGTGGAATGATGATTGTCAAAATGCATTCGATAAAATAAAAAGATATTTGCAGGAACCTCCAATTCTGATACCTCCAGTTCAAGGAAGACCACTGATTATGTACTTGACAGTGCTCGAAGGATCCATGGGTTGTGTTCTCAGTCAACACGACGAGACAGGTAGGAAAGAACATGTTATCTACTACCTGAGCAAGAAATTTACAGATTGTGAATCGCGTTATTCAATGCTTGAGAAGACATGTTGTGTACTCGCATGGGCCGCCAAGCGATTGAGACAATACATGCTCATACATACAACCCTGTTGATCTCTAAATTGGATCCGGTCAAGTATATTTTTGAGAAACCAGCACTTACAGGCAGAGTTGCAAGGTGGCAGATGGTACTGACTGAGTACGATATTCAATTTACTTTGCAAAAGGCAATCAAAGGAAGTATACTGTCAGATTATCTTGCGCAACAGCCTCTTGATGATTACCAGCCCATGAGATTTGATTTCCCTGATGAGGACATCATGTTTCTCAAAGCGAAAGACTGCGAGGAACCACTTCGGGAGGAGGGGCCTGACCCTGAATCCAAATGGAGTTTGATGTTTGATGGGGCAGTTAATATGAATGGGTGCGGAGTTGGTGCAGTCCTTATTACGCCAGAGGGTGTTCACATGCCCTTCACTGCCCGAGTAACTTTCGGGTGTACCAACAATGAAGCAGAATACGAAGCTTGCATACTAGGGATCGAGGAAGCTATTGATTTACGAATCAAGACCCTCGATATCTTTGGTGATTCAGCACTGGTAATCAATCAAGTAAAGGGAACTTGGCACACACATCAGCAGAATTTGATTCCGTATAGAGATTATACGAGGAGATTGCTGACATTCTTTACAACTGTCAAGTTGTACCATGTTCCCCGAGATGAGAATAAGTTTGCAGACGCCTTGGCCACTATCTCTTCGATGATCAAAGTGCATGGTTGGAACTTTGTGCCCAGGATTGATGTATCTCGTCTTGATAGGCCTGCTTTTGTGTTTGAGGTAGATGCAGTGTCTGACGATAAGCCTTGGTACCATGACATCAAATGCTTCTTAAAAAATCAAGAATACTCGCCTGGGGCATCTTCCAATGACAAGAAGACATTAAGAAGGCTAGCTGGTAGTTTCTTCTTGAACAAAGATGGTGTGCTGTATAAAAGGAATTTTGACACGGTTCTGCTCAGATGTGTGGATAGACACGAGGCAGACCTGTTGATGATTGAAGTGCACGAAGGCTCTTTCGGTACCCATGCCGGAGGACATGCGATGGCTAAGAAATTGCTGAGATTAGGGTATTATTGGCTGACCATGGAGTCAGATTGCTGCAAGTATGCTCGCAAGTGTCACAAATGCCAGATCTATGCAGACAAAGTGCACGTTCCTCCCAATCTGTTGAGTATCATGTCTTCTCCGTGGCCATTTGCAATGTGGGGCATTGACATGATCGGAAAAATTGAGCCTACTGCCTCAAACGGCCATCGTTTCATCTTGGTCGCCATTGATTACTTCACTAAATGGGTTGAAGTAGCATCTTACGCCAATGTCACTAAGGAAGTAGTGGCTCGTTTCTTGAAGCGAGATATCATTTGTCGATATGGAGTGCCCGAAAGAATCATTACTGATAATGGTTCTAATTTGAACAACAAGATGATGGTTGAGCTATGCCGGGACTTCAAAATCGAGCACCACAATTCTTCTCCGTACCGCCCAAAAAAGAATGGCGCGGTTGAAGCGGCCAACAAAAATATCAAGAAGATTGTGCAGAAGATGGTTGTCACATACAAAGATTGGCATGAGATGTTACCACTGGATTTGCATGGGTATCGAACATCAGTCCACACGTCCACTAGGGCAATACCATACTCGCTTGTATATGGTATGGAGGCAGTTCTACCGATAGAAGTGGAGATTCCCTCTCTCCGAATATTGATGGACGTTAAGCTAGATGAAGTTGAATGGGTACGAGCCAGATTTGATCAGCTGAGCCTTATTGAGGAGAAGCGTTTAGCAGCGGTATGCCATGGCCAGTTATATCAGCGCAGAATGAAGAGGGCATTCGATCAAAAGGTTTGACCTCAAGTCTACAAGGTCGGGGATGTGGTAATCAAGAGAATACTTCCTCCGAGTACAGATCACAGGGGCAAATGGACTCCTAACTATGAAGGTCCGTTTGTGGTAAAAAAGGTTTTCTCAGGTGGAGCCTTGTTGCTGACAACCATGGATGGTGAAGATTTTTCATCCCCTGTTAATTCAGATGCAGTTAAAAAATACTTCGTATAAAGAGACCCGCTGGATAAAAAAAAAAGAATCCAGGCAAAAAAGGGCATCCCGGCGAACCAAAAACAGAATAAAGGTTCGGGCAAAAATTAGGGATATAATTGAAAAGAATTGTACACCCGGTAAGTTGAAAACCCGAAAGGGCAACTTAGGCAAAAAAGGGTATCCCGGTGGATTGAAAACCTGAAAAGGCGATCCACACAAAAGAGGGATTAAAGCGAATGACTGCAGTCTGAATTAATCTGTACGTTTTCTACTCTTCAGCAAGCTGGAAAAATTCCAAAGGAGGAATTGGTCGGACCATGAGCTTCTGAAGGCAGAGATAATCAGGAGAGCTGGAATACATACTGGCTATAACAGAATTAGAATCAGTTGGAATCCAATTTCCGCATTATCATTAGGATAAATTTCTTTTCTCAATTTTATGGCAATCGCCTCTTTCAGGGGTTTGCTTCTGATTGTAAATTCGCCAATTTTTGGCATTTCATCAATAAAGTTGAATATTCAGTCACGGGCTTTTATTTTCATTTTACTGTTTTGTTTGCAAAAACGTCCGATTTTTGATAATAAAACGTTACTTTGAAAATATCTTGGCCTTGCAAAAACATGCACAAAGACAATGGAAATTACGTTGCTTGTTGGACAACCTTGGATGGTGGACCCAAAAGACCACGCAATATCCTGGGGCATGTGCATATTCTTTTTCTATTGTAGGTAATGAGCACGATCGATCCAAATAGCATGATCGTAACCACGAGCAGATATTTGCTATGACTTGATACTATTGTATCTTAGTAAGTCTATTCTTCCATTCAAGAATTCCCACTAAGTTTCGTGATGGCAACGGTGTTCGAAGATGGATTTCTTCTGTGTTGATAACGATTATTAATGCAGTGAATACTACAGGTTGACAACAAGTGCCAATCCTCCAGTACCTTGCAGACGATGTGAAAGGTAGTTCAAGGCAGAGTGTTTGTCTAAGAGTTTGAAAATGCTTGGTTTTCTATAAAATCCTCTTAAGAGACGAAACTTTTAGTACTAACATCCCTTGTGGAGTTTACTCTTGGCAGGATGTACCAGCAAGTGGTAGTATCATGTCTCCCGTAGGTTTCGGCGGGGGAAATTTGTCAAAGAATAATCCCCAGCGGAGTTATTGACCATCCCATGCATGGGGCATGTTATCTCCCCAGCAAAGGATATTCCCGATCTATAATCCCCAGTAGAGTTTGAGGACATTTGGTCTTCTGTAAAATCCTCTCGAAGGGCAGCCCCAACAAGAGACGCTTTAAAGCGGTTTTTCTCCAGCAGAGTGTGTTATAAACTCGTTATTCCCAGCGGAGTTGTCAAAGGGAAAGTTCGCCCAACACGGGGCATTGTGACATTTATCCTAAGCTCGACAGTCATTTTCCTCAGCAAATTACCGAGGAATTGCTTTGGGTTTCCTCAGCAGATCTCTAGGGACTCTTTCTCAGTATGTTGCAATGGATTATCTTTCAGCCAAGATTTGGATATTCCCCGCAAAGTAGCCCTGGTCCCCGGCAAGATCATATCTTTGGTAATGATATCCCCACAGAGTTCAGCATTTTGACAGAGATATCCCCAGCAAGGTTTAAATAGATCGAGGGAACTTCTTCTTCAGCAAAGTGACAGCGCATGATATTACCCAGCCGGTGGTGTAATTCTTAGCATTGCTCATTTACAACTCAAAGTCCAATTTATTTTGGCACATGAACAGTTTGTTCATATTATTCCAGCCTGTGGAATAGTATGGAAGATGGTTGTTCCAGCCAGTGGGATGATCATTATATGCAGTTTGTTCATATTATTCTAGCCTGTGGAATAGTATGGAAGATGGTTGTTCCAGCCAGTGGGATAATCATTATATACAGTTCGTTCATATTATTCTAGCCAGTGGGATAGTATGGCAGATGGTTGTTCCAGCCAGTGGGATAATCATTATATACAGTTTGTTCATATTATTCCAGCCAGTGGGATAGTATGGCAGATGGTTGTTCCAGCCAGTGGGATGATCATTATATACAGTTTGTTTATATTATTCTAGCCAGTGGGATAATATGGCAGATGGTTGTTCCAGCCGGTGGGACGATCATTTGGCAAAGCTTCCAAAGCCGGTTTGGTAAGCATTAAAGTCCAAGTTTAATTTGGCAAAGCTGCAAAAGTCCATCCGAGGATAGCAATTTTGAGATTCCAAAGCCTGTTTGGTAATCATTGAAGTCCAACGACAGATTGGCAAAAATCCAGCACGAACTGGTAAAAGTCCATTGTTTAGAATGCCAAAGCAGCTAAAGTCCACCAGCAGTGTGGCAAGCCAGTAGTCATCTGGCGTCGTTCAAAAAGACATTTGTTAAAGTCCATCAATAGTATGGCAAGCCAGTAAGTCGCCTGGCGTCGTTCAAAAGACAGATTTCTCTGACAACGTTTCACTTGAAGATTCAATCCAACAATCGTGTTGGGTTTATATCCCTTTTCTTTTTCATCATCCAGAGCAAATTTTTGGTTATATTTGGTATTCAATCACTATATACCTTGAAAGTCGGAAAGCATTCGCTTTCAGGCATTCAGGTCTATAGTGTTTGAATAGGGGCAGCTGTAATACCCCAAAATTTGCTCTCCCTTTTTTGCATCATAATATAGCATTATCATTTACAATATCATATCCATCTCATTAGCATTGCATTGCATTTAACATAGAAAAATGAAACATAGCATTCCTCTTACCATCAAGGCATGTGATCAGGTGGAAGGTGGACAATCAAGGGATCATTCAAAGCACAAAAAGTTCAATCAAGTTTCCTCAAGGCAAGCCAAGAGTCTCTCATGTCTCATACCATCTCAATTGATCATCGACAATCTCAAGGAAGTGAGATCCAATGGGAGATTGAAACAATACACACTTCAACATGCAAGAGGTTCAAAAAACTGAAGGAAAACCCTCAAAAGAGATAGCTCATTGATCCAAAATCATCCTCAAATGGCATATCCCATCATCCTTTAAAAGGATGCACAACAATCTCTGAGGAATTTGAAATTTAAGACTGCATTTTTCCCTCCTAACCAGAGGAGGTCAAAATTAGGGTTTCTAATAAAATCAGGATATCTTTGATTTTTTGGACAAAACTTGATGTCATGGTATTCTATATGTTCTTAAGTGTATGTATGTGGAAAATCACCTCTCAATTGGTTTTAGAAGTGGTTTAATTGGAAGAAAAATAAAAAATCAGAGAAATTGGGGCCAAGTCAAATAATCAGAGGAAAAAGTCAACTCTTGACTTTTTGAGGCCAAATTCATAAAATTCATGTTATATGTGTCCAATGTACAAAATTTGGTCAAGAAACTCCAAAGGAATCATGAAAAAATCAAGAGGTGGAAAGTTGCCATTTTTGGAAGAAGTAGGGTTTCCAAAAATAGTAATTTTTGACCATTTTGCATCAGAGTTTGAACCAAGGCCATTTAAAATTGAAGCACCAAATGAAAATTCCACCAGGCCACAACAAAAGGTCTTGCTTTAAGCTTCAAATCCATGTGTAGAACATCCCCATTGGATAAATATTGAGATAGATATGGATGATCAAAGTTGGAGGAAAGTAGGCCAAAACCATGTCATGACCAAGGATTTTCAAGGCACGCGCGTAGTCATTTTCACAAGCATGTGGTGAGCCAAATGTCCACCCATTTTTCATCAAGATAAAAGCCTCAAATGGAAAAATTTTCAACATCAAAGTTGTTCTTTGTAGTGTCATCTTCAATATTGATGTTGGGAAAATTTTGAATTAATCAAGTTATGATGGAGAAATAATGGTCTCAAGTTAGGATCATCGTGCTGAGATTCCATGCCAAGATGCCTTGCCAATTTACCTCATCACCACGCCTTTGTACCAGTTCCATTTATGGATGTTATAAGTCATTTTCCAACCTCTTCCAAGCATCATTTCAACTCAAATTTCAAACCAAACTTGTATCATTACATCCCCTCTTTCAAATGAATCCAAAAACTCATCCAACCATTCACTAAGTAGAGAGATTTCCACTTGCAAATCACCATGAGTGACATTGATGCATCAACAGTGGTGCACGATTTTTGGTTCACACACACCACAAACACTTCATCACATCAGCTTTCCACATTAAACCAAACACACATGACTTACACCTTGCACACTTGCCTTGGCATACATGAGAATGGAAAGAAACAAACTTGCTGAGCAAGTTTCTGCTACAACCATCCGTGCCCTCATTTTCTTTTCACCTCCACCATAGCATATCATGAGTTTCCATCACCATACCATTGCTCTCCCTAACTAACTTGACTCAGTTAGTTAGGGATGACCCACCCAAACCACCATGACTCAGCTGACTCACTCAGTTTAACCATGGTTAGCTCACGCTATAAATAAAAACTTCACTCTCAAATTTTATTCCTAATTTTTTTTTCTCACATTCAACTCAGAAACTCTCTCCATTCTCTCTCAATTTCTCCACATTGCAACTGATTTTCGAGCTCCATTTCATTCATCTTCCTCATCTTCATCTCAGAATCTCTCTGATTCTCTCTCCATTTTCATCACATTGCAACAATTTTGAAGCTTGGATTTCAGCTCTTCTCCACTGAAGCATCATCCATTTTTGCATCTAAGCCTTTATTTGGCCAAAAGAAGCTCAAAGAGGAAGCAACATCTCTGGTTTTCTGAAGAGCACATCAAGATCATAAATCTTCAGGTACGAATTTCTTCCATTATAGACATAATGTGAAGATGTTATCAGGTTCTTGATGCTTCCTATAAGCTCAAGAACTTGTCTGGCTAGTTGATAGGCCTTTAGAGGCATAGTTGAAATGTTAGGGCAAATCTTCCTCTGTTCGATTCTCTCATCTCAAGAATGTTTTGTGCGTTTTGTCTTTGGATTCGTGTTCTACATAAGTTCAGCATCATTTTAGTATATTTTTTGTGGATTTCTGTAGAAATTAAAGTTGCAGAGGGTGGTGGTTCGCCGGAGAAGGTGACCGGAAGTCACCTCCGGCCGTTGAGTTTGATTGCTAGGGTTTTCTCACGTTTTAATCATAACCGTCCATTTTTCCTCATCGTGTGGCTTGAAGCTTGCCAACGCATAAAAAAACTCACATGCCTCTCACGTGTTGCTTCTGATTTCATTTTAAGCATTGTGTGTTGTGGCATATGGTATGGAACGTGGACATGCGTGTGTGAGCGTTTGATCTGATTACTTTGACTTTGGCTTGACCTTGACTTGATCTAATGGCTGTTAACGAGTCAATTTTTGTTGACTGAAGTGCATGGTTACTAGTGTGTTTTGCACAGACTTGGACCTTGGACCAGATTGCTATTCGCACCTCCTCTGTTTTAAAGCCCAATGATATTGAACTGATGTTTTACTATGTTCACACCCCCATTCACATTTACATTTCATTTTATTTTTCATTTTTTTTACACGTTTGCTTTTTAATTTTTAAAAATACCAAATGGCATTATAAAATTCCACTAAAATTCATGAGCATCATTAAAACATTTAGAAAATTTTTCATGATTTTATTTCTTGATTTTATGACCTTTTTGCCCCTATTCCATAATTTTCTTTGATTTTCTTTTGTATGCCTTCTTAATGTGGTACATGATGTTGTTTAATTTTGTTCTTGATCATTAAAAATTGTTTTGAGTTGCTTCTTTTTGTAGTGAGTCATTAACATCTTGAATTGTGTTAAGTGATTTTTATTAGATTTTTTAGGTCCTGTTATGGCATGTTTTGATATTCATCTTTGCATTACTTTGCATGTGCATCCAATTTGATTTAAGTGCATTGTATAAAGCCTTTTTGCCTTGAATTTTTTACATGATACTTTGATATGTGATTCATCTCTGATTTGTGAACCTCAATACCATGTTTTCATAATTTTCATGAACTCATTTGATTTTTGTTTAAAACATTTCATTTGAAGCATTACAACATGTCATATCCTTGTAATCTTTGTGCATGTTTACATGATTGCTTTTGTGCATACTTGCATGATCATTTGCCTACTTTGTGAACCATTCATTTGACATTATAGGTCATTGGTACATGTTATGTGTCATTATTGCATGTTCACTTTCATTTGAACTTTGTGTGTCCTTAATATGAAGTACTTGTGTTTTCTTTTGAATTTCCATTTCAATTTTACCTCTTCTATTGCTTCTTGAATGGCTTGATGTGTTATGCATGAACACTTGTGAGATGTTTGTGAATCACTTTTCATTTCATTTCAATTCTGATCCTTAGATTACATGTTCCATTCATGCATGTTTTTTTCATTTCTTTTCATCTTTCATTCTCCCTTTTCTTATGGTAGCATGTTCTAATGTCATGGATGATGTTTGTTGCCTATCCACTTGGACTTGCATGATAATGATCATTTGTTTTCCATGTGATGTACATTCTGGTCGTGACATTAGGATTTGATTTCTCATCTAATTCTTTTGAGTTTTATGGTGCATTAAATGTTCTTTTACTCCTTATACTTCTTATACATGTTTACTAACCATGTAGGGGCTTCGGTAAGTTTCAATTGAGTGTGGATAAGGAATCCACATTCAAACCTCTTTTCTTTCATCTCTTTTACAATTCCATTTTGTGTTTTGTTAAGCACTTATGTGCTTTCTTTTAATAACTCATCACTTTCCCTTTTTGAATTACAATTCATCTTCTACTTTAGAAGTGAATTGTTTAATTCATTCTTTCTTTAGACTTTAGGTTTAAACCTCACAAACCATTAGGACCACTCCCTTTAATTTTCAATTAGGATTGAGTCTTAGTTCATATAGATTTTACCTTTGCTCCTCTCTTGAGTCTCTCTTCTCATCTCAAAGAAAAATCAAAATATCTAATAAAGGTAGGCATTTATTGCATTTAGGCCTTTCATATAAAGAAAAGATTATAAGGGGTCTTCTCTTATAATCTTAGAATGTGTAGCATATAGCCCATCTTGGGTCAATGTGTTAAACATTTGATCTTGTATGAGGGACCTAAATGCAATACTTGTTGAAGGTACAAATAATAAAACACTTCTTCATTTCTTAATCAACAAAAACACTTAATAAATACAAGTATGCTAGTGTGTTTGAACCTTGACAATTGGAACTAAGTGTGGGGGTCTTCTTCACTCTTAGTGTGCTTTCTTACTCATTCTATCTTGGAATGTGAGAATGTACACATTCCAATGACTAAAATTTGGATACACTATCATATGCAAACAAATAATCAAAAACTCTTAAAAGACAAAAAACAAACAATAACGTCTTTCCTTCGGGAATTCTTTTCTCATCTCATTCACTCTTTCCTTAAGGATGCGTCATTTTCGTTCTACTGCAAACAGGTAACGCCTAAGTCTCCCTACAGCGAGCCGCAACACCTAAACTGCTAGAACGCGAACGTTGACATATTCCATTAAAAAACACAAACAATCCATCCCTAGTGAGGGGAACTACGTCGCCCTAATTCTCATGTTCCCGATGAGATACGTAGGCAGTGGGGTAGGGCCCATTCGAGCACTTCTTTTATTTTCCCTACATTTGTTTCTTTTTCTCTCTCTTTTTCCTTTTCCTTTTCCAGTTCTTTTTCCAGCATCTTTCCTTACACCCTTTGATTGAAACAAGCAAGCGTGGATCCCATCGGGTACGATGGACGCGAGGGGGTGCTAATACCTTCCTCTCGCGTGACCGACTCCCTTACCTTTTCTCTTGTTCGCAAGACCATGTTCTTTTCCTTCCTTCAGGTTTATGCGGTGTTTCCTTTCCCTCTTGGGATAAATACACATTGCTGGCGACTCTGTTTCGTGCCACTTTCGCGTTTGTACCAGGATGAAAATCCCGGGAGCGACACAAGGAAGAAAGCAATAAGACACCTGACAAAGCAAGACCCAATGCAGAATGATGCGAATGTTTCATTCAGTTTAGAAGGATCTTTAAGATATAAAGCAATTGCAAACATCATAAAGAAATAGCACTTTTTGAAATATTGATAAGTATCTCGTTTTATTGATAATTGGAAAGAGTTACACTTGGAAGTACAAGTTACAAAGGATCAAAATACAATAAGAAAAATCCAGATCCTAAGGATGCTAAGGAATCACATCTGATGACGATCCAAGCTGATACTTGTGAGAGCAAGAATTATCTCCACAAGTCAATCTATGTTTTGATGATAACAATAAGTATTTGTGAAAGAACCATTTTATGGTCTAACGTGTGTTGTGTGCAGATCATAAGAACTAAAGACATCAGAACCAACATACACCAGCCATATGTACTATGATTGAATATATATATATATATATATATATATATATATATATATATATGCGAAGTTACTATGTGTGACTAAAGTCGCGAGAAGCAAGAACGCTTATTTATCTAGTCATAATCAGCCAGATCCAAGGATGCCAAGATTGTTGTTGCAATGCTCTTGTGGATGCTCTCTGAAAGTGATCAAGATTCTGAAGATAGTGAAGCTTCTGAAGAAGTACACTCAGAAAGAACCAAAGTTCTGAAGACTCTTATGACTTGAAGTTCTGATGCCTAAAGGTGCTGAAGACCAAGTGCAGAAAGATTCTGAAGACTGACGAGTTCTGAAGATCAAGATCTCAAACAAGAAGTTCTGAAGACTCTGAAGACAAGCTCTGAAGATTTGGAAGACTTAAAGCAGAAAAGGATAACGCTCTTAAAGACCAAGTGCTAAAGTTCTGAAGACTGATTCCTAATGGACTTCTTCAATTAACGGAAGACTTGAAGCATCAGATATTCTGCTATAAAGACTTCACTCATGCTTCATCAAATTAACATCAGAAGCCACTGAAGTATCGAAGTCTAAATATTACCGTTGTGAGTTAATTGTACACACTGCCCAAGAAAAGATCACTTCTGCAAAAAGAAGATATGTCAGTACAACTCATTATATCACAACGTCTCTTTTCCAAACAACCAACAGTATTCTCTAACGGCTATATTTCTACTGGCTATTTAATGGAAAGAGTTTTTGCTTCTGATGTGTCGATCACTTGTAGAATTATGAACTGAATGTTCATCTACAAAATTGACCAAGTCATCGTGTGAAGATAGCAACAACGATGAGTTCTCGTTGTAACACTTAGAATATTCAAAGCTGTCATTAATTCACTCATGGCAATTGTTGTTGAATCTCCAAAGAAAAAATTAACACAACAACAACAATCAAACAGAAGCTGTTGATGAAGAAGACAACAATTAAAGATCAGTCAAGTCATGAACCTACCTTCTCGTCAAAGCTCATTGAAGATCTGAAGCAAGGAGTTGCTGCTCAAAGCTTGCTCAACCAGAAGACGAAGAAGAAGAAGATCTACAAGATGTCAACAATCATAATATCCAAATACATCTTTGTAGTTTCTTTGGAAAGCAAGGAGCTGATTGCTCAAAACTTGCTTGAACACATGTGTGTGTTCTTTGTACTTAAACCTAGGAGAAACTTGCTTATTAAGAAGCACAATTTGTAAATCTCCAATTTGCCAATTCAACTAGATGAATTGAGACTCCTCAAGTGAACGTTATATCCTGATGGGATCCCTGAACGGTTCTGCTGTGAGTTGAGGCCCTTGAGTAGATCACGCGGTGATCAGATACTTGAGATGACAATGGCTGAGGGTCATTGTGGAAAATCCTGAAATATGGTCAGTAGCGTTATATTCATTGAATTGAATCCCTGAACGGCTAGCTGTGAAATCCCAACAGTGGGTATGCTCGGTCAATGAACATTATATCCTGTTGGATCCCTGAACGGTTCATTGGGTTATTAGTCACAGTGCGACTGTGCAAGTAGTTAGTCACCGGTTGTTGCCTGTGCAAGTGTAATCATGATTTGGTTATAGTGGATTAAGTCCTTGTGTTCAAGGTGAAATCACCTGAGGAGGGTGGACTGGATTAGCCCGCGTGGTGAACCAGGATATATCATGTGTCCTTTCCTTCTTTTCTTAGTATCCATTTTTATGTTCCTGCTTTGAATATCAGAACCTCATATTAAGCAATGTCAGAACCTTGCAGGCTATCTCTGATAAGCTTCCTCACTACAAGTTCTGAGTATCGTATCTTATAAACAGAACTTATACGGTTCACATACTCGTTAGTTAATAGATCATAATCTCTCAATGAACATTGAAGGTTCTTGAGCGTCAAATTAACAAGATGCGAAAAGTTACAGAAAGAGTAAATACACAATTCAAACCCCCCTTTCTTGTGCCTTTCTCGCACCTTCAATTGGTATCAGAGCTCCGGTTCTGTTATTGATTCACATCAAACACTTAACAGTGTCAGAAAAAGATCCAGACGTGGTGCGTAGAAGTACTCTTGGTGATATTGAAATCCACCTACAATTTCTGTAACAGTTCAGCAGTTAACTGTGTACAAAATTGTAATCAATCTGATTACTTCGTGAGCAAGTCACTGATTCTAGATGAAGCCTCACTGAAATTGAAGAATCAATTTATAATATAAATTCATCAGATAAAAGGAAGTATCTGTTGAATGCTCATTTTGGAAAATACGTGTGGATAAAACCACGTATATGATTAAAAGATGAATCATCAGAAAGCAAGAAATCTTTTTTGCTGAAGATTAATTCATTATGAGTTTTTGAGATGTTTTCACGAAACGGATTAGGTCCACCCTTGACTTTCTCGTTTAAAAACTCATTCTGGATCTCTTCATGTAAAGAAGGAAGATTGTTGTTCTAAGACTTTGAATTTCAGAAAGAAATCTGTTAAATTCAGAATCTGAAAAATTCAAATTATTAGAAATGATTCAATGTCAGAATCTAGAATGATCAAAAGATTTAATGGAAAACTGAATCCCAAAGATTCAGTTGATTCCGAACAAACTCTTAACTGGTTTGGTGATCAAGCTTCAACAACCTTAAATCATCCTAGTAAAGATCAAATGTTGATAATCTTATTTTCAACAGATCATTTGTTCTCAGAACCACTTGTGCTATGAAATTTGATGCTATCATTTCAAGTATCTAGGTTCTCCAATTGATGTCATAAAAGATGGCGTAAAAGATGTTAGCTTGAAGAAATTAGTTAACTCTTAGATATGTGTGAACAACCCCAAATAAGTTGATCATCATTGTGAGAACAAGAGGTTCATGCAAATCATGTCTAGTGATGTACACATGAGGCATGATGATGGTCTGGTTCTGAACAAGTTCTGAAACAACCTTGAGGAACAAAGTCAGATGTTGATATGTCAACTCCTTTCTAAATAACCTCTCAAAGATTCTCACTGAACTGGTGAAATCAATCATCTTTCAAAGAGAAGAAACTCTCACAAACACAAACTGAATTCGGGCTATGAAAGAAGAACTCAACCAATTCTCAAAAGTTTGTTGTTTAAGATTCGGATCCATATCTCAAGAACTGTATCAGAACTAAACATGTTCTATGGATCAAAGAAATAAGAAGTGAGAAACATTCAAAACAGATGTAATCTGTTATTTATGAATGGGGTCATCAAATGAAATTTACTGTTCACTCAGTATTTCTTCCATGCATATGAGTATCGCCTTATCAAAAAGGATTGCATGGAATTGGCTTAGTTCAACTAAAATGGTCACTCTGATCATACTAAGTCCCAATCTCGGTTACTGTAACCTAGAGAACTAAATGACAAGGTTGAACAGGAAAAGAGAGAGAAAGCTTTGATCCAACTAGGATCACCTTCCAAGAAAATATTCTCTTCAGAAGATAAGCTCATCTTGAAGAACCCAAGAGACATCTGCAGCTTACTCGGAAATATGCAGAAGTAGAAAGGTGCTAAAAGCAAGCCAAGTCTGAAAGGTCTAAGGTACGCTTTTCTTTTCACTAATAATTTGTTAAACTCATGAGATGCCTTAATTAGAATTCTTTCAAATTTATCATAGCATGTTTTACTAGATAATTATTTAGGAATTCGTACATGTTTCTTTAGGGAAATAATCAACCAATAGAAAATATGTTAAGCATAGATGAAAAGAAATTGCTAAATCCAAGAAAACCCTTTAACAAAACTACACGCAAAAGATACAATCATCATTGCACAACATATCTCTGACAACTTAATAAGATCTTACTAAAATCTTTTGAACTGACCTATATCTTTCCTAGACTAGGCATAAACCAATCTACACACTTACTCTATAAAATCATGTCTCCCTTTCATGCTGCTACACTTAAAACCCTGAAAGTTCAAAACATCATCCAATCCTCGTCATGCCTCCACTTACTTTTCTTGATAATCAAAACCCAAATCTCTTTTTAATTTTTTGAAACAATTCTTAAGAAAACCTTTTTGTCCTCCCGTGTATCTGTTTGCCTATGTCCTCTAGTAAGAGATTCCTCCATCAACGTCTAGTCATATCCTATTGCCCATAGGTATGCTTCAGTCAACACCTCTCTAGAACCAAATCTTTCTCTCTCTCTCTCTCTCTAACAAGAGTATCTGTTCATCCTAGCTAACCCTATTACTCAATAATACAAGTCCTATTCTATTTGTATATATATATATATATATATATATATATATATTATCTGCAGTTTCTAACTTACTAAAACTCAGACCTCTCTAAACTCCTGACTTGATCTCCTCAAAAGACTTTCTCATCATTCTCATGGCAAACTAATCATTGACTCTAAGAACCTTCTTTGGCGATGACAACTCTCTTGAAATCATTAGTGAAAAACAACCTAAGCTAATGGGTGTTGATCATAATTTCCATCTAGGCATTCATTCGCAAATTTGGAATGGGTAAATTCATATGCTTAGAGGTCCCATTTATCCAAACATCATAAAAACTTTTTGGATCAATGCTGCTGTCAGCCATGATGGTATGACCATTTCTTCAGACATCTATGGTATTCCTCTCTCCTTCAACGCTTCAAAAATCGCTGAAGCCATTGAATGCCCACTAGAAAGCATCACTCCCAGTCATGCATCCATTCGATGCACCCCTGATGCAAAATTACACTACTTGTTTGATACAGGTTCTACCTTCGTACCTACTAATCCTGAGAAACTCCTGCCCCACGCCAGAGGCTGGTTTAAAGTCATTCTGACAAACATCAAACCTCGAAGCACATACAAAAACCTTATGTATCATGATCACAAGATCATAATCATGTGTCTTCTTAACCAAATTCAAATAAATCTGCCACAAATTATATTTGATCATCTCAAGGACACCATTCTCGTGTCAAGAGCTACCCTTGAAACTACGATCCCTTACGGAAGAATCCTAACTGAAGTGTTTTTCAAAACAGGAGTTGTGTAGACAATTAGCAGAACCAGATGCGGGCCTGATATTGCCCTTATTGAAAATTCTTGCGAAACGTTTAACAGTGACTGGTTCTCAAATTAGTTGATAGATTAGGATACTAGATGGTTAAATGTATGCCTGCATCATTTATGAATATATATACCTTTGTTATCTTCTGTCTCACGTTATTTATATCTGATACCCACTAATAAAAATTCCTAATGAACCATTAAAATATTGCATAAATGACGTGTCGTCTTTTACATCTCAAAAAAATCTTCAGTAATAAAGTCTTTAACTTCCCAATAAATGAGTAACTGCTCCGTCTTCTTTTCCCACACGTTCACGCCTTTTAGCATACCCTAATTAATCATGACCACCTAGGAAATAGTAAACCCAAATCTTGGTGTACCAATTTAGTCATTACACTCCTCACTCTCATTTCGCCTATAAATAATAGGATTCTACTTAGTTCTCGACCAATCTTAATCTTATGTGTGTTAACAAATGGCCTCTCCAACATTTAGAGGAAACGTAGAAACTCTAGAAGTTATCCCAGAGAAAAGACCAAACCTAGCTAGACTTCAAAATAATGGTCTGGAAATTGAAAGAAGCATGCAAATACAATCTTGGAGTGGTTATTATTCACTGCTAAACGGCCCTATCTTTCCAGTTCTTGTGAAAGAATTCTGGAAATATGCCAGAATCAGTAATGATGGCAACACTATCTGGTCTGAAGTATATAGCTTTCCAATCACCATCTCCATTCCCTCATTAGAAAAGCTTATAAATTGTGTCGCCTCTGGGGTCACTATTGAAGACTTTCAATCTGACCCGAGCTTAGTAAAGAAATGCAAGGTTTTATTCGATGATTCGGTTCCCTATGAACCAAACAACCCTGAGAAACTTCTTCCTTCACCCAGAACATGGTTCAGATTCTCTCTAACCAATCTTCGACCTCGTGCAACTGCAAGGAGCACGCTGTCCCAAGATGACAGAGTATTCGTTTTTCTCCTAACACACCACTCTAGACAATACGTTCTTTAGGGAACTAACTCTGTCCCCCAGGGTTCCAGTTAAAGATTTTCCAAATTTTGCCACTTACAATCAGGCAGAGGTCATAAACTATCTGAATAGATTTAAGGATGAAGATATCAGTGTTTGGATCAACATGAACAATATTACTGATGTACTTCAAGAACTCACAAATTGGAAAGAAGGAAGTAAGAAGAAGAAAATGGTTGACGATGAGGAACCCCCATATAAAAGATCAAAAACCGTGAATGATGCATTAAAATCCTTTAAGGATAATGCAATCACAAAAATCCAAAGCATAGTAGAAGCTTCCAGTTCCTGTGCGGACTCCCTGGAAATAAGAACTATCTGGACTGAGTTCCATGAATGGATCTCAGTAGAAATTGTGAAGAGCAAGAAATTGGCAATTACTCAAGTAGAAGAGAGGTTGCATGCCTCAAGAACTGACGGTTCTGAAAGCTTGTTCTCATCTTCATCATCCTTAGGCTCACTCTAGTCTAACTCAATAGGACCCATGAAAACCCAGCTTTATTAGGATTACTTAAAATGTTTTTCATTAGGAATCTGCGTTTAAATTATCTATGGTTATCTTGAACTTGTGTAGATTAAGATCAATCTATTATCTGAATTATAAAACCAAAAAGAAAAGATGAAATACAGAAATATTGTTACTTCTATCTGTTGTTCACAAATGAAATCATCTCTACAGATGCTTTAATCCTTCAATTAAGTAATTAGTGGATTCCATCTATCATCCTTCAATTAAATACATGTGTTTCTCTAAAATGAGTCTAAATGCTTCTAAATGTTCAAATGACTTTATGACTCTGTAACTGAATATAAATGACTACATGCTTAAATGCTTATATGCCCTAACACTTTTTGATGATGTCAAAAAGGGGGAGAAATATATTAATTTTGATTGAAACAAATCTGAAAGGATGCAGAACTCAAACAAAGTACTCTTATAAAATGCGTTACTACTAACGGTTGTTGTTTGATGTTATCCAAGGAACTCTAAATAAGTTCACTAGGCATTCTAAAGACATGATAAGAAGAAGAACCACGATCACAGAATAAAGAATCAGATTAAGTAAGAATACTCTGAAAGCAGTCAAGGCAAAGTCTACATTTCAAGATGCTCACTCAGAAGATCTGTGTAAATCAGAAGTCAAAAAATGTCTAAAGATCTGGATTAAAGATCCAAGCAAGAAACCATTCTATCAGGAACCATTAAAGACGATTTGGTATCAGACTAAATCATCAATTGAAAATCAGATTCAGTACACAAAGATTAATATCAGACTCTCAAAGCAAAGCTGTGGATTACTGTCAAATACCCTCATTGGTATCAATATCAGCACTCTAATGTATTACCTTTAAGCGTATGAGAAGAAATTCTTCACTTGGTATCAAACTCAAAATACTCTGGTATAAGAGTCAGCACATCATTTTTACATCCGACTAAAACAAGATGTACCAGATTCAGAATCAAGCGTGATTAATCACAAGTTTTAACCTTCAATTGGTATCTGATAAAAAATCAAGCTTTGATAATTTAACTGAGTTGTGACAATAGCAAGGTCTGAAATAAACTTGTGTTCAAAGTCAAACTCTGAAAAGTCATGATCAACACTAGTGATTAAATTTAGAAACTCTGAAAGATCCCAATATCTGACTTAGGGAAATTAGGGGGAGATTACCCAGAAGACTAAAATGCAAAATCTAAATTCTTCATATAGCTTGAAACTCAGGGGGAGTATCTCAAAAGACAATTTCTGATATACAGCGAAGCTATGTTTATCAGTCAAAGAAGTGCTCTAATTCTGTGCTCAATTGAATCTACTGAAAAGTAGAAATGCTTCAGACTACTCTGAAGATAACAAGCTCTGATATGACAACAAAGGAAACTGAGTTCTGAAGATCTGAAGATGGAAGTTCTGTTAAACTAGTCCAGATGCTAAAGACTCTTCGTTTTCTTAAGGACAAGATATAAAAGTAACTCTTTTCTATTTCTGTTCTGGCAACTCAAGATGTTACTCTGTATATCTTTGGATTATATAAAATCCTAGATGATCTCAGATAAAGCTTTGAGGATAACTCATTCAGGGGGAGCTGTTGTTCCACACTCTGAATTTGTTTGCTTTGGTGATTACCTTGTATAAAATGTTCAATCAAAATACTTTGTTTTGTCATCATCAAAAAGGGGGAGATTGTGAGAGCAAGAATTATCTCCACAAGTCAATCTATGTTTTGATGATAACAATAAGTATTTGTGAAAGAACCATTTCATGGTCTAACGTGTGTTGTGTGCAGATCATAAGAACTAAAGACATCAGAACCAACATACACCAGCCAGATGTACTATGATTGAATATATATATATATATATGCGAAGTTACTATGTGTGACTAAAGTCGCAAGAAGCAAGGACGCTTGTTAATCTAGTCATAATCAGCCAGATCCAAGGATGCCTAGATTGCTGTTGCAATGCTCTTGTGGATGCTCTCTGAAAGTGATCAAGATTCTGAAGATAACGAAGCTTCTGAAGAAGTACACTCAGAAAGAACCAAAGTTCTAAAGACTCCTATGACTTGAAGTTCTGATGGCTGAAGGCGCTGAAGACCAAGTGCAGAAAGATTCTGAATACTAACGAGTTTTGAAGATCAAGGTCTCAAACAAGAAGTTCCGAAGACTCTGAAGACAAGCTCTGAAGATTCGGAAGACTTAAAGCAGAAAAGGATAACGCTCTTAAAGACCAAGTGCTGAAGTTCTGAAGACTGATTCCTAATGGACTTCTTCAATTAACAGAAGACTTGAAGCATCAGATATTCTGCTATAAAGACTCCACTCATGCTTCATCAAATTAACATCAAAAGCCACTGAAGTATCGAAGTCTAAATATTACCATTTTGACTTAATTGTACACACTGCCCAAGAAAAGATCTCTTCTGCAAAAAGAAGATATGTCAGTATAACTCATTATATCACAACGTCTCTTTTCCAAACAGCCAACAGTATTCTCTAACGGCTATATTTCTACTGGCTATTTAATGGAAAGATTTTTTGCTTCTGATGTGTCGATCACTTGTAGAATTATGAACTGAATGTTCATCTACAAAATTGACCAAGTCATCGTGTGAAGATAGCAACAACGATGAGTTCTCGTTGTAACACTTAGAATATTCAGAGCTGTCATTAATTCACTCATGGCAATTGTTGTTGAATCTCCAAAGAACAAATTAACACAACAACAACAATCAAACAAAAACTGTTGATGAAGAAGACTTAATTGAAGATCAGTTAAGTCATCAACCTACCTTCTCGTCAAAGCTCATTGAAGATCTGAAGCAAGGAGTTGCTGCTCAAAGCTTGCTCAACCTGAAGACGAAGAAGAAGAAGATCTACAAGATGTCAACAATCATAATATCCAAATACATCTTTGTAGTTTCTTAGGAAAGCAAGGAGCTGATTGCTCAAAACTTGCTTGAACACATGTGTGTGTTCTTTGTACTTAAACCTAGGAGAAACTTGCTTATTAAGAAGAACAATTTTTAAATCTCCAGTTTGCCAATTCAACTAGATGAATTGAGACTCCTCAAGTGAACGTTATATCCAGATGGGATCCCTGAACGGTTCAGCTGTGAGTTGAGGCCCTTGAGTAGATCACGCGGTGATCAGATACTTGAGATGACAATGGCTGAGGGTCATTGTGGAAAATCCTGAAATATGGTTAGTAGCGTTATATTCATTAAATAGAATCCCTGAACGGCTAGCTGTGAAATCCCAGCAGTGGGTATGCTCGGTCAATGAACATTATATCCTGTTGGATCCCTGAACGGTTCATTGGGTTGTTAGTCACAATGCAGTTGTGTAAGTAGTTAGTCACCGGCTGTTACCCGTGTAAGTGTAATCATGATTTGGTTATAGTGGATTAAGTCCTTGTGTTCAAGGCGAAATCACCTGAGGAGGGTGGACTGGATTAACCCGCGTGGTGAACCCGGATATATCATGTGTCCTTTACTCCTTTTCTTAGTATCTCTTTTTATGTTCCTGCTTTGAATATCAGAACCTCATATTAAGCAAAGTCAGAACCTTGCAGTCTATCTCTGATAAGCTTTCGCACTGCAAGTTCTAAGTATCGTATCTTATGAACAGAACTTATATGGTTCACATACTCGTTAGTTAATAGATCAGAATCTCTTAATGAACATTGAAGGTTCTTGAGCATCAAATTAACAAGATACGAAAAGTTACAGAAAGAGTAAATACACAATTCAAACCCCCCTTTCTTGTGTCTTTCTCACACCTTCAATACTTCCTTCGGAGTCTCTTGACCTCTCTTCCATAGTTGTCCTTCATGGTGGCCTTCTTTAACACGAGCTGGTCCAGAATACCCTTCCAAGCACCGGAAGTAGGAATATGAGATGATGAAGTAGTAGAGGAAAATAAATCATCTCCATGTCTCTTCATAGCACGTTGCTCAAGCTACTCTATCAAGTCATCTTTCTCCCTCAACTGCTTTTGCAACTCTAGCTTCTCGGAGTTTGAAGCATGAAATCTGGATTCCCAAAGATCTTTTTCTTGCTTTATCTTGGCTAATTCATCTTGAAGTGTTTTCACATCATCAGAAGGAATGAGGAGTGGTGTAGCAACAACTATAGACGTGAGTTTCTCAAAAACATAAGGCATTTTGAGCTCCTTAGCTCTTTCCTTCACTCAAAGTGTATAAGGTTCCAAAGCAATACAAACCTATTTTCCAAGCTCTTCTTTACCTTTCCTATGAATGTTGTGCCAAGCATGAGTCATCTTCTCCTCAAACCAAGAGAATTTTTCCTTTCTTGGAAAAATAAACCTTCTAATAGAAAATTATTAGGCTTATCCTTCAAAGTATAACCAAGCTGACGTCTCGCTAAACTCGGGTTCTAGTTAATTCCACCATGTGTACCAAGTAGAGGTACATTGGATAATTCTCCACAACTATCAATGATCTTGACATTCTCATACATAGAAGAACACCAAGTAATATCAGCATGAGTAAGGGACATGATCCTTTGAGGCCATCTCAAACAACCCTTGTTTTCCTTGAAAGTAGATGAATGTGGCAAGTGCGAAATAAACCACTTGTACAACAAAGGTGTGTAGCATATGATGGTACCATTTCCCTTAGAAGTCATATGATGGATAGAGAAGTAGGTATCGCCAATTAAGTTGGAACAGGGTTCCTCATCAAGAATATTCGAATAGCGTTAACATCCACAAAGTTGTCAACGTTAGGGACAAGACTAATCCATAGATAAGAAAATAAAAAATAGCCTCAAACGCCAATGTGCTACCAACATCAACAAATGAAGTAGCTTTCTCAACCAAGAACTTAGAGGTCAACCCCTTAATGCCTCCCTTAACAACAAGGTTAACATCTATATCATATTTCTTCAAATGGACGGCTGCAATAATAACTTGGGACTTGGGAACTTCCTACAAACCAGTATAAGGAACTTCATCAAAAACCGGTATACCCATGAGATAAGCGTACCCCTCCAAGGTTGGAAAGAGCTGATAATCAGGAAATGTAAACCATCGGTAAACAGGATCATAGACTTCCACAAAAGTATTCAGAATTCCATCTTCAACATTGGTAGAAAGAATAGACAAGTGTCTTCTCCGGCGAGATCTGAAATCTACTGGATCAACTTCAAAGGATGCTATCTTTTTCAAATCTCTAAGATCAGGAGCTAGGAAAATGTACTTTTGAGTGTTTCTCCTTCCAATATCCATAATCACAAAATCTGCGATGTTTGCAAAGGAAAATCTCTGAGATCCTTGAAAACTGATTGAAAAAAATGTCTATGAATGCATTTGTGCATGATGCAACAAGCACAAACAAGATCGCAAACAAGGCCAAGGGTTCTGAGTCACGAGCATGGAGCCAAGGTTAAGAACCACTCACAATGGTATGTATTAAGGTTTATATCCACCTGTACAAAAGGGTTCTAAAAGGTTCCCAGAGTCGTGATTCCATCTTTTGGATAATATCGGGTTAAATGACTCACCGTTAGGCAATAATATTCTCAAGAGAAACTCGTCTGAATATAGTATCACATAACAACTAATTCAAGTCTACACCAGAATAGTCACTGCACTACGTACTAAAATAGGTAAGATAGGTTAAAGGGTTCTAAGGTCCTCAGCTTCTCGGGCTCCTAGGTCGGAAAAAGTAATGCCATGCACGACTACTCGTATGACATTAGTAATCCCAAAGGGACCTCCACTTAGCGGGGGATCCCAAAGTGTCCTTCACTTAGCGGGAGATCTCAAGTCATCTTAGTAAGGACTACTCCACATAAGCTGTACAAGACTATACCATCATCTTATCATAAGTGCTCTCAAGTTCGGGTACATGACTTATCTCACCACTCAGAGATCACCAAGTACCAAAATAAAACAACCAACCGCAAACAACATATATAATACAAACACAGATAAACAAAGATAGGTTCAACCCACTTGGGTCTACTCCCGAGCAGAGTCGCCACTTTTCTGTAGCGGGAAAATTTGAGATTAGGCTATTAATTAACTTAACTCATAAAACAAGAGTCGTCACCGCACTTTTATTTTTCTAAAGGAAATGGAAAATAGCGAACAAAACCTATAGAAGTTTTAAAATAAAAACTAATAATAATAGATACAAGGGTAAGGGGGTTGGTTACGCAGAGGGAAGATGTTAGCACCCAAAACGTCTATAGTATTCTATAGGAACCCCTTTGAAAATCTAGTGTTTGGCTTAAAAAGTTGTTGTTTGCAAAAGATTGGTGAGGTGAGAAGAGAAGTAATTTTTAATAATTTTGTTTTTGACAAGACGTCCTAAGCCTCGTGCCTACGTACCCACAATGTGCAATTGAGGGTCAAAACCTCGTAGTAAATGGTAAAAATAGCAAAATGGTGTGTTATGATTCATTTGAAATGAAAAGACAACTTGTCATTTTAACAAGAAAACTTCAACTAATCACCCACAAGTATGTGAAAATGGACCTTTGCATCACCATGAGAAGGGCTCTAACTTGGATAAAATCAACAAGCATGCCACTAGCTCTCTAAGGTGGAAAAGAGTCCACTTATTTCAAGTAATACTATGGGGATAGGAGGATCACATCTCAACTATGAATGACTCATGTCGAAACTTTTTGAAAAGTTTTAAAAGCAAAAGGTGCACAAAAGGCACAAAATGATTTGAATGAGTTAAGTATTTTTTAAGTATTTTGAAAATGGTCTAAGTATGCTTAAGATTGATTAGCATTTATTAAGAAAATGAGTTTGAAAATGCACTTAACAAAGTCAAGGTTTATTATGAAGAGGTTCTAGTTTAAAAGAAGAAGATTTTGAAAAAGGAAGAAGATTTTGAAAATTTAGGAAATGGAGGAGATGAAGAGGCTATCCTAAAGCATAAAATAAAAGCTAAGGAAGGAAAGATCTAACCAAGATACAATCCTTTGACATAAACAAGCCAAATCTCCCATCATTTGGAATCTAGCAACCAAGATAAGCAGAGAAATAACCAAGCATCAGATGGAAGAAAAATCACCAAGCCAAGTCTTCACAAGAGATCAACTCAAGTTCAAAGTGCCAAAATAAGGTCCAAGGTCTCAAGGTATAACTCCAAAGCATAGGGCAAGGAACCTAATTCTAAGTCCATCATCCGTGAGCAAAGGATATTCACCAAATAGTCCAAGGAACATTAAGAGATTTTTAAGTGTTTAAGCCTTTATTAATGTCTTAAAAACGAAAAAGAAAGTCTAAATGGACAAAGAGAAAAAGCATAGATATAAACAAGATGATTATATGATATGAAATGATAAGCATAAAATAAAGAGCATAAAAATTAAAAGCATAAAGATATAGGTGCATAAAACTAAATGGCATATAAATAAAAGGCATAAAGTAAAAGTTAGTCCAATTAAAAGTTAGTGTTAGTGTTAAATGAAGACATTTTGTCATTTAAAGTAGATTACTTAACTAATCAACCCAACAAGTATGAAAATGTTGCATCATCATTTGAGAAGGGCTCCAACTTGGATAAAATCAACAAGTATGCCACTAGCTCTCTTAGGTGGAAAAGAATCTACACACTGTGGAGATAGGTGATTTATATCTAAACTAAAGATGACTTATATGTAAAATTGGACCAATATGATCACTTTTAGTTTAGGGATAAATTTAGCGCTATGTTAAGCAATCGTAGCACAATCTATATGGAAGATCATATTGTGGGAGGCCGGTCAATAACAATTTATGTACCATATATGTTAGAGATATAATATAAAGATCATACTCCTAAAACATGTAGCACAAGTTAAGACAAGGTTGATCAAGACCTAAGTCAAGGAAAGATGGATCCATTACATCAATCAATCTCTCATAGTACTTTGGACAAGCTTATGCATCAATCAAAAGTACCTCAATTGATCAAATGATCAATCAAATGGTAGATTTGAAATGCTGAAAGTTTATCAAGCACCATTTAAGATCTCATGAACAAGATGACCTACAACATCTTCCAATTGATCAAAAAAGGATGAAAAAGAAAAAAGAAAGGGATGAAGAAGAGAGCATCACACAAAAAGGCAAAACCAAATTGGATCCAAGTGATGATCAAGTCATCATCAAAATCAATCATCCATTTTGGTGGATTAGAGGTTTCAACCCATCAACACCCAAGATCCATTGAGTTTGATGAGACCTATAATCAAATCATCTAAGTTCAAGGCCAACAGTAGTAAACAAGAGTCAAACCAATATAAAATGAAATAATATGAATTAAGATGCATAAAAATTATATTTAAAATTAATTTAAAAATGAAAATAAAGATGAAAATGTAAATGATGCATCAAATCAAATCACAAATGGTCAAGAAAATTCATGCAAGTCAGAAACAAGAAAAGAATGATATATAAAATTTTTGAGAATTTTTTAATGCATAGAAATATTTTTAAACTAATTAAAATGCTCAAAAAAAGAGAAAAATTATGAAAAATATCAAATGATAAAAATAAAATATGAAAAATACAATATCAGAAAGAGACAAATAAAATAAAATTTTATAAATTATTTTGGTATTTTTTGGATAAAAAAGAAATTACTATGAATTTTTAAATGAAAATGCATTTTAAAATAAAAATCAGAAAATAAAATAAAAGAGAAAAATACAAGAGCATTTGATCAAGCTTCATTAAACACGCTTGCAGATCAGATGGTTCATACATGAAAGCGCACTGTAGAAATTACTTTGGAAAATTACGCAAGATTCAATTTGAAACCAACCACTAAGAACATTTCATGTGGCGCTCAGAAAGCTCATACCACCTGGAAATGCCTCCGGTCATCTTCTCCGGTCAACCTCCGCCGAAAAATCTACAAATGGTAACCCTAGGCCACGAGATCGGTACCATTAGAACCGTTTCATTGGCGTGAGTGCAACCATGGCCTCAAAACAAATTTGTTATAATTGCATAAGGAGAATTTTGAAGAAGAAGAAGAAGCAAAGTGCAATATGGTTTTTCAAAAAATATGAAAGGTAAGTTCATCAATCAAACAAAATTGAGGATCCAGAAACCATCATCAAGCCAAGGTTTACATTGTGGTATCAAATTTGAAGCAAATGGATGCTTTTAACTACCTGTTCTAAGAGATGTGAAATGAGAAAATCGGAGCAAGTCTTGTGAGCAATTCAGAGCACCTCGGGCCTTGATTCTTGATCCTTTAGCTTCTGAGAAGAATGATGAAGTGAATGGAAGAGAGAAAATGGCTTGGAAATGCTTTTAAAAGTAAAAACGAAATCTCACAAATAGAGGTTTGAGTGTGATCTGAGCAGAGTGTTTTTGGCTCTTAAAAGCTCGGGAAATAAATGAAATAAGTTGCTCTATTTATATGGGGCGTAATGCTGATCTCATACGTGCCAAATGATACTCAATTCGTTTGATTCCATGTGCAACCGAAGTTGAGAAATGTGTGACTTAGAGAGCACCAAAACTCCACCTAAACTTGGGTTTTATGAGTCATTTTTCTTCTAGGAGTTTCACTAATCATGTTTAGGTGAATAGCATATGAGAATTTGGCTTTTAATTAAGAAAGTATTGATTTGGACATCTAAGCAAAAAGTTATGACCATGTGAAGTTGGCATAAAAATTTGTCAAACCAAACATGTAAAATTATATGTCCAAATGGCTGAAAATGCGCTATAATGTATCAATGAATTCCATGGCCTTCCAAGCACAATTTGACTTTAACCTTTGAAGCAATCTTGTAAAGTATCACAAAGAGCATTGTGCAAAAAGAACGAGCTCCATATGCTGAAAATTTCAGGAGTTATAATTCTTTAAAGTTAAGAAAAAGTCACTTGAAAATAGGCAAAAATTCACTAAGTCCACAAATGACCTATATTGTCTCCAAACTTTTGATGATCCTCCAAACATAATTGGCTCTTGTCATGTAAATATAAGTTAAATATGATGTTGAGAAGAGTCATATGCAAAAAGAAGCATTCAAAAATATTGATAATTAAGGGAGTTGTGATCTTTGGAACTTTGACTTGAAATGTTGACTTTTTAGGTCAAACCTCCTTGAATCACTTTCTAAACTTGGACTTTCCTTTCAGTTAAAAGCACATGGATGATCATATGAACTCAAAATAAAGTGTCCATGAATTTCCCTTGATTATATTGACCAAAGCTTGAAGTAACTTGTTGATGAAGACATGGAAATAAACACATGAACCTTTGACTTTTCTTGAGAGACAAGCTACTAAACCTTAAGATATCTTTGATCAAAATATGATTGAATTAAGCTTGAGACCTTGTACTTTGATATTAGAATCCATGACTTGATGAGATAGCCCTTGGGAATCAATGGTTGACTACACTTTAACCTTGAGGGAGCAAAACCCTAGGTGATGAATCATGCTTGGTGTTCTTGATATAACAACCTACCTTTCAAAGAAACAAAAGGATACAAGACATATTTTTGGTATTTTGATTAGCAGTTAGTGAAAACATAAAGCAAATAAACATAAATGAACAAAATACACAAAGAGGTGCTTGGTGATCACAAAAGCAAACCCAAAGATGAGAGAGTAAGAAAGCAACCAAGCTTTTGATCTTGTTTGTATGCAAAAAAGCAAAAAGAGGATGGGATCTTAGGAGTAAAAATTAGGGTATAAAAACCATAGAACCATAGAACCATAGAACCTCTACTTCTTTAGCGCTCTAAACCCCAATTTCCTTATTTTGACAGAAAGGTTATCACATTATCTTACTAACGCAACTGACCGCACCTCAAACAAACTTAAGAAACTCAAGTTATGCGTGAAACAAGGTATCCAATAATCTCTTGTGTTTTTTTTCAAATTATTCGACTTATTTTAACTTATTTAAACTTATTGCGACTTATTTTGAATCATCTCGACTTAGTCAACTTATTTCGACTTATTTTGACTTATTTCGACTTATTTTAGCTTATTCAAATTATTTTGACTTATTTCAATTTATTTTGACTTATTTGACTTACTTCGAGTTATTTCTCAATATAACAGTACCAGAATCTGAGAAATCAACACACACGATTACACAAAAAATTTGACATCAAAGAATGCAAGTCTTACACGTATAACATCAAATGTTCATGTTTTCTTCATCAAATCATCACATAACATATGAACATCAACAATCTAATTTTTTGCACAGATTTACACGAATTTTACAAGTCATAAATTACAATTAACATAATCATGGATGTTTTGCTAAAACATCATACAATTCAATCAACAACATCATAAAAGAGAAAAGGGGCAAGGGGATTCCCCAATATCCCTTAATCCTAACACCAATCATGAAATAATCTCCCATATCTAATTAATCGAAACCTTCAAGTTCTTGAGGATTCCTCTCCTAGGGTTTCTCCAAATTTCTCCTTGTTTGATCTACTAACACGTTCTAACCTTCTCTCTCCCTTTTATAAATTAGATTTTTGTTTTATTTTCTTTATTCACACCAAATCCCTTATTTTACTAATTTCCATTATTTGACCACATATTTCTAAATAATTACCACTTTTTCCAATTTTTATTATTCTTCTATTTTATTTCAGCAAACTCTATTTTTATTTTATTTAACTCTAATAATAACACAAACTAAATCACCAGGCACACTAGAAAAATTCAATTAACATTCTAATAGTTCTAATAAAAAATTTGGCGTGTTACAAAAGACATCAAAATTAACCTTTAGAATTTCCAAACCACCAAGATAGAGATCTCTTTGGCAAATGATGAGGAAGGTGAGCTTGTATGACTACTTCAAGAGAATAAAACTTTGTTTTTGTGCCCCCCTTAAACATGCTGGTGATATATGGTGATATTATCTGCCAACATGTCGCCTATGTAGAACCGTGTACACACCCATTGTTTTGAGGAAGCGCAAGATGGGGTTGGAAATAAGAGTAGCTACCAATCAAGAAGTAAACGAGTTGCAATCACTAATACAAAAAGCACATTTCATAATAATTTCTTACTACGAGCACTTATCCAACCGAAGTAATATGTATTCATTATGTGTCTTTCATTTTTTTTAAATCACCATGATTCAACTAAACAACCTCTTTGATATATGAAAGAGTGACACACTTTGAATCTCATCACTAGCAATTTTATGTATTTTTGTTTAAAAAAGGATTTGTTTCCTTAATTTCTATTTTTAAATAAAAATGAAACACTTTTCACCACGGTCTAGATTAACAACAATAATAATTATCAGGAAAATTCACAATGGCTCCTCTTATAGACCGTGGTGAAATATTTTACCTATATAAGATAACTTAAGATACTTCAGAACAGACTGCACTCAAAGTCAAACCCTAACATCTCTTGCCTTATCTCAATCTCTCAAAACTACATTATATAATTACAAAACTCCAACATAACTTCTTCAACTAGTATGAATAAAGGAAAGGTGTCATGTATCCTTGCAAGACAAAACAAGTAACTCAATACTTTGTCTTCATTTTCCACGAATCTTTTCAACAAAAGGTACGTACGTGAACCATTTTCTACTATTCATTTTATGAGTTAGTATGTTGTTGTTGTTGTTGTTGTTCAAAATATTTTTCTTTTTTTCTTGTTCAAAATATTCATGAAACATTTGTCTTGTTCTAAATATTTGTCCAAAATAGGGTTTAATGTTTTCATGTTGTTAAGATGAGATTATAGATTTTATATTGTTGTTTTTGTAAAGATAAGTAAAGGGTTTAAGTTGTTGTTACAGTATGTTGTTGTTTTGTTAAGGTAAGTTTCTATTTTATAGGTATGTTGATGCTTTTATTGAGGTATGCTTCTGTTTTGTTACGGTAATAAGTTTTTGTTTTTGTTGATAAACGTTGTTATTTGTGTTATTATATATGTTTTTTTATTAGATATGTTGATATTTTTGTTGTGGTAAGTTTTGTCTTGTTAAGGTAAGTTTATGTTTCTGTTGATAAATGTTATTGTTTGTATTATTTTAGATGTTTTTGTTGAAGTATGTTCATGTTTTTTTTTAGACATGTTGTTGTTTTGTTAAGGTAAGTTGTAATTTTTGTGGAAAAATGTTATTGTTTGCATTATTGTTGATGTTTTCTATTAGACATGCTAGTGTTTTTGTTAAGTTATATTGTTGTTATGTTAAGGTAAGTTTATGTTTTTGTTTATAAATGTTATTTTTTGTGTTATTTTAGATGTTTTTGTTGAAGTATGCTGATATTTTTGTTGTTGTATATTGTTGTTTTGTTATTGTAAGTTGTTGTTTTTAATTGATAAATGTTGTTGTATGTATTATTGTATGATGTGTTTATATAGGTATTTTATTGTTTAAATTATTGTTAATGTTTTTCCTTGTACATTGCAACTTTTATTCTGTTAGCCAACATGTCCTAGAAGATGAGTTTATGATATCATATGTGGTTTGAGTGTTTTACCAACCTTCACTGAACATATAACCTTTCGAATTGAATTAGAAAATAATAATATCAAAAATTAAGTTATATTAGAAAACAGTTTACATTGATGAATATTTTTCGGGCTTTTTGTAGCACATTATTTGTATCTCACTCTTTAACAGTTAGAATATAATTCAATGTTTCTAGTTCTTTAGTCATCACTTCCTTTTCTACAAGTTATGTCTACAAAGTAATTATAAGCATTGAATGAACTAGTAGAGAATGAAATCTTGGTTGAATAATTATAAGCATTGTAATACCCCGTATTATTTAAATGTTTAATTGGATATCAGAGGAGATCAGATGAGTATCTATGTGCTCTATCTTTGATTAATTGGATTAATGGAATCCTCTAAGTGCTCTAAGTATTATTAAGTGGGATCAATAGAGCAACTGGTGAACTCTAAGGAGATCAATTATTTTATGAAAGAGACAGATTAATAATTATTAGTTCAAGAGAGTATATTAAGGTAACTCGGATAATTGATCAATTAGTGTTGGACGAATAAAATATCAATTGGAAATATTTTACCCCGTTGAATTATATTGTATAATAAGGATTATATATATATATATATATATATATATATATATATATATATATATATATATATATATATATATATATAAAAGAGAAAGAAAAGAAAAAAAAGATAGTAAGAAGAAGAAGAGGAAAGGAAGAGAAGGAGAGAAAGTGAAGAAGAGAAAATGGAAAAGAAGGAAGAAAGCTTGGATCATCATCAATTGTTCTTCATCTTCTTCAACCTCCTATTCGATTATCAGGTGGATTCTAGTTAGACACTCTAAGTTCTAGAAATATAAGTTTTGAACTTAGGTTAGATTTGAGAGAAAATGATTAAACGGACAAATCTAACGGATGAAATTAGATATAAATTGCGTAGAGTAGTCGTAATATGCATACGATCAATTGATAATACTTGTTTTGGTGGAAACAATTGGGTGTGGAAAGGATGGATTTTGGGGTGGTTGGAACCCTAAAAACGCAACAGAGAAATTCTGCATCTGATACGAAACGTCGGGCGGTGGTTTGAGCACCGGGCGACGTAGGAGTTGCGCCGCTGCTCCGCCGGGCGATGGTCAAGAGGCGCAGCAAGTTTTGATTATGTAAATTTTGGGTTTTGGCATGGGATTTTACGCCGCTGCTTCGCCAGGCGAAGCACAGGCGAAGGGGGCACCGCCGGGCAGAAAATTGTAGCGCCGGGCGCTCCTAGGAATTATCAATAATTTTGTTTTCTTTAAAAATCCATAACTTTTGATCCGTAACTCGGATTGAAGCGTTCTTGGTACGTTAGAAAGCCACGACAATCCTCTACCCAATAAAAAGTGAAAATATTGTGTATGAGGTGGGATTAATTAATTAGTGGCATTTGAATGATAACAATGTTTTGTGATATGTTGAAATCCGTATCTTTTGGATCGTAAATCCGATCGAGGCATAATTATAGCCGATGTAAAGCTGTGGAAATATCCTACGGGATAAAAGTGAAAAGTATTGATTTCGATACCCGATTAAATGAATCAGAGGGAACCGAAAGTGACGTTTTATGTGACGTGCTATGATATGGTAATGTGAGACCATGATTTTAACCAAGGATGCTTGGTAGAGGATAGTAGTGGCTTGTATGCCTTAAAAATGTGTACGAACTACTATGTGGTTATGTTTGACATATTATGCTATTATATGTGTTTACTTGTAATAATTGTGATTATACCATGTCTATCTAATTGTAAATTGTGAATGAAATAAATATGCATGTTTAAAATATGAATTAGGAAGAGTGAGGAAACTTTACCCCAAAACAAAATGGTATAATTCTAGGTTGTGATTAGAATTGTGATAGAAACTCTGGATGGCGACGCTCGTGCATTCATTGACGAGTTCTGGCCTAGAGTAGATAACTTAATGACAACGCTCGTGCAGAAGAGGCCGAGGCATGTGTCCATTTCTGAATTGTATAGAAAGAGTGAAACACTAGTATGGAACATGTGTGTAAACCATTGTGGTTTTGAGAAATGGCAAAAGAGGCCTTAAGGCTAATATGGCCTAGTGATTGTCGAATACAATCACGATTGTGTATATGATCACGTAATTGTAACCATTTTCTTTTGTGTTGCCCTTGAGAGGCCTTCATGAGTCTCGAGCTCCTCTGAAGTGCAGGCACAATTACTTGGCAGGTTTGATTCCCGCGTGTAGTATGAATGAAACCTACGGGTAGAGACTTGTGATGGTTAACAGGCCATGAGAAGTGGCGGTTCACGGTTAACAGGCCGATGATCCCGAATCCATTTCGTATGCCAAGTAACTACAAGGATCCATGACTCGGGTCGACTTCTAGACGTAGAAGCGGACGGGAAAAGGGGATGCCTTGGTACGGTTATCAATTAGTGAGATTCTTGAGTTAACAGGCTCAGGACATATTTACGAGTTAACAGACTCATGACATGTTTCCATATAGTGTGAGATTGTGAAATTGTGAGAATATATACTCAAGGTCTTTTCCCTTCCCCTTGACTTGAGTTAGGATTGATAGAACCTTGTAGAGCCGAGAGAATCTATAAGATAGGAAACTCACTGAGATTTGATGTATCTCACCCCACTATTGTTGATTATTTTCAGGTTTTGAGTGCAGGCTTGATTTACAAGTGGAGTTATGCTTGGATGTTTCAAGAGAAGCTTAGTTGAGCTTATTCCGTTGTGTATTTGTTGTATACAATTGAGGATATTATATATTGATCTTAGATTTTTATTTTTGGCTAGTTTCCATAGCTTGTGTCATATGTTGTATTTATGTTTTAGAAATGGTCAAGTATGTGAATTACGCCATTAGGCACATATGATGGTGTCAGTACCAAATAAAAATGTTTGTATTGTATTATTCTAGGTATATATTATACAAGGCATTACAAGCATTGAAACAAATATTAACCGTTAAAGAGAGAGATAAAGATAATGAGTTGCATAAATCTCGAAAAATATTGATTAGTGTAACTTGCTCCTTCTAATATAACTTTAGTTTTCATATTATTAATTTCTAAATCGAATTGAAAGATTATATATTTAGTGAGCAGTTGGTAAAATAAATATTCATATAAGTTATAATAAACTCAAGTGAACATATCACCATAATTGGAAGTTATAACCGTGTTAAAATTGTGTTCGCTAAATCTTTCACTACAGTTGAAACGTACAATTGTGGTGAAATGTCGAGAAATCTCGTAAAATGTTGGCACTGGGTATCAAACCCATGACCTCCTAAAATGGTCTACGACCGTTGTGATATGACGCACTATTGTGCTTTTACCACAACTACCAGCTCGTAGTGATAAAGAGGCACACACATACTACCACACCCTTCCCTACCACATACCTCCAATCATGGTAATATGTAATAAACATGTTTCATTGGCGAAATCAAGTATCATTGATGTTAAACACGGAGTTCTCGTTGGAGAGCCCTACACTAAAGTATGGCGCCACTCCTTCTTAACTGTCTGGTTCATCCAACGATCCCCTGCACGAATTGTCGCATTCACCAGAGATTCTTCCAAATGTAATTTTTATATAAGTGTAATAGTGTTTCACACCAACATATGATTCACAACATATTTGAAAGACTTATGTGTCAAAGACCTTCTAAGATGAACACAAACAATTTATTATTTATTTTTTGTTCCACTCCGAAATAAGTGTAAAAGTGAAACGAAAGAAAATTTTCATAAATATTCAACTAAACTTTACAATAATTCCAGTAAAACTAGACTTTTTTGACACTGGTTTTAAGATTTATTTCAAAACAGAAAACAGATATTTTTTTTCACTTTAAGTTACTAAATAGCTAAAATAGTCAATTCAAAACTGTTCTATAATCAAGTTAGCAAGTTCTGAGGAACGGCGTATCTAATATCCACACAACACATCCATTATTTGTGCATGTGTAATTTCCTCTTTTTTTCACTTCCATATGTTTCTTTTTACTCTTTTATTTTCACAAGGAGATGAAAATAAATCAGAAGCACGTATTAAATTGCTCCGGAACCGGAAGTTCTTAACGTGTATGTGTATTATCCACACAATCAAGTTCATGCAAATGCATGCATTCTTTTTTTTTTTTACTTCTACATGTAGTATAGTAATATAATAGTAGTAAATTATAATGAAAATTCCTATGAAAGTGACTGATAATATTTTGGAAACAATCATTTACGCAGTAATAAAGTCGATTGTTTGTTTGTATATATGATGTGATGTAATGTGGGACTAAGTTAGGATATAGTCATGGATCAACGTGACTGGTGGCTTAGGAGAGTCGATCGTTTGGGCTAGGGGTATACATTTTCCCCACAATTTATGCTTTTTCATTTTCAGACACAGTGATAAAACAAATGTCACTGATTACATGTTTGACAATCACGGGCACATGGACCAGTCTATGTACTAGGATGTATGTTTTATTTCAAAATAATTTCTAATGATCTTTGTTTTATGCTAACTGTTATTTAGAAAGAGTTCGTGTCATTGTTGGCATGCTTCCATCCAGTAATGAATTGTAAATTATGAGGTCATTATTACGTTTTGTCACAAGCATTGTTGTTCAAATTCTAACAAGGAGGATTTCTTAGTGAGAAAAATTAGAATCAGAATATACACAATAAGGGCATTACTTTTCCCAACACAATAAAGGCATTATTTGTTGAATAAACTTAATGTTTTGTTAGTGGGTCTTTAATTATTTAGTTAGTGGAGAAATCTAGAGTTAGTGGAATATCAAAAGATAGTGGACTATTATTAGCTTTTATTGTTTGTTTGAATAGTAGAATTTTTTGGTCTATATAAAGATCAAGATTGTATTTTCATTTTAACAACAAGAACGAGATCAATATAGAATTCTTGTGCAAAGTGCTGCTTCTGTTTTATCAAATTGGCATCAGAGCTAATGGCGAATACGATGAGTCAAATGTCGTTGCCGCGTTTAACGAAGGCAAATTACGAGAACTGGAGTATCCAAATGAAAGCTCTTCTTGGATCTCTAGATGCGTGGGAGGTGACCAGGGATGGTTTTGCAGAACCAGCAGACACCACGGAGTATACGGCGGCTCAATAAATGGCGTTGAAAGAGACGCGTTCGAAGGATAAGACGGCATTGTATATGCTGTTCCGAGCAGTTGACGAATCAGGCTTTGAGAAAATTGTCGGTTCGACTACGTCGAAGGAGGCTTGGGACACGTTAGAGAAAGTGTTCAGAGGAGCAGATCGAGTGAAGCATGTTAGACTTCAAACTCTTCGTGGAGAATTGGAGAGGATGCAGATGATGGAGTCAGAAACTGTATCTGACTACATCACACGTGTACAAACGGTGGTGAACCAACTCACTAGAAATGGCGAAGTAGTGACTGATGCACGAGTTGTTGAGAAGTGTAACGCCCCAGTTTTTGAATTTTTATTTAATTGAGTCGTTTTTTATTATTTTATTATTATATTATTTTATTTTCGACTTTTATGTGAAAATATATCATTTTTCATTGTTGTGGTATTTTATCGGGTTTTGGGATCGTTTGCGAGATATTTGAGTGTGGGGGTATTTTGGTCATTTTATAATATTTTTCATTAAGTTAGTAAGAAAGTTTGGAAAATCAAGGAAAACAGCTTCTAGAATCGATTTAATCGGGTAAGGGTGCGAAACTCGATTATATTATACTTGTGTATGGTTATGTATGTGTGTGTGTGTGTTTTGGTGGTGTTTTATAGCTATTGATTTTAGGTCGGATTGTGAGAAATCGATGTTTTTGCGGTTGAAAATCGATATAAATGGCGTAGTGTAATCGTATTATGCATATGATCATTGATTATGCTTGGTTGTGCTGTTTGGAAGTGTTTTAGGTGAAGAATTTGGTTTTTGGACCCAAATGTTTCTAGGTTCGCACAGCTGCGAATTTCAAAATTCTGTTTTGTTCGCCTAGCGAACCTGGCGAATGCGAAAGCGAAGGTTTGGTCGAGGGTTCGCCTAGCGAACCCCGGGGCGAGCGGAAGGCGAATGTTCGCCCAGAGCCTCGCTTAGCGAACTTTTTACCTGTTTCCCACTGCCTCGGTTCGCTAGGGTTCGCCTAGCGAACACTGGAGCGAAGGTGGCATATTTTCTGTTTTGTTTTCTTCATAATTTTCAAACCGTAAGTCCGTTTTGGTCGCCGTTCGAAGCGTTGGGAAGATACAAAAATGCTCTTTCTTATTAAAATGGTTTTAGGAATTTATTAGCCGATTTTATTTTGTCGGAAAATCGGAATAGGGTCGTTTTGTCGACTTTTGTGGTTATGATTGTGTGCAATTGGTGTGTTTTATGCAATGTGTTGTTAATATGGATATGGTATGATTGCATATATGTGTGCATATGATTGCATGCTGTTGTATGGTACAAAAATGTATTGTTTTGGGATTAAATTGCAAACATGAGTTATGATAAGTGTGATGATTGCATATATGTGTGCATACTAAATGTCATGAGTCATTGTATGCCAAGCATCATGAAATGCATTTTGGTAACGTCCTGAGTGACGGATTGATTCCAGAGGGAATCTGCTATAACGTCGTGTGCCTTAAAAATAAGAGGTGTGAGCGATATGATGGATCGTGTGCCTTAAACATAAGAGGTGTGAGCGATGGTTATAGACGATCGTGTGCCCTTGTGGGGTGTGAGCGATCGGGTCGTGTGCCCATGCGGGGTGTGAGCGATCCATAAACGTCGTGTGCCCATGCGGGGTGTGAGCGACGGGGGACATCGTATGCCCGACGGGGAGTTATAGTGATGTAGCGAGCGATGGTTCCAATAGTTCCTGAGTGAACTGGTGATGAGAAATACTTGGGGTCGGTACCGCATAGCATGTGCATAGAGTCGTTGTGTCGGTCTCTGTGCATTTGCATAAATCATGAATTAATTGTGCATGGAATTGAGAATGTGATTGATGAGATGGAATATGTGTAAGTGTATTATGTATGAATGATGTGTAGTGGTATTTGATACTCGAGAATGGTACGGTTTTATGTTGTATTTGATTGTGGTGCATTTGCGGTAAGAATATGTTTAATTGAGTATTTTTGTGCTAATATATATAATTTTATGTAAGTATATTATGGTTGTTTTTCTCACCCTTCTGCTGTTTTATAATGCTCTATGAGGCATTGCAGATTAGAGTTGCTGGAGGTATTCTTTTTGTGAAGCATTGTGTCTTCATTCTTTTGTCGGTCGGCTCTGATATGTGACACCGGGTAGCTAGGGTGGCCGTTTGTGATTATTTTGTATATGTGATGATATATTTTGGAATTGTACATATATGTATGGATGTATGTTGTACAGACAGACTGTTTATATGATCTATGTATATATATGTTATTCAGATTTTAGATTTTCCGCTTTTATTCTAATTTCTGAAAAGTGGGTGTAAGGAACTGAGTTTCCTCTGTTGATTGCTACCCCACTGTTGCATATCTTTATGAGCAGGTGTTGTATGTTATGTTTTACTGCTTTAAATTGATGTGATTCTCCCGTCTATGCCGTGTTTTTAGATATACTCTGACGAAATTTTGAATTTTCTTTTACTGCTTTAATTGTTGGGGTTATAGATTGGGGGCGTCACATTAAGTGGTATCAGAGCCAGTCCGTGTCAGTTGAGTTTGTTGTGTCTGTTGTGTCTGTCGTTTTGGGCGAGTTGTCGTTGTGCGGCAGTTGTGTTCTGGTGAGTTGTTTGTTTAACCATAGTCTCTGTATTTGGACGAACAGAATATGGTTGGTCGTAATGATGCTGGTTTGGCTGCTGCGATGCAAGCTATGGCACGAGCTGTGCAGGGTGCACCGAATGCTGCAGGAAATGATGAGTTCAGAAAGAATTAGCCGCCGGTTTTTAAAGGGAAACATGATCCGGATGGTGCACAGTTGTGGTTGAAAGAGATTGAGAGGATTTTCAGGGTAATGAATTGTGACGATGATGATAAGGTGAGGTTAGGCACTCATATGTTACATGAAGAGGCTGACGACTGGTGGATCAGTACTCGTCAGGTGTTGGAAGCTGAGGAAGAGGAAGAAGAGATTACTTGGGAAGTGTTTAGCCGAGAGTTTCTAAGGAAGTATTTTCCGGAGGATGTCCGAGGAAAGAAGGAGATTGAGTTTTTGGAACTAAAACAAGGTAATATGTCTGTTGTTGACTATACTGCTAAGTTTGTGGAACTTGTGCAGTTTTATCCTCATTATGCGGAAGCAACTGCTGAATTTTCTAAGTGTGTGAAGTATGAAAGCGGATTGCGTCCTGAGATTAAGCAGGCTATCGGTTATCAAAGGATCAGGAGGTTTGCTGATTTGGTGGAATGCTGTAGGATTTATGATGAAGATAGTAAAGCCCGTTCTGCTCACTATAAAAGTGTAAGTGACAGGAAAGGGAAGCAACAGTTCCGTGGTGGTCCGTATGTGACACCAGCTGATAAAGGTAAACAAAGAGGTACTTTTGATCGCAGGTCAGGTGGAGGAAGTATGCCTAATTCTTTGAGATGTTATAATTGTGGCGAATTAGGTCATCGTCAGTCTGAATGCAGGAAAGATATGAGAAAGTGTTCTAACTGTGGAGGAGTCGGACATGTCTTAGCTGATTGTAAAAGGAAGAATGTGTTGAAGTGTTTTAATTGTGGTGAAGTGGGACATATTAGTGCAAAGTGTCCGAAACAGAAGAAAGCTTCGACCAGTGGGAAAGTGTTTTCATTGGCAGGAACTCAGACTTCAAGTGCAGACCGTCTAATCAGAGGTACTTGCTTTATTAATAATACGCCTTTAATTGCTATTATTGATACTGGAGCGACTCATTCGTTTATTTCATCTGAGTGCGCGAAGCGTTTGAATCTTGTGTTGTTTGTGATGGGTTTTGAGATGGTTATTGATACTCCAGCAATGGGGTCAGTAACTACTTCTTTGGTTTGTCTAAGTTGTCCTTTGACCATTTATGGTAAAGACTTTGTGATGGATTTGGTGTGTTTACCGTTGGAAGGTTTAGATGTGGTTTTGGGAATGAATTGGTTGCAATTCAATCGGGTTCACATTGATTGTTATCATAAGCTAGTAAGGTTTCCTTCTCTTGAGGAAGACGAAGACTCGAGTTTCTTATCTACCAAAGAGTTGAAGAAACTTTTGGCAGATGAAGCTCAGTTGTTTGGTTTGTTTGCATCATTGACGGTGGATAGTCAAGTTTCACTTGATGTGTTTCCTGTTGTGTGTGATTTTCCTGAAGTGTTTCCTGAGGATATTTTAGATGTACCGCCAGAGAGAGAGGTGGAATTTTCTATAGATCTAGTTCCTGGTACTAGACCTGTATCTATGGCACCTTATCGAATGTCGGCATCTGAGTTGGTTGAGTTGAAAAAGCAGTTGAATGAATTGTTGGAAAAGAGGTTTGTGAGACCAAGTGTTTCTCCTTGGGGTGCTCCAGTTTTGTTGGTGAAAAAGAAAGATAGGAGTATGCGATTATGTATTGATTATCGCCAGTTGAATAAAGTGACGATTAAGAATAAATATCCGCTTCCAAGGATTGATGATTTGATGGATCAGTTGGTTGGTGCTTGTGTGTTTAGTAAGATTGATTTGAGATCGGGGTATCATCAGATAAGAGTGAAAGAAGAAGATATTCAGAAGACAGCCTTTAGGACACGTTACGGTCATTATGAATATTCTGTGATGCCGTTCGGGGTTTCTAATGCGCCTGGTGTCTTTATGGAGTACATGAATCGTATTTTTCACGAGCATTTGGATCGTTTTGTGGTGGTGTTTATTGATGATATTTTAATCTATTCTAAGTCTCATGAGGAACATGCAGAGCATTTGCGTATTGTTTTGCAGGTTTTGAAGGAAAGGAAGCTTTTTGCCAAATTGTCCAAGTGTGAATTCTGGTTGTCGGAGGTGAGATTTCTTGGGCACGTAATTTCAGGTAATGGTATTGCTGTGGATCCATCTAAAGTAGAAGCAGTTCTACAATGGGAGGCTCCTAGATCCGTTACTGAAATTCGAAGCTTTTTGGGTTTGGCTGGTTATTACCGGAGGTTCATTGAAGGTTTTTCTAAGTTAGCTCTTCCTTTGATGCAGTTGACTTGTAAAGGCAAAACGTTCATTTGGGATATTCAATGTGAAGAAAGTTTTAGTGAGCTGAAGAGAAGATTGACGACAGCTCCGATTCTGATTTTACCGAATCCTAATGAACCATTTGTGGTATATTGTGATGCGTCTTTAATTGGTTTGGGTGGTGTGCTGATGCAGGAAGGTAAGGTTGTGGCTTATGCTTCAAGGCAATTAAGAGTTCATGAGAAAAATTATCCTACTCATGATCTAGAATTAGCGGCGGTGGTTTTTGTGTTGAAGATTTGGAGGCATTATCTCTACGGTGCAAGGTTCGAAGTTTTTAGTGATCATAAAAGCTTGAAATATTTGTTTGACCAGAAAGAGTTGAACATGAGACAACGGAGATGGTTGGAATTCTTGAAAGACTACGACTTTGGCTTGAATTACCATCCTGGTAAAGCTAATGTGGTAGCAGATGCATTGAGCCGTAAATCGTTGCATATGTCCGCATTGATGGTGAAAGAGTGGGAACTTTTGGAATCGTTTAGAGACTTGAGTTTAGTTTGTGAAGTGACGTCGGTTAGTGTGAGGCTTGGAATGTTGAAAGTTACTAATGAATTTTTGTTTAAGGTTAGTGAGAAACAAAAGTTGGATGTGAAATTTGTGGACTTGATGATAGTGGGAGAGAAAAGTGTGAATGAGGATTTTAAAGTGGATGTTAATGGTGTTTTGAGATTCCGAGGTAGAATTTGCATTCCTGATGATGCAGAATTGAAAAGAATGACTTTGGAGGAAGGACACCGGAGTCATTTGAGTATTCATCCGGGAGCGAATAAGATGTACCAAGATTTGAAGAAGATTTTCTGGTGGTCTGGTTTGAAAAGAGATGTGGCTCAGTTTGTGTATGCATGTTTGACTTGTCAGAAATCGAAGGTGGAACATCTGAGGCCTAGTGGTTTGTTGCAACCGTTGGATATTCCTGAGTGGAAATGGGATAGCATTTCTATGGATTTTGTGACAGGGTTGCCAGATACTCAGCGGGGACATAATGCTATTTGGGTGATTGTGGACAGACTGACTAAATCGGCGCATTTCATTCCGATTGACATCAGCTTTTCTTTGGAGAGGTTAGCTGAGATTTATATCAGTGTGATTGTGAAATTGCATGGTGTTCCATTGAGCATTGTTTCTGATCGAGATCCTAGGTCTACTTCGAGACTTTGGGAAAGTTTACAGAAGGCATTGGGTTCTAGATTGAGGTTGAGTTCGGCTTATCATCCGCAGACGGATGGTCAGACCGAGAGAACGATTCAGTCGTTGGAAGATTTGTTGAGGGCTTGTGTTCTTGAACAAGGTGGTGCGTGGGATAGTTATCTTGCATTGATTGAATTCACGTATAATAATAGTTTCCATTCTAGTATTGGAATGGCACCTTTTGAGGCTTTATATGGACGGAGATGTCGAACACCGTTGTGTTGGCACGAAACGGGTGAAAGTTCGGTGGTTGGACCGGAGTTGGTACAACAGATGACAGAAAAGGTAAAGTTTATTCGTGAGAAAATGAAGGCTTCTCAGAGTAGACAAAAGAGTTATCATGATCGGAGACGGAAGGATCTTGAGTTTCAAGAGGGTGACCATGTATTTTTGAGAGTTACGCCGGTAACGGGTGTTGGTCGTGCATTGAAATCTAAGAAGCTTACTTCTCGATTTATTGGTCCTTACCAGATATTTGCGAGAGTTGGTGCTGTGGCGTATCGGGTGGCGTTACCGCCGAATCTGTCGAATTTGCATGATGTGTTTCATGTTTCACAGCTTCGGAAGTATGTTCCGGATCCGTCACATGTGATTCCGATGGATGAAGTAGAGGTAAGGGAGAACCTTACGATTGAGGCATTACCAGTTAGGATTTTGGATCGCGAGGTGAAGCGGTTGAGGGGCAAAGATATTGCACTTGTGAAAGTGGCGTGGGGAGGCACTGCTGAGGGCAATTTGACGTGGGAGTTGGAAAGTCGGATGCAGGAGTCGTATCCAGAGCTGTTCATCTCAGGTAATATTTTCCAGGACGAAAATTTCTAAGTGGGGGAGAGTTGTAACGCCCCAGTTTTTGTATTTTTATTTAATTGAGTCGTTTTTGATAATTTTATTATTATATTATTTTATTTTCGACTTTTATGTGAAAATATATCATTTTTCATTGTTGTGGTATTTTATCGGGTTTTGGGATCGTTTGCGAGATATTTGAGTGTGGGGGTATTTTGGTCATTTTATAATATTTTTCATTAAGTTAGTAAGAAAGTTTGGAAAATCAAGGAAAACAGCTTCTAGAATCGATTTAATCGGGTAAGGGTGCGAAACTCGATTATATTATACTTGTGTATGGTTATGTATGTGTGTGTGTGTTTTGGTGGTGTTTTATAGCTTTTGATTTTAGGTCGGATTGTGAGAAATCGATGTTTTTGCGGTTGAAAATCGATATAAATGGCGTAGTGTAATCGTATTATGCATATGATCATTGATTATGCTTGGTTGTGCTGTTTGGAAGTGTTTTAGGTGAAGAATTTGGTTTTTGGACCCAAATGTTTCTAGGTTCGCACAGCTGCGAATTTCAAAATTCTGTTTTGTTCGCCTAGCGAACCTGGCGAATGCGAAAGCGAAGGTTTGGTCGAGGGTTCGCCTAGCGAACCCCGGGGCGAGCGGAAGGCGAATGTTCGCCCAGAGCCTCGCTTAGCGAACTTTTTACCTGTTTCCCACTGCCTCGGTTCGCTAGGGTTCGCCTAGCGAACACTAGAGCGAAGGTGGCATATTTTCTGTTTTGTTTTCTTCATAATTTTCAAACCGTAAGTCCGTTTTGGTCGCCGTTCGAAGCGTTGGGAAGCTACAAAAATGCTCTTTCTTATTAAAATGGTTTTAGGAATTTATTAGCCGATTTTATTTTGTCAGAAAATCGGAATAGGGTCGTTTTGTCGACTTTTGTGGTTATGATTGTGTGCAATTGGTGTGTTTTATGCAATGTGCTGTTAATATGGATATGGTATGATTGCATATATGTGTGCATATGATTGCGTGCTGTTGTATGGTACAAAAATGTATTGTTTTGGGATTAAATTGCAAACATGAGTTATGATAAGTGTGATGATTGCATATATGTGTGCATACTAAATGTCATGAGTCATTGTATGCCAAGCATCATGAAATGAATTTTGGTAACGTCCTGAGTGACGGATTGATTCCAGAGGGAATCTACTATAACGTCGTGTGCCTTAAAAATAAGAGGTGTGAGCGATATGATGGATCGTGTGCCTTAAACATAAGAGGTGTGAGCGATGGTTATAGACGATCGTGTGCCCTTGTGGGGTGTGAGCGATCGGGTCGTGTGCCCATGCGAGGTGTGAGCGATCCATAAACGTCGTGTGCCCATGCGGGGTGTGAGCGGCGGGGGACATCGTATGCCCGACGGGGAGTTACAGTGATGTAGCGAGCGATGGTTCTAATAGTTCCTGAGTGAACTGGTGATGAGAAATACTTGGAGTCGGTACCGCATAGCATGTGCATAGAGTCGTTGTGTCGGTCTCTGTGCATTTGCATAAATCATGAATTAATTGTGCATGGAATTGAGAATGTGATTGATGAGATGGAATATGTGTAAGTGTATTGTGTATGAATGATGTGTAGTGGTATTTGATACTCGAGAATGGTACGGTTTTGTGTTGTATTTGATTGTGGTGCATTTGTGGTAAGAATATGTTTAATTGAGTATTTTTGTGCTAATATATATAATTTTATGTAAGTATATTATGGTTGTTTTTCTCACCCTTCTGCTGTTTTATAATGCTCTATGAGGCATTGCAGATTAGAGTTGCTGGAGGTATTCTTTTTGTGAAGCATTGTGTCTTCATTCTTTTGTCGGTCGGCTCTGATATGTGACACCGGGTAGCTAGGGTGGCCGTTTGTGATTATTTTGTATATGTGATGATATATTTTGGAATTGTACATATATGTATGGATGTATGTTGTACAGACAGACTGTTTATATGATCTATGTATATATATGTTATTCAGATTTTAGATTTTCCGCTTTTATTCTAATTTCTGAAAAGTGGGTGTAAGGAACTGAGTTTCCTCTGTTGATTGCTACCCCACTGTTGCATATCTTTATGAGCAGGTGTTGTATGTTATGTTTTACTGCTTTAAATTGATGTGATTCTCCCGTCTATGCCGTGTTTTTAGATATACTCTGACGAAATTTTGAATTTTCTTTTACTGCTTTAATTGTTGGGGTTATAGATTGGGGGCGTCACAAGAAGATTCTGAGATCTTTGACAGATAAATTTGAAAATATTGTGTGTGCGATAGAAGAGTCGAAGGACCTTTTGACGCTCTCAGTCGAAGAGCTCGCTGGTTCTCTCGAGGCACACGAACAACGAAAGATGAAAAAGAAGGAGGAAGCAGTCGAAAAAGCAAATCAAACGAAGGAGTCTGTCAAAGACGAAAAGGTACTCTATTCTCAAAACTCTCGAGGAAGAGGACGTGGCCATGGAGGTCGTGACAGTGGTCGAGGTGGTCGAGGCAGCAACTTCGACAGAGGACAGTCGAGTCAGCAAAATTGGCGTGGCAGAGGACGTGGTCAAAGAGATGGTCGGTCGAACTACTCCAATGTCGAATGTTACAAGTGTAACAAGCATGGTCATTATGCGAAGGATTGCAACTCCTTCAAATGTTATAACTGTGGTAAAGTGGGACATCTTGCAAAAGATTGTCGAGTCGAAAAGAAAGTAGAAGAAACAACCAATCTAGCTTTCGAAGTCGAAGTGAATGATGGTTTTCTGTTGATGACTCAGAAGGAAGAAGACTGGGAGAATGACACTATGTGGTATCTCGACTCTGGAGCAAGTAATCATATGTATGGTCACAAACACCTGTTTAAAGAAATGCAAAAGATTGAAGATGGTCATGTGTCTTTCGAAGATGCATCGAAAGTGAAGGTCGAAGGCAAAGGTACGATTTGTTACTTGCAGAAGGATGACTTAACTGGGTCAATCCAAGATGTTTATTATGTACCAGATCTCAAGAAAAATATTTTGAGTCTGGGACAACTCACAGAAAAAGGTTACTCGATATTCATGAAAGATCAAATATTGCACTTGAAGGACAAGTTAGGGCATTTGATTGCTCAAGTCGAAAAGGGGAGAAATCGAATGTACAAGCTGAATTTGAGGAGTGTTCAAGGAAAATGTTTGCAAATCAATGTCGAAGACAAAGCGTCGGTGTGGCATCAACGTTTTGGTCATTTACATCATGCTGGTCTAAGAAGATTAGCGAAGAGGAACATGGTACACGGGCTACCAGATATGGACTATGAAGGAAATTTTTGTGAAGATTGTGTGCTTAGCAAACAAACAAGAACCTTATTTCAAAAGAAGGCAGAATATCAAGCTAAAGATATTCTCGAATTGATTCATACTGATATTTGTGGGCCAATCACTTAAGAATCTTTCAGTGGCAAAAGATACTTCATTTCTTTTATCGACGATTTCTCACGAAAGACTTGGGTTTATTTCTTGAGAGAAAAATCTGAAGCATTTGAGGTGTTCAAAAAGTTCAAAGTAATGGTGGAGAAGGCAACTGACAGACACATCAAAGCAGTTTGATCTGACAGAGGTGGTGAGTATACTTCGACAACCTTTATGAAGTATTGTGAAGAGCAGTGCATAAGGAGATTTCTAACTGCACCATACTCGCCTCAACAAAATGGTGTAGCCGAAAGGAAGAATCGAACAGTTCTCGACATGGTTCGATCAATGCTTAAGAGCAAGAACATGTCGAAGGAGTTCTGGGCAGAAGCTGTACAATGTGCCGTTTATGTTTAGAATCGATGTCCACATTCGAAGTTAGAAGATCAAACACCACAAGAAGCATGGAGCGGACAGAAGCCAACAGTTTCTCATCTCAGAGTATTTGGTAGTGTGGCTTATACACACGTACCAGGTCAACGAAGAACGAAACTTGAAGACAAAAGTCAGAAGTACATATTCATTGGCTATTATGAGAAAAGGAAAGGGTACAAGTTATTCGATCCCATAAGCAAAAAGGTGATAGTGAGTAGGGATGTTCGAATAAATGAAGCGAGCAAGTGGGATTGGAACAGGTCGACAGAGGTTATTGTCGAAGCTGGATCAGTCGCTATACCAACAAGCATTTCGACAGAACCTGAAGATTCTGAAAATGAAGATGAACTTCGACAACCCAGAATGCGAAGTCTACAAGATTTGTATGATTCGATAAGTGAGGTACATCTTGTATGTCTTTTGGCAGATGCTGAAAATATCAATTTTGAAGAAGCATTGAGAGACAAGAAGTGGAAAACTGCCATGGACGAAGAAATTAAGGCGATTAATCACAACAACACATGGGAGCTAGTCGAATTACCAAAAGGAAGTCAACCCATTGGTGTGAAGTGTGTATTCAAGAAAATGATGAATGTTTAAGGCGAAGTGGAACGATATAAGGTACGACTTGTTGCAAAGGGATATAAGCAGAAGGCAGGAATCGACTATGACGAAATATTTGCTCCCGTTTCAAGAATGGAGACAATTCGACTACTCATTTCACAAGCTGCTCAATTCAAATGGCCAATATTTCAAATGGATGCCAAATCAGCATTTCTGAATGGTGTGCTCGAAGAAGAACTCTATGTCGAACAGCCACTAGGGTATATGAAAGCTGGAGAAGAGAAGAAGGTGCTGAAATTGAAGAAAGCACTGTATGGACTGAAGCAAGCACCACGGGCATGGAATACATGTATCGACACATATTTTAAGGAGAATGGGTTCAAGCAATGTCCTTATGAGCATGCCCTTTATGTAAAGAAGAATGGAGGTAATATGTTACTTGTTGCTCTTTATGTTGATGATCTCATCTTTATGGGTAGTAATGATCAGATGATAGAAGAGTTCAAGGGCACAATGACACGAGAATTTGAGATAACAGACTTAGGTCTGATGAGATTCTTTCTTGGTCTGGAGGTTCGACAAGAAGAATCATGAATTTTTATTTCACAGGAAAAATATGCAAGAGAAATCTTGAAGAAATATAAGATGGAAAGCTGTAATCCGATTTCGACGCCAATGGAACCAGGTGCCAAGCTGTCGAAATTTGACGGGGGAGATCGTGTCGAAATAAGTAAATTTCGAAGCTTGGTAGGAAGTCTTCGCTATCTCACATGTACAAGGCCGGACATTTCTTAACTGTCGGCATTATAAGTCGATTCATGGAGGAGCCAGTATATTCACATTGGAAGGCATTGAAAAGAATCCTTCGATACATTCAAGGAACTGTGTCACTTGGAATGTTTTATTCAAGAACTGAAGATTACAGGTTGATTGGTTATTCCGACAGCGTTTGGTACGGTGATATTGATGATCGAAAGAGCACGTCTGGATATGTGTTCTTTATGGGAAATACTTCTTTTACCTGGCTCTCCAAGAAGCAACCAATAGTTACACTTTCGACATGTGAAGCTGAATATGTGGCAGGATCTTGGTGCGTTTGTCATGCAATATGGCTGAGAAGATTGTTGGGAAAAACGGAGTTAAAACAGGAAGGTGCAACTGTGATACACGTGGACAACAAATCAGCAATTGAGCTAGCAAAGAATCCAGTGAATCATGAAAGAAGCAAACATATTGATGTTCGATTTCATTTCATTCGAGAACATGTGAAAGAAGGAAATGTCGAATTGAAGCATATGGCGAGCAAAGACCAAGCAGCAGATATCCTCACAAAGGCATTGTCGAAAGAGCTTTTCGACAGAGGAAAGAAAATGATAGGCTTGGTGGACGGTAGAAACATTTAAGTTTACAGGGGAGTTTTGTTGAATAAACTTAATGTTTTGTTAGTGGGTCTTTAATTATTTAGTTAGTGGAGAAATCTAGAGTTAGTGGAATATCAAAAGATAGTGGACTATTATTAGCTTTTATTGTTTGTTTGAATAGTAGAATTTTTTGGGTCTATATAAAGACCAAGATTGTATTTTCATTTTAACAACAAGAACAAGATCAATATAGAATTCTTGTGCAAAGTGCTGCTTCTGTTTTATCATTATTTCCACTCTATAGGGTGAAGGTGGACACACTGAAATTCGAATGTCTTTTCAAATTTTAAAAATGCATTTTTAGATGTATTTAAAGTGCACATAATGCTTCATAAGTGAATCAACCGTCTCACATATGTTAAAATATGGTTAGAAATGCATTTACAAAATATTTATGGTGATGTATATCCGGTTTAACCCATGAAAGCACTTTATACTCCACAAGTGAACTATCTATCTCGAATTTGTCAAAAGAAAAATGGACTAGTGATGAATCTCCGTAATTTTTTCAGAGTGATTCTTTAGATGCATCTCCAAAATAACCTCTGAAAACAATTGAGTGTTTTTTGCCTTGCCAACAAGTGTCCCATGTTGATATTTTTAGACCATTTACACCATGCTAATTATACTAATGTAATTCAAGGATGTCATATAGAAATTCAAACAATAATATAAATTCAAACATTACCACTGTACATAATTTGTTCAAAAAATACAAATAAAAATAAACTAATGTGTATATCTAACCCCTTGTTTCTGCTTTGCCGCCTGTACTCCAAGGCATTTCGTGTCTCATATAATTAAGATGGCATGTACAGCGGCCATACCAGAATTGTCCTCCTTAAAATCTCTTATCTCTATGGCATCTCTCGTAATCGTCACATTACGATGATAGGCCGACAACATGTTGTGGGCATCGTCATCCTTAGCCTGTTTATCTTCTAATATATTCTGATGAGTTGTTGTAGATGGTGCTCATGTGGCATCTGGTGTCATATTAAGATGTGACACTTGATAGAAATAATGGATGTAGCTCTCTGCAACAGCCTAATGATCAGGTGTTGAAATCATGTGTACCTCATCTGGTACAAAATGCCTATAAAAATCATCGAGTATTGTGACACCCTAAATTCTAAAATAATATTTTTGATATTTATAGATAATTAAAGTTTTTAAAATTAATAATATTTATGAGTTTCAAAAAAAAATTAGATGAAGCACATCACAATGTCAATTGACACATATAGAAATGTTTCTTAAAATTAAAATGACTTTAAGACAATATATCATGTACCCAAAATATTTTAGAGCGGAAAAAGGAAATAGTTTCAAAATTCAAAATAATTATCCCAACCCAATGACACTTATCAGAGAGGTGTTTCTTCAAAACTTGAACTTCAAGACTCATCAATCTGTATTTACTGCGATTTTGCAAACATGGGGCAAAGCCTAACAAACACAAACATGAAAGGGTGAGCTTCAAAAACATGTATCAGTATAAGATAATTGAGAAAACACACAAATTATTAAGTAAACACCATATCATATCAATTCACATTTAACAGAGACAATCAACATCAAACATCTACATAATTCACAATTTTAAGATATAACTACTTTCTTCTGAAACTAACTTTATTACAAAGCAGACAACATTGAATATCATTATAATCACCACAATCATCAAGTTCAGTTACAATTCAAACTATGATATGAATACTCTAATATTCTAAACTTCATCTCTTTCTTGATACCATTCTACTCTACAAAGGGTCGTATTTCTCTCAATGATACTGCATGTTGAATGCCAAATTTGCTTTAAATTGATCCTTATTTATTGGCCTTTTTCAACTCTTTCATGTTGTTTTTTTGGATTTACTCCATGAGATCAGTGTTATTCTTCAATATTGTTGAAAATACCTTTAGTTGCTTTGATTTGTGTGTAATTGTGCATAAGTTAGGCATTAAAACATCAAAGTGTGAGACACAAGCAATTGGACAAGGAAGCCAAAGGAAGAGAATAACATTAGCATGTTCGCTTTGCAAACTCATGGCGAAGTCCTAACAAACCCTCTCAATTGAGAGGCAGTAAGGAAAGGACACTAAGTTCGCTAGGCGAACAGGTAGTGAATGTTTGCTGGGCGAGGTCTCAGCGAAGGACCAGCGAACCATCCCAGACTTGAGGCAGTAGCTAAAAGACCATAAGTTCGTTGTGCGAACTTGTAGCTAGGTAGTTCGTAGTTCAAAGAATTGCTCGCATAACGAACTTCAAACATTTCTCAGTGGCGGATTAACTGTTTAGAGGCACATCAGGTGCCTAAAAGTGAGTTTGTTGGGTGAAGAAAGGGTTCGCAATGCGAACATGACAGATCCCAAAAGTACTATATAATTACTTTTCACATTTTTGGGGGATCATAACCCATTTTTACACAAAAGAACTTCATTTTCTCAGATTTCTTTATTAAAAGGTGATATTTTGTAAATAGAAGCTGGATTCGCATCCGAGTTCGATTCTTTGATGTGGATGATCATTCATTTTCTTCCAAAACTTTTAAAGCAAGCTACCCTGGTTATGGGTAGCTAATTTCCTTTGTATCAAAGGTAGAGGTAGTCTACCATTAGCTTGTATGTATTTCTTTTGATTGGCCTTGTATGTGAACAAGTGATGATAAATATATGATGAAGATTTTTGTTCTTAATGATCCATTCTTGTTTTGTAAAACTCAAGACATAGATTTTGTGAAACTTGACATAAAATATTCATCTATCGGTTTATATATTGGAGAAATCGGTCTATAGTCGATAGTTTCTTTGTGTTGAACTTAAAGCTTACTATATTGGTTGTTATATGGAGAAATTAAAGCTTACTATATTGTTGTTATATGGAGAACTTAAAGCTTACTATATTGTGTTGATATTGCAAGCATTGCAATAGTTTATTGATGTAAGAACTTTGTATTGAATTCTTACCCCTGTTATTTTTCTTGTGCTGCTTAATTTGTTTGGTCAAGTCTGCAGATTCTGTTTATGCGAGGGAGTGTACCTGCGGACCAACTTCTTTTCGATCCTGAGATTGAAAGAACCGCTCGTAGGCTTAATAACAAAACTAGACGGAGGCGACATCTTGCTAAAAAAAGACAAGAGCGCGGAGAATCTTCTTTTTTTACACCTATCATGGTTAAACCACCACCACCACCACCTTCAGCTTCAACCCCTTGTGTTAACAGTCCAACACATAACACTCAGTTTGCGCACAACGCCCACAATGGGAGGAATTCTGAGATGAAAACGGGAATCTTTGCTCTTCTGTATCAGAATCCTTTTAATAGTATGGATCATGAGGAGTCATTCACACATCTCACCAAATTCTATGAAATTGCGAGTACAGCGGGAACGCTAAAAGCTGAAGATGAATCCTTGTTTAAGAGACTATTTTAGCATTCCTTAATCGGGAAGGCAAAGGAATGGTATCTTGATCAATCAACTTTAGTAATGATGGATTGGAATTTATTGGAAGAAAAGTTCCTTGAACGGGTTTTCCCTCACAACAGATTTATGGAAGTGAAGATGGCGATATCAGTGTTTGCTCAAGGTGCAAATGAATCTCTCAGTGAAGCTTGGGAGAGGTTCAAATCCATGATACGAAAATGGAAAGGTCAAGGTTTTGACGAATTAACTCAATTGCGCATCTTCCAAAATGGGCTCCAATCGGTTCATAAGACTTTGTTGGATGCTACTTTGGGTGATTCATTAATGTCCAAAAGCGTTGAAGATGTGATTGCTATTATTGAGAGGATGACACATAATGATCATCAAGGTAATCACAACTGTGGCACACCTCAAAGAAAACCAGGCATGATCGAGTTGGGAACAAATGATGTTATCACTACTACAAAACGTGCAAGCAACTACGCCAGGTTTACATTATAGTCATATACACCGTTGTAATAGGTTGAAAATTTCGCGCCTAGTGAGTAGCTGGATTTAAAAATAGTAATTTAATAACGGTTGCCTTAAAACACCGTAGTAATAAATGATGTGTAGCAAACTACGATTCTCAGCAACTACGTTTTTTCCATTTTTTAGAGTACATAAAGTGTGTGTCACTTAAGTCCATTATTTAAAAAATAAAATGTAAATGATTTTACAACGGTGATGTAAATCAACCGTTGTTAGAAGCGTGTGTCAGTTAAGTCTCTTATTTAAAAAATAAATTGTAAATGATTTTACAACGGTGATGGAAATCAACCGTTGTTAGAAAACTTACAATTCCACTACGGTTGTGTTACTTGTAGCGGCAAAATTGTGAGTGTAAGCTATTGGTTAACTTAACTCGAAAAGCAAGAGTCGCTGCCACACTTTTATTTTATCCAAAAAGGAAAGGAAAAAGAGCGAACAAAACCTACACAAGCTCTACAACAAGAACAAGTGAAGAGAAACCGGGTAAGGGGGTTGGTTACACAGTGGGAAGGTGTTAGCACCCAAAACGTCTATAGTACTCTATAGGAGCCCTTTGAAATATCTACCGCTTTTAGTCTGAAAAAGTTTACTTGAAAAGTGATCGAGGAGATGAGAAGAGAAATTGTTTTCTAAGATTTTTGTGTTTGGAGAGACTTGTCGTCTCATGCCTACGTACCCAAGATGTGCAATGTAGGATCAAAACCCCATAGTTCGTGGTACAAAGAATGAAATTTGTTTGTTTTGGTTGATTTTAAATTTAAAGACAAGTCGTCATTTCCAAGCGAATAATTCCGCTTAAAGAAATGAATCATGTCTAAACTTATGAAAAAGTTAAAGGAAAAGTGCACGAGGGCACAAAAGAGAGTAAGTGAGTTTGGTGTTTTTTAGAGTCTTTTAAAAAAGGTGTCAATATGCTTATGTAGTTTAGCATTTGTTAAGAAATGAAAGGAAGAGAGTAAAATCACTTGACAAAGTCAAGGTTTGATTATGAAAGAAGTGAAAGTTTGAAATCAAGAATGTTTTGAAAAAGGGAGAGAGTTTTGAAAATTGAAGAATGAAGAGGAGAAGAAGTGACTATCCTAAAGCATAAAGTAAGAGCTAAGGATAAGAAAGATCTAACCACAAAATGTAGCTATCTTCACCATAAACCATGAAAAAGCACAAGTCTTCGAACCATAATTCCAAAGCAAAGGGAGAAAGGTCCTAATTCTAAGTCCAAGGTTCCAAGACTTGCATTGGATGTCCAAGGTCTAAGTTCAAGGATTCAAGAATAGCATTGAAGTCCAAGGTCTAGGTGCAAAACTCCATGTCCATTGCAAAGGATAGTAACCATAGTCCAAGATTAGAAGCACAAGTTATTTTAGAGGTTTTGGCCTTTATTAATATTTTTGGTCCAAGTGGACAAAGAGAAAAAGGCATAAGCATAAACATGTGTCCAACGGACAAAGGAAAAAATTGCGGAAGCATAAACATGTGTCCAACGGACAAAGCAAAAATTGCGGAAGCATAAACATGTGTCCAACGGACAAAGGAAAAATATGCGGAAGCATAAACATGTGTCCAACAAAAAAAGGAAAAATTGTATAAAAGTAAAAGAGAGATAGGGAGCGAGAAGGAATTGTAAAGAAGTTAGAAGTTAGTAATTAGTTGTTAGAGTTAGTGACCAATTATAATTGAATAATTACACTTAGGTCAAGATTAATGAGAACTCATTAGAGGATTGATAAGACCAAAGCCTCCTAACAACAAGTTTCATAAGTTTTGAACCAAAAGACAAATAATCAACTATTCTTGATAGTTTTCCGATGCGGGGCAATTATTGCGCTATGTTAAGCAATCGCCGAGTAATTTACGGAGTAATTACCCTACAATGAGGCCGGTCAATAGCTCTTTGTGTTAATGCATGCTAGATGAACGATATGTAGATCGTCATCCGAAAGCAATACCGCACGAAAAGAAAAGTGGTAGCGATCTCGTCTCGATCGAAATTCAAAAAAATAATTCCACGATCTTTAAGACTTTCATCGATCAAAAGAAAAGAGAAATAGATGAAGAGAGAGCCTAATTAAACCACACAATTATGTGATCTAAGGCTAAGAACAAAGAAAAGGGAAGAAAATGGAAAAGGAACCAAAACAACCCCAAAAACAAGCATTTTTCACATTCTGGATGCTGGTTAATCGATTAACCACTTCATAGTGTAATTAGGTTAATTGATTAACCAGTGCAAACTTGCAGTTTTTTTTCACAGAATTCAATTGTTAATCGATTAACCAATTCGTGCATGTTTTGGTTAATCGATTAACACTGTAAAAACAGCAGAAAATCAGTTTGAAAATTGCATAATCCTTGATCAATCATTTATTCAAACACTTCATGATTAAGGATGCAATTGTGCACGAAATTTTGAGTAAAACAACAGCAAAAACCAGCAATCAACACAAATTGCAAGATCCACAGATCAAGCAAAAAAGATCAACAAAGGATCTACATTGTGAAAGATGAAATTGAACAACAATGGTGGAAAATGAGATTACCACTCCAAATCTGAAAATTGCTTCAAATCACTCCAAGATCCAAACTCCAAAGTCTTGATCTATTGAAATTGATGATGAAAACAAGTTTGGATGAAGGTTTAGCTCAAAGTTGAACAAGAATCAATGTGAATTCTTGTTAACTTTCAAAAGAAGAAATGTGAGCTTTGGTGAATTTGGTAGTTGGGGAGAGAAATTGCAAGAGGTTTGTTGGCTCTCAAAAGCTTGAAGAATGAATGAAATGAAGGCTCTATTTATAGAGTTTAGGCTTGGGAAATTTGGTGGATTGGAGTTTGTTTGGAAATGAAAATTAGGCTTGGAATTTGAATTTGGAGGGAAATTCATAAAAGAGTGGTGATTAGTGAAGGTGTATGGTAGGAAATGATCAAAGTGATGTAGGGATTTAAAATGAGATGGTCTAGAATATTCCACATGTGGTCAAAATTGGTGCCAATGGATGAAGTTTGAATTTGGCATATTTTTTCCAAAAATAGCACGTGTTAATCGATTAACCATTTCACAGTGCAATTAGGTTAATCGATTAACACAGTGAAAAAATGAGAAAAATGGCTTTTTTGATGTGCTGTCTTGGCTCTGGCTCGATTTTTCTTGCTTGTCAAAGAAGGCATGGAAATAAACACATGAACCTTGGAGTCTCTTGAATAATGATCAATTAAATCTTGGAAACTCTTGATCAGATGAATTTTGAATTGTTTGCAGATCAACTTTGACATTGTTCAAATGAATTTCATTCGAGCTGAGGGACTGCTTGATATTCTTGATTCCCTTCCTGAAAAAGTTAGTGAAGACAATAACGAACATATTTTTGAATTTTGATTAAAGGCCAGTAAACATAAGCAAATGAAGGCAAGTAAGAAAGATACAGATGCTCGGTAAACCCTGTGAGGCATAAACCCAAAGAAGAGAGGGATAAAGGAACCAAAGCATGATCTTGTTTGTGGTAAAAGATGCAAAATGAGATGCGAATGATATGTGGAATCTTAGGGGTCAAAAATTAGGGACTTACATTACCCAACCAAGATTAAAGGGTTTACTGATAAATTAAAACAAAACTTCTTTTGTATTTCTTTCAAAAGACGCCTTAGGCGAACAAGCAAGCCAGAGACGACAGCGGTGGCGTAATCTTTAGCCTCTTCGTATCCATTCATTTGGAGCTCAAATCTTCACCCTCTTTGTTCATTTGATTCTTCACCTTCGAAGTACGAAAAACCTATCCCAACATATTTGTCTAAACATAAAACGGACACTATCAATAAGTCCCAGCTGGACCAAGGAAGGAAAATTCGGATACCGGGTTGGTAAGATGGTTCTCTCAGCTAAGGCAGCAAAACACCTTCTCTGGTTATCATTCTTGAAGGTAATCTGCATCTCGTTAGCCGCCTGCATCCTAAAATATAGTTAATTGATAAAATCTACCTAAGTAGAAGGCTGTTGCCCTGAAATAAAAACACACACAAGTTAGATATTTATTTTTAAAAAGAAAGGTAAAAGAAATAACCGGAGCGGGTAAAATGAAAAGAAAACCCGTGGGTTGCCTCCCACGCAGCGTTGCGTTTAACGTCAGTAGCTCGACGAACGTTAAAATCAAGTTGCACTAGTGATCGGGGGTGGTTCCGAGAAAGTAAGACAGTCGTGGGTGATATTGACCTCACTGCTGTTGTAAAGTTTTAGCCTTTCCCCATTCACAATGAAAGGATTCGTAGATGGACTTTTAATTTCAACTACCTTAGATTGTAGGACTCTTGTGACTTCGAAGGGTCCAGTCTATTTGGAGCGTAGTTTACCGAGAAAAAGTCACAATCTAGAGTTAAACAAAAGTATCGTGTCGCCTATGTTGAACTATGTCCTCGTGATTCGCTTATCATGCCGTGCTTTAGTCCGTTCTTTGTAAATTATAGCATTCTCATAAGCATCTCGCCTGATTTCTTCTAATTCGAGGATGTCCAGCAAGCGTTTATTACCTGCCTTCAAGTATTCCATATTTAAGGTTTTTATAGCCCAATAAGCTTTGTGTTCTAGCTCGAAAGGTGAGTGGCATGACTTTCCATAAACCAGATTAAAGGGTGTTGTCCCTATAGGAGTTTTATAGGTAGTTTTATAGGCCCATAGTGCATCTTGAAGTTTAGAGGACTAGCCTTTCATAGAAATAGTGATTATTTTCTCTAAGATCTATTTTATTTCCCTATTAGAGACTTTGACCTGTCCAATGGTTTGTGGATGATAGGGCGTTGCTACCCTGTGTTTTACCCCATATTTTGCTAAAAGGTTATCGAACATTCGTGAGATGAAATGGGACCCGCCACGCTTATGACTAGGCGAGGAACTCCGAACCTTGGGAATATGTAATTCTTAAACATTCTAATCATAACTCGTGCATCGTTAGTAGGTGAGGCGATAGCCTCGATCCATTTAGATACGTAATCGACCGCAACTAATATATATTTATTTCCCATGGATGATGGAAATGGTCCCATGAAATCAATTCCCTAAACATCAAAAATTTCTACTTCTTGAATGTTTCTCAGGGGCATCTCATCACGTCTGGAAATGTTTCCAGTGCGCTGACACCTGTCGTATTTTACTATGTAGGCATGCACATCGCACCATAAGGTGGGCCAATAGAGGCCTGCCTAAAGGATTTTTGTGCAGGTTTTCTATGTGCTAGCATGGCCACCATAAGGTGCGGAGTGGCAACGAGTTATTATGTTAGCAAATTCCTTTTAAGGAATGCAATGACGAAATATGCCACCCGCTCCTCTTTTGAAAAGTAGGGGTTCATCCCAGTAGAAATATTTTATGTCATGTAAGAACTTTTTCTATTGTTGATAAGTCAGATCAGGGGTAGAATATCGTCTGCCAGATAGTTAACAAAATCAACGTACCAGGGCACACTTGTTATTACCATGGCGGATTCTATTTTAGGCTCGGCTTCATCATTATCTAGATCTGCCCATTTCTGGACTGATGCCACTAATCTATCATAGGTGAAGTCATCATTGATAGGAATATGATCTAGTTTTAAATATTCTAATCTTGAAAGGTGGTAAGTTACTAAATTTTCAGTTCCCTTTTTGTTTTGAATTTCAAGATCAAACTCTTACAGTAGGAGAATCCAGCGGAGTAATCTGGGTTTTGCATCCTTTTTCTTTAGAAGATATCTTATGGCAGCATGGTCGGTGTATACTATGATCTTGGCTCCAACTAAATAAGAACGAAATTTGTCTATTGCAAAAACTAAAGCTATGAGTTCTTTTTCAATGGTGGCATAATTTAGTTGAGAGGCGTCCAATGTTCTGCTTGCGTAATATATCACTTGCATTTTCTTTTCGGTTCTTTTCCCCAAAACAGCACCGATGGAGAAGTCACTCGCATCGTACATAATTTCGAATGGCTTATTCAAGCCTGGGGGTTTTATGATAGTTGCAAAAATTAGTGCTCGCTTTAAGATATTAAACACTTCTAGGCATTTTTCATCAAAAACAAACTCGGTGTCTTTCATCAAGAGACCTGTTAAGGGTTTTTTTATTTTTGAGAAGTCCTTGATAAAACGACGGTAGAACCCGGGGTGTCCAAGAAAACTTCATACTTCCCTAACTGTTTTGGGTGGCTGGAGGTTTTCTATTATCTCAATCTTAGCTTTGTCAACCTCAATTCCCCTGTCAAAAACGGTGTCCTAAAACTATACCCTTTGTAACCATGAAATGGCACTTTTCCCAGTTTAATACTAGAGTTACATGTACGCATCTTTCCAAAATCTTTTCCAGGTTAGCGAGGCAATCTTTAAAACAAGATCCGCATACCGAGAAGTCATACATAAAAACCTCCATTATCTCTCAAGAAAATGCGTGAATATAGCCAGCATAATTCGTTTGAATGTCGCAGGAGCGTTGCATAGTCCAAACGGCATCCGCCGATAAACAGAAGTTCTGTAAGGGCAAGTAAAGGTTGTTTTCTCCTGGTCGTCAGGGTGAATAGGGATTTGAAAAAATCCAGAATATCCGTCTAAATAGCAGAAATAAGAACGCCTGGCTAAACGTTCTTGTTGAACCCTAATTTTTACCCCTAAGATTTCGCACATCTCATTTGCATATCATTACCACAAACAAGATCACAATCTTTGTTTCTCCTGAGTATCTGTATATCTTACCTGCTTTATATTTGACTGTGTTTACTAACCTCTAACCAAAATACCAAAAAATATGTTGCAGTTTGCCTGTTCTTCTCTCTATGCTTCCAGGGTTTTGCAGGTTTGTCAAAGACACTGAAGTGATTTCAAGTCAAATGTGGTTGTTCAACTATGATCCAGTTCAGATGGATGTTTGACCTAATCTTTGTCAAACTATCAAGTTTGCTTCAAGTGCAAGTTATCTGTTTCAGTGGGCTATTTCTCAAGCAGTGACTGTCAAGTTGTTGTGTGGTGATATTCATCAGGTTCATCATGATCAGAGTTCAATGTTCAACTGTGTTCATCTGTGGATTTATTTTCCCAGATAACTGATTCAGACAAGTTTAAACAGATTCAAATTGTTGTTATTCAGTTGTGGCATGTTCAGTTATGGTTGTGTGGCATATTTTATCAGAGGCTTGTGAGAGGATCAAATGGGCTCTGGATAAAAAAAAAAGATTTTGTATCCACTATCATTTCCATTTTTCTAAGCCAATCATCCACATTTTTTTTATCATGACCATTTTTCAACTATCCATTTTCTGCCTTATCCAATTTCCACTTCTTTTTATAATCCACCAATTATCCATTATTAAATCCATATTTTAAAACCATTTTTCTATTTTTTCTATCCATATTCATTATCCACTTTCTAGAAATCTAAAACCATTTTCTAATTTTTGATTTCACATCCTTTTAAATTCTAAATATCCTTTTTTTTCTCCAATATCCAAAATCCATTATTCATATATATTCTTAAATTACATTTTTTTCTCATAACCAATTTCATTTAAATATCCATAACCATTTTCAAAAAAAACAAATGTCCATTACAAAAAATCTATGTCCAAAATTACAAGCCCATTTCTCATTTTTTTTCATATACATGATACAAATAATTGCCAAATGGAAAAATAAGGTGAACAAGGATGTCACGCAAGTTTCATGTCAGCTACAAATTTCCACAAGCCAAGTATCTCCACACGGTCAGCCATACTCCAAGTCGTGTTTCATGATGCTACAGCCACATGAATAATTGGTTTCACACACAGTTACAGCCAAGCCATTCCAAGCTGCACATGATGAAATGAGCCAAACTACCAGCATTCCAGCCACTATCACAACTCATAAGCCAAACTGCCAATTTCTATACATCAGTGGCTACCACATGAAAAGCCTCACGCTAGCTTCAGCTACTTTCAGCCGTGTCATTTTATAGAAACAAGCTTTGTTTAAGCCTCTCAACACGAGCACCACGCTGCAAAGAAAGAATTAAAACGCAGCCAAAGTTCTCAAAATGGCGCAACACACATCATACACGGCCAAACGACTTGCATACGATGAAAACGGCTACTGATTCAAATAAGATCTCACCTCCATCAATTCAAGAACTCTGCCAAATTCAACAACGCTCAAGAAGCAGTTCACATCCATCATCAACACATCAACAACAACTTTGCATAGCAACAACTTCAACAACAACGCATCCACAAATCTGATTCAACAACATCACACAACAATAACAACAGCCGCGATTCATAGGTAGAAGAGGAGAAGAGAAGAATTGAAGCATTTCTCACCTGAATTTGAAGGTATTTAGCGGTTTTCGACGTAAACTTCTGATAAGTGCAAATTGTACCTATTTTTGTATATATGTTTTGTTGCACTTATCGATACTTTTTGGTTAATATCGTTTGAATAAACCCTGATTTGTTTATAAATACGTTTACTTTACATTTTCGTGTGTATATTGCATTTTCTTGTAAATATCATTGAGTTTAATTGATTTTATCTTATTCTTGCAGGTATCCAATCAAGGATGTCTGGCCATATTCATAAAGAGCATTGAATAAGCTTTACAGCGCTTTAAACTGTGCGTCAAACGGAGTTACGGTTCGGAAGTTACGAATAAAACAGTGCAAGATTTTTGCTGTTGCGTCAGCTGCGCCTCTACTGCGTCGGGCGGTGCTGCGGCGAAGGAAATAAGAGGGTTGAAATAAGAGACTTACAGGAGCATGCCATATTTTTTGGGCTAGCGTCGGGCGGTATTTCCAGCACCGGACGGTGCTAGATATTTGTTACTAGGTGGTTTATGTACGCAGCTGATGTGAGAGGGAAAATGGGCACCGCCGGGCGGTGCTTTCTAGCGTCGGGCGGTGGGTCTGAACCAGAATTTTGTATTTAGTTCATTTTACTTCATTTTTGATGTGGATGTTGTTTGGAGGTGATTTTTCCTCTCCAACTTCATCAACCTCATTCTTTGATAGTTTAGCTTAGAAAACAACATGGAAGCATGCATACGGATGAACCGAGGTGGATTGATCGTCGATCGGCGTTGATAAACCACGAGATGTTTGGTTCATTTCTTTTCATCTTTGTGTTTTTCTTCTATGTTGGGTTGTGTATATGTATTTATTCTAAACTCATGTATATTTGTCGCCCATGGCGTTATACGATATCTGCTTTACAAATCTTTATTGGTGATTGTCTCTGATTTTTGCTTTATGCGCGGGGTTTAGGTTGCGTTAGACATAACCCTCACGAACTTCGATTAGGGATGGTTATCTGTTAGTTTCTGGACTCTAGAGATAGATTTAAGAGCTAACAATCTTCAATAGGCGTCGAAGCTTAATGCCTTCCGTGTTTCGAGGCTTTGCTCGCGAGAGTGACGAAGAGAGTGACACGATTGTTATCTCAACTTTGCGTTAGACATAACCTTTGTTGTGAGCGATGCTGGGTGATATTGAGGAGTATTGTAGGTGGAGTATAACTGGTCGGTAAGTTTAAGTTTTAGAGGAGTGATTTATATGCATTGCCGGACAAGTTTCTCTCTATGTGGAATAAGTTCTTTTTGTTTTAATGTTTACTTTTATGTTTTCTTGTTTGAAACTATTTTAATCCAAACTCATAAACGCGAGAGACTGTCGAACATCATTCTTTCTCTCAAACCGATCTCTGTGGACACGACATAAATCTCGGAGGGAATTCTTTCCGAAAATAAAATATTTTTGACGCTTTCCCTATTCTGCAACCAACAAAATGGCGCCGTTGTCGGGGATTTGTTTTGATATTGAGTCGCATTGCGACAGTTTCTTTGTTTTTGACTTTTGTACATATCGTATATATTGTATGTTTCCATTATGTTTGTTCAAGTGTTGTATACATTTTGTTCCCGTAACATTTGTTTAAGTGTTTAGTTAGGTCGCTTGCTTTTGGTTGCGCGATGAGACATCACCATGGCATGAATGAAGGAAGTTTCTAATTAAGCATCGTAAAGGCGTCGAGCTTACAACGTAAAACAAGCATGTTTTATAGTTTTTCTTTTCGAATGTTTTTGGTTGTTGTTTGCTCACAGATTTTGATTGACTTATTTGAGGATGCTTTTGTGATTTTCCAAGTTGGTTCGTTTCAACTTGCGGATGTTTGGTAATGATTTTATTAAGCTTTGTACATGTCTGAGGTATGTGTTTATCGCTTTCTTTACTTTAGCATATTCATGATACTTAGGCATTTTACAAACTTCCATGCCATCCATTCTTTTGTATACTTGTTCTATTGTGAATCACTTTAGTTCCCAACCTTTTTGTGAGGTGGCTTTCCATTGTTCATATATGCGCGGAGTACCAACATTCTTCTTCTAACTGGATTTTATTATGTTGAATTTGTTGTTTGTGTTGATTATATGAATGCATGAAAAGGGTCAAGGCAATTGTTTTATTTTGAGTACAACCACCATAGCCAAAGAGTCAATTCACCTTGTGAGTGTGTGAGAATTTGTAACCCCTTTGAGCTTTTTGATCCATGTTTTTATTTGAATTGAATGCTTGTCTATGAGTATTTAGTTCACTTATTTCTGAATGGATTTGGTTTTTTCTTGGACCTCAATTTTGTGTTGTTGTATGGATTTTTCCTTGCCTTAGAAAGTAGGGAATATTCACATAATGGTGCGGTTGAATTCAAGTTGGGGAAAGGATGATTGTATACTCATTGGTTGGATTCTATGAGGATTGAAAAAGAAAAGAAAAAAGAGAACAAATTGTGAAAGAGCAAAAGAAAGAAAAAAGGAAGAAAAAGAAAAATCCATGAAGAAGGAAACAAAAAGAGTTTCAATAATTGTGCTAAATAAGTATTGTGTGTTGTGTAGCACTTGGGATTTTGGAAAAAGTTGGTTGAAATTTTGTGTGTGAATCTTTGTGAGTTTTCACTCCCTTAGGTTTAGGCAAGTTTTTGTTTCAATTACCTTTAGAAATTGCCCCTTGTTTGTTTACCCGACCACGTTACAACCTTGAAAGTCCTTGTGATTCTTGCCTTTGTATGTTCAATATGAATTTGTGGATGTATGCATAATTTAGTCTTTTGTTTGCATGAGTGTTGTGTGAGTGTAAAGTACCCCATTTTGTGTTTTTCATCTACCGATGATTATTTTTACTAGGTGTGATTCACTTTGGAACTTGTGTTGTTTTAGAATGTTTGGCATGATTTTTGTATTTTGCGTTTGGTTCGTGACTATGTTGTCGTCGTAGCCAGTGGTAAGTATTTACTTTTTGTGTGTACCATTTTCATTTGAACCACTCATTCTTTTCCGTTTTACAAAACCTGTTGATTCGGCATTCTTTGGATATCGCTTTTGTGTTTTCAAGTTTGTATGATTCTTGTTTGTGGAAAAACAATTAGGTAAGTTAGGGAGAGTTTGATAAGTGCAAATTGTACCTATTTTTGTATATATGTTTTGTTGCACTTATCGATACTTTTTGGTTAATATCGTTTGAATAAACCCCGATTTGTTTATAAATACGTTTACTTTACGTTTTCGTGTGTATATTGCGTTTTCTTGTAAATATCATTGAGTTTAATTGATTTTATCTCATTCTTGCAGGTATCCAATCAAGGATGTCTGGCCATATTCATAAAGAGCATTGAATAAGCTTTACAGCGCTTCAAACCGTGCGTCAACAGAGTTACGGTTCGGAAGTTACGAATAAAACAGTGCAGGATTTTTGTTGTTGCTGTCAGGTGCGCCGGGCGGTACATTTTGCTGCGACGGGCGGTGTGTTTTGAGCGTCGGGCGGTGCTGCGGCGGAGGAAATAAGAGGGTTGAAATAAGAGACTTACAGGAGCGTGCCATATTTTTTGGGCTAGCGTCGCGCGGTGCTAGATATTTGTTACTAGGCGGTTTATGTACGCAGATGATGTGAGAGGAAAAGTGGGCGCCGCCGGGCGGTGCTTTCTAGCGTCGGGCGGTGGGTCTGAACCAGAATTTTGTATTTAGTTCATTTTACTTTATTTTTTATGTGGATGTTGTTTAGAGGTGATTTTTCCTCTCCAACTTCATCAACCTCACTCTTTGATAGTTTAGCTTAGAAAACAACATGGAAGCATGCATACGGATGAACCGGGGTGGATTGATCGTCGATCGGCGTTGATAAACCGCGAGAAGTTTGGTTCATTTCTTTTCATCTTTGTGTTTTTCTTCTATGTTGGGTTGTGTATATGTATTTATTCTAAACTCATGTATATTTGTCGCCCATGGCGTTATACGATATCTGCTTTACAAATCTTTATTGGTGATTGTCTCTGATTTTTGGTTTATGCGCGGGGTTTGGGTTGCGTTAGACATAACCCTCACAAACTTCGATTAGGGATGGTTATCTGTTAGTTTCTGGACTCTAGAGATATATTTAAGAGCTAACAATCTTCAATAGGCGTCGAAGCTTAATGCCTTCCGTGTTTCGAGGCTTTGCTCGCGAGAGTGACGAAGAGAGTGACACGGTTGTTATCTCAACTTTGCGTTAGACATAACCTTTGTTGTGAGCGATGCTGGGTGATATTGAGGAGTATTGTAGGTGGAGTATAACTGGTCAGTAAGTTTAAGTTTGAGAGGAGTGATTTATATGCATTGTCGGACAAGTTTCTCTCTATGAGGAATAAGTTCTTTTTGTTTTAATGTTTACTTTTATGTTTTCTTGTTTGAAACTATTTTAATCCAAACTCATAAACGCGAGAGACTGTCGAACAGCATTCTTTATCTCAAACCGATCTCTGTGGACACGACATAAATCCCGGAGGGAATTCTTTCCGAAAATAAAATATTTTTGATGCTTTCCCTATTCTGCAACCAACAAAATGGCACCGTTGCCGGGGATTGGTTTTGATATTGAGTCGCATTGCGACAGTTTCTTTGTTTTTTGACTTTTGTACATATCGTATATATTGTCTGTTTCCATTATGTTTGTTTAAGTGTTGTATACATTTTGTTCCCGTAACATTTGTTTAAGTGTTTAGTTAGGTAGCTTGCTTTTGGTTGCGCGGTGAGACATCACCATGGCATGAATGAAGGAAGTTTCTAATTAAGCAGCGTAAAGGCGTCGAGCTTACGACGTAAAACAAGCATGTTTTATAGTTTTTCTTTTCGAATTTTTTTGGTTGTTGTTTGCTCACAGATTTTGATTGACTTATTTGAGGATGCTTTTGTGATTTTCCAAGTTGGTTCGTTTCAATTTGCAGATGTTTGGTAATGATTTTGTTATGTTTTGTACACGTCTGAGGTATGTGTTTATCGCTTTCTTTACTTTAGCATATTCATGATACTTAGGCATTTTACAAACTTCCATGCCATCCATTCTTTTGTATACTTGTTCTATTGTGAATCACTTTAGATCCCAACCTTTTTGAGAGGTGGCTTTCCATTGTTCGTATATGCGCGGAGTACCAACATTCTTCTTCTAACTGGATTTTATTATGTTGAATCTGTTGTTTGTATTGATTATATGAATGCATGAAAAGGGTCAAGGCAATTGTTTTATTTTGAGCACAACCACCTTAGCCAAATAGTCAATTCACCTTGTGAGTGTGTGAGAATTTGTAACCCCTTTGAGCTTTTTGATCCATGTTTTTATTTGAATTGAATTCTTGTCTATGAGTATTTAGTTCACTTATTTCTGAATGGATTTGGTTTTTTCTTGGACCTCAATTTTGTGTTGTTGTATGGATTTTTCCTTGCCTTAGAAAGTAGGGAGTATTCACATAATGGTGCAGTTGAATTCAAGTTGGGGAGAGGATGATTGTATACTCATTGGTTGGATTCTATGAGGATTGAAAAAGAAAAGAAAAAAGAGAAAAATTTGTGAAAGAGAAAAAGAAAGAAAAAAGGAAGAAAAAGAAAAATCCATGAAGAAGGAAACAAAAAGAGTTTCAATAATTGTGCTAAATAAGTATTGTGTGTTGTGTAGCGCTTGGGATTTTGGAAGAAGTTGGTTGAAATTTTGTGTGAGAATCTTTGTGAGTTTTCACTCCCTTAGGTTTAGGCAAGTTTTTGTTTCAATTACCTTTAGAAATTGCCCCTTGTTTGTTTACCCGACCACGTTACAACCTTGAAAGTCCTTGTGATTCTTGCCTTTGTATGTTCAATATGAATTTGTGGATGTATGCATAATTAAGTCTTTTGTTTGCATGAGTGTTGTGTGAGTGTAAAGTACCCCATTTTGTGTTTTTCATCTACCGATGATTATTTTTACTAGGTGTGATTCACTTTGGAACTTGTGTTGTTTTAGAATGTTTGGCATGATTTTTGTATTTTGTGTTTGTTTCGTGACTATGTTGTCGTCGTAGCCAGTGGTAAGTATTTACTTTTTGTGTGTACCTTTTTCATTTGAACCATTCATTCGTTTCCGTTTTTCAAAACCTGTTGATTCGGCATTCTTTGGATATCGCTTTTGTGTTTTCAAGTTTGTTTGATTCTTGTTTGTGGACAAACAATTAGTTAAGTTGGGGAGAGTTTGATAAGTGCAAATTGTACCTATTTTTGTATATATGTTTTGTTGCACTTATCGATACTTTTTAGTTAATATCGTTTGAATAAACCCCGATTTGTTTATAAATACGTTTACTTTATGTTTTCGTGTGTATATTGCGTTTTCTTGTAAATATCATTGAGTTTAATTGATTTTATCTCATTCTTTCAGGTATCCAATCAAGGATGTCAGCCCATATTCATAAAGAGAATTTAATAAGCTTTACAGTGCTTCAAACCGTGCGTCAAACGGAGTTACGGTTCGGAAGTTACGAATAAAACAGTGCAGGATTTTTGCTGTTGTTGTCAGGTGCGCCGGGCGGTACATTTTGCTGCGACGGGCGGTGTATTTTGAGTGTCGGGCGGTGCTGCGGCGGAGGAAATAAGAGGGTTGAAATAAGAGACTTACAGGAGCGTGCCATATTTTTTGGGCTAGCGTCGGGCGGTGCTAGATATTTGTTACTAGGCGGTTTATGTACGCAGCTGATGTGAGAGGAAAAGTGAGCGCCACCGGGCGGTGCTCTCTAGCGCCGGGTGGTGGGTCTGAACCAGAATTTTGTATTTAGTTCATTTAACTTCATTTTTGATGTGGATGTTGTTTGGAGGTGATTTTTCCTCTCCGACTTCATCAACCTCATTATTTGATAGTTTAGCTTAGAAAACAACATGGAAGCATGCATACGGATGAACCGGGTGGATTGTTCGTCGATCGGCGTTGACAAACAGCGAGATGTTTGGTTCATTTCTTTTCTTCTTTGTGTTTTTCTTCTATGTTGGGTTGTGTATATGTATTTATTCTGAACTCATGTATATTTGTCGCCCATGGTGTTATATGATATATGCTTTACAAATCTTTATTGGTGATTGTCTCTGATTTTTGTTTTATGCGCGGGGTTTGGGTTGCATTAGACATAACCCTCATTAACTTCAATTAGGGATGGTTATTTGTTAGTTTCTGGACTCTAGAGATAGATTTAGGAGCTAACAATCTTCAATAGGCGTCGAAGCTTAATGCCTTCCGTGTTTCGAGGCTTCGCTCGCGAGAGTGACACGGTTGTTATCTCAACTTTGCGTTATACATAACCTTTGTTGTGAGCAATGCTGGGTGATATTGAGGAGTATTGTAGGTGGAGTATAACTGGTCGGTAAGTTTAATTTTGTGAGGAGTGATTTATATGCATTGTCGGACAAGTTTCTCTCTCTGAGGAATGAGTTCTTTTTGTTTTAATGCTTACTTTTATGTTTTCTTGATTGAAACTATTTTAATCCAAACTCATAAACGCGAGAGGCTGTTGAACGACATTCTTTTCCTCGAACCGATCTCCATGGACACGACATAAATCCCGGAGGGAATTCTTTCCGAAAATAAAATATATTTGCTGCTTGCCCTATTCTGCAACCAACAAAATGGCGTCGTTGCCGGGGATTGGTTTTGATATTGAGTCGCATTGTGACAGTTTCTTTATTTTTGAGTTTTGTACATATCGTATATATTGTCTGTTTCCATTATGTTTGTTCAAGTGTTGTATACATTTTGTTCCCGTAATGTTTGTTTAAGTGTTTGGTTAGGACGCTTGCTTTTGGTTGCGCGGTGAGACATCACCATGGCATGAATGAAGGAAGTTTCTAATTAAGCATCGTAAAGGCGTCGAGCTTACGACGTAAAACAAGCATGTTTTATAGTTTTTCTTTTCGAATGTTTTTGGTTGTTGTTTTCTTACAGATTTTGATTGACTTATTTGAGGATGCTTTTGTGATTTTCAAAGTTGGTTCGTTTCAACTTGCAGATGTTTGGTAATGATTTTGTTAGGTTTTGTACACGTCCGAGGTATGTGTTTATCGCTTTCTTTACTTTAGCATATTCATGATACTTAGGCATTTTACAAACATCCATGCCATCCATTCTTTTGTATACTTGTTCTATTGTGAATCACTTTAGTTCCCAACCTTTTTGTGAGGTGGCTTCCATTGTTCATATATGCGCGGAGTACCAACATTCTTGTTCTAACTGGATTTTATTATGTTGAATCTGTTGTTTGTGTTGATTATATGAATGCATGAAAAGGATCAAGGCAATTGTTTTATTTTGAGCACAACCACCTTATCCAAATAGTCAATTCACCTTGTGAGTGTGTGAGAATTTGTAACCCCTTTGAGCTTTTTGATCCATGTTTTTATTTGAACTGAATGCTTGTCTTTGAGTATTTAGTTCACTTATTTCTGAATGGATTTTGTTTTTTCTTGGACCTCAAATTTGTGTTGTTTTATGGATTTTTCCTTGCCTTAGAAAGTAGGGAGTATTCACATGATGGTGCGTTTGAATTCAAGTTAGGGAGAGGATGATTGTATACTCATTGGTTGGATTCTATGAGGATTGAAAAAGAAAAGAAAAAAGAGAAAATTTGTGAAAGAGAAAAAGAAAGAAAAAAGGAAGAAAAAGAAAAATCCTTGAAAAAGGAAACAAAAAGAGTTTCAATAATTGTGCTAAATACTCCCTACTTTCTGTTAGTTTCTGGACTCTAGAGATAGATTTAGGAGCTAACAATCTTCAATAGGCGTCGAAGCTTAATGCCTTCCGTGTTTCGAGGCTTCGCTCGCGAGAGTGACACGGTTGTTATCTCAACTTTACGTTAGACATAACCTTTGTTGTGAGCGATGTTGGGTGATATTGAGGAGTATTGTAGGTGGAGTATAACTGGTCGGTAAGTTTAAGTTTGTGAGGAGTGATTTATATGCATTGACGCGAGAGACTGAGGAATGAGTTCTTTTTGTTTTAATGCTTACTTTTATGTTTTTTTGTTTGAAACTATTTTAATCCAAACTCATAAACGCGAGAGACTGTCGAACGGCATTCTTTCCCTCGAACGATCTCTGTGGACACGATATAAATCCCGGAGGGAATTCTTTCCGAAAATAAAATATTTTTGCTGCTTGCCCTATTCTGCATTCGACAACTTCACGGTTCTGATTCGAATTATCTGAGCACCGTTACAAGAAATTGAAGACGTATTTGGAATCTACTCTGATTTCCAATCACAACCGTGCAAGAATTTTTCTCCGTCGCTCCACCGTGAATGAACCCGGTTCTCTCCTTTCCCGTTGCTACAATGACCATGGTCGCGCGGTTCTCTTGAAGAAGATGATGAATCTACATTCTGATTCTTCCCTTTTTATTTTTATTTTTTTTCTTTCTTTTAATTTTATTTATTATTTTGTTTTTTAACTAAGATTTTCAATTAGAACATTGGGCCTGGCCCGTGAAAATGCTACTTACCACCACCTTTTGATTTCTTAAACCTCCCTTTCATTTCTTTTAAAAAAAAAATAGTTTCTCATTTTTTATGCTCTTTTATGTTTTTTTAATTCAATTTTTCTTTACTATCTCTTTTTTAGTAACTTTTTTTTCAAACTAGATTTTATTCTTTTTTTTTTTATGATTTTAGTTCAAAATGTCTTTTAAAAATCTTACAAAAATATTTTGATCATTTCTTCTTTTCATTTGATTTCTTTTTCTATTTTGACATTGTTGGTTGTGTGGATCATAACATGTTTGATCCACTTTTCTTCATCTCTTTTCTTTTGATCGATGAAAGTCTATTGGATCTTGGAACTCATTTGTTGAATTCTAGTTCAAGACTAGATCACTACCTTCTTTTCTTTTCGTGCGGTATTGCTTTCGGATGACGATCTACATATCGTTCATCTAGCATGCATTAGCACAAAGATCTATTGACCGGCCTCATTGGAGGGTAATTACTCCGTAAATTACTCGGCAATTGCTTAACATAGCTCAACATATGTCCCGTATCGGAAAACGATCAAAAATTATTGATTATTTGTCTTTTGGTTCAATACTTATGAAACTTGTTGTTAGAAGGCTTTGGTCTTATCAATCCTCTAATGAGTTTTCATTAACCTTGACCTAAGTGCATTATTCAATCATTATTCAATCATTATTGATCACTTACTCTAACAACTAATCACTAACTTACTAACAATATTATTATACTAATCTTGTTTATGTTTCCTTCTCGCTCCCTATCCCTCTTTTACTTTTATGCTCCATTATTATCATTTCATATCATGTTTATGCTTCCGCAATTTTTCCTTTTTCCGTTGGACACATGTTTATGCTTCCGCAATTTTGCCTTTGTCCGTTGGACACATGTTTATGCTTATGCCTTTTTCTCTTTGTCCACTTGGACCAAAAACATTAATAAAGGCCAAAACCTCTAAAAAACTTGTGCTTCTAATCTTGGACTATGGTTACTATCCTTTGCAATGGACATGGAGCTTTGCACCTAGACCTTGGACATCCAATGCTATTCTTGGAACCTTGGACTTAGAACTAGGACCTTCTCCTTTTGCTTTGGAATTATGGTTCGAAGACTATGGAGCTTGCTTGTGTGGTTAGGCTATTCTTATCCTTAGCTTTTACTTTATGCTTTAGGATAGTCACTTCTTCTCCACCCATTCTTCAATTTTCAAAAATTTCTCCCCTTTTCAAAACCTTCTTGATTTCAAACTATCACCTTTTTCATAATCAAACCTTGACCTGGTCAAGTGATTTTACTCTTTTCTTTTCATTTCTTAACAAATGCTAAACTACGTAAGCATATTGACACCTTTTCAAAAGACTTTTAAAAACACCAAACTCATTCAAACCTCTTTTTTGCCCTTGTGCACTTTTCCTTTAACTTTATCATAAGTTTAGACATGATTCATTTCTTTAATCGGAATTATTCGTTTGGAAATGGCGACTTGTCTTTACATTTAAAACCAACCATAACAAACCAATTTCATTCTTTGTACCACGAACTACGAGGTTTTGATCCTACATTGCACTCCGTGGGTATGTATGCATGAGGTGACATGTCTCTCCAAACACAAAAATCATAAAAAACAATTTCTCTCCTCATCTCCTCAATCTCTTTTCAAACAAGCAATTTTCAAACCAAAAAGCGTAGATATTTCAAAGGGTTCCTATAGAGTACTATAGACGTTTTTTGTGCTAACACCTTCCCTTAATGTAACCAACCCCCTTACCCAGACTATGTGCACTTGTTCTTGTTTTAAAGCTTGTGTAGGTTTTGTTCGCTCTTTTTCCTTTCCTTTTTGGATAAAATAAAAGTGCGGTGGCGACTCTTGCTTTTCGAGTTAAGTTAATCAATAGCTTACACTCACGGTTTTGCCGCTACAGAAAAAGTGGCGACTCTACTGGGGATATCCACTCCCTTGAGGGGTTTAGCATACTTTGATTTATTTACTGCTTTTCGTTTGATTTGCTTGTTACTTGTTTGTTCTGTTTGGGAGTTCCTATGTGTGTGTGAGATAAGTCCTATACCCAGACCATAGTGTACTTTGAGATAGGAGGATGGTATAGTCAATGGAGCTTTGAGGGAGTCGAATCCCGAAAATGCAGAACTTAAGAATCTATCCACTCGGTGGTTGCCTCTTTGGAATTACTGATGCCGATCGAGCGATCGTTGAAGGTATTACTTTTTCCATAGAAGCCTATAACACTGAGGACCATAGTAACCCTTAACCCATCTTAGCCTTTTTAGGATCATGGCGTGGAAGCTATGAAGATGCAAATCTAACTTAGCTGTTAAGCGATGCCACACTCAGGTTAGATTCTCTTGAGGATAACTACCAACCTCCGAGTAAATCGGTGCGCTGGTGTGTCTGATGGTGGATTGTGGACCCTGGCCAGTCTATTAGAACCGCTGTTTTCTGCAGGTACAATGAAGACAAAACCTTAGTACGCACGTTTTGTGGAAGGTTCTTAACCTTGACTTCATGCTCGTGACTTGAACCTTGAACCCGTGTGCTTTAAGTGATCTTGTGTGTGGTTGTTGCATCCATGCACTCTTGCATCCATGAGCATACATCTGCATTCTTCCAAGTTGTCCAGAAATTCATTTCAACTGTCTCCTTCTTCAGTTACCTGTTCACCATCAAGTTGTTTCCTCAACACAACTACGGAAGTAGAGCTGCTGTCAAATTGAGAATGGAAAGCCAAGAACAACACAACACCGAAGTCAGAATGGAAATTGATGAGTTAAAGGCCAGCATGACCAAGCTCACAGAAATGATGTAAGTTCTGATTGCTAGAGGTGAACCACATCAGAGGATTGTGATCTCTGAAATCTTACCTGCTACTGTTGACCCTCCACTGACTCAGCAACCAGCTTCTACTTGGCCAGAATTTGGGTTACCTCCGAATTACTCGCCACCCTTTGCAACTACTCCTGTGTTTGTCCCGTCTGTAGTACCAGTATCTTCAGCTCCATTGTTCACTGAACCTCAGCCTGTTGTGCATTCTGTTGCTCAAGCTATTCCTGAGAATCCTTCTTTCGTGTACCATGCTGCTGGTCCACAATCTAAAAGTCAGGGAGAACCTGGATACGTTTAAGAAGTCAGAGAGAAATGGAAAACTCTGGACAAAAAGGGTAAGAGCCATGGAAGAAAGTGATGTCTTTAGTGCTGCCACAATGGACATGTGCTTGGTTTCGTATTTGGTTATGCCTGCAAAATTCAAAACTCCTGATTTTGAGAAATACAAAGGGCACACCTGTCCCAGAAGCCACTTGGTGATGTACTGCCACAAGATGGATGCTTATGCCAAAAACGGCAAATTGCTTATTCATTATTTCCAAGACAGCTTGAGTGGGGCTTCAATGAAATGGTATATGGGACTTGAGAAGAACCGTATCCAAAGCTGGAAAAACTTGGCTGATGCTTTCTTAAAGCAATATAAGTACAATTTGGACATGGCACCTGATCGCCATCAACTGCAAAACTTGTCTCAGAAAGAAAAAGAATCCTTTAAGGAGTACGCTCAGCGCTGGAGAGAGCTAGCTGCTCAAGTGGAGCCACCTTTGGCAGAAAAGGAATTGACTAGATTGTTCATGGACACTCTTCAGCCACTCTTTGGGAAAAGATGATAGGCAGTGTATCTTCTAGTTTTGCTGACCTAGTCACTATTTGGAGAAAGACTAGAAGAAGGTATCAAGAAAGGAAAGATTACTAATGCTGAAGCCTTTAACGATGCTAAAAAGTATGCTGGGAATTTTCAAAAGAAAAAGGATGGTGATGCCCATACTCTTTCAGTTGAAGGGAAACCTCATCGCAGGTAACAACAATATGTAACTGTAGTTGCTCCTGTTGTCAATGCTTAACCGGTTCAAGCTCTTCGTCAACCTGTTAGACAAAATCAGAATCGCAATAGGGTTAACTTTGATCCTATCCCGATGTCCTACACTGAGCTATATCCATGTCTTGTAAAGAAAAGTTTGATTACAACGAGGGATCTACCTTCTCCTCCAAATCCTCTCCCAGCCGGCTATAGGGCTGATCTTCACTGTGAGTTCCATCGAGGTGGGGCAGGCCATAACTTGGAAGGTTGATATGCATTGAAAGCTAGAATGCAAGAAATGGTGAACTCAAAGATTCTGACTTTTCTTGATGATAATCCCAATGTTGTCAATAATCCTTTGCCAGAGCATGCTAAATGAAGTTTGATTCAGTTCTGACATATCATCTCCTAAAGCCAATGTTTCAGACAGGACAGTTCATCCTTGTTGTTGATTAGTCACTAGGCCTTGTTTCTTTCTGTTTGCATTTTTCTTTGATTGAATTGACTGTTTGCTTTCGAACTTTATTCGTACTTTCCTGGTAATTTCAATGAAATGGGCATTGCAATTTTTGATTCCATTCATTTATATCCACTGTGTGCATCTTTATGCTTTCTTTTTCACAAAACAAAAATGTATCTCATGTGCACTTTCTTTATCAAGCTTATGTTTATGCAAAGATTAGAGGGAGGATGATGAAAACGAAATACCTAAAATTGCTGAACTGTATGCTTTCAATTGAAACTTAGCTGATGATGTACATGCATTGTTTCAACTCCCAAACACTAGAGAAATAAGGAAGTTAATCCTTTGTCAACCCCTTCGAGCCTAGAAGTTGGAGTTTCTTTCTGTACAAAAAACCCCGCAGTTTTAACCTGGGGATGGGTAGTTCTCAGTTAATTTGACTGTGTATTTAAACACAAGAGAATCATTGCAATCATAAACTTTCCTTCACACACATATAAAAAGAAGTGTCGAAGATATCTTTCAAATCAAAAGCCAATGATGGTTCACCGTAATCAATAAGCCAGGAAGTCACTATCTTTCAAAAAAAGGAGAATAAAAAAATCAAAAGAAAAGCTCGCTAAGTCAAAACCTATGAACGAGACTTAGGCAAAAATTGGGGCATCCCGCTGACTGTAAACTCAAATGACACAGTTCAGGTAAAAGTTAGGGATAACAAAAAAATCAATCAAAAGGTTACCAAAATCCTCAAAAGACAAAACGATTTGACTGAGGTCCTCATCAAAAACAACAAAATGTTGTAAGAAAGAGTGACTGCCATCTCAAAAATCCCTTGGCCCTTGAGCCATCATCATAACAGTGTTGCAATTCCAAAATCACTTGGAACCTGAATGCATAGGTTGAATTAACTGAGCATAGGACTGGAGATCATCACGAAGAATGGGTTGGGTACAAATAAACTTTGAGCCTCTATCCTTTGTTTCGAAAACCGTGAAACAAACCACGCTACAACCCTCAAAAGACCTAATTGAAGCCAGGTTTCTTTTGAAAGCATACTACAACAAGGTTGCGTAAATTGACTCCTAAGATAATTGCCAATTATTTGTTTTGATTTTTGAATGTCTAAACCGCCGTGTTTTGACAAGTGTTTCATTTGCTTTACATCAATAATATCATTCCAAAAATGATTTTTGATTTCAAAATTGCATTAAGCTTTGCATTAAAATTACCATGTTTGTTTGAATAATCCCATTTGCAGGAAAACTTTCCTCATTAAGAAAATTTCAAACAGTTGAGAAACTTGGCCAGTGATCCTATCAGGGGCATTACCTCCAGAGCTTGTTGCGAATCAATTCAAGATTTGTTTCTCAGTGCAAGTTATTCTCATATTTAGTTAACCAGAAGATCTCTTTCAAGACCCATACTGAGTTTAGCCTTCTCAATAGTCATTTCAAGAACTGAAGTCATGATCAGTCCATCCCCAACAACTGAAGCCATTATGAGTTTATTCACAACAATCATTTCAACAATTGAAGCCATGATCAGTTCATTCTTCCCCTGCAGAAGTCAAAATGAAGCTACAATTAGTTTATCCTCATTAGTCAATCAATCTGGGGCAGTCTTCTTCAAGAATCCTCAAGATGTCTTTCCTCAAAAGACCATCATCCTGATATAATTCATAAGTGTGACAGAGATGTGCTCAACATCTTCTCTCCAAGCAGAGTGGGCAGTGTTCCCTGTGTTGAGGAATCAGAGTCCCCTTTCTTCCCTCACAAAAGAGTCTATCTCGATTGTCCCTATCATATGCATTGCATACATAAATCATTCATAAATCATACATAGAAATATTTTCATAGCTCGAAGTGTGTTTCGCGGTCATAAGCATTTCCTGAGGTCCTGTTGCTTTCAACATCTTACCTTGTGATCAAAGTCCAACTTACTTGGCGCCTACCAAAACATTACCTGTCTACTCACCCAGTAATATTCCTGGATGTCTTGTTTATTTTCTTTCTTTCCAGTGTCATTCCTGGATGTTGTCGTTTCCCTGTGCATCTATTGCTGTTGTTAGATGTTTGTCTTCTTTTGTTCTAGTGCTACTCCTAGATCTTTATTTTCTTCCACTCCAGTGCCATTCCTGGATGTCTGTCTCTTTTGATTTCCAGTGCCATTCCTGGATATCTTGTTCCTCTAGTTTCTCTCAGTGTTATTCCTGGATGTCTGTCTTTTTTGATTTCCAGTGCCATTCTTGGATACCTTGTTCCTCTTGTTTCTCTCAGTGCTATTCCTGGAAGCTTTTCTCTCTTCTGTAATCCCCATCGTACTTGCTTGGATATCTTTCAGTGCCATTCCTGAAAGTCTTATCTGTTCATTCAGTGTCATTCCTGGATGAGTTTTCCCTTTTGCATTCAGTGTCATTCCTGGATGTTTTTCTCACTATCATTCAATGCCATTCTTGAATGTAGTGATTTACCTTTACCTTTCAGTGCCATTCCTGAAGGTCCCTGCTCACTTTATTCAATGCCAGTCTTGGATATCGTGAACCCTTTTTATCCAATGCCATTCTTGGATAATTCTAAGGTATTTTTCCAGAACTTTTCTCACTACATTCAATGCCATTCTTGGATGTTGAGATTTCTTTTGTCCAATGCCATTCTTGGACACCTTTCCCCAACCAAGTCAAATACTATTCTTGGATATCTCTGATGTTTAACCTTGCCATCCAATGCCATTCTTAGATGTCCCTAGTGAAGTTTTCAAATGGAATTTTGTTTATATCCAATGCTATTCTTGGATGTCTTTGATGTTTGTTGTTGCCTCATTCAATGCCATTCTTGACTGTTGTAGTTTCTTTTATCCAATGTCATCTCTCTCAATTTACTGTAACTCTCTTGTTTCAAGTTTCCCCGCAGAGTGTTTCATCATTTGCATTCATATCATCTTGTGGCATCTCAGGGCTAAAAATTTGGTTTTCTGTATTTAAGTATCTTCAATCTTGTCGAGACGAAGTTTTCAACCTTCATATCACCTGATTGAAGAAACTTAAATAGGGGCAGCTGTTGAACCCTAATTTTTACCCATAAGATTTCGCACATCTCATTTGCATATCATTACCACAAACAAGATCACAATCTTTATTTCTCCTGAGTATCTGTATATTATTCTTACCTGCTTTATATTTGACTGTGTTTACTAACCTCTAACCAAAATACCAAAAAATATGTTGCAGTTTGCCTGTTCTTCTCTCTGTGCTTCCAGGGTTTTGCAGGTTTGTCAAAGACACTGAAGTGATTTCAAGTCAAATGTGGTTGTTCAGCTATGATCCAGTTCAGATGCATGTTTGACCTGATCTGGTTCAAACTATCAAGTTTGCTTCAAGTGCAAGTTATCTGTTTCAGTGGGTTATTTCTCAAGCAGTGACTGTCAAGTTGTTGCGTGGTGATATTCATCAGGTTCATCATGATCAGAGTTCAATGTTCAACTGTGTTCATCTGTGGATTTATTTTCCCAGATAACTGATTCAGACAAGTTCAAACAGATTCAAATGGCTGTTATTCAGTTGTGGCATGTTCAGTATTGGTTGTGTGGCATATTTTATCAAAGGCTTGTGAGAGGATCAAATGGGCTCTGGATAAAAAAAAAACAAGATTTTGTATCCACTATCATTTCCATTTTTCTAAACCAATCATCCACATTTTTTTATCAAGACCATTTTTCAACTATCCATTTTCTGCCTTATCCAATTTCCACTTCTTTTTATAATCCACCAATTATCCATTATTAAATCCATATTTTAAAACCATTTTTCTATTTTTTCTATCCATATTCATTATCCACTTTCTAGAAATCTAAAACCATTTTCTAATTTTTGATTTCACATCCTTTTAAATTCTAAATATCCTTTTTTTCTCCAATATCCAAAATCCATTATTCATATATATTCTTAAATTCCATTTTTTTTTTTCTCATAACCAATTTCATTTAAATATCCATAACCATTTTCAAAAAAAAAACAATTGTCCATTACAAAAAATCTATGTCCAAAATTACAAGCCCATTTCTCATTTTTTTTCATATACATGATACAAATAATTGCCAAATGAAAAAATAATGTGAACAAGGATGTCACGCAAGCTTCATGTCAGCTACAATTTTCCACAAGCCAAGTATCTCCACACGGTCAGCCATACTCCAAGCCGTGTTTCATGATGCTACAACCACATGAATAATTAGTTTCACACACAGTTACAGCCAAGCCATTCAAAGCTGCACATGATGAAATGAGCCAAACTACCAACATTCCAGCCACTATCACAACTCATAAGCCAAACTGCCAATTTCTATACATCAGTGGCTACCACATGAAAAGCCTCACGCTAGCTTCAGCTACTTTCTGCCGTGTTATTTTATAGAAACAAGCTTTGTTCAAGCCTCTCAACACGAGCATCACGCTGCAAAGAAAGAATTAAAATGCAGCCAAAGTTCGCAAAACGACACAACACACATCATACACGGCCAAACGACTTGCATACGATGAAAACGGCAACTGATTCAAATGAGATCTCACCTCCATCAATTCAAGAACTCTGCCAAATTCAACAACGCTCAAGAAGTAGTTCACATCCATCATCAACACATCAACAACAACTTTGCATAGCAACAACTTCAACAACAACGCATCCACAAATCTGATTCAACAATATCACACAACAATAACAACAGCCGCGATTCAGAGGTAGAAGAGGAGAAGAGAAGAATTGAAGCATTTCTCACCTGAATTTGAAGGTATTTGGCGGTTTTCGACGTAAACTTCACAATTCCGATTCGAATTATCTGAGCACCGTTACAAGAAATTGAAGACGTATTTGGAATCTACTCTGATTTCCGATCACAACCGTGCCAGAATTTTTCTCCGTCGCTCCACCGTGAGTGAACCCGGTTCTCTCTTTTCCCGTTGCTACAAAGACCATGGCTGTGCGGTTCTCTTGAAGAAGATGATGAATCTACATTCTGATTCTTCCCTTTTTATTTTTCTTTTTTTTATTTCTTTTAATTTTATTTATTATTTTGTTTTTTTTTTTTTAAGATTTTCAATTAGAACATTGGGCCTGGCCCGTGAAAATGCTACTTACCAACACCTTTTGATTTCGCAAACCTCCCTTTCTTTTTTTTTTTTTAAAAATAGTTTCTCATTTTTTATGCTCTTTTATGTTTTTTTTTAATTCAATTTTTCTTTACTATCTTTTTTTAGTAACTTTTTTTTCAAACTAGATTTTATTCTTTTTTTTTATGATTTTAGTTCAAAATGTCTTTTAAAAATCTTACAAAAATATTTTGATCCTTTCTTCTTTTCATTTGATTTCTTTTTCTATTTTGACATTGTTGGTTGTGTGGATCATAACATGTTAGATCCACTTTTCTTCATCTCTTTTCTTTTGATCGATAAAAATCTATTGGATTATGGAATTCTTTTGTTGAATTCTAGATCAAGACTATATCGCAACTTTCTTTTCTTTTCGTGCGGTATTGCTTTCGGATGACGATCTACATATCGTTCATCTAGCATGCATTAACACAAAGATCTATTGACCGGCCTTATTGTAGGGTAATTACTCCGTAAATTACTCGACGATTGCTTAACATAGCGTAACATATGTCCCGTATCGGAAAACGATCAAAATTATTGATTATTTGTCTTTTGGTTCAATACTTATGAAACTTGTTGTTAGAAGGCTTTGGTCTTATCAATCCTCTAATGAGTTTTCATTAACCTTGACCTAAGTGCATTATTCAATCATTATTGATCACTTACTCTAACAACTAATCACTAACTTACTAACAATATTATTATACTAATCTTGTTTATGTTTCCTTCTCGCTCCCTATCCCTCTTTTACTTTTATGCTCCATTATTATCATTTCATATCATGTTTATGCTTCCGCAAATTTTCCTTTGTCCGTTAGACACATGTTTATGCTTCCGCAATTTTTCCTTTGTCCGTTGGACACATGTTTATGCTTATGCCTTTTTCTCTTTGTCCACTTGGACCAATAACATTAATAAAGGCCAAAACCTCTAAAAAACTTGTGCTTCTAATCTTGGACTATGGTTACTATCCTTTGCAATGGACATGGAGCTTTGCACCTAGACCTTGGACATCCAATGCTATTCTTGGAACCTTGGACTTAGAACTAGGACTTTCTCCTTTTGCTTTGAAATTATGGTTCGAAGACTATGGAGCTTGCTTGTGTGGTTAGGCTATTCTTATCCTTAGCTTTTACTTTATGCTTTAGGATAGTCACTTCTTCTCCACCCATTCTTCAATTTTCAAAACTTTCTCCCTTTTTCAAAACCTTCTTGATTTCAAACTATCACCTTTTTCATAATCAAACCTTGACCTGGTCAAGTGATTTTACTCTTTTCTTTTCATTTCTTAACAAATGCTAAACTACGTAAGCATATTGACACCTTTTCAAAAGACTTTTAAAAACACCAAACTCATTCAAACCTCTTTTGTGCCCTTGTGCACTTTTCCTTTAACTTTATCATAAGTTTAGACATGATTCATTTCTTTAAGCGGAATTATTCGTTTGGAAATGACGACTTGTCTTTACATTTAAAAACAACCATAACAAACCAATTTCATTCTTTGTACCACAAACTACGAGGTTTTGATCCTACATTGCACTCCGTGGGTACGTATGCATGAGGCGACAAGTCTCTCCAAACACAAAAATCTAAAAAAACAATTTCTCTCCTCATCTCCTCGATCTCTTTTCAAACAAGCAATTTTCAAACCAAAAAGCGTAGATATTTCAAAGGGTTCCTATAGAGTACTATAGACGTTTTTTGTGCTAACACATTCCCTTAATGTAACCAACCCCCTTACCCAGACTATGTGCACTTGTTCTTGTTTTAAAGCTTGTGTAGGTTTTGTTCGCTCTTTTTCCTTTCCTTTTTGGATAAAATAAAAGTGCGGTGGCGACTCTTGCTTTTCGAGTTAAGTTAATCAATAGTTTACACTCACGGTTTTGCCGCTACAGAAAAAGTGGCGACTCTACTGGGGATATCCACTCCCTTGAGGGGTTTAGCCTACTTTGATTTATTTACTGCTTTTCGTTTGATTTGCTTGTTACTTGTTTGTTCTGTTTGGGAGTTCCTTTGTGTGTGTGAGATAAGTCCTATACCCAGACCAGAGTGTACTTTGAGATAGGAGGATGGTATAGTCAATGGAGCTTTGAGGGAGTCGAATCCCAAAAACGCAGAACTTAAGAATCTATCCACTTGGTGGTTGCCTCTTTGGAATTACTGATGTCGATCGAGCGATCGTTGAAGGCATTACTTTTTCCATAGAAGCCTATAACACTGAGGACCATAGTAACCCTTAACCCATCTTAGCCTTTTTAGGATCATGGCACGGAAGCTATGAAGATGTAAATCTGACTTAGCTGTTAAGCGATGCCACACTCAGGTTAGATTCTCTTGAGGATAACTACCAACCTCCGAGTAAATCGGTGCGCTGGTGTGTCTGATGGTGGATTATGGACCCTGGCCAGTCTATTAGAACCGCTATTTTCTGCAGGTACAATGAAGACAAAACCTTAGTACGCACCTTTTGTGGAAGGTTCTTAACCTTGACTTCATGCCCGTGACTTGAACCTTGAACCCGTGTGCTTTGAGTGATCTTGTTTGTGGTTGTTGCATCCATGCACTCTTGCATCCATGAGCATACATCTGCATTCTTCCAAGTTGTCCAGAAATTCATTTCAACTGTCTCCTTCTTCAATTACCTGTTCACCATCAAGTTGTTTCCTCAACACAACTACGGAAGTAGAGCTGCTGTCAAATTGAGAATGGAAAACCAAGAACAACACAACACCGAAGTCAGAATGGAAATTGATGAGTTGAAGGCCAGCATGACCAAGCTCACAGAAATGATGCAAGTTCTGATTGCTAGAGGTGAACCGCATCAGAGGACTGTGATCTCTGAAATCTTACCTGCTGCTGTTGACCCTCCACTGACTCAGCAACCAGCTTCTACTTGGCTAGAATTTGGGTTACCTCCGAATTACTCGCCATTCTTTGCAACTACTCCTGTGTTTGTCCCGTCTGTACTACCAGTATCTTCAGCTCCATTGTTCACTGAACCTCAGCCTGTTGTGCATTATGTTGCTCAAGCTATTCCTGAGAATCCTCCTTTCGTGTACCATGCTGCTGGTCCACAATCTAAAAGTCAGGGAGAACCTGGATACATTGAAGAAGTCAGAGAGAAATGGAAAACTCTGGACAAAAAGGGTAAGAGCCATGGAAGGAAGTGATGTCTTTAGTGCTGCCACAATGGACATATGCTTGGTTTCGGATTTGGTTATGCCTGCAAAATTCAAAACTCCTGATTTTGAGAAATACAAAGGGCACAGCTGTCCCAGAAGCCACTTGGTGATGTACTGCCGCAAGATGGATGCTTATGCCAAAAATGGCAAATTGCTTATTCATTGTTTCCAAGATAGCTTGAGTGGGGCTTCAATGAAATGGTATATGGGACTTGAGAAGAACCGTATCCAAAGCTAGAAAAACTTGGCTGATGCTTTCTTAAAGCAATATAAGTACAATTTGGACATGGCACCAGATCGCCATCAACTGCAAAACATGTCTCAGAAAGAAAAATAATCCTTTAAGGAGTACGCTCAGCGCTGGAGAGAGCTAGCTGCTCGAGTGGAGCCACCTTTGGCAGAAAAGGAATTGACTAGATTATTCATGGACACTCTTCAGCCACTCTTTGGGAAAAGATGATAGGCAGTGTATCTTCTAGTTTTGCTGACCTAGTCACTATTGGAGAAAGACTAGAAGAAGGTATCAAAAAAGGAAAGATTACTAATGCTGAAGCCTTTAATGGTGCTAAAAAGTATGCTGGGAATTTTCAAAAGAAAAAGGATGGTGATACCCATACTGTTTCAGTTGAAGGGAAACCTCGTCGCAGGTAACAACAATATGTAACTGTAGTTGCTCCTGTTGTCAATGCTTAACCAGTTCAAGCTCCTCGTCAGCCTGTTAGACAAAATCAGAATAGCAATAGGGTTAACTTTGATCCTATCCCGATGTCCTACACTGAGCTATATCCATGTCTTGTAAAGAAAAGTTTGATTACAACGAGGGATCTACCTCCTCCTCCAAATCCTCTCCCAGCCGGCTATAGGACTGATCTTCACTGTGAGTTCCATCGAGGTGGGGCAGGCCATAACTTGGAAGGTTGCCATGCATTGAAAGCTAGAGTGCAAGAAATGGTGAACTCAAAGATTCTGACTTTTCTTGATGATAATCCCAATGTTGTCAATAATCCTTTGCCAGATCATGCTAAATGAAGTTTGATTCAGTTCAGATATATCATCTCCTAAAGCCAGTGTTTCAGACAGGACAGTTCATCCTTGTTGTTGATTAGTCACTAGGCCTTGTTTCTTTATGTTTGCATTTTTCTTTGATTGAATTGACTGTTTGCTTTCGAACTTTATTCATACTTTCCTGGTAATTTCAATGAAATGGGCATTGCAATTTTTGATTCCATTCATTTATATCCACTGTGTGCATCTTTATGCTTTCTTTTTCACAAAACAAAAATGTATCTCATGTGCACTTTCTTTATCAAGCTTATGTTTATGCAAAGATTGGAGGGAGGATGATGAAAACGAAATACCTAAATTTGCTGAACTGTATGCTTTCAATTGAAACTTAGCTGATGATGTACATGCATTGTTTCAACTCCCAAACACTGGAGAAATAAGGAAGTTAATCCTTTGTCAACCCCTTCGAGCCTAGAAGTTGGAGTTTCTTTCTGTACAAAAAACCCTGCAGTTTTAACCTGGGGATGGGTAGTTCTCAGTTAATTTGACTGTGTATTTAAATATAAGAGAATCATTGCAATCACAAACTTTCCTTCACACACATATAAAAAGAAGTGTCGAAGATATCTTTCAAATCAAAAGCCAATGACGGTTCACCGTAATCAATAAGCCAGGAAGTCACTATCTTTAAAAAAAAAGGAGAATAAAAAAATTCAAAAGAAAAGCTCGCTAAGTCAAAACCTATGAACGAGACTTAGGCAAAAATTGGGGCATCCCGCTGACTGTAAACTCGAATGACACAGTTCAGGTAAAAGTTAGGGATAACAAAAAAATCAATCAAAAGGTTACCAAAATCCTCAAAGACAAAACGATTTGACTGAGGTCCTCATCAAAAACAACAAAATGTTGTAAGAAAGAGTGACTGCCATCTCAAAAATCCCTTGGCCCTTGAGCCATCATCATAACAGTGTTGCAATTCCAAAATCACTTGGAACCTGAATGCATAGGTTGAATTAACTGAGCATAGGTTGAATTAACTGAGCATAGGACTGGAGATCATCACGAAGAATGGGTTGGGTACAAATAAACTTTGAGCCTCTATCCTTTGTTTCGAAAACGGTGAAGCAAACCACGCTACAACCCTCAAAAGACCTAATTGAAGCCAGGTTTCTTTTGAAAGCATACTACAGCAAGGTTGCGTAAATTGACTCCTAAGATAATTGCCAATTATTTGCTTTGATTTTTGAATGTCTAAACCGTCGTGTTTTGACAAGTCATGATGAGTTTAGCCTTCTCAACAGTCATTTCAAGAACTGAAGTCATGATCAGTCCATCCCCAACAACTGAAGCCATGATGAGTTTATTCACAACAATCATTTCAAGAATTGAAGCCATGATCAGTTCATTCTTCCCCTGCAGAAGTCAAAATGAAGCTACAATTAGTTTATCCTCATTAGTCAATCAATCCGGGGCAGTCTTCTTCAAGAATCCTCAAGATGTCTTTCCTCAAAAGACCATCATCCTGATACAATTCATAAGTGTGACAAAGATGTGCTCAACATCTTCTCTCCAAGCAGAGTGGGCAGTGTTCCCTGTGTTGAGGAATCAGAGTCCCCTTTCTTCCCTCACAAAAAAGTCTATCTCGATTGTCCCTATCATATGCATTGCATACATAAATCATTCATATATCATACATAGAAAGATTTTCATAGATCGAAGTGTGTTTCACGCTCATAAGCATTTCCTGAGGTCCTGTTGCTTTCAACATCTTACCTTGTGATCAAAGTTCAACTTACTTGGCGCCTACCAAAACATTACCTGTCTACTCACCCAGTAATATTCCTGGATGTCTTGTTTATTTTCTTTCTTTCCAGTGCCATTCCTGGATGTTGTCGTTTCCCTGTGCATCTATTGCTGTTGTTAGATGTTTGTCTTCTTTTGTTCTAGCGCTACTCCTGGATCTTTATTTTCTTTCACTCCAGTGCCATTCCTGGATGTCTGTCTCTTTTTTTTTCCAGTGCCATTCCTGGATATCTTGTTCCTCTAGTTTCTCTCAGTGTTATTCCTGGATGTCTGTCTTTTTTGATTCCCAATGCCATTCTTGGATACCTTGTTCCTCTTGTTTCTCCCAGTGCTATTCCTGGAAGCTTTTCTCTCTTCTGTAATCCCCATCGTACTTACTTGGATATCTTTCAGTGTCATTCCTGAAAGTCTTATCTGTTCATTCAGTGTCATTCCTGGATGATTTTTCCCTTTTGCATTCAGTGCCATTCCTGGATGTTTTTCTCACTATCATTCAATGCCATTCTTGAATGTAGTGATTTACCTTTACCTTTCAGTGCCATTCCTGAAGGTCCCTGCTCACTTTATTCAATGCCAGTCTTGGATATCGTGAACCCTTTTTATCCAATGCCATTCTTGGATAATTCTGAGGTATTTTTCCAGAACTTTTCTCACTACATTCAATGACATTCTTGGATGTTAAGATTTCTTTTGTCCAATGCCATTCTTGGACACCTTTCCCCAACCAAGTCAAATACTATTCTTGGATATCTCTGATGTTTAACCTTGCCATCCAATGCCATTCTTAGATGTCCCTAGTGAAGTTTTCAAATGGAATTTTGTTTATATCCAATGCTATTCTTGGATGTCTTTAATGTTTGTTGTTGCCTCATTCAATGCCATTCTTGACTGTTGTAGTTTCTTTTATCCAATGTCATCTCTCTCAATTTACCGTAACTCTCTTGTTTCAAGTTTCCCCGCAGAGTGTTTCATCCTTTGCATTCATATCATCTTGTGGCATCTCAGGGCTAAAAATTTGGTTTTCTGTATTTAAGTATCTTCAATCTTGTCGAGACGAAGTTTTCAACCTTCATATCTCCTGATTGAAGAAACTTAAATAGGGGCGGCTGTTGAACCCTAATTTTTACCCATAAGATTTCGCACATCTCATTTGCATATCATTACCACAAACAAGATCACAATCTTTGTTTCTCCTGAGTATCTGTATATTATTCTTACCTGCTTTATATTTGACTGTGTTTACTAACCTCTAACCAAAATACCAAAAAATATGTTGCAGTTTGCCTGTTCTTCTCTCTGTGCTTCCAGGGTTTTGCAGGTTTGTCAAAGACACTGAAGTGATTTCAAGTCAAATGTGGTTGTTCAGCTATGATCCAGTTCAGATGCATGTTTGACCTGATCTTGTTCAAACTATCAAGTTTGCTTCAAGTGCAAGTTATCTGTTTCAGTGGGTTATTTCTCAAGCAGTGACTATCAAGTTGTTGCGTGGTGATATTCATCAGGTTCATCATGATCAGAGTTCAATGATCAACTGTGTTCATCTGTGGATTTATTTTCCCAGATAACTGATTCAGACAAGTTCAAACAGATTCAAATGGTTGCTATTCAGTTGTGGCATGTTTAGTATTGGTTGTGTGGCATATTTTATCAGAGGCTTGTGAGAGGATCAAATGGGCTCTGGATAAAAAAACAAGATTTTGTATCCACTATCATTTCCATTTTTCTAAACCAATCATCCACTTTTTTTTTATCTAGACCATTTTTCAACTATCCATTTTCTGCCTTATCCAATTTCCACTTCTTTTTATAATCCACCAATTATCCATTATTAAATCCATATTTTAAAACCATTTTTATATTTTTTCTATCCATATTCATTATCCACTTTATAGAAATCTAAAACCATTTTCTAATTTTTTATTTCACATCCTTTTAAATTCTAAATATCCTTTTTTTCCTCCAATATCCAGAATCCATTATTCATATATATTCTTAAATTCCATTTTTTTTCTCATAACCAATTTCATTTAAATATCCATAACCATTTTCAAAAAACACAAATATCCATTACAAAAAATCTATGTCCAAAATTACAAGCCCATTTCTTTTTTTTTTTTCATGTACATGATACAAATAATTGCCAAATGGAAGAATAATGTGAACAAGGATGTCACGCATGCTTCATGTCAGCTACAAATTTCCACAAGCCAAGTATCTCCACACGATCAGCCATACTCCAAGCCGTGTTTCATGATGCTACAGCCACATGAATAATTGGTTTCACACACAGTTACAGCCAAGCCATTCCAAGCTGCACATGATGAAATGTGCCAAACTACCAACATTCCAGCCACTATCACAACTCATAAGTCAAACTGCCAATTTCTATACATCAGCGGCTACCACATGAAAAGCCTCACGCTAGCTTCAGTTACTTTCAGCCGTGTCATTTTATAGAAACAAGCTTTGTTCAAGCCTCTCAACACGAGCATCACGCTGCAAAGAAAGAATTAAAACGCAACCAAACTTCTCAAAACGACGCAACGCACATCATACACGGCCAAACGACTTGCATACGATGAAAACGGAAACTGATTCAAATGAGATCTCACCTCCAATTCTTCTATAAAATAACTCTCAATCTCACTTCAAATTCAAGCTTGAAAAGCCAAAAATATACTGCCAAATTCATACCTCAAGCTTCATCATCTTCTAACCTTTCATCACATTCTGCAAATCTCAACCTTCAATAAACCTTCATATCATTCTTTAACCTCCAAGCTTCATAAATTCCATAAACCTGAAAAAAATTCACAACCACACACTGCATCAATTCAAGAACTGATAGATTTAAGAAAAGATTAAATGTAGATCTATATTGCAAAAGAGAAAATTAATAAAACAACTTTTCTTCATAACATTCAGCAGCTCATACAATGCATATAAATAGTTAGGGTTATAGAAAATAGTTGGGCCATGGGCCTCTCACAACACTAACATCAATAATAAACTACTAAAGACACCTCTAATATGTAATAAAGTCTTTAAATAAAACTGAACCCTTTTTAATTCTATTGGGCCTCATGGAATTCCTAACAATACTATTGGGCTCCAAGAGAACCTTGTCCTCAAGGTTCAGAATAGGAATGCCCTTTTTGGACGCATGCTGGGAGGAATTGGGCTGAGGAAAATCGTGATTGGGCTTGGTATTATTAGCAAGTGATCCATTAACCAATACTGTGGCATGTGAATTCTGTGGGCGAGGGATTGAAAAAGGTGGGGGTAAGCTGGCAGTGGTAAGTGGTTTGGGAATCTGAAAAGCAGATTTTGTGGATATTGGTTGGGGAGTGTGTGAGGTGGGATAAGGAAGATTAGGTGAAGTGGGACAGGTGTGAGGAGGGAAAGTACACGGGTTGCCAATTGGGAAGTGTGGGTAGCCGTTGGGAATCGGTTCACGCGTGCCTTGGGGAAGTGAATTGGCAGTTGTCCACATGGGAAGTTGGGAAACACGTGATGACACAGTGTCCGAAGTGCACTTAGTAGATTTGGTTTTAAGATCAGTTTGAGGACTTAAAGTAGCATTTGCCTTCCAAATATTCTCCTTTGTCTCTGAAAGTTTTCCTCCGCCCCTCTTTTTTCTGAAACTTTGTATTTCCTTCACAACCAACTCGTTACCTTGTTGCATGCAAGGTATTTTTCCTTCCTTGGTCGTGTCTGAGTCCACAGAGGCATGTTGGTCTCCAAATAAAAAGTCCTCTTCTACATCTAAAGGATGATGTTCTTCAAAATACACAGAGTCTGGTGGAGGGAGACGAACGGTTGTGTTCGTTGGAGTGTCCGGATAGTAAGGTCTGAGGAGCGAGACGTGGACAACCGGGTGAATACGCGAGGAGGACGGTAGATCGAGCAAATAGGCGACAGATCCGACGCGCTTGATGATTTTGAAGGGTCCAAAGAAACGTTTGGATAGTTTCTGCGAAGAACGACGATCCACTGTTGTTTGACGATACGGTTGTAACTTTAGAAGGACGAGATCCCCAACTCTAAAGGTATGGTCCAAACGAAACTTATTCGCTTGTTTCTCCATTTGCACTCTGCTTTTTTTTAGATTTTCCTTTAACTGAGCTAGTATAGTTTGTCTGTTTTGCATGGATATGTCTAATGACTCTGTGGTTGCTGCTCCGACGAAATAATCTGGAAGGGATGGAGGATCACGACCATAAAGGGCTTTGAAAGGGGTCATTTGAATAGTGGAGTGGAAAGAGGTGTTGAACCAGAACTCAGCAAGGTGAAGATATTTGAACCACTGCTTGGGGTGTTCTCCGGCTAAACAGTGAAGGTACGTTTCTATAGATCTGTTTACCACTTCAGTTTGACCGTCAGTTTCTGGATGATAAGAGGTATTGTATTTCAATGTAGTTCCCTGGAGTTTAAAGAATTCTTTCCAGAAAGTACTCATAAACAGAGGATCACGGTCAGAGACGATAGTCTTGGGAACACCATGTAGGCGGAAAATTTCAACAGAAAATCTTGAAGCAAGGTCCTTAGCGGTGAACTTTGATGGTAGAGCCAAGAAGTGTACAAACTTTGTTAAGCGATCACAAATGACCCAAATGACGGTGTGACCAAAGGAGTTCGGCAGATGCGTAATAAAATCCATGGTGAGTTCATCCCAAACTTTAGTAGGAATTGGGAGAGGTTGTAACAGTCCCTTCTTCTTCTGAGTTTGGTATTTGTTTGTTTGGCAGATGACACAGTGTTTAACCATAGTCTTAACTGCTTGTGAAAGACCAGGCCAGCTGAAAGATAACTGGATGCGAGCTAAGGTAGCCCTGACACCAGAGTGACCAGCAGATGGTGTGGCGTGATACTCCTGCAGGATGTTGTGGCGGAGATGTGAGACTTCAGATATAAAGATTCTGTCTTTGTAGTAAAGTAATCCATGCACAAACTTATACATACTGCTATCTGTTGTATGTTGACATAACTGTTGGACTAATTGCTGACCGGCATTGTCTTTTTCATAGAACTGGCGGAGCGTGGCCAAAAGACATGGGATGGGAGAGGACAGAGCTAGCAGTTGAGGTTCCTCAGAGCAGTATTTGCGGCTTAAAGCGTCGGCAACAACATTTGATTTACCAGGCTTGTAAGTGATATCAAAATTAAACCCTTGTAGCTTAGAAGCCCATCTCTGTTGTTCTGGTGTCTGAATCTTTTGTAAAAGGAGATTTCTGAGGCTTTTTTTATCTGTGTAAATATGGAATTTCTGACCAATGAGATACTGACGCCATTTCTTTACAGATTCCGTGACCGCAAACATCTCACGCACATAAACTGAAGCTGCTTGCATGCGTGGACACATCTTCTTGCTGAAGAATGCAATCGGGTGGCCATCCTGGGATAAGACAGCACCAATAGCAACACCAGAGGCATCTGTTTCGATGATAAAAGTTTTTGTAAAACCTGGTAGAGCCAAGACCGGCATGTCGGTCATATGTATTTTTAATTCTGTAAAGGCCAAAGCTGCCTCTGTACTCCATGTAAATTTAGTAGAATGCAACAGGTCGGTGAGAGGAGCGGCGAGTGTGGCGTAGTTACGCACGAAACGACGGTAAAATCCAGTGAGGCCTAAAAACCCGCGGAGAGTCGTGAGAGAACGAGGTGGGGGCCAATAAAAAATTGCCCTCACTTTTTCCGGATCTGGTGCAACACCACCAACAGAGATCACATGACCCAAATAGTCAATAGTATCCACTGCAAATACACAATTTGATAACTTGACAAAAAAAGCATTGGACTTCAATAATTCAAAAACAACCTGCAAGTGAGCTAAATGATCCAGCAAATTTGAACTATAAATTAAAATGTCATAAAAAAAAACTAAAATAAATCGCCTTAGATATGATCTCAAAAGATCATTCATAGCAGATTGAAATGAGGACGGAGCGTTTGTAAGGCCGAAAGGCATCACAAGAAACTCATAGTGACCATCAAAAGTGCGAAAAGCTGTTTTATGTGTATCTTCCTTTGCAACACGGATCTGGTGATAATCGGATCTCAAATCTATCTTTGAAAAAATGTTTGCTGAGCCTAACTCATCAAGTAACTCATCAATGGTTGGGATAGGATATCTATCTTTAATGGTGACTGCATTTAGTGCCCTGTAGTCAACACAAAAATGCCACGTACCGTCTTTCTTTTTAACTAAGAGAACAGGGGAAGAAAAGGGGCTATGGCTAGGAATAATGGTTCATTCTCTTAGCATTTCTTGAATGATATTAGTCATGGCATCCTTTTGGGAGTGAGGGTATCTATAAGGCTTCACGTTAATGGGAGGGGTGTTGGGTAGAAGGGGAATATGGTGATCATGGGGTCTGTTAGGAGGTAGGCTGGTGGGAGTTTGAAAAATTGAATTGTAATTATGGAGGAGGGCAGCAAGTTTGGGGTCAAGGTCAGGTTTTAGTGTGAGTAATGGTGAAGGGCTTGGGTCCTCAATGTTTTGGGGGCTGGGACATGTTTGCATGAACATTAGGTGACATGAAGCAATGAAGTTGGTATGAATGAGATGGCGAAGTTGATGAAAGGTAGTGTGAATAGGATGGGCAGAAGTATCACCTTTCAAAGTAATATCACTTTTTTATGGTTAAATGTAATAGATGGGATGGAGAAATCAGCCTTAATGGGCCCTAAAGTGCACAACCATGCCATTCCGAGAACTATGTTCGCACCCTCAATAGGTAATAGGTAAAATGGGAGTGTGAAGGGTTTGTTTTGAAGGTTAAGTTGGACATTTTCACAAATCCCTTCACATTGTAAATGGGAACCATTGCCAACCATAACCGAAAATTGGGAAATAGGTGTGGTTTTAAGGTTAAGGTGGTGGGCAATCCTTGGTTGCATGATGTTGTGAGTGCTGCCTGTATCAACTAAAACCATAACAGTAAGTCCACCAATAGTCCCTTTGAATTTTAATGTTTGTGGTGAAAACAGTCCTGTCAAAGCTTGTGTAGATAATTGGAAATATGTATCTCCAAGGTCATACTTCGCTTCAGATTGGTGTTCAGTTTGTTCAACAAGAGGTTCATCTAGGATTTCATCTTCAGCCAAGAGAAGGAGAAATCTACTAGTTGTGCATTTGTGGCCGGGAATAAATTTTTCATCGCAATTAAAACATAGGCCTTGAGCACGCCTTTCCTGAAGTTGGGCTTGTGAGAGGCATTTAATTGGAAATTTGGATTGGGCTGGGCTGGATTGAGTATTAGGACCAGAAGAAACTTGTGGCTGGTTGGTAGGAGCAATTTTGGGGGGTTGGGTGTTGGGACTGGGGGTGTTTGGCTTAGAATAATAATTTATGAAAGGTTTGGATTTAGGTTTGGAGTCCTTGAGTTTTGTTTCAATCAGCTTGGCAAGCCCGATAGCCTGTGATATTGTTGTAGGGTGGTGGATAGCCATTTCATTCCTAATTTCAAGTGCTAAGCCAGAAATAAAACAATTTAATATTGCATCAGGTGGTAAACCGAAAACTTTGTTGCCAAGTGTTTCAAAAGCCGCTTGATATTCCGCGACTGTTCCCATTTGTTTCAGCTTGAAAAATTCTGCTTGGTGATTATCATAGGTAGAGGGGCCAAAGCGTAATTCTAATGCCTTAGTAAAGGAAAACCAATCACTTAAAAATTGACTTTGATGCATCCACTTGAACCATCCTAAGGCCTCTCCCTTCATATAAAATGAAATTAAAGGTAATCTACTTTCAGGTGGGATATTATAAAATTGAAAAAATTGGTCAGCTTGAAATAACCAATCTAAGGGATTGGAACCATCAAATAATGCAAGTTCAAGTTTAGGGGTTTTAAATGGGGGTAATGGTGACATTTGAGGGTAGTGAGGGTTTGGGATATGGGAATAGAGGGGAGGGCTGTACTGTTGGTTTGAATAAAAAGCAGTTTGTGGAGATTGTGTGGAGTGAAGAAATGGTGGGGGCGGCAAGTGGGAGGTGCTGTGCTGGGTTGTGATTGTTGTGAGGGGTGGGTTTTGAGAGAAAATCGTGTGGGTTCGAATAGTTGTATTTGTGGGTGTACGAGTATGGGGTGGGGTGTAGGTGACGAAGAGACAATGGGAGGGTTTTGAGTTATACCTGATGAGCTTGCTGCCATTGAAATGTGAGGGGGCTGTTGAAGCTTTAGTGAGGACAGTTTAATGGCAGCCATTACTTGTTCAAATCTGGAATCTTCCAAATGTTTGTCATTCTCTAATCTTGTATGTATATGGTCAATCTGTTTTTCCAAATCTGCAGCAACTCTCTCCATTTTCTCATCTAGCAGCTGCTGATGTTGAGCCATCACATTATCTAGGTGAATTTGGGATGTTTGTACAGCCTCTTCCACTATTTCTTTAGGGGTTGGATTAGGTGGTTTGGGGGGGAGCCATGGATTCAGCAAGATGAAAGCACCAATGATAGATTTAAGAAAATATTAAATGTAGATCTATATTGCAAAAGAGAAAATTAATAAAACAATTTTTCTTCATAACATTCAGCAGCTCATACAATGCATATAAATATTTAGGGTTATAGAAAATAGTTGGGCCATGGGCCTCTCACAACACTAACATCAATAATAAACTACTAAAGACACCTCTAATATGTAATAAAGTCTTTAAATAAAACTGAACCCTTTTTAATTCTATTGGGCCTCATGGAATTCCTAACAAGAACTCTGCCAAATTCAACAACGCTCAAGAAGCAGTTCACATCCACCATCAACACATCAACAATAACTTTGCATCGCAACAACTTCAACAACAACGCATCCACAAATTTGATTCAACAACATCACACAACAATAACAACAGTCGCGATTCAGAGGTAGAAGAGGAGAAGAGAAGTATTGAAGCATTTCTCACCTGAATTTGAAGGTATTTAGCGGTTTTCGACATAAACTTCACGGTTCCGATTCGAATTATCTGAGCACCATTACAAGAAATTGAAGACGTATTTGGAATTTACTCTGATTTCCGATCACAACCGTGCAAGAATTTTTCTCCGTCGCTCCACCGTGAGTGAACCCGTTTCTCTCCTTTCCCGTTGCTACAGTGACCATGGTCGCGCGGTTCTCTTGAAGAAGATGATGAATCTGCTTTCTGATTCTTCCCTTTTTATTTTTCTTTCTTTTAATTTTATTTATTATTTTGTTTTTTTTTTTAGATTTTCAATTAGAACATTAGGCCTGGCCCGTGAAAATGCTACTTACCACCACCTTTTTTATTTCTCAAACCTCCCTTTAATTTCTTTTAAAAAAACAAAATAGATTCTCATTTTTTATGCTCTTTTATGTTTTTTTTAATTCAATTTTTCTTTACTATCTTTTTTTTAGTAACTTTTTTTTTCAAAATAGATTTTATTCATTTTTTTTTTATGATTTTAGTTCAAAATGTCTCTTAAAAATCTTACAAAAATATTTTGATCCTTTCTTCTTTTCATTTGATTTCTTTTTCTATTTTCACATTGTTGGTTGTGTGGATCATAACATGCTAGATCCACTTTTCTTCATCTCTTTTCTTTTGATCGATGAAAGTATATTGGATCTTGGAATTCTTTTGTTGAATTCTAGATCAAGACTTGATCGCTACCTTCTTTTCTTTTCGTGCGGTATTGCTTTCGATGACGATCTACATATCGTTCATCTTGGATGCATTAGCACAAAGATCTATTGATCGGCCTCATTGTAGGGTAATTACTCTATAAATTACTCGGCGATTGCTTAACATAGCGCAACATATGTCCCGCATCGGAAAACGATAAAAAATTATTGATTATTTGTCTTTTGGTTCAATACTTATGAAACTTGTTGTTAGGAGGCTTTGGTCTTATCAATCCTCTAATGAGTTTTCATTAACCTTGACCTAAGTGCATTATTCAATCATTATTGATCACTTACTCTAACAACTAATCACTAACTTACTAACAATATTATTATGCTAATCTTGTTTATGTTTCCTTCTCGCTCCCTATCTCTCTTTTACTTTTATGCTCCATTATTATCATTTCATATCATGTTTATGCTTCCGCAATTTTTCCTTTGTACCTTGGTCACATGTTTATGCTTCCGTAATTTTTCCTTTGTCCGTTGGACACATGTTTATGCTTATGCCTTTTTCTCTTTGTCCACTTGGACCAAAAACATTAATAAAGGCCAAAACCTCTAAAAAACTTGTGCTTCTAATCTTGGACTATGGTTACTATCCTTTGCAATGGACATGGAGCTTTGCACCTAGACCTTGGGCATCCAATGCTATTCTTGGAACCTTGGACTTAGAACTAGGACCTTCTCCCTTTGCTTTGGAATTATGGTTCGAAGACTATGGAGCTTGCTTGTGTGGTTATGCTATTATTATCCTTAGCTTTTACTTTATGCTTTAGGATAGTCACTTCTTCTCCACCCATTCTTCAATTTTCAAAACTTTCTCCCTTTTTTAAAACCTTCTTGGTTTCAAACTATCACCTTTTTCATAACCAAACTTTGACTTGGTCAAGTGATTTTACTCTTTTCTTTTCATTTCTTAACAAATGCTAAACTACATAAGCATATTGACACCTTTTCAAAAGACTTTAAAAAACACCAAACTCATTCAAACCTCTTTTGTGCCCTTGTGCACTTTTCCTTTAACTTTTTCATAAGTTTAGACATGATTCATTTCTTTAAGCGGAATTATTCATTTGGAAATGACGACTTGTCTTTACATTTAAAAACAACCATAACAAACCAATTTCATTCTTTGTACCACGAACTACGAGGTTTTGATCCTACATTGCACTCCGTGGGTACGTAGGCATGAGGCAACAAGTCTCTCCAAACACAAAAATCTTAAAAAACAATTTCTCTCCTCATCTACTCAATCTCTTTTTAAACAAGCAATTTTCAAACCAAAAAGCGTAGATATTTCAAAGGGTTCCTATAGAGTACTATAGACGTTTTGGGTGCTAACACATTCCCTTAACGTAACCAACCCCCCTTACCCAGACTCTGTGCACTTGTTCTTATTTTAGAGCTTGTGTAGGTTTTGTTCGCCCATTTTCCTTTCCTTTTTGAATAAACTAAAAGTGCGGTGGCAACTCTTGCTTTTCAAGTTAATTTAATCAATAGCTTACACTCACGATTTTTCCGCTACAGTTCTAACATTTGATTAATGAATGGAAAAGGAAAATGGTCCTTCCACTACTACGTAAATACCAATTAACAACGGTTGGGAAATGTATATAATGACGCTGGCGCAGACGTTGTTATGTAGAGTATTGTTGTATAATGATACTTATAATCACAACCCATTAACCATTGTAATAACCTGGAAACAACGCGCCCTATCACAACGGTTATTTAAACGAACCATTGTGATAAATATAATGGTCCTAGGTTCGATTCCTAGCTGCGCCATTTTGATATTTATTTTTTTGTGCATCGCGCGAGATATTTTGACGGTTATATTATATAACCATCGTTATATATTCTGTAGACACAAATATACAACCATGGCTAGGTTTTATAACCGCTATCAAAACTTCATATGTTTTAAATATGCATTTCTCAGCAATTCAAATTCATCCCAGTTTTGAACCTGTAACCATTTTAACCATAACAGATAAGGTATACATGTATAAAGAATATAAAATACTTCATATGTTTTAAATATGCATGTCTCAGCAATTCAAATTCATCCCATTTTTAACTTGTAACCATTTTAACCATAACAGATAAGGTATACATGCTTAAAGAGCATAAAATACAACTAATATTGTTCATTTGTAAGTATTGTAACTATTATAACCATATTTACACAACTATTATAACCATAAAATACAGCTAACAAATAACGTATACATTTTGTAAGTATTGTAACTATTATAATCATATTTACACTAAACACTATATTCATGTCATCAATACAGAAAAGTGTTATTCACATCATCTCTACAGAAAAGTGTTATTCACATCATCAATCAACAGGACCCTTAAGAAAATTGTGGATATATGACCAACGTTTACGAAAATCTACGAAGTCCTCAACGGGGAATGGGGTTTTGTCATTAAACATCTACATAAGTAAGAGGCAATAACATGTATGATAATAATTCAATAGTCAACTTATATATTAATATATGTAAACATTTTATGACATGTATACCTTATCCCATGAATTAACAATGCCGGCAAGGACAATGTTTAGCATGTGTTTCATGACATAATAACCACACTTGTAAGTCCCGGGTTGTTTCCTTGTCTACACATTTAAGCAAAAATGACATGAACACAACCACACATGAATGTAAATGAAAGAAACATAATCGTGCCACTTACTTTAAGACAGATCCATCTGGGCTTTCTTCTAACATTGTTCATCATATTCACTTGGTCCACAACACTATACATTGAATTTGAATTAAATATATTACATGATAAACTAATTACAATTTTAAAGAAAATGAATTAAGCATACACTTACGAATTAATCATATCTTTCATTTTGTTTTCTAGTGGATCATGCAAATTATCGTATTCGTCCTAAATGATATGATGATCAATTGTCAATGACCACTGAATAAACAAGAGCATATATAGGTTAATGGTATTTGCTAAAACAAAACTAAATATAGAATACATAAACATCAATTCCAAAAATAGTTACGAACAGAGGAATGGTGCTAAGTCATAAAGTGGGCATGACTTTGTCATCCCATTAGTTAGTGCGTGGACCACCCATGGCACCCCTAGGATGAACGCCATGGTGGTCGCTATAGGTGCAAGTCGGCTCCAATTCTTCGTTTTTCGTCCATTCTGCCTCGTTTCTCCACACACAACTACTAATTAATAAATTCCCATAAACAAATGAAAAACACTCGCATAATAGTGGAAATGAAGTTAAAACAATAATGAAATATGCATAAGTCAAGTCAAATAAATGATATTTTGAGGTGTCATCAATGTTATTGTTCAAGATCTTAGACATAGAAATTGGAGATTGATAGGTTTCTATGGGCATCCCGAAAGTAATCGCCGAAGGTTGTCGTGGAATATAATTCAGAACCTTTCTGAAGCTTCTAGTTTACCTTGGGGTGTATTAGGATATTTTAATGACATCCTTTCAGCAGAAGAGAAAAAAGGTAAAGTAGACAAGCTGAATTGGTTAATTAGGGGCTTTAGACAAGCTATCTAAGATGCAGGTCAGGTGGATGTTCCTATGGAGGGGTATCCCTTTATGTGGATGTTCCTAAGTTGTCTAAGAGATTTTTGCTTTACAATTTGACAGTATAATGGCTTAAGTTTGCATAAGCTTGGATGATCTAGAAAGTGGTATGTGAAAGGGCATTTATAGGAGACCATAACCCTATGAATTACACACAAACTACTTCCAAGTCGTGGAGAGAAGATAGGACCAGTTGTGGAGACTTGTGGGCCAAGCATGGTCCATTCCCAACCGTTTAGGATTTTCAAACGTGGTGACCGCCACAAGCTCATGGCGATCGCCATGCTCACAATGTGGGCATTACTTGGTCATCCCATTAGTTGGTGCGTTGACCACCCATGACACCCCTAGGATGAGCTCCATGGTGGTCGCCATAGGTGCAAGTCGGCTCCAATTCTTCGTTTTTCATCAATTCTGCCTCGTTTCTCCGCACATAACTCCTGATTAATAAATTACCAAAAACAAATGAAAAACACTCGCGTAATAGTGGAAATGAAGTTAAAACAATAATGAAATATGCATAAGTCATGTCAAATAAACGATAGTTTGAGGTATCATCAATGTTATTTTTCAAGATCTTAGACATGGAAATTGGAGGTTGACAGGTTTGTACGGGCATCCCGAAAGTAATCGCCAAAGGTTGTCGTGGAATATAATTCATAACCTTTCTGAAGTTTCTAGTTTACCTTGGTGCATATTAGGATATTTTAATGACATCCTTTCAGCAGAAGAGAAAAAAGGTAGAGTAGACAGGCCGAATTAGTTAATTAGGGGCTTTAGACAAGCTGTCTAAGATGCGGGTTAGGTGGAAGTTCCTATGGAGGGGTATCCCTTTACGTGGTTCAAAAGCCTTGGAACTGATTGCGCCGTCGAAGAAAAACTAGATAAAGTTATTGCTAACAGTGATTGGTGTTTGTTATTTTTGGAAGCAAATGTGAAATGCTTATCGGCTACTTCTTCGGATCACTATCCTATCTTGCTTTGTTGTGAATCAAGTGTGATGCTTTATAAGCCTCCTAAAGGGTTTAGATTTTAGAATGCTTGGTTAACAGAAACGGGTTTCCAGGATTTTGTTATTGAACAATGGCACAAAATTGAGATGGATGATATTGTTGGTAAACTAGAAATTTGTGGTGAAAACATGTTGAAGTTGAGCAAAGATAATTGTTACAAGATTAGAAAGGAAATTGAGAACATAAGTAGGAAGATTGATAAATTTAGACATCATGTGGGAGTAGAAAATATAAATTCTTTTACAACCCTCAAAATGCGTATGAACTCTCTTTTGGTCAGAGAAGACATGTTTTGGAAGCAAAGAGCAAAAGTTCACTGGTTTGAGGATGGAGACCTTAATACTAGATTCTTTCATATTTCAGCTTCTACTAGGAAAAAAGTCAACATTATTCTCTCTCTTACAAATGATAATGAAGAGGTGACTACTTCGACTGAAGGAATGTGTAAAATTTCCCTTGATTACTTCACGAATTTATTTCAGAAGAAGGTTAGGTCTCGTGATCGAGTCTTACAGGCTATTGGATCCTCCATTTCAGATGAGGATAATAATATGTTGACAACTCCAATTATTTTGGATGAATTTAAAAAAGCTAGTTTTTCTATGCAAGCTGACAAGAGTCCAGGCCCGGATGGTTTCAATATGGGGTTTTAACATCATTTTTGGGATACTTGTGGATTGAAATCTTTAATGCTAGTTGTTCTTGGTTTGAGACTGGTGTTTTCCCTCCTCGCCTTAATACGACTAATATCACTTTTATTCCTTAAGGTGAAGTTAAAACTTCCCTGAAAGATTGGAGATCGATTGCTCTATATAATGTATTGTATAAAGTGATAGCAAAAGTTCTAGCTAATGATCTCAAGAGAGTTTTGGATAAGTGTATTTCGGATAATCAATCGACTATTTTCCTTGGTAGATCTATTCTGGATAATGCCATGGAAGCCATTATTTAGTGTTAAAATGTTGTTATTTTGAGTGTGAATAATTAGCACTCAATGGCTTCATTTGTTTGTTTTCTGTTAATAATCCCCAAGTTTTTGTGTACATTTTGTATAGGTTTACATATCGTTGTATATATTGCGTTATTGTGTACATATCATTGATTTTGATAGTTTTTCAACCATTTTTATAGGTAACAATGCATGGTTGAAGTATGGATCCATTTGAGCCAAGAAGGATGCTTCAAGATGCAGAATTTTGCAATAAAAAACCTGTCATTCACGTTTAGCGGGAGTTTTAGCGCACTAGGAGAATTGTTGGGTAGAAGCAACCAATTTTGTTTTCCAGACCGCGCTTAGCGGAACGGAGTCGTACTTAGCAAGTTTTGGGTCGGTTTGCAAGTACTTTTAGTGGATCCACGCTAAGCGGGATTCAACCGCGCTTAGCGGGATCTACGAAACTTAGTTAGTATAAATACCATTCATTCAGATTTTTAGGGATAGTTTTTGGGTATTTTTTGCTCCCAACTCCATCACCAACATTTTTTGTGGAAATATGTTCTGAAACAACAATAGAAGCTGCATCTTGACGGTCCAGAGCTGGATTTGTGGTAATCGTCTTAACACCTCGAGAATCAATGATTTAATTTCGCTCTTCTCTTTGTATTTTCTATTTGTTGGGGTGTTGTATGTAAGTTTATCCTGATTGTAGGTATATTTATTTATCGTTGTATAAAATCTCTTTTATAAATCGTTATCGATGTTATCTTTGATTTCAATATTTATCTTAAGGGGTTTGGATTGCTATAGACATATACGGTTCGAACTCAATCTAAGATGAACATCTATTAGATTATAAACTCTAAACATAGATTTAGGTTAAACATTCGTGTGGGTATCGATTCTTAATGTTCTGTGTTGTTTAGTTGCGTGAGATATCACCGATGAGACCATACGGTAGAACTCTCATTGACGCTTCAGACATGAACACTGATGTGAACGATACGTGATGATATTGATGAGTGTTTTAGGTTGGGTACAACTGATTGATAGATTTTTTAGTACTTGATGGGTAAAATGAAATACAATTCCTGAAGAATTATTTCCCGTTCTTTATTTACTTGTTTATATCCTTTAATTTCCACACCTTTCAAACCAAGCTTAGGGACGTAGAGACCATTGAACGACATTGTTTCCCTCGCACTGATCCCTGTGGAGAACGATTTAAACCCGGAGGGAATTCTTCCAAATATTTCGCTTCTTGCTGCTATACTGCAGTTTGAACAAAATGGCACCGTTGTCGGAATTTGGTGTTTAGATATTGAATCGCATTGTTATAGTTTCTATATTTCTAAGATTCGTACATAATTCTCTATATTGAATATATGCTTGTATAGATACTTGTTTAGCTTTTGTTTTCCATCCTTGTATATATGTGTTATCCAACACGTTTGTGTATGTGTTTTCATATATTTTTGTTTTTTGTTCACGTTTGCTCAAGTGTTGCCGAGGTTTATTTGGTAGCATCCGGTTAACCATGCAACATGGAGGAACTTGTCCGCAAATAAGGCGTCGAACTAATGACGTGAAACAAGCGCTAGTTGGGAGGCAACCCAATAGTTTTTGAGTTTGTACAGTTTTATTATTGGTAGTATAGTTAGTATAGAGTGGGAATGGATGGATTGTATGAGATAAAGAATCAATTTTAAAAAACTAAGTTTTTATGTTCACGCTTAGCGGGCGCAGAGGGCACTTAGCACGCCCTGCTTTGCAAGGAAAAATCTCTCATTCTCCTATCCACTTTCACCCATTTTGTTAGTATATGATTAGTAGTGTTTGTTTGATTTTGTTAGTTTTTAGAAATTTTTGTGTTTGTTCTTAAGCTTGTTTTTTATTAGCTTGAGGATGCTTTTATGATTGTTCAAGTTTGATTGTTTCAACAAGAAAATTTTATGGTAGTGTGAAAAGTTTAAAGAGAGTGACTTTGTCATGGTTTGTGTTTATTGATTTTCTAGAACATAACATGTTTATGAACCTTAGGCTTTGTCAAGTTACATGAAATTTATTCTTTTACAATTTTTGTTCATTTGCGAATCACTTTAGTTCATAACCAATGTGAGAAACCTTTCCATTGTTTACTAAATTGCATGGAGACCAACTTTCTTGTTTAACTTGTTTGAAATATGTTTAATCTTGTATTTGTGTTGATTTGTATGACATCACTAAAATGATTAAGGCATTTTGTTTGATTTTGAGCACAACCACTTGACCAAAAAGTAACTTACTTTGTGAGTGAGTGAGAAATTGCTTACCCCTTTGAGCCTTTGTTAGAATCCATGTTAGTGTTGAGATCATTTTTGTATGGATTCTAATATTTTTATTTAACCATAACCATGATTTGTGGTTGGATTTTTTCCCTTTCCCAATAAGTTGGGAGCATTCACATTACATGATTGGTTGTATTCAAGTTAAGGAGAAGAAAGGTTGGTTGCTAAGAGGTTGAGAAAAAGAAAAAGTTTGAAAAAGTTTGAAAAAGAAAGAAAAAGGTTAAAAATAAAAAGAAAAGAAAAGGAAAAAATAGGAAAAAGGCTTGGAAAAGAAAAAAAATAGAATAACGTTGTGCTAATAAGTTGTGTGGATTTGTGTGACAATTTAGAAAAGAGATAAAGGTGAAGGAAATTTGTGAATGCTTGAGAATTTGAGAAATAATCATTCTCATTGGATTAGGCAAGTTTTTGTTTCATTTACCTTTACAAATTGACCTTTCTTTGTTAGCCAAACCACATTACAACCCTTTAAAGCCCTTGTGATTTTTGCTTTTATACTTTCAATATGAGTTGTTTTAGATGAATGCATAATTTAAATTGTTGTTTGCATGATTGTTGGGTGTGAGTTCTTTTATACCCCAAATTTTGACCACTAAGATTCCCCATCATTGTGCAAATCATCATCACAATATGGATGGGCCATCATACCTCATTAGTCTCCCCAAAGATGGGTGAGCATCCACTACAATCAAATTTAGGGTTTCAAGCCCTCTCAGAGCTCTTAGACAAAGGATCAATCAAGGAATGACATGATCTTAAATTTGTCTAAACCTCTAAAATATCCACAATGGATCAAGAGGACTCCCACATCAAGGATCAAGCACAAAGTTGCAACATTCCAAGTGGATTAAGCCTCAAGATCGCCAGTGTCACCAAATTAGGGTTTTGGTCGACTGGGGCCTCCAGATGGAAATTTTCCTCTGGGAATGAGCGAAAGGATTCAAAGAACAACCTAAGATGCTCCAAGGGACATAATGAACCCAATCATCAAGTCAATATTGCCTCAGGGGATGCATTCATAAAAAATCAGGAATTAGGGTTTCTTGACCTAATTCACCCCTAAGTTGACTTTTGGGACAAAACATGAGCCAAGACCTCAAGAGAGGATTTGAGGGTCTCTAAAATACTACATTGATCCATTTGGAACAACGGATTAATCCAAGAAGCTTGATCAACAAATTTCAAATTCATCAGAACCACAATTAGGGTTTTGTGGGAAAAGTCAACTATGCCTTTGACTTTTGACCCAGGCATGCTCCCAACCTCGGGACATGATTCAATACACCCTATAACACCTATGAAATTATTCCATCAAGTTTAATTTAGGTCAAGGACTTGATTTCATAGAGGATCGCGCAGTTTGGAGTTCATCTGACAAAAAGTCAACTGTGCACAAAAGTCAACTTTGACTTTTTGAAAATTTTCACAATTATGGTTCTTTGACCCTAAAATGATGTTAATGTGTGATTGGGATCATCATTCATCAAGAAAAATCAAGAAAAGTGGGATAACTTGTAAAAAGGATAACCATAAAAAACTTAGAAATTTTCGAAATTATGGAACAAAGTGGCTAGGGTACCAACTTCCAAGGATCATAACTTGGGATCCAAGCAACCATTTGGGCTGATCCAAAGATGGATTTGTAGCTCTCATGGCATACTTTAAACGTGTCAACTACACCTCATTCCAATTCATCATAGATTTTGAGTTATGGTTAGATCAAAATAGCTGAAAACATGAAATGCCACTTTTTCCAACACTTAGTGAAATTTTCACTAAGTCAGAATCTGTCTTTTTTTTTTTTTCAAAAATAGGGGGATTTTTGACTTGGATCCAAAAAGTATCAAGACAAACTATGATCACACATGTGTTGTATCATATAAGAGCTTTCCAAAATGGCCAAGAACTCCATGAAACTCCACTTAAGCCATGAGATATGACAATGACAATGTGCCTTGGTGCAAACTGTCATGGCAAGGTATATTTGTGCATTTTGCTCGATTTGAGCAAATTTTGCAAAAGACAAAAAAGTTTATCCATCTGAACACCTCAGGGGGAGACCAAGGAGGGACAAACACTGATCCATCAGCCTCCCAAGTCCTTGGAACCAAAAGTAGTATGCCAAACCTAGAAATGCCTAAAAGAGGGACAAGACTCCAATTTTGGTTTGGAGCATTTAATGGATGCACCAAGGTGGCATGGACTGAGCCCTTTCCAACTGAATTCAGTCAAGACTTATCCAAGAACTAGGGAACCAGCAGCCTGTGCTCTAACTTCTAGTCAATGGCTAGAGGAGACTTGGATTCCTATTGATCAACATTTGTCAAACTTCTGCAGCAGTTGCCATTCATTATTGCTTGCAAAACAAACTTGCTCTACTATAAATAGAGCTCATTTGTGCTCAGTTTGAGTATACCAAAGCCATCAAACAGATGCTTTCCTCAAAATCTCTTCCTTCACTCCAAAATTGCCTTCCAAAGCAAGTCACTATCGGATTTTGAGTTTGAGAGCAATTCCAACCAAACCAATCACACACACACACTTCATAAACATCATATAGAAGTGATCCAAACACTTAAACAACATCTGGAACACTGATTTCTCAAAATTACCATCCAACTGCTCAAGCTTTTAGCAGACTTGCTGTTGGGGTACCATCTTCAGTTCCAGCTCGTTTCAAACCACTCCAAGCATTCAGAAACATCACTTGGCACCTAAGGAAGCTGTGCAAATCATTGGAACCATCTTGCAACACCTCTAACACAAAACACGATCACCAGCTGCAAGAGGTAGGCCTGAGCTCTTCTAACTCTATGATCCATGCATTTTATGCTGCACAATAATTTAGCCATATGTTCATAATCATGCATAGAGTGTTTACCCTCAATCAATTACTTTGTTTGAATCGTGTATGGAATTTCTGAGCCTTCATGCAAATTTTAGGGTTCTTGAGGTTTCTCTTAAATTTCTTATTCCATGCTTAAAGTAAATGAAATTAAAGACCATAGACATGATCGTGAGGTGAAAACGAGCAGATTGATATGTAGATTGCATGATATCATCAAGTATTCAGTGAGATTGGATAGAAAATGCAAATCTGCAGAAACAGAGGGTGACGCGTGTTCTTGGCACCATTTTTTGAATATTTGAATATTTGAATTTTGTGATTTTATTTAATTAATTCAAAAATTAATTTCTCTCTGAGTTTTAATGATTTTGAGTTGATTCTTTTTTTAATAATTCACAAAAATGCTAAAACATTTTATTTTACCAAAAAATCCTAAAAATATTAATTATTTCATATACTTGATATTTTTACAAAGAATTAATATTTTTATTTGTTTTTCAACATTTAAAATGTTTTTTCTCCCTTGATTTTCCAAACTTAATTGATTTCCAATCATTTTGTGGATAGAAACATGATTTTTGAAACATTGATCCAAGATCACAATTTGTTTTCACACATGTTTAACAATTTTGATCATTTTAATTGAATTTTTATTCAATTAAAATATATTTTGAAAACAAATTAGGGTTTTGATTAATTCAACCCTCATCAAACTTTTTCAAACTTTTTGGGCCTCTAATAGAGTGTAAAACCCAACCCCTTTGTAAATACACCACCTTTTGGGCCTCAGTCATTGTATAAGTCCCACTGTATTTTCAAAAACAACGGCGCGATCGTCGGCTTTTTAAGAAAATCAACTGGGCCTCTCCTCGAGCTATAAGTCCCAATTCTTTTTCTTAAAACTCTTTGGGCCTCTATTAGAGTGTAAGACCCAACCCTTTTTTTAAAAACCAAAATAATTTGGGCCTCAGTGTATTGTATAAGTCCCGATACCATCAAAAAGTTCGGCACGATCGTCGCCTTTTTAACAAAAATCACCTTGGGTCTCTCCTTGAGCTGTAAGCCCCACCACTTGTACAAAAATAAATTATTGGGCCTCTAATAGAGTGTAAGACCCAATCCCCTTTTAACCAAAAACTTTTTGGGCCTCAGACATTGTATAAGTCCCTCTGCATTAAAAGAAAAACCTCGACGCGATCGCTGTTGCCAAACAAATCATCTGGGCCTCCCCTCGTATTGTAAGCCTTATTTCTTTTCTCTTCAAAATCTTTGGGCCTATAATAGAGTGTAAGACCCATCCCCTTGTACGTAAAAACTTTTTGGGCCTCACGTATTGTATAAGTCCCTCTATGCAGTTTTTTAAACAACGGTGCAATCATCGTTAAAACTTGGGCCTCTCCTTGAGTTGTAAGGCCCAACAATCTTTTCAAGGCACTTTCTCATTTGATTTTGAATTCAAATATATGTTGTTATCAAAACTTCCTTTGTTGAACAACTAACCAAACAGCATGGAAGCTCTACAACGGGTAAGTGTTTATCCGCTTTCATATGTATATAACTGTATTGTGGGGCTGTTTCACTGTAAGTCTTCTTTCACATCCTTTTATATACTTGTCACATATCCACTGTGTAATATTAGTATAGTTATTTAGAGTTTTCCCCGAAAACTACGTCTAGCACTAGGTAAATCCATGTTGGTCACTCTTAAATACAAACAAAACTAGATCCCCCGTAGGATTCCAGATACAGTCTTCCCTCCTCTTGGGATTAAACAATATGGAACAAAGAGAAAGGCATATTCTCGGTGAATCTTTTCTCAGACAGTCACCCTTAGAAATTGTCAAAGAAACTCTAACTCCCCAGAGATGATCTTTTCTCCGTGAATGACATCTCTTGAGTTTCTTCCAAATCCTCGAACTTTCCTGGAATTATCTCTTCTCGGTGAATTGAATTTCTTGAGCTTCTCTTGGTTTGGGGACCCACAAGCTTCCTAAAAGCATCCCCGCCTCCTCTTGGGTATTATACAAGGACCCTTCGGCTTCTTAGAAGTTATCATGCCTTCTCTTGGGCTTAATACAAGGACCCTGATGACCACTTAAAGGTATCAGACAGAACTTAGTCATCCTTTGCTAGAGCAGTCTTTCCCGCGTCAAAACTCCGGCCACTTTAGGGTTGATACTCATCCCTTAATGCCCGTGCCTCCTCTTGGGCATTGTACAAAAGATAAAACTCTAGACTTGGACAATCTAAGACCCTTGAGTCTCAAAGACATTCTCAAGTTCCTTTCCAACATAGGAAGAAACCCCGGTATCTCCCATGAGAGTTCCCCACACTTGGACCCGCTTCAGGATCTCCAGAATCAACAGTGGTAAGGAAGCCTCCTCTTGGACTTTGTACAAATGATTCTCCCTAGCAGAGCTAACCTTTTCAGACTCTCTTGTTGAGTCAATCACTTTTAGCCTCCGTCTTGGGCTTTGTACAAGACATATAAAACACTCTCTTATTGAGTATAAAAGACTCTCTTGTTGAGTCAACCTCCTTTTAGCCTCCATCTTGGGCTTCGTACTAGACAGAAAAACACTCTCTTGTTGAGTATAAAAGACTCTCTTGTTGAGTCAACCACTTTTAGCCTCAATCTTGGGCTTTGTACAAGACATATAAAACACTCTCTTGTTGAGTATAAAAGACTCTCTTGTTGAGTCAATCTCCTTTTAGCCTCCATATTGGGCTTCGTATGAGACAGCAAATCACTCTCTTGTTGAGTATAAAGGACGCTCTTGTTGAGTCAATCACCTGTTCAAGACTCTCTTGTTGAGTCAACCCTTTTTAGCTTCCGTCTTGGGCTTTATACAGGACAGTTAAAAGTACTCTCTTGTTGAGTCAAACCATTTCAGCCTCCATCCTGGGCTTTATACAAGATACATTCTCCTCAATGGAGTCAAAATCCCTTTTAGCCTCAACCTTGGGCTTTGTACAAGACAGAAATAACATTTTCCTCCGGAAATGTCAAACTTTCTGCCTCCTCTTAGGCTTTGTATAAAGAAAACCCCGGTTGAGTCAAACAACCTTTTAGCATCAAAGTTGTGTCGTGCTCACAACATACAAACATCAAACAACTCCTATTTAGAGATGACAAATTCTCTCTCTCAGCCAAAACCCTTTAGCTTCACATCTTGGGCTTTGAACAAGATACAAACCACCTTTAGCATCACGTCTTGGGGTTTGAACAAGACACCAAAACACCTCTTTCCTCCCATAGAATAGGAGGAACTACGATCGCTCTGATTTCCCTGTTTCGGGAATACGTAGGTATAAGATTGCAAAATCTTAGCGAGCATACTAATCAAAAACCCAAATCACGTACCTTCAGACATCAATCGAAAAGCATCAGACCTAACATCTTACCAATAGCCTAGACACTGTTTTTAAGCGAATAACCCTAAAGAAGAACACCCTCTTGATAGCATCTGTAAACCAACAGTTTTGATTGTTTAATCTCAGTTTGCGAGCAGGGTTAATTGGAGACATCTATTTTCCTTCCTTAATCAGCTCAACAGGATAAAAAATGAATCAAACTGTAGTTCCAAAGCGATAGTGATTCGAACCCACAAAAATTGCGCTACAGAAAAGTGGCGACCACAGTGGGAGGCATTCTTTCTTGCATTCCCAAGGGATGAAACCTTAAATTTAACAAAATGTCACAGAAATGGCGACTCTGCTAGGGAGTCATTGTCTGTATAGGATCATAAGACTAGAGGTCTAGGATGATTAAGACAAATATATATACTGCTTTTCCTAATTGATATCCGTGTTTATTTTTCTGCTAATGGGAATGCGTGTGATGCCGCATGTGGAAAGATTGAGTATACACCTAAGATAGGCGATGGCATTATACGAGTAATCTTACGGGGAGTGAATCCCAGTTAAGAGTCCCCAGTCGACCATCAGACTCAGTGGAGACTCCCTTTGCAGATACAGTGCCTATACGACTTTGGTTGTTGAAAGTAGTGTGGTCGATTGGGTTATCTGAGAAGCTGAGGTTTTTAGTATACTGAAACCATTTTGTAGTGCAAAAGCTATTGGGAATAGTTGTCACGCGATACTACCCTCATTTGAGATCACTCTAAGATACATCAGCTCGCTGGCGATCCACTTGTTGTTGTTATCCCAAGAGGGGTCAATGATTTTGCGGACAGGTACAAAAAATCACCAGTATAAACCTTTGGGGATGGGTAGAGCCTTGACTTCATGACACCGACCCTTTGACCCCATGTTTTTTCTATGTTTTTGTGTGCTGCATTCATACATTCATTCAAAAAACATTAAAAAACAAAGAAAAATCTTCTCTTCTAGTCTCTCTTCGGTACAAGGAAAACTCATAAGTACACCTTCAAGATTCCAAAACTTGAGGATTTAAGAGGTCTGGCGAAAATGATCACCAACCCCGAGGCTTTCAGAGCCAAGTATGGAGGACTGCTATCTCTGTTAAGGGTCCATGTAATCGAAGGAATCTTGTCCACACTAATCCAGTTCTACGATCCGGTCTATCACTGTTTCACATTCCCGGATTATCAGCTAGCACCAACACTGGAGGAGTACTCTCACCTGACTAATTTACATATTACTGATCAAGCTCCCTTTTCTGGACTGGAAGAGATTCCAAATGATCAAACCATTGCAAGAGCAACCTATTTGGACGAGTCAGAAGTCAGGACTCACATGACCGCTAAGGGGGGAATCCAGGGTTTTCCAGCCCAGTTCTTGACAAAGAAAGCTCTATACTTTGCTAGTATAGGGAACGTGTCCACTTTCGAGAGCATCTTTGGTTTGCTCACCTACGGGTTATTTTTGTTTCCCAACATCGATAACTTTGTAGATATCAATGCCATTAAGGTTTTTCTGATTGGAAACCCTGTACCGACCTTGCTCGCAGATGCTTATCATTCGGTACACTTAAGGAATTTGTACAGCGGAGGAATGATCACATGTTATGTACCCCTGCTATACAAATGGTTCACTTCCCACTTACCCAAGTCTGCTGCATTTTGGGATCAAAAGAATACTTTATGTTGGTTGCAGAGAATCATGTCTCTTACCAACTCTGACATCGATTGGTACGATCGAATCTATGACGTTGTGGAAATTTCCCAAATGTACCCCTTATAGGAACTTAGGCAGGAATCAACTATCATCCAGTATTAGTTTGTCGTCAATTTGGATACCCGGTGAGGCATGTCCCGCGTAATGCTCATCTGGAAGGTCTTTTCTTCAAGGAAGGAGAAAACGACAGGGCACTAAAGACAAAAATAGTGAACGCCTGGAAACACGTTCATAGGAAAGGAAGAGAGTCTCTAGGAAAACCAGACTCTGTCTCGGTGGAGCCTTATCTCCACTGGGTACAAACTAGAGCTCTCAAGCTGAGGATGCCTTACCCTCGTCAGGAAGTTCTTCCATTAAGGGACTCTGTCCTTTATTTTATGTCTGAGACGGAAAAACTTCAGGTTACTCTCAACAAAGTTCAACGGGAGAAGAGGTCTTTGAGGAACAAGTACCGTATTCTCAATGTAGAGTGCAAGAAAATACAGCAACTATTGAAAGATAAAGATGCTCTGGTTGAGATTTTAGAGCAACATGCTGTAGAAAATCAGGATGACCAAAGGAATTTGCTCGCTCCTTTCACTTGGCAAACGAATGACGACCCGACAACGGCCCAAGAGCCCCGGTCAAAGAAAAGGAAAGTACCGGAACCCGCACCTGAGCTCACTTCAGAGAGGACTCAGGACCCATACGTTTAGATTTCCTTTTACAGCACTTTGTAAATTACTGTATTTCCATTTCCGCAAGCTTTGAATTCAATAAAATGGGGTTTTCCCACTGTTTGATATTTGCAATCCAATTGTCGAAGTTTACTTTAAATAAACGAAAGATATATACAATTAATATAATCATTGCATATCATTCATCATTCTCGCATAAACGTATTCTTCTTACCTACGAATCTCACGTTTGCATCTCGATTCTAGAGTTAAACTGTCTCATTCGTACAATACTCGGGCCAATCGTCAAAAACAGATGGATGATCTCGAGGAAGAGAACAGAGAGTTGAGAGAAGAGATCGACACTCTGAAAGAGGATCTGAGAAAGCTTCATAACGACATGCAAGCTCTAGCAGAAGCTCAAATACAACAACAAAGGACTGTGATCTCAGAGATCACATCAACGCCCATAGTGGAAAAGTATGATCCTAGGTACAAAATGCCGAAAGATCGTCCCTAGGGCATGCCTATTAACTATATCACGGAGGGATATATTCCGCCGATCACTGAAGATCCAAAAACTTCAGCAGGAGCCGCTAGGCCTGAAGGTTACAAACTTTGGGAAAGGGAAGATAACAGGGGCATGACAGCAACTCCTAAAGGTTACAAACTTTGGGAGGCACCGAGAGTCTCGACCATAATGACTATACCACCACCCGTGGTACACACTGTACCGGAAGGACAGATTCCACAGATACCTTCTGGTGGAAACGAAAGTATGTTCGACAGAATGAATGAGTTCCAGGAACAATTTTTGGAGATGTAGAAAGAACTTCAAGCCCTTCGCATTCAGGATTTATTTGGAAAGGACGCCGCAGACCTTTGTTTGGTCCCCAATGTGAAAGTTCCGCACAAGTTCCCGGTACCCGATTTTGAAAAGTACAAGGGTAACTCTTGCCCTCAAAGCCACTTGGTGATGTACGCTCGGCGAGTGTCATCTCAGACAAAGAACCAGGAGCTACTAATTCACCACTTTCAGAATAGTTTAAGCGGTACCGCACTCAAAAGGTACATGGGTTTAAACCGTACTAAGATCGACACTTTCAGAGATCTTGGCGCTGCCTTTGTTCAACAATATAAGTATAACCTGGACATGGCACCAGACAGAGATCAACTCAGATCAATGTCACAGAAGGACAAGGAAACCTTTCAGGAGTACGCTTAGAGATGGCGTGAAATTGCCGCTCAGATTTGTCCGCCTCTTGAGGAAAAAGAGATGACAAAGATTTCTTGAAAACCTTGAGCTCATTTTACTATAACAAAATGGTTGCCAGTGCGCCCAGTGACTTCACCGAGATGGTGGGCATGGGATTTCGTCTTGAGGAAGCAGTCCGAGAAGGACGTTTAGTTAAAGACGCAGGATCATCAAGTAGTACAAAACGATACGGTAGTGCTCTCCCTAAGAAAAAAGAGCAAGATATTGGGAATATCTCTCTCAGAAAGCAAAGGCGACGATACCAACCAGTAGCAGCCGTAACTCCTGCTATCAACCCCGCACCTGTTCCTACTTATCAACCTCAGGTAGCTCAGAGCCAACCGAATCAACAACAATATCAATAAAGGACACAACAGCCTCTTCAGGAGCCTCGTCCTCCATATAACAACAATGTACAACACGACCTCCAGGGTTGACCCTATACCGGTGTTGTACGCAGAAATGTTTCCGTTATTACTGGTCAAGGGACACGTCCAAACCAAGTTTCCTCTTACAGTACCGGAAAATCCGCCTTTTTGGTTTAAAGCGGATCAGAGTTGCCCTTACCACCAAGATAGACCAGGGCATAACATAGAAAACTGTCTCATTTTCAAATCCGATGTGCAAAAGCTTGTTAGGAGCGGGGTCTTATCTTTCAAAGATACGAATCCGAATGTTCTCACAAACCCGCTGCCTCAACACGAGAAAGCCGCAGTAAATTTGATAGAAGGAGAGTCTAACAACAGCTATCAAATTCATGATGTACTCTTATTAAGGGCCAACTTGGTCAAGATGCATTGTAGACAGAGTGGATATGGCCATGTGCCACCTCATAGTTATCACCAGTGTGATATCTGCTCTAAAAACAATCAAGGATGTTTTGTGGTGCAATCAGCTCTACAGGAACAATTGGATCTTGGGTGGATCCAAGAGCATCGAGTTCATGGAGTTAACATGAATTATACGAATTCCAATATCATTCAAAACCACGACATCCGTGCGATGAATGTCAACTTGGTGGCAATGCACTCAAGGCAAAGCCAGTTCCATAATCTGCCACGGCATGACTATAATTCCTGCCTGACTTGCTCGGTAAACAAACAGGGATGCTCTTTTGTACAAGAGGCCCTCCAGCGTCAGGTGGATCTTGGATGGATTTAGGACCACCATGATGGAAATCAGTATCAAGTAAATATGATTCAAATCTTTGATATTCGTTTGATGAATACCAGCTTAACTCAGTTTTCTCACATCACATGATTATCTGAGATGTAAAGTATGTTGTGAGAGTAACCAAGGGTGTGCTCTCGTGCAAAGAACTTTACAACACTTGTTAAACCACTGGTGGCTTCTGATATATATGGATGAAGACACGCAACAAATCAGTGTGACAAACAGGAACCCTACTAGGCATCAAAGTCAGGATGTCCGATCTATGGAAATAGACCTGGTGAGATTACACTGCATTCAAAGCGGACGTGGCCAGGTGCCACCACATAACTACGAGTGTTGTAGAGTCTGCTCAGAAAATAATCAAGGATGTTACCTCATGCGAGCAACCCTTCAGAGTCAGTTGGACCGCAAAGAGATTCAACAATATTCAGTTTCGGGGTCTATCAACTGGATACCAGACAATTTCGCTGATCAGATTAAGGATGTTGTCGTAATCTCTGATCATGAAAGGACCAAAGATGTTTGTACCATCATCCCTCTACTTGACGAATTAAAAGTTCCTAACCAGGGACTGATTAAAGTTACTTACGACAGTCAGAAAAATCAGAAGGCTCCTATAGTTATTTATCTGCCGGGACCGCTACCGTATGAATCATCTAAGGCAATCCTTTACAAATACGGTGCAACAACAGTTGAGAATGGAAAGGAAATTCCATTACCCTCCGTCGTGAATATTGCAGACATCAATCGAGTAACATGGAGCGGTCAAATCTTCAACAGAGGAGTTGGAGAACCTAACAGAGAAAAGGAACTTCAGACAGAAGCTCCCAATCCACCAGTCGGTCAATCCAGAGGTGAGGCTCATCCAAAGGAGTGAATACAACATTGTTGATCAACTGTTACAAACTCCTTCAAAGATCTCTGTGTTATCTCCTTTACTAAGTTCTGAAGCCCACAGAGAGGCTCTACAGAAAGTCTTAGAACAGGCCTTTATGGAACAGGATGTGTCAATACGACAATTCGACAGTATTGTCTCTAGTGATGAGGAATTGCCAGAAGAAGGCAAAAGTCACAACATGGCGCTCAATATCACAATCAACTACCAGGATGATGCTTTAGCCAGCGTACTGGTAGACACCAGATCGGCTCTCAACATCATGCCGAAGTCCACTCTAATGCAACTATCATTCAAAGGATCTCCGATGAGAGGCAGTGAGGTCGTCGTCAAAGCATTTGACGGGTCTAGAAAAAAACTTATCGGTGAAGTCGACCTTCCCATAACCATTGGTCCTTACACTTTCCTAATCACTTTCCAGGTCATGGACATCCGAGCAACATACAGCTGTTTGTTGGGAAGACCTTGGATACACCAGCCTGGGGCAGTCACTTCGACACTGCACCAGAAACTGAAGTTCGTCAAGAACGATCAACTCGTCACGGTCTGTGGAGAACAAGCCTTGATCGTGAGTAACCTTTCATTATCCACTTATGTAAAACCCGAGGAGGTTGTGGGAACTCGGTTCCAAGCACTTTCGGTGAGCAATGACAATCAGTCAGAAAAAGGAACATCGATTTCCTCATACAAAGATGCTCTCAAAGTAATCGAGAGTAACAACGCAAAAGGATGGGGACAACTTATCATTCCTACTGATAATAAAACAAAGAAGGGTCTTGGTTTTTCTGCAACCTGTACCCAGACTTCCGCTAACAGTAAAAGTCTTCATCCCATTCAGAACTTCTTCCATAGTGGAGGTTTCCTTCACCCAGTGTCTCAAGAAGTACATACCATCAATGGGGGAGATTCCTCCGACACAGATGAGGAATGGAAGTCCTATCTTAACGAGGACGGTTATATGTTTCAGGAAGAGGTGCCTATGCCATTTTTCTATCCTGCACAGAGTCCGAGATTTATACCGAGGTCAGACATCGAAATGATCTACGGAGATTGTGATCCGGAAGGATGTCGGGCTCCGCCAAATTCATTAGAGGAAGACAATCCGATGAAATACAACTTTGACCACGACTATTATGGCCCAATGGATGGCCCGCCTATCTGGCAGCCGTACCCTGGAGACTTGGGGCAAGAAAATCAGCCGAACAATGAAAATCGGCTGAGCATCATTGAAAAAAATACCTGCGTCCCCACCATGTCATAGGATCAACACTCAGGTCATTCAGAAAATATCCAGTGCGACGATGAATTTGCAAAGTTTACAGGACTAGAGTTCATCAACTATGCCTTTCCCGTGGTCAACATCATCGAGAGAGATGACTCCTCCAGTTCCAAAGAAGTGTGGGACACCTTGGGACAACCGAGCGACAAGTTCGACTACTTGGTCAAGTACACTACTCCTGAAAGCTCTCGTATCAGGCTCGAAGACATCCAGCCAACTGGATGGGGAGATTTACCTGAGAGCACAAATACTATGCAAAATACAACTGAGGAATCCTCCTACGACAACTCTGCCTGGGAGACAGATTCCAATGATCCGGCTCCACCCGAAATCAGCATTATTTTTGAAAACAAATCAAGGAAGGTACCAGACTTTGTGATTCATCAAGGAGTTCACCGCCAACGGGTTGCAGTCGATGTTTCGAAGATCGTTCATAAGTCAAAGTAATGGCCATCTTTGTGTTAACCTTTCACCCTGCCCAGGTGAAACGGATGTTTTGATAGGGCTCACTTTCTGTAAATGTCCCTCTTCGCTTCGCCCAAAGCGATTGAGTTTTGTTTTATAGGGATGTAGTTTCAAGAATCGATAAGATCATAAATAAAATAACGTTGTTCTGTAATTTCCGCATTAATTATTGTTTTCTCTTTTCGTTTTTCAGAAAATGGTAATCCTTAAAAACAATTCAAATAATAAAAACAAGCTGTTTTCAGAAAATACACTGCACGTACTCTTGCATTTCTCTCTATCTCTTCTGAAAAACAAATCATACCGTCATGCAGATTGCTTATTTTAAACCCCATTGAAACGTACGATCTGATGCCTTCTCCCAACTTTGAATTCCCAGTATTTAGGGCTGAAGAAGAAGATGACGAGGAAATTCCATAAGAGATCTTCCGATTACTCAGACAAGAGGAAAGGTCCATTAAACCTCACAAAGAGCCGTTGGAAACGGTCAACTTGGGCTCAGAGGAAGAGAGAAAAGAGGTCAAGATTGGGGCCCTACTCAGTCCAGCTGTCAAAGAAAGTTAGATAAAGCTTCTCAAAGAGTTTCCCGATGTATTCGCTTGGTCCTATCAGGATATGCCAGAGTTGGATACCAGCATCGTGGAACATCATCTACCGTTGAGATCAGAATGTCCGCCAGTAAAACAAAGGTTGAGACGGACTCATCCAGACATGGCCATCAAAATCAAAGAGGAAGTACAGAAACAGATTGACGCGGGTTTCCTCGCCACATCAGAATATCCTCAATGGTTAGCCAACATAGTACCAGTTCCGAAAAAGGAAGGAAAAGTCAGAATGTGTGTAAACTACAGGGATCTAAACAAGGTTAGTCCAAAGGACAACTTTCCTTTACCACACATTGACATGCTGGTTGACAGTACAGCAAAGTTCAAAGTCTTCTCCTTCATGGATGGATTCTCGGGCTATAATCAAATCAAAATGGCGCCGAAAGACATGGAGAAAACTTTGTTCATTACCCCATGGGGAACCTTTTGTTACAAGGTAATGTCGTTGGGTTTGAAGAACGCCGAGGCAACCTATCAAAGGGCCATGACTACTCTGTTTCATGACATGATACACAAGGAAATCGAGGTATATGTCGATGACATGATTGCCAAATCTAGAACAGGGGAGGAGCATGTGACCCACTTGTCAAAACTATTCGAGCGGTTGAGAAAATACAGACTCCGCTTGAATCCCAACAAGTGCACATTCGGTGTCCATTCAGGGAAACTTTTAGGGTTCATCGTCAGCCAAAAAGGAATTGAGGTTGATCCTGACAAGGTCAAGGCCATTCAAGAAATGCCTTCTCCAAAGACTGAAAAACAAGTCAGGGGATTCCTAGGACGTTTGAACTACATTTCTAGATTTATATTCCTTATGACCGCGACATGTGCGCCGATTTTCAAATTACTCAAAAAGAATCAGGGCTGCGTTTGGACAGATAACTGCCAAACCGCCTTCGGCAGTATCAAGGAATATCTGTTGAACCCACCGATTCTATCACCTCCAGTGGAAGGATGACCACTGATCATTTACTTAATAGTCTTGGAAGACTCAATGGGTTATGTACTTGGCCAACAAGACGAAACAAAAAGGAAAGAATCTGCCATTTACTATTTGAGCAAGAAGTTCACCGACTGCGAGACTCGGTACACTCTGCTCGAGAAAATTGCTGTGCTCTGGGTTTGGCAGCCAAACGTCTTTGTCAGTATATGATTCATCACACTACTTGGTTAATCTCTGAAATGGATCCAATCAAGTGCGTCTTTGAAAAGCCTGCTCTCACGGGAAGGATTGCCCGTTGCAGATGTTGTTATCCGAATACGACATCGAGTACCATGCTTAGAAAGCCGTCAAAGGAAGTATTTTAGCCGATCATTTGGGCTCATCAACCGATTGACGATCAGGAATCAGTCGGATTTGACTTCCCAAACGAAGATTTCATGTATCTAAAAATGAAAGACTGTGATAAACCACTACCTAGTGAAGGGCCAAACCAGGATCGCAATCGAGTTAATTTTTTACGGAGCTGTCAACCATTATGAAAACGGAATTGGGGCAATCATTGTTACCCCTCAGGGTACCCACATTCCTTTCACCGCCAAACTGACATTCAAGTTTACAAACAACGAGGCCGAATACGAAGCTTGTATCATGGGTCTCGAAGAAGCGATCGATTTGAGGATCAAGAACTTAGATGTATATGGCGATTCAGCCCTGGTTATCAATCAAATCAAAGGAGATTTGAACACATACCAATCAAGACTGATTCCTTACAAAGACTATGCAAGAAGGTTGTTACCTTTCTTCAACAGAATCGAGTTTCATCATATCCCTCTTTAAGAGAATCATATGGCTGATGCATTAGCCACCCTCTCTTCAATGATTAGTGTAGGTCAATGGAACGACTTACCTAAGATTGACATAATGCGCCTTGAACGGCCCACTTACATCTTCACGATTGAAGCAGTCATAGACGACAAACCTTGGTTTCACGACATCAAATGCTTCCTTCAGAAACAAGAGTATCCTCCTGGGGCATCCAGAAAGGACCGAAAGACCCTCAAAAGACTAGCAGGCAGCTTCTTTCTGAGCAGTGATACACTCTATAAGAGAAAATTTGACATGGTCTTGCTCTGATGCATAGGCAGACCAGAAGCAGATATGCTGATAAAAGAAATTCACGAAGGATCCTTTAGCACTCATGCCAACGGACACACAATGGTGAGAAAAATTCTAAGAGCAGGGTACTACTGGTTGACCATGGAATCTGACTGGTACAAGTACATGAGGAAGTGTCACAAGTGTCAGATATACTCAGACAAAATCCATGTACCGCCAACACATCTCAAAGTTCTTTCTTCCCCATGGCCTTTTTCCATATGGGGAATCGACATGATCGGCATGATCGAACCTAAGGCTTCAAACGGACATCAATTCATCTTGGTAGCCATTGATTACTTCACCAAGTGGGTCGAAGCAGCGTCATACGCCAATTTAACCCGACAAGTCGTGGTCCGATTAGTCAAAAACAATATCATCCGCCGTTATGGTGTTCTGAGCCAGATCATTATTGATAATGGATCTAACTTGAACAATAAGATGATGAAAGAGTTGTGTGCTGAGTTCAAGATCGAACACCATAACTCATCTCCCTACCGACCCAAGATGAACAGAGCGGCAGAAGCGGCTAACAAGAACATCAAGAAGATTATTCAAAAGATGGTTGTAACCTATAAAGATTGGCACGAGATGCTACCCTTTGCTCTTCACGGTTATCGTACATCTGTCTGCACTTCAATAGGGGTAACCCCTTTTTCTCTAGTATATGGCATAGAGGCAGTTCTCCCTATAGAAGTAGAGATCCCATCAATCCGGGTATTGATGGAAGCTAAGCTAACAGAAGATGAATGGTGTCAAAGTCGACACGATGAACTGAATCTGATCGAAGAAAAATGAATAACGACACTATGCCATGGTCATTTGTATCAACAGAGAATGAAGAAGGCGTTTGACAAAAAGGTCCGACCTCGCATCTTCAGAAAAGGAGACCTTGTGCTAAAAAAGATACAATTATTCCTCACTGATTCGCGGGGCAAATGGATTCCGAATTATTACAACCCCTATGTGGTCAAGAAAGCTTTCTCAGGCGGCGCCTTGAGACTCGCAACCATGGACAGAGAGGAATTTGCCTACCCCACAAATGTTGACGTAGTCAAGAAATACTTCGCCTAAATAAAATAAAATAAAAACGTCTCGGTGGATTGAAAACCCGAAAGGGCGGTCCAGGCAAAAATTAGAGACATAATAAAAAATCATCCCGGTAGATTGGAAATCTCAAAGTACAATCCAGGAAAAAGTTAGGGATAATGGCAAGTAACTATGTTCAACAGGGGTTAATCGCCCAGCAGCAGTCATGCCATCAATCAGGAAAACTCCAGTCATGGTCATCTTCGACGGAAGCTCAGGATGTCCAGAATTCAAAGTTGGTAGAAGGATAACGGTTGTTATGTTTCAATGTAGCCCTTTTCCCTTAAATTACCATTTTCTAAACTTTGTAAATACTCCATGGAATCACGCGTTTGGCTGATTTCCATCCTATCAATAAAATTTAAGCCCTTGTTCTTTTGTTTATAATTCTCATTTGTTTTACCTTTATAAAACGACATTTTAACATGATCAACGATTCTTGAAATAAAACAAAAATGAATTTACTTGTCAAACTTTTTCTGCTTTTAAAATAAAGATGGCAATTTCTTTTGACTGTTGAACATCGAAAGAACATCGATCGCTTCTCCAGAAGTAATCGAGCTTCAAAGTGCAAAATTAAAGTACTCCTTCTTAGCCAGTACACCTAAATGAAGGATCAACTGTGTCAGAGATCAGGTTTCGTCTGACACCCTCGGCAGAGTTCTCATCTCCTAAGTCCGACCAACGCAGCTCCCAACAGGGACTATTCCTTCTAAGCAAGGCAGAATTGCTATTTTCTGAACCAGCGATACTTTTCATTTCCCGTTGTGGCCGAGTATCTGTAGCGAGCGATTTTGGACGTGGTTCTTAAGCACTGTCGCTCTTGGGGGACTACAGGTCGATTCATTTTTTATCCTATTGAAGATGATGAAGGAAGGGAAATATATGTCTCCAACTAACCCTGCTTGCATACTGAGTTTAAACAGCGGTCTGTTAGGTTACGGATGCTATATGGAAGTGGGGGCTCTTTCTGCTTACTTTGTTAAGGCTGAAATGACGGGACTATGCTATTGGTAGGATCTTAGGACTGATGCTTTTCAATTGATGTGTGAAGGTACAGGATTTTGGGTTTTTGATTAGTGTGCTCGCTAAGATTTTTATTTCAATCTTATGCCTACGTATTCCCGTTTACCGAAACAGGGAAATCAGAGCGATCGTAGTTCCTCCTATTCTATGGGAGGAAATGGTGTTTTGGTGTCTTGTTCAAAGCCCAAGACGTGAAGATAAAAATGATTTGTATCTTGTTCGAAGCCCAAGATGTGAAGCTGAAGGGTCTATTTGTATCTTGATTAAAGCCCAAGATATGAAGCTAAAGAGTTTCGCCTTTAGAGAGAATTTGTCATCTCTAAAGGGGTCTGTTTGTCACAACAGTTGGGTGACTGGTTATAAAGGAGAATTACTTTAACTGTACATGTGAATCCGGCAATGCCATAATTTCCTTTATAGGGGTTTTTTAACCTGAAGGAGAAGACTTTAACTCAGTTTAGAGTAATGCCATCTTTCCTTAGGAATTTCTCATGCTAAAAGAGGGACAGTGGCGTGGATGTAAATAATCCAGAGGCTTGCCGCTTACAGCAATTAGATGGGGGGAAAAGGAGTTGTTGATGTTTGTATGTTGTGACCAAAGCATGATTTGATGCTAAAAGGTTGATTGTGTCAACTGGGGTTTCCTTATACAAAGCCTAAGAGGAGGCTAAACGGTTGACTTTTTTGGGGAAAATGTTCTTTCTGTCTTGTACAAAGCCCAAGATTTGAGGCTAAAAAGGGTCTGACTCAACAAGAGAGTCTTTTTGTGTGTCTTGTGCGAAGCCCAAGACAGAAGCTAAAGGGTTTTGACTCAACGAGAGAGTCTTTTATACTCAACAGGAGAGTGATTTAGTGTCTCGTACGAAGCCCGAGATGGAGGCTGAAAGTTGTTTTGACTCAACAAGAGAGTCTTTTATACTCAACAAGAGAGTGTTTGATGTCTTGTATGATGCCTAAGACGGAGGCTAAAGGAGTGATTCAATAAGAGAATCTTTTATACTCAACAAGAGAGTGTTTTGTGTCTTGTACGATGCCCAATACGGAGGCTAAAGGAGTGATTCAACAAGAGAATTTTGTATACTCAACAAGAGAGCATTTTGTATCTCGTACAAAGCCCGAGTTGGAGGCTAAAAAAAGTTTGTTGACTCAACAAGAGAGTCTTTTTGTATCTCATACGAAGCCCAAGATGGAGGCTAAAAGGTTTAGCTCCGCTGGGGGGAATCATTGTTCAAAGCCCAAGAGGAGGCTAGAGTAATTGTTTCAGTTGAGTGACAGGTCCAGTATGTTGGTTCAAAGAGAAAATCAGTTCTTATATGAGTAATGTTATACTCATTGATCTGAGGGTGGGGATTATTTCCTGTTCTCTAGGGAAACTGGGATTCCAAAGGAGCTTTAGACTGTCCGAGTCTATGAGTTCTATCTTTTGTACTATGCTTAAGAAACAGTAGTAGTGAGATCTGGACTCTTTGAAAGATTCTTCTATTAAGATGACTAATTTCTGTTCCTATACCTCTAGGAGGTTGTCGGGACAATTTGTACGAAGCCCAAGAGGAGGCTGGAAACTTTTAAGAAGCCGAGGGACAATTTGTACGAAGCCCAAGAGGAGGTTATCTTCCCGGAGGAAGAATCATTATACGAAGCCTAAGAGGAGGCTGTGAAAACTTCTAAGAAGCCGACGGGTCCTTGTACAACGCCCAAGAGGAGGCGGGGATGCTTTTAGGAAGCCTGCGGGTCCTTGTACTAAGCCCAAGAGGAGGCTGATGAACAGTTCAAGAAGGGGTTTCACTTGGAACATTGGCCTTCTGTATATGACCTGTTCAAGGGGGGAACTTCTTAGATATAGTTATCTAGAAAGTTCTTTACTGTTTGGGTTATGTTGAAATATTCGGGAAAACGTCTGGAGACGAGGTTCTGTCTAATTCTAGACGGAGTTATCGGGGAAACTCTAAATATCTATACTATTATTACACAGTTGATATGAGTTTATGAAAGAAGACTTACAGTGAAACAGCCCCACAGTACAGTTATATACATATGGAAACGGTAAATGAAAGCGGGTAAACACTTACTCGGTTGTAGAGCTTCCATGTTGTTTTGTTAGTTTGTTCAACAAAGCAAGATTGAAAAGAAAAGTATAATACAAAATCAAAGGAGAGAATGCTTTTTGAAAGAAAAATTGGGGCTTACAGCTCAAGGAGAGGCCCAAGTTTTATCAGTGATCGCACTATCGTTTCGTACAGGGACTCATACAAGTGACTGAGGCCCAGGAAAGGTTTTCTGTACAAAGGGGATGGGTCTTACACTCTATTAGAGGCCCAAAAATGATTGAAAGTGAACAAAAGATGGGTCTTATAACTCAAGGAGAAGCCCAGGGTTTGTTTTAAACAGGCGACGATCGCGCCGAACTTTTGAAATACTACGGGACTTATACAATAAGTGAGGCCCAAAATGGGTTTAGTTTACAAAAAAGGCTTGGGTCTTACACTCTATTAGAGGCCCATGGTGTTTGAAAATGACTTGTGAGGGTGAAAATCGACGAAACCCTAATTTTATCTTCTTTAAAAGTAAATATTTAAAGAAAAATCAAATAAAAATGATAAAAATACCAAATAAATTTGAATAAACCACTTGTGATTTTTTTTTTAGGTTTGAAAAATGAGGTTTAATCACAAGATGAATTAAAACTCACTTGGTTTTAAATATTCACTTTTAAATGTTTAAAAACAATTAAAAAAAGGAATTTATTCACAAAAATACTAATTATATTAAATAACTAATATAAACTTAATTTTTTTGTGGAATAAAATAATTTAACATTTTTGTGATTTTTTGCAAAAAGAACCAATCAAAAATAATTAAAATTGAAAGAGTTATTAACTTTCCAATTAATTAACAAAACATGAAAATATGGAAAAAAAATAGCAAAATGTGAAAAAACACAAAATGGCATGGGTGGGGTTTGAACCCACGACCTCAAGGTTATAGGGAGCGCGCCTTACCACTGGGGTGGTGATACATCTGTTGATTAAAACAAAACAACAAATATACAAGGCTTGCCTTGTTTTCTAGGTCTGGCCAAGGCAAGGCAAGGCAAGTTTTGGCAAGAAACGGGAAGGTCCATAACTTTCTCATTTCTCCATGGTTGGGGACAAAATTTATATGCATCTGGCCTAGAATTTCACAAGGAATCCAATGGTGGTGGTATTTTTTTCAGATCATGCTCCCTCCTCAAAATCCGATAGTGGTTTTGAAATAGGCCTATAATTGCATTTTCTATGCTACACTTTGGTACAGGCATGAATTACATGATGAATTGGTTCAAACAAAACATATATAACATTTATAAGATGTGCATAATCAGTGGACATCAAAGCAATGCATATTTTGGGAAGTTCAAGTCATGATGCTCACCTCTTTTTGAGCTTTGGGAGTTTTCTGTGCAATCTGCCAAGCCACTTATTCCAGAAATGATTTGATGCTTTGGACACTCTTAAATGATCCCTTAGAAGCTTTTAGGATGAGTAGAATCAGCTGGAACCTAGAAAAACACAAACTGGCCCTTTCTTGCAAAAATGGTTAAAATGGCCAAAATAGCAACTCCCTCAAATGGTGTTCCAGATGGGGGGACCCATTTAGGACAGTTCAAGGATGATATTTGGAGTGTGTTTGAGGTTTTATCTGGTTTGGAAAGTGACTGAATCAAGACATGACTTGAAAAATGCACAAAAGGCCTATTTTGAGGTTTTAAGATGTGACTTTGTGATTTAAGGATTACAGGTCACTTGTGGGAGTTTGGATGTGTTAGGATCATGAGTTGTGGTGGAAATGCTCTCTAACTCAAAAACTCAGATTTACCTTGATAAAGAAGGCATTTTAGCCTAAAGAGAGGGATTTTGAGGAAAGCATTTGTTTGATGGCTTTGGTGTACTCGAACTGAGCACAAATGAGCTCTATTTATAGTAGAGCAAGTTTGTTTTGGGATCAATTGTGAATGGCAACCACAGCAGAGGTTTGGCCAATGTTGATCAATGGGAAGCCAAGTCTCCTCTAGCCATTGACTAGAGGTTAGGGCACAGGCCTTTGGTTCCCTAGTTGTTGGATCATTCTTGACTGAATTCAGTTGCAAATGTGTCAGTCCATGACACCTCTAAGCATCCATTAAATGCTCCAATCCAAAATTGGAGTCTTGTCCCTCTTTTTGGGATTTCTAGGTTTGACATGCTATTTTTAGTTCCAAAGACTTGGGAGGCTTGGGATCAGAGTTAGTTCCTCCTTGGTCCCCCCTTGAGGTGTTCAGATGGATAGAGTTGCTTGTCCTTTGTAAAATTTGAGCAAATCGAGCAAAACTCCAAAATCTGCCTTGTGTTGGCAGTTTTCAGCAAGGCATATTGGCATGGTCATATCTCATGGCTCAGGTTGAGTTTAGTGATGTTCTTGGTCATTTTGGGAAGCCCTTATATGATACAACAACTGTTTGATCATAATTGGTTTTGATACTTTTTGGATCTAAGTAAAAAATCCCCTTACATTTGGAAAAAAGTAAGGCAGATTCTGACTTAGTGAAAATTTCACTAAGTGTTGGAAAAAGTGACATTTCATGTTTTCAGCCATTTTGATCATTCCATAACTCAAAATCCATGAGGAATTGGAATGAGGTGTATTTGAAGATTTTGTAGAGGGCCATGAGGGCTACAAATCCAGCTTTGGATGGGAGGAAATGGCCTTGTGGTTTAGGATTTATGATCCTCCAAAGTTGGTACCCTAGCCACTTTGTTTTATAACTTAGAAAAATTTCTAAGTTTTTTTGGTTACCCTTTTTACAAGTTATCCCACTTTTCTTGATTTTTCTTGATGAATGATGATTCCAATCATACACTAACATCATTTTAGGGTTGAAAACCCATTTTTATGAAAAATCACAAAAAGTCAAAGTTTACTTTTGTGCACAGTTGACTTTTTATCAGATGAATTCCAAACTGTGCGATCCTCTATGAAATCAAGTCCTTGACCTAAATCAAACTTGATGGATTGATTTCATAGGTGTTATAGGGTGTATTGAATCATGTCCTAGGGTTTGGGAGCATGTCCTTGTCAAAAGTCAAAGGTACAGTTGACTTTTCTCGCGAAACCCTAATTGTGTTTCAAATGAAATTGAAACTTGTTGCTCAAGCTTCTTGGATTAATCCCTTGTTGTAAATGGATCAATGGGGTATATTGGAGACCCTCAACTCATGTCTTGAGGTCTTGGCTCGTGATTTGTCCCAAAAGTCAACTTAGGGGTGAATTAGGTCAAGAAACCCTAATTCCTGATTTAATGAATGCATCCCCTGAGGTTAAATTGACTTGGTGATTGGGTTCATGATGTACCTTGGGGCATCATAGGTTATGCTTTGAAGCATTGGCTCATTCCCAGAGCAAAATTTCCATCTGGAGGCCCTGGTCGACCAAAACCCTAATTTGGTGACACTAGCGATCTCGAGGCTTAATCCACTTGGAATGCTGCAACCTTGTGCCTGATTTTTGAGGTGGGAGTCCTCTTGATCCATTATGGATATTTGAGAGGTTTAGACAAGTTAAAGATCATGTCATCCCATGATTGATCATTTGTCTAAGAGCTCTGAGAGGGCTTGAAACCCTAAATTCGATTGTAGTGGATGCTCAACAATCCCTGAAGAGATTGATGAGGTATGTAAGTACACCCATATTGTGATGATGATTTGCACAATGATGGGAAATCTTAGTTGTCAAAATTTGGGGTATGACAGATGCCCCTATTTAATCTTCTTGGACCCGAAGGTGTGAATGGCGAAGGTATTCGGGCATTCGGGGTGCAAGAGGATTAAATATCGGAATACCCAAAATTTTGACGGTGGTTAGGAATGGTAGTTCACGCATCCCTCTTCTTTTGGTGAGCAATGATGCTTAGAAAAGGTAAACTTCCCCTCGATCCTGGTTTCCTACCACGGAACTGGTCTCAGTTGCCGAAATAAATTTCCCTTCGATCCTGATTTCCTACCAAGGAACTGGTCTTAGTTTCAGATTTAAACTTCCCCTCGATCCTAGTTTCCTACCAAGGAACTGGTCTTAGTTTCTTTTGTTAATAAACTTTATTAACAAGGGACGCTATGCGTAGCGGTTTTCCTCAAACTTCTCGCCGAATTTTCCTGGGGAAACGGCATTTGAATGGAAAAAGTTTTAATGGCAGACTTGCTGGGGAACCCATTCGTCTGAGTTGTAGAGGTAGACAAACTTCTCTGTTTGGAGACGCCATTTGTCGACTCCACTGGGGAAAGCGAGTCTCTTGAGAGACGGCTGTCACTTGGGGATATTACATCATACTTTTCTCGGGATCTCCCCGGTGAAATGCCATATGATGTGATCCAATTTTGAGGTGCCGATGACTTTGTTAACATTGACTTTCTGGAGAGAAGAATCAATGTGCTGCTGAGAATCTTCGGTTGAGAGGCTTTCTCTGGGATTTTTCTTAATCCAGGAAAGCGAAGACATCATCTTCACTAGCGAAGAGTGACGTTGGCTGAGGGTTCTCTGGTTTTTCAGAGGTTCAAGTTATCAAAGTGGTCAAGGGCCAACTTTAGTTTAGCAGAAAAGTGGAGAAGCGGTTGTCCCAATACGACGTTTCCTGACAAGGAAAGAACTGACAACTCGATTGACAAGAGGACGTTTATCACTAGGGGATAAGACCGACTAGAGTGATAGTGATGTAATATGAATATGAATGTAAATCAATAATGCATGATGTATGTATGTCTATGCTAATAAAAATGACGTGACACACAGACTAGTAGATGAACACGACTGGATACTCGGCCACGGTGGGAGACGAAAAGTATCGCTGGTCCAAGAGTAGCAATTCCGCCTTGCTTAGGAGAGATAGTCCCTGTGGGGAACAACTGTTGGTCGGGCTTAGGAGGTAAGAACTCTGTCGGGGATGTCAGATGGAGTATTCGTATCTGACATAGCTGATCCTTCATTCAGGCGTACTGGCTTAGAAGGAGTACTTCGATTCTGCACTTTGAAGCTCGATTACTTCTGGAGTAGTGATCGATGCTCTTTCGATGTTCAACAGTCAAAAGAAATTGCCATCCTTATTTTGAAAAGCAGAAAAATTTTAACAAATAAATTCATTTTTATTTTATTTCAAGAATCGTTAATCATATTAAAATGTCGTTCTGTAAAGCTAAAACAAATAAGAATTGCAAACAAAAGCACAAGGGCTCAAATTTTATTGATAGTATGGAAATCAGCCAAACGCATGATTCCATAGAGTATTTACAAAGTTGAAAAATGGTAATTTACAGGGAAAAGGGCCACGTTGAAACATAACGACCGTTATCCTTCTACCAACTTTGAATTTGGAACATCCTGAGCTTCCGTCGAAGATGACCGTGACTGAGATTTCTAATGGATGACGTAACTGCTGCTGAGGGACTCGCCTCTGTTGGACATAGTTACTTGCCATTATCCCTAATTTTTGCCTGGATTGTACTGTGATGTTTCCAATCCACCGGGATGATTTTTTTTTATTTTGTCTCTAATTTTTGCCTGGACCGCCCTTTCGGGTTTTAAATCCACCGAGACGTTTTTTTTTTAGTTTAGGCGGAGTATTTCTTGACTACGTCAACATTTGTGGGGTAGGCAAATTCCTCTTCGTCCATGGTTGCGAGTCTCAAGGCACCGCCTGAGAATGCTTTCTTGACCACATAGGGGCCGTCATAATTCGGAGTCCATTTGCCCCGAGAGTCAGTGAGAAAAGATTGTATCTTTTTGAGCACGAGGTCTCCTTTCCTGAAGACGCGAGGTCAGACTTTTTTGTCAAACGCCTTCTTCATTCTTTGCTGATACAACTGACCATGGCATAGTGCCGTTATTCGCTTCTCTTCTATCAGATTTAGTTCATCGTGTCGACTTTGACACCATTCAGCTTCTGTAAGCTTAGCTTCCATCAATACCCAGATTGATGGGATCTCTACATCTATGGGAAGCACTGCTTCCATGCCATATACTAGAGAGAAAGGGGTTGCCCTTGTTGAAGTGCGGACAGATGTGCGATAACCGTGAAGAGCAAAGGGCAACATCTAGTACCAGTCTTTGTAGGTTACAACCATCTTTTGAACGATCTTCTTGATGTTCTTGTTAGCCGCTTCTACCACTCCGTTCATCTTAGGTCGGTAGGGAGATGAGTTATGGTGTTCGATCTTGAACTCAGCACAAAACTCCTTCATCATCTTGTTGTTCAAGTTGTATCCATTATCAGTAATGATCTGGCTTGGAACACCATAACGGTAAATGATATTGTTTTTTATTAATCGAACCACGACTTGTCGGGTTACATTGGCGAATGACGCTGCTTCGACCCACTTGGTGAAGTAATCAATGGCTACCAGGATGAACCGATGTCCGTTCGAAGCCTTGGGTTCGATCATGCCAATCATGTCGATTCCCCATATGGAAAAAGGCCATGGGGAAGAAAGAACTTTGAGATGCATTGGCGGTACATGGATTTTGTCTGGGTATATCTGACACTTGTGACACCTCCTCATGTACTTGTAGCAATCAGATTCCATGGTCAACCAGTAGTACCCTGCTCTTAGAATTTTTCTCGCCATTGTGTCTCCGTTGGCATGAGTGCCAAAGGATTCTTCGTGAATTTCTTTTATTAGCATGTCGGCTTCTGGTCTGTCTACACATCGCAGCAAGACCATGTCAAAGTTCCTCTTATACAGTGTATCACCGCTCAGGAAGAAACTGCCAGCCATCCTTCTGAGGGTTTTTCTGTCCTTTCTTAGTGCCCCAGGTGGGTATTCTTGTTTTTGAAGGAAGCATTTGATATCGTGATACCAAGGTTTGTCATCTATGACTGCTTCAATTGTGAAGATGTAAGCGGGCCGTTCAAGGCGCATTATGTCGATCTCAGGTATGTCACTCCATTGACCTACACTAATCATGGAAGAGAGAGCGGCTAATGCATCAGCCATGTGATTCTCCTCACGAGGGATACGATGAAACTAGATTCTGTTGAAGAAAGGTAACAACCTTCTCGCATAATCTTTGTAAGGAATCAATCTAGATTGGTAAGTGTTCCAATATTCTTTGATCTGATTGATAACCAGGGTTGAATTTCCGTATACATCCAAGTTCTTGATCCTTAAGTCGATCGCTTCTTCGAGACCCATGATACAAGCTTTTTATTCGGCCTCGTTGTTTGTACACTTGAATGTCAGTCTGGCAGTGAAAGGAATATGGGTACCCAGAGGTGTTGCGATGATTGCCCCAATTCCATTTCCGTAATGATTAACTGCTCCATTAAAGATTAGTCCCCATTGGGAACCTGGTTCTGGCCCTTCACTAGGTAGCGGTTCATCGCAGTCTTTCATTTTTAAATACATGACATCTTCGTCTGGGAAGTTAAACCCGATTGATTCTTGATCGTCAATCGGTTGATGAGCCAAATGATCAGCTAGAATACTTCCCTTAACGGCTTTCTGAGCGTGGTACTCTATGTCATATTCTGATAACAACATCTACTAACGGGCAATCCTTCCCGTAAGAGCAAGCTTTTCAAAGACATACTTGATCGGATCCATTTCAGAGATCAACCAAGTAGTGTGACGAATCATGTACTGGCGAAGACGTTTAGCTGCCCAAGCCAAAGCGCAGCAAGTTTTCTCCAGCACAGTGTATCGAGTCTCGCAGTCGGTGAATTTCTTGTTCAGATAGTAAATGGCAAACTCTTTCCTTTTGGTTTCGTCTTGTTGGCCAAGTACACATCTCATTGAGTCCTCTAGGACTATGAGGTAGATAATCAGCGGTCTTTCTTCCACTGGAGGTGATAGAATCGGCGGATTCGACAGGTATTTCTTGATACTGTTGAAGGCGATTTGACACTCCTCTGTCCAAACGCATTCCTGGTTCTTTTTGAGTAGTTTGAAAATCGGCGCACATGTCGTGGTCATGAGGAATATGAATCTGGAGATATAGTTCAAACGTCCCAGGAATCCTCTGACTTGTTTTTCAGTTTTCGGAGAAGGCATTTCTTGAATGGCCTTGACCTTGTCAGGATCAACCTCAATTCCTTTCTGGCTGACGATGAACCCTAGAAGTTTCCCTGAGCGAACACCAAAGATGCACTTGTTGGGATTCAGGCGAAGTTTGTACTTTCTCAACCGCTCGAATAACTTTGGCAGGTGGGTCACATGCTCCTCTTCTGTTTTGGATTTTGCAATCATATCATCGACATATACCTCGATTTCTTTGTGTATCATGTCATGAAACAGAGTAGTCATGGCCCGTTGATAGGTTGCCCCGGCGTTCTTCAAACCGAACGACATTACCTTGTAACAGAAGGTACCCCATGGAGTAATAAATGAAGTTTTCTCCATGTCGTTCGGCGCCATTTTAATCTGGTTATAGCCCGAGAATCCATCCATGAAGGAGAAAACTTTGAACTTTGTTGTACTGTCTACCAGCATATCAATGTGTGGTAAAGGAAAGTCGTCCTTTGGACTAGCCTTGTTTAGATCTCTGTAATCGACACACATTCTGAATTTTCTGTCCTTTTTCGGAACGGGTACGATGTTGGCTAACCATTGAGGATATTCTAATGTGGCGAGGAACCCCGCGTCAATTTGTTTTTGTACTTCCTCCTTGATTTTGATGGCCATGTCTGGATGAGTCTGTCTTAATCTTTGTTTTACTGGTGGACATTCCGATCTTAATGGTAGATGATGTTCCACGATGCTGGTATCCAACCCTGGCATGTCCTGGTAGGACCAAGCAAACACATCGGGGAATTCTCTGAGAAGCTTCGTCAAACTCTAATTGGCAGTTGGACTGAGCAGTGCCCCAATCCTGATTTCTTTTCTCTCTTTTTCCGAACCTAAGTTTACTGTTTCCAATGGCTCTTTGTAAGGTTCAATGGACCTTTCCTCCTGTCTGAGTAGTCGAGAGATCTCTTCTGGAATTTCGTCGTCATTTTCTTCTTCAGCCCCAAATACCGGGAATTCAAAGTTGGGAGAAGGCATTGGATCGTATGTTTCAACAGGGTTTAAAATAAGCAATCTGCATGACGTGATGATTTGTGTTTAGAAGAGATAGAGAGAATGCAAAAGTGTGTGCAGTGTATTATCTTTGGAAAACTGCTTGTTTTTATTATTGAACTATTTTTTTTAGGGTTACCATTTTCTAAGAAAAGCAAAAGGAGAAAACAGCAATTAATGCGAAAATTACAGAACGACGTTATTTTATTTATGAACAAGTCGACTCTTGAAACTACAGCCTTATAAAACAAAACTCTGTCGCTTTGGACGAAGCGAATAGGGACATCTACAGAAAGTAAGCCCTATCAAAACATACGTTTCACCTGGGCAGGGTGAAAGGTTAAAGTAAAGATGGAAATTAATTAGACTCATGAACAATCTTCGGAACATCGATAGCAACCCATTGGCGGCGAACTCCTCGGTGAATCACAAAGTCTGGTACCTTCCTTGATTTGTCTTCAGAAATGACACTGATTTCTGGTGGAGCAGGATCACTGGAATCTGTCTCCCAGGCAGAGTTGTCGTAGGAGGATTCCTCAATTGTATTTTGCATAGTATTTGTGCTCTCAGCTGTATCTCCCCATCCAGTTGGCTGGATGTCTTCGAGCCTGATACGAGAGCTTTCAGGAGCAGTGTATTTGACCATGAAGTCAAATTTTCCACTCGGTTGTCCCAAGGTGTCCCATACTTCTTTGGAACTGGAGGAGTCATCTCTCTCGATGATGTTGACCTCGGTAAAAGCATAGTTAATGAATTCTTGTCCTGCAAACGTTGCGAATTCATCGTCGTGCTGAGTATTTTTAGGATAACCTGTGTGTTGATCCCATGACATGGTGGGGACGCAGGTATTCTTTTCAATGATGCTCAGCTGACTTTCATCGTTTGGCTGATTTTCTTACCCCAAGTCTCCTGGGTAAGGCTGCCACATTGGCAGGCCATCCATCGGGCCATAATAGCTGTGGTCGAAGTTGTCTTTCATCAGAGTGTCCTCTTCTAATGAGTTTGGCGGAGCACGACATCCTTCCGGATCACAATCTCCATATATCATTTCGACATCCGACCGGGGTATAAATCGCGGGCTCTGTGTAGGAAAGCAAAAGGGAGTCTGCGTTTCATCCTGAGACATATAACCGTCCTCGTTGAGATAGGACCTCCATTCTTCATCCCTATCGGATGAATCATCTTTATTGATGGTATGCACCTCTTGAGTCACTAGTTGAAGGAAGCCTCTGCTGTGGAAGAAGTTCTGAATGGGATGAAAACTTTCATCGTTAGCAGCTGTCTGGGTACAGGTCGCAGAAAAACCAAGACCCTTCTTTGTTTTATTGTCAGTAGGAATGACAAGCTGCCCCCACCCTATTGTATTGGTACTCTCGACCGCTTTGATAGCATCTTTGTATGAGGAAATCGAAGTTCCCCCTTCGGATTGATCTTCCTTGTGTAGCAAAAGCGTTTGGAACTGGGTTCCGATTGCCCCCTCCGGTTCTACATAAGTGGATGACGATAAATTGCTTATGAGCAAGGCCTGTTCTCCACAGACTGTGACGAGTTGGTCGTTCTGGACGAACTTTAGCTTTTGGTGGAGGGTTGAAGTGACCGCCCCAGCCTGATGTATCCAAGGTATTCCTAATAAACAACTGTAAGTTGCCCGGATGTCCATGACCTGGAAAGTGACTTGGAAAGTGTGAGGACCGATAGTTATGGGAAGGTCGACTTTGCCGATAACCATTTTTCTGGATCCATCAAATGCTTTGACGACGACCTCGCTGGTTCTCATCTGAGAGCCTTTGAATGATAATTGCATCAAAGTGGACTTCAGCATAACATTCAGGGCTGACCCTGTGTCTACCAGTACGCTGGCTAAAGCATCGTCCTGGCAGTTGACTGTAATATTGAGTGCCATGTTATGACGGCGACCTTCCTCGAGTCATTCCTCATCACTAAATCCCAAGTTATTGCAGGAAGTGATGTTAGAGACAATCATATCGAACTGTCTGATCGTTACATCCTGTTCCATAAAGGCTTGCTCCAAGACTTTCTGTAGAGCCTCCCTATGCGCTTCTGAACTAAGTAACAGTGATAATACCGAAATTTTTGAAGGAGTCTGTAATAGTTGATCAACAATGTTGTATTCACTCCTCTGGATGAGCTTCAGCATCTCAACATTGTTTTTTGAAAGGTCGGGATTATTGGATGACCGACCGGTGGATTGGGAACTTCTGTCGGAGGCTCCTTCTCTCTGCTAGGTTCTCCAACTCCTCTATTGAAGATTCGATCACTCCGTGTCACTCGACTGATGTCTGCAATATTCACGACGGAGGGCAACAGAATTTCCTTTCCATTCTCGAATGTTGTTACACCGTACTTGTAAGGGATAACCTTAGTTGATTCATACGGTAGTGGCCCTAGTAGATAGACGACTATGGGAACCTTCTGATTTTTCTGACCATCGTACGTAATTTCGATCTGTTCCCGGTTGGGAACTCTTGATTCGTCAAGTAGAGGGATGATGGTACAAACATCCCTAGCCCTCTGATGATCAGAGATTACGACGACGTCCTCGATTTGATCAGCGAGGTAGTTAACCGATCCAGAACCTGACCATGGTTGAATCTCTTTGTGGTCCAACAGACTTTGAAGGGTTGCTCGCACGAAGTAGCATTCTTGATTATCCATTGAGCAAACTCCACACTGCTCATAGTTGTGTAGTGGCACCTGGCCACGTCCGCTTTGAATGCAGTGTAACCTTACGAGGTCTGTTTCCATCAACCGAACATCCTGACTTTGATATCTAGTAGGATTCCCGTTAGTGATACTAATTTGTTGGGTGTCTTCATCCATATAGATTGGAAGCCACCAATGGTTCAACAAGTGCTGAAGTGTTTCCTGGACAAGGGAACAACCTTGATTATTTTTACAACCCGCCTTGCAGCCCTGATAATCATGTGATACCAGGAACCCGAGCCGGACCTGTTTAGCATGTAACTCCACCAGGCTGGTATTCATCAGGCAAACATCGTAGATTTGAATCATGTTGATTTGATAATTATTCCTATCATGGTAGTCTTGGATCTATCCAAGATCCATTTGACGCTGGAGGGCCTCTTGTACAAAAGAGCATCCCTGTTTGTTTACCGAGCAAGTCAGACAGGAATTATACTCGTGCCGCGGCAGATTATGATATTGGCTTTGCCTTGAGTGCATCGCCACCAAGTTGACATTCATCGCACGGATGTCGTGGTTTTGAATGATGTTGGAATTCGTATAAACCATGTTAACTCCACGAACTCGGTGCTCTTGGATCCATCCGAGATCCATCTGTTCCTGTAGAGCTGATTGCACCACAGAACATCCTTGGTTACTTTTAGAGCAGACATCACACTAGTGACAATTATGAGGCGGCACATGGCCATATCCACTTTGTCTACAATGCATCTTAACCAAGTTGGCCCTTAATAAGAGTACATCGTGAATTTGATAGACGTTGTTAGACTATCCCTCTATCAAATTGACTGCAGCTTTCTAGTGTTGAGGCAGCAGGTTCGTGAGAACATTCGGATTCGTATCTTTGAAAGACAAGACCCCGCTCCTAACAAGCTTTTGCACGTCGGATTTGAAACTGAGACAGTTCTCTATGTTATGCCCTAGTCCTCCTTAATGGTAAGGGCAAGTCTGATCCACCATAAACCAAAAAGGCGGATTTTCCGGTGCTGTAAGAGGAGCCTTGGTCTGGACGTGCCCTTTGACCAGCAGTAACGGAAATAGTTCTGCGTACGATACGGGTATAGGATCAAGTCTTGGTGGCCGCATTGTACGGTTGTTGTTGTATGGAGGACGGGCCTACTGAAGATGCTGTTGTGTCCTTTGTTGAAATTGTTGTTGATTAGGTTGGCTCTGTGCAACCTGAGGTTGATACGTAGAAACAGGCGCAGGGTTAATAGCAGAAGTTACAGCTGCTTTTGGTTGGTACCGTCGCCTTTGCTTTCCGAGAGAGATATTACCAATATCTTGCTCTTTTTTCTTAGGGAGAGCACTACCGTATTTTCTAGTACCGCTTGTTGACCCAGTGTCTTTGAATAGACGTCCTTCTCGAACGGCTTCCTCGAGACGTACTCCCATACCGACCATTTTGGTGAAGTCGCTGGGAGCACTGGCAACCATTCTGTCGTAGTAAAATGACCTCAAGGTCTTTAAGAAAATCTCTGTCATCTCTTTTTCCCCAAGAGGTGGACAAATTTGAGCGGCAATTTCACGCCATCTCTGAGCGTATTCCTTAAAGGTTTCCTTATCCTTTTGCAACATTGATCTGAGTTGATCTCTGTCCGGTGCCATGTCTAGATTGTATTTATATTGTTGGACGAAGGCAGTGCCAAGATCTCTGAAAGTGCTGATCGTAGCACGGTTTAAACCCATGTACCATTTTAATGCAGCACAGGTTAAACTATCCTGAAAGTAGTGAATCAGTAGATCCTGATTCTCTGTATGAGCTGACATTCGCCGAGCGTACATCGCCAAATGGCTTTGAGGGCAAGAGTTGCCCTTGTATTTTTCAAAGTCGGGCACTTGGAACTTATGCGGAACTTTCACATTGGGGACCAAGCAGAGATCTGCGGCGTCCTTTCCAAATAAATCCTGACCGCGAATAACTTGCAGTTCTTTTTGCATTTCCAGGAACTGCTCCTGGAATTCATCCATTCTGTCAAACATAGTTTCCTTTCTACCAGAAGGTATCTGTGGAATCTGTCCTTCCGGGACAGTGTGCACCACAGGGGGTGGTACCGTTACTATGGCAGTGAATCTTGGTGTTTCCCGAAGTGTGTAACCTTCAGGATTTGTTGGTATGCCCCTGGCATCTTCCCTTTCCCGAAGTTTGTAACCTTCAGGCCCAGCGGCTTCTGCTGAAGTTTCCGGATCTCCAGTGATCGGCGGAATATATCCTTCCGGGATATAGTTAGGTGGCATGCCCCAAGGACGATCTTTCGGCATCCTGTACCTAGGATCATACTTCTCCACTATGGGCATTGAGGTGATCTCTGAGATCACAGTTCTTTGTAGCTGAGCTTCTGCCATGGCTTGCATGTCGTTACGAAGCTTTCTCATTTCCTCTCTCTTAGCGTCGATCTCTTCTTTCAACTCTCTGTTCTCTTCCTCGAGATCATCCATCTTTTTCTAACGATTGGCCCGAGTATTGTACGAATGAGACAGTTTGACTCTAGAACCGAGACACAAACATGAGATTCGTAGGTAAGAAGAATACGTTACGTGAGAATGATGAATGATTGTTTTTTGGTTTAATCAAAATAAACTTCGACAATTAGATTGCAAATATCAAACAGTGGGGAAATCCCCCGTTTTATTGAATTCAAAGGATTGAGGAAATGGAAATACAGTAAATTACAAGATGCGGAAACAGAAACTTAAGCTAACGGGTTCCGAGTCCTCTCTGAGGAGAAATCAGGTGCTGATTCTGGTACTTTTCTTTTCTTGGACCGGGGCTCTTGGGCCGTTGTCGGGTTGTCATTCCTTTGTCAAGTGAAAGGAGCGACCAAATTCCTTTGGTCATCCTGATTTTCTACAGCATGTTGCTCCAAAATCTCAATTAGAGCATCCTTATCTTTCAGTAGTTGTTGTATTTTGGTACACTCCACATTGAGAATGCGGTACTTGTTCTTCCAAGACCTCCTCTCCTGTTGAACTTTGTTGAGAGTAACCTGAAGTTTTTCCGCTTCAGTCATGAAGTACATGATAGATTCCCTTGGTGGAAGAACTCCGTGACGAGCATAAGGCATTTTTAGCTTGAGAGCTCAAGTTTGTACCCAGTGGAGATAAGGCTCCACCGAGACACAGTCAGGTTTTCCTAGCGACTTTCGTCCTTTCTTATGAACATATTTCCAAGCATGCACTATTTCCATCTTTAGTGCCCTATCATTTTCTCCTTCCTTGAAGAAAAGACCTTCTAGATGGGCATTACGCGGGACATGCCTCATCGGGTATCCAAATTAACGACGAACCAATACTGGATGGTAATTGATTCCTTCCTTAGTTCCTATGAGGGGTACGTTGGGAAAGTTTCCACAACGGTCAATGATCCTGATCCCGTCATAAATCATATTGTACCAATCTATATCAGAGTTGGTAAGGGACATGATCTTCTGCGACCAACGTAAGGCACTCTTATGATCCCAAAAAGCGGCAAACTTAGGCAAGTGGGAGATAAACCATTTGTATAGCAGGGGTACACAACACGTGATCTCCCCTCCGCTGTACAAATTCCCTAAGTGTACAAAATGATACGCATCTCCGAGCAGAGTTGGTATGGGGTTTCCAATGAGAAAAACCTTAATGGCGTTGATATCTACAAAGTTATCGATGTTGGGAAACAAAAATAACCCGTAGGTGAGCAAAACAAAGATGCTCTCGAAAGCGGCCACGTTCCCTATACTAGCAAAGTATAGAGCCTTCTTTACCAGAAACTTGGCTAGTAAACCCAAGATTCCTCCTTTGGTGGTCATGTGAGTCTTGACTTCTGACTCATCCAAATAAATTGCTCTTGCAACCGTTTAATTCTTTGGAATTTCTTCCAGTCCAGAAAATGGAGCTCGATCAGTGATATGTAAATCAGTCATATGAGAATACTTTTCCAGCGTTGGTGCGAGCTGGTAATCTGGGAATGTGAAACAGTGATAGACCGGATCGTAAAACTAAATGAGTGCATCCATGATTCTTTCAATTACTTGGACCCTTAACAGAGGTAGCAGACCTCCGTACTTGGCTCTGAAAGCGTTAGGGTTAGTGATCATCCTTGCTAATCCTCTTAAATCCTCCAGTTTAGGAACCTTAAAGGTATACTTGTGAGTTTTCCTTCTACCGAAATCCATTAGCGCAATATTTGTTCCCTGACATTTGCAATCATTGTCTTAGTTTAATTTAAGAAGGAAAAATAAATAAAGAGAGACTAGAAGAGAAAATTTTCTTTGTTTAATGTTTTTAAAATGAATGCATGAATACAGCACACAAAAACATAGAAAAAACATGGGGTCAAGGGGTCGGTGTCATGAAGTCAAGGCTCTACCCATCCCAAAGGTTTATACTAGTGATTTTTGTACCTGTCTCTCAAAATCATTAATTCTTGTCAAGATCAAGTCAGCGGGCCGGGAACCGTGCTAGGTGATGTAATTCGAAGAATCTCAGAAGAGGGTAGTATCGTGTAACAGCTATTTCCGATAGCTTTTGCACTACTGAAAGAGGTGTTTCCTAGGTGTATACTTAATCTTTCCACATGCGGCATCACACGCGTTCCCATTAGCAGAAAAAATAAACACAGATATCAATTAGGAAAAGCAGTATATATATTTGTCCTACTATCCTAGACTTTTTAAGAGTTATGAATCCTATGTTCCTGACAGAAAATGGCTCCCCGGCGGAGTCGCCATTTTGTGGTTCCTTCCCAATTTAAAAGGTTTTGACCTAAGATCCTAGTGAAGGCCGATCCTAGCAATAATGACATTTCCCGATGAAACCATCATGAAAATAACTTATCCAAGGTTTTTACCTTAAATTGTAAGAAAGAAAAAAGGGCCCCACGGTGGGCGCCACTTTTCTGTACCGAGCGATTTTGGACGTGGTTCTTAAGCACTATCGCCCTTGGGGGACTACAAGTCGATTCATTTTTTATCCTATTAAAGCTGATGAAGGAAGGGAAATAGATGTCTCCAACTAACCCTGCTTGCATACTGAGTTTAAACATCAATCTGTTAGGTTACGGATGCTATATGGAAGTGGGGGCTCTTTCTGCTTACTTTGTTAAGGCTGAAATGACGGGACTATGCTATTGGTAGGATGTTATGACTGATGCTTTTCGATTGATGTGTGAAGGTACGGGATTTTGGGTTTTTGATTAGTGTGCTTGCTAAGATTTTTCTTTCAATCTTATGCCTACGTATTCCCGTTTACTGAAACAGGGAAATCAGAGCGATCGTAGTTCCTCCTATTATATGGGAGGAAACGGTGTTTTGGTGTCTTGTTCAAAGCCCAAGACGTGAAGCTAAAAATGATTTGTATCTTGTTCGAAGCCCAAGATGTGAAGCTGAAGGATCTATTTGTATCTTGATTAAAGCCCAAGATATGAAGCTAAAGGGTTTCGCCTTTAGAGAGAATTTGTCATCTCTAAAGGGGACTGTTTGTCACAACAGTTGGGTGACTGGTTATAAAGGAGAATTACTTTAACTGGACATGTGAATCCGGAAATGACATAATTTCCTTTATAGGGGTTTTTTAACCTGAAGGAGAAGACTTTAACTCAGTTTAGAGTAATGCCATCTTTCCTTATGAATTTCTCATGCTAAAAGAGGGACAGTGGCGTGGATGTAAATAATCTAGAGGCTTGCCGCTTACAGCAATTAGATGGGGGAAAAGGAGTTGTTGATGTTTGTATGTTGTGACCAAAGTATGATTTGATGCTAAAAGGTTTATTGTCTCAACCGGGGTTTTCTTATACAAAGCCTAAGAGGAGGCTAAACGGTTGACTTTTCTCGGGAAAATGTTCTTTCTGTCTTATACAAAGCCCAAGATTTGTGGCTAAAAAGGGTCTGATTCAACAAGAGAGTGTTTTTGTGTGTCTTGTACGAAGCCCAAGACGGAAGCTAAAGGGGTTTGACTCAACGAGAGAGTCTTTTAATATTCAATAGGAGAGTGATTTGGTCTCTCGTATGAAGCCCGAGATGGAGGCTGAAAGTTGTTTTGACTCAATAAGAGAGTCTTTTATACTCAACAAGAGAGTGTTTGGTGTCTTGTACGATGCCCAAGATGGAGGCTAAAGGAGTGAGTCAACAAGAGAATCTTTTATACTCAACAAGAGAGGGTTTTGTGTCTTGTACGATGCCTAAGACGGAGGCTAAAGGAGTGATTCAACAAGAGAATGTTTTATACTCAACAAGAGAGTGTTTTGTATCTCGTACGAAGCCCAAGATGGAGGCTAAAAAAAGTTGGTTGATTTAACAAGAGAGTCTTTTTGTATATCGTACGAAGCCCGAGATGGAGGCTAAAAGGTTTAGCTCCGCTGGGGAGAATCATTGTACAAAGCCCAAGAGGAGGCTAGAGTAACTGTTTCAGTTGAGTGATAGGTCCAGTATGTTGGTTCAAAGAGAAAATTGGTTCTTATATGAGTAATGTTATACTCATTGATCTGAGGGTGGGGATTATTTCCTATTCTCTAGGGAAACTGGGAATCCAAAGAAGCTTTAGACTGTCTGAGTCTACGAGTTCTATCTTTTGTACTATGCTTAAGAAATAGTAGTAGTGAGATCTAGACTCTTTGAAAGACTGTTCTATTAAGATGACTAATTTCTGTTCCTATACCTCTAGGAGGTCGTCGGGACAATTTGTAAGGAGCCCAAGAGGAGGCTAGAAGCTTTTAAGAAGCCGAGGGACAATTTGTACGAAGCCCAAGAGGAGGCTATCTTCCCGGAGGAAGAATCATTATACGAAGCCTAAGAGGAGGCTGTGAAAACTTCTAAGAAGCCGACGGGTCCTTGTACAACGCCCAAGAGGAGGCGGGGATGCTTTTAGGAAGCCTGCGGGTCCTTGCACTAAGCCCAAGAGGAGGCTGATGAATAGTTCCATAAGGGGTTCCACTTGGAACATTGGCCTTCTGTATATGAACTGTTCAAGGGGGGAACTTCTTAGATCTAGTTATCTAGAAAGTTCTTTACTGTTTGGGTTATGTTGAAATATCCGGGAGAACGTAGGGAGACGAGGTTCTGTCTAATTCTAGACGTAGTTGCCGGGGAAACTCTAAATATCTATACTATTATTACACAGTTGATATGAGTTTATGAAAAAACACTTACAGTGAAACAGCCCCACAGTACAGTTATATACATATGGAAACGGTAAATGAAAGCGGGTAAACACTTACTCGGTTGTAGAGCTTCCATGCTGTTTTGTTAGTTTGTTCAACGAAGCAAGATTGAAAACAAAAGTATAATACAAAATCAAAGGAGAGAGTGCTTTTTGAAAGAAAAATTGGGGCTTACAGCTCAAGGAGAGGCCCAAGTTTTATCAGTGATCGCACTGTCGTTTCGTACAGGGACTTATACAAGTGACTGAGGCCCAGGAAAGGTTTTCTGTACAAAGGGGATGGGTCTTACACTCTATTAGAGGCCCAAAAATGATTGAAAGTGAACAAAAGATGGGTCTTATAGCTCAAGGAGAAGCCCTGGGTTTGTTTTAAACGGGCGACGATCGCTCCGAACTTTTGAAATACTACGGGACTTATACAATAAGTGAGGCCCAAAATAGGTTTATTTTACAAAAAAGGCTTGGGTCTTACACTCTATTAGAGGCACATGGTGTTTGAAAATGACTTGTGAGGGTGAAAATCGACGAAACCCTAATTTTATCTTATTTAAAAGTAAATATTTAAAGAAAAATCAAATAAAAATGATAAAAATACCAAATAAATTTGAATAAACTACTTGTGATTTTTTTTTTAGGTTTAAAAAATGTGGTTTAATCACAAGATGAATTAAAACTCACTTGGTTTTAAATATTCACTTTTAAATGTTTAAAAATAATTAAAAAAAGGAATTTATTCACAAAAATACTAATTATATTAAATAACTAATATAAACTTAATTTTTTTGTGGAATAAAATATTTTAACATTTTTGTGATTTTTTGCAAAAAGAACCAATAAAAAATAATTAAAATTGAAAGAGTTATTAATTTTTCAATTAATTAACAAAACATGAAAATATGGAAAAAAAAATAGCAAAATGTGAAAAAACACAAAATGGCATGGGTGGGGTTTGAACCCACGACCTCAAGGTTATAGGGCGCGCGCTTTACCACTGGGGTGGTGATACATCCGTTGATTAAAACAAAACATTAAATATACAAGGCTTGCCTTGTTTTCTAGGTCTGGCCATGGCAAGGCAAGGCAAGTTTTGGCAAGAAACGGGAAGGCCCATAACATTCTCATTTCTCCATGGTTGGGGACAAAATTTATATGCATCTGGCCTAGAATTTCACAAGGAATCCAATGGTGGTAGTATTTTTTTCAGATCATGCTCCCTCCTCAAAATCCGATAGTGGTTTTGAAATGGGCCTATAATTGCATTTTATATGCTACACTTTGGTACACACATGAATTACACGATGAATTGGTTCAAACACAACATATATAACATGTATAAGATGTGCATAATCAGTGGACCTCAAAGCAATGCATATTTTGGGAAGTTCAAGTCATAATGCTCACCTCTTTTTGAGGTTTGGGAGTTTTCTGTGCAATCTGCCAAGCCACTTGTTCCAGAAATGATTTGATGCTTTGGACACTCTTAAATGATCCCTTAGAAGCTTTTAGGATGAGTGGAATCAGCTGGAACCTGCAAAAACACAAACTGGCCCTTTCTTTCAAAAGGGGTTAAAATGGCCAAAATAACAACTCCCTCAAATGGTGTTCCAGATGGGGGGAACCATTTGGAACAGTTCAAGGATGATATTTGGAGTGTGTTTGAGGTTTTGTCTGGTTTGGAAAGTGACTGAATCAAGACATGGCTTGAAAAATGCACAAAAGGCTTATTTTGAGGTTTTGAGATGTGACTTTGTGATTTAAGGATTACAGGTCAATTGTGGGAGTTTGGACAGCTTAGATATGATATATTGGATGTGTTAGGATCATGAGCTGTGGTGGAAATGCTCTCTAACTCAAAAACTCAGAGTTACCTTGCTAAAGAAGGCATTTTGGCCTAAAGAGAGGGATTTTGAGGAAAGCATCTGTTTGATGGCTTTGGTGTACTCAAACTAAGCACAAACGAGCTCTATTTATAGTAGAGCAAGTTTGTTTTGGGATCAATTGTGAATGGCAACCACAGCAGAGGTTTGGCCAATGTTGATCAATGGGAAGCCAAGTCTCCTCTAGCCATTGACTAGAGGTTAGGGCACAGGCCTTTGGTTCCCTAGTTGTTGGATCATTCTTGACTGAATTCAGTTGCAAATGTGTCAGTCCATGCCACCTCTAAGCATCCATTAAATGCTCAAATCCAAAATTGGAGTCTTGTCCCTCTTTTAGGGATTTCTAGGTTTGGCATGCTATTTTTGGTTCCAAAGACTTGGGAGGCTTGGGATCAGAGTTAGTTCCTCCTTGGTCCCCCTTGAGGTTTTCAGATGGATAGAGTTGCTTGTCCTTTGCAAAATTTGAGCAAATCGAGCAAAACTCCAAAATATGCCTTGTGTTGGCAGTTTTCATCAAGGCATATTGGCATGGTCATATCTCATGGCTCAAGTTGAGTTTGGTGATGTTCTTGGTCATTTTGGAAAGCCCTTATATGATACAACAACTGTTTGATCACAATTGGTTTTGATACTTTTTGGATTCAAGTGAAAAATCCCCCTACATTTGGAAAAAAGTAAGACAGATTCTGACTTAGTGAAAATTTCACGAAGTGTTGGAAAAAGTGACATTTCATGTTTTCAGCTATTTTGATCATTCCATAACTAAAAATCCATGAGGAATTGGAATGAGGTGTAGTTGAAGCTTTTGTAGAGGGCCATGAGGGCTACAAATCCAGCTTTGGATGGGTAAAAATGGCCTTGTGGTTTAGGAGTAACGATCCTCGAAAGTTGGTACCCTAGCCACTTTATTTTATAACTTAGAAAAATTTCTAAGTTTTTATGGTTACCCCTTTTACAAGTTATCCCACTTTTCTTGATTTTTCTTGATGAATGATGATTCCAATCATACACTAACATCATTTTAGGGTTGAAAAACCATTTTTATGAAAAATCTCAAAAAGTCAAAGTTGACTTTTGTGCACAGTTGACTTTTTATCAGATGAATTATAAACTGTGCGATCCTCTATGAAATCAAGTCCTTGACCTAAATCAAACTTGATGGATTGATTTCATAGGTATTATAGGGTGTATTGAATCATGTCCTAGGGTTTGGGAGCATGTCCTGGTCAAAAGTCAAAGGTACAGTTGACTTTTCTCGCGAAACCCTAATTGTGTTTCAAATGAAATGGAAACTTGTTGCTCAAGCTTCTTGGATTAATCCCTTGTTGCAAATGGATCAATGGGGTATATTGGAGACCCTCAACTCATGTCTTGAGGTCTTGGCTCATGATTTGTCCCAAAAGTCAACTTAGGGGTGAATTAGGTCAAGAAACCCTAATTCTTGATTTAATGAATGCATCCCCTGAGGTTAAATTGACTTGGTGATTGGGTTCATGATGTCCCTTGGGGCATCATAGGTTATACTTTGAAGCATTGGCTCATGCCCAGAGGAAAATTTCCATCTTGAGGCCCTGGTCCACCAAAACCCTAATTTGGTGACACTGGCGATCTCGAGGCTTAATCCACTTGGAATGCTGCAACCTTGTGCCTGATTTTTGAGGTGGGAGTCCTCTTGATCCATTGTGGATATTTGAGAGGTTTAGACAAGTTGAAGATCATGTCATCCCTTGATTGATCATTTGTCTAAAAGCTCTGAGAGGGCTTGAAACCCTAAGTTCGATTGTAGTGGATGCTCAACAATCCCTGAGTAGATTGATGAGGTATGTAAGTACACCCATATTGTGATGATGATTTTCACAATGATGGGAAATCTTAGTGGTCAAAATTTGGGGTATGACAGTATCCAGTCGTGTTCATCCACTAACCTGTATGTCACGTCAGTTTTGTCAGCATATACATACATACATCATGCACTATTGATTTACATTCATATTCATATTGCATCACTATCACTCTAGTCGGTCTTGTTCCCTAGTGATAAACGTATTTTCAACCGAGTTGTCAGTTCTTTCCTCGTCGGGAAAGGTGGCGTCTGACCAACCGCTCCTCCACTTTGCTGCTGAATTGGAGTGGGTTCCTTGACCACTTTGATAACTTGAACCTCTGAAAGGCCAGAGAACCTTCAGCCAACGTCACTCCTCGCCATTGAAGATGATGTCTTCGCTTTCCCGGATTAAGGAAAATCCCCAAAGAAAGCCTCTTAATCAGAGATTCGGCAATGCAACTGTTTTTCTCCGAAAAATTTCGCTGACAAAAAGGTCGTCAGTACCTCAAAATTAGATCACATCATATGGCATTTCTCCGAGAAGATCCCGATAAAAGTATGATGTAACACCCCCAAGCGAAAGCGGTCTCTCAAGAGACTCGTTTTCCCCCAGTAGAGTCAACAAATGGCGTCTCCAATAGAGAAATTTGTACACCTCTACAACTCAGATGACTGGGTTCCCCAGCAACTCTGACATCAGATCTTTTTCCATCAAATGGCACCTCCCCAGGAAAATTCGGCGAGAAGTTTGAGGAAAACCGCTACGAATAGTGTCCCTTGTCAAGAAGTTTATTGACAAAAGAAACAGAGACCAGTTCCTTGGTAGAAAACCATGATCGAGGGGAGGTTTGTTTCAGAAATTGAGACCAGTTCCTTGGTAGGAAACCAGGATCGAGGGGAAGTTTATTTCAGTAACTAAGACCAGTTCCTTGGTAGGAAACCAGGATCGAGGGGAAGTTCATTTCAGAAACTAAGACCAGTTCCTCAGTAGGAAATCAGGATCGAGGGGAAGTTTTTGCCTTTTCTAAGTATTATTACTTAGCAAAAGAATATGGATGAGCAAGCTGCCATTCATAACCACCATTAAAATTTTGGGTATTCCGATATTTAATACTCTTGCACCTCGAATGCCCGAATACCTTCGCCATTCACACCTTCGGGTCCAAAAAGATTAAATAGGGGCATCTGTCATACCCCAAATTTTGACCACTAAGATTCCCCATCATTGTGCAAATCATCATCACAATATGGATGGGCCATAATACCTCATTAGTCTCCCCAAAGATGGGTGAGTGTCCACTACAATCAAATTTAGGGTTTCAAACCCTCTCAGAGCTCTTAGACAAAGGATAAATCAAGGAATGACATGATCTTCAATTTGTCTAAACCTCTCAAATATCCATAATGGATCAAGAGGACTCCCACATCAAGGATCAAGCACAAAGTTACAACATTCCAAGTGGATTAAGCCCCAAGATCGCCAGTGTCACCAAATTAGGGTTTTGGTCGACTGGGGCCTCCAGATGGAAATTTTCCTCTGGGAATGAGCCAAAGGCTTCAAACCACAACCTAAGATGCTCCAAGGGACATCATGAACCCAATCATCAAGTCAATTTTGCCTTAGGGGATGCATTCATAAAAAATCAGGAATTAGAGTTTCTTGACCTAATTCACCCCTAAGTTGACTTTTGGAACAAAACATGAGCCAAGACCTCAATAGAGGATTTTAAGGTCTCTAACATACTACATTGATCCATTTGCAACAATGGATTAATCCAAGAAGCTTGATCAACAAGTTTCAAAGTCATCAGAACCACAACTAGGGTTTCGCGGGAAAAGTCAATTGTGCCTTTAACTTTTGACCCAAGCATGCTCCCAAACCTTGGGACATGATTCAATACACCCTATAACACCTATGAAATCAATCCATCAAGTTTGATTTAGGTCAAGGACTTGATTTCATAGAGGATCGCGCAGTTTGGAGTTCATCTGACAAAAAGTCAACGGTGCATAAAAGTCAACTTTGACTTTTTTAGATTTTTCAAATTATGGTTCTTTGACCCTAAAATGATGTTAATATGTGATTGGGATCATCATTCATCAAGAAAAATCAAGAAAAGTGGGATAACTTGTAAAAGGGGTAACCATAAAAAACTTAGAAATTTTCTAAGTTATGGAACAAAGTGGCTAGGGTACCAACTTCCAAGGATCATAACTTGGGATCCAAGCGACCATTTGGGCTGATCCAAAGATGGATTTGTAGCTCTCATGGCATACTTTAAAAGTGTCAACTACACCTCATTCCAATTCATCATAGATTTTGAGTTATGGTTGGATCAAAATGGCTGAAAACATGAAATGCCACTTTTTCCAACACTTAGTGAAATTTTCACTAAGTCAGAATCTGTCTTGTTTTTTTTCCAAAAATAGGGGAATTTTTCACTTGGATCCAAAAAGTATCAAGACAAACTATGATCACACATGTGTTGTATCATATAAGAGCTTTACAAAATGGCCAAGAACTCCATGAAACTCCACTTAAGCCATGAGATATGACAATGACAATGTGCCTTGCTGCAAACTGTCATGGCAAGGCAGATTTGTGCATTTTGCTCGATTTGAGAAAATTTTGCAAAAGACAAACAAGTTTATCCATCTGAACACCTCAGGGGGAGACCAAGGAGGGACAAACACTGATCCATCAGCCTCCCAAGTCCTTGGAACCAAAAGTAGCATGTCAAACCTAGAAATACCTAAAAGAGGAACAAGACTCCAATTTTGGTTTGGAGCATTTAATGGATGCACCAAGGTGGCATGGACTGAGCCCTTTCCAACTGAATTCAGTCAAGACTTATCCAAGAACTAGGGAACACGTAGCCTGTGCTCTAACCTCTAGTCAATGGCTAGAGGAGACTTGGATTCCTATTGATCAACATTTGCCAAACTTCTGCATCTGTTGCCATTCACTATTGCTTGCAAAACAAACTTGATCTACTATAAATAGAGCTCATTTGTGCTCAGTTTGAGTACACCAAAGCCATCGAACAGATGCTTTCCTCAAAATCTCTTCCTTCACTCCAAAATTGCCTTCCAAAGCAAGTCACTATCGGGTTTTGAGTTTGAGAGCAATTCCAACCAAACCAATCACACACACACCTCATAAACATCATATAGAAGTGATCCAAACACTTAAACAACATCTGGAACACTGATTTCTCAAAATCACCATCCAACTGCTCAAGCTTTTAGCAAACTTGCAGTTAGGTTACCATATTTAGTTCCAGCTTATTTCAAACCACTCCAAGCATTCAGAAACATCACTTGGCACCTAAGGAAGCTGTGCAAATCATTGGAACCAGCTTGCAACACATCTAACACAAAACACGATCACCAGCTGCAAGAGGTAGGCCTTAGCTCTTCTAACTCTATGATCCATGCATTTTTTTGCTGCACAATAATTTGGCCATATGTTCATAATCATGCATAGAGTGTTTACCCTCAATCAATTACTTTGTTTGAATTGTGTATGGAATTTCTGAGCTTTCATGCAAATTTTAGGGTTCTTGAGGTTTCTCTTTGATTTCTTATTCCATGCTTAAAGTAAATGAAATTAAAGACCATAGACATGATCGTGAGGTGAAAACTAGCAGATTGATATGTAGATTGCATGATATCATCAAGTATTCAGTGAGATTGGATAGAAAATGTAAATCTGCAGAAACAGAGGGTGGCGCGTGTTCTTGGCGCCATTTTTTTAATATTTGAATATTTGAATTTTGTGATTTTATTTAATTGATTCAAAAATTAATTTCTCTCTGAGTTTTAATGATTTTGAGTTGATTCTTTTTTTAATAATTCACAAAAATGCTAAAATATTTTATTTTACCGAAAAATCCTAAAAATTTTCATTATTTCATATACTTGATATTTTTACAAAGAATTAATATTTTTATTTATTTTTCAACATTTAAAATGTTTTTTCTCCCTTGATTTTCCAAACTTAATTGATTTCCAATCATTTTGAGGATAGAAACATGATTTTTGAAACATTGATCCAAGATCACAATTTGTTTTCACACATGTTTAACAATTTTGATCATTTTAATTGAATTTTTATTCAATTAAAATATATTTTGAAAACAAATTAGGTTTTTGATTAATTCAACCCTCATCAAACTTTTTCAAAATCTTTGGGCCTCTAATAGAGTGTAAGACTCAACCCCTTTGTTAATACACCACCTTTTAGGCCTCAGTCATTGTATAAGTCCCACTGTATTTTCAAGAACAACGGCGCGATCGTCGCCTTTTCAACAAAATCAACTGGGCCTCTCCTCGAGCTATAAGTCCCAATTCTTTTTCTTAAAACTCTTTGGGCCTCTAATAGAGTGTAAGACCCAACCCTTTTTTTAAAAACCAAAATAATTTGGGCCTCGGTGTATTGTATAAGTCTCGATACAGTCAAAAAGTTCGGCAGATCGTCGCCTTTTTAACAAAAATCACCTTGGGCCTCTCCTTGAGCTGTAAGCCTCACCACTTGTACAAAAATAAATTATTGGGCCTCTAATAAAGTGTAAGACCCAATCCCCTTTTAACCAAAACCTTTTTGGGCCTCAAACATTGTATAAGTCCCTCTGTGTTAAAAGAAAAACCTCGACGCGATCGTCGTTGCCAAACAAATCATCTGGGCCTCCCTTCATTTTGTAAGCCTCATTTCTTTTCTCTTCAAAATCTTTGGGCCTCTAATAGAGTGTAAGACCCATCCCCTTGTACTTAAAAACTTTTTGGGCCTCACGTATTGTATAAGTCCCTCTATGCAGTTTTTTAAACAACGGTGCAATCATCGTTAAAACTTGGGCCTCTCCTTGAGCTGTAAGCCCCAACAATATTTTCAAAGCACTTTCTCCTTTGATTTTGAATTCAAATATATGTTGTTATCAAAACTTTCTTTGTTGAACAACTAACCAAACAACATGGAAGCTCTACAACAGGTAAGTGTTTATCCACTTTCATTTACCGCTTTCATATGTATATAACTGTATTGTGGGGCTGTTTCACTGTAAGTCTTCTTTCACATCCTTTTATATACTTGTCACATATCCACTGTGTAATACTAGTATAGTTACTTAGAGTTTTCCCCGGCAACTACGTCTAGCACTAGGTAAAGCCATGTTGGTCACTCTTAAATACAAACAAAACTAGATCCCTTGTAGGATTCCAGATACAGTCTTCCCTCCTCTTGGGGTTAAACAATATGGAACAAAGAGAAAGGCAGTATTCTCGGTGAACCTTTTCTCAGACTGTCACTCTTAGAAATTGTCAAAGAAACTCTAACTCCCCAGAGATGATCTTTTCTCTGTGAATGGTATCTCTTGAGTTTCTTCCAAATCCTCGAATTTTCCTGGAATGATCTCTTCTCGGTGAATTGCATTTCTTGAACTTCTCTTGGTTTGGGGACCCACATGCTTCCTAAAAGCATCCCCGCCTCCTCTTGGGCGTTGTACAAGGACCCTTCGGCTTCTTAGAAGTTCTCATGCCTTCTCTTGGGCTTAATACAAGGACCCTGGTGACCTCTTAAAGGTATAAGACAGAACTTAGTCATCCTTTGCTAGAGCAGTGTTTCCCGCATCAAAACTCCGGCCACTTTAGGGTTGATACTCATCCCTTAATGCCCGTGCCTCCTCTTGGGTATTGTACAAAAGATAAAACTCTAGACTTGGACAGTCTAAGACCCTTGAGTCTCAAAGACATTCTCAAGTTCCTTTCCAACATAGAAAGAAATGCTGGTCTCTCCCATGAGAGTTCCTCACACTTGGACCCGCTTTAGGATCTCCAGAATCCACAGCGGTAAGGCAGCCTCCTCTTGGGATTTGTACAAATGATTCTCCCTAGCAGAGTTAACCTTTTTAGACTCTCTTGTTGAGTCAAACACTTTTAGCCTTCGTCTTGGGCTTTGTACAAGACATATAAAACACTCTCTTGTTGAGTATAAAAGACTCTCTTGTTGAGTCAACCTCCTTTTAGCCTCCATCTCGGGCTTCGTACGAGACAGAAAAACACTCTCTTGTTGAGTATAAAAGACTCTCTTATTGAGTCAACCACTTTTAGCCTCAATCTTGGGCATTGTAGAAGACATATAAAACACTCTCTTGTTGAGTATAAAAGACTCTCTTGTTGAGTCAATCTCCTTTTAGCCTCCATCTCGGGCTTCGTACGAGACAACAAATCACTATCTTGTTGAGTATAAAGGACGCTCTTGTTGAGTCAATCACCTGTTCAAGACTCTCGTGTTGAGTCAACCCTTTTTAGATTTCGTCTTGGGCTTTATACAGGACAGATAAATGTACTCTCTTGTTGAGTCAAACCATTTCAGCCTCCATCTTAGGCTTTATACAAGATACATTCTCCTCAACGGAGTCAAAATCCATTTTAGCCTCAACCTTGGGCTTTGTACAAGACAGAAAGAACATTTTCCTCCAGAAAAGTCAAACTTCCCACCTCCTCTTAGGCTTTGTATAAAGAACATCCCGGTTGAGTCAATCAACCTTTTAGAATCAAAGTTGTGACGTGCTCACAACATACAAACATCAAACAACTCCTCTTTAGAGATGACAAATTCTCTCTCAGCCATAACCATTTAGCTTCACATCTTGGGCTTTAAACAAGATACAAACCACCTTTAGATTCACGTCTAGGGCTTTGAACAAGACACCAAAACACCTCTTTCCTCCCATAGAATTTGAGGAACTACGATCGCTCTGATTTCCCTGTTTTGGGAATACGTAGGCATAAGATTGCAAAATCTTGGCTAGCATACTAATCAAAAACCCAAAATCCCGTACCTTCAGACATCAATCGAAAAGCATCAGACCTAACATCTTACCAATAGCCTAGACACTATTTTTAAGTGAATAACCCTAAAGAAGAACCCCCTCTTGATAGCATCTGTAAACCAACAGTTTTGATTGTTTAATCTCAGTTTGCAAGCAGGGTTAATTGGAGACATCTATTTCCCTTCCTTAATCAGCTCAACAGGATAAAAAATGAATCGAACTGTAGTTCCAAAGCGATAGTGATTCGAAACCACAAAAATCGCGCTACAAGTTCAATCCCTCATATTTGTTTTCTTCATCTCTTGATGAAGTTGCGTGTTAGGTGTGATTCATTCTTGAACATATGTATTGCTTTAGAATTGTTGACATGTGTTTTGTGCTTAGGCTTTGCTTCATAGTCATGATGTCGTTATAGTTTAGTGGTAAGCACTACTTGGCATGTACTTTTGATTTGTGTACCATACATTTGATTCTTTATGTAAAGCTTGTTGATCATGATTCTTGGTGATTACTTTTGTTTCATTATGTTGATTAATTTTTATTTGAGGACAAAAATGTTTACGTTGGGGAGAGTTTGTTGAGTGCTAAATTGTTGTTATTTTGAGTGTGAATAATTAGCATTCAACGGCTTCATTAGTTTGTTTTCCGTTAATAATCCCCTGTTTTTGTGTACATTTTGTATAGTTTACATACCGTTGTATATATTGCGTTATTGTGTACATATCATTGAATTTGATAGTTTTTCATCTATTTTTAAAGGTAATAATGCATGGTTGTAGTATGGATCCATTTAAGCCAAGAAGGATGCTTCAATATGCAGAATTTTGCAATAAAAAACCTGTCATTCGCGCTTAGCGGTAGTTTGTGTAACTACCCGATTTATTTTATTTATTTTTCATAATTAAAATTATATGAAGTGTGTATATGTGTGTGATTATGTGTGTTTTGGTTGTGTTTGGGCTGCCCTTAGTATGGGGTAGTGACCTTGGAATTATGGAGATTAAGAGGTTGAGGGTGTGTGACCAATTATGTAGAACTTGGTGGTGTAGAGAGTAGTACTAATTAAATTATATTAGTAATATTTGGTTGATCAAAATATTAGTCGAATAATATTAAAATAATTAAAATATTGATTGTTATTATTATTTTAATAAGTGGGTATTAGTAATAATAATAATATAATATAATAACAAGAATAAGGAGGGCAAAGTGGACTATTCATGAGAATTAGTAAGGGTAAGGAAGGAAAAGCTTAATAGGGGTCTAAGGGTTATAGTAGGAAAAAGAGAAAATTGGAAAAGTAGAGAATCAGTTTGGGGAACGATCGCATTTTTGTGAGAAAATAGGAACGGAAGAGAGGAGCAGAGCTAGGGCTTAGAGAACCTTCAAAGAATCGTCACTAAGGTAAGGGTGGCATTTTTTAATCACTTAAGGGATGAATAATGCATGTATAAGGGTAGATAAATCGTTAGATTCATCTCTATGCATCTCTCTGTTCTCTTTGATTGTTCGTTTTGGTTGCGCGTTGATGATTATGATAATGCGAAAATTGTATAAATTGATGGATTGAATGGTGATTCTGTGTTGACAGTGAACTTAAATGATATGTGTTGTTGTATGATTTCCTTTGTGATTGCTATGTATTTTTGGGGCTGAATGGTATTGAACTCGTAAGAATTTTGGGGTAGGGATTGTGCAGAATCGCAACTGCAGGGTTGTTGATTCGCGCATTTTTGCCAGGCGAACAGTTTGTCTCGCCAGGCGAAGTGATCTCGCTGGGAGGTTGTCGGGCGAAGCTAAGAGGTGAGAGGGGAGTGAAAAACAAGTGCTACTGAAATGTGTATGGGGGGAATGATTTTGCTCCTGCTTTGTCGGACGAGCAGTGGGCGAAAGGGGAATTCGCCGGGCGAAAGGGGATTTTGCTGGGCGAAAGTGGATTCGCTGACGTCTCGCTGAGCGAACATCAGGCGAGCAGAACTGAAACGAACCGAGCCTTCTAAAACTTTAAAAATTCGTATCTTTTGATCTGTATGTCCGTTTCAGTCACCGTTCGAATTGTTGGAAAGCTGGCTTCGTGTACTTTCTATTAAAATTATTTTCAAAGCCAGAATTCCAACTATTCGACGTGTTAGTTGTGTTCCTATGTGTGTTACGATGTGTTGAATGTGGAAATGTTGTGTTCGGTTGGATGAATGTGTGTTGTATCTATGGATTGTGATTGTCGTATGCTTCGGCAAGTATATGCTACATGTTGGACAATGTGGTGTGATGCATTGGCTGTATGATAGTTCATATGTATTGGTCATCGTTGTATGTTGTCGTTGATGCATAACATGTGTGTATAAGTTGTGTGATAAGTCGTGTGCCCGTGTGGGGTGTGAGCGCCTTATCCGGATTCCTTGAAATGGAATCGTATTATTGTTGTTGTTATTGTTGAGGTAATCATGTTCCCATGTGGGGTGTGAGCGATTACGGGTGTCGTGTGCCCATGTGGGGTGTGAGCGACTTAAATGGAAATTCTGACGGGAATTATGATCATGAAAAAGGGATCGAATTGGTACCACATGCATTGAGTCGAGCTGTGAGTCTGATTGCATTGCATTGTGTTGGGTTGTGCTGTTGATTATATGATTGTCTACTTGGATGAGAAATTGTAATTGTTTTAATGTCGTAATGGTAGGGTGAATTGTATAATGATTATATGCTTTTATATTTACATTATGCATTTCTTTTGCTTATTTGAGAATCTCACCCCTTCTGTTTGAATGTTTCCTCCACGTGGGGTAACGTGCAGATAATAAAGAATAGTGCAGAGTTGCGATTAGTGAAGATGAAGTCCTTCACTTTATGTTTTGATTCAGCATCTTCTCTGATGTGTAACATTGGGGATAATGGAACGCTTGTTGTTATTTATTTCGTTGTCACCATTACTCTTATTTAATTGATGTTGGTTATGTGGTTCAATCATGTTATGTTTTTAGTTGAATTTCCGCTGCCACATGAGAAAAATATTTAAGTATGATTCTGTTGGTACCGTTAATGATAATTATGTGTTACATGTCGTATGCATGAGCAGGTGTATGAAGGAGAGTGACACCCTTTATGTTGAATTTTCTTTACTCTGATAATAGTATTATTTTACGCGGGGGTTTTGGGTGTTACATAGTGGTATCAGAGCAGGTCGGTGCGTCCGGCCAAGTTGTCGAGTCGTTGTCGTGTGATAGTTGATTATTGTCGATTTCATTTTCGTAACCATTGTGTTCTCTTGTTGATGCGTGACAAATTTAGAATGGCTGGAAGGAACGATGCTGCTATTGCTGCTGCTTTGCAAGTTGTTGTTCAGGCGGTACAGAACCCGCGTCATGCTGGTGAGAATGGCGAGTTTAGGAAGAATAGACCGCCTACCTTCAAGGGAAGATATGACACGGATGGAGCACAGGCTTGGCTCAAGGAGATCGAGAGAATCATCCGAGTTATGGAATGTTCTGAAGCATAGAAGGTGCGGTTAGGTACTCACATGCTGGCGGAGGAGGCCGACGACTAGTGGGTTAACACTCGTCAATTGTTGGGAGCAACAGGAAAGGTAATCACTTGGGCTGTGTTCAGCATGGAGTTCTTGAGGAAGTATTTTCCTGAGGAAGTCCGAGGGAAGAAAGAGATTGAGTTTCTAGAATTAAAGCAGGGTAATTAAAATTAATTAAAATATTCTAATTACACCCATTAATAAATTAATTAAAATTAATAAATAATAGCAATAATATTAGAGATTATAGTTAAACACGAGAACATAGTTAATCACTCGATAATCATAACATTCCTTTACATCTCATGGATCATGAATTGAGACTATTATATGAATAAACTAATGATTACATCTCATGAATCATGAATAAAGACTGATCAAGTCTTCACGTAGGTATGAATATTATGAGTAATATTCATAAAACATTAACTCACTATGAGGATGCTACATAGAATGCTATGCAAAGTTTCATAAGTTATTCTCATGGTGATAGTGATTTATACCACCCTTTGACCTGAAACCACTATGACTCCTATATGTAGAGTCGAGTACTTTATTACTGATCAAACATTATTCGTAATTGGATGACCATAAAGACAGTTGATGGGTACTCCATAAATCATGCTTAGGAACATGAGTGACCTAGACGGAATTTTCACATCTTGCGTAACAAGATAAATGTATAAGGGTCCAATATTGAACTGGACAAGGGTGACACGGTCTATGCCTTGTGTTCAATATAGACCTGAGGGCAAAAGAGTAATTGACACACAAACATTATCAAAGAAAGACTTTTGTCAGATCACATGACAGTTTTGTAACTTGGATAACAATGATGTGTTGCTAGAAATCACCTACTGTTTATTATATTAAATATGTGATTTAATACAATTTTCAACATCACGAGAACCTACAAGTTCACACACATAAGGACAAATTAATGAGAGATAGAATAAATAAGATAAATAATAAACATTTTAATATACAATGTACTTAAGAGAATTACGGAACACTGTAAGAAACTATGCACTTAAGTGAATTGTAAAACATCGTAAGGTACGATGCACTTAAATGTGTGTTTTAGCTTGCAACGTGCACAAGTGGTTTTACAAATAGAACCATTGTGTAGAAGCTCTTACGCTTGATGAAATTAGGTTTGCGAAACCCTAGCCGTAATTTCTCTCATTCTCTCTCACTTAATATTTTTATTCGTAGTAGCTAGCACTGATATTGAAGGCACTTTGTTCGTGTGGACAGAGTAGAGGTGTTGTTCTTCATCCAACGCTCGTAATCATTCATCTGATTATGCATCAAAGATGTTGTTGTTTTTGTTATTGTTTAGGTTGTTTCTGGCTTTTGTCAATGTTGAATGGTAAACGAAAATATTGTTATATTTTGGAATAACTTCCCAATATTGTCAATCAAAGAAAAGATTCTCTACTATATTGTTTTCTTTGGTGACAACATTGATAAATTTATTTCTAATTATATTGCAATGTTGTTGTTTCACAAAAGAAGATATAATCTTTTTCTTGAATATTACAACACACAAAGAAATTGGTGAATAGTAAAAATTTCTAAAAGGAAATAATACATGTTACTTCATATTTTTTTACCATGCACCATTTTTTTTTTGCAATAGAAGTAATTTATTACCTCTATGGATTTTGAAACCGGGGTGAAAATCCCTATTTTATTTATTTTTTAAATTAAAAAATAAAAAACCTTTTACTCGGTTTTGAGTAAGAACTAAGGGGAAACGTAACTCGGTTTTGTCTATAATGAATCTTGGATGTACATTCTTAAAGTAACAATGCTAAAGATATTAACAACACATCAATCCACAAGAAACTCTCTACATCCAATAAAAACGCGAACATCACCATTATATATCTTGGACACTACGTTGTTAAACTCAAACATTGAACATCACCATTATATATCTTGGACACCAACCTTGAACCAAAAACTAAGATGATTTGTGGAGTACCTGTTAGGAAAAAACAAGCATAGAGAAAATGAGAAACACAATAACAACACAAGAGATTAATGTGAAAACTCCAAAACCGGAGAAAAAACCACGACCGTTGTCAAATGGCAACAGGAGAATAACACTATGTGAAAATTGTTACAACACATAGACTACACTCAACCACCCTAAGGCCCCAATACAACCACACTCTTCAAAGCAAATATTTAACTACCCCTCACAACACTCTAAAACCAAGAGTCTATGAGAAAATAAAAAAGTCAAATACAAGATTTAAATGTTTTTGACTGGTACATCTTGGAATGAATAACTTGAATCATATATATAGCATTGGATTCTCACTTCCTTCATAAAACTAAGCGATGTGAGACTTCAAATAACTTATATATATATATATATATATATATATATATATATATATATATATATATATATATATATATATATATATATATCCTTAGACTCTCTCTTCATTCACAAAACTAAGCGATGTGAGACTTCTTTAACATGTATATTTTCAACCAACTCCTACAGTACATATCAACTATCTTTATGGTCATCCAATTACGAACAATATTTGGTGTTGAAACATAATCTCTTATTTTCTAACTAAACATTTATTTTCATTTTCAATCATTTTTTTTATATCAGAAGCAAATGCATACAAAAGCTTTTGAAAATATATTTCATACAAAACAATGGGTATGCAACAAAATCCAACATTTATTCTTCTTCAAGATTAATAGTAATGACGATAAATCACATTAGTCAATAATATGTACTTACCAAAACAATGAAAACTAAGAATCTTTCTATTTTAATATATATATATATATATATATATATATATATATATATATATATATATATATATATATATATATATATATATATATATAAGTTTGAAAACGTAGACTCACTTGTTTTAATGAAAGTCTATTTTAGCAGCGTGCACCTTATGATGCACTTAACCATTTTTTAGTTAAAGCTTGCTAAAACACATCTTCATAAAAACAATGGTTGTATTATAGCAAACCTGAGGTTTGCTATAATACACCCACTTTTTTTTTTATGAAGGTGTGTTTTAACAACATGCACCTTAAAGTGCATTTAAGGATTTTTTAATTAAAATTTGCTAAAATAAACCCTCATTAAAAACAAGTGGGTCTACGTTATATACATTTGCTGGAGAACGAATCTTTTACAAATTCCACCTTGCCCCTCAGTTGCATATCCACTGAGGAGAAAAGTCTCTCTCTCTCTCTCATGTTTTAAAACTAGAGTAAAATGTCTAATTCACAACCTTGTCTGCTTTGACGGCCGAATGAAAATGACCTTTTCAAAACTTTATTTTATGTTTAAATGATCATTGCATAGACTTTTTCATTAAATAAGTATCCAGCTAGATTTATTTGAAAACATAAAAACTGATATTTACTTTTACTATAAACTACTAAATTTTTAGCAAAAAGATTCGATTCAAAACTGTTCTATAAACACAGTAGCAAGTTCTGCGGAACGGAACAACTCAACCTAAAATCTCTTAGCATATGGGTGCGTCATGTCTTGTTCCCTCTTTCGTTCACTTCCATATTTTTTGACTAGGAGATGAAAATAAATCAGAAGCACGTATCAAATTGCCCCGGAACCGGAAGTTCTTAACGTGTATGTCAGTATGTATATTATCCACACAATCAAGTTCATGCAAATGCATGCATCTTTGTCTTTGACTTCTAGCTACATGTGGTATAGTAGTAATATAATAGTAGTATATTTTAATGAAAAATCCTATGAAAGTGACTGATAATATTATGGAAACAATCATTTACGCAGTAATAAAGTCAATTGTTTGTTTATATATATATGATGTGATAGTGAAAAAACAAATGTCACTTATTACATGTTCGAAAATCACGCACACATGGACCAGTCTATTAGTAGTATGCATGTTTTATTTCAAAATATTTTCTGATGATATTTGTTTTATGCTAACTGTTGTGTAGAATGAGTTCGTGCAATAGTTGGCTTGCTTCTGCCGACGTAATGGAAATGCAACGTTGGGTCACATGCATTGTTTTTTTTTTTTTTTTTTTTTTTTTTTTATGGAAACGGTATTTTCATTAATGAGAGAAGAAGACCGATATTGAAGTAGAATCGGACTGAATGGGACAAACCCCCAACCAAGTCCTATCCCCAAACAAATGGCCTACCTTAACAAGGTCGTGAGCCAAAGAGTTCATAGTTCTAGGAATAAACATAAAGGAAGCCAAAACAAAATTACTAGCTAATGTACGGCAATCCTCTGCTAAGAGCTTTAAATCCGCGATATCAATGCATAGATTCAGGCAATCAATGGCAGATTTGGAATCAGACTGAACCAGCACCTTAGCGATATTAATATCCTTGGCAAGCTTCAAACACCACCTTATAGCAAGTGCCTCTGCAGTGAGTGGATCCAGTTTCATCTTCTCCCGTTTGCTAGCAGAAAGAACAGTCGTTTTATTCTCATCACCGATAATACACCCAAAAGCAACATAACCATCCTGAAAAACACCAGCATCGACTTGGATTGTATGAAATCCCAAACTTCCAAAGTCCTCCACCACAGGTATTTTGTTCTTAATGCAAATATATGTATTCCACATGTTGAATTCAACAACATGGCAGCTAGCATCACTGGCTACCTTGAGAGGGCAAGCAACTTTGGCCTGGAAAACCAGTAGATTCCTAGCATGCCAAATACCAAACAATAATGAACCGAAAGTCTGGGTTAAACATTTGTCCCTGCCCTTTAGAATAAATTCCACCCAATCAGCAAAAACTAGTCCCTCCTGCACACGCAGCCCTGGTGAGGAAGAGAAAAGAACTCGTCTCGCAAAATCACACTGCATAAATAGGTGATCAACAGATTCTACAGCAAAATTACACATGGGGCAAGATGGATCCAGCAATATACCTTTTTTCCTTAGATTATCCCGCGTCGGAAGAATGTTCTTGGTGGCTCTCCATAGAAAATTTTGCACCTTGTTACTAAGAGGAACATTCCAAATGAGCTGCCAGACTTTCCTCTTAACAGTGCGCGAAGGACCTGGTTGAAGAGCAGCTCTATCCGACAAGCATATGTGATACGCAGATTTAACCGATTAAATGTCATCCTTTTCCCAATGCCACACTATGTCATCTTGAGAATCACATATGGAAAGAGGAATACTAAGAATGGAGACAGCCGTGTCTTTGTCGAAACTAGCTTCAATAAGATCCTGTTTCCATCTGCGGTTGTCATGGTCAATGAGTTCCGCCACTTTGAAATCAGACCCCCAATTGTTGTGGCAGCCTATAACCTTAAAACCATTAACAATAGTAATCCATCTATCCAGGAGCACTGACACATTATTACCAGTTCCAATTCTCCATCTGGCTCCCTTATGAACTAAATTCCTGGACATAAGGACACTTCTCCAAGAATAGCTAGGACAGTAACCCACTTTAACCTTGTCGATATCGCCACGGGGATAGTACCTGCCTTTTAAAACTCTCTCCACCAATGATCCTTCCTTAGTTAATAGTCTCCAATACTGTTTTCCTAGGAGGCTGATATTGAAGTCAGAAAATCCTCTGAAGCCAAGACCTCCTTCCCCTTTAGCCTTTGCTAATCTCTCCCAACGCATCCAATGGATCTTCTGTTCGTCGTCCCGGGCTCCCCACCAGAACTTTGCGATTAAACCTTCTATTTCCTTGCACGTATCCTCTGGAAGTTTGAAACAACTCATAATATAACTCGGTATAGCCTGTGCGACTGCTTTAATTAAGACTTCTTTCCCTGCACGAGATAAAAATTTCTCCTTCCATCCCTTTATCTTCTTCCAAACCTTTTCCACTACCATGGTGAAAACCTCCTTTTTGGATCTCCCGAACACCACCGGTAATCCTAGATACTTGGAGTGACTATCCACCATCTTAATTCCCATCCTTTTTTGGATACTATTTTTTCTCAATGTCACGCACGTTTCGACTAAAGGAAGCCTCCGACTTGTCTAGATTCACCAGTTGGCCCGAACTACGCTGATACCTGTGTAAAATGTCCAATACACACGCTGCTTCGAAAAGGTTGGCTCGAATAAACAACAGGGAATCATCTGCAAAAAAGAGGTGTGAAATACTAGGCGCACTGTGAGCTATCTTTAAACCATGAAGCTTCTTTTCCACCACAGCCTTCTTGATGAGACCCGATAGCACATCTGCACAAAGAACAAACAAATAATGTGAGAGTGGGTCTCCTTGACAGAGACCCCTAGAGGGCATAATTTTCCTCCCCAGTTGGCCGTTAACCAGGACACAATAGGACACAGAAGAAATGCATCTCCTAATGAGTTCCACTAGACGAGGAGGGAAACCCATTGAAGAGAGAACCTGGATCACAAAATCCCACTCCAGCCGGTCATACGCTTTTGACATGTCCAGTTTAAGTGCCATATGTCCTCTTTTACCTTTCGTCTTTTTCTTGAGCCAATGGAAGCATTCCATCGCTACCAACGCGTTATCTGTAATCAACCGTCCTTGAATAAAGGCACTTTGCTCTTCGTCAACGATCTCGGGCAGGATCTTTTTTAATCTATTGGCTATTGTCTTTGTCACCAACTTCATAACCACGTTGCAAAGGCTGATAGGTCGGAACTCCTTCGGGGACGAAGGATTTTTAACCTTCGGGATTAAAGCTATGTATGTGGTATTGATGTTACTTGGATCTCTGCTATCGTTTAGGATTTCAAGCACCAAGGCACTAACTTCAGTCCCCACAACACTCCAATATTTCTGGTAGAACATTGCCGAAAGACCGTCCGAACCCGGAGCTTTCAAAAGGTGCATTTGAGCAAGAGAGTCTTTAACCTCTTCCACAGAAAAGCTTGCGTCACACCAGCTGATTTGAGTAGAATTCAGCTTACCCCTGGCTACGTCACAGACCTCAGACATGTGACTAGGATTAGAAGTCTCGAAAATGCTTTCAAAATACCCTGACAGTAAACGTTCACAATCATCGGCACCTCTCCACCAACGACCATTATCGTCTTTCAATTTTGATATATTGTTGATTCTCCTCCTCTGCTCATCTTTTTTATGAAAGAATTTCGTATTTTTATCCCCATGTTGCAACCACACTGCCCGACTTCTCTGTCTCCACGTTATTTCCTCAATTCTCAGTAACTTGTTTCTCTGTTCCTCCAAGGCTTTGTAAACTTGAATGGAGTTCTCACAAGAGTCTCATCTTGATTCATCCCTAAGTTGCTCCTCAATGCTTTTCAGCTCTTTAGATACTTCCCCAGGCCTGAAGTATTTGAAGTGGTCACTAAGATTCTGCATCTCTAATAGCTTTCCCACTGTTTGTGACCTGCTACTGCTCCAAATACCCTGGATCAACTTCTCACAACTAGGATCATTACTCCAACTTTCCTCAAACTTAAAATGGTAAGTCTTTCGTCTCTCTTTCTCAACCAAATCAGCCTCAATATCTATCCTGATAACAGCATGATCTGATCCGTGCCTTGGCAGATGAATAACCCTTATCGGATTAAACCTATTTATGAATCCGTTGAAAGTAAAAACTCTATCTAACATGCATTGTATATTGTTGATTCCCCGTCTACCATTAGTCCAAGTATATTTATAACCTTTAAAACTCAGTTCCGAGACTCCAATGGCATGAATGGCATTTCTACCCCAGAGCATTTGTTGAGAGGATCTAGCATTACCCCCCTTCTTGTCCTCCGCAGTAAGCACATCGTTAAAATCTCCGAAGCAAATAACATTATTTCCACCAGAGCTCACCAACCGCTGAAGGAGGTTCCACGTTTCTCTTTTTAAATGTTCATTAGGGAAACCATACACTCCATTAAAGTTCCAGCCATCTTCATCCACGCAGTCCTTAACCTGGCCACTTATATGGTTGAGCGAAAAGAATTTAATCTTCACCTGCAAACTCTCTATCCACAATAAAATTAAACCTCCTGAACGATTCTTCTCGGATCCTGTACAATCGACATTCAAACAACCATTGAAATCCATCCTCATTTTTAACCTCTGCACCTCTTGAACTTTGAGTTTTGTCTCCATTAGGAATACTAAGTCGGGGTTTTCGAGTCTAAGGAGCCTTAACAAGGCTCGAACTGCACGGGGGCTCCCCAATCCCCTGCAGTTCCAACTCAAGAGCTTCATTGGTGTAGGCGGTGTTGGGTCTCCAACACCACCTCTGGTAACTTTGAAGTAGCAGTACCAATAACCTCTCCGTGTCCTTTCAGCTTTTTTTCTCCTTTCTCACAGCTTTCCAAAGTGCCTTCGAGAATCATCACATCCACCAGATTATGCCTCCCACATTCAATCTCCTTTTCTACCTCCTTTGCTTGACTCACCTTCCTTGGATTTTGTTGCCTGGTCCATTTCTTGCGCCTCCCTTTTGCTTCCACTGGATTCCCTTTTCTTCCTTTTCCCACATTGGAAATATCAACCGCTCCAAAAGATTCGGCCATAGCTTCTATTTCCAAAGTGGCTTTCTTTGGCTCCTTGTCATGTTGTAACATGTTATCCCTCAAATCAGTAGCTACTACTCCCCTTTCTTTTATTATGGTAAGTTGTTGTCCCTTGCCGGCAAAAATGCAAACCTCCCTCTGCTCCACCTCCCCTTCCTCTCCTTCCTTTTCTTTCCCTTTCGCCTCACGCCGGCTATGACTCGAAGAAATATTAAACAAATTTTTGCTACACGAACTCGATGTTGACTCCTTCTTCTTGGCCTCCTCTTGGACTCTAGGTAAAGGAGATGCCCTTAACCATGCTCCAAAAGAAAGTTCTTGCTCCTCTAGATCTTCAAAGCCTTCCTCACTAAGATCCCCAACCGTCTCACAATCTTTCAGCTGGTGGCCGAGTCTTCCACAAACGAAACAAAAGGTAGGTAACCTTTCGTATATGAAATGCACCCTCAGGTTCTTATCTTTAAATCTTACCACTGTTCCCCTTTTGAGGGGCTTCTTCAAATCGATTGAGACTTTAATCCTTAGAAATCGTCCGTTTCGGTGAGCTTCCTTAAAATCCAGTTCCTCGAAATACCCGAGAATACCACCAAGTTTCTTTGCCATGGCTTCGGACCTAAGTATGAGAGGTAACTCATAGACGCGAACCCAAAACGTACCGTAGTGTAGATTCAGATCAGAAGGTTGTTCCTCCCCAGAAATTCTGCTCAACACTAACAAATTCCTATCAAAGCTCCATGGTTCATTCTTCAATACATTCTCCAAATCTCTTCTTGTAGCAAATCTGAACAGGAACAAGTTCTTACTTAACTCTTGAACCTCCACTGGATTCTTCAACCTCCATGCACTCAACATAGTGCTGATGAAAGCCCGCGAATTGAAACCACTTTCTGTCCATAGCTTCCCAGCAAGAGTTCTTTGAAATACCTCACCTTCACACACCTCCTCAAGATCCGCACTGATTCCTTCTTCTTCCTCATTTGAAAGCTGAATGTTTCTCCATTGCTCCATTAAAAGACACACTGGTAGGGAAAACTCTGAACCCTCAAACCCTAGAGCCTCTATTTGTAAACTGAGACTTAGAAAATCTGGCCAAAAAAACCAGAAGGGGATAACGAATATCAGCCGCGGCTGGGAGACAGACGAACAGGCCATCGGAAAAAGAACAAACTCAGAGTTGTTGTAAGGTTACTCTCAAATCGAAAGGAAAGGAGAGGGTAGAACACGATAAGTTTTAGAGAGAGGCCAGAGTTTCTCTCTCTACAAACACGTGGGTCACATGCATTGTTGTTCAAATTTTAACAAGGAGAATTCGCAAAAGAAAAAAATTTAAAAATAGTAGTTATTTTATAAGAGAGAATACAATTTTAAAATATTTACTAATTTTTTTTAATAAATTATTTTAATTTTTTTCACATATTTAAAAAAAATGGTTGATAAATTTTCATTATTCAATATTTAGATCTATAGTTTCATTTTTTCTATTTAATATAATTTCCAATATATGAGAAAATAACATTTATTGAAATTTTATTGACTCCTTGCATATTTGATTACTAGTTTCATTTTTTTTCATTTCATATAATTTCTACGATATGAAAAAATAAAATTGATTAAAATTTTATTGACTCGCTACATATATGAATCAGTTGTTTCAATTTTCCAATATTATAATAGTTTGTACGGTTGTACACATGTGATTTTATAAGCGCATTTGTAGACATATTCAAGAAAAAAATAAATTGTAGAATATACTTAAGGATTTTAAAAATAAAATCATTGCCTTAAATGTATCAATATAAAGGTATATATCGGTTGATACATAGTGTGTGTGGGTCGATTCATCTTGGATTAGAGTCGACTACCACGTTTTGTCAAGGCAAATGGTTCTACCTTAATTGTATTGAGTCTTAGGCTCCATCTAATTTTTCAAAACATGTAATCTGTTTTATTTGTTATTCTTCTCTCACACACACTTATATATATATATATATATATATATATATATATATAAGAAAAAAGGAAATGCACTGACAGTGTAAAATATTTTACACTGTCAACCAATCACAACCATGTATCAGAATAAAACATATTTTTATTTTAAAAATATTGATATTACATGATAATTGTAAATATTTTGATTGGTTGCATGTGTAAAACTGTCTTACACTAACAGTGCACTACCATTAAACCATATATATATATATATATATATATATATATATATATATATATATATATACATATATATATATATATATATATATATATATATATATGAGTGTGTGGGAGAAAAATAAAAAATAAAACAAATTTAAAAATAATTACAAGTTTTGAAAATATATATGCATTCATGCATCATTTTTCAATGAATTGAAATTAAGAACATACAAAATTTTCTCATCATCTTCATCATTTTTCTCTTCCTACATTCAACAATTACAAATAATCATTTTGTTGAGTGTCATCTAGATAAGATTGATAAGGTCCAATGTATGATAGTTGTAATCAAATTGGGTTGAGTATTCTTTAGGGGTTTCATTGATAAAACCAGTTATGGTTTTTCCTCCAAGATCAAGGTTGATATTTGGGTTTTTGTACAATATTTCGCAACGAGGACTCAACTGAGTGAAAGCTTTGAAGAACAGGGTTCTACCTAAATAAATTGGGGGAAGATGTACCCATAGTGAGTACAATTGGGGAACTACCTAAACATATCCTTTTATTTTCTCTCTCTCTCTCTCTCTCTCTCTCTCTCTCTCTCTCTCTCTCTCTCTTCTCTCTCTCTCTCTCTCTCTCTCTCTCTCTCCTCCCTCTCTCTCTCATTATCTTTACAATTTGATAATACATATTATGTGCAATTTGACAAACTGAAAATTGTGTTCGTGTTGAAGTATTCCAAATTGTTTTGATAATCTCAATCTAAACAATTGCAATTTGATTTTCATATCATCAACATAAAGGGAAATAGGCTTGTTTTTATTGTATACCAAGTGTTTGATAAATTGATTGAACACTAAGTGTTCGATAAATTTTCTTAGTCATTTTTGGTTTCTCAATACATTTGAAATTGATTACAAAGTGTTAATTATTCAAACATATTTTGTAAAACATAGTGATTTATACCACCCTTCGACCTGAAACCACTATGACTCCTATATGTAGAGTCGAGTACTTTATTACTGATCAAACATTATTCGTAATTGGATGACCATAAAGATAGTTGATGGGTACTCCACAAATCATGCTTAGGAACATGAGTGACCTAGACGGAATTTTCACATGTTGCGTAACAAGATAAATGTATAAGGGTCCAATATTGAACTGGACAAGGGTGACACGGTCTATGCCTTGTGTTCAATATAGACCTGAGGGCAAAAGAGTAATTGACACACAAACATTATCAAAGAAAGACTTTTGTCAGATCACATGACAGTTTTGTAACTTGGATAACAATGATGTGTTGCTAGAAATCACCTACTGTTTATTATATTAAATATGTGATTTAATACAATTTTCAACATCACGAGAACCTACAAGTTCACACACATAAGGACAAATTAATGAGAGATAGAATAAATAAGATAAATAATAAACATTTTAATATACAATGTACTTAAGAGAATTACGGAACACTGTAAGAAACTATGCACTTAAGTGAATTGTAAAACATCGTAAGGTACGATGCACTTAAATGTGTGTTTTAGCTTGCAACGTGCACAAGTGGTTTTACAAATAGAACCATTGTGTAGAAGCTCTTACGCTTGATGAAATTAGGTTTGCGAAACCCTAGCCGTAATTTCTCTCATTCTCTCTCACTTAATATTTTTATTCGTAGTAGCTAGCACTGATATTGAAGGAACTTTGTTCGTGTGGACAGAGTAGAGGTGTTGTTCTTCATCCAACGCTCGTAATCATTCATCTGATTCTGCATCAAAGATGTTGTTGTTTTTGTTATTGTTTAGGTTGTTTCTGGCTTTTGTCAATGTTGAATGGTAAACGAAATATTGTTATATTTTGGAATAACTTCCCAATATTGTCAATCAAAGAAAAGATTCTCTACTATATTGTTTTCTTTGGTGACAACATTGATAAATTTATTTCTAATTATATTGCAATGTTGTTGTTTCACAAAAGAAGATATAATCTTTTTCTTGAATATTACAACACACAAAGAAATTGGTGAATAGTAAAAAATTCTAAAAGGAAATAATACATGTTACTTCATATTTTTTTACCATGCACCATTTTTTTTTTTTTGCAATAGAAGTAATTTATTACCTCTATGGATTTTGAAACCGGGGTGAAAATCCCTATTTTTTTATTTTTTAAATTAAAAAATAAAAAACCTTTTACTCGGTTTTGAGTAAGAACTAAGGGGAAACGTAACTCAGTTTTGTCTATAATGAATCTTGGATGTACATTCTTAAAGTAACAATGCTAAAGATATTAACAACACATCAATCCACAAGAAACTCTCTACATCCAATAAAAACGCGAACATCACCATTATATATCTTGGACACTACGTTGTTAAACTCAAACATTGAACATCACCATTATATATCTTGGACACCAACCTTGAACCAAAAACTAAGATGATTTGTGGAGTACCTGTTAGGAAAAAACAAGCATAGAGAAAATGAGAAACACAATAATCACACAAGAGATTAATGTGAAAACTCCAAAACCAGAGAAAAAACCACGACCGTTGTCAAATGGCAACAGGAGAATAACACTATGTGAAAATTGTTACAACACATAGACTACACTCAACCACCCTAAGGCCCCAATACAACCACACTCTTCAAAGCAAATATTTAACTACCCCTCACAACACTCTAAAACCAAGAGTCTATGAGAAAATAAAAAAGTCAAATTCAAGATTTAAATGTTTTTGACTGGTACATCTTGGAATGAATAACTTGAATCATATATATAGCATTGGATTCCCACTTCCTTCATAAAACTAAGCGATGTGAGACTTCAAATAAATTTTATATATATATATATATATCCTTAGACTCTCTCTTCATTCACAAAACTAAGCGATGTGAGACTTCTTTAACATGTATATTTTCAACCAACCCCAACAGTACATATCAAATATCTTTATGGTCATCCAATTACGAACAATGTTTGGTGTTGAAACATAATCTCTTATTTTCTAACTAAACATTTATTTTCATTTTCAATCATTTTTTTATATCAGAAGCAAATACATACAAAAGCTTTTGAAAATATATTTCATACAAAACAATGGGTATGCAACAAAATCCAACATTTATTCTTCTTCAAGATTAATAGTAATGACGATAAATCACATTAGTCAAGAATATGTACTTACCAAAACAATGAAAACTAAGAATCTTTCTATTTTAATATATATATATATATATATATATGGTTTTGCTAACGTAGACTCACTTGTTTTTATGAAAGTCTATTTTAGCAGCGTGCACCTTATGATGCATTTGACCATTTTTTAGTTAAAGTTTACTAAAACACACTTTCATAAAAACAAGTGGTTGTATTATAGCAAACCTGGGGTTTGCTATAATACACCCACTTTTTTTTTTATGAATGTGTATTTTAACAACATACACCTTGAGGTGCATTTAAGGATTTTTTAATTAAAATTTGCAAAACTAAATCTTCATCCAAACAAGTGGATCTACGTTATATACATTTGCTGGAGAACGAATCTTTTACAAATTCCACCTTTCCCCTCAGTTGCATATCCACCGAGGAGAAAAGTCTCTCTCTCTCTCTCTCATGTTTTAATACTAGAGTAAAATGTCTAATTCACAACCTTGTCTTGTCTGCTTTGACGGCCGAATGAAAATGACCTTTTCAAAACTTTATTTTAAGTTTAAATGATCATTGCATGGACTTTTTCATTAAATAAGTATCCAGCTAGATTTATTTGAAAACATAAAAACTGATGTTTACTTTTACTTTAAACTACTAAATTTTTAGCAAAAAGATTCAATTCAAAACTGTTCTATAAACACAGTAGCAAGTTCTGCGGAACGGAACAACTCAACCTAAAATCTCTTAGCATATGGGTGCGTCATGTCTTGTTCCCTCTTTCGTTCACTTCCATATTTTTTGACTAGGAGATGAAAATAAATCAGAAGCACGTATCAAATTGCTCCGGAACCGGAAGTTCTTAACGTGTATATCAGTATGTATATTATCCACACAATCAAGTTCATGCAAATGCATGCATCTTTGTCTGTGACTTCTAGCTACATGTAGTATAGTAGTAATATAATAGTAGTATATTTTAATGAAAAATCCTATGAAAGTGACTGATAATATTATGGAAACAATCATTTACGCAGTAATAAAGTCAATTGTTTGTTTGTATATATGATGTGATAGTGAAAAAACAAATGTCACTTATTACATGTTCGACAATCACGCACACATGGACCAGTCTATTAGTAGTATGCATGTTTTATTTCAAAATATTTTCTGATGATATTTGTTTTATGCTACTCCCTCCGTCCCAAATTATAAGACGTTTTGAGCTTTTCACACAAATTAAGAAACTTAATTATTACTTTATGGGAAAGACAAATTATGTATAACTTTACAGTAATGCCCCTCATAATTATATAGGAGAGAGAAATTAAAAGAGTTGAAAGAATAAATAATAATAAATATTTGAGGGTATATTGGAGAAGATGTTATTTATATTACATTGGGAATATAAGGTGACTTATAATTTAGGACAAATTTTTTTGGCAAAGTGACTTATAATTTGGGACGGAGGGAGTAACTGTTGTGTAGAAAGAGTTCGTGCAATTGTTGGCTTGCTTCTGCCGACGTAATGGAAATGCAACGTTGGGTCACATGCATTGTTTTTTTTTTTTTTATGGAAACGGTATTTTCATTAATGAGAGGAAAAGACCGATATTGAAGTAGAATCGGACTGAATGAGACAAACCCCCAACCAAGTCCTATCCCCAAACAAATGGCCTACCTTAACAATGTTGTGAGCCAAAGAGTTCATAGTTCTAGGAATAAACATAAAGGAAGCCAAAACAAAATTACTAGCTAATGTACGGCAATCCTCTGCTAAGAGCTTTAAATCCGTGATATCAATGCATAGATTCAGGCAAGCAATGGCAGATTTGGATTCAGACTGAACCTGCACCTTAGCGATATTAATATCCTTGGCAAGCTTCAAACACCACCTTATAGCAAGTGCCTCTGCAGTGAGTGGATCCAGTTTCATCTTCTCCCGTTTGCTAGCAGAAAGAACAGTCGTTTTATTCTCATCACCGATAATACACCCAAAAGCAACATAACCATCCTGAAAAACACCAGCATCGACTTGGATTGTATGAAATCCCAAACTTCCAATGTCCTCCACCACGGGTATTTTGTTCTTAATGCAAATATCCGTATTCCACATGTTGAATTCAACAACACGGAAGCTAGCATCACTGGCTACCTTGAGAGGGCAAGCAACTTTGGACTGGAAAACCAGTAGATTCCTAGCATGCCAAATACCAAACAATAATGAACCGAAATTCTGGGTTAAACATTTGTCCCTGCCCTTTAGAATAAATTCCACCCAATCAGCAAAAACTAGTCCCTCCTGCACACGCAGCCCTGGTGAGGAAGAGAAAAGAACTCGTCTCGCAAAATCACACTGCATAAATAGGTGATCAACAGATTCTACAGCAAAATTACACATGGGGCAAGATGGATCCAGCAATATACCTTTTTTCCTTAGATTATCCCGCGTCGGAAGAATGTTCTTGGTGGCTCTCCATAGAAAATTTTGCACCTTGTTACTGAGAGGAACATTCCAAATGAGCTGCCAGACTTTCCTCTTAACAGTGCGCGAAGGACCTGGTTGAAGAGCAGCTCTATCCGACAAGCATATGTGATACGCAGATTTAACCGAGTAAATTCCATCCTTTTCCCAATGCCACACTATGTCATATTGAGAATCACATATGGAAAGAGGAATACTAAGAATGGAGACAGCCGTGTCTTTGTCGAAACTAGCTTCAATAAGATCCTGTTTCCATCTGCGGTTGTCATGGTCAATGAGTTCCGCCACTTTGAAATCAGACCCTCAATTGCCGTGGCAGCCTATAACCTTAAAACCATTGACAGTAGGAATCCATCTATCCAGGAGCACTGACACATTATTACCAGTTCCAATTCTCCATCTGGCTCCCTTATGAACTAAATTCCTGGACGTAAGGACACTTCTCCAAGAATAGCTAGGACAGTAACCCACTTTAGCCTTGTCGATATCGCCACGGGGATAGTACCTGCCTTTCAAAAGTCTCTCCACCAATGATCCTTCCTTAGTTAATGGTCTCCAATACTGTTTTCCTAGGAGGCTGATATTGAAGTCAGAAATTCCTCTGAAGCCAAGACCTCCTTCCCCTTTAGCCTTTGTTAATCTCTCCCAACGAATCCAATGGATCTTCTGTTCGCCGTCACGGGCTCCCTACCAGAACTTTGCGATTAAACCTTCTATTTCCTTGCACGTATCCTCTGGAAGTTTGAAACAACTCATAATATAACTCGGTATAGCCTGTGCGACTGCTTTAATTAAGACTTCTTTCCCTGCACGAGATAAAAAAATTTCCTTCCATCCCTTTATCTTCTTCCAAACCTTTTCCACTACCGTGGTGAAAACCTCTTTTTTGGATCTCCCGAACACCACCGGTAAGCCTAGATACTTAGAGTGACTATCCACCATCTTAATTCCCATCCTTCCTTGGATACTATTTTTATCAATGTCACGCACGTTTCGACTAAAGGAAGCCTCCGACTTGTCTAGATTCACCCGCTGGCCCGAACTACGCTGATACCTGTGTAAAATGTCCAATACACACGCTGCTTCGGAAAGGTTGGCTCGAATAAACAACAGGGAATCATCTGCAAAAAAGAGGTGTGAAATACTAGGCGCACTGTGAGCTATCTTTAAACCATGAAGCTTCTTTTCCACCACAGCCTTCTTGATGAGACCCGATAGCACATCTACACAAAGAACAAACAAATAAGGTGAGAGTGGGTCTCCGTCCTAGAGGGCATAATTTTCCTCCCCGGTTGGCCGTTAACCAGGACACAATAGGACACAGAAGAAATGCATCTCCTAATGAGTTCCACTAGACGAGGAGGGAAACCCATTGAAGAGAGAACCTGGATCACAAAATCCCACTCCAGCCGGTCATACGCTTTCGACATGTCCAGTTTAAGTGCCATATGTCCTCTTTTTCCTTTCGTCTTTTTCTTGAACCAATGGAAGCATTCCATCGCTACCAACGCGTTATCTGTAATCAACCGTCCTTGAATAAAGGCACTTTGCTCTTCGTCAACGATCTCAGGCAGGATCTTGTTTAATCTATTGGCTATTGTCTTTGTCACCAACTTCATAACCACGCTGCAAAGGCTGATAGGTCGGAACTCCTTTGGGGACGAAGGATTTTTAACCTTCGGGATTAAAGCTATGTGTGTGGTATTGATGTTACTTGGATCTCTGCTACCGTTTAGGATTTCAAGCACCAAGGCACTAACTTCAGTCCCCACAACACTCCAATATTTCTGGTAGAACATCGCCAGAAGACCGTCCGGACCCGGAGCTTTCAAAGGGTGCATTTGAGCAAGAGAGTCTTTAACCTCCTCCACAGAAAAGCTTGCGTCACACCAGCTGATTTAAGTAGAATTCAGCTTACCCCTGGCTACATCACAGACCTCAGACATGTGACTAGGATTAGAAGTCTCGAAGATGCTTTCAAAATACCCTGACAGTAAACGTTCACAATCATCGGCACCTCTCCACCAACGACCATTATCGTCTTTCAATTTTGAGATATTGTTGATTCTCCTCCTCTGCTCATCTTTTTTATGAAAGAATTTCGTATTTTTATCCCCATGCTGCAACCACACTGCCCGACTTCTCTGTCTCCACGTTATTTCCTCAATTCTCAGTAACTTGTTTCTCTGTTCCTCCAAGGCTTTGTAAACTTGAATGGAGTTCTCACAAGAGTCCCATCTTGATTCATCCCTAAGTTGCTCCTCAATGCATTTCAGCTCTTTAGATACTTCCCCAGGCCTGAAGTATTTGAAGTGGTCACTAAGGTTCTGCATCTCTAATAGCTTTCCCACTGTTTGTGACCTGCTACTGCTCCAAATACCCTGGATCAACTTCTCACAACTAGGATCATTACTCCAACTTTCCTCAAACTTAAACTAGTAAGTCTTTCGTCTCTCTTTCTCAACCAAATCAGCCTCAATATCTATCCTGATAACTGCATGATCTGATCCGTGCCTTGGCAGATGAATAACCCTTATCGGATTAAACCTATTTATGAATCCGTTGATAGTAAAAACTCTATCTAACATGCATTGTATATTGTTGATTCCCCGTCTACCATTAGTCCAAGTATATTTATAACCTTTAAAACTCAGTTCCGAGACTCCAATGGCATGAATGGCATTTCTACCCCAGAGCATTTGTTGAGAGGATCTAGCATTACCCCCCTTCTTGTCCTCCGCAGTAAGCACATCGTTAAAATCTCCGAAGCAAATAACATTATTTCCACCAGAGCTCACCAACCGCTGAAGGAGGTTCCACGTTTCTCTTTTTAAATGTTCATTAGGGAAACCATACACTCCATTAAAGTTCCAGCCATCTTCATCCACGCATTCCTTAACCTGGCCACTTATATGGTTGAGCGAAAATGATTTAATCTTCACCTGCAAACTCTTTATCCACAATAAAATTAAACCTCCTGAACGATTCTTCCCGGATCCTGTACAATCGACATTCAAACAACCATTGAAATCCATCCTCATTTTTAACCTCTGCACCTCTTGAACTTTGAGTTTTGTCTCCATTAGGAATACTAAGTCGGGGTTTTCGAGTCTAAGGAGCCTTAACAAGGCTCGAACTGCACGGGGGCTCCCCAATCCCCTGCAGTTCCAACTCAAGAGCTTCATTGGTGTAGGCGGTGTTGGGTCTCCAACACCACCTCTGGTAACTTTGAAGTAGCAGTACCAATAACCTCTCTGTGTCCTTTCAGCTTTTTTTCTCCTTTCTCACAGCTTTCCAAAGTGCCTTCGAGAATCATCACATCCACCAGATTATGCCTCCCACATTCAATCTCCTTTTCTACCTCCTTTGCTTGACTCACCTTCCTTGGATTTTGTTGCCTGGTCCATTTCTTGCGCCTCCCTTTTGCTTCCACTGGATTCCCTTTTCTTCCTTTTCCCACATTGGAAATATCAACCGCTCCAAAAGATTCGGCCATAGCTTCTATTTCCAAAGTGGCTTTCTTTGGCTCCTTGTCATGTTGTAACATGTTATCCCTCAAATCAGTAGCTACTACTCCCCTTTCTTTTATTATGGTAAGTTGTTGTCCCTTGCCGACAAAAATGCAAACCTCCCTCTGCTCCACCTCCCCTTCCTCTCCTTCCTTTTCTTTCCCTTTCGCCTCACGCCGGCTATGACTCGAAGAAATATTAAACAAATTTTTGCTACACGAACTCGATGTTGACTCCTTCTTCTTGGCCTCCTCTTGGACTCTAGGTAAAGGAGATGCCCTTAACCATGCTCCAAAAGAAAGTTCTTGCTCCTCTAGGTCTTCAAAGCCTTCCCCACTAAGATCCCCAACCGTCTCACAATCTTTCAGCAGGTGGCCGAGTCTTCCACAAACGAAACAAAAGGTAGGTAACCTTTCGTATATGAAATCCACCCTCAGGTTCTTATCTTTAAATCTTGCCATTGTTCCCCTTTTGAGGGGCTTCTTCAAATCGATTGAGACTTTAATCCTTAGAAATCGTCCGTTTCGGTGAGCTTCCTTAAAATCCAGTTCCTCGAAATGCCCGAGAATACCACCAAGTTTCTTTGACATGGCTTCGGACCTAAGCATGAGAGGTAACTCATAGACGCGAACCCAAAACGTACCGTAGTGTAGATTCAGATCAGAAGGTTGTTCCTCCCCAGAAATTCTGCTCAACACTAACAAATTCCTATCAAAGCTCCATGGCCCGTTCTTCAATACATTCTCCGGATCTCTTCTTGTAGCAAATCTGAACAGGAACAAGTTCTTACTTAACTCTTGAACCTCCACTGGATTCTTCAACCTCCATGCACTCAACATAGTGCTGATGAAAACCCGCAAATTGAAACCACTTTCTGTCCATAGCTTCCCAGCAAGAGTTCTTTGAAATACCTCACCTTCACACACCTCCTCAAGATCCGCACTGATTCCTTCTTCTTCCTCCTTTGAAAGCTGAATGTTTCTCCATTGCTCCATTAAAAGACACACTGGTAGGGAAAACTCTGAACCCCCAAACCCTAGAGCCTCTATTTGTAAACTGAGACTTAGAAAATCTGGCCAAAAAAACCAGAAGGGGATAACGGAGACCAGCCGCGGCTGGGAGACAGACGAACAGGCCGTCGGAAAAAGAACAAACTCAGAGTTGTTGTAAGGTTACTCTCAAATCGAAAGGAAAGGAGAGGGTAGAACACGATAAGTTTTAGAGAGAGGCCAGAGTTTCTCTCTCTACAAACACGTGGGTCACATGCATTGTTGTTCAAATTTTAACAAGGAGAATTCGCAAAAGAAAAAAATTTAAAAATAGTAGTTATTTTATAAGAGAGAATACAATTTTAAAATATTTACTAATTTTTTTTAATAAATTATTTTAATTTTTTTCACATATTTAAAAAAAATGGTTGATAAATTTTCATTATTCAATATTTAGATCTATAGTTTCATTTTTTCTATTTAATATAATTTCCAATATATGAGAAAATAACATTTATTGAAATTTTATTGACTCCTTGCATATTTGATTAGTAGTTTCATTTTTTTCATTTCATATAATTTCTACGATATGAAAAAATAAAATTGATTAAAATTTTATTGACTCGCTACATATATGAATCAGTTGTTTCAATTTTTCAATATTATAATAGTTTGTACGGTTGTACATATGTGATTTTATAAGCGCATTTGTAGACATATTCAAGAAAAAAATAAATTGTAGAATATACTTAAGGTATATGTCGGTTGATACATAGTGTGTGTGGGTCGATTCATCTTAGATTGGAGTCGACTCCCAGGTTTTGTCAAGGCAAATGGTTCTACCTTAATTGTATTGAGTCTTAGGCTCCATCTAATTTTTCAAAACATGTAATCTGTTTTATTTGTTATTCTTCTCTCACACACACTCATATATATATATATATATATATATATATATATATATATATATATATATATATATATATATAAGAAAAAAGGAAATGCACTGACAGTGTAAAATATTTTACACTGTCAACCAATCACAACCATGTATCAGAATAAAACATATTTTTATTTTAAAAATATTGATATTACATGATAATTGTAAACATTTTGATTGGTTGCATGTGTAAAACTGTCTTACACTAACAGTGCACTACCATTAAACCATATATATATATATATATATATATATATATATATATATATATATATATATATATATGAGTGTGTGGGAGAAAAATAAAAAATAAATCAAATTTAAAAATAATTACAAGTTTTGAAAATATATATGCATTCATGCATCATTTTTCAATGAATTGAAATTAAGAACATACAAAATTTTCTCATCGTCTTCAACATTTTTCTCTTCCTACATTCAACAATTACAAATAATCATTTTGTTGAGTGTCATCTAGATAAGATTAATAAGGTCTAATGTATGATAGTTGTAATCAAATTGGGTTGAGTATTCTTTAGGGGTTTCATTGATAAAACCAGTTATGGTTTTTCCTCCAAGATCAAGGTTGATATTTGGGTTTCTGTACAATATTTCGCAACGAGGACTCAACTGAGTGAAAGCTTTGAAGAACAGGGTTCTACCTAAACAAATTGGGGGAAGATGTACCCATAGTGAGTACAATTGGGGAACTACCTAAACATATCCTTTTATTCTCTCTCTCTCTCTCTCTCTCTCTCTCTCTCTCTCTCTCTCTCTCTCTCTTTCTCTCTCTCTCTCTCTCTCTCTCTCTCTCTCTTCTCTCTCTCTCTCCCTCCCTCTCTCTCTCTCATTATCTTTACAATTTGATAATACATATTATGTGCAATTTGACAAACTGAAAATTGTGTTCGTGTTGAAGTATTCCAAATTGTTTTGACAATCTCAATCTAAACAATTGCAATTTGATTTTCATATCATCAACATAAAGGGAAATAGGCTTGTTTTTATTGTATACCAAGTGTTTGATAAATTGATTGAACACTAAGTGTTCGATAAATTTTCTTAGTCATTTTTGGTTTCTCAATACATTTGAAATTGATTACAAAGTGTTAATTATTCAAACGTATTTTGTAAAACATATTGATTTACTTTCTCATCATTGTTATAAGTTTTGTTATTGCTTAGGCGCATATCTGATTCTTTCGATAACAGTTCGGGATAGACGAGTGTCAATCTAGAATTGCTTTCGCTTTCCATAGTAAATATTTTTAAAACAGATTTTTAATCAAAGAAAATTTTATTTACGATCTATTCACCCCCCCCCCCCCCCCCCACCCCCCTTCTAGATCATTGTCCTCGTCTAGCAGAAGATCCATTTCATGCTCATCACGAGGTTTATCAGAAACTTCGTTTACTAGAGCTATATGATCTTTCTCTAGAGCTTTATTTACTTTTAACAGAATTTAATTCTTCTTTCAAAAGATCATATTGATTTTTCAATATTTTCATGTGTCTGACTTTCTATTGACATCTTCCCATGAGATCATGAATGAAAGTAATTAAATTAGAATGAGATAGTTTAGAAAATACCTCATCGCATTCCTCATACTCTGAGCTAGAATCCGAGTCAGATTCTTCTTCAGAAGATGTAAGAGCCATCAAAGCAAGGTTGGGTAGCTCTTTATCCTTTTCAGAGTCTTCTTCACTGTCAAGTTCATTCCATGTTGCCATGATACTTTTCTTGAACTTGTTTCTGAAGCTATCCTTTTGAACGCTTCCCTTCTTTGACTTGTCCTTTTGCAATTCTGGACAGTCAGCAATGAAGTGAACATGCTTTTTTGCATTTGAAGCATCCTTTCTGATCATCCTCTTTTCTGACAGATTCATCTTGAATGAGCTGCAACTCATGGCTCTGAAGCTTGCTGATAAGACTTTTAAGACTTAATGTGTTTAAGTATTTATCCTCCTACATAGTTGTCACTTTACGTCCGTATCTGACAGAAACACTCCTAAGAATTTTTTTGACATGATCAGATGTAGTGTAGCTCTTGTTCAGAACCTGAAGTCCAGATACAAGAAGTTGAAATCTAGAAGGTTTCAATATCATCCTCTTTCATTCTCAACAGCTCATATTGTTGAATAAGAAGGTTAGAATTAGCTTCCTGAACTTATTGATTCGCTTCATAAGTAGAACATAGGTATTTGAAAATGGTATTTGCAGTAGATTTATCAATAATTTTGATGTACTCTGAGTGAGGTAGAGCATCAACTAAGATGCCTATAACTCTATGATATTTTCTATAAATATTTTTTTGAGCTGGTGTGAGAGTTTTTTCTATCAGACGCCATTCCAACTCCATTGACTGCAATATCAATGTCATCTTCTAAAATATCCCACAACTCATCATCAAGACCTATTATATGAGTATACATCTTCCTCTTCCACCATTAAAACTCAGTAGAGTCTCCACTAAAAATTGAAGGTCTAGTTGTATAATTTTTCTTTTCTGAGTTAATATAATCATGATTTATAGCAAAATGTGGGTAAGGAGTTCCACTATCAGATTCAAACACTCCAGACATTGTTCAATGTATTTTCCTCAATATATTTTTTGCACCACTATTAAGCGTTAGGAACATACCGTGCTCTGATGCCAATTGAAGGTGAGGAAAACACATGAATGAGGGATTGAATTGTGTTTACTATTTCTTTCTTTTTAATCTCTTGGTCAGATTTTAAACACAAGTTATAAAATCAGATTCAGTCAGAGGTAGGCAGCAAATATAAAATGAAAGAAAGAAGAATAACACATAGAGGTATCATGGTTCCTCTCATAACACTAGTGCAGAAATATGAAATTACACCCGTTTTTATATATTTAACACCTATTATTGGAGGGTGTGAATTCAACGGGTGAGAAATGTCTGACAAATTTACACCCGTTTTAAAACGGGTGTAAATTTGATGTTATATTACACTCTTTTTTATAGAAATCGGGTGTAAATTTTTACATATATACATTTATAGATGGTATATTACACCCTTTTTTTGTTTAAAAAGGGTGTATATACATTCCAGTTTACACCCTATTTTATAGAAAACGGGTGTAAATTTGATGTTATATTACAATCTTTTTTATAGAAATCGGGTGTAAATTTTTGAATATATACATTTATAGATGGTATATTACACCCTTTTTTGGTTTAAAACGGATGTATATATATTCCACTTTACACCCTATTTTATAGAAAACGGGTGTAAATGTGTAAATAATAGCATTTCAATCAAACGAATTTACACCAAATTTCATAAACATCGGATGTAAAAAAAGAAGAGTGCTACTCAATCTAAGCCTGTTACTCACCCTGTTGCTAAGAAAAAAAAGGCAGCAAAGAAGAAGAGTACTACTCAATCTGTTGTGAAGAAAAAGAGGTGCAGTGAGAGATTCAAGGAGGTGAGGAATACAAGACAAATTGGTGGAGTTGGTTCAACATCTGAAGCACCTTTGATTTTAGATGAAGAGCCATCTGTGAAGAAAAAAAACAAGTGGGAGGATATTGAAAGGAGAATGACTCAGTAATTAGGAACATTATGACTATTTTGTGTTCTGCTTTTTTTTGTAACACTTTGACATTATGTAATACTTTGTTCTCCTTTGTTAAGGCTCTGCTTTGTTCTGTAACACTTTGCATCAGTTATTATGTAATGATATTGAGACATTTAGTAATGCCAATTAACTTTGTTTGGAACCTTTAAAATTCTTGTGTTCTGCTATTGAAACATCTAGTAATTAGGAACATTACTGATGTCAATCTTGTTTGGAACCTTTAACATTCTTGTGTTCTGTTGTCAAAACAATGTATACTAGTAAACACAAGACAACAATTACAACAATGTATACAATAACATTAACAAGAGTTTTAACACTCAAGACATCAAATACAACAATGTATACAATAACTAGGCAATAAACACAACTGTAACAAATTTGATTCATCAACAAGAGTTTTTTCATTCATAACCAAAAACAACAATTACATTAATACACAATAATTGGATAAACTTCATTACAGTGCAATAAGCTTCATTACATTACATTGATCCTTATTTGTTACACGACCCAAAAAGAAAAAAAATACATGAGGCAATAAGCACAACTATAACAAAATTGATCTTAATCCTTAAGCTAGACACATTTCTCTTCAATTCTTCAATCTCCTTGGTAAAAGATATCTCCATTTTGCTCATTAGATCTACAATCTCTCCTTCCATGAAAGTTGTTTCTTCTCCACCAAAAAACTCGTCATCCCAATGGAATAAGTTGCAGTCATCTTCTTTGCCTCAAAACCTGCACTTCCAATACTTTCTACCAGAATTTGCCATCGATTTTGAAACAAACATCTTCATCTTCATATTATGGCCGCATCTTGGAATTTTTCTTCCATTAGAGGACGTGCTAGAGTTTGAACATACTTGTTTACTCATAATTTCGGTTGAAGAAGAAGAAGAGATGAAATGAAGAATATAAGAGATGCAGGATGAAAAGGACAGAAGGGGGAAGCAGGATGCGATGAAGACGTGCAAAGGGTTGCTCAAGTATTTTAGGGCAAGTTGTGGAAGGAAGAAGACTAAGTTAATGTTTTTTGACTTAGGGGTATTTTGGACATTGCATCTCATCATTAACCCATGTGGCATTTAAAATTAAAAGAAAAGATGAAAAAAAATGACACATAAGCAATTTTGGTGATGTGGCATGCAAAAGGTCTACCATGAAAAAATTTTGAAAAGTCAGGGTATTTTATGCAAGTTTTTTTTTCTAGGGGGGTTTTTCAAATCTCGCCTATATGGCATGGGTGAAAATGGGTATTAACCCTATATATATATATATATATATATATATATATATATATATATATATATATATATATATATATATATATATACAAATCGAAGATACAAGTTTCATATACAATTTCATTTCGCTCTAATTCTTCATATAATGACGTAAGCGTTGGAGTGCTAAACTTGCAGGTACACTCTACTGTACCGTATCAGAGGTTGTGCTCCACGGTCACCTTTGTTGAACTTCTCATTTCTGGTTCTAAGACAGAATAAAATTCAAAAATTCCAAATGTGTTGTCTTAGAAGGGGACTTTTATGGTCAATGAATAATATTTATTACTAACATATGCTTGGCTTGAGTCATTTTCTTCTTTATCAAGCATGTTAAGCAATTTAAAATATTTATGCAAAGCATGGCATTATGAAAGTTTGGAGGTGCCAAAAGCAATCAATCAAGGTCAAAATCATGCAAATGCCCAGATGGAGAAAAAAGGGCTAAAAGTATTCTGATAATCGATTAGACCAAAGGAATACTTCATTATAACTTACTTCTTCGTCAAGTGTTCAAATGTGATCATAATATATCTCTTCCAAAACTAAATCAAATAAGCTCATTATTAAAGATAACGCCAAATCTTAATCTTTTAGAAGATCTAATTGATTAAACCTAGTTTAAATTAATTAGAGAGTTCATTTTTGAAATATTTTTCAATTTTATCTTTTTTAGGCCAAATATCCACTAATTTATAAACTGCTAGCGAATATTTTCCCAGTGATTAAAAAGAATGGCACTCTCAAAGTATGTATTAACATTAGAGATTTAAATGTCACCACTCTAAAAAACGAATATCCAATGCTAGTAGCAGAAATGCTAGTTGATTATGCAACTAGTTTCTAGTATTTAAGTCTTCTGGATGGTTATTTGGGTTATATCAAAAAATTTATTGCAGATGTAGATGTATCCACAATGGCATTTTTATGCCTTAAGGCCTTAGGCACGTATGAGTGGGTGGTGATGCCTTTTGTCCTAAAACATGCTGGCGTGACCTAAAAGAAGGTAATGAACTCTATGTTTCATGACTTTATTGAAACATTTAGGTATATATATATATATATGACATAGTCATCAAATTCTCATCAGAAAGTGGTCACTTATACCACCTTTGACAGTCCTTTGAAAGGATGAGGAAATACGGACTTAAGATGAATCCATTAAAGTGTTTTTTGTGTGTCCATGCTGGAGATTTTCTAGGCTTCATGTTCCATAAGAAAGGCATCGAAATAGACTTGAACAAGACTAAGGCAGTACTCAACATAGAGCCTCCGACTAATAAAAAACAACTTCAGTCACTACTTGGGAAGATAAATGTTCTAAGAAGATTTATATCGAATCTAAGTGGCAAGACAAAGGTATGCTCACCGTAACTACGTCTGAAGAAAGAGGAAGGATTCAGATGGGAACCAGAACATCAAAAACGTTTGATGACATAAAGATGTACATGTCGAAGCCTCTTGTATTGTTACCCCAATGAGAGAAAAAAATATGAAATTGTATATTTCTGCATTGGATTCAACAATAGATAATATGTTAGCCCAAGAATATGATGATGATAAGTTGTACGCACGTATGTGAGGTGACGGTTTGGTAAAATGTGGTCATGATGACTAATTAAAAAATAATAATAAACGTTAATTGATGTGATGTGTATAGGCTATTTGAACATGTCGAAGAGTTACAAAAAATACCACATTTCTTCCATCTTACACATATGATCGAAAATGACATTTTTGGGGGAATTTTTTAGTCTAGAATTTCTAGTTGAAGAATAATCAACAAAGAATGCTACATTAAGGAGATACTAAATGTTAGTATTTATTGACAAGCATCGACAAGTACAAACACATCGACTGGAGCATTTCGACTAACATGATGAACATAATTTGGAACAATATCAAAAACAAATATAGCTGATCTTTTCACACAATGCCAAAGTCAAAGTGTTCGACAGACTTCAAGGACTTAATATATTTTAGAATCCAAAGACTTGAAAGAAGTTATCTCATCACTAGAGTTTTTCACAAACTAACTTTGACAAGAAGGCAATTATATACTTGGAGTAGTTATGAACGTGTGATAATGGTTTTCAGCCGTTTGCAAGTTTTGACAACATGGAGGTGCTTCAAAAGACTGAATTGCATGTTCTTGATACATGTCCACTCTCTATGAACCAATTGTCAGAGATGGTTATCTTTAGATTAATATAAATAACAAGGACATGCATTGTAATTGAGGTCGCAAAATTCATATATTTCTCTATAAAACTAGAGTAGCTGAGTCAAAGAGCGAAACAGTTTGTGAGGAACGTGTTTGAGTCTGTTTCCCTTTCTTTCATTGTTTTCATGTTTCCTTAATTGAAAATTTTTTCTTTAATTGTCATTTACTACATTTTTCGTTTATTATCATGATCTAAGATTTTTCGCTAATAAAGTTTGTCTGTTTTGTCTTCTTACATACATTCACATTCAATTCACAAATATTTTTTCTTAGAGGTGGCAAGACAGATTGTGGCCCGTGGGGCCGGCCCACCCGCCCGCCAAAAAAATGGCGGGTTGGGTTAGAATTTTTTGCCCGCCTACCTATCCAGACCACCCCGCCTTAAGTACGCCTCACTTTAAGCCCGCCAAAAAAGGGGCGGGTTAGCCCGTTGGCCTAGTTGTCAAGCACACAAAACTATACTTGAACTATAGTTTTGAAACTCTTGTTAATGGTTCTATTTTAGGTGAAATTTCTTGATGGTTTTAGACTTTTAGTTGCCATTTTATGCTTTCTAATTGTCGGTTTGATACTTTCTAATAGAAATGTAAAAAAAAAAACCTTTTAATTTATTAAAAAATGAAGAAAAAAATAATCTAAAAACCTTTTACACCCAATTTCACTTGGCAGACTTGTCCGTCCCACTCATTTTTTGGCGGACTTAAGGTGGTTTGCCCATTTTACCATCCCTACTTTTTCGTATATATTTGTTTTATACATATTGTTATTGAGATTTTTCAAATTAATCTCATAAATGAACTAAACCTGTGATCGCTTGCTATAAACATACGCAAACACCATCTCACTAAAATAATTGACAATATTAAAAATAAAATAAAAATTAGAAACATATTACAACAATTATAAATATGTAACAGAAACATAACGGAAACATACATTTAAATTATTATTTTTATTGCCAAATTTAAGATATTATTACATTTCATCAATATTTAGATACAAGAATAGTGTAAATAAGATTTGAACATGAAAAGAAACTACTTATTGGAAGAGTTTTACCTTCACATTTGGAAACTCCAAAAAGTTGAATTCTTCTCTTGTTGTAAAGAAGATCACATAAAGTTTGATCTCTGCTGCTATCAACCTCGCTTCTCTTAATAAATCAACTATTAATATTACTCTATAAAACAACATACATAGAATAATAAATTATTAAGCAGAAACTACATTTTCCTTAAATAAAATGTATTATTGGATAAACATATTTAACCAACACAACAAACTAAAGATCCCAAAGAGAACCGAAATCACAAATCTTGGAATCCCAAAAGAATTCATCCACTTTTGACAACTCAAGAATCATGTTTTGTTCTGGTAGTAAAGAGCATGATCCATTTTTCTCACTACATTCTTGCTCCCCCAAGTTCAACAAACTATCCCACCACATTTCATCAACACAATCTCTACCATTTGTCACCATAGTCTCTTTGTCATCACGATCTTTCGCGACAGTAACCTCATTAGTCGAAACCATCGCTATTGGTTTAACAATAGTATTATGTTTCTCATTCAACCAACGCGAGTGAGATGAAAAAGTTCGAGGTTGAGGCTTAATAACTTCATGAGCTTTCATGGTTTCCTTAGGTGTCTCTTTTTCTTTCTTTTCTTCTAATTTTCTTGAATCCATCTTCTTGCGCAAGTGTGTGTGCCAATAATTCTTCACATCATTAGCTGTTCTACCCGGAAGTCTTGCAGCAATCAATGCCCATCTAAACAAGAATAATGAAGCATATATAAATGAAAATATTAAACTATGCCACCATCAAAATCACACTTATTTCTAGGAATTAAGATGATCATATACACAAAAACAAATTTAGTTTAGATTTGGCCTTAGAAGCTTACCTATTCCCCAGGAGTTTGTGCAATCTTAGGATCATATCAACTTCATCTTCAGCAAAGCTTTCTCTGTTGATCTCTGGGCTTAAATAATTTAACCACCTTAATCTACAACTTTTTCGGCACCTATTCAACCCTACATATGTATAACATATTTTTTTGACAACATATCTATATAGAAAAGAAAATAGTTGTATGCACAGTTACACGTCTGAAAAGCGTATCTGTGTCAGACATCTGCACCCATGTTTGTAATTATGTTTAGTTTATTTACTTTTGAAATTATTAGCAGTATCGATGTGTGAGGGTCGGAGTTGTGTTTGGTGTGTTGACCTTCATATATTAGCAAATAAGAATCATTTCATAGTTAATACCTGCTCTTTGAGGAACTAAATGCCATTTTCCTTCACCATACTTGTTAATGCAAGCCTTGAGTAGCTTATCTTCCTCATATGTCCACGCACCTTTTCTCACACTTCGAATATTCTCCATTTGTAACTTTCCTAAAAAAGATACTTTCCTAGATTAATTGTACATAGACAAATATAGCTAGGCATGTTCTCTTGCCCTAAGATATTAATAGCTCTGTAAAGTAAAGACAAATTTAGAGAATGGGACCACTTATCCTTTTCTTTCATTTTCACTTAAACGTTATGTTAATTTTTTGGAAGATATATGAGTTGGTACGGCATTGAGTATCACATACGCTGAGTCACATAATTAGTTTATGGTTAGTAGAGTAAACACAGTTTTTTAAAGCTTAACTACGCTATTTTGCAAAGAATGTAAAATGTTTTGAATAAACATTAACCACAAATATTAGCTGTAAAATGGTTTGTATCACTCATGATTTTAAATTGCGGTTGCGAATATTGCGGTTACGCCCACTGCATTGCGCATTGCGGCCGTTGCGGCGTTAAATAATTTTATACATGCACGGCATGTAAAAAAAATATTAAAATTATTGTAATTATTTATATTTTCTATATTATAGTTTTATATTAATTTTAATTTATTTTTTTGGCTATTTTATTGTATTTATGAATAATTTGTTTTTAATTTTATATTAGTTTTAAATTACAAATTATTATATTTATGAATAGTTTAAAATTTTTAAAAAATTTTATTTATGTATAAGTTTTGAAATAGTTTTTCAAAATTATTTTTACGGGTTGAATAACGAAAATTTAACAATTTAAAAAATATTTTCAACATTAACATAATTAATTAAATATAAAAATAAATTTAAATTATTCAAAAATTAAATTATCCTAACATTACAACATTATATATTTTTATTTGTTTTGAGATGTTTTATACCCATCATATTTTTAACCTAAAATTTAATTTTCCTATACAAATTCCCTCATAAAATTTTAACTAATTTTTAAATAAATTAGTTAGAAATAAAATCTTTTTGTATTTTCTCATCAAATTAATGCATGAATACTCACGTCACACGTGGCCTTACCAGCATCACAAATTCTAAATTAAACTTTTCACATAACAAATTATACACCACATGACCACACTTCCAAAATTAATAAATTAATTAAAAAAGTTTAGGTTAAACATATTTCTTCTTCTCCAGTGAACAACAACAACACAGGACAGTGAGTGATAAACATGTCTCTTAAATTGAAGGAAAAAAAATCATTCTCCAAATTTCTCTTCATCTCTAAAAACATTACTAAACGTCTAAAATTAAATGAGTAAACATAAATTTGAACAGATGGTTGTTGCGGTTCGATGCGGTCCGTTGTGGTTGAAACACCATTATAATGCGTTATTTACTGTTCTGTTGCGGTGGTGATGCGGTTGTTGCGTGTGATTTTCATTCACACCGCAATTGCGATCTGTTGCCGATGCGTTGCTGACCGCAACCGCAATATTGCGGCCGCATCAGGTGATGCGGCCCGCAATTTCAAACCATGGTATCACTGTTTTATTGTGACCCGACATCTTGGTGTTGGTGAGTTTTGATTGGAGATTGACTTTGGAGTTTTCTTTACTGAGCTCTTAAGTTATTGTGTGCTGCTCGAACTCATGAACTTTTTGCAAATACTTCACAAATTTTGCTTTTTTAGTATAATATTTGATGACAATTTGACTGGTGACAAGTTGAGAATTACTTCCAATTCGAAAGTTGGAAGTGTCCATTTCTCACAGAAGAGTAATTATTGCAATTAAGTATTTGTAAATTGTTTGGTTGTTACTGACTTTGAACTCAAATCTTACTAATTGTTCGATCAAAATATCGCTTAGGCCCTCTAGTACAACTCCGACATCGCTTTCCTTCAGATTTAATGCTTTGTCTAGTGATAAAATATATTCGTAAGGGGTTTCTTCACTCGTAAGAGAGAATAATTTGTCTAAGAAATCGGGAAGGAAATGAGATTTGATATTGCCTCTTGGAACGAAATATATGTCGTATTCTAATAGTTTTATAAACCATGAGACCATTCTTCCAACTAAATCTACTTTCTTTAGCACTCGGAAAATTGAGTAGTCGGTTTTGACCAAGATTTTATGGCTTTGAAAGCATGGCTTTACCTTTCTCGCAGCTATCAACTCTATCAATGTAAACCTTTCTATTTTCTCATACCTCAGCTCTTTCCCTTTAGGTATGTTTGGATTGATGGAATGGGATGGAATGGGATGGAATAAACTTAAATTCCAATGTGTGGAATAATTAAAAATGAATGGAATGAAGCAGAATCGGATGGAGTGCATTTCATCCCATTTCATCCCTTTCCATCACTTTTTGTACCCTCCAATTTGAGCGAAATAATAAAATTGTTTTGTTCCATCATGAAATACTCAAACAATGGAATGGTATATTTGTCCCATTTCGCATCGTTCAACTTCATTCCACTCTGTTTCGCTTTATTCCGCTCCATTCGTTTTACTGTATCCAAACATAGCCTTACAGATAGCTCAAGTCATCATCTAGTTTCTCGCCATTCTAGCTTCTCGCCATCATCTAGTTCCTGAACTAACACATAGCTCAAGTCATTATTAATTACTGATAGGTACAAGAATAATTATTGTACCCTTCATTCAAGAGAATTAGTAAGGTTTTTAATTTTAGAAAGGCTTCTCTGCATTCTTTAGTTCATTCGAATTTTTCCCTTTTCTTCAGTGTAGCGAAAATGGTAACGACTATGTCGCCAGCATGAAAGGAAGAGAGAATGCATCAATTCACCCCGTGAGTTGTTGAACTTCTTTAATTGTGGTTAGACTCCTCAATTCATATTTTGGCTTGACATTTATCCGGGTTTGCCTTTAGCCTCATTCTAGTTAACATAAAGCCTAAGAATTTCGTTGGATGAGCCTCAAACAAGCATTTGACCGGATTCAGACGCATTTTGTATTTATGGACAAGGGTCAGTATATTTTTAAGTTCTTTATATTAATTTTTCTTGTCTGGAGTTTTTATGACCATGTCATTAATATATGATTCTAGTTTCACCTTATTTGGTCCAAAAACATTGCATATGTCAATCTTTGATAGGTGGCGTCGACATTCTTGAGGTCAATTAATGTCACCTCGTAGTATTAGTTGTAATTGTCAATCATAAAAGTTTTTTAGGTACATCTAAATGACCCATCATGATCTGATTGTAGCTTGAGTAAGCATCCATGAAGCTTAACAGTTTGTATCCTGACAAACCATTGATCAATCTATCTGGATGGGCATATGGTAAGGATTTTAGATGACCATGAGATCATATTTGTGAGGCAGGATTCCAGTTATGTTATGATGTGAAAAGGTGACCTTGGACGTGGGGTGAATAAGAGCTTTAGGGGTGAATTCACAGTGTGCATAACTTGGTGAATGTACCTTTTTCGAGAGGATCTTGACTCTCCCCCTTTAGCGAAATTTGGAGTACTAGTGTTGAGTGTATGGAGACGTGGCTCCCTCCATTACTTTCTTCTTACTCATTTTCTTTTAATAAACGAGGACTCATGTTTCTATCTTGCCTAGAAATGTGTCGTCTTTCCCTAGATCTATATGACACTCCCGGAACCTACCTTCTTGAGTTCCCATCTTAGATGAGGCGATTTATCTATTTTTTTTTTCAATTTATGACAATCATCTATATGATGCTCTTTGATCTTATGATATTTTTCACCACTTATTGATCTCATTCTGCATCACATCCCACTTAGGGGTCAGATCTTCTGGGATGGCCTTCATGTCGTTCACTTCTCACTATATTTTTTTACTAGTGTTTAGTGGCATGTAAGTCTCTCTAGGTCTCCTGATGGGTTTGAAAGTTCCCTTATTTCATATCGGTCATAAGAAGTGGTTTATGCATTGACTAGAGGACTTAAATCCTTTGCTATTGTAGTTCTTTGTGTCTCTATCTCTCTTCTTGGCATCATTTTCCTCGCCTTTGAAGTGAAACTACACCTTCGCCATGATTTTCTCCATGGAATCTGCGAGTTTGAGGGAGATAGACTCGTTGAAGTGTCTAACATTAAGCACATTTTGGAAAGCTCCCACAAACATCTCCTGGTTGAGGTTTATCACCTAGATGTAGGCCTCACTAAAGCTCTCCAAGTATTCTTGTAAAGCCTCAGAATGTCCCTAACGTATATTAAATAAGTTTGTAGCAGAAACCTGAGTTGTTGATTGCTGAAAACTAATGGAACAATTTTCTGGAAATGCCTCTGTTTTGTGCAGATCATATCCCTTTTTAGGCCGGTCACTACAAGGCATAAGGTCTCGGATCAAGATCAAGTATTTAGTAAGCTTCTAGAATATTCTCTCGATGGCTTGACCCTCAGAGATCTGGAAGCGAGTATTTTTGAACTCATGCAATTTTTGCAAATACTTTACAAGTTGTGATTTTTTAGTATAGTATTTGCTTATAATTTAACTTTTGACAAGTTGAGAATTACTTATAGCTCGTAGGTTGGATACGACCATTTACCTTGGAAGAGTAACTAATGCAATTAAGTAATCGTAAATTGCTTGGTCGTTACTGACTTTAAGCTTAAATCTTACTAAATGTTCGATCAGGATATCGCTCGGTCTCTATAGTACAACTCCGACCTTGCTTCCCTTCAGATTAAATGCTTCATCCCCTAATAAAATACATTCGTAAAGGGTTTCTTCACCCGTAAGAGAGCAAAATTCAGCTAAGAAATCGAGAAGGACTTAAGATTTGATATTGCCTCTTAGAATGAAATATATGTCGTATTCTGATAGTTCTATTGACCATGAGAGACCATTCATCCAGCCAAGTTGCTTTATTTAGCACTCGAAGAATTGAGTAGTTGGTTTTGACCAAGATTTTATGGACTTGAAAGTATCGCTTTACCTTGCTCGCCGCTATCAACTCTGTCAATGTCAACCTTTCTATTTTCTGATACCTTAGCTCTTCCAGTTTAAAGACCATAATTACAGAATATTCCAGCTTCACGATGTTGTGTTCTCATTTTTTGAGGTGCGACAATATACATTTTGACTTGTAGGTGTAGTTCACAACATTCTTTATGTTGCAATGAAGAAAAAATACAAGGAGGGCGAAGCTAATGTGAAAGAGGCATACTTGTGTGAAAGACCCAAATCATAAGGCATAACTTTGCTGCTCTCACTTCAGCTTCATCCTCCTTTCATCGTGGATTTCATTCTGAGACAAGTAGATCATTTGTTCATCTTCATTCTCCACGAATCTTTTCAATAAAATGTATGTTTATGAAACATTTGATATATAGTTGTTGTTCAAAATGTTTGCCTCGTTTTTTAATTCCAGAAGAGTTTATTTTATCTTATGTAGATTTCTTGTTTCCCTAACCCCTCACTAAACATGCATTCATTTAAATTGATTTAGAAAATGATAATCTAAAAAGTAGGTTATTTGAAAACCAACGTAGATCAATCAATGTTTTTTGAATTGTATGCATCTTGTAATTAATCTCTCGTTCTTTAACATATAGAATTAGGTTCAATGCCCCATGTTCTTAAAAGTAACGGTTCATTTTCTTCTATTTTATATTGCAAAAAATGAAATTTGTTAAGAAATTTTGAATCATCTTCATCACTCTCATCATAATAATTATCATCATCAATTAAAATAATGATGATGATAGTGATGATGATGATTCGGAATTAGTCAACAAAATGATGCATTTTAAAATAAATTATAAAAGAATGAATTGTTGTTTTGATGAATTTGGGGCATTAAACCAAATTATATATGTTAAAGAGCGGGAGATGAATTATAAGATGCATGCAATTCAAAAAACAGTGGAATGTCTAAGTTGATTTTCAAGAATAATTTAATTTTTCATATTATTATCTTCTAAATCAATTTGAATAGTTGTATATGTTTATTGAGGGGTAAGGAAAAACAAGCAATACACATATTATATAATAAACCCATATAAATACCACCATGGTTGGAATATATAACCATGGGAGCATATCAAATGAGAGTGATTTTAAATGAGAGATCAGAGGAACGAACAACAACCATTAGATAAAATTAAAAAGAGATGGAATGCATGTTAATAAGAGAGAGAAATTAATAGCCACATTAATGAATAAGTTTAATCATAATTTTTAACTGATCTAGCTAGTGGTTATTGTTTGTTCCTCTCATCTCTCATTTTAAAATCTCTCACACTTGATACGTCCCATATATATATATATATATATATATATATATATATATATATATATATATATATATATATATATATATATATATATATATATATATCTCACAACGATTATTTATCACAACGGTCAGACACCCGTGGTTGAAAAGAACATACATACAACCACTCCTTACCTCACAACGGTTGGTCAAGCATGATGGTATCCTTTTTGCAATTGTTGTGAGAGAGGTTTTTCGTAGTAGTGTTAGAACCTTCTCTCCATATGACTTCATTTGCTCTGTCAAAACCACCAACTTTGAGAAGAACTGAGCAATGACTTCACCATCACTCATCTGTATATTCACATATTGTTTCCTCAAGGATTGTAGTTTTACTTTCTTAAATTTATTATCCCCGCCATACAACTTCTAGAGAGTATCCCATAGATCTTCGGATGTTCCTTACTCAATGATCTTCTCAAAGACATTTGAATCCACACACTAATGAATCAAGAATAAGCTTTTGCCATCTTTCTTGCTTATTTCACGATGAACAACTCTTTGTTCCTTAGTAGCATTTACCTCTAACGCCAAGAAACCCTCATTCCTGATTTCAAGCACATCTTGAAATCTAAATGTCACTTACATGTGCGTACACCATCTATCATAGTTTTCTCCATTAAAAGTTGGTAGATCGGCTGTGAAAGAAGTATGATCCCATTTGTCATGGATGGAGATTGAAGACCGAACCAAGCTCTGATACCAATTTGTTGGATAATTTAAATTACAAGTTATTTTTAAATTGAGGAAAATAGATAAGAATAATGATATATATCTATATATATATATATATATATATATATATATATATATATATATATATATATATATATATATATATATATATATATATTATAACTTGTGAAAACTGAATTAGTAAATATAATGGAATGTTAAAAAATATGCATAAATAATAAGACTAAATTTTTTTAGTTTGTTTATCACATGTTCCCATCACTACAAAAAACGCGCTTGATTTGCGGGGGTTTTATACCCGTTTTGAGGGGGTTTCTGACCTCCGCAGAATATTTTGCGGGATTTATTAAAACCCCCGGAGATACGATTCCCACAGTATATATGCGGGGGTTTTGACTAACCGCTGGTACTGAACTGCAGGGGTTATTTTTTGGGGTTTTTAAACCCCCTCAATATATAGAGTTTAATTTGAGGCAGTCTTCAACCTCCTTTAACACCATATTAATAAAAGTTTTTATTTATTTTTTAAATTATTCTATGGGAGTTTGAAACCTCCACAATAAATGACAGATTTTATTTTTTATCGATTTTTTTTGTCAATCAATTACTTTTAAATAATTATATTAAAAAATTTATATGCATCTTTATGTTTTGTTTGAATTTTTTTTTACCCTGCATTTTTAAATTATAGTATTTGTTATTAACTACTCCATCCGTCCCAAAATATAAGAGAAAAAAATACATTTTTCTTGTCCCAAAATATAAGAGAAAAAATCAACTTTCATCTTTTTCAAGATAAAATTAAATGCAAGTTGCATTTAATTTGCATTCTCTCTCATCTTTTCTATAACCAACAACCAATTATAATTGTTTTTACATCTTTCAAAGCAATATTTTTCAACAAAATCTTAGTTAAACTATTACGTTTTTAGTTTTCTTAATAAGTGTGTTTTTGTTTTTTTCTCTTATATTTTGGGACGGAGGGAGTATTAAATATAATCCTTATATTAAATAATTTTAAAAATAAATAAGTAATATAACATAAATCTAGTTAAAATGGAACCATACAATCCAAATTCATGAAAGATAATCATATTAAATACTGGTGTAGCAGTGGGAGAAAACTTTGTATGGTTATTTGTTGATGCTGCCATAGTCACCATGGAAGCACATGAAGATGAAACTGAATTCCAACTGTGAGAGAAAGATTGTAACAGAAAACAGTTGGAGAAAAATGTAACTGTGTAAAATCTTCATTAAAATTAAAAGAATAGTTTACAAGAGTATTTATACAATGTCAATATCTTATCTCTAATGTGTGATGGTAAATCTAACTAACAGGCTGATGTGGCACTATGATATTGGTTTACACTACTCCTACTAATTACAATACACAATAGGATCTTAACAGCCCCCCTCAAGTTGGACTTTGGATGCTACAAAGACCCAACTTGGATAGAGACCTCTGAAGAGCAGGAGAATGCAGAGGTTTAGTAAGCATATCAGCCAGCTGATCATGTGTAGATATAGGAAGCAAATGAATGAGTTTGGATTGTAATCTCTCACGAACCACATGACAATCCAGCTCTATATGTTTGCTTCTTTCATGAAATGTGGGATTATGAGCCAAATAAATGGCTGATTTGCTATCACAGAAAATAGAAGCAGGTTGAGAGAATTCAACCAAAAGGTCACGAAATATGTATTGCAGCCACTGAACTTCAGAAGTAATAGCAGCCAATGCTCTATATTCAGCTTCTGTTGAAGACCTTGATGCAGTTTGTTGTTTCTTTGACTTCCAGCATAACAATGAATTGCCTAACATCACACAATATCCAGTGATAGATTTCCGAGTATCTGGGCATCGGGCCCAATCTGAATCAGCAAAACCTAGGAGTTTCAAATCACTAGATGCAGAAAATAAGATGCCAGTAGCAGGTACAGACTTGAGATACCTCAAAACCCAAGTGGCAGCCTGAAAATGTGGGAGACGAGGTTGTGCCATGAATTGACTCAAATGCTGAACAGCATAGGATATATCAGGCCTTGAATTAGTAAGGTAAATGAGCCTTCCAATCAGTCTTCGATAGGAAGAAGCATCTTCCAAGAGAGCACCTTCATTAGCAGATAACTTGGTGTTGGGATCAATAGGAATTGAAGAAGGCTTGGCAGCAAGAACACCAGAATCTTGTAAAAGCTCAAGAGTGTATTTTCTTTGGTTTAAGAAGATACCCTTTGTGGATCTAGCAATCTCAAACCCCAAGAAATACCTGAGCTTACCAAGATCTTTAATCTTGAACTGCTGATTTAACAAGTCCTTGACATGTTGTATTTCAACAAGAGAATTGCCTGCTAGCACAACATCATCCACATACACTAGGAGGGCAGTGAAATGAGGAGCTTCATGCTTAACATAAAGTGAATAGTCTGCCTGAGACTGATGATATCCAAGAGAAATCAAAAAAGTAGAGAGTTTTGAATACCACTGCCTACTAGCTTGTTTTAGGCCATATAGGGATTTTTGCAACTTACACACTTTAGAGGAATCATGACCAGATAGGCCAGGGGGAAGGCTCATGTATACTTCTTCATTTAAATCCCCATGAAGAAATACATTGTTGACATCTAATTGTTCTAGATGCCATCCCTTAATAGCTGCAAGAGAAAGCAAGACTCTAACAGTGGTAAGTTTGGCAACAGGGGAGAAGGTGTCAAAATAATCAATACCTTCCATTTGAGTATAACCTTTGGCAACTAATCTGGCCTTGTACCTTTCAATAGAGCCATCAGCCTTGTGTTTCACTTTATAAACCCAACGACAGCCAATAGGTTTCTTACCACTAGGTAGATCCACCACAATCCATGTCTGATTCTCTGCAAGAGCTTTAAGCTCCACATCCATGGCCTTAATCCAACAGTCATGTTTAATGGCTTGTTTGTATGTGGTAGGTTCAGATATGGAAGAAATAGCACAACAAAAATTTTTGTAATAAGGAGAACACTTGTCATATGAAAGGACAGAAGATAAGGGATACATGACAGTAGATGTAGAAGAATGAGAAGTAGAGGGAGTGTTATTGGCATGATAACAATGATAATCAGCTAAGTAACTTGGAGGATTTGAAACTCTAGTGGAGTGTCTAAGAGGAGGAGGAGAATAAGTATGTGAAGCATCATTGTTATGATCAGCACTATTGGAATATGTATCAGGTTGAGTGTTACTGTCATTATCAGAAGAATTCAAGGAGTTTGGTGGCTCCATGGACAATGTGTGACCAGGACAAGTTATGTTTGTTGGACTGGGTTTGGAGGATGTACTTGGAGATATATTTTGTGGGTTATCAGGTCTGAATTGTGTAGACTGTTGTGAAGGCGGGCTAGACTGATGGGAATAAGGGCTAGACTGCTGAGGAGATAAACGAGAGGAGCAAGTATTATCATCAGGTAAGATAGAGATGTCAGTAGAGGGCTGAGACTGATGAGATATACCATGATCATCATAAGAAATAGGGCAAAGATTGGGTTGAGCAGAATTATGTGTAGAAGGATGTTGAGAGGAAGGTTTATCACTACTAAAAGGATAAACATTTTCATAGAAAACAGCATGTCTGGACACAAAAACTGTATGGTTTTGGATGTCATACAAGACATAACCTTTTGTACCATCTTTGAAACCCAAGAAAACAGCTTTTCTAGCTCTTTGGCAAAATTTTGTTTTGTTTGGGAGACTGGACACAGCATAGCTCAAACAGCCAAACACTTTTAAATGAATTAAAGAAGGAGGTTGGTGATACAACATTTCATGAGGGCTTTTAAGTTTCAACAAAGGAGTGGGAAGCCTATTGATGAGATGGACAGCATGAGCAATACAAAAATTCCACAAATTAAGGGAAATATGTGAATGAAAGTAGAGGGACCTAGCCACATTTAAAATATGTTGATGCTTCCTTTCAACCACCCCATTTTGTTGGGGTGTGTAGGCACAAGATTTTTGGTGGATAACACCTTTGGCTAAGAAAAAATCAGATAGAGGAAGAAATTCAGTCCCATTATCTGATCTAAAATTCTTTAAGGAAGAGTTAATCTGATTTTCAATATAGGCTGCGAATTGAATGATGCTTTGTTTGGTTTGATCTTTAGATTTTAAAAAAATAACCCAAGTATATCTACTATAATCATCTACAAGAGTTAGGAAATACTTGTGTCCTAAAGTGGAAATAGTTGAAAATGGTCCCCATATATCAGCATGTAAAAGTTCAAAAGGAAAAGTGGATTGGGTAGTACTATGAGGAAAAGATAGCTTCTTTTGTTTACTAAAATGGCATGAATCACATGGAAACATTTGATTATTGTATTTAGAAGAAATAAAGGGAAAAACCTTGGATACATGTTGCAGCCCTATAGAAGATACATGCCCTAATCTCAAATGCCAAAGATAGGAATTATCTTGTACAGATGTATTACAAACATGTTTATTTTGAGAGGAATCAAGAACATATAAACCTCTGTGAAGCTTAGCTGTACCAATCATTTCCTTGGAATGATTCTGCAGAATATTGCAAGAATTATCAGTGAAATGAACTACACAGTCATTACTTTGCACAAGTTTGGCTATTGAAATTAAATTGACATGAAAACTTGGAATATATAAGACATTTTGGAGGACTAAGGCTGAAGAGAGATGAATGCTGCCAGAAATAGAAGCAGTCACATGGGAACCATTGGGAAGGCTAACATGAATGGGAACAATGTTTGTGTGTGATGTGAAACAAGACAAATTACATGAAATATGGTCAGTGGCCCCTGTATCAAGGATCCATAAGTGAGAGTTCTTACCATTTTCATGTTGAGAATGTGAATTCAATGCAAAGGGTGAGGTGGTAATAGAATTGGCCTTAGGAGTGGACTTGGACTGTTGAATTAATTCCAGGATGCTTTGATATTGCTCTTGAGTGAAGCCAACCATAGACTGAGGTGGATTCTGCTGTGGTGAAACCTGACCTGTTTCAACAGAAGCAGCAGATTGAGAACTTGTAATAGAGTTATTGGATTTACCTTTACCTTTAAATCCTGGTGGATATCCATGCTTAAGGAAACAAGTTTCAATTGTGTGATTACTCCTCCCACAATGAGTGCACACTCTGTTTTGCCCTTTGGCTGCACCATAACTACCAGTTCTGCCTCTGGCTTGATTACTACCAGTTTTGCCCTGATTGTTGCCAGAGGAAGAATTCAAATGCATAACTGTAGAATCCTCAGATGCAGTGCTATTCGAGATGGTGCTTTGAGAACTGTTTAGCTCTCTTTCTTGTTGAATCACAAGGGCAAATGATTTGTCTATATCAGGTAAAGGTTGCATCATCATAATTTGGGTCTTGGATTGAGCAAACTTCTCATTCAAGCCCTTAAGAAAACGTATTACATAATCTTGTTCTCGATCTTTCTTAATAGATGCAAGAGCACCACAAGAACACTGAATAGCACAAGAACAAGAAGCAATAGGTCTATATGTCTCTAACTCATCCCACATAACTTTCATCTGAGTAAAATAGCTAGAAACATCGAGAGTACCTTGACGAAACTTATACAAATCCTCTTGTATATCAGAAATGCGGAATATGTCACCTTGTGAGAATCGAATCTTCAGATTTCTCCACACCTCAACAGCACTTTCAATCCATAAAATCGACTTAGCAATTGACTCCGAAATAGAACGATGAATCCATGAGAGAACCATAGTATTGCAACGGATCCAAGGAGCATAAAGAATATCTGATACTGGCGGTTTTGGGAGGGTTCCATCGATGAACTTTTCTTTGTTCTTCGAAATCAATGCAATGTGCATTGACCTAGCCCATGTGTGATAATTCTTTTCATTCAGCAGAGGAGTAACAAGAACTAGAGATGGATTTTCATTCGGATGCAAGTAGTATGGGTTTGAAGAATTCGTGGAAAAATCTGATAAGCTCTGGTATGCCATTAATGGAGAAAGAGAAAGCAAGAAATTCGATTGCAACAGAAAGAGGAACGAAGGTTGAAGATTGAGAAAGGAAACAAATTGCAAACCAGAAAAATTTGCAGAACTCAATCGAAACAGATCAAGAAAGCAATCGAAAAAGAGACGAAAGAGGAGAAACAATGGCTACCAGAGCTTTAGAAGCTCTGATACCATGTTGATGCTGCCATAGTCACCATGGAAGCACATGAAGATGAAACTGAATTCCAACTGTGAGAGAAAGATTGTAACAGAAAACAGTTGGAGAAAAATGTAACTCTGTAAAATCTTCATTAGAATTAAAAGAATAGTTTACAAGAGTATTTATACAATGTCAATATCTTATCTCTAATGTGTGATGGTAAATCTAACTAACAGACTGATGTGGCACTATGCTATTGGTTTACACTACTCTTACTAATTACAATACACAATAGGATCTTAACATTATTGGATCGCGTAAGAGGTTCCACAATAAAATTATTTTATTGTTTGATTAACAAGGTCCCATAAGCTATCCCATAAGCTATCCAGGTGTTGGCTTTAGTTGGGTCATAAACACCATCACTGCACAACAACCAACCAACGATTACGAGGCAACAACAATGAATGCAAGAACTATGGCGAGCAGTGTGCCACGCAAATGAATCGAATGTACCGAGTGCCCTTAGCGTTACGGCTCTTTATAGAGAATGTTAACGGGAAAATGAAAAAACACGTATATCAAATCATGTTCCGGAGGTTGTTAACTTGCATGTCTTTCTCCATAAAAACCAATCCCTTAAATTCCTTTGACTTCTTGATGAAATAACATAAATTTCATTTTGTCTTTGCAAATACATAAAAAAAGCCAACATGATAATAACATAAATCAATCTTTGTTAAAAGTTTTTGTAATAATTCAAGTGCTGCAACCAGTTAACACAGGGTGTAATCAGTTAGAGCTAAGACAGAAGTAATTTTAAGTAGTAGAAAACTGAAAATCTAGAAGGTGTAATCAGTTAACCTCAGACGTTAACCGGTTACTACTTAAAGCATTTTAATTCTCATGTCAAATGTAACCGGTTAATCAAATGGTTTAAACGGTTACATGCTCTGAGTTTTGCATTTTTTTCTGTTACGTAGGTGTTTGTTTTGAATTCCAATCAATTTGTAACACTTGTATAAATGTCTAAGATACATTATCATCCAAAGGTTAATGCGATATTCTCTCTCTCTCTCTCTCTCTCTCTCTCTCTCTCTCTCTCTCTCTCTCTCTCTCTCAATTTTCCTCTTTCACTCTCCGCCTTCCAATTTTCTCCACCATTGTTCACTAATCTTGTGGTTCAACATTCCAATATTTGGTATCAAGAGTGTGGTTCTGATCCACAAACACCTAGTGTGCAACATGCATTTTGTTTCCAATGAAAGAACCCCTGCAAATATACTCATCCTTGATGTGAAGAATTGCGCCAAATGGTGCAAACAAATAAAAGTGTTGTTTAGCTACCAAGATGTTCTTGAAGTGATCAAGAACGTGGTGAATCCTCTTGTCGAATGTGCAACAGCTGCACAGCAAGCAACGCATAAGAAAGAGAAGAAGAAAGATTTCAAGGCGCTATTGTTTATCCATCAATGTGTGGATGGTGACAACTTTGAGAAAGTTGGTGATTGCGAATCGTCAAAGCAAATATGGGAAATCTTAGATAAGGCCTATGCAGAGGGGATGACAAGACAAAGGTGGTGAGGTTACAAACTCACAAGTATCAACTTAAGTTGATTCAAATGGAAGAAAAGGAGCCAATCAATGATTCACAACAAGAATCGCTCGATCAGTGAATCAAGTGAAGGCATGTAGAAAAACAGTTACGGAGCATTATTTTGTTGCAAAAATCGTGTGTTCTTTAATATCAAGATTTGACAATGTAGTTGTGGCGATTGAGGAATCGAAGGATCTTGCGACTATGAGCAAAGAGGAACTGCAAAGCTCTCTTGAGGCTCATGAGCAAAGTATGAAGGAGAAATAATGATAAGGCAAAGGAGGCGATCTCTTTGCAAGCTCGCTTCAACGACAAGGACAAGAGATCGAATGGAAAATGACCCATGAAAGAGTAAAGAGAATTTTCAGAATTTTGGTGGAAGAGAGTTCCAAAATTCCAAGAATTCGACTTGTCAAAGGGGTGAGAAAATTGCAATAAAATGGCGGTCAAGGAAACTTTAGAGGTGAAAAAAATAGGTTTGACAAAAGCAAGGAGTAGTGCTTTAGGTGTCAAAGGTTCGGTCATTTTGCAAATGAGTGTAATGCAAACAATAAGGAACCTCAAGAAGATGAAGCCAAGGTTATAAGATAAGATTTTGATGAAGAAATACACTCTTGGTCATGATCACGGAAGGTGAATGCAGCAGCAGCAGACTGTGGGACAGCAACAATAGCAATTTAAGGAATGCTTCAAAGTTGAGTTGTAATTGGTTACATGATATGGTTAACCAGTTACGTGCAAAAAAAGACGCCATGATGAGCATGAAAGAAGTTCGATGCAACAAGAAATGGTATTTGAACTCGGGTTTTTCAACTCATATGACGAGGAGGAAGGATTGGTTTGTTAAAATCAATTGTGCCATGAAGAACAAATTGAAGTTCGCGGATGACACCATTCTAGCGGCTGATGGGATCGGTGATGTTTTTATCATGAAAGGGATAGCAGGCATTCCTTGATCAAAGATGTATTATACATTTCAGGAATCAAATGTAACCTTCTAAGTATTGGCCAATTGCTCGAGAAGGGGTACAAGATTCACATAGAAAACAAAAGGGTTATGCGTTATGGATACAAAAGGAGTTTTCACTACTACGAAAACCCCATTTAACGACGCCAGCTTTACCATGGTTTCGTATCCCACCGTTGTAACAGGATTAAAAATTTATAACGCCATATTTAACGACGGTTATATTACATAACCGTTGTAATACAAGCTGTGTAACAAGCTTCGATTCCCAGCTCTATATTTTTTTCTCCATATTTTTACATTTTAACATGCTTGTATTAGAAGACCGTTGTACTACATGTATCACGCTTCGATTCACAGCAATGTATTCTTTAGTATTTTTAAGTGCAATAGAGAGTATATATAACTTTAAAAATAAAATTGTAAGGGATGAACATATATAGACATAATTTTATTTTAATATTTTATTGAGAGTACATTGATAAACATATTACATATCAAGATCATTGTCAGAGCCCATAGCATAAAATGCATCTTCATAATCTAGACATCTCTCCTCACTCCCCTCATCGGAATCATAATATACAGGCCTCTTTTTCTTCTTTATCTTCTTCTTCTTCGGCTTCTTCTTCTTCTTCTTCTTATCCTTCCTTACCCTTAAGGCATCCCTGAAGTTGGCAGTTGCTGGTTGGACAACCTCCTGGATTGGCGCCTGACGTTCCTCATTGAGGTTTCTAGGATTCTCATTTGTTGAACTCATTGTTACGAAGAATATATTATTTAGATATGTAAAATTGTCTATTTATAGATGAGGTTGAAGATGAAAAGACTAATAGTTTAATGCTTGTAATGATGATAACTTGTAAACCGTTCATATTCTGGAACTATATTTTCTTGTAAACCGTTTATATGTTAGGAAGTGCAACGGTTAATAATATCACGACGATTATAATTAATGACCGTAGCGATATCACTTATAATCCAGGCGTAACTTTAGGAAAATGTTGTTGCCTGGTGTCGAACCTTGTACCACGTATAAGGGGTATCGCTACGGTTATTATAACTAACCATTGTGATATTATTAAATTAATATATAATCTATCATAACGGTTATTTAAGAAAACCGTTGTGAAACATTTACCTATATAAGGGAATTAACTTTCCCTTTTTTACAATCGCGCCGTTTCCTTCACAGCGAAACCCTAGCACCCAAACTTCATCTTTTTTTAGAATCTGCGAAAAGAAATTCAAGAAGTATGAAGCTTTTGATTTAAGCTTTTTCCTCCTTGAATTCCTTCTTGCAGAGTCTAAAACTAGATGAACATGGTGATAATGCTGGCGTAGCAAGCGTAATGTACATATTGTTTATGGAAAATAAGGTATTCTTCCACTTCAATCTTTTTATTAGATAGTACTCATTATCTCGTTTGCTTCATGATGTTTTTGTTGATTGTTCTCTTTTTGCGCAGATTCGACTTCAATGCTTCACAAGCAAGGTGAACTTCATTGTTATGGTACAGTCCCACTTCTTAGCGTTTTCTTTCAACTTTTGCTTGTTTTGTTTTGAATACTAACTAATTTTCTTCATTGCTTCCCACTTCTTAGGGTTTGTTTCAAATTTTGCTTGTTTTTTTTTTAATAATAACTAATTTTCTTCATTACTTTCCCACTTCTTAGGTTTGTTTCACATGGTGATGATGATGGTGGTACATATATATATGAATTCATTCTAATAAGGTACATATATATATGAATTCATTGTGATATTGTACATATTAAATTTAGTTTATTATTCTGATATTGTACATATGAAATTTAGTTTATTATTCTGATATTGTACATATGAAATTTAGTTTATTATATACTATGTATATTGTTTGTTTTACTATCCTTTTAATGAAAATGCAATCTGTTAAATTGGTATCGAAAATTATAATCTGAAAATTAAGATGTATTTGAAAACCAACCATTATCATGTCAATGTTTTTCGAATAGCAGCCATTTCATTCAGCACATTGAATGTTCCTTAACGCATAATATACGATTCAACGGTCTGATTCCTTCTACACATCGATATCTTTTATATTATATAGTTTACCTTTTCATCGCCAAAAATCATCGTGATTTTTATGATCATGATTGTTATGATGATAAAATCGCAATGATTTTGGGCGATGAAGAGGTAAACTACATAATTAAAAATATCGATGAGTAGAGTGAATCAGACCATTGAATCGTATATTATGTGTTTAGGAACATTCAATGTGCTGAATGAAATGGATACAATCCGAAAAACAGTGGTGTGTTTAAGTTGGTTTTCAAGAATATTTTAATTTTCAGATTATATATTTCCTTACCAATTTAATGGTTGTAATTCTTTAACTAGGTGTATGGTAAAACAAGCAATATACATTTGTATATAATAAACTAAGGGTACATGTAACAAGTTGAAACTAATATCCGTTGTGATTGATAATATATTTCACAACGGTTGAAACTAATATCCGTTGTGATTAATAATATGTTTCACAACGGTTGATACAACTAACCGTTGCAATATATAGCGCGTTTTCCATAATACAACAACGGTTTTCAGACCGTTGTAGAAACATCGAAGATACAACAACAATCTACATAACAACGCCTTCGCCCGCGTCATTATATGTCATTCCCAACCGTTGTTAAATGGGTTTTTCGTAGTAGTGTTTGGTCCTTAAAACGCCTATGGATGCTAATAGAACTTTCAAGTTTAAGGTGAAGTTTGTGGAGCATAGATGTCTTGCTACACCGACAAGTCGAGAAGAGTGGATATGACGTTATCTTCTTGGGCATTTTAATTTTCGAGATCTTAAAGACTTGTAAAAGAGCGGAATGGTAAGGAGGCTACTATTGATCAACATACCAGATGAAATTTATCAAGAATGTGTGCAAGGAAAGCAACATAAGGGTAAATTCAGCAAGGATGCAGGTTGTAGAACCAATAATCACCTTAAGGATGTGTATTCGAATGTGTGGATCGATGAAAATAGATTCCACTGGTGGCAATATATACTTTGTCACATTTATCGATGATCAAAGTTGAACTGTTTAAGAAGTTCAAGTTCATGGTTGAGAGGCAAAGTGGTCACAAACTCAAAGTGCTCAAAACAGATGGTGGAGGCTAATATGTCTCATGACACTTTAACAAGTTTTGTGATCAAGAAGGAATTATACATGAGATAGTACCACCTTACACACCGCAGCAAAACGGTGTTGTCAAAAGGAAGAATTGATCAATCATAAACATGGTAAGAAGCATGTTAAAGAGGAAGAAATTTCCGAAAGAGTTATGGGGAGAATCGGTATCCACAACTGCCTATTTGTTGAATATGTGTCTTACAAAGAAGCTTGAGAATGTAACTGTTAGTTCTTTAATTCTAAGGGTTGGCATTAATTTTGTAAAACAAATAACAACAGCAATATGTTAGATAGGTTGTTTTATCTTGCTAAAGAAGAACAGGTTGAGCAAGGAGTCCTAGTGTGCAATGGAACATGTTGAGCTAAAGTAGTTTCAACATCTGGAACAACATGTCGTATCAAGATGTCCCATGCAGGACCATTCGACATCGCGCCAGAACTGAAGTGAATCAAAGTTTTTGTTATGTGCTAACAGATGCAGAAGATTCAGGGAGTAATATGCAAATCCTATGTGGCGCTGAATTAAAAGGGCTGAAGATTCAAAACTGTAATTAAGAAGATGATGGGAAAATATATACTTTCTAAATATGGAGATATTTTAGGAAGTTATAGATTGAAGTCCTAATTTGTAGCAGAAGTTTCTGCTGTCTTGTAGCAGCTCACTTTGCTGTGTTTTTGTAGGCCCAATTCCAGTTAGGAATAGGTTATATATAGATGCTTTGTAACCTAGTTTTAGAACTGAACCAAAGATGTAAAAAATTCTATTATTAGGGTTGGTTCCTGTACCACTCGACATGTGAGTTGGACAGTTTGTTAGTGTGATCCTCGAAGCTGTTAAGTAAGAGGAGTATTGTTCTTGGAGGAAGCTTTTAAGTAACTCTAAGTTGTGTCTTGGAAGTGTGTTTTCCTTGATGAATTGTTGTACAGGTAAAAGAGTCGTTGATGCAGTGGCGGATTGTTGACTACTAGACATCATTACGATGATTGGAAGTGAGAAGAGTTTCTCATAGCTAGAGAGGATCTAGGTAGAAGGGTCATTGGGTAGTGATTAAGTGATAAGCTGTAAACGGGGAGTTTAGCTTTGAATTGATACTACTGATAGTGGACTTCCTTCCTGGCTTGGTAGCCCCCAGAGTAGGTGTATTAAACTGAACTGGGTTAACAATTCTGTGTGTCTTGTTCTTTTTGTACCATGTTATATACCTTGCCATTTGTGTTCATGTCAGACCAGATGTCGAATAGCTTGTTATAGGACATCTAAAATCTGCACATGTACCAGAATTTCAATTGGTATCAGAGCAGGTCATTCTGTTCTGTATCTGGATGAGATCCAAGGGAAGATACTTTCTGGTTCATGGTCAAGGTAGAAGCTTTCTACTGAAAAGTTGTTTGGACTTGGAGAAGTTCATATAGTTCTGAGAATGGTCCCTGGAAGTGGAGGATGGACTGTTCGTGACAGGCAGTGGCATGTGCTGGAGGCTTGGAGTTTTGGTTGAAAAGCTGTTGTGTTGTGGTTACATTAGGTTTGATTTATTTTCAAACCTGTGGTATTGTGGTGTCTCCTGGATCATGATGCTAGGGCTGATATGTGACACCTGAAGGTTTTGAGGAGTTTGCATTTTTGATCCGCTGCATATCTATCTGAAAACTCCTGAGGTGGTAACTGAGAAGGTTGTTCTTCTCTGAATGTATATCCTATGGTGATGGGATGTGTGCAAGACTGCTTCAACTTACTGTTCAAGTCCACTCATAAAGGCATAAATATGTGAAGTTGTAAGGAAGAGATATGAGAACATCACATCAGAATTGTGAAGAATTCTGTGGTCTAAAGGAATGGCTTAGCAGATGCTCTGGGTGCTGAACTAATGTGGTTTGATCACATGAGTTTATAACCTACTCCTGATCTGGAAGAGGAGGCATCTGGGTGGTTTGTCTAAGAAGTTTCTGGCTCAAGGTGTGAGCAACATGTTATTTACTCTTGAGGTCAGTTTATTTCTGGTCCTTGCTGCAAGAGTAGAGAACCTGAGATTCATGAAGTATTTTCGCTAGCAGACTTCTTGGACATGAAGGTCAAAGATCAAAGTGGCATGATTTTTCTGGAAGCATCATCTGAATGATCGTGTGAAGCTAGACTAGTATTGAATGTGTGTGATCCAATCACAGTCTGTGATGCTGTTAAAGCTGGACTCTGTTCATGATGTCAAGTCTGATGTCTTAAACACCTGTTGACTTTTGTTGTTGATATCTCAAGCCTCTACCGGTAGTGAAGTCCAAGTTGTAGGTGAACTAAGTGTGCATGGTATTCCTTGTGCAAAGGAGTACTGGTGGTAATGGATAGATGGGATCATGTGAGTATTGGTACAAGGGATGATTGTGTTCAACTTGTGAGTTAAACAAAGAGTGAACTCTTGAAGACATGAAGATGCGTCTTATGTTTTCCTTTCTTCAAGGTACGAAGAAGCACATGTTATTCTTGATAGGGGGAGAGTGTCAAAAATTATATGCAGCTGAGCGTGTAATGGGAATTTGTTATTGGTACTTATCATGTTTGATATATGTCTACAGAGATGGTCTGATTTCGGCTTTCTGTGGCTGCATTTTTATGATATGTTTTGGGCGGATGCAATTTATGCAGTTGCATTAATAGTGTTGGGATGTGGTTTGTACAGTTGTGATCCTTATTGCATTTGTTTAGTATAGTTGGGACAAAATTAAAACTGAACTTTATTGCATTGTTGAAAGCATATAAGATTAGTAAAAGCAACAAACAAAGGGTCTATAAGTTATCCCAACCCCCCGAATCAAGAAAAGTCTTCCAATCTTCATCCCATTCATCTTCAGAAGCTGGAAGTTGCACTTGGCTTTTCTTGGTGGCTTTCATCCTTGTCTCTGATGCCCTTCTTGTTCTTATTGCTCCTGAAGTTGTCCCAGTTGTGGACAATGGTTGGTCCTTCAGCCTCTGTGGATCTGGTTTCTTGACTTCTTGCATGTGACTCCTTTTTGTATCCTTGTTAGATTGGCTCATGGTTCTATCTGTGATGTGCGGTTGGGAGCAAGGAGGCTTGGTTTTTATACTGCATAAGAGTCCTCGTTTGTATCGCCTAACCAGTCAAAGTGGTCTTTGGGTTGGAAACTTGTCTTCTTGGGAACCTGTTTTTAACCATGTCACATTGGATGTCAGAACTTCGTGTTTGGTGTCTTGGTAGGATAAGAGGTTGTCCAATTGTGATTAAAAGGATGAAGGGTAAGCCTAGGTTTTGTCTAGTTGTCTGATGAGATTCTTTTGAGTTTGCCTTTAGTAAAGCTGCTGGTGCTAGCTGTGATCAGGTGGATGTGACTACCTGAATAAAATACAGAAGGTATTTGATTTTATCCTATGCTGATGTCCTACATATTGTTACAACATCATTATTTGTTGTGTATCCTGGATGGAGGTCTAGGAACCATGCTTGTGGAGTTGGAAGAAGCAACATTATCGTCTGAAGTGGTGGTTCTGACATAATGTGGATTCTGATCCTGATGTTAAGAAGTTTGGTCTGGCAATATATGACTATTTTCATGATGAAGACTTCATTAAGTGGTTGTGAATGTAAGGACTGGAGGTTGTTGTCAGTGGTGTGATCTGATCAGAATGGCTGAAGAGAAGGAGGTTTCTTCTAATACAAGTAAAAGGTGGTGGCAGTCCTTATCTTGTGTTGCAAGTAATCTAAAGACATCTGGTATGGAATATGTGAGAAATTTCAAATCAAATGGGCTTTTGCTTATTGGACTTGGCAGACCATGTATCTGAAATTAATATGGTGATATCTTACTCAACAATTACGAATAGTGGTAGTACTTAAGTGTTGAGAACGTGGAAAAATCGTTGTGCTAGCTTTGGTTGCTCATGACAGGGGGAGTTAAGGCTGATGTCTATGGTCTATTGCTGCAAGTGTGCTGTTTTTGTGTAGCATGTGTGCTATTCAAGTTTGTGCAATGTGATGTCAAACCACATGATGGGACATACCCTAGCTGCGTGAAGCTAGTGCTTTTGCAGGAGAAGTCTGAAAAGCAGAATTGTTGTATGTGGGAGAGCTCATTTTTCTAAAGGAATTGTGGGTTGTACTGATCGATAGAAGTCATCTCAGAATCCAACAGACAAGAAAATGTGCTTGGAATGTATAAGTTTCTGTGGAGTCTTGGGTTGATAATTTTATGAGCAAGCAGACAAACTGTCATGGTAAGATGTCAGAACATGGTACAGGACATGTTTCTCTTGAGCCAAACAAGGAATTATTTTGGTCGGTAATGTAAGGATAAGGTGAAACACGTGTCTCTGCATATGCATGGAGCGTTATTGGCCTAATTTATGGTAAGATTCAGTTGAGAAACATTAAAGGCAGTCAAGGCTGTTTTGGAAGGTAGGCATTGAATTTGAATGGAGTTTTTGATTCCTAAAATAGCGTTTCTTTGACCAAGAACCTTGACATATTCAAAGCTCGTTAATTCCAAAGTATCTGGTCAGCTATTTATAAGGGTTGTTCTCTTCTTCTTCAGCCAAGTGAGTGTCCTTGTTTCACAGGTCTTATGGCGTTTGTTTGTATTTGGGTAAGCAACACTTGGGATTTCTTTGCCAATTTTTGTGAGGGATTTCTTTGCCAATTTTTGGCTAAAAAGGGGGAGAAAGGGTGTGTGAAATGGTGTGTGCAGATGCCTTGTCTGGAGTCTGCAGTTCCCATTATGTGCAGAGATGTCGAAGAGGGTGTCCTTTCCTTGAGTTGGTGTTGAGTTCTTTGTGACTTGTGTCCTGAGTTATGTACACAGTTGTGACTTGTGTTCTGAGTTACCTGGGTTGATAGATTGATACTTCTTAAGTTTCATCTTATGCCGCAGGTCGACTGGGGGCGTCTGATCAATTAAGGTGTGCAGAAATCTCTTATGCCACCATTGGTCATTTGTGTCAAGACAGACGTTTCTTTTCTGGAGGAGTCTTCTACATTTAATCCGGGTCTGAGCTGGAAGGAAAAATAAATGTGTTGGATTAAGGGGGAGTGTCAGATATCTTTTTCCTCATGTACACCAGATATCTTCTTCCTCATGTGCACCAAATGACTTCAGGACTTTCTACTTCTTAGGTCTTAATGTGCTGCCTGAAGTTACTGTGATGTGGTGCTCGAAGGTGATGTTATGGAGCTCGTAGATTATGCTTGAAGAATTGTCAAATATGATGTCCTAACATCGTTCAAGTATTCCCAAGAAGATGATTCTCCATGATTAATGTTCACAGTAGCTACTGATGGTTACTGTTAGGTTCAGTAGTTGTTGATGACTACTGACAGTAGTATAGAGTTGTGATTGCTGTTGTCATCTGAGTTGTAATGTTTATGTATTTGTTTTAGCCAAAATTTTCCAAAGGGGGAGAATGTTAGTTCTTTAATTCTAAGGGTTGGCATTAATTTTATAAAACAAATAACAACAGCAATATGTTAGATAGGTTGTTTTATCTTGCTAAAGAAGAACATGTTGAGTAAGGAGTCCTAGTGTGCAATGGAACATGTTGAGCTGAAGTAGTTTCAACATCTGGAACAACATGTCGTATCAAGATGTACCATGCAGGACCATTCGACATCGCGCCAGAACTGAAGTGAATCAAAGTTTCTGTTATGTGCTAACAGATGCAGAAGATTCAGGGAGTAATATGCAAATCCTATGTGGCGCTGAATTAAAAGGGCTGAAGATTCAAAACTGTAATTAAGAAGATGATGGGAAAATATATACTTTCTAAATATGGAGATATTTTAGGAAGTTATAGATTGAAGTCCTAGTTTGTAGCAGAAGTTTCTGCTGTCTTGTAGCAGCTCATTTTGTTGTGTTTTTGTAGGCCCAATTCCAGTTGGGAATAGGTTATATATAGATGCTTTGTAACCTAGTTTTAGAACTGAACCAAAGATGTAAAAAATTCTATTATTAGGGTTGGTTCTTGTACCACTCGACATGTGAGTTGGACAGTTTGTTAGTGTGATCCTCAAAGCTGTTAAGTAAGAGGAGTATTGTTCTTGGAGGAAGCTTTTAAGTAACTCTAAGTTGTGTCTTGGAAGTGTGTTTTCCTTGATGAATTGTTGTACAGGTAAAAGAGTCGTTGATGCAGTGGCGTATTGTTGACTGCTAGACATCATTGTGATGATTAGAAGTGAGAAGAGTTTCTCATAGCTAGAGAGGATCTAGGTAGAAGGGTCATTGGGTAGTGATTAAGTGATAAGCTGTAAACGGAGAGTTTAGCTTTGAATTGATACTACTGATAGTGGACTTCCTTCCTGGCTTGGTAGCCCCCAGAGTAGGTGTGTTAAACCGAACTGGGTTAACAATTCTGTGTGTCTTGTTCTTTTTGTACCATGTTATATACCTTGCCATTTGTGTTCATGTCAGACCAGATGTCGAATAACTTGTTATAGGACATCTGAAATCTACACATGTACCAGAATTTCAGTAACACCAGAGGAAGCATGGTCAGGATTCAAACTGAATTTGAACCATTTCAGAGTTTTTGGTTTCATAGTGTATCGACATGTTCTAGGACAGCTTAGAAAGAAGTTGAATAATAAGGGAGAAGTGATGATACTTGTAGGGTATCACTCTACCAGTGGTTACAAGTTGTTTGATGCACCAAAGAGGATGATTCTGATTAGCCGAGACGTCATTGTTGACAAAACCAAGGAGTTGCAAAAGCTCATAACCGATTACGTAAAAGATGTAATCGGTTATAGCTTTGAAAATTCAGATTATGCAGAAACGGAAAGAGCATAAAATCTCGTTGTCGAACCCCAAATTGAGGATAATGTTAGAAGATCAACAAGGCAAAGAGGTTTTCCTCAAAGACTCCAAAAATGTGAGTCGTTCTGAGACAACAAAGTAAATGATGATGGTGATTTCTTCCATTTTGCACTGATGGCCGAATTCGAAATCGTTAAAACAGAAGAGGCTTTAAGTGATCCAAAGTGGATTTGTGCTATGAAGGGGGAGATGGAATCCATTGATAAGAATAATACTTGGGATTCGGTTTATTTATCGGATGGAAAGAAGGCAATTGGTGTGAAATGGGTGTTTAATGTGAAGGCAAATCTCAAGGGTTTCAAGAGAAAGTGCATTTCAAAGTTCAAAAGTGAACTTATGAAAGATTTTGAGATGAACGGCCCTAGCATCATGACATACTTCCTTGGCATTGAGTTTCACAAGTCAAAATGGAGACTACTCATGCACCAAAGAAAGTATTCGCTTGAGATATTGAAGAAGTTTGAAATGGAGCATTGTAATGTTGCCATTACTCTAGCTGAACCAAGGCTGCAGTTTTCAAAGAATGAGGATGAGAATGATGTTGATCCAACTCAATATATCAGGTTGATTGGATCCTTGCGTTATTTGTGCAATTCGCGACATGACTTGGCGTTTAGTGTCGGCATTGTGAGTAGATTCGTGAGGAGACTGATGGTGTCTCACTTGGCAGCAGTCAAGAGGATCCTCAGATACATCAAAGGTTCTGTTGGTTGTGGAATTCTCTTTTCCGCAGCGGATACGGGAAGAAAATGAAGTCTTCCCAGTTTTACCATTCCAATTGGTGTGGAGATAAAGATGATCGAAAGCTTATAGATGAATACATTTTTATGTTCAGTGGAACACCAATCTCATGGTGTTCGAAGAAAGAACTAGTAGTTTCACTCTTGTCTTGTGAGTCCGAGTATATTACTGCTTCATTATATGCGTACCAAGTTGTTGGCTTAAGAATCTATTGGAGGAGCTGAGCAGCAGTGAGGGTAAGGCTGTTACACTCCTGGTTGGCAACTTTTCCGTGATTAATCTTGCTAAGAACCCAATTCACATAGGAGGTGCAAGCATACTGAGATGAAGTTTCACTACATAAGGGAGCTTGTTAGTGAAGGAAGATTACAACTGGGATATTGCAGAAGTGGAGACCAGGTGGCTGATTTATCGACTAAGGGAGTCACAAATGGTGTGTTCAAGAGGTTAAAGATGAACATGAGTATGCAAGACTTGGAGCACTTGAATTATGGTGGTGTGTTGAAAATGTTTCTAGTAATTCAAGTGTCGTAACAGGTTAACACGGGGCTGTAAGCGGTTACAACAATGGCAGAAGCACTTCTGAGTAACAGAAAAGTGAAAATCTTAAAGGTGTAACTAGTTAACCACGTACTTTAATTGGTTATCACTGAAAGCATTTTAATTCTCATGTCAACTGTAATCAGTTAACCAAATGGTGTAACCGATTACAGGCCTGAGTTTTGCAATTTTTCTGTTATGTAGTTGTTTGTTTTGGATCCTAATCAGTATGTAACACTTGTATAAATGTCTTAGATACATTCTCATCCAAAGGTTAATGAAATATTGACTCTCTCTCTCTCTCTCTCTCTCTCTCTCTCTCTCTCTCTCTCTCTCTCTCTCCTCTCTCTCTCTCTCTCTCTCAATGGAGATGTGATTTGTTATCTAAGCTATACAATCAAGCATCTTATTGGGGGAAATCTTTCCTCCTATTTTTCTTACTGGGACGGTACAGTGTTTGGAAATGAAATTGGTGTAGCTTTTAATTCTCAGAATAAGAATGAAGCTTACATTTCCAAAAGAAAATTATATGCACATATAAATGGTGACCATATAAATGGCAGTAAAATATACCAACTTCGTAATAGGTAGCTTGCTCTTTATAGTTTATTACAATAAGGGTCAGTTAGGTGCGCATGATATGATAGAGACATGATAGAATATAAAGTAGGATATGAATAAGATATGGTATAGACAGGATAAGACTTATCCTATCATGTGTTTGATTCACATAGGATACCAAATATATATATATATATATATATATATATATATATATATATATATATATATATATATATATATATATATATATATATATATATATATATGACAAATTTACTTTTGTAAAACAACTACATTTTTTCCAAATTATTTTATAAAATATTTTAAATTTTATAATTAATAAAAAAAATTATCTAATTTGAAAAATAAAATAATAAACTCATTGACATTACTGAGAAAAGAATTTTAGTTTTTCTTGAAAAGATCATGAATTATATCCTATAGATAAACAAAATAAATATATGTATATATAATACATAAATGACAAAACTACCCTTGCAATAAAATATATTTTATTAAAAAAAATAAAATAAGTATTCATATTTTTAAAATTAAACTAACTATTTTATTTTTAATACTTCAAGTTTATTAGGTTTTAATTTTTTATATTATATAAAGTTATAAAATTTTCCTTATCACAAAATCATATATATTTTTTTAAAAATTATTTATTGATATTTTTTAATTGAATATCAAATTAATTTTTAATTATATTTTATCATATTTAAATTTTTATTTTAAATTATATTTTATTGAGATAAATTTGTAAATTATTTTTTTATCCTAGCCTGTCGGATTCTAACCTAGTTCATATTTAAAATAAAATTTGAACTATTATTTCACCTTAAGTGAATTTAAAAAGAACGTGATTTTTTTATTGATATATCCAATTATTGAATAATAATTTTTATCTTAAATCAGTCGAGAAGTATTGCAAAATTATTACATAAAATTCATTTTTGGGATTTCAATTTTAATTTTCAAAACCACTTTTAACTGGAAAAACCAATTATAAAGAACTAATATCCAATATTAAAAACCGGTTTTATATGTTCAAAATTGATTTTAAATTGAAAATCATAGATGAACTTTAAAATTGGTTATAAAGTCTATACTCAATTATAATATTTGGTTATGGATATAACTGATTTTATAATTAATTTTGTAAAAATAAAATCATTTATATGATTTGGTTATAATATGCATTCTTTATAAGAATAATTCAATTATGAGCATTCCTAATAATCACAAACTTCATCCGTTTCATAAAAAATATTATATTTGATTTATGAGAATGAGAGATTATATTTGACAAGTGAATCATGTTCATCAAATTAGAAAATTCAATCTGCTTATGCAAATGACACATATTTTACTATTTGAATAAACTTTAGATCGAATTGGTTAGAATTATATTCCACACATAGTGAGGGTGTGAAAGTAATATTTGAAAAACATGGGTGCACTCAGTAATGTCATGTGATGAAGAGAATGTCCAGCCCAACAAAATAAGAATGCTGCGAGTAGTTAGCATAGCAAAGATATGACTGCTAGTGTTGTGCTGGCCCAACGCAGGTTTTGTCAAGACAAAAACATAAAAGAAATAATGGGTACAAGAAGTAATAACATTCAAATACTATTTTCTATGACCTTGTTGTATTTTTTTTCCACACGCTCTTTCAATCATAAATTTTAGGAAAAATAATTGTTTTTACGAAATTTGTTTTGGGCCAATCAAATTGTTTAACAAAAAAATTGGCTTAACAAAATCGGGCCAACATCAAAAGTTCAATCCACACCAATTCATGACTACTCACTCACCATATGCTCTAATATGACTGTCTCACACATTCCGCCACATCATACCAATTGAGAACAATTTTAACCGCCTATCAGTTTTTTTAAATGGTAATATACATTGTACTTGCTAAAAGTAAACTGAGTGAAAAATCCTATTTGTATAGGGTTGTCTGAGAGTTTTAGAGTTATTGTGGTGTTATAGAAAGTTCACACAGGGATGGTGAGAAGCTTTGTATATAGGTGATTTATGAGTTAATTGAATGTTTCTCCTCAACCTTATGACTAAGGTAGTTATACGAACCTCTTGGGTGTAGATCTTAGGATCCAACAAAGTTATTACAATATTCTTCTCTCATGAGCGTGGAAAGTGAAGCTATTATTTCTCCTAATATCTTGGAGAACATTGCTTCCTTCTTTGACTGCCCTTCACATATGGTTACGGGGAAAGCACATGTAATTTCTCATGTTTTCATAAGTGGGTGGGTGATGTAGCCAACAGACGAGAAATTCAATCAAAGGGCGCCTAGAAATCTCAAATCGGGTGATATATGGTATCTCTTATCATTAATGAACTTTGTAATGCCTCTTCTAGGGTAAGATGGAACTATCCCAATACACAATTGATAAGTGCCTAAATGCAGTTATTTTAAACATGGAAAATGACACTTATTAAACTAGCAATCTAAGTTTCTTAGAAGAAAAATCCCGATTATTTATAAGAGTTGATTGTGAATAGGATAGCAAGAATTGCAAGAATAATGTACTTCTATTGGAAAGTTTTTCTTTTTCTTCTTTTGTATATCATGATTCAAACACAGAGAAGGGAAGCTTGAAAACAATGCATCAGTACTCTCTTTAAAAGAGAGATAGTGAACTCCAAGCGAGACATAGCAGAAAATTTCAATGTCCAAAACTTCCCAACTTCTCTAAGTGAACATTAGCGAGCAAGCAACGAAGAAAAATAGAAGAAAAACTTCCCAACTTCGCTTAGCGAACAGTAGCAAAGTCCAAGAGAAGAGAAACATAATGTTGGCAGATTCAAAAATCAGGACTTTCACATAGCGAGGCATACCAAGGATTAGTGATGACTCGATTTCGTATAGGTTATTTCGATTCATTTCATGCATATTTAGTCGTATTTTTATCGAGTCTTCATCGCATTTTCTATCATTTACTTATGTTTTTCTTTACTTTGTGTTTTCAGGACCAATATCAGCTTGATTGAAGAAAAGGACAAGAACCCTGGCAAAAGAGTTGAAAAAGAGAAGAACTGGAGCTTTCTGCCTTCCTCTAAAAGAATGGTGTTCGCCATTCCCTAAGGGGAACCAAATGGCGTTCGCCATTGCCCCAAAAGTGCCAGATTTCCTTCTTTAGCCAAATGGCGTTCGCCATTGGCATATGGCGTTCGCCATGCATCGCGAGAGCAGTTTTCCAGAATTAGTTTTGAGCAGTTGCACGCAGTTTGAATTCAAATCTCCCAACTGTTTGGAGCCATTTTTCTCTATATATAGGCCCTGTTGGAGGCCAGTGGGGGGATCCGGAAATTGCGCGTAAGCGCTGCCGAATCGCGTTTTAGAACTTAGGCATATATTTCAGTTTCAAAGCAGCAATTACTCACGCTGAGGAATTGCTGCACTTTGTATTTCCTATTTCCTTGTACTGCTGTATCACTTCAAGTATCAATACAAATCTTGCTGCCATTTTCGTATTCGACTTCAGTTCCATTTACCGCATTTTTTACAGGTTCTTTATTTACTGCATTATAGTATAAATTATATTCGAATTTGTTTTAACATGATAGTTCTAGAATTTGAATGCTTTAACATGTTAAGATCAGATTTAATTATGTACGGTTAATTATAATTAGAGACCGCCGTATGAGGGTCGTCGTTCCAACGGGACTCTGTAGGAACCATCGATATGAAAATATGATTGTTTGATATTCTGGTTTTAGTGTCTAAGTTTAATTTAGGTAACTTTGTGTAATACCCCAAAATTTGCTCTCCCCTTTGTCATCATAGCATGGCATTATCATTTATCATATCATATCCACCTCATTAACATTACATTGCATTTAACATGGAAAAATGAAGCATGGCATCCTTCTTACCATTAGGGCATGTGATCAGGTGGAAGGTGGACAATCAAGGAATCATTCAAAGCACAAAAAGGTCAATCAAGTTGCCTCAAGGCAAGCCAAGAGCCTCTCATGTCTCATACTATCTCAATTGATCTTCCAAAACCTCAAGGAAGTGAGATTCAATGGGAGATTGAAGCACTACATCTTTCACTATGCAAGAGGTTCAAAAATTGAAGGAAAACCCTCAAAAGAGATAGCTCATTGATTCAAAATCATTCTCAAGTGGCATTTCTCATCATCCTTTAAGAGGATACACAACATACTCTGAGGAATTTGAAATTGAAGACTGCACATTTTTCTCCTAGGAGGTGGGCACCAGAACTAGGGTTTCCCATTAAATCAGGGAATCTTTGATTTTTTGGACAAAACTTGATGTCATGGTATTCTACATGTTCTTAAGTGTATGTGTATGGAGAATTGCCCCTCAATTGGTTTTGGAGGTGGTTCAATTGGAAGAAAGATCAAAAATCAGGAAATTTGGGGCCAAGTCAAATAATCAGGGGAAAAAGTCAACTCTTGACTTTTTGAGGCCAAATTCATGAAATTCATGTTATATGTGACCAATGTGCAAAATTTGGTCAAGAAATTCCAAAAGAATCATGAAAAATTCAAGATGTAGAAAGTTGCCATTTTTGGATGAAGTAGGGTTACTAAAAATAGCAAGATTTGGCCATTTTGCATCAGAGTTTGAATCAAGGCCATTTAAATTTGGAGCACCAAATGAAAATTCCACTCTGCCTCAATGAAAGGCCTTGCTTTAAGCTTCAAATCCATGTGTAGAACATCTCCATTGGATAAAAATTGAGTGAGATATGAGTGATCAAAGTTTGAGCAAAGTAGGTCCAAAACTAGGTCATGACCAAGATTTTCAGGGCACGCGCGCAGTCATTTTCTCAAACACTTGGTGGGCCAAATGTATTGATCAATTACTCATGATTAGAGGCTTCAAATGGAAAATCTTTCAACATCAAAGTTGTTCCTCTATGTGAGATCTTCAAAGTTGGTGTTTATCAATTTTTCATCTGATCAAAGGTTAAGGAGTTATGATGGCTCAAAGAATGGTCATTGCAACTGAAATGTGACCAGGTCACAACCAGGTCATGCCACAAGTCTGCGCACCCATGTACCAGCTTCTTTTTCCATCTGTTTGAGGTCATTTTTAGACATGTTTGAGACCTCATTCCACTTCAATTTCCAAATCAATATTGTGCTCCAATGCATCCTCTTTCCAATGAACCCATAAACTCCCTAATGCAGCCATTGAGTAGAGAGAAAAACCTCCACAAACTACCCTATGTTGGCATGGATACCTTGACAGCATGTTGCATGATTTTGGTTCACACACACCACAAACACTTCTTAACCTCAGCTTTCCTCTTTAAACCAAGCACACATGACATAAAACTCATACACTAGCACGTGCCTTGCATGGAAATAGAAAAAACAAGCTTGCTGAGCAAGTTTCTAATGCAACAGCCTTTGCCATTCGTTTCTCTTGCTGCTTCACCATAACTGTCATGAGATTAACCTCACCATAACCCAGCCTTGATCACTCGCCCCCTAACTAACTTGACTCAGTTAGTTAGGGTGGACTCAGTTAACCACCTTGACTCACCCTAACTCAACTCATTAAACCGTGGTAAGCTCACACTATAAAAGAAATCACACACTCCATTTTCATTTTAGAGTTTTGACAACCACATTTCTCTCCAAGAACACCTCAAACTCTCTCTACTTTCTCTCTGATTCCACACGATTTCAACACTCTTCTTCCACTTTTCATCTGCATTATCATTGTTTGGCATTGTTGAATCAAGAGCAACAAGAACAACTCCATTTCTGCAAGTTCAGCACCATTGCAAGCTTCAACATCCTTCATCTATTTACGAATCCATAGCATTTATTTTGCTAAGTTTGAAGATCTAGAAGCTCAGCATATCAAGCTTTCCTCTGGTTTTTCTCAACATCTCCAATTGCTCCACATTTTCAGGTTTCATCATGCACTCTTCTTCATTCGATTCTCTTTAGTTTTGATTTATTTTTGCTGTTTTAAGCTTGATAGAAGCTCTGCTTACTCCGGCTAGTTGATAGAGCTTCTTAGAAGCCTAGATCCAAAACTTAGGGCATGATTTAATCTCCTCTGTTCTCTATGTGTGTGCTTGGTATGTGAAAAACAATTGTGAATTCTTAATCTACGTGAGCTCAGCTTCATTTTGGTATAATAGTTGGGCATTTCTGGGACATGTGAAGTTGCAGACGGTGGCGTGTGACCGGAGAAGGTGACCGGAGGTCCCTCTCCGGCCGGTGGTTTTTAGTTAGGGTTTTGGTTGCAGTTTAAATCATGGCCGTTGGATGTGTGTGATCGTGTGGTCCAAAAGTTGACAGCACATTAAAATTCACGTGCAAATCATGTGCACCATTTCTGAATTTACTTAAACATTGTGTGATGCAGTACATGGTAATTTGTGTGTGACCTCATGCGCGTGTGTTGGATCCGTGTACTTTGACTTTTGTTTGACTATGACTTAATCTGATGGCTTGGATTGCTTTGACTATGTTGACTGAAGAACACGCTAGTTATGGTGTTTTGCGTGCTAATTGGACTTAACCAGATTGATAATTACACCCCCATGTATTGAAGCCCAATGATTTTGAACTGTCCAATTGCTATGTTCATACCCCCCTGCATTTTGCATTTATTTTTCATTTTTATTTCTTTCTACACGTTTGATTTCTAATTTTTAAAAATACCAAAACATATTGGAAAATTCTACAAAAATTCATGTGTATTCTTAAAACATTTAGGAAATTTTTCATGATTTTATTTTCTGATTTTATGACCTTTTTACCCCTGGTCCATAATTTTCTTTGAATTTCCATTTAGATGCATTCTAAGCATGATACTTGAATTTGTTCAATTTTGTTCTTGCTCCTTACCAACTGTTTTGACATGATTCTTTTTGCATTGATTCACTAATACATTGAAGCATGTTAGATGATTTTTGTTTGATTTTTAGGTCACTTTATCACATGTCTTGATGCCTATATTTGCACCACTTTGCATGATGTTTCAATTTGACCTAATTGCTTTGTTTGAAGTCATTTTGCTCTGAATTTTTACATGCTATATTGATGTATGATGCATTTCTGACTTAGGCATTCCAATAATATGCTGGCATAATTTTCATGAATCCATTTGGTTTTTGTTTGATGCATTACATTTGAAGTATAATACATGTCATGTCATTTTAACTTTAGTGCATGTTTGCATGATTTCTTTTGTGCATATTTGTATGAGCATTTGCATAGTTGTTATGAGCCATTCATATGATATTATAGATCTTTGATACACATTATAGGTCATCTTTACATGTTCATTTCAATTTGAACCTTGTGCATCATTAACATGTATTGTTTGCACTTTCTTTTTGAACTTTCATTTCAATTCTTCTTCTATTACTTCTTGAATGTCTTGATGGTGGATTCATGGATACTTTTGAGATGTTCATGAACCATTTTCCATTTGGTTTCAATTCTGATTGTTGATTTACATGTTCCATTTATGCATGTCCTCTTCATTTCTTTCCATCTTTCATCTACCCCTTCTTCTTGTAACATGTTTAAATGCTAAGGGATGATGATTATTGCTTATTCACTTGCACTTGTATGATGATATTCACTTGGTTTCCATATGATGCCCATTCTGGTTGTGGTTCTAGGATTTGTTTTCTCATTTAATTCTTGTGAGTTTTATGATGCATTACATGTTCTTTTACTTCTTATACTTCTTATACATGTTTACTAACCATGTAGGGGCTTCGGTAAGTTTCAATTGAGTGTGGATAAGGAATCCACATTCAACTTCTATCCTTTCTCTTTTACAATTCCATTTTGTGTTTTGCTAAGCACTTATGTGCTTTCTTTTAATAACTCATTACTTTCCCTTTTTGAATTAAAATTCATCTTCTACTTTGGAAGTGAATTGTTTAATTCGTTCCTTCTTTAGACTTTAGGTTGAGACCTCACAAACTTTATGATCACTCCCTTAACTAATCAATTAGGATTGAGTCTTAGTCCATATAGATTTTTACCTTTTCTCCTCACTTGAGTCTTTCATCTTCTCATCTTCAAAGAAAATTCAAAATATCTAATAAAGGTAGGCACTTATTGCATTTAGGCCTTTCATATAAAGAAAAGATTATAAGGGGTCTTCTCTTATAATCTTAGAATGTGTAGCATATAGCCCATCTTGGGTCAATGTGTCAAACATTTGATCTTGTATGAGGGACTTAAATGCAATACTTGTTGAAGGTGCAAATAATAAAAAACACTTCTTCACTTCATAATTTACAAAAACACTTAATAAACACAAGTATGCTAGTGTGTTTGAACCTTGACAATTGGAGTTAAGTGTGGAGGTCTTCTTCACTCTTAGTGTGCTTTCTTACCCATTCCATCTTGGAATGTTAGAATGTACACATTCCAATGACTAAGATTCAGATACACTGTCATATGCAAACAAATGAAAAGACTTCTAAAAGACAAAAACAAACAATAACGTCTTTCCTTCGGGAACTCTTTTCTCATCTCATTCATTCTCAATGCACGAACGCGCTTCTACTCGTTCTCTTGCAAGATGGTAACGCACTCGGACCAGCGAGCCTGCAACACCTGAGCTAGAACGTTAGCCGTTCCTTAAAAAACACAAACAATTCATCCCTAGTGAGGGGAACTACGTCGCTCTGATTCTCATGTTCCCGATGAGATACGTAGGCAGTGGGGTAGGGCCCATGCGAGCACTTCTTTTATTTTCCCTACATTTGTTTCTCGTTCCTTTTCCAGTTCTCTTTTCGTTCCTTTTCCAGTATTCTTTTTTATCACCCTTTGATCGAGACAAGCAAGCGTGGATCCCATCGGGTACGATGGACGCGAGGGGGTGCTAATACCTTCCTCTCGCGTAACCGACTCCCGAACCCATTTCTCTTGGTCGCAAGACCATGCTTTTCCTTTCTCTCAGGTTTACGCGGTGTTTCCTTTCCCTCTCTTGGGATAAATACACATTGCTGGCGACTCTGTTTCGGTGCCACTTTCGCGTTTGTACTTGGATGAAAATCCCGGGAGCGACAGCTGGCGACTCTGCTGGGGATTTGTTGACCTATTGCTGGTCCATCCTAAGCGAGTCAATCCTAGCACTTGTTTGCTTTTCTTTCATTGGGTGTTTACTGTTGTGCTTTGTTTTGCGGTTTATTTACTTTACTGTATTCACTGCATTTTAGCATTACATATCATATATTATATTGTGTTGCACTGTTTTGTCTGTTTGGCGGGATGAGATTTCTGAGAGATAAGCCCATTACACAGGCTTGAGTATACACTTAGGATTAGAGTAGAGAGTAGTGGGACCTACGTGCCGTTTGGAGTGCGTTGGGTATTCACGAAATTCACAGCCAGACGAGGCTATCTTGGGACATGTTCTGACGTGCGTATCTTGCGCATTTCAGGATATCGATCTAGAGAGCTGTCGACTCTGGTGACCGATCATTGAGGACCTTAGTGGAAACATCCCTCTTTAGTGGTGACAGTGGCAGACCACATTCTGTGGCAAACCCATTCGCACCCGAGGGCCCACTTTGGAACTTGCATAGGATGGCCTTATTTTTGAAAGAGAATCAGTGGAGGCACTCCTCGATTGGCGATAGTACTGTACCCCGAGGGATGAATGTACTATTGCTTCTCGACCTCAGTGCCAGAAGCTGAGGACCTTTCGTTTTGGAGAATCAGTTGAGGCCTCCTCGATTGATGATGATGCCAAACCAGAAATGGTGAACGTATCATCATTTCTCGACCTGAGAGCCCGGGATACTGAACATCCTAGCACCCACATGTGAGAGGGGCGGGTTGTTTACAGGTTTGCAGGTAACCTTGACTTTCATCCTACCTGGTATTTTGGTTCTCTTATCAGTGTGGACTCATCAGCCTGGTATTATTATATTCTGATTATCCCGGCACTCTGATTATGCCGATATTCTGGCATCACTGTATTCTGATCACGCCGGTGTTCTGTTTATTCTGGTATTCCGATTATACCGATATTCTGGCATCACTGTATTCTGATCACGTCGGTGTTCTATTTATTTTGGTATTCTGATTATGCCGATATCCCGGCATCCTGGTATTCTGATTAGCCGGTATTTTGGTATTCCGGTATTCTCTTCAGAGCCGACTTATGAGCTTATTCAGCCAGCAGCACAGCAGTTATCCAGATTATATGGAAGCTTTGATCCCATGTCTGTTGCATCTGCATCATCATTTGCGCATACATGTTCTCGTATTTCCAAGGGATATTAACTTTGAGACTTGCCACTGAGCATTTCCATTCATTTCTTATGTTTTTTCCAAAAATATTTTTTCGTATTAAAGCGTAATGATCCCTTGGAAATATTCGAACATGGCATTCTGCATTGCATTCTCATACTCATATGCATAACAGGTGTTCCGGAGCGGATTTCTCATTCTGACCGGGTATTCTCTTCAGAAACGGCCAACTTGACTTCTCCCACCACTCAAATCATAACAATCAGAGGGTAGTTATGGAACAACTCCGAGCGGAGGTGACTGAGATGAAGGCCCGGCTGGGGCACTTTATGGTGGACATTCAAGCGTTGTCCCGCGGTCAGAAACTGCTGAGAGAAGAAGTCAACCGGGTGAAGTCTCAGATGGGTCTGCTTACAGAAATCCAGAAGGCGGTATTAAGGAAATAAAGCAATCCTCATCCTCGTTGAGGGGAACTACGTCGCTCTGATTCTTCATTAGTCAATGGAGATACGTAGGCAGGAGATCGTGTGAGATCTTTGCGAGCAACCTTATCTATCAACCTTATTTATTAATTTCTTTCCTCCAGATATCTCTTGTCAGCTTCCAACTCCATCTCCCCAAGAGAGTCCTAGGGGCAGAGCATATGGGCAAAGGCCAGAACAACTTGAGAAGAAGTTTGATCCCATTCCGATGCCGTACGCGCAATGGGTCTCCTTGTTTGCTCAAATTCAAACTGGTTGAGCTAGTCGCATCAGGATCTTCTTCGACAAAGCTTCCTTTGGGGTTTCAATGCCAAATGCCAGGTATGACTACCATTCTGGAGCACATGACCATTTAATTGACGATTGCAAGTCTTCCAGAGGTAAAGGTAAAGACAAGGTGCAGAACTTGATTGACTCAAAGGTTATCACACCAGACGGGTGGCCCATAAATTGAACTTTCTTCATCAGATTGAGCACCCAGTTTGCAAAAACATCATCAGAAGCAACAAGTCCAGACGGAGTCAAGCCTCCTCAACAAGGACAATCATTTAGCTTCTTTACTGCATTCTCATGTGTAGCTTTTTATGTTTGTCAAAACATTTGTATGCATGCATGAAATCTGTTTTTCTTTTTATGTTAATCATAATACAATAAGCTTGTTTTTCTTGAAGTGATCCATTCGTATTCACTCATAAGTTTGTATATGTGCATTGCAATACCAACTGTCGTGCTTAAACTCTTGAAGGAGGATGATGAGTTGGAAACGCAAAAATCTCTAATTGTGTACTTTTGGATAAAACCCTGTTGAGGATGTACAGGCATTGATTCAAATCCCCAAACACTGGAGATATAAGGGAGATAGACCCTCGTTAACCCCTTTGAGCCTTGAAGTAGGAGTTTCTTTTCGTATGAAAAAACCCTCACATTTAACCTAGGGGCAGGGTAGGCGTCAGTTAATTTGACCGAGCGTTCAAATTTCAAAAGGAGTGTGCATCTGAGGATCCATTACCTTCTATTCCACCGCCAAGAGGTCAAGAGATGTGAAACCACAATGGTTATCCATCAACAATCAAAGAGTGAGGCAGTCACAACCCTTTCAACAAGGTCAAGATAAGCTAGTGTCACACGATTTGTTCCGCGAAAAAAAAAAAAGAAAAAGAAAAAGAAAAAGCCCGCTAAGTTGAAACTTGAAAACAAGCAACTTAGGCAAAAGTTAGGGCATCCCGCTGGACTCCGAAATCCAAGATTCAAAAGAATCAGTCCAGGCAAAAATTAGGGATCAAAAAGCAAAAGAATGTGAAACCAAAAGGATTGCAAAAGAAAATCCTCGAGCAAGAACAAAGTCGTGTGACTACGCACAAAAGACAAAAGGGGTGACTGTTACTCCGTAGCCTCATTAGGTGTCAAACCATCAGATGCATGGGTTCCTTAAAGATCACGAAATATTTTGAGAGGCGAACGCTTGTGCAAATTAGCTGAACGTAGGACTGGAGAACATCACGAAGAGTGGGTGGGCACCAATAAACTTTGAGCCATAAACCATTTTTCTCAAAACCGTGAACCAGGCCACGATACAACCCTCAAAAGTCCTAATTGAAACAGGGTTATTTCGAAAGCATACTACCAAGAGATAGCGTTCCTGACTCCTATGAGTTGTGCTAAAAAGATCGTTGTTGGTGTTGCATGGGCATTGCATTTTTTTTCATTCAAAAATTAATGTCGTATCCTAACCCGTGATCCGCTCACAAAGGGTTTGCGACATCTTTTCAGTAAAACTTCGAGATTAACATGTGTGTTGCGTTAGAATTTTCATTCTCAGAATAAAACATTTTCTGCTTGCATACATTTGTTTGACATCAAAGGAAGTTTACATATGGCAGTCCAGTCCAGAAGTTTAATCTTGCCGAGTTGAGAATCCTGAAACTCCCGAAGGGCAGTCACGCTCAGTGGCACCTCCTCAGGAAACTTTGTTGAGCAGGAGCTTTCCCAACAAGTTGTGCTAAGACGTAGTCGATCCGGGGCAATCACGTCGAACCGTCTCTTTAAGGTGTAGCCAATCTGAGCCAATCACGTCGAGAAATCTCTTTAGAGTTCAGTTAAACTGAGGCAATTAATTCGAGATTCAAATCCCTACAAATGCAGGCATTCTTGGTTCAGTAGTCAGGGGAAAGAACCACTTCAAGGGTCATACTGGGGTAGGTCATCCCAAGAGCACGAGAATTGGTCCATCCAGACGACTGGTCAGCCTATCCAGGGTTCAGAATGCTGGGACAGAATATCTCACGAGATTGTTCATGAATCTTCTCAGGGCGAAATTCTCTGAAAACCATATGGTCCGGGGCAGTTACGTCGAGATCCGACGAATCTCTACAAGAGTTTGAGGACATTGAGGCATTTTGAATGTCAAGTCTTCTGTAAAATCCTCTTGGGACAATTTCTTCCGGTGGACCATTTTGGTTTGGGACAAGTGAAGAAAAACAGTTGGTCACGCATATGCAGTCAATCAGCCAAAAGGAGTGAAACTAAGGGGCATTCCAACCCAAGGCATTTTTGGTCCCCGTCTTCAGTAGGGTTCATTAATAATGTTCTCCAGCAAGAGATTGCATGCAAACCTTTCTCCCCAACAAGTGGTGGTTGCATTTTTGGTCCCCGTCTTCAGTAGGGTTCATTAATAATGTTCTCCAGCAAGAGATTGCATGCAAACCTTTCTCCCCAACAAGTGGTGGTTCAGAGTTAGATTTTCTCAGTTGCAGAAGTCATATCTCGCACGGGGTATACGTGCATATCCTTTGCTTGCAGGTAGCAGCCTCATACTAGGCTTAAAGGCAAAATTGAAGCCTTTGCGAGATCACGGGATCATGTCTTCTAGACGAGTAATCACTTACTTCCATGCAGAAGACTGGGGCAATCATGTTCGAGAAAGGTGGTCACCCTTTTGTCACAATGTTCACTGATTAAGTCCATCATTCGGTCGACGGTCGGTCACGATGATTCGATATCAACGAATTGAGCTCAACTGGGTATCGTGGTATCTTATTAAGTCGATTCTCTTATTCAGTCCTTCCAACAATTACAAGCTTTTCTGTGTCGATAACGGTCACAGGTTCCCCAAAAGGGTGGTCTCGTCGACACCGAAATTGATGGTCATTATCCCCAGCGAAGTCACAAGAGTTGGAAGAGGCTAGATCTTCTGTAAAATCCTCTTATGACATCCGCTTCGGGGACAAATTGTTGGTTTTCTTAAGCATGGGGCATGTTGTTTCCCCAGCATGAAGTGTTGATCACCCCCCAGTAGAGTTTGATGATCATTATCCCCAGCGAAGTCGCAGGAGTTCGAAGAAGCTAAATCTTCTGTAAAATCCTCTTATGACATCTTCTTCGGGGACAAATTGTTGGTTTGTTCAAGCATGGGGCATGTTTGTTTCCCCATCATGAAGTGTTGATCATCCCCAGTAGAATTCGAGGACAGTTGGTCTTCTGTAAAATCCTCTCAAAAGGCATTCCCCAGCACGAGACGTTTTAAAGCAGTTTCCTCCAGCAGAGTTCGTTATAAACTCGTCATCCCTAACGGAATTGTCTAAAGGGAAGCTCGCCTAACATGGGGCATTGTGGTACTTATCCTAAGCTTGACAGTCATATTCTTCAGCAGACTACTGTGGATTTGCTTTGGGTTTCCCCAACAAGGACTCTTTCCTAGCAAGTTACAGGGGAATGTTCTAACCAGGATTCGCATATCCCTGGCAAAGTAGCCCTGGTCCCCAGCAAGTTTGTGTCTCTGGTAATGATCCTCCACAGAGGTCAGCATCGAATCTTGTCAGCAATACTCCCCAGCTGAGTTGTTGTTCTCCCCGCAGAGGTTTATAAGATCGGCAGAATCTATTCCTCAACAAGGGTGGCACAGTCTTTCCCCAGCCGGGTCAAAAGGTGGATAACCCCTACAAAGGGTCTTGGACTGGATAGATCCCCAAGCAGAGTTTTTCTTTATGACTTTTCTTCCTTAGCAAGACGCCATGCAAAGAAATTCTTATCCCCAGCGGAGTCGCTGTGACCAGAATTCATTCCCCCAGCAGATGAAGTGATTACTGGCAGATTTATTATTCTTCAAGTCCAATTTATTTTTGGCAAACTTGACAATTCGAAGCAGACGGATTGTTCATTTATTCTCCAGCAGAGATACTATCCTCTCAGGAACCTCTAAAGTCAAGTCATTGATCATTGTTCCTCAGCAAAGTCGGCAGAGATGTCTGACACGGATGCAAAGTGTAATCCAGTATTGGAATTTTGCGAAAGTCCACCCGTAGTGTGGCAAGCCAGTAGTCGTCTGGCATTGTTAAAAGACGTTAGCAAAGTCCAACAGTGGATTGGCAAAAGTCCGTCTTCGGGTGGCAAAAGTCCAACAGTGGATTGGCAAAAGTCCGTCTTCGGGTGGCAAAAGTCCAACAGTGGATTGGCAAAAGTCCGTCTTCGGGTGGCAAAAGTCCAACAGTGGATTGGCGAAAGGTCCATCTAAGGGTGGCAAATTCTTAAAGTCCAACAGTGGATTGGCAAAAGTCCGTCTTCGGGTGGCAAAAGTCCAACAGTGGATTGGCAAAAGTCCGTCTTCGGGTGGCAAAAGTCCAACAGTGGATTGGCAAAAGTCCGTCTTCGGGTGGCAAAAGTCCAACAGTGGATTGGCAAAAGTCCGTCTTCGGGTGGCAAAAGTCCAACAGTGGATTGGCAAAAGTCCGTCTTCGGGTGGCAAAAGTCCAACAGTGGATTGGCAAAAGTCCGTCTTCGGGTGGCAAAAGTCCAACAGTGGATTGGCAAAAGTCCGTCTTCGGGTGGCAAAAGTCCAACAGTGGATTGGCAAAAGTCCGTCTTCGGGTGGCAAAAGTCCAACAGTGGATTGGCAAAAGTCCATCTTCGGGTGGCACGAATTTCCAAAGTCCACCAGTAGTGTGGCAAGCCAGTAGTCGTCTGGCGTCGTTCAAAAGACGTTATCAAAGTCCACCAGTAGTGTGGCAGGCCAGTAGTCGTCTGGAATTGCATAAAAGACATTATTAAAGTCCACCAGTAGTGTGGCAAGCCAGTAGTCGTCTGGCGTCGTTCAAAAGACATTTCCAAAGTCCACCAGTAGTGTGGCAGGCCAGTAGTCGTCTGGAATTGCATAAAAGACATTATTAAAGTCCACCAGCAGCGTGGCAAGCCAGTAGTCGTCTGGCATCGTTCAAAAGACAGATCTCTCCGACGTTTCATCGAGGATTCAATCCAGCAGTCTCGTTGGGTTTATATCCCTTTTTTTTTTTTTTTTTTTTTTCTTCACCCAGAGCAAATTTTTGGTTATTTTTGGTATTCAATCACTATATACCTTGAAAGTCCGAAAGCATTTGCTTTCAGGCATTCAGGTCTACAGCGCTTGAATAGGGGCAGCTGTAATACCCCAAAATTTGCTCTCCCCTTTGTCATCATAGCATGGCATTATCATTTATCATATCATATCCACCTCATTAACATTACATTGCATTTAACATGGAAAAATGAAGCATGGCATCCTTCTTACCATTAGGGCATGTGATCAGGTGGAAGGTGGACAATCAAGGAATCATTCAAAGCACAAAAAGGTCAATCAAGTTGCCTCAAGGCAAGCCAAGAGCCTCTCATGTCTCATACTATCTCAATTGATCTTCCAAAACCTCAAGGAAGTGAGATTCAATGGGAGATTGAAGCACTACATCTTTCACTATGCAAGAGGTTCAAAAATTGAAGGAAAACCCTCAAAAGAGATAGCTCATTGATTCAAAATCATTCTCAAGTGGCATTTCTCATCATCCTTTAAGAGGATACACAACATACTCTGAGGAATTTGAAATTGAAGACTGCACATTTTTCTCCTAGGAGGTGGGCACCAGAACTAGGGTTTCCCATTAAATCAGGGAATCTTTGATTTTTTGGACAAAACTTGATGTCATGGTATTCTACATGTTCTTAAGTGTATGTGTATGGAGAATTGCCCCTCAATTGGTTTTGGAGGTGGTTCAATTGGAAGAAAGATCAAAAATCAGGAAATTTGGGGCCAAGTCAAATAATCAGGGGAAAAAGTCAACTCTTGACTTTTTGAGGCCAAATTCATGAAATTCATGTTATATGTGACCAATGTGCAAAATTTGGTCAAGAAATTCCAAAAGAATCATGAAAAATTCAAGATGTAGAAAGTTGCCATTTTTGGATGAAGTAGGGTTACTAAAAATAGCAAGATTTGGCCATTTTGCATCAGAGTTTGAATCAAGGCCATTTAAATTTGGAGCACCAAATGAAAATTCCACTCTGCCTCAATGAAAGGCCTTGCTTTAAGCTTCAAATCCATGTGTAGAACATCTCCATTGGATAAAAATTGAGTGAGATATGAGTGATCAAAGTTTGAGCAAAGTAGGTCCAAAACTAGGTCATGACCAAGATTTTCAGGGCACGCGCGCAGTCATTTTCTCAAACACTTGGTGGGCCAAATGTATTGATCAATTACTCATGATTAGAGGCTTCAAATGGAAAATCTTTCAACATCAAAGTTGTTCCTCTATGTGAGATCTTCAAAGTTGGTGTTTATCAATTTTTCATCTGATCAAAGGTTAAGGAGTTATGATGGCTCAAAGAATGGTCATTGCAACTGAAATGTGACCAGGTCACAACCAGGTCATGCCACAAGTCTGCGCACCCATGTACCAGCTTCTTTTTCCATCTGTTTGAGGTCATTTTTAGACATGTTTGAGACCTCATTCCACTTCAATTTCCAAATCAATATTGTGCTCCAATGCATCCTCTTTCTAATGAACCCATAAACTCCCTAATGCAGCCATTGAGTAGAGAGAAAAACCTCCACAAACTACCCTATGTTGGCATGGATACATTGACAGCATGTTGCATGATTTTGGTTCACACACACCACAAACACTTCTTAACCTCAGCTTTCCTCTTTAAACCAAGCACACATGACATAAAACTCATACACTAGCACGTGCCTTGCATGGAAATAGAAAAAACAAGCTTGCTGAGCAAGTTTCTAATGCAACAGCCTTTGCCATTCGTTTCTCTTGCTGCTTCACCATAACTGTCATGAGATTAACCTCACCATAACCCAGCCTTGATCACTCGCCCCCTAACTAACTTGACTCAGTTAGTTAGGGTGGACTCAGTTAACCACCTTGACTCACCCTAACTCAACTCATTAAACCGTGGTAAGCTCACACTATAAAAGAAATCACACACTCCATTTTCATTTTAGAGTTTTGACAACCACATTTCTCTCCAAGAACACCTCAAACTCTCTCTACTTTCTCTCTGATTCCACACGATTTCAACACTCTTCTTCCACTTTTCATCTGCATTATCATTGTTTGGCATTGTTGAATCAAGAGCAACAAGAACAACTCCATTTCTGCAAGTTCAGCACCATTGCAAGCTTCAACATCCTTCATCTATTTACGAATCCATAGCATTTATTTTGCTAAGTTTGAAGATCTAGAAGCTCAGCATATCAAGCTTTCCTCTGGTTTTTCTCAACATCTCCAATTGCTCCACATTTTCAGGTTTCATCATGCACTCTTCTTCATTCGATTCTCTTTAGTTTTGATTTATTTTTGCTGTTTTAAGCTTGATAGAAGCTCTGCTTACTCCGGCTAGTTGATAGAGCTTCTTAGAAGCCTAGATCCAAAACTTAGGGCATGATTTAATCTCCTCTGTTCTCTATGTGTGTGCTTGGTATGTGAAAAACAATTGTGAATTCTTAATCTACGTGAGCTCAGCTTCATTTTGGTATAATAGTTGGGCATTTCTGGGACATGTGAAGTTGCAGACGGTGGCGTGTGACCGGAGAAGGTGACCGGAGGTCCCTCTCCGGCCGGTGGTTTTTAGTTAGGGTTTTGGTTGCAGTTTAAATCATGGCCGTTGGATGTGTGTGATCGTGTGGTCCAAAAGTTGACAGCACATTAAAATTCACATGCAAATCATGTGCACCATTTCTGAATTTACTTAAACATTGTGTGATGCAGTACATGGTAATTTGTGTGTGACCTCATGCGCGTGTGTTGGATCCGTGTACTTTGACTTTTGTTTGACTATGACTTAATCTGATGGCTTGGATTGCTTTGACTATGTTGACTGAAGAACACGCTAGTTATGGTGTTTTGCGTGCTAATTGGACTTAACCAGATTGATAATTACACCCCCATGTATTGAAGCCCAATGATTTTGAACTGTCCAATTGCTATGTTCATACCCCCCTGCATTTTGCATTTATTTTTCATTTTTATTTCTTTCTACACGTTTGATTTCTAATTTTTAAAAATACCAAAACATATTGGAAAATTCTACAAAAATTCATGTGTATTCTTAAAACATTTAGGAAATTTTTCATGATTTTATTTTCTGATTTTATGACCTTTTTACCCCTGGTCCATAATTTTCTTTGAATTTCCATTTAGATGCATTCTAAGCATGATACTTGAATTTGTTCAATTTTGTTCTTGCTCCTTACCAACTGTTTTGACATGATTCTTTTTGCATTGATTCACTAATACATTGAAGCATGTTAGATGATTTTTGTTTGATTTTTAGGTCACTTTATCACATGTCTTGATGCCTATATTTGCACCACTTTGCATGATGTTTCAATTTGACCTAATTGCTTTGTTTGAAGTCATTTTGCTCTGAATTTTTACATGCTATCTTGATGTATGATGCATTTCTGACTTAGGCATTCCAATAATATGCTGGCATAATTTTCATGAATCCATTTGGTTTTTGTTTGATGCATTACATTTGAAGTATAATACATGTCATGTCATTTTAACTTTAGTGCATGTTTGCATGATTTCTTTTGTGCATATTTGTATGAGCATTTGCATAGTTGTTATGAGCCATTCATATGATATTATAGATCTTTGATACACATTATAGGTCATCTTTACATGTTCATTTCAATTTGAACCTTGTGCATCATTAACATGTATTGTTTGCACTTTCTTTTTGAACTTTCATTTCAATTCTTCTTCTATTACTTCTTGAATGTCTTGATGGTGGATTCATGGATACTTTTGAGATGTTCATGAACCATTTTCCATTTGGTTTCAATTCTGATTGTTGATTTACATGTTCCATTTATGCATGTCCTCTTCATTTCTTTCCATCTTTCATCTACCCCTTCTTCTTGTAACATGTTTAAATGCTAAGGGATGATGATTATTGCTTATTCACTTGCACTTGTATGATGATATTCACTTGGTTTCCATATGATGCCCATTCTGGTTGTGGTTCTAGGATTTGTTTTCTCATTTAATTCTTGTGAGTTTTATGATGCATTACATGTTCTTTTACTTCTTATACTTCTTATACATGTTTACTAACCATGTAGGGGCTTCGGTAAGTTTCAATTGAGTGTGGATAAGGAATCCACATTCAACTTCTATCCTTTCTCTTTTACAATTCCATTTTGTGTTTTGCTAAGCACTTATGTGCTTTCTTTTAATAACTCATTACTTTCCCTTTTTGAATTACAATTCATCTTCTACTTTGGAAGTGAATTGTTTAATTCGTTCCTTCTTTAGACTTTAGGTTGAGACCTCACAAACTTTAGGATCACTCCCTTAACTAATCAATTAGGATTGAGTCTTAGTCCATATAGATTTTTACCTTTTCTCCTCACTTGAGTCTTTCATCTTCTCATCTTCAAAGAAAATTCAAAATATCTAATAAAGGTAGGCACTTATTGCATTTAGGCCTTTCATATAAAGAAAAGATTATAAGGGGTCTTCTCTTATAATCTTAGAATGTGTAGCATATAGCCCATCTTGGGTCAATGTGTCAAACATTTGATCTTGTATGAGGGACTTAAATGCAATACTTGTTGAAGGTGCAAATAATAAAAAACACTTCTTCACTTCATAATTTACAAAAACACTTAATAAACACAAGTATGCTAGTGTGTTTGAACCTTGACAATTGGAGTTAAGTGTGGAGGTCTTCTTCACTCTTAGTGTGCTTTCTTACCCATTCCATCTTGGAATGTTAGAATGTACACATTCCAATGACTAAGATTCAGATACACTGTCATATGCAAACAAATGAAAAGACTTCTAAAAGACAAAAACAAACAATAACGTCTTTCCTTCGGGAACTCTTTTCTCATCTCATTCATTCTCAACGTACGAACGCGCTTCTACTCGTTCTCTTGCAAGATGGTAACGCACTCGGACCAGCGAGCCTGCAACACCTGAGCTAGAACGTTAGCCGTTCCTTAAAAAACACAAACAATTCATCCCTAGTGAGGGGAACTACGTCGCTCTGATTCTCATGTTCCCGATGAGATACGTAGGCAGTGGGGTAGGGCCCATGCGAGCACTTCTTTTATTTTCCCTACATTTGTTTCTCGTTCCTTTTCCAGTTCTCTTTTCGTTCCTTTTCCAGTATTCTTTTTTATCACCCTTTGATCGAGACAAGCAAGCGTGGATCCCATCGGGTACGATGGACGCGAGGGGGTGCTAATACCTTCCTCTCGCGTAACCGACTCCCGAACCCATTTCTCTTGGTCGCAAGACCATGCTTTTCCTTTCTCTCAGGTTTACGCGGTGTTTCCTTTCCCTCTCTTGGGATAAATACACATTGCTGGCGACTCTGTTTCGGTGCCACTTTCGCGTTTGTACTTGGATGAAAATCCCGGGAGCGACACTTTGTCGTGAGAGCGAGGGGTTGCTTAACAGTGTTTTGTCACGAGAGTGAGAAACGCATTAAGGTGTGTCCGATAGAGCGAGAGTTTGAGGTACGCACCGGATAGTAGACACTGAGCATCGATCCTAAACACAGCGAGAGCGCTTTAGGCTTCGTTTAGGCTTTGTTAGTTTTCAAAATGCATCTTTTAATTACCGAGCGAGCGAGAGCAAAATCTTGGGGTCATTAGGCGTGACTTTTGTCAATAACGCGAGAGTGTGAGACGAGTCTTTAAGTTGGCATTTCCTACGGAATGGTAGTATAGTCATAATCAGTACCTGTTTTCAACAAGTCCCTTAGGTGCGCGGAAATCATATTTCGGTCTAGTTTTAGTATTATTTTCAAACCTTTAGTAAGTAGCGTTTACATTTCCATTCGTACCTTTTTAATCATAGCCTTAGCTTTACAAAGCAACGATAGAGTACAGTAAGTTGACATTGGCCTCTGTGGGTTCGACAATCTTTTATATTACTTCGATAAATCCGTGCACTTGCGGAGCATCAAGTTTTTGGCGCCGTTGCCGGGGACCAACGGTCAATATTGTTATTCCTTTGTTGCATCGTATAGACTAAGGCATTCTTGTTTGAAAAAAAAAACTATGTATCACCCAAATTCCCTCTATGATTACCATTGCCAATATTTTGAGGAACCACAAGCATCCCATAATCCTGACCTCGAAATGTTGATAGAGGATTTCAATGCTACGCTCACTCACTCTCAACCAAATTTCCTCTATGATTACCAATCCCAATATTTTGAGGAACCACAAGAATCCCATAATTCCAACCTCGAAACATTAATTGAGGATTTCATTGAAACAACAACTAACTCTAGGCTTGAATGCATGATGGAACGCTTTGTGGAGACGCAAACTCTCCAGAATGAAGAGTTTAGAAAACAACATCTCGATACTTATGAAACCTTTAGGCATATGAACACTGTGATCGAGTCCCTCGTGACTCACACTGAGGCATTGGAGACTCAAATATCTCTGTTAGCACAGACACCTATAGGACCCTTCCTTGAGAGACATGTGGATGTTGTAACAATCAGTAGTGAAAAACAAATAGAAAATCCTAGGGAGAGTGATAATGAATTTGAGGAGAGTTATGGTGAGAAAAGTGTAGAAATTGAGAAAAATCCACCGACACCATCTGAAAGGGAGGTTGTCGAAGAGGTAGAGAAGGATGCACCTATCATTGGTCTTTTTTCCTATATCCCACCAATTCCTTTCCCGCAAAGGTTTGTAGAAGTTAAGGTAGACTCCAAATCCAAAACATATGTGGAGGTATTGGAAAATATCCACTCCAATGCACCTTTGTCTGAGGTCCTGCTTAAAAAGAGAAATTTAGAAGACCTTGAAACTAGGGAAACCATTAGAGTGAAGAGGGTAAGGTTATCCTTTGAGGTGGTGGATGAAATAACTGAGCTCAAACTTGAAAAGTTGATACTTAGGATAGATCCAGAACCGCCACCACAAGTTCAAAAGAATGAACCACCCCACAAGAGAAAGAAAAGAAAAGGTGAGGCATATGTGAGATGGCTTGATAAGTGGCCATGGAAACCGAAGATTATTAGCCGTCGAGCTATCGACGTTAAACAAAGCACTGCGTGGGAGGCAACCCACGAGATTTTAATTTAATGTTTTACTTTTATTGTTTGTGTTTGCAGGAAATAAATAAATGTATTGCTTGTCTCGTCTCAACTTCTTCTAGGTGCCCACGGACATTCCTGCGAATGTCTCTGCTGGTGGTGACACCGATACCGCACTGTATTTTTCTAACACTTTTTGCAGGTACTTCCTCCGGAAACGGGCAGCACTATGAGTTGTTTCAAAAAAAGAGAAAATTCAACAAATAAAGGTATCTCAAAGCGCCCACCGCCGAAGCAGAAGTGACCAGCGAAGACATGGACAACAAGAGAGGATCGGAGAGGATTTGGCATGCAGTAGCATTCACACAGGTTCTATCTTTCCTTTTCCACCTTTTATCGAAACATTGAGGACAATGTTTGATTCGAGCGTGGGGGAGGAACTTTACCGCTTTCAATTTATCGCTTTATGTTATTTCCCATTTTTCTAGTTTAGTTTGTTTCATTTGTTTGTTATCGAGTCATATGCACGTTTGAGTCGTTATTTACCTTATGTTTTCGCCTAGTCTGTAAATTCCCCAATTTCAAAAAGAAAAAGATAAAAAAACATTTCGACTCAATGGCAGGACACACTTAGTATAGGTTGTTATCTTTTGATTTAGGCTAAGTAGGCGGACTTGGGAAAGTTTTGTCAACATCAGTACCGTTTTTACACCTTAGAGTTCCCAAGTATGCAATATTAGTTTAAATACATATTATGTCGAGACCTTGTTCTTAGTTTCTTTAAAAGTAGCCTCTTGATTAGTTTATCTTAGTAGTCAGCACCATCCTTATATGCGAACTAAGTAACGAACCGATGCAAATATGTGTTGATCTCAAAAAGATCTAAAAAAATTTGTTTACGTGTTTTTATAGAAAATGTGAATTAAAGACCTGTTCTCACTAAGTTAGGTGGTCCTCACCCGATCATTTAGCCCAAAGGATCAGAATCTTGAAATTCATAAGCAAAAAAAAAAGAAAAAAAAAAGAAGAAAGAAAAAAAAATGTTGAATAAGAGATCACACTAACAGGTTCGATTACCATGTAAGCAAAAGGATAACGGGCTTAATGTGATTGCGCGAGAATGAAAGAGAGGTGAATAAGAACGAAGTCCGTAGTTCGAGTTATAATATCATGATTTGAACCGGTATTGCATAGGAAAGAATTCTTTGTTCGCTTTTGTGGAATCGTGTCGTTACGATACTCTTGTTTTCACTATTCAGTACCTATCTGTCTGCTTTAGCCTAGCAACCTTGTGCTTAATCGTTTTCGTTGTGCCTACGAGTCAAAACACCGTGCTTACCTGTTTTTTTTATTCGCATTGGGAGTTTGCTTGAGGACAAGCAAAAGTCTTAGTGTGGGAGAGTTTGATGACTCGATTTCGTATAGGTTATTTCGATTCATTTCGTGCATATTTAGTCGTATTTTTATCGAGTCTTCATCGCATTTTCTATCATTTACTTATGTTTTTCTTTACTTTGTGTTTTCAGGACCAATATCAGTTTGATTGAAGAAAAGGACAAGAACCCTGGCAAAAGAGTTGAAAAAGAGAAGAACTGGAGCTTTCTGCCTTCCTTTAAAAGAATGGCGTTCGCCATTCCCTAAGGGGAACCAAATGGCGTTCGCCATTGCCCCAAAAGTGCTAGTTTTCCTTCTTTAGCCAAATGGCGTTCGCCATTGGCATATGGCGTTCGCCATGCATCGCGGGAGCAGTTTTCCAGAATTAGTTTTGAGCAGTTGCACGCAGTTTGAATTCAAATCTCCCAACTGTTTGGAGCCATTTTTCTCTATATATAGGCCCTGTTGGAGGCCAGTGGGGGGATCCGAAAATTGCGCGGAAGCGCTGCCGAATCGCATTTTAGAACTTAGGCATATATTTCAGTTTCAAAGCAGCAATTACTCACACTGAGGAATTGCTGCACTTTGTATTTCCTATTTCCTTGTACTGCTGTATCACTTCAAGTATCAATACAAATCTTGCTGCCATTTTCGTATTCGACTTCAGTTCCATTTACCGCATTTTTTACAGGTTCTTTATTTACTGCATTATAGTATAGATTATATTCGAATTTGTTTTAACATGATAGTTCTAGAATTTGAATGCTTTAACATGTTAAGATCAGATTTAATTATGTCCGGTTAATTATAATTAGAGACCTTCATATGAGGACCGTCGTTCCAACGGGACTCTGTAGGAACCATCGGTATGAAAATATGATTGTTTGATATTCTGGTTTTAGTGTCTAAGCTTAATTTAGGTAACTTTGTCGTGAAAGCGAGGGGTTGCTTAACAGTGTTTTGTCACGAAAGTGAGAAATGCATTAAGGTGTGTCCGATAGAGCGAAAGTTTGAGGTACGCACCGGATAGTAGACACTGAGCATCGATCCTAAACACAGCGAGAGCGCTTTAGGCTTCGTTTAGGCTTTGTTAGTTTTCAAAATGCGTCTTTAAATTACCGAGCGAGCGAGAGCAAAATCTTGGGGTCATTAGGCGTGACTTTTGTCAATAGCGCGAGAGTGTGAGACGGAGTCTTTAAGTTGGCATTTCCTACGGAATGGTAGTATAGTCTTAATCAGTACCTGTTTTCAACAAGTCCCTTAGGTTCGCGGAAATCATATTTCGGTCTAGTTTTAGTATTATTTTTAAACCTTTAGTAAGTAGCGTTTACATTTCCATTCGTACCTTTTTAATCATATCCTTAGCTTTACAAAGCAACGATAGAGTACAGTAAGTTGACATTGGTCTCTGTGGGTTCGACAATCTTTTATATTACTTCGATAAATCCGTGCACTTGCGGAGCATCAATTAGCAAGGAAGTAGCGATAGAGTTTTAGAAATGAGGCTTAAAATTGCTTAAGGATGGAGAAAAGACAGTTCGTTTAGCAAGCCTACCTCACTAAGCGAAAGTAGCAAAACAACATTGCTATAAATAGAGGCAGAAACTTGACATTAAAAATCTTGTTTTTATTAATTTCACATAACAACATAGAATAGGGAGAAAAGAGGAAGATTGCAGGATATGAGTTGGATATGCATCAAATCGTCGGGAATTCACATTTGATGCTCATTCATCTCAATTCCTTCATTTTGTATCAAGCTACCATGATGATGGATAGCTAGATCCTCCTCTTGTGTTAGGATTGAATGTAATTCGTCGAAACATATGTATATTTATTGATCATAGTGTTATATAATCCAATCTTTTATGATTATCAAATGTTATCTTTGTTTTACTGATTAAATTTATGGATTAGAATTGTTAATGAAAAAATACTTTCAAATCTCGATATAGGATAACATTCTATTAAACTCTAAATTTCTAGACATAGGGTTAGAGTTCAATATTCACTCCAAGTATCAATTATTCATACTACTTAATTGTTTAAGAGATTGAGAAATCATCAATTACACAATTTGGTAGAAATCTCGACAAGAATTTAGACATAAAACCTGTTGTGAGTGATACGTGATGATAAGAATAAACATCCAGGTTCGATATGAAAGTGATCAATGAATACATATGTATTCAGCAGATGAAACTTAATCCCAGCATGTTCGATTATCTATGAAATTCATTTTATCATTTACCATTTCTTGCACTTCGTTATATTTACAATCGAAACACCTTTTAAATTTCATTTAAAACCATATTAACTGTTAAACGAGAGTGATATCGTTTCATTCCATGTGGATACGATACAAAGAATACTTACTTTTGATTATTGAATATCAAAATGGCATCATTGTCGGGGACTGACGTTTAGGTATTACAAGCATTGCAACAATTTTTAGTGTTTTAAGCAATCTTGCACTTGTTAATATTGTACATACTTAAATTCTTTACCCGTCTTGTTGCTCACTTGTGTTGGCCAGGTTTTTGAAATTTGTTTATCCCGAGATCGAAAGGATAGTAAGACGCAACAGCAACAAAACCAGAAAGAGAAAGTTACTAGCCAAACAAAGAAAACAACACGAGGTAACTTCTACTCCGATTTCTTCAACATTTTCCTCACCAAAGAACGATATGGGTGAAGTCAACAACAACAATAACAATGGAACTCGAGCTCCTGGGATGCCATGTGACAATAGCCCTAGGCGGTTGGCTTATATTGTCAAGCCTTTCATCAATAACAAATAGAATGAGATGAAAACTGTATTGCTTCAAATCATATATGCAAATCCGTTTGCGGGACTTGATCACGAAGATCCATATACTCATCTTACCAAATTTTATGAACTTTCTGGTACACTTGGTGCATTTGAAGCTGAGGAATAAGTCGTGTTTATGAGATTATTTCCTCACTCTCTAATTGGAAAAGCTAAAGATTGGTATCTCAATCAACGAGTTCAAGTTATGACCGATTGGAATGCACTGGAGGAAACATTTTTAAACAGGTTTTTCCACACAACAAGTTCATGGAGGCCAATACAACAATTGCAGTATTTTCTCAAGGTTCTAATGAAACGCTTTGTGAAGCATGATGGGCAATGCAAGTCCATGCTGCGAAAATGTCCCAACTATGGGTTCGATGATCTCACTCAGATTCATATTTTCTGCAACAGTTTTCAACCACAACCGAAGCTTTTTTTAGATGCAACTGCAGGTGGTTCTTTAATGTCAAAGAGTGCAGAAGACATGATAACCATCATTGACCGATTGGCACTCAACGGCCATCAAGTGTAGTACAACAGAGGGCCTTCACAGAAAAAATCTGAGATACTTAAATTAGGAACAAATGATGCAATCTTGACTCAAAACTAGTTAGTCACTCAGACCGTGGAAGAGTTCACTAAGTAGTTATCAAAACTTCCACAACAACTCATAGAAATGCAAGAGGAAAACAAACCAAATCAGGTCGCTCTTTGTGAACTATGCATGAGTGACCATCCAACTGGTTTTTGTCCTCTAGTGAATAAGGAGGTAAACTATATGGGAAATCAGCAACAAAAGCAGACACCGTACCAAGGTAACCAAGGCTATCAACACGGAAAAACCGCGAATTATGGCTAGGGGTGGAGACAAGATGTAGCACCGTCAAATGGGCAAAATCCATATCATAACTTTAATCAAAATCCTCCACAGCCAGATAGGACTTCAAAGTTAGAAGATACATTGAATCAATTTATGAAATTGTCTATTGAAAATCAGAAAAATACGAATGCATCAATCAAAAATCTTGAAATGCAAGTAAGGAAAATTGCAAAACAACTAGTTGAACAATGATAACACAGGAATTACACTGTTTATTTCGACTTGATTTCACATGTCTTATTGCATTTTGTAGTGTTTTGCATTTGTTTTAGGTGTCTCACAGGTAGAAACGATCGCACTAAGAAACCGGACGTAAATGGCGTAAAACAAAGAAAATATGGCAAAAATACAAGGATGGCGACCTCCGTGGCGCCAGCCACAGAGCCAGCTGTGACTAAGCATCAGGTGGGTCCACCGGGAGAGAGAAAGCAACGAAAAAGACTAAGTCAAGGACTCGTGGCGACCACCACAGCCCTCATGGCGCCCGCCATAAGGTACAACTGCCACGTCCACTTAAGCTGGTCAGATGGCGACCGTCACACCCCCCATGACGCCCGTCGTGGCCTTCAGTTTCAGAAATATTGCAGTGTGAGCTGACCATTTCCTTCCCACTTCGCTTATTCTTCCTCCACATGAATTTAGTACGTGAAGACTTCATCTTCAGTGTATAGGACACTATAAATGGATTATTTTAGGAGAATTTTGGGTATCCAAGTTTGTATGCAAAAGCAAAACATTTTGTTTTAAGAAGAAATTACCATTGAAAAGTAGTAAACTTCTCACATTGGGGAGCTACTGCACCATAGATTTTAGGAATTTATCGGTAAGCTTGGATCAAAGCAATTGTGTCGGCATTAAAGTTATTTCCATTATGCTCGTTTGTACTTGAAGATTATTTCAGAGTTAATTCCAGTTTTATTTTCAGGTTTATTTATGTTGGTGCTTTAATACCTTTTAAATTTCACTTAAAACCATATTATTCCAGTTTTATTCAAATTACTTACCATGTTGTTGTTAGTTTCAGATATTAAGAATTGTGTGCTCATGTTTAATACCATGTCCAGCTTAGTTGTTTTGAGTCCGGAATGTGAGGACCATCGTATCGATGGGACTCAGTAAACCAAAGGAAAATGCATTCTTGAATTAAATTATATTTTTGGTTCTGAACTTTGGATTTTTAAAGTAAAACATTTTGTGCGACAACGAAAACATTCAGATACCGGTCAATAGCGCGAGAGTGTGAGACCAGTATCTGAATACAAAAGTTTGGATCTTTAATTTTTAAACACCACGACAACTCTTTTTAAATTAATTAGCACTAGTAGATTTTAAAAAATTGGGTTAAACCCGAAATTGAGTGAGCGACAGCAAAGCAATTACGGCGTCGATCCATAACGCATGCTGCACGAGAGTGAGTAGCATTTTTAAGTCTTATTTTCCTCCAAAAAGAATTTTAAAACTAAACAAATGCCAAGTTTTACATAAGTCCCATAAATACGTCAAAAACTGCATTTCGGTATCGTCTTTATCAATTATTTCTATAAATTCTATATTACTTCCTGTTCTTATTTGACTTCGCATAAAAATTAATTTTATTAGCCTTAGACTTATATAGCAGCAGTAGATAACGAAAGGTTTTATTATTGGTCCCTGTGGATTCGATATCTATTAAAACTACAACAGATTCTGTATACTTGCGGAATAGCCCTATCAAACAATAAAGTGGAACATTCACCGCCAACACTCAGACAAATCCAAAAGAATACTGCAAATCCATAACAACAAGGAGTGGAAAAGTGATTGAAACGAAAGATAGCAGGAATGGAGAAAAAGAAAGAGTTATTATTGAAGCAAGAGAGAGAGAGAGAGAGAGAGAGAGAGAGAGAGAGAGAGAAGAAAATGAGAAGGAAGAAAATAAAACTGAGGAAGAAGTTGTTGAAAATGAAAAGAAGAAAAAAGAAGAGAATGAGAAAAAAATGAGTGGTGAGCGAAAAAAATCAGAAAACAAGAGAAGAGAACGGAAAGATGATCAATCCACCAGTAAAACACCTACCATATCCTCAGTCTCCAATCAAGAAGGATAAAGAAAGGAAATATGCAAGGTCCTTAGATATTTTCAAGTTATTAAAGAAAAACATTCCATTTGCCGAAGTGCTTGAACAAATGCCTACGTATGCCAAATTCATGAAAGATATCATCACAAAGAAGATAAGGTATACGGATGAAGAGACCATTCATTTGGATGCAAGAGCTAGTGTGAATATTCAAAGAACCCTTCAACAAAAAGAGAAAGATCCTGGGAAAGTTACGCTGCCTGTTACAATAGGAAACGTAAAAGTCGAAAAGGTATTGATTGATTTGGTTTCAAGCATCAATCCCATACCACTTGTAAGACCCTATTTTTTTACCCCTAAGATTCCATATATCATTCACATCCCATTTTGCATCTTTACCTCAAACAAGATCATGCTTTGGTTCCCTTGTCCCTCTCTTCTTTGGGTTTATGCCTTGCAGGGATCGTCGAGCATCTGTGTGTTTCTTATTTGCCTTTATTTGTTTATATTTACTAACCATTAATTAAAATCCAAAAATATTTTGTTTTCTTTTACTAACATTTTAAGGGGAAGAACAGGTTAAAAATGCCAAAATAACAGTCCCACAGCTCGAATGAATTTTATCCGAGAAAAGTCAAAGTTGATCCGCAATCATGTCAAATTTATCTGGTCAAGGATTCCCCAAGTTTTAATTGATTATTATTCAAGGAATTCCAAGGTTCATGTGTTTATTTCTATGCCTTCTTTGACAAGCAAAAGAATCGAGCCGGAACCACACAGTGCAACAAAATGCTCATTTTTCACAAATTTTACACAAAGTAACAGGTTATCATCTGGTGAGTAACGGGTTACTCAGTGTATTTTTACTCTATTTTTGAAAATTTGAACAGAGTAACGGGTTATCACCCGGCGAGTAACCGGTTACTTGCTTGTAGAATGGAAAAAATTAAGTTTCATTGCATTTTGCACCAATCTCAGCCCTTGATCACATTTGGAATATTCTAGACCACCTCATTTTAATTCCCCTACATCATCATAATTAATTCCTACCATGTACCTTCACTAATCACCAGTCTTTTATGCATTTCCCTCGAAATTCAAATTCCAAGCCTAATTTTCATTTCCAAATCAAATTCCAATCCACCAATTTTTCCAAGCCTAAATTCTATAAATAGATGCCTCATTTCATTCATTTCACAAGCTTTTGATAGCCAAATTCACCTTGTTAAAATTTCCCTTGAAGCTTTTGATAGCCAAAAAACCTCTTGCAATTTCTCTTCCCAACCACAAAATTCACCAAAGCTCACATTTCTTCCTTTGAAAGTTAACAAGAATTCACATTGAATCTTGTTCAACTTTGAGTTAAACCTTCATCCAAGCTTGTTTTCTTCATCAATTCTCATAGATCAAGGTTTTGGTGTTTGGATCTTGAAGCAATTTGAAGGAATTTTCATATTTAAAGTGGTAATTCATCTTTCACCATTGTTGAAGCTTCATCTTCATCTTCCATAATGTAGATCTTTGGAGATCTTTGTTAGTTGATCCTTTGGATCTTGTAATTGTGTTTAATTGCTGGTTTTTGCTGTTATTTTACTTAAAATTTCGTGCAATTTCAGTTCCATGATCACAAGGTGTTTGTAAAAAAGTTTTGAAAGTGGATCATGCTGAATTTTGCACAATTTTCTGCATTCTGGTGCAGAGTAATCGGTTACCCTCTGGTGAGTAACGGGTTACTCTGTGTTAATTTTAAAAAAAATGCGCTTATTTTGAACTAAGTAATCGGTTATCATCTGGTGAGTAACCGGTTACTCTGAGTCAGAATGCAGTTTTTGCCTTGTTTTTTGGACTGTTTTGGTTCCTTTTCCATTTTCTTCCCTTTCCCTTTGTTCTTAGCCTTAGATCACATAATTTTGTGGTTTAATTTGGCTCTCTCTTCATCTATTTCTTCTTTTATTTTGATTGATGAAAGTCTTATGGATCATAGAATTCTGTTGTTGAATTTTGATCAAGACTAGATCGCTACCTTCTTTTCTTTTCGTGCGGTATTGCTTTCGGATGACGATCTACATATCGTTCATCTAGCATGCATTAGCACAAAGATCTATTGACCGACCTCATTGTAGGGTAATTACTCCGTAAATTACTCGGCGATTGCTTAACATAGCGCAACATATGTCCCGTATCGGAAAATAATCAAGGATGGTTGATTATTTGTCTTTTGGTTCAATACTTATGAAACTTGTTGTTAGGAGGATTTGGTCTTATCAATCCTCTAATGAGTTCTCATTAACCTTGACCTAAGTGCAATTATTCAATCATTATTGATCACTTACTCTAACAACTAATCACTAACTTCTAATTGTACCTTTATGCTTCCTTCTTGCTCCCTATCTCTTTTACTTTTATGCTCAATTATTATCATCTCATATCATGTTTATTCTTCCGCAATTTTTCCTTTGTCCGTTGGACATATGTTTATGCTTCCGCGATTTTTCTTTTATCCGTTGGACACATGTTTATGCTTATGCCTTTTTCTCTTTGTCCACTTGGACTAAAAACATTAATAAAGGCTAAAACCTCTAAAAAACTTGTGCTTCTAATCTTGGACTATGGTTACTATCCTTTGCAATGGACATGGAATTTTGCACCTACACCTTGGACTTCAATGCTATTGTTGGATCCTCGGACTTAGAACTAGGACCTTCTCCCTTTGCTTTGGAATTATGGTTTGAAGACTTTGAAGCCTTGTGCTTTTGCTTGGTTTATGGTGAAGACAACTACATTTGTGGTTAGATCATTCTTATCCTTAGCTTTTACTTTATGCTTTAGGATAGTCACTTCTTCTCCACCCATTCTTCAATTTTCAAAACTTTATCCCTTTTTCAAAACCTTCTTGATTTCAAACTATCACCTCTTTCATAATCAAACATTGACTTTGTCAAGTGATTTTACTATTTTCCTTTCATTTCTTAACAAATGCTAAACTACATAAGCATATTGACACCTTTTTCAAAAGACTTTAAAAAACATCAAACTCGTCAAACTCTCTTTTTGTGCCCTTGTGCACTTTCTCTTTTAAAACTTTTTCATAAGTTTAGACATGATTCATTTCTTTAAGCGGAATTATTCGTTTCGAAATGACGACTTGTCTTTACATCTAAAATCACCCAAAACAAACAAATTTCATTCTTTGTACCACGAACTACGGGGTTTTGATCCTACATTGCACTTCGTGGGTACGTAGGCATGAGGCGACAAGTCTCTCCAAACACAAAAATCTTAAAAAATAATTTCTCTTCTCATCTCCTCAATCTCTTTTCAAACAAACATTTTCATACCAAAAGCGTAAATATTTCAAAGGGTTCCTATAGAGTACTATAGACGTTTTGGGTGCTAACACCTTCCCTTAACGTAACCAACCCCCTTACCCAGTCTCTGTTCACTTGTTCTTGTTTTAGAGCTTGTGTAGGTTTTGTTCGCTCTTTTTCCTTTCCTTTTTGGATAAAATAAAAGTGTGGTGACGACTCTTGCTTTATGAGTTAAGTTAATCAATAGCTTACACTCACGATTTTTGCCGCTACAGAAAAGTGGCGACTCTGCTGGGGAATATTCCCTTTAGGGGTTTAGCCTACTTTAATTTATTTATTGCTTTTCATTTGATTTTCTTGTTACTTGTTTGTTCTGTTTGGGATTTCCTCTGTGTGTGAGATAGGTCCTATACCCGGACCAGAGTGTACTTTGAGATAGGAGGATGGCATAGTCAAGGGAGCTTTGAGGGAGTCGAATCCCGAAAAAGCAGAACTTGAGAATCTATCCACTCGATGGTTGCCTCTTTGGAATTACTGATGTCGATCGAGCGATCGTTGAAGGCATTACTTTTTCCATAGAAGCCTATAACACTGAGGATCGTAGTAACCCTTAACCCATCTTAGCCTTTTTAGGATCGTGGCGCATAAGCTATGAGGATACAAACCCGATTTAGCTATTTCGCGATGCCACACTCAGGATAGATTCTCTTGAGTATAACTACCAACCTCTGAGTAAGTCGGTGTGCTGGTGTGTCTGATAGTGGATTGTGGACCCTGGGCACTCTGTTAAAACCGTTGTTTTTTGCAGGTACAATGAAGACAAAACCTTAGTACATACCTTTGTGGGATTGGTTCTTAACCTTGACTTCATGCTCGTGACTCGAACCTTTGACGCGTGTGCTTTGAGTGATCTTGTTTGTGGTTGTTTCATTCAGGCACTCTTGCATCCATGAGCATACATCTGCATTCTTCCCAGTTGTCCAGAAACTCATTTCAACTGTCTCCTTCTTCAGTTATCTGTTCACTGTCAAGTTGCTTCCTCAACACAACTACGGAACTAGAGTTGCCGTCAGATTAAGAATGGAAAACCAAGAACAACATAATGCCGAAGTCAGAATGGAAATTGATGAGTCGAAGGCCAACATGACCAAACTCACAGAAATGATGCAAGTTCTGATTTCTAGAGGTGAACCACCTCAGAGGACTGTGATCTCTGAAATCTTACCTGCTGCTGTTGACCCTCCACTGCCTCAGTAACCAGCTTCTACTTGGCCAGAATTTAGGTTACCTCCGAATTACTCGCCACCCTTTGCAACTACTCCTGTGTTTGCCCCATCTGTACTGCCAGTATCTTTAGCTCCATTGTTCACTGAACCTCAGCCCGTTGTGCATTCTGTTGCTCAAGTTATTCCTGAGAATCCTCCTTTCGTGTACCATGCTGCTGGTCCACAATCTGAAAGTCAGGGAGAACCTGGATACATTGAAGAAGTGAGAGAGCAATGGCAAACTCTAGACAAAAGGATAAGAGCCGTGGAAGGAAGTAATGTCTTTAGTGCTTCCGCAATGGACATGTGTTTGGTTTCAGATTTGGTTATGCCTGCAAAATTTAAAACTCCTGATTTTGAGAAATACAAGGGGTACACCTGTCCCAGAATCCACTTGGTGGTATACTTCCGCAAGATGGCTGCCTATACCAAAAATGACAAATTGCTCATTCACTATTTCCAAGACAGCTTGAGTGGGGGCTTCACTGAAATGGTATATGGGACTTGAGAAGAACCGTATCCAAAGCTGGAAGGACTTGGCTGATGCTTTCTTAAAGCAATATAAGTATAATTTGGATATGGCACCTGATCGCCGTCAACTGCAAAATATGTCTCAGAAAGAAAAAGAATCATTTAAGGAGTACGCTCAGCGCTGGAGAGAGCTAGCTGCTCAGGTGGAGCCACCCTTGGCAGAAAAGAAATTGACTGGATTGTTCATGGACACTCTTCAGCCACTCTTTTGGGAAAAGATGATAGGCAGTGTATCATCTGGTTTTGCTGACCTAGTCACTATTGGAGAAAGACTAGAAGAAGGTATTAAGAAAGGAAAAATTACCAATGTTGAAGCCTTTAGTGGTGCTAAAAAGTATGCTGGGAATTTTCAAAAGAAAAAGGATGGTGATACCCATGCTATTTCAGTTGAAGGTAAACCTCGTCGCAAACAACAATAATATGTAGCTGTAGTTGCTCCTGTTGTCAATGCTTAAACAGGTCAAGCTCCTCGTCAGGCTGTTAGACAAAATCAGAATCACAATAGGGTTAAATTTGATCCTATCCCGATGTCTTACACTGAGCTGTATCCATGTCTTGTAAAGAAAGGTTTGATTACAACAAGGGATCTACCTCCTCCTCCAAATCCTCTCCCAGCCGGCTATAGGGCTGACCTTCATTGTGAGTTCCATCGAGGTGGGGCAGACCATAACTTGGAAGGCTGCTATGCATTGAAAGCTAGAGTACAAGAATTGGTGAACTCAAAGATTCTGACTTTTCTTGATGATAATCCCAATGTTGTCAACAATCCTTTGCCAGATCATGCCAAGTGAAGTTTGAGTCAGTTCAAACGGATTATCTCCTAAAGCCAGTGTTTCAAACAGGACAGCTCATCCTTGTTGCTGATTAGTCACTAGGCCTTGTTTCTTTCTGCTTGCATTTTTCTTTGATTGTATTGTTTGTTTGCTTTCGAACTTTATTTATACTTTCATGGTAATTTCAATGAAATGAGCATTGCAATGTTTTGACTCAATTCATTTATATCCAATGTGTGCATCTTTATGCTTTCTTTTTCACAAAACAAAAATTTATCTCCTGTTCACTTTTTTTTATCAAGCTTTTGTTTATGCAAAGATTGGAGGGAGGATGATGAAAACGAAATGCCTAAAAGTGTTGGATTGTATGCTTTCTATTTAAAACTTCGCTGATGGCGTACAGGCATTGTTTCAACTCCCAAACACTAGAGAAATAAGGAAGTTAATCCTTTGTCAACCCCTTTGAGCCTAGAAGTTGGAGTTACTTTCTGTACGAAAAAACCTGCAATCTTAACCTGGGGATGGGTAGTTCTCAGTTAATTTGACTGTGCATGCAAGACGCCTTCCAATAAAGGTTGCAATCACAAGTTTTCCTTCGCACACATCAAAGAAGTGTCGAAGATGTCTTTCAAATCAAAAGCCAATGATGGTTCACTGTAATCATTAAGCCAGGCAGTCACTATCTTTCTAAAAAAAGAATAAAAAAAATCAAAAGAAAAGTCCGTTAAGTCAAAACCTATGAAGGAGACTTAGACAAAAATTGGGGCATCCCGCTGACTGTAAGCTCAAATGACACAGTTCAGGCAAAAGTTAGGGATAACAAAAGAAAAATCAAGAGGTTAACAAAATCCTCAAACACAAAACAAGTTGACTGAGGTCCTCATCAAAAACAACAAAATGTTGTAAGAAAGAGTGACTTCCATCTCAAAAATCTCTTGAGCCATCATCATAACCGTGTTGCAATTCCAAAATCGCTTGGAACCTGAATGCATAGTTTGAATTAACTGAACATAGGACTGGAGATCATCACGAAGAATGGGTTAGGTACAAGTAAACTTTGAGCCTATATCCTTTGTTTCAAAAACCGTGAACCAGACCACGTTACAACCCTCAAAAGACCTAATTGAAGCTAGGTTTCTTTTGAAAGTATACTATAGCAAGGTTGCGTAAATTGACTCCTAAGATTGTTGCCAATCATTTGTTTTGATGCCATACCTTTGCTTTATCTTTCATTTTTGAATGTCTAAATCATCGTGTTTTGACAAGTCATTCATTTGCTATACAACAATAATATCATTCCAAAAATGACTTTTGATTTCAAAATTGCATTGAGCTTTGCATTAAAATTACCATGTTTGTTTGAATAGTCCTATTTGCAGGCAAACTTTCCTCATCAAGAATTTTCAAACAGTTGAGAAACTTGGTCAGTGATCCTATCAGGGGCACATTACTTCCAGAGCCTGTTATGAATCAATTTAAGATTTGTTGCTCAGTGCAAATTATTCCCATATTTGGTTAGCCAGAAGATCTTTTTCCAGATTCATATTGAGTTTGGCCTTCTCAACAAGAACTGAAGCCATGATCAGTTCATCCCCAACAATAGTCAAGCTGAAGCCATGATTAGTTTATTTTCAGCATTCATTCCAAGAACTGAAGCCATGATCAGTTCATCCCAGCAATAGTCAAGCTGAAGCCATGATCAGTTTGTTCTCAATAATCATTTCAAGAATTGAAGCCATGATCGGTTCATTCTTCCCCTGCAGCAGTTAAACTAAAGCTATAATCAGTTTATCCTCATCAGTCAATCAATCTGGGGCAGTCTTCTTCAAGGATCCTCAAGATGTCTTTCCTCAAAAGACCACCAGCCTGATACAATTCATAAGTGTGACAGAGATATGTTCAACATCTTCTCTCCAAGTAGAGTGGGCAGTGTTCCCTGTGTTGAGGAATCAGAGTCCCCTTTCTTCCCTCACAAAAGAGTCTATCTCAATTATCACAATCATCTGCATTGCATACATAAATCATTCATCTATCATACATAGAAAGATTTTTCATAGCTTGAAGAGTGTTTCGTGCTCATATGCATTTCCCGAGGCCCTGTTGCTTTCAACATCTTACCTTGTGGTCAAAGTCCAACTTACTTGGCGCCTACCAAAACATTACCTGTCTTTTCACCCAGTGCTATTCCGAGATGTCTTGTTTATCTTCTTTCTTTCCAGTTCTATTCTTGGATGTTGTTGTTTCTCTGTGTATCTATTGTTGTTGTTAGATGTTTGTTTTCTTCCATTCCAGTGTTATTCCTGGATCTTTGTACTCTTTCTTCAGTGCCATTCCTGGATGTCTATCTCTTTTGATCTCCAATGCCATTCCTAGATATTTTTATTCCTCTTGTTTTTCCCAGTGCTATTCCTGGAAGTTTTACCTCTCTTCTGTAAATCCCCAACAGATTTGCTTGGATATCTTTCAATGTCATTCCTGAAAGTTTTATCTGTTCATTCAGTGCCATTCCTGAATAAGTTTTCTCCTTTGCATTCAGTGCTATTCCTGGATGTCTTTCTCACTATTATTCAATGCCATTCTTGAATGTAGTGATTTACCTTTACCTTTCAGTGCCATTCCTGAAAGTCCTTTATTCAATCCAATTCCATTCTTGGATAACTTTTCCTCAACATAGTCCAATGTTATTCTTGGATATCTTTGATGTTTACTCTCTTTTATCCAATGCTATTCTTGGATACCTTTTTCCCCAGCCAAGTCCAATGTTATTCTTGGATATCTCTGATGTTTAACCTTGCCATCCAATGCCATTCTTGGATGTCCCCAGTGAAGTTTTTCAAATGGAAGTTTTGTTACCTCATTCAATGCCATTCTGGAATGTTGTTTATCCTCTTTCATCCAATGCTATTCTTGGATGACGCTGTTGTTTTTACCATAAACGTTCTTGTTATTGTCCCATGCCATTCTTGGACATCTTTTGACATACCTTTTGTCTCGTTCGTAGTTTCCTTCTAATGCCATTCATGGATGTCACTACTCGTTTTCTCAGGGTCTTGTCCCTCTCTTTCCAACTATTGATGGATACTTCTTGTCACCTTGACAAATATCCAGAGATATCTTGTGTTCCCCGACGTGTCTTTTCACGTAATCTCTCTCAATTTACCGTAAATCCCTTGTTTTTTGTCTCCCAGCAGTGTGTTTTATCATTTGCATTCATATCATCTTGTGGCATCTTAGGGTTGAAAAATATAGCTTTTTGTATTTAAGTATCTTCATATCTCTCGATAGAAGAGACTTAAATAGGGGCAGCTGTAAGACACCTAATTTTTGACCCCTAAGATTCCACATATCATTAACATCTCATTTTGCATATTTACCACAAACAAGATCATGCTTTGGTTCCCTTGTCCCTCTCTTCTTTGGGTTTATGCCTTGCAGGGATCGTCGAGCATCTGTGTGTTTCTTATTTGCCTTTATTTGTTTATATTTACTAACCATTAATTAAAATCCAAAAATATTTTGTTTTCTTTTACTAACATTTTCAGGGGAAGAACAGGTTAAAAATGCCAAAATAACAGTCCCACAGCTCGAATGAATTTTATCTGAGAAAAGTCAAAGTTGATCCGCAATCATGTCAATTTTATCTGGTCAAGGATTCCCCAAGTTTTAATTGATTATTATTCAAGGAATTCCAAGGTTCATGTGTTTATTTCCATGCCTTCTTTAACAAGCAAAAGAATCGAGCCGAAACCACAACAGTGCAATAAAATGCTCATTTTTCACAAATTTTACACAGAGTAACGGGTTATCATCTGGTGAGTAACAGGTTACTCAGTGTATTTTTACTCTATTTTTGAAAATTTGAACAGAGTAACGGGTTATCACCCGATGAGTAACCGGTTACTTGCGTGCAGAATGGAAAAAATTAAGTTTCATTGCATTTTGCACCAATCTCAGCCCTTGATCACATTTGGAATATTCTAGACCACCTCATTTTAATTCCCCTACATCATCATAATTAATTCCTACCATGTACCTTCACTAATCACCACTCTTTTATGAATTTCCCTCCAAATTCAAATTCCAAGCCTAATTTTCATTTCCAAACCAAATTCCAATCCACCAATTTTTCCAAGCCTAAATTCTAAAAATAGAGGCCTCATTTTATTCATTTCACAAGCTTTTGATAGCCAAATTCACCTTGCTAAAATTTCCCTTGAAGCTTTTGATAGCCAAAAAACCTCTTACAATTTCTCTTCTCAACCACAAAATACACCAAAGCTCACATTTCTTCCTTTGAAAGTTAACAAGAATTCACATTGAATCTTGTTCAACTTTGAGCTAAACCTTCATCCAAGCTTGTTTTATTCATCAATTCTCATAGATCAAGGCTTTGGTGTTTGGATCTTGAAGCAATTTGAAGGAATTTTCAGATTTGAAGTGGTAATTCATCTTTCACCATTGTTGAAGCTTCATCTTCATCTTCCATAATGTAGATTTTTGAAGATCTTTGTTACTTGATCCTTTGGATCTTGTAATTATGTTTAATTTCTAATTTTTGCTGTTATTTTACTTAAAATTTCGTGCAATTTCAGTTCCATGATCACAACGTGTTTGTAAAAAAGTTTTGAAAGTGGATCATGCTGAATTTTGCACAATTTTCTGCATTCTAGTGCAGAGTAACCGGTTACCCTCTGGTGATAAATGGGTTACTCTGTGTTAATTTTGAAAAATTGCGCTTATTTTGAACTAAGTAATCGGTTATCATCTGGTGAGTAACCGGTTACTCTGAGTCAGAATGCAGTTTTTGCCTTGTTTTTGGGACTGTTTTGGTTCCTTTTCCATTTTCTTCCCATTTCCTTTGTTCTTAGCCTTAGATCACATAATTTTGTGGTTTAATTTAGCTTTCTCTTCATCTATTTCTTCTTTTATTTTGATCGATGAAAGTCTTATGGGTCATAGAATTCCGTTGTTGAATTTTGATCAAGACTAGATCGCTACCTTCTTTTCTTTTCGTACGGTATTGCTTTCGGATGACGATCTACATATCGTTCATCTAGCATGCATTAGCACAAATATCTATTGACCGGCCTTATTGTAGGGTAATTACTCTGTAAATTACTCGGCGATTGCTTAACATAGCGCAACATATGTCCCGTATCGGAAAACAATCAAGGATGGTTGATTATTTGTCTTTTGGTTCAATACTTATGAAACTTATTGTTAGGAGGCTTTGGTCTTATCAATCCTCTAATGAGTTCTCATTAACCTTGACCTAAGTGCAATTATTCAATCATTATTGATCACTTACTCTAACAACTAATCACTAACTTCTAACTGTACATTTATGCTTCCTTCTTGTTCCCTATCTCTATTACTTTTATGCTCAATTATTATCATCTTCTATCATGTTTATGCTTCCGCAATTTTTCCTTTGCCCGTGGGACATATGTTTATGCTTCCGCAATTTTTCTTTTGTCCGTTGGACACATGTTTATGCTTATGACTTTTTCTCTTTGTCCACTTGGACCAAAAACATTAATAAAGGCTAAAACCTCTAAAAAACTTGTGCTTCTAATCTTGGACTATGGTAACTATCCTTTGCAATGGACATGGAATTTTGCACCTAGACCTTGGACTTCAATGTTATTGTTGGATCCTTGGACAACTAGTACCTTCTCCCTTTGCTTTGGAATTATGGTTTGAAGACTTTGAAGCCTTGTGTTTTTGCTTGGTTTATGGTGAAGACAACTACATTTGTGGTTAGATCATTCTTATCCTTAGCTTTTACTTTATGCTTTAGGATAGTCACTTCTTCTCCACCCATTCTTTAATTTTCAAAACTTTCTCCCTTTTTCAAAACCTTCTTGATTTCAAACTATCACCTCTTTCATAATCAAAACTTGACTTTGTCAAGTGATTTTACTTTTTTCCTTTCATTTCTTAACAAATGCTAAACTACATAAGCATATTGACACCTTTTTCAAAAGACTTTAAAAAACATCAAACTCATCAAACTCTCTTTTTGTGCCCTTGTGCACTTTCTCTTTTAAAACTTTTTCATAAGTTTAGACATGATTCATTTCTTTAAGCGGAATTATTCGTTTCAAAATGACGACTTGTCTATACATATAAAATCAACCAAAACAAACAAATTTCATTCTTTGTACCACGAACTACGGGGTTTTGATCCTACATTGCACTTCGTGGGTACGTAGGCATGAGGCGACAAGTCTCTCCAAACACAAAAATCTTAAAAAACAATTTCTCTTCTCATCTCCTCAATCTCTTTTCAAACAAACATTTACAGACCAAAAGCGTAAATATTTCAAAGGGTTCCTATAGAGTACTATAGACGTTTTGGGTGCTAACACCTTCCCTTAATGTAACCAACCCCCTTACCCAGTCTCTGTTCACTTGTTCTTGTTTTAGAGCTTGTGTAGGTTTTGTTCGCTCTTTTTCCTTTCCTTTTTGGATAAAATAAAAGTGCGGTGGCGACTCTTGCTTTATGAGTTAAAGTTAATCAATAGCTTACAATCATGATTTCTACCGCTACACCATTATCTGTGATCAGGAGGATAGGTGACTTGGATATAAAAATTACAAAAAATGACACTACAGCTGGCCGACAAGTCCATCACCAGGCCATCCTATATAGCAAAAGACGTTTTGGTCAAGGTAGATAAATTCTTATTTCCTATTGATTTTGTTGTGATGGACATTTAAGAAGATGGTGATGTACCTCTGATTTTGGGCCGACCATTCATGAAAACCGCGTGAATGATGATTGATATAGATTATGGTTTAATAAAAGTTCACATTAACGATGAGGAAGTGAGCTTCAATCTCTTTGAATCCATGAAATATTCAAAGGACAAATGAGCCTTTTTCAAAGTGGATGTCACAGATGAAGCCATAATGGATGTGCGGAAATAAGCGCACATACCAACTCCATTAGAACGAGCTCTCATATTGGCATTTAACATGCTCAATACAAAAAAAGAAAAAGATATTGAAGATTGTTTGAAAGAGCTTGATTTAACAAAATACATTCCTCCAAAGGAAGTAAAAAATGAGGAATTAAAAGATGAACCAAAACATGATGATAATAAAATTGAGTTGAAAATGATATTGTCCCACTTAAAGTATGTTTTTCTTTGAGAATGAGGTAACAAACCCGTTATCATAAGCAGATCATTGTCAATCCATGAAGAACAAAGATTGATTTAGGCCTTAAAGAAGAATAAGAAGGCAATAGGCTAGGTACTGACAGATTTAAAGAGTATTAGTCCATTATATTGTATGCACAAAATTATGATGGAATAGAATTTTGAACCAGTAGCTCAACCTCAGCGGCGGTTAAACCTGACCATGAAAGCAGGTCATAAAACTGTTAGAGACTGGCATGATTAAAACCTGACCATGAAAGGTGGTTGTAAAACTATTAGAGCCTAAAAATAAAGAATTAATTCCAGCAAGGACCGTGATAGGATGGAGAATGTGTATCAACTATCGAAGGCTTAATCCAACAACAAGAAAATATCATTTTCGTTATCGTTCATGGATTAAATGTTGGAGAGGATGTCAGGTCAACAGTTCTATTATTTCTTGGATGGATATTCGAGATACAGCCAGATTACCTCCAATCCTGAAGATCATGAGAAAATTGCTTTCATGTGTCCTTTTGGTATCTTTGCATATAATGGAATGCCATTCGGTTTATGTAATGCACCAACAACATTCCAACGTTGTATGTCAGCAATCTTCTCTGATCTCATCGTGAAATGTATTGAAGTATTCATGGATGACTTCTTTGTACTTGGAGCTTAATTTAAGTTATGCTTAAGTAACTTGAACACCATACTGAAGCGGTGTGTAGAAACAAATTTGGTGTTAAACTGGGAAAAGTGCAACTTTATGGTTACCGAAGGTATCGTACATGGGCACAAAATTTCATCTAAAGGCATTGAAGTTGACAAAGCTAAAGTTGATGTGATCGAAAAGCTCCTACCACCATCAAATGTCAAGGGAATATGGAGTTTTCTTGGTCATGTCGGGTTCTACTGGAGATTTATCAAAGACTTCTCTAAAATTGTAAAATCGTTAAGCAACCTGCTTAACAAAGATAAGACTTTCACCTTTGATAATGATTGTTTAATTGCTTTTGGGAGTTTGAAAGAAAAATTGATAACTGCAGCCATAATCACTACACCTTATTGGAAACTCGATTTCGAACTTATGTGCAATGCTGATGATTATGCTGTAGATGGAGTCTTAGGGCAGAGGAAGAATAAAAAATTTCATGCCATACACTATGCAAGCAAAGTCTTGAATGATGCTCAAGTAAACTATGCGACTACAGAAAAAGAATTGTTGGCAATAGTGTATGCATTGGAGAAATTTAGATATTACCTTATAAGCTCAAAAATTATTTGTTACACTGACCATGCAGCAATCAAGTACTTGATCACCAAAGTTGAATCAAAACCTAAACTAATCAGGTGGATGCTTCTATTACAAGAATTTAATTTAGAAATATGTGACAAGAAAGGAATGAAAAATTTGGTAGCAGATCATTTATCTTGGTTGGTAAACCCTGAAATCCCTAAACATGAACTTGAAGTCCTTGAAGAGTTCCCTGATGAGAAGTTGCTTATGGTGCAAGGGAGGCCATGGTTTTCCAACCTAGCTAACTACAAAGCAACGGAGTTGATTCGTGATGATATGAACTAGCAACAAAAGAAGAAGTTTCTCCGAGATGCCAACTAATATGTGTGGGATGATCCTTATTTATTCAAAATTGGGGTAGACAATATTTTAAGGAGATATTTCACAAACGAAGAAGCCAGAAGCATCATTTGGCACTGCCACAACTCACCATATGGAGGTTATTACAACGGGGAAAGAACGACAGCAAAAGTGTTACAATCAAGATTTTATTAGCCCTCATTATTCAAAGATACAAACGAGCATGCCAAAAGTTATGATTGTAGCCAAAGAACCGGAGGAATATACAAATGGAGTGAAATTCCTTTACAAAATATGTTCGAAGTATAAGTCTTGACTGTTTGGGTATAGATTACGTTGGTCCATTTCCTCCATCATTTTCATATAGAGGGAGAAATTTAACATTAAAAAAATCTTGTTTTTATTAATTCCACATAATAGCATAGAATAGGGAGAAGAGAGGAAGATTGTAGGATACAAGCTGGATACACATCGAATCGTCTGGAAATCACATTTGATGCTCATTCATCTCAATTCTTCTATTTTGTGTCAAGCTACCATGATGATGGATAGCTAAATCCTCCTCTTGTGTTGGGATTTAATGTAATTCGTCGAAACGTATGTATATTTATTGATCATAGTATTATATAATCCAATCATTTGTGATTATCAAAAGTTATCTTTATTTTACCGATTAAATTTATGGATTAGAATTGTTATTAAAAAATACTTTCGAATCTCGATCTAGGATAACATTCTACTAAAATTTAAATTGTTAGACATAGGGTTAAAGTTCAACATTCACTCCAAATATCAATTCTTCATACTACTTAATTATTTAAGAGATTGAGAAATCATCAATTAAACAATCACGTAAAAAACTCGATAGGAATTTAGACATAACACATGTTGTGAGTGATACGTGATGATAAGAATAAATATCCAAGTTATATATGAAAGTGATCAATGAATACATATGCATTCAGCGTATGAAACTCAATCCTAGCACGTTCGATTATTTGTGAAATTCATTTTATCATTTATTGTTTCTTACATTCCGTTATATTTACAATCAAAACACCTTTTAAATTTCACTTAAAACCATATTAATTGTTGAACGGAAATGATATCGCTTCAGTCCCTATAGATACGATACAAATAATACTTACTTTTGATTACTGAACATCAAAAATCCCTCAAGTACAAGGTCTTTAAAAGCACAAAGTGATTTAGTAGAATGTTTCTTCAGGGGAGACATTTAAGTTGTGTCCTTGAGGGGAGACATTTGAGTTGTGTCCTTCGGGGGAGACTTTTGAGTTGAGTCCCTCAACGAAAACTTTTAAGTTGAATTCGTCATATTAAACATATGAGTTGAATCCCTCAAACAAGATTTGTAAAATAAGTCCCTTAAGCGAGACATTTAATTTGAGTCCCTCATACAAAATTCATCAGTAGTGAAAAGTTATTATGAACCAGTTTAAGTAGCAATCCATGATCAACATGATGAGAAACAATACTTAAATTAGAAAGATTCAGAATATGACTCGAAAAAATGGCCACGCTTTTGGTTAATGAACAAGAAAGCATAAGCATTACGTCTAACACTCAATTCAACTTATCATACAAAATTCATTAGTAGTGAAAAAATGATTTAAGAGAGTATTAGAGAAAATGAAAATAAGAGAGAGTTGTTTGAAAAGGAGAGGAAAAATCCACAAAAAATATAGAGACAGTTGTTGTTGAAAAGAATAAAGGAGGATAATAGTTTGTTCATAAAGGAGAAAACAATAACCAACTGAGGGTGACATATAGCAAGGCAGGGACTAATAAAGTGGTTGATTCTATATGTCTTGTTCAACAATATAATTATATATATATAATTAAAATTATACAGAAATATAAAGCAAACGAACAATAAACTGTGTCGCTAATATGGATGGAAATAGGTTAGGTTAGGCTAGGCTTTAGAAGGTCTGAGTTTGGCCTACGATAAATTTAAAAGGCCTAAGTCTTGCCTATAGCCTACTATAGGCTTTTTTTTTTCTGGTCTGTCCTGAAAGCCTATATAAAAGCTTGTTTCTTATTAAGGTTTTCAATTAATTCGTATTACTTAAAAAGTCTTATACGTCGGTTAATATATGCATATATAGGCCGACCTATTTAGCATTTTTTTTTTAATATATATACATACGTAGGTCGGTCTATTAGTATTTTTTCTAATATATATATATATATATATATATATATATATATGTGTGTGTGTGTGTGTGTGTGTGTTAACATATTTAGACTATTTTTAATATATATGAAAATATAGGTCGACCTATAAGGCTTCATAGGTTTTTTTAATAGCTTAAGTTTGGTCTAATTAAATAGATTTTAAAAAAAATCTAAGTCTGATTTTTTTATTAAATAGGTCAGATATGATCTGATCTTAAATAGACTAAGCCATATGTTCCTATAAGCCGGTCTGACATATTCACATCTCTAATCGTTACTCCTTTTTAAATAATACAATTAATCCTTTTAAACATTACATTTATTATTTTATGTGACACAATATTATTATACATAACATGTACACTCTATAAAAATCTACAGATTTTTGATGTTGTAAAATCAAATTTGTCTAGCCAGAATAATATTGAGGAGATATGAAAAACATGCCATATGTATCTCAAGTGCAACGATTTCCTTTCAACCAAAGTGAGGGAGATAAAAATACATGTTGAGGTTTGCCTTAAAGATCCAAATCCATTGCTAAATATCGACATCTTAGTAGATTGAATGTTGGGATGCAAAATGTAAGAACTGTGTATTTTTGTACTAAAATACTTTGTTCTTATTGTGCATTATGTTGGAATTAACCCACAACCTATGGGAATTCCTCTTCAATCTTGATGTCAAGATTGTTGACAAACCCACAAACACGCAATGGCAATGAAAGAGATTGAGAAAGAACAGCAAGAAAAGAAACGAAAGAAGAAAATATTTGGAGGAGAAGATGAACAATTCTGCAGAGAACTCTCTGCCCACAAACTGTGGAAATTCTGTTATTTCACTTGCAAACTGCAACTGTGAATACAAGTTTTTAATTCTAAGCTTCTTGTTACAAAATATAAGGGTTTCTCCCTATTTATAGATTTAGGTTAGCTTGCACCCCAAGCCAAGGCCCAAAACTATAAAAGCCCAAAATAGTTAACATTACTAAAACAGGCCTAAGTCGAAATCCTGTGTGAAGAATCATCCTTCGACACTTCGACACACTATTACAACTCGACTGCTCCTTGTTTCTGTCGAGCTAAACTGCTTCGACACAAGGAATTACAACTCAACACACCACCTAATTCATTGTGTCTAAGCTGTCTACATTCATTATGGCTCTTAGTCTTCTGAAAACTTCGACCTGCACTCCCTTCGTCATGATATCTGCAATCTGATTCTCAGTTTTGTAGTGTTCCAAATTCATCTTCCCTTCTGCTACCTGCTCTCGAAGATAATGGAATCTCATTTCGATGTGCTTACTTCGACCGTGAGCTATTGGATTCTTCACCAAGTTGATAGCTGACATGCTGTCGATCTTCATGGTAATTGCTCCATGACTCTTCCATGTAATCTCTTCGACCAAGTTCACCATCCAGGTTGCTTGACATGCACAAAAAGAAGTAGCTATATATTCTGCTTCGCATGATGACAATGCCACTACTGGCTCCTTTTCTCGAACTCCAAGCAACTGGTGCACCACCTAACATAAACACATATCCAGCTGTGGATTTTCTATCCTCAACATCACTACACCAGCTGGAGTCGGTGTATCCCACTAACTTACATTCTTTCCCTTCATCATCTACAGGAAACAAAATGTCGTAGTCGAGAGTCCCTTTCAGATACCTCAATATCCTCTTCGTCTCTATTAGGTGTGATACCTTTGGCTTCTGCATGAATCTACTTACCATACCCGCACTGTATGCTAAGTCAGGCCTTGTGTGACAAAGGTATCTAAGTGACCCAATAAGTCTTCTGTATTGGGTTGGGTCGACATCATCTTCATCTGGATCCTTCGACAGTTGCAGCCTGATCTCAGCTGGAGTCGAAGTTAGGTTGCAATCTTGCATCTCAAATCTCTTGAGTATTTCGCCTGCATATCTTCTTTGGTGCATCATTAAACCTCTACTAGTCTTGTAGAATTTGATGCCAAGGAAATATGAGAGATTTCCCAAGTTTGACATTTCAAACTCCTCACTTAAGTCATGTTTGAAATCTTCGATCTCCTTCTTACAACTCCCTGTTATCAACAAATCATCGACATAGAGGTATAGTATAAGCAATTCATTATTTCTTCTCCTTACATACACTCCATGCTCAGTCGTACACTTCACAAATTCTTTCTCCCTTAAGAAGCTGTCGATTTTCTTATTCCAAGCTCTTGGAGCTTGCTTAAATCCATACAGGGCTTTATGCAGCCTATACACCTTTTCTTCTTCGCCTCGTTTCACATACCCAGCTGGTTTTGCAACATAAACTTCTTCATCTAAGGGGCCATTAAGGAACGCACCCTTCACGTCCATCTGACATGTGTACCAATTGTTCATATTTGCTAGACCAACAACCAACCTGATTGTTTTGATCCTAGCAACAGGTGCGAACACTTCATCGAAGTCAATTCCTTCTTTCTGTAGAAATCCTTTCGCCACAAGTCTCGCCTTGTGTCGAGTTACTTCTCCTCTAGGATTCACCTTCACCTTGTAAAGCCACTTCACATCAATTGCCCTCTTGCCTTGAGGCAATTCAACAAGTGACCAGGTGTTGTTGACTTCGATGGACTCTAACTCCTCATTCATTGTTTTCACCCACTTCGAATCTTTCAATGGCTCAGCTGCATTGACTGGTTCGATATTTGCGTAGAAATCATAATGTACCAGCTGACCCTCTTCATTAACCACATCATCTGATGTAATTTCACTTTCTTGCAACCTTGCAGGCATGTGTCTTGTTCGTCAAGGTCTGCTTGGGCCAGCTTCATCTATGACTGGTTCCTGTCGAACTTCTCTTTCGACTTCAGTGGCTGGTTCTTCACAAGATATTCTCACTGAATCCTTCTTGGCATTCTCAGTCCAATCTCATTCTTTAAGCTCATATATGATCACGTCCCTGCTGATCACTACCTACTTATTCACTGGGTCGAACAGTTTGTAACTTCCAGTCGAATGATATCCTATCAAGATTATCTGATTCGACTTGTCATCAAGCTTCATTCTCAAGTGATCTGGCACATGTCTATGTGCTATAGATCCAAACACCTTCAAGTGACTGAGGCTAGGCTTGACACCAGAACAACATTCTTCTGGTGTAATTCCTTCAAGCTTCTTCGTCAGACATCTATTCAAAATATATGTTGCTGTCGAAACCGCTTCTCCCCATAATTCTTTAGGTAGATGCTTTCCATTCAGCATACTTCTCACCATGTTCATGATGGTTCTGTTCTTTCATTTTGCAAATCCATTTTTTTGTGGTGTGTAGGGTGGCACCACCTCATGCACAATCCCTTCTTTTTCACATAGTGCATCGAACTCTTTCGAAACATACTTTCCACCACCATCAGTCCTCAGAATTTTCAGCTTTCAAGCGCTATGTCTTTCGACCATAGATTTGAATCTGGAAAATACCTCGATCACATCACTTTTCTTCTTGATGAGGTAAGTCCACAACTTTCGACTGTAATCATCTATGAACGTGACAAAGTATCTGTTGCCACTAATCGAATCCACCTGGATTGGACCACATACATCAGAGTATATGACTTCAAGAATTGCCTTCGACTTCCTTCCTGTATCCTTGCTGAAGCTATTCTTGTGTTGTTTCGACTGAACACACTCTTCACAGACTTCACTTGGAATGTCGATTTCTGGTAATCCTGAAACCATATTTCTTCTCTTTAGCTATCTGATGTCATTGAAGTTGAGATTGCCCAGTCGAAAATGCCATAACCACTCATCTCTGCTGGCTGCAGTTGCTAGGTATTTATGCTCCATCACCTTGAGTTCAATCTTGAAGGTCCTATTCTGAGACATTGGAGCTTTTAAGATCAATCTACCACCTGCATTGAGGACTCTCATCATATTGTCTTCGACAACTACCTTGTAGTTCTTTTCAACAAGCTGCCCTATACCGAGCAAATTACTCTTCATGCCTGGTATGTACAACACATTGGAAATTGTTGACCTCTTTCCATCTTTCCTCATAATCAGAACATCACTAACACCTTCAGCTGCTAGAGTGTTGTCATTTGTAAACTCATCGTGTTCTTCGACGAGGGCTTCATGTTGATAAACCAATCTTTCCTTCCAGTCATGTGTGATGAGCATCCTGAGTCCAAGTACCACTGATATTGGAGTCTTTCTTCATCTCTTGTTGTGACCATCAGCAATGTCTCTTCTTCTTCATGTTTCGCCATCTTTGCATCAGTTTCTTGATTTTTCCTCTTTTCTGGACAGTCACTAACATAGTGGCCATACTTCTGACAATTGAAACATTGAATGTGACTTTTGTCCGGCTTTCGACCACCACCTCTTCCTCTGCCAGCAACACCCCCTCTTTGGTTGCCTTGGTTCCAGGGTTTTCTCTGATTGTTGTAGCCTCCTCTACCTTTGTTGCCATTCACACTTCCTTTGCCTTTCCTTTCCTTTTCTGACTGCGCCTGCAAAGCCATATCACTCTTTGACTTTCTTGCAGCTCTTTCAGCCATCCTTTGTTCATGATACTCAAGCGTCCCTTGAAGCTCTTCCTTCGTCAATACTGACAAGTCTTTCGACTCTTTTATGGCTACTACCACGTGGTCGAACTTTAGAGCCAATGACCTCAAGATCTTTGCAATAATTGATCTTGATGTCAACACCTCTCCACATACTTTTATTTAATTCACCATCTTTGTAACTCTGGTGAAGAAATCTGTTATACTTTCGTTGTCTTCCATCTGAAACAACTCATAGGTTCTCTTGTGAGTTTGTAACCCCACCTCTTTCACCTTCTCTGCACCTCCAAACGACTTTTCAAGAATCTCCCACACTTCCTTCGCTGACTCTACATCGCTAACTTTTTCAAAGTTATCTGGATCAACACACTGATGGATTATAAAGAGAGCTTTATAATCTTTCTTCTTCAACTCTTTGTGTGTAGCCTTTTCTTGATCCGTCGCGTTCTCTGCAAGCGGCGTTACTCCTTCCTTCACAAGATCCCAAAGATCTTGATAACAGAAAACCACCTTGATCTGCTTGCACCAATTCTCATAATTGTCTTTCTTGAGAATCGGAAGACTCGCCGAAAAGTGCCCGTTCGGATAGTTCATTGCCATCACGATTTTCCTTCCTTGAATCACAACCGGAGCTCTAGATACCAGATGTTGGAATTAACCCACAACCTATGGGAATTCCTCTTCAATCTTGATGTCAAGATTGTTGACAAACCCACAAAAATGCAATGGCAATGAAAGAGATTGAGAAAGAACAGCAAGAAAAGAAACGAAAGAAGAAAATATTTGGAGGAGAAGATGAACAATTCTGCAGAGAACTCTTTGCCCACAAACTGTGGAAATTCTGTTATTTCACTTGCAAACTGCAACTGTGAATACAAGCTTTTAATTCTAAGCTTCTTGTTACAAAATATAAGGGTTTCTCCCTATTTATAGATTTAGGTTAGCTTGCACCCCAAGCCAAGGCCCAAAACTATAAAAGCCCAAAATAGTTAACATTACTAAAACAGGCCTAAGTCGAAATCCTGTGTGAAGAAACCTCCTTCGACACTTCGACACACTATTACAACTCGACTGCTCCTTGTTTCTGTCGAGCTAAACTGCTTCGACACAAGGAATTACAACTCAACACATTAGAGTATTTTATTATTGATGTACTAAAAATATTTTGTTCTTGTTACTTTCTTATTCATTTTTCTGTGATTGAATATAAATAGTCGTTGGATTTTTTTTATATTATTAATAATTAAAATTTAAGAAAGCATTCTCTGTTGATATTTTATTTTCTTGATATTTTATTTTATTGTATGAAAGAATAAACATTTTTTTGTTTGATTAATTATAGGAATCAATAACTTGGTTAATTTATTTTCTTTCAAGATGAACTTATTTAATGATAATTTTAATAAATATGAACTCATCAATTATTTAGAAAATTTTAGTTCTTTCTCATTTTATTGTATTGTTTTATAAGAAACTAATATTGTATCCTTCTAATTAACTATGAGACCTAGACCATTCTATAGTAAGCTTCTGTGTGATGGGCTTGTAAATTGTATTTAGAGAACTTTAGTTTTATTATTTCTCATTTTCTACAAGAAATAATTGTTCAATCCACTTACATTCTTTTCCCTCTTCATTTATCAAATCCAAATTCAAAGAGAAAATCTAAAACGCTATCATTGGTAGAAGTTCAAAAGGCCAATGATTTTACTATTGAACTTTTTTTTTTACACAATTTTATAATATATTGAACTTAAAACTTATATTATATTCATTATTTATAATAAAAGAATTCTTTTTATTATGTTTGTTTTTAAAGTAATAAAGTCTTTTGGATAGTCAATTTGTTTAATGGAATATTAAGTGCGGCATAATTGTAAGACACCATTAAATATAAGTATGTCATTATAAAAGTATTTGCAGTCAATCCTAATTGTCTAATAAGAAAATAATAATGTGTAGAGACTATTATCTCACAAGTCATGGATATGAGATATTGAGTTTTTGCATTGGTATAAATATTAAAACTAATAATTATTCTAAATTAACTCACCATGAGAATACTAAATAATGTGTTATATAAGTCACATAAGTTATTCTCACATTGATAGTGGTGCATGACGCCATTTGACCTGAAATCATTATAGTCCCTACTTGAGGAGTTTATCACTTTAGTACAATCAAACATTGTGTGTCACAAGATAATTATAAAGTCAATTTATGCGATACTCAACGAGTCATGTGGAGAGACGTAGGTGACCTAAATGGGATTTGCTCCCTTCTACATAAGCGGGGTAATATATATGGCCCATTGATTAAGTATGAGTGTAAAATTGCATGGTCATACTAAAATAAGTTAGTATGAGATATTGAGTATATTTATTGTTATTATGCTTAATCAGGTATTAATAAATATAATATTGAACTATATAAGGGTGACAAAATATATGCCTTGTGTTTAATAAAGATATAAGGACAAAAATGTAATTATATACATGATCATTATCACAAAAAGGTAATGTTAGATCACATAACATTTTGTCACTTGAATAAAGGTGATGTGTTTCTAAACATCTCTCTTTGTTTATAATATTAAATAAATTATTTAATATTATTTGCGATGTTACAAGAACCTATATGGTCGTTAAGGATCTTTATCATGAAGTCCAGCTGTAAAGGACATTTAAAAGAGGGAGTATCCCTCGTGAAAACAAAACACTTGAATGATTGTACATAATTACATGGGTATAATGTTTACTGGAGAGTTACAAATAAGTCTAACTATAATAATATCGGAGATGAAGGTCGTTCCAAGTTTTGGGTAGAAGTGGTCATTCAAGCTCCTACAACTTGTACTTCGTGAAGGAGCTTCTGGTATATGCGATATGGTCCTTCTCAGTTAGGCTGCAGCTTCTCCTGTTGTGCAAGTATGACTACTTCCTTTAGTACCATATCATCCTATTTCATCTCCCTCAGTTATACCTTGGAATTGTATCTCCTTGCGCCCATGTGTTTGGCAGCAAACTCTCGAACAAAGGCGACTTCTCTTGTTTGTCGATCAGATTCGTGACACATTTTAGGCATGTCTCGTTCGCTTCTTCGTTGAAATGGGTTCGCCGCTATGATGGTCTCTCAATCTCGACGGGAAGCATTGTGTCCGCCCCATAAACCATGGAAAATAGGTTTCCTTGGTAGTGGATTGCAGCATGGTGTGGTACATCCATAGTATCTCATGGAGAAGCTCCGCCCACAAACCATTGGCGTCGTTTAGTTTCTTCTTGAGTCCTTTGAGAACTACCTTACTCTCTGATTCAGATTGAGTGTTGGCTTGAGAGTGTACTAAATACACGAATTTTGTCAGCACGCCCAATTCTTTCACTACTATGGTAAACCTCTTTCACCACTGTTGGAAAAGGGATATCATCACTCCTGACCAACCGTGGTGAAGTAGGGTGTTGTTATAAGTTCATTATTTTCAACCACGGGCGTGCGATCGTTGTGATAAACTATGTAGCGCGCCACCTATCACAACAGTTGACTTAAACAACAGTTGTCATAAATATAGGGTCATGGGTTCAATACCCATTTGCAACCAAATTAAAGCGCATAAAAAATAACACTTCACCACGATTATATACTCGGACCATGATGGTATGTGTAATAGTTTATTATAAAATATGAGATTGCTCGTTTTTTCTGCTCCTCATTAAACATATACAACCATTCAAATAGATTTTTGAGATAAAAATCAGACAAATTAAATTATTCTTGAAAAACAACTTAAGCGATCCAATATTTTTTGAATTGCATGCATCTTGTAATTCATGATTTCCTCATTAACCCATAGAATTTGATTCAAACCCAAATTCTTCAAAGTAATGATGATGTATGTATATCTTCTAAGTCTTTCACACAAAATTTGATTTCCTCTTTTTTCTAGTTTATTTTGCAAACATCGAATTTTGTGTGAAAGACTCAGAATGACATCCATTTATCATCATTGTTTTGAAGAATTTGTAGGATTGAATCAAATTTTATAGGCTAAAAAGGAAATCATGAATTACGAGATGCATGCAATTCGAAAAACATTGGATTGTATAAGTTGACTTTCAAGAATAATTTAATTTTTCTGATTATTTTCTCATAAATATATTTAAATTAATGCAAGTTCAATTAGGGGTTAGTGAAAAAAAATCACATATGATATAAAAAACTCACTAATAACATTTATCAACAACATACGCCAATTAATTAACATGGATTGGGAGAATATTGATAACTAACCGTTCTTGGAAGATATGAAGAGCATAAAGTAGAATATTGGAGAGTAGAAAACATGTGTTCACTATGGTAATATTATATGAAAGACTCATATAATATTTCCATGGCGAACACGAACTCTCAACTCTCTTAGATCCATGTTCACGCAACCAGCTGCATTAGTGATAAGTAAAGAATCATAACCACTTGCTAGCAGCACATGAAAACCCATTCATTAATAAACAACACAAAACAACATCAATAATATACAACAACATTTATTAACAATATACATGCCTTTAATTGAAAAAATTCATGGAAAATTAAGACAAACAATCATGTGAGGCCAAAATCCCATTTCCGAAAAGACTTGTTAAAACAAAGGTAGAGACACAGTTTGGGAAGTTTATAGAGTTGTTAAAAAGGCTATACGCTGACATCCCTTTTTCTGAGGTTTTATCCCAGATGCCCATCTATGCCAAATATTTGAAATAAATCCTTTCAAAGAAACGGAAGATATAAGACAATGATATTGTAGCGATCACTTCCGAGTGCAACGCATTAATCCAAAACAAACTACCACCTAAGTTAAAATATCCATAGAGATTTGTGATTCCTTGCGAAAAATGTGCGTTAAACTTTGATAGGGCCTTATGTTATTATGGGGCTAGCATCAGCTTAATGCCCTTTGCTGTGTGCGAAAAGTTGGACTTAGGTAACATGAAACCCACTAATATTACCCACCAACTTGTTGATAGGATGGTTAAATATGCCTTAGGGATTTTATAGGATGTGTCCATTATGGTGGCACCTTTACATACCCACGAGCATTGAAATAATGGATATAAAGGAAGATGCTTGTGTCCCTATCATTCTAGGTATACCTTTCATGGTCACGACTGAGACACTCATCTATATTAAACAATGAATACTAGTGTTTGAAGTAGGAGAAGATATGATACATTTTGTGTTTCCTCATTTAAAGGATATTATTGATGTCAAAAGGGGTGAACCTAAGAAGAAGGAAAGAGAGAAAAAGGAGGTCTGTGAAAACCAGACCTAAAATATAAGCCTCCACGTAGAAGGAGGAAGAAAAAAAGAAAAGGGTGTATGGCATAAATGAATAGACTTAGTTGGGCCTCAAAGTTGGATAAGGTAAATGTTAGGGACTCAAATTTGAAGGAAACTCCCTCTTGAGCATGAGGTCAAAAAGGTCAAGCTAATGACCTTAAAGAGGAACCAAATGGAGCAAAATGCGGGAAAATAACAAAAAGTCAGAATCTCTCCATACATTTTCCAAATAAGAGGAGGGGAATGACCAAATAAGAGGTTACACGCAGGTCAGAGAGGATTGATTTTCCTTTCTAAAATTTGGAACCACATTAGACAGACACGTGGCGCAGAGAGAAACTTCTTCTCTTTCAATTTTTGGGGTCTGAGGATGTATACAACAACAAAATAAAAGACCTCTTTCTTCTCTCACCATCTTTACACCATCATATTCATCTCACTCTCATAACGCAGACTAAGCCATCATCATCACACTCACCTCATCATCAAAACAACTTCAATCTTTCTCCACTCTTCATTATTGTTGAACCACCTCATACCATCATACACAAACTTCATAACAATATCACAAACCTTCATTCACCCACCTCCATCTTTAATCCACATCACACAATATCTATCATCGACATTGTTCACGCATCCTCACGTACCGACCATCCACCACGATCTAAACCTCATCATCTTCACCTTACTCTGACAACCACTGCTGCCGGCGAGATCACGACAACAACACGGTAATGCAAACCACGACAACCACCACGCCGAGTGAAATATTGCATCCCCACTACACTGGAAGCAACACCACCGCCGGTCGGTAACTCCTCTCCTTCTTTTCATAGTTGGTCATTAGTTTGTGTTGGTTAAGCTTTTAACATTAAAGTGGATTTGTTGTTAAATATTATGGTATAATTTGAATGAGATCTCTAAATAAAAGTGAAGCTGAGAGAATGATAAGTGAAAGAGATAGATGGAAGCCGAGAGAAAAGTGTGTGATTGTTGGTTTTCTTTGCCTTTGGTTTTATAGTGCATGTATGATGATGTTAGGGGATGGAGTTTTTGTTGAAAAAATAAAAGAAAAAGAGAAAAGTTGTTTTGTTACAGATACACGATGAGGATGATGAAATGAAAAAAAAATTGTTTACTAATTCTCCCTGCCATATGTCATGAAGGGAGATGAGATTTTTTTTAGTTGAAATTTCTCTTTTTTCCTCTCTCTGCTCACACGACCCATTCTTCTTTCCTTCTCTTTCTTTTATTTTTTATTTATTTTTTGGAAAAATACCCTTTTTTATCCTTTAACTATATCATTGGGTTCAAATTGATTCCTTAATTATTTTTTGTGTTAGATTGGTCCCTTAACTCTTTAAAACATGTCATGTTGGTCCTTTTTGTCTAATTAGCGATGAATTTAACGACCGATTTTTGAATTTTTCGGTCGCTAATTAGACAAAAAAGACTAGCATGATAGTTTTAAAGAGTTAAGGGATCAATCTGACACGAAAAATAATTAAGGGACCAATTTGAACCGAAGGGTATAGTTAAGGGAACAAAAAAGATATTTTGCCTATTTTTTTATTTTTTTATTTATTATTTTTTGTTTTGTTTTTTTATATTGTTTTGTGTTTTATTATTATATTATTATTATTCATTATTATTAATTATGGTTAAATATGTTTTTAGTCGCTATAAATATGGTCATTTTCACTTTTAGTCCCTCTAAAAATTTCCTTCAAAGAATGGTCCTCATAATAGTTTTCATCCACACTTTTGATCCTTCTTGCTAACGGCCTTTAACAGAAGCTGATATGACATGCCACGTGGAATTTTTTTATGACTGGGCATACACGTGGCAATGCCAGCATGGTGAAAAACTGACGTGGATGTCACGTGGCAATTTCTTCCATTTTTTATTTTTTATATTCAATAAAAATTATAGTGACGAAAAGGCCGTCACTAAATCCGTCGCTAATATGAACATCATGCATAAACCCAGAATTTGTAGCTAATCCGTAGCTAATTTTTAGCTAATCTCTTGCTAATTCTCGTACTGTGTTTGCACAACTCTATATGCAGTCCAAATAGTAATAAAAATGCTATTATTGTTGCTTTCAATCCAATTTTATTCTTCTGTTGGTTTGATGTTCATTCTTTTTCTATTTATGTTTTTAGATACTTGGTTTTCTTTTTGTTGTAATTTTTAAGAGATCAATTTAATTCTAATTTATAGTCCTGTTGTGAGCTTTCTGTCTTATATGGGAAAAGGTATCTTGGTGACTTTATTTCATTGGTGGCATGTAAACAAAAGAAAACATACATTAATATTGAGGAAAGGATAGAAGCTCGTGCGAAGCGGGGACGGGGACGGGGGCAGCCACACTTTGTACCACCGTCGTCGGTGACTGTTCTGTTGCCTTCGGAAGTGATGACAAAGGAAACTCTGATCGTCACAATCATAGAAGAGGTTTTTAAGGAAAAAGCTAAAGAAGATAAAATAGTAGTAGAGGATGCAGAAAATGAGGTAAGGGTTGAAGAAGCTGAAAAAGGAAACCCTAAATATGAAAGATAGGGTTGGAGCAGAGAATTTAGAAAGTAAGAATGAGTCAGAGAATCGAAAGTTGTGGGTGGACGTGCTGAGTGAGAATCGCAACCCTTTGAAAGGCCTAACGGTGCAGTATGTTGCGCCAAACGTCATTAATGGTGAAATGGAAATAGAGATTGAAGAAGACGATATTGAATCAGAGGTGTAGTTCTGAGAAACAGCTTTAATCATGTATGCGTTGGGGGAGGATTTCAGTATGAACACAGTGAAAATTTTCATACTGAAGATGTGGAATTTTGTTAAGCTTCCGAATATGTTCTATCATGATGAAGGGTATTTCATCCTTAGATTCAAATCTCATGTTGATATGGACGCGGTGCTGATGGGAGGACCTTAAACAATTAGGAATGTGCCTTTGTTATTGAAGGAATGGAGACCTGACTTCAACCTCAAAAGGGATATGTTGCGTACACTTCCATTGTGGGTGAAGCTTCCGTAACTTCCTCTTCATCTATAGGGAGCTAAGAGTTTGAGCTAAATAGGGAGTGTTATTGGAGTTCCTTTGGTTACAGATGAGTGTACATCCAGTAAATTGAGAGTGTCATATGCCCGTATCTTGGTGGAGGTGGACATTACCAAGGATCTGATAAAGGAAATCATTAAAGATGTAGAAGGAAGGAAACTTGCCCAAACTGTTGAGTATGAGTGAAAACCACTATATTGTGAGAGATGCCAAAAGATGGGACATCAATGTAAGCAGAATGGAAGTAATAAGGAAAAACAATGGAAGCCTAAGCGTAAGCCACCAGATACCACCAAAGTAACTGTTAATGAAGCTGTTACACCAAAGCAGAATGATGTTGTTAGACCAAAGGAGTACCAAGTCCAACAAGTGGAGGAAGATAAAGAGGGTCATTGGACAAGGGTGAAAAAACCCATAAGAGATAAAGATAAGATAATTCTTAATGAAGGCTCAACATCTGATGTGAATTGTAATAATGGTTTCGAGGCATTAGGGGTTTTGAATGGCCCTCTAGTGGCCTTTGATAGGGGACCATGTTAGTTTCTTGGAATGTTAGGGGGTTGAATAAATTAGGTAAGCTAAAAGAGATTAACTCCTGTCTCCATAAATTGGTACCTGATATTTTGATATTAGTTGAGACTAGAGTGAAGAGATCAAAAGCTAAAAGAATTAGAGAGAAACTCAATATGTTTGATTAGTATGTAGATAACTATCAGCATCATGATAATGGTAGAATTTGGATATCTTGGGATGATAAGAAATTTAATGTTCAACATGTTTGCAGTTCTAATCAATATATTAATTGTGGCATCTTTGATAATCTAGGCAAGTTTAAGTACTGGTTGACTGCTATCTATGCTAAAAACCAACTGAACTTGAGAAAAAGGCTTTGGAGGGATATAATGAATCTGAAGTGTAGTCATCAGGATCCTTGGTGTGTAATAGGGGATTTTAATAATGTGGCTAGTGCTCATGATAGAATTGGAGGTAGATTGGCGACTGAGTCAGAATTTTCGGACCTGCAAGAAATGATGAGTGACACAGGGCTTAGTGACATGGATAGCATTGGTAATTATTTCACCTAGAGTAATAAGCAAGCTGATGGCACTATCTATTCTAGAATTGATAGAGTGCTAGGGAATGTTGTTTGGTTTCAAGAGAACTTGGATAAGCAGTTGAAGATTCTTCCTCCAAGTGTTTCTGATCATGCCCTTCTCTGTGTGGATGGTAAGATGCAATTTAAGAGTAAGAGTATGAGATTTAAGTTTTACAATTGTATTGTGAACATGGTGGATTTTGAAGATGTTGTGAGGGCTAGTTGGAATAAACCAATATGTGGGAGTCCAATGTTTGTCCTGTGACAAAAGTTGTAAAGATTAAAACCTGACTTAGTGAAGTTTAGTAAGTATGTGTCTAATGTGAGGCAACGGCTTGAGATTGCTAGATCTGATCTTGAGAAAGATCAAAAGGATCTTATTCAGAACCGTATGGATAGTTCTGTCATTGATAATGTGAAGAGATGCACTAAAAATGTTATTAAATGGAATGAGCTTGAGGAAAGTATCCTTATGCAAAGAGAAAAAATAGATTGGTTGAGATTGGGTGATGGCAATAATGCCTATTATCATGCTACCATTAAGACCAAGCATCATAGCAAGAGTATGTTTATTATCCAAAGGGAAGATTGTGTTACTGTAACTGATCAGTAGGGTATTAAGCATGAAGTTATGGAGTTTTATGAGAATCTCATGGGTAAAGCTGCCAATTATTTAAAGCATGTTGATATTGAAGCCATGAGGGGAGGGAACTAAGTAACCAGAGATCAAGGAGAGTTCTTAACTGCTAAAGTTACAAATGAAGAGATTCTGAAAGCTTTGAAGGGGATAAGTGACATGACAGCTTCAGGCATTGATGGATATGGGGCCAGGTTCTTCAAGGCCAGTTGGCATATTATAAAGAAGGATGTTGTGACAGTTATCCAATATTTCTTTGAGAAAGGGAACATGTATAAAGCTTTTAATAGTACTATTGTTACCTTCATCCCTAAGAGTGAAAATGCTAAGACTGTAAAGGATTATAGGGCTATAGCTTGATGCACTACTTTTTATAAAATTATATCCAAAATCCTGACCAATAGATTGGGTAAGATTCTGCAGACTGTTATTCATCAAAGCCAAGCAGCTTTTATGCCTGGTCAAGTCCACAATCACATTTTCCTAGCTTTTGAGTTGTTGAAGGGATATTCTAGGAAGGGGGCCCCAGATGTATGATGCAGCTAGACCTCCAGAAAGCCCTAAAGTGTATCTTGCAAGAGATGGGCTTACCTAACAAATTTGTTGGTTGGATTATGACTGTTATCACAACAGTTAGCTATAGGTTTAACATTAATGGTGAATATTCTGATATTTTGCAGGCTAATAGAGGTATTAGACAAGGGGACCCCATGTCCCCTTTTTCGTTTGTTATTATGATAGAGTATACGAATAGAATTATGGTCAGGATGCATCAGAACCCAAATTTCAATCATCATAGTAAGTGTGAGAAGCTTGGCTTAACTCATTTATCTTTTGCAGATGATGTTCTTCTGTTCTGCAGAGGTGATCCTAAATCTGTTGAATTGATCCTTGGAGCTTTTAAAAGTTTTTCTAAGTCTACTGGTCTGAGCATAAATCCTAGTAAGTGCAAAATCTTCTGTGGTTGAATGAATGCTAGTAATAGTCAAGCAGTGAAGCTTATGTATGGGTTTGAGGAAGGTCATCTTCCTTTGAGATATTTAGGGTTGTCCCTTGCTTGTAAGAAGCTTAGTATGAACCACTATTTTCCATTGGTGGAAAGGATAGTTGGCAGAATAAATCATTGGTCTTTGAAGCTATTGAGTACAGCTGGCAGGTTCCAACTTGTTAAGAGCATCACTTTGGCTATAGCTCAATATTGGATGAGTTGTTTTCCTATTCACAAGAGAGAGGTAATGTGCAGAACTTTCATTTGGTCTAACCAAACTGATAGGAACAGAAAAAACCATGTGGCTTGGACAAAGGTTTATAGCCCTGTCATTCAAGGTGGGTTGAATATGATAAATATGGAAATCTGGAATAGTGTGATCCTGCTGAAATGTTTATGGAATATTTGTATAAAGGTTGATAGCTTGTGGGTTAAGTGGGTGCATGCATACTACTTAAAGGAGGGAGATGTGATGAATGCCACGATTAGAAATACTAGTTCATGGATTCTGAAGCATATCATGAACAAAAGATGTATTGTGAATCAGATCCAACAAAGTTGGGATGACATGATGAGGAAAAATAATTTTTTAATGAGAAAGATCTATTTGCAATTGGTGGATGATCAATGTAGAACCAACTGGAGTCAATTGATCAGACACAATGATGTTAGGCCGTGTGTAGTGTTGTTCTGTTAGCTTGCTTGTCATGGTCGTTTGGCAACGAAAGCAAGCTTAATGAAAATGGGGTTGTTGCAGGATTGTGTGTGTAAGATTTGTGGTATGGCTGAAGAGAATCAAGACCATCTGCTATTTGAATGTAGAGCCTTGAAGGATGTTTGGATAGAAGTGTTACAGTGGTTGGGCATTGTTCATCATCCGCAGAGTTGGAAGGATGAACTTGGTTGGATCTTGAGTCAAACTAGAGGTAAAGGGAGACATGCTGGCATTATCAAAATGGCTTCTGCAGAGACAATATATGGAGTTTGGCGTTACCGTAATGCTGTGATTTTTTATGACAATAGAGATAATACAAGAGTGACTAAAGATATCATAGATAGCATAGTGTATAGAGGGTGGAGTAAACCTAAATATAGGTCTTATAGCAAAATTCTTAATGTAAGGGTTTGGTTTTGGTTTGTTTGGTGCTTTGGGGTGTTGGGATGGATCCGAGCGATCGCCTTGTATATTCTTGGCTTTTTGAAATATATATTCTTTTATTTAAAAAAAAAAACATACATTGAACTTATAAGATTTCATGACTAATAATTTAATAATATAATGTTAATTGTGTATTTAGTGATAATGCTATGTAGTAAAGTAGTTGCTAGTTATACAGAATATGATATTTAGAAGGTAAATGAAATTGCTAGGTGTGGTGAATGATATAATTAAGAATATAGGCATTAAAACATTATGGATTACTATATATCATGCGAAGTTGCACAAAACATCACTAAATTTATATTACTTCATAGTTTGCATTAAATATATACATTCACAACACTTAAATTACACACGCAAGCTACTGTACTTGTACAATAGTTTTTTTTACTATTTAATTCTCAAATATCAGTCACTAAATCAGCATTTACGTTGATATAAAATTACTCCATCACATTTTTCACACATTAATTCACATATAATTCACTCACCATAACTATATCACTCATCTAACTCTTCCTTCTTTTTCTATGTTCAACTGATTAAAAACGAAAAGTAACTTTATCAATAAATTTACTATGCTTCTTACCCTTCTGGTATGAAGGTTGAGAGTGTTCACGGTGTGGCTATCCCGCCGCCGCAATCATTTTCCGATACTGTTTGCAATGCAGATTTCTTCGTTCTTTTCTGAAAAATTCTAAAACATAATCCAAACCACAAATGAACACCGTTCCAAATCTGAACCAAGTACGAAAACTTAGAACTGAAACACGAAGAATCAAGCTTATTTTAACGTACCAAACTGAAACCGAAATGTGAAATTGAACAATGTTGAGCCGCAAATTCAGAACTGAGTTGAATCAAACTTTGAATCGTGTCGAAGTTATGTTTGAACCGTATCGAGGTGTGAATGCTAGAACAAAAGATGAACCAAACTCAGGGTCCGTTTGTTTTGGCTTTTGCAAGTATTTGGATTTTGGACATTGCTAATAACTTTAATTTGGATTAGGGCTGGAAATAAGTCGAGTCGAGTCGAACTCGCCTCAGTTCGGCTCGACTCGTTAAGAATTGGTTCAACTCAAATATCGGTTCGAGTTCAACACGAACTTTTTTTTAGGCTCAAACTCGACTCGTTATAAGTTCATGAGCAACTCGGTTCGACTCATTAGGTTCATTTCATTAAGTTCAGCTCGCTTGCTTTACGGACTTAAAAACTATTTTTAAATCTATTTTTTTTATATATTTGACATTTTAAATTAATATTATTTTAAAAAGAAAGCATTGAAATAAAATAAGATTTATTAAATTGAAATCTAACATTGTCTCAAAATTTACTAAATCAAATATTAATTAATTTATATGATGCTAATTTTATTTGTATAATTACTTTTAGAAATATTTTGCTCACTTGAAAATATAATTATTAATTAAAACTGTTAGACTAAAATAAAATATAAGATTAAAATTTATATTAAATATTTAAACATACTCTTAAAGACAATATAATCTTTTTCATATATAATCGAGTTGGCTCATGAACCTCACGATTCTAACTATGTATAGCTCAAGTTCAACTTATTTAGTTAACGAACTTAGCTTTTTACTCATATTCAGCTCATTAAGTTCATGAACCATGTTCAATGAATTAATTGTCGAATCGAGTTCTGAACTATTTTCGAGTTGGTTCGGCTCATTGTCAACCCTAATTTAGATTGTGTCGTCGTTTTCACCTATATACCTATAGCATATGCTTAATTCAAAAGACATGTGTCATTATTTACTTAATCCTATTGCCTTGTTTTTTTTAGTTACCAAGTTTAGAATGTTGTTACAATATATGATTGTTGCATAACAATTCAATTTTTATAGACTTTGATTCATCATAATATGTTTGATGGAAGCTAAATGAATACAAATATAATATGCTTGGCCTTGATCTAAATGAATACCCATTAGTTTTTTTTACTAGAAACTATTAAGTAATTAGTAATTGATAACCATCTTTGGCAGCACCTGCATGAAGCATCTTTCAAACCGTTCGAAATTGACACGTGATATCCAGGTCAGCATTTTTTGCCACGCTGACATTGGCATGTGTATGCCACATCATTAAAAAAATCTATGTGGTATGCTACGTCAGCCTCTGTCTGTGAAAACTAACGGGAGGGACCAATTTTATGGACGAAAAAGTTTGCGAAGACCATTGTTTGAAGAAAATTTTTAGAAGGACTAAAAAATTAAATGTTGGCATAGTTATGAGGACCTCTAACATATTTAACCCTATTAATTATCATTATGATATATTATTATTTATATTACGCATTATTATTATTATTATTATTATTATTATTATTATTATTATTATTATTATTATTATTATTATTTATTATTTATTATCCCTATTATTATTATTGTTGTTGTTGTTATTGTTATTATATATTATTTCTATTATTATTTGGATTATTTACTAACTATTATATATTTTTATTGTCATTTATATTATGATATTATTATTATTATTATTATTATTATTCTATTATGGTAATTATTATTACTATTTATATTATATTATATTATTATTATTATTATTATTATTATTATTGTCATTATTTTTATTATTATTTTTCATTATTGTTGTTAAAATTATTATTAAAATTTATTGTTTAATTTTAATTATTTGTTGTCATTCTTATTATTATTATTATTATTATGATAATAATAATAATAATAATAATTATAATTATTATTATTATTATTATTATTTTGATTATTATTGATTATTATTGTTACTAATTATTATTATCATTATTAATTTACTAGCGTCCAGACAGGCACTCACGTGTCCGTCTGTCCGCTTTTTTAATGTACACACGTAAAAATTTAAATGATATTTTTTATTTAATATTAATTTTAAATGGAAGTTATGTAGGAAGTTATTAGTAGAAAGTTAATTGTAGGAAGTTAGTAGTAGTTTTAATAGAAGTTATTGTGTAAGTTACACGTTAAAGTAAGGATAAAATTGATAGAAAAATACGCTACACCAAAACCTCATGTTTTGTCTTTATATATGTTATAGATTATAGATTATCACTATTAGTATTATTGTTTTATTATTCTTGATATTGTTATTTATTGACTAAATTGTTTATTTAAAATTGTTCAAAAGAATTTTGATTTTTGGTCCCATTAGTTTTTCACAGATGTGTTGAAATTTCGGGGTTAAAATACAATTTAACTTTAAAAATTTCTTAAACGCATAAAGTTTTGTTGACCGGCCTCAGATAGAGTTGATTCCTACATGAATCGCTCTAGATTGTTTAATATATCACTAAATTCTTTAATTTGTTTGCCTCAAAAAATATCTTTTTGTCCCATCGATTTTTCACAGATGCGTTACAATTTTGGAGTTAAAGTTCAATTTAACTTCAGAAATTGCTTAAACGCATAAAATTTTGTTGATTCACCTCAGATAGAAATGATTCCTACGTGAATTACTCTACAATTGTTTAACATATCGCTAAATTTCAATAGTTGGAGACTCTGTTTTATTTCAAAATTCTTGTCTTTCTTTTATATATTTTACATTGATTTCATTACTGTTTACATTTTGTTGTTTACAAATTGTTTATTAATATTGCATTGTTAAAATTATTGTATTGTATATTCCCATTTGACAAATTTTACCCTCATTCCCACAAATATGTAATAATTTTACGGCTCTCCTTTTCTGTTTTATTATCTTTGTTGATTGTACCCCAAACATCGAGTTTTTTTCCCAAATTAAATCCAAATTAAATGCAACGTCTAACACCACCCCAACCACATTCAAACTATTTTCATAATCAAATTACAACATTTGATCCAACGTGAAGTTGTTGATGCAAAACCTTTTTTGTAATAAAATTTGAAAGACAAAACCGAGAGAGACGCATCACTTTAGACCCCTTAATAGTCGAGCGTTCAGAGCACACCGGATTCCAAACGACTATTAGTTTTTCAAATCAAAAACTCATTCACTAAGCTTAGAATAAAGGGACAAGGGAAGCACATCCATGTGAATCCTGAGTAAACCCGCGCTTGGTGCACACTTCTGCTCAAATGTTTACTCATCTCCCGTAAAGCAACTTTAACTTTTTTAAAAATGAGTATGCTTTATCCATATTGATGTGAAAGAAACAAATACTTATGTCTCCAAGAGTGGGCAGTAAGTAAAGGTTTAAGTTGATGTGAAAGAAACAAATACTTATGTCTCCAAGAGTGAGCAGTAAGTAAAGGTTTAAAACACTCGATATGTCTAAAGGATTACTCCTTAAAAGCAATTAACCTAGTACTTCTTAGTTAGTAGAACTACGGAGCTCTGATTTTCTCATTAGACCATGAGAATACATAGGCACCGGATTCTGAAATTTTGTCGAACACAATAATAATAAAAAAAACACCCATTTAATAAAAACCCTAGGTCTTTCCTTTCTTTCTTTCTCTTTTCTCACTCGATAAGTAGAAAATCACAAACTAATTTCACGTTAACACTCTAACATGAAGCTAACTAAATGTGTCTCATCGAGTACGATGGATGTGAGAGGTGCTAATACTTTCCCCTTGCATAACCGACTCCCGAACCCAGTCTAGTTGTGACGACCAGTTTCTTTTTGTTTTTCGTGGGTTTTATCGATATTTCCCCTTTCCCTCTTTGAGAATAAATAAAGTTCGACGGCGACTCTGTTTTGTACATATTTTGAGCGTTCCTTACGCCCGGGTATTTTTTCGCGCGACACTGATGTGTTCGCTCCGCCTTACCCTATTTTTTGCGGACTTTTGCAGACGCGAGCATTAAAATAAGTTTTTATGATTTTTATTAATGCATCGCCGGCAGGTTCGTCCTCTTTTTCTGTGGGACAGACCAAGGTTTTAGACTCGCACACTCAACTATAGTTATTCCATCTCGCCCCATTTTTTGCGGACTTTTGCAGAGCTATGAAGCATAGACACCTCAAAAAACACTCTGACACTAACACGTCGACGCCGATAATAATTTGAAAAACTAAATAAATTAAACGTAATTTTAAATATCGGTGTAGATGTCCGATATCGACACGGATACAGGCATATCTTTTTTCAGAAGTATCGATGCTACATAGTTGCAAAGTGGGCTTAAACGAGAAGATCATGCCCGTTTTGCACTCTTAGTTAGAATAAATCAAAGCTTCGTGAAATTGAGTAACACCAAGATAATGAAGACTACTTTGTTTAGTGGTTACTTGAGAGTGTCAAGTTTGTACCCACAAACCTCAGGTGAATAACGATTCTTAGTGAGGGACTAATAGAGAAATTTTGAGAGAAATCTTGAGAGAAATTTATAGAATGTTCATCTTTGGTGAAATCATGATTATAGATCAAATGAGATTTAATAATTGTAAATATGTTGCATTCACTGTGGAATGGTCAAACAAATGAAGATGTCATTCAGAATAATTGTGCGAGGCAAAGTTAGTTTAGAGGGAGATGAAATATACTTATGCTTAAGATATAATATGTAAAGAGGTTTATTGGATGTGAAACAATGGTTAACACATGGTTATAAGTAAGAAATTTAATGTTCAATCCTAGGTTCAATCCTAGGATAATGAGCCATATGTTGCAATCAGTGGAGTTGAAAACATGTAATACCAAGATATTAAGAGGTTGTAACGAATATAAGTTTCCCTACTTATTTAAACTTGATAGGCACTCAAAGAATGTGAATATTCTTCAATGTTTGAAGGAATTAGTTCAATGTTAAGTTGGTGATCCCAAATTGGTAAGTGTTTTGGGTCAGCCAGGTGGCTTAGCAAGATCAGCCAAATGCCAAATACTCAATCCAGGATACATTCACAGAAGATCGGTGAATGGGTATACCCTCGCCAAAAATCTGCACACTAGGTCTGAGTGACTCGCTCATCATTAATTAGTCGTTGGAATCATTCCAACAATCTTCAACACTCCACGTAGTGTCGTATCAAAGAGATTGCTTCAACATGTCATCAATCTTCTCTTCCATTGTTAGTTAGCATCAATATTTATACGTTTATAAACTAGATTGGGTAAATAACTAAGTGCACCTTAGGCTATTAAACAATTGATTTCTAGCTATTGAATCAATTCAGTTTAGAAGAAAAGTTTTTGAGTAACTCAAATCAAATTTCAAATTTACACAATTCTTATCTAGTCGAATTGAATTAAATAGTACTAAGTTGAACTCATTCTCATCCTTACCTCTAGTTTAAGGTTTTAAATAAAGGTGTCTTACTACGACACAGACAATGTCAAAACAATATCAATCAATGCTATTTTTTTCCACTGCAAAACATCTCTATAACAATGACATAATTTCGTTCAAAAAAAACATAGAAAATCATGTTTATAAAAAATTCTTTAAACTTTTTGAATAATATTATAAAATATTTCTTAACATTTTTAAGGTTATACTTTTACCATTAGAGCGGAAAATTAGGCAAGTATTGTATTCATAAGTTGATCCAAAACAGGAATGAATATTTAAATATTAAATTGAAATTTTGTATAGCTTCTTTTTTACAAGAAAAAGTTGCAGAATTGTATTCTTTTTCATTTTACTTTTGCTACTACTTCATGTCCATTTATTTATATGCTAAAACTAAGGGTCAAGTATCTTAAGAATATTGTTTAAAGATTTCTATAAAGATGTTAAATAGTACACAGATAGAATATTTGTCAAAGTGATAATTATATTATTTTTTATGTAAAATAGAATTCTTTGATTTCTTCAGCAAATTTTTAAGTGACAAATTTGTCAATACTATTTTCTTAAAATTAAAATTCTACTAAAATCAAAACGACAAAAAAAAAAAGGCAAGTATTGATTCAAAAGTTGACAGATCCTTGTTACCCCTAGTTGACGGAAAAAGAAAGTGTATTATAGACAACTCAATTTCAAACTCCGCGTTGAGCTCAGCAGCATCACATCACAACGTGATCGATCACTAATAACCGCTCACGCGTTTTCCGTTACATCTCATCAATCCACCTTGCACTTTAACGTGAACACGAACAAAACACCAACCACAAAATAACTAATCATTCATTATAATATACGCTATCAACTCAACCAGAATAGTCCAAAACCTACGCTACGCGTTATTAGTCCTTGAATCTCATCAACTGACGACTATATCCGTTTATTCCTCTCTTAATCTTTATTGAATCAACATATTATATAATATTAAGAAATAGTACTAGAAAATTAAAATTAAAATTAAAATTAAAATTCGAATAATGCAGTGCATGAAAGTTCATCAAGTATAGTTCTAAATTGCAGTTATGATTATACTGCAAATATTGATATTGAAATTTTCAACAAACGCAAAGAAAATTAGAGTTGCGATGTTGTTTCAGAATCAATGAAAAGTTGAACTGCAATTTAAAACTATATGACCACAGATTTGCGATCATTCCATGGATAAATTCACAATCAAATCATCAATGTTTAGAAAACTACTAATCTACTTCTACTGCATCTGCAACCTAAAATCCTAAAAACAAAAAGCGTAGAAAATATCCAAAAACTGTACAGAAGAAATCTCTAAACCCTAACCATACGAAGAAACGAAAATGTACCGATCGTTTAATCTAGCGAGCCATCATCTTCTTGAACTCCTCGAAGTTACAGTTTCCATCGCCATCAACATCTACGTTACTTATCATTCTCTGGCAATCACTAAGAGAACACTTCTCACCGAGTTTCGTCATAACAGAATGCAATTCATTAGCAGAGATAACACCGTTTTTGTCAAGATCGTAAAGATCGAAAGCGTCGCGAAGCTCATCGGAGTCGTCTTTTCCGGCATCGGATAAATGAAAATCAGCAAACTCTTTGAGATCAATGTAACCGTCGCCGTTTTGATCGATTTCCTCCATCATGCGTTTCACTTCTTCGGATGTGGTTTTGGATCCGAGCGTTGAAAGCATTTCCTTCAACTCCGAGCAAGAGATCTTTCCGTCGCCGTTCTTGTCGAACTTGCTGAAGATCTTCTGCACTTCGTCGTCCATGGCGTCGTTTTTCTTTCTCTTCTTCACAAACGAGAGAGAATGAAAAGTTAAGTATCGGTTGCTAAACGACGCGTTAGGGTTTTGGATTTGTGCTGTGATTTGTAGTGCGCCGTTTAATTTTCACGCGTTTTCTGTTTCCACGCGTTGTTAGGAATAAGAAAGCTTGGAGTGGGGTTTTGATTGACTGCACTTGAGTGTACGGTAAGGATTGAGAGGTATGGTGATGTGACGTTTCGAGTTTTAATATACTATGACACGTGTCGAAACTGCACGTGATAAAGTGCACGAAAAGTTTGTTACACTATTTTCGAACCAGACCGAACGGGTGAACCGGAAAACGGGTAAATTAAATATTGGTCTGACTTTTTTTTTAATTGATATTTTTTGCTCTGACCAAATATTTAAAACAAATTTTAATGTCAAAATATCTGGATTGATTTGAAAAATCAATCTACGATCAAGCATTTAAATTTAAATTTATTTCAAAAGCCAATAATGAAAAGATATCAAAATAAATAAGCAAATCTTGTAAGATTAATTCTGTCCAAAGTGAATAAATGAAAGTTTGAATTCTGTACATAAAACTTAATTAAAGCAAATATTAAATTTTTTATGATCTAATTCAATATACTAGTTAAGGTTAAAAGTATTATTTTTTATTAATTACTTAATTTTAAAGGAGACGCACTTTTTAAAAGTTTTAAATAAATAAAATATTTTTTAAAAAAGTCAAATATTTCAATGTCTGGTGCATTGAATATCTATATTTTTTTTTAAAAATTACCCTTTTAAACTTTTAAAGAGTATCTTTGAGGCATTCGTTAATATTTCTCTAATTTCAAATACTCTCCTTTGTCTTACAATTAAGTATCATCTTTTATATGTGTATTTGTCACAAATTATCTATTCCTTTAAAATAAAAATGTGATATTTATTATTTCTTTCATTTATTTACCTTTATTTATTGTATTTTAATGTATATAACTATTCCATCACTTATTATTAATAAGGTTATTTTATTAAATGACATTTGTTTTATAATTGAAATCAACACGATTAATTATTATCTTAAAAAATGTAAAAATCTCAAAAAAAACACCTATGGTAAGACGGATGGAGTATCTATTAAAGATTTATAAAAACTCATAATTAAAATATGATATATTTTCAAATTAAAAAAAGTAGAAATCAATAAAATAGGTGTGAAGAAGGTGTTCTTCATCAATCATAACTTAGCTTTAATGAAGATAAAAGGCTTTCTTTAGAAGAAAGATCAAAGAAGAAAAAGAATAATTCAAGTTTAAGATTTATATCAAGATTTGAATATCTATGATAATGAATCATAAACAAAGGTATATGTAATTCAATTCACGTACACATCTTAAGTGCTAAAAGATCATTCATGCATTTCAACCATTTAAAAATTGATTCTCACTTTAAAAAAATGTCAAACTTGGTTTTAATACAATATATTGACATGAATGACCCAATAGAGTGTCATATGAACATTTTTCATAACTTCGAAAAAATTTCAAGTTTTTCAAAGAACCAATCAATTGACATCATGGACCAATAGATTGTTTCAAACTCATTGTTTTAGAAAAATTAGATCTTTCAATGGACCAATCAATTGATGTTATGGACCAATAGATTGTCATGTGCAAAATTTCAAAATTTTAACGTTAAAACAAATGAACCAATCGATTGTTTCCTTGAACCAATCAGTTGTCATGTGTTATTTTTCAAAATTTTAACGTTGCAAAGAATGGACCAATTGATTGACATCAAAGACCAATCTATTGTTCCTGAAGCTTTTTCACTTTTTCTGAAACATTTACACACCACTTCATGGTATCTCGTCATGGCAACTTTTCCCAAACCATTGCAATTATTTATTTGATGAAATATCAAATATTGCCATGATAGATAAAAGGATGCTTATGTCATATGAATAGAAATCAAATTTCAAATTTCAAATTCAACTCTTTCAAAATGTAGTTTTCAAATCAATTCAAACAAATTTGTTAAGTGTTCATATATTTTCAAATGAAACTTTGTGCATAAACTTTCGCATCATTTAAACAAGTTTCATTCATATTCATTTCTAAGCACTTAAGTGTATATGTTTGTATTGTGGTCAAAGAGAAAGAGAATAGACAAAACTTTCATATATTGTAATATAAGAAAGTCTAAAGTGATACAAATTCAAGCGTTAAATTTGTATTATTGTAATCATTAAGTTGTTGGTGATCATTGTAAAAAGGTCATTTGAATTTGTTTGATTCAAAGTCCACCATAGTTGTTGGTGTTGTTGGAAATTAAGGAAGTGGTGTGCTTCTTTGTTGTTGTTAGAAGATTGTTGGAGAAGTCTTAGTGTGAGGCTTTTACAAACATCTAGCAATAGTGAAATCTCTCATAGGGTGTGATGAGACTAGATGTACCCTTGGATGATAAGGGGAACTAGTATAGTTCTCTGTGTTCATTTACTTTTCTGCACTTTAATTTTCTGCATAACATCATTTTGATCAAGTTGTAACACTTAACTTTTTTGTACCTCTCCCCTAGATTGCACACTCAATAAACTAATAGATTTCTTCAACTTTCAAATTCTTATTTAATTGATCTACCAGCTTCCTCTCCAGATCAGGATATTTGGTTTTGGTATAGTCACAATCACAAACACCCACATAAGAAGTATATAAGTCTCATACCATTCTTTGAAAAGCTTTTTAATAACCTCTGGATCTTCAGTTCGTTTTGCATCACTAGTTTTGATCAAATTTATTAAGTCCCTTCTTCTTATAATCATTCTTGTGACATGGTAGAAGCTGATATTCATGTCCCCATATGCCACCCATTTTATTTTCGACCTCTGAAACCACGTCAATTCTTCTTGATGAAGGATCTTAGCAATATCCTGTTGAATGAATTTTTCTATGTTCTTTAGCCCTACGTGTCCTCTTCCCTCTTGGATCGCCTTTTGTATACCATTGAGCATTCTTATTTGTGAGTGCAGCATGTGAGTGCATTCTTCCATTTATTCATGTTTTGAATGATGTCAAAACTAGGAGGAACTTTAGCGTTTTTTTACATTGGGCGGTATACCAAAGTCTAGATGTGCACTGATCATCTTAGCATTAAGATACATACAAATAAGTTTAAAAATGATTGGAAATACCTTAGGCATGTTTCATGCATCAAAAATGAGTTTTAAGTATTGAAAATGTTGCACAAGCCGACACATACGAGTTCGGGTCGACCTATAGAAGCTTTTGCTTCAGTATAGGTCGACACATGGCCTGGATAAGCCAACCTCCATGCTCCAATAACGAAGCGTGTGGCCAGTGCCTTCAAACCGCCTCAGATAGACTGACCTAAGACTTTTACAGGTCGACTTGTTACCTTCATAGGCTAACCTATTGACCTTGACAGACCGACCTCTTGCTTTTACGGTCCGGCCTATTGCCTTCCAAACTTAAAATTTTGTTTTTCATTTTAATTTTTCTTGCTTTCCTTTTGCTCATTTCCTCTCATACATATATATACTCGTACATGCATCTTTTTCTAGCAAGTTATTAGTGTAAATCCTAAACGAAACCAGAATTACAAAGCATTCTCATCATCTTCAACCTCTCTTCAATGCATACACAATCAAACTACACATAATCATTTTTTGATTGGGTGACCATCTAGATTAGGGTTGATAACGTCCAATTAGGTTAGCGTAACCGAGAATATTGGGTTGGGATCTTTGTGTGTTTCAAATAAGAAAAGCAAACTAGGGTTTTCCTTCAAGATCATTGTGATTTGAAGGTTTTGGACAAGATCACGCAAATATGAATCCGGCCGAGTGAAAGCCTTGGGATAAGGTGGTTACTTTTAAGGGAGTAGCATGAGACGGTGGATCGTGTTCGTGAATCTTGAGTTTAACAAGTATGTGCTATGGATTAATCGGTCCGAGTGAAAACCTTGAAAACAAAGAAGTTTTGCAAGAAAGTAGTCAAGAACTGGTGGATTGTAGCAGCATTGTTGGTGACTTGATCAAACTTTGATCAAGGGTTTGGAGGTGGTTGAATCAACAACAAACCATAGGGTTTGTGGGGTTAGAGTTATTCATCTCTTGTATAAACATTTTTGCAAAGATAAGGTTAATTGCAAGTATCTCAATTCGATTTTGAATTGAGGGCAAACGTACCCATAACAAGGTCGATTGGGGAACTGCCTAAACAAATCTTTCTCTCTCTCTCTCTCTCTCTCTCTCTCTCTCTCTCTCTCTCAATATCTCTTAAATTGTTGTTCTTGCAAATTCTCAAGTTCATTGTTGTTTTGATCAATCTGATTGGAAATTGTTTTTCAATTATCTTTTAAAGTGGTGTTGTTGATATAATCATAATCACTTTGATTGTGATTGACTTTTAACATCAACAAAAAAAATTGAATTTTCAAACGTTATCGATCGCACACAAAATGTTTGATAAATTGCCTTTGAGTATTTTAATTGATTTTTGTTTATTGGAAATAAGCTTTACGCATAACTTAGCATTTAATTGATTTGTGAATTAATCGTTGTTAAACAATTTGTGTTATATCATCCAATTGGTTTACGTTACACATATCCAAGTTTTTAAATAGTAAATTTGGTTAGACGATTTGATTCGTGTTGTTTTTTGTGTGCGATAAAATTTTTAAAAACAATTTTTGTAAAAAATTCTATTTTTAATTTGTGATCTATTCATCTCCTCAAAATCAAAGTCTATCGTCTAACATTATTAATTATGCTACATACTCTTAATTGTGTGCATGTTCCACTCAAAAGAAAGATTTCTGACTCTATCCAGGTTAGCCTTGAAATCCTTACTCGTATTTAGCGGTGGCAATTGGATCCATTAAAGCAAAATCCATCCAATCCATCTACCAAAAAATTCATCTAATCCATCACCACATAAAAAGTAAGTTAATGGATTGAATTAAATCCATCCAACATATTTTAAAAATCCAATGAATTATTTTTTTCTCCGCTAGATTTATTTTTAAAAAAATAATTAAAAATTGATTTTTTTTAAATAATTAATTTTAAAAAAAAAACCGACTTTTTTTTGGAAAAAACCGATTTTTTTATAAAAAAAAAACGAATTTTTTTCCGAAAAAAAAACCGACTTTTTTTTCGAAAAAACTGATATTTTTTCCGGAAAAAACCCGACTTTTTTCCCAAAAAAAACCGACTTTTTTTTCCAAAAAAAAAATGACTTTTTTTTGAACGAAAAACCAACGTTTTTTTTTCCAAAAAAACAAATTTTTTTCCGAAAAAAAAAAACTGACTTTTTTTTTCTTAAAAAAACCGATTTTTTCGGAAAAAAAAACCAACTTTTTTAAAAACAAAAAATTTTTTTTCGAAAAAAAAAAAAAAATTTTCCGAAAAAAAAAACGACTTTTTTTTCCGAATAAAAAAACTAGTTTTTTTTTAAATAAAAAAAAATGGATGAATGAATATCCATCTATTAAAAATATGTTAATGGATGGATTGGATAAATTTTATTCTTAACGGATGGATCAGATTGGATAATTTTAAAAAAATTTTAGTGGATTGTTAATGGACTAATGGATTGTTTTGATCCATCCATTAATTATCCAATCTATATCCATCAATCATCCAATCTATATCCATCTAATTCATTCATTTTGTCACCCCTACTCGCATCCCAAGCATGTGACATCATTGCTTCATATGAGTCCTCGTAAACCCACGCGCATTCAAATTTGAAAGACTTGGGTGGCCTAATAAAAGCACAATCCTTAAGGGTCTGTTTGGCTAGGAAGAGAAAGTAAGAAGAGAGAAAAAGATGAGAAAGAGTATGAAAAGAGAGAAGTATGAGAGAAGTGTAGTAGATTTGATATATTGATTGGTAGAAGAGAAAAAAGTGAGAAATAGAAGAGAAAGAGATGTGTTTATTTTGTAAAATGACAAAAATATCCTCCATATAATTTTATATTATTATTTTTAATTTTGATTTAGTTAATATAATTTTAAATGATTAAATAAAATACACTATTTGAATATATATATATATATATATATATATATATATATATATATATATATATATATATATATTCAAATTATAATTCTAATAATTAAAATTGTAATATAACTCATTTGATTTAATCTATATTTTAATATTCATAAAATAGCATAGTATATTAATGGTATTATTATTATATTTTATAATAAACAATTTGCAGTTAAATAAATATTCGAAACATAGCTTACCATATAAATGAAAAAAATTCAATGTTTAGTTTCAGCCGCACACTATTTTTTTGCATTAACTAAAAAGATATAACTGAGGATATAAATGGAAAATTCAATATCAATGTTCCTTTCTTCGCATATTGGAGAGAACTTGAAAATGAGTGGGACCCACTTGATTTTGTTCTCTCTGCACAGATTATGTGCTACACCAAACAGAAGAAATGCTCCATCTCTCCCCTAATTCTCTCTCGTCTATTTCTCTCGCTTCAATTTCACTTATTCCAAACGGACCCTAAGAGAAATAAGGAGGGGATGATGGTCTGAGAACTCAACATGGGCCAAAACTTTGACTTGGGCATCCAAGAATTGGATACGCCAAACATCATTACACAACTCTATCCAACCTTTCGTATATATTCTAAGACTCCCATTGTGAATAGGACCTCGCCACGTGAACTTGTAGCCAATAGAGTTTGTGTAAATGAGATTGCAATCATTAATTCTATCTCAAAAGAGGTTGCATTTTCTGATCGAAGATGGGCTCCACCTCGTTTTTATGCTCCCATCTTAATATCATTAGCTCCTATAAGCCAACCACCTATCATATTTTGAGCATCATATATTTACACCATTTTTTAGCATTACGCAATAGGAGTGTTGAAGACCCAATTCAGTCTCGTCACTCATCTCGATCCGAATGAAATTAGTTGGGTACAACCCGACCTCCATAAAAATTATGGACAAGAGAGAGACACTAAAAAAAATAATAGATGCAGGTTAACCATTAAGTTATTTCTTCAATTCCAAATGAATTTGAGTACAAATATATATTTTTTGATTATTACTTTTGTATTTGTATTTATTTGTAAGATAGTGATGTTGTTACTCTTGATTAATTTGTAAGACTGTATTTTTATTTAATAAATTGTTTGTTGAATAATTTATAATATAATGAGTCTTTACAATTATGTGTTGATATTTTAAGATAAACGATTTCTTTACAAAATATATCTAGTTTGTAAATCTTGAAACTTATGTTATTTTTGTCTTACTATTCAAAACAAATATTAATTTTCTTTTTAAATTTATATATTGGTGACTTGTTTTAGGACCAAATCAACCTTTTTTATGTTAAGTCTTGTTCTTAATGGATACATATTTTATTGAATTTTATCTGGAGAATTTTTAATTGTTTTTAATTTTTTAGATTTATTTTCAAACGCATCTCAAAACACATATTTTATTTATTTTTGAGTCAGATTCCAATTATATAAATAAATTTATTCCGAAAAGGTATCTCTAAAAAATTTTCAAAAATATATTTTCAGAAAGAGCAATATTAACTTTCTCCATTAGCACTTAAGCAGTAACGATTTCCATGTAAGATAAAAAAAAAAGAATTTGATAATTACTTTTTTTTTTTTTTATACAGTTAGTCCAGATAATAAAAAGATCTAAACATTGTTTACCAGTTGACATGGAGGAAATGCATCAACAATCTATAATCTATAATATAAGAAAATTAAGGGTTTTGGAAAACTCATTTTTGCCCCTTTCTCTTTTTTTGCCACATCCTCAGTTTAAGGGCAAATTGTGTCCAAATATTACTTTTTGCAACCAAACTATCACTTGACACTGGTTTTTTATTTGATTATGCAATTTTAAGGCTATTATTTTGGTTAGGCATGGCAAAAAAAACCCAGACCCGCTGGGGCCCGCCCGGACCCGCCCCGAAATTAGCGGGGAAAACCCGGTTTAACTGGGTGCGGGTGCGGGTGCGAGTAAAACCCGATTTTTTATTACGGGTGCGGGTGCGGGGGCGGGGGATGCTACTACCCGCCCCCGCCCCCGCCCCGGTCTACCTTAATTTACTTTTATATCTTATTTTAATTATTTTATTATATATTTATTAAAGTTATTTTAATTTTTAAAAATAGTTTTACTAGAAAAACATGTTTATTAATTATTTTACTCTTTAAAAACATGTTTATTATTAAAATAATTAATTATTTAATTAAATTATTAATTTTTATTATTATGAAAAATATTTATTTAAAAAAAAATAGTTTTGCGGGTGGGGGCGGGGAACCCGTTCCCCATTGGGGGCGGGTCTGGGTGGTAGTTTTTTACCCCCGATTGGGTGTGGGTGCGGGGGCGGGTCTGTTTCAGGGTGGCGGGTGCGGGTGCGGGGCTGCTCAAACCCGCCCCCGACCCGCCCCGTTGCCATGTCTAATTTTGGTTGAGTAACTGGTTTCACTCTCATTTGGTTGAAAACCAACAAAATTTATTCTACTTTTTGTACTACATTTCACTTTCAATAAGTCACTTCAGAACTTTTCTTCATTTCTCTCTCCATCCTTATCTTCCTTATCTGCTCTCTCTGCGCAGGGCATAAACCCTTCTTCTTTCAGTCTCTCATCCTTCTCTCTCATTTCTTCCTCATCCTTCTCTCTCATTTTTTCCTCTTCTGCGTTCTTCTCTCTTATGTTGCCTCTCTTTTCCTATTATTATTTCTTCTCTCTTTTGATTGACCTCTCTCTCTTTCTCTTCTTCTTTCTTCTCTTTATCCTTCTCTACTTATATCTATGAAACTCTACTTAGATCTATGATACTCCAGCGGCAGATATGGTGTTTTCAATGGTTTTACGACAGTGGGAGGTTTGACAATGATAGATATGTGGTGACAATGATAGATCTGTGGTGAAATCCTAAGTTTAGGTTTTTTAAATGATTTTTGTATAAAAAAAAGATGTTAATAATCATATTTACGTTCTTTTCATAAATAATAGTTCTATTATGTTTTATTTGATCCGTTTAGATTTTGAAATTTGGAAAATGGTTGTTGTGGTTTATCGTTTGAAATGTGTTGCAGGAGGGACAATTAGAGACCTTAACATCAATGGTGGTTTGTTCATATTCATTCAATGATTTATATTTTTATTTATAATTACCATTTTTGTAAATTAAGAAATAATGTAGTATATTAAAAAATAATGATTATCAGTAGATATTCTAATTTTCCTTTCATTTCTCATTGTAGTTATATTTATATGTTTGAAAATAACTCAGAAAAGTATCACAGTGAGTATCTGTTGCAGTTCCTCAAATCAGGGGTTACTCATAATTATTTCAGAAAGCATATCTTGTGAGTTCAATCATACATTAATATATGATATTTTGTTTTCTATATATGTATGTTTTCTTTTGTTAAGTATATATTTATGACACTAAATATATGTAGATTCCAATTTGTGGTTTTATTTGGTCATGCTCTTCTGAAGGGGTTTTGAGCTTTTCTACTTTCTCAGTTCTTTCGTTCTATCGCAATCACCATCTACTTCAGGTATTTTAGGATAAATAACTGACTCTCCCATATTAACTTAATCTCTTTTATTTGACGTGTTTAGATTTTGAACTTTGGGAAACCAACATTTACTTTTAGGCATTTGGCCATCAATGGTGAAGGTGAAGATTATTGATGAAATGGTTGTTATGTTTTCTCCCTCATAAACATTTTTTATGTTTTTGAATAATAATGCATTTCACCTGTTTGATGAAACTCCTGTTAAACATAAAAATGTTTTGATATGCTCTGAGTTGATGTGCACTTTGATTAGTATATATTTTTTATTTTAATGGATTCTACAAATACCAATTAGAGTTTTGTTCATGACAAACAGATGGAAGTTGCTGAGAGAAATAGTGAGTCATGGTGAATTATTGAGTTTGCCTCAATTTTATCATGTTTTCTGTAACTTTTTTCAACAGGTATATACTATATATTATATACTATAGACTATAGTTTAATTTAATTGAATATTTTGATGTAGATTTCTTGTAGGAGTGTTTATGTATATAGAGTTATATTTTGTAGCTTTTGTAGAAATGGTTAAAATGTTTTATATTTCATGTATGGACAATATCCAGGTACCTGTCCTTATCCACGTGAAGACAATACTTAGTATACTTTGGTACTGCTTTGCACACTTTAAAGGTTGATCTCTTAGTGCACTGATTGTAAATAACTTCATATCCTTCTGCTTGTGATTTGCAGCCATAATTTTAAATCTGTGTTATCTTCTATGATAGCGGGTTTTTCAAATTCTGCTTTGCATCAGAGCTACACTGCCATATTTAACAATATTTTTATGGTTCTAATGACGTTATTGTTTGATTGATCTCTCAGGAACAGTATATTGGAATAAGAAAGCATTTTTTGTTTTTGATTAATTTATGATTTTTGTTATAATAAATTACTGATATTGTGCAATTTTATTTTTGTTTGGAGTATTAATTAGTGTAACTGTGTGGAAATGATGAAACATTTCTTAAACACTATTGAGGTTGGTTGATCGGTTGATGAGAAATGAGGTTGTGTATTTATGATTCTATTTGCTATTGTGTTATATGGTGAGGCAGAGGTTTATATAGTAATTGTTGAAGGTCAGCCTATTATAAGTTATACCGGTGGTGTTGATGGTTTTGAAGCCACTGTTGTAGAATCTGATGAGAAGATTGTTACCACAAGGTATGATTTTTGCCCATTTTTTTCTCGGTTTCGTAAAGTTTTTGTGTACAATGAATTGAGAATTAGATATTAATTTGTGTTATTATTGGAATATTTGTGTTTCTTTAAAATTTTTTTAAGTGATTTGGTGACTTCCTATGCTCGGCACCTTGAGAATAGATACGATATTATTTCCATTTTGAATTCGATGATAATAATCTGTCATTTCTATATTTTACTTAGAATATATTTGTTTAACACATGCAGAGTTATGTTGGTGCTAGAGTACTTATAGCTGGTTTGTATCAGATAGTGATATTGAATCCATGCTCATTTGAATCAAGAAAATCAAAAGCTGCAAAATTTTAAAAAATATATAAAATAGAGTATTGTCTTTCACACATCAAGTAAGTTGAAACATAATAGTAAAAGCACCTAAAGCTACATCGTCGATTTGTCTTGTGTTATCTCTTTGATAATCATTATATAACAAAAGTGTTGAATATTAGCACAGAATCAAATAGATTTTGCTGCAGAATAAAACAAATAATGGTGTTTTACAACTCATTAAAACTGAATGTAAATATTAATTAATGGTATAGCTATTTGTATTTAATGTATTTAGAATCAATATTGATATAGAGAATGATTACCCTTGATTATAAGTTGATTGTACTCTATTTTATTGTCACTTGTATCTTATAAATACCATTTATGTATTATTTTACAAAGCTACCAAATACGAAGTATATTTTTTTTATAAAAGGCGTTTATAACTACTTTTTATTTAAAAAACATTCATAGTATATTTAGATCTGGCCTTGAAAAAGAGTAATAATTACTTTTTATTTATATATTTATAACTATTTTTAATCATTTTTGAAATTCTCTAAAAAAAAATATTTTTAAAGTTTTTCTAATTGTCATCATAAATAAATTTCTAACATTTTATATTTTTTAAATTTAATATTTAAATTAATTAAGTAATTAAAATACAAAATTATTCAAAAATAAACAAATTTGTGAGAACATTTATAAATCTACCGAAAAGCTTTATCGAATACTAAGAACTCAAAAATATAATTATTGTGGATTGCTATCAAATTTTGGTTTATTTAAAATTTTGAATAAAAATATCTAATTTGATTTTTTTATAGAAATTTGTTTGTAATACTTTTTTCTTGAAAATATAAATAAATATCATGAATGATTGTTCTTTAGAATTAAATATCAATTGTATTTTTTTAATAAAGAATTGAATTGAAATGTACGTAAAAATATTAGAAAATTGATATTTATTTTAACTATCTATAAAATCATACTAACATATGACACAAATTTTGTAAAAAAGCATAACTAACATCAAACATTTTTTTCTTTTATTTTTTTATTAATCTATAATATAAGAAAAATAAATGTTTTCATTTTAAATTCATTGATTTCTAAACTGTATAAATACTATATACTAATTTATTTGTAATTATAATTCCTCGTTATTAATTTTAACTTTTGTCTTTTTTAATAAGATATACTTATTACAATTTGCACAAAAAAACTGTGTCCAAAACCATGTCCCAAATCAAATATAAGAAAAAATGCGTCATTTATTAAAATTTATGCACTTAATTTAATTATTAAATAAATCTACAACATTAGTGTAATTACGGGAAGCTATAATTGCAATTTTTTACTTTACTGTATGTCGCATCTGCGAAAATCAACCGACGGAAAAGACAGAAAAGTCACCACCGAACGTTATTTATCCCGACGCAGGGGAAGGAAACGATCGAAGAAAACCTCAACAAAAGGAAAGACATGGTCATCGCAACCATAGCCTGGGTTCGGGAGTCGGTTACGCGAGAGGAAGGTATTAGCACCCCCTCGCGTCCATCGTACTCGATGGGATCCACACTTGTTGTATCGATCAAAGGGTGTGAGTATCTGAAGCTCAACTGCTAACTGGAACGGGGAAGAACGAGAAACGGAAAAACGGGGAAAAGAAAAGGTGAATCAATAGGGCATTGTCGTCTTAGGCCTACGTATTCCCTCGGGAGCGGGAAAGTTATAGTCAACGTAGTTCGGAAGACTACGGAATTGTGGGGGAAGGTTGCTCGCCAAGATATCGCATCTCGTGCCTACGTATCCTCAATCGGACAGAAGAGAGGAAGCCAAAGCAGTCGTAGTTTGACTTACGGGTCTTGTTGTTTTGTGTTTTGTTTTAAGTGGAAGACACCAACGTTCGCGCTCTAGTAGTTTAGGTGTTACCGCTCGTTGTATGGAGTCTTACGCGATTACCTGTTTGCGGCGGAACGGAAATGACGTATCCTTTACGGATGGAGTGAGGGAGATGAGAATAGAATCCTGAAGGAAGACGATTGTTTGTTTTTGTTTTTTAAAAGAAAGTGTTTTGATTTATTGTTTGAAACGCGTATTGCACTAAAGTCTATGACATAGGATCGAATGCGTCGCAAATCGACCCAAGACGGGACGCATGCTAAACACTCTAGGAAAGTGAAAAGAAGCCATCCACCCTCCATTTCCCACGTACTTAAGGCTCATGGCGTACAATACTTGTTGTATTTATTAAATGTTTTTTTGATTTTGTTTAGAGATGAGAGGAGAAAGGACTCAAAGTTGAAAGAAAACACTAAGGGAGACTAGATCTTAATGTTATCATGCAGTGGCGACCCTATGGTTAAGGTTAAGAGGGGACTAACCTACTTGTTATCATACATGGATTACTAGCCTAATGTCTCTCCTACCTCCAACTTAATCAGAAATTAAGTGGAGCTAGGAATCCTAAGGGATCATGTGAATAGACACAAATAAACATTATTCTAAATAATCACCAAAGAGAAAAGAGAAGAGAGAAGTAAGATGAAATAGCATTCATGTAAGTGTAACAACCTTGCCAAGCACCACAAACTTACCATCTCCAAGCCAAGCTCAACTAATGAATAGTTGAAAGTAAAGTGTGCAAACATGCAATTATGGCTATGTTAAAGTCCTAAGACTACACTAGGATGAATACCAAACAACAACCAAAGTTAGAAGTGTCCTAGAGGTATGAGATCCCACTAGGGGCAATAGCTAAACACACCTAATCATCCCCACATTAATGTCCTAAGGGAGCATGCAAAAGTGTCAAGTTTTATCTTACACCATCACCTAAACATGTATCACTTACAAGCAATGCCAAATGAACTTCTCAAAGTTAACACAAGTGGGATCAAGCCATGGATAAGAAACATACATCATGGAAACAAGTCAAATGAAAGCTTGAAGTGTTAAGAAGTGATCATTGGCTTCCCTTTAGGTCATGTTCAAATGATTTGCAAGTTATGCACAAAGATCTTATCTTAAGCATGTTTTGGACAATTATGAACATATGATGAACAATCAAGTGTGAAAGGAATCCATGAAAGCCTAAGGTTAGAATTGAATCATGTCGTTCAATGTGTAAACATGTCAAGTTATCACTCATGTCATCATGGCAAACCAATATCCAAAGACAACACAAACAATGGTCAAACTAGCATCCGCACAATTCCACAAAATCATGTTAAATGGAAAACAAGGAAAGTGAATCCAAATCATGTTAAATGTGTACCTAAGTACAAGAGGCAGTTGTAACTGACATATAAATTATGTTTGAAATGTCAACAAATCATCATGGGATTCACACCAATTGGCATTCAAGAAGTTAGGCAATTCTAAGCAAAGAAAGTACCTAAGACATGTTTCAAGTGCTCATGAATCAAACCATGATTAAGCAACCACTAAGTTGGTATATGAAGACCAAGGTCAGAAGTGAAACACATTTACAAATGCTTATAACCAAGGTTGAAATTTCACACAAGTTTGCAACAAATATCCTCTCCAAAGTCCATTCAAGTTAGGCAAACAAATCACCTAAACATCTTTCTATAAGCATGTATCTTATCATTCAAGTAAAAGGAATGAAATGGCATGGCAATGTAAGGTCAAAGCATCCAAGTCGGAAGGGAATGACCTATAATATGTCCCAATTGAACCCCAAAGCAATCGTCCAAAGATGCAATTAAGTGGTGTAAAAGAAGTAGGCAATGTGGGAGCACCATTCAAGTTTTCATACACACAAAGGTAAGCATCATTCAAGGCATGTCAAGTGGCATATAGATCAAGGTGGGTAGGCCCTATATTATGCTAAAACATTTTGGAAAAGATGCACAAATGATCCCTCATAGAGGGTGATACAAGGGCATGATCAAGTTAAGATATCAAAGTAAGCATTAGGTAGCATCGAGCATTCCATTAAGTTCATACAAAGCATGTGAATCATGATCAAATGAAACATTCAATTATGTATCCATTGTTCATCAAAATACACTTATGAATGTGTTAAAACTCATCCCCAAATTTGGCCTCAAGAGGCCTCATACAAATGGCAAACCAAACCTAGCTCTAGGCATGCTTACATATGACATGTTCACATTGGAAAATTGATGAAAAATAGAAAATGACCTTTGAAACTTATGAAAAATCAACCACTTCATGTCAAGTCCAGTAGGTGATCACATGCAAAAGATTGGATCCAAACCATGCATCGAAAGCACTCAACTAATTACAAATATCAAGCACATGTCAAGAACGATCATACAAAGCAAGGCTCAAAAGATGGGATTTAAAAGCATTCCAAAATTCATGGACAATGCACCAACCAAGTATCAACATGTTAGCCAATCCAAGGTCTAATTGTACACTAAAAATCAGGCTCAAAATATTAAAGGAAGGTCTCTTTCTATGGCTTTCATTACAAAGTGTCTCAAGATGAACACATCATAGTCAGAAATTGAGAAAAAAATACTAAATACACCCAAAAAAGAAAATAAAATTCACTAAAAATTAATTAAACCCTCAGGTACCTCCATAAATTTTCTAAAAATTTTAGAACAATTCTTATTATTTTTAAAAAATTATTTTACAATGTGTAACAAAAAAGAAATAAAAAAACCATAAAATGGGATGGGGGTGCTACACTAGTAGTTATCTAGTTGGATTCACATGGGCCTCAGACCTGGGGGCGCAAATAACAATTTTTCTTAAGCCCAATGAACAAAAAAATCACATTTTTGAATCAGATTTGAAGTGGGAGGGAGAGAGGGAAAAATGATCACGTGAGAGGGAGTGTCATCATTAATGCGTTGTCAACACTCATAGCCATTGGATTGAACAAAATCAATGGCCATGATTAAAACATGGGGGTAGCCTGAAAGTGTTAGGGTTTGGGATTCAGGTGGCCAGAGAAGACTCCGGTCGTCTTCTCGAGTGGGAAGCCATAGTGCAGGGAGGTGCAATGTGCCAGAAATAAAAAAGCTTGACATGTTTCCACTCAGAAAATCACGAAGAATCCAGAAATGCTATCAGGATCTTCATATAATCAACACACAAAGCAAATCGAAGGAATTAAGTTAATATCTGAAATCTTGAAAACTCACATTTTGGCCAAAACTTAACCCCTAACCAATGCCTCCACGGAGAGGACTTCAAATACAGTGAATCATCATGTTCTTAAGCCCTTAATTATGCCTAAAATGGTGTTGAAATTCAAGGGAACTTACCTGTTTAAGAAGCTCTTCCACGTGCACTAGAAACCCAGAGACCTTCCTGCAAATCTTCAGATCAACTTCTAAGAGCAAAATAAATGCTCTTACTTCTTGCAATAAGAAGAAAGATGCACAATCTTGAAGATGAGAGGTGGATACGGTTATGGATCTATGGTGGTTCCAGCTACCAATTTTTGCATACAGAAATAAGAGAAGATGATAGTGATGATGATTGTGAAGAAAAATGCCAAAAAACTTCTCAATATGAAGTGGTTTTGAAGCTCTGAATTTTTCTCGTCAATGGTGAATTTTTGTTGTTTTGGAGCTTTCTCTCTCTCTCTCTCTCTCTCTCTCTCTCTCTCTCTCTCTCTCTCTCTCTCTCTCTCTCTTCTCTCTCTCTCTCTCTCTCTCTCTCTCTATCTCCAATTGCATCAGCGTGTGATTTCTGTTTCTAACTGAATTGGTTATGTGAAGGTTTTTTCTTTTATATGCAGTTAGAATGAATTTGAAGTTTGTTAGTGCGAGAAATTGATGGTGATGTAAGCACACGGGTTATGTGTATGTGATGGCATGATTGTTATTATGGCATGCTACATGATGATGTGGATGAATGGTAATAACATGATGATGACGTGCGTTGATGATCAGGTACAAATAGAATTTGAAATGGTTTGGTCATTTTTTTTTTCATGCATGGCATATATGGTAAGGTTATGCATGGTGTCTATTATGAAGAGTTTTGTTTTGCTTTATGAGGTAAATGTGATGTACAGTGTGATTCACACGCATGCTGCAATGGTTTTGGCAAGCAATTCTTGGCTGAGTTAGTGAAAAGCAAATATGGCAAGATGGTAGGATGTTGCATGGCATTATAACCTAAGCACGAAGCAAGGTTTGAAGCAATGTATCTCAAGGTTTATGGAACCAAATTCTCTACTTTTGATGCCAATGAAAAGAGCATGTTTGATACTTCAATATTGATGTTCGAGGAAATTGGATTCAAGGCTTTAATATTGTGAAAAATGAGCTTGAAACAAGATGCCCAAGGCTGCCATGGAATGACTTGACAAGAGTTCTTGCATAAATCCATAAAGGGTGATTTTTAGTGATTTTGGAAAGCTAGAACTCCTTGAATTGTGATCCAAATCCTATGGTTCTTGTAACCATTTTGAACGGGTGGTTTGACACTACATTTTTCATGTTGGAAGAATGTGAAATTGAAGCTTCAATCATCATGAAAATTGGACTTGAAATCATGACCACTAAACTGAATTTTGAAACTTAGAAAAATTCTAAGTTTTTCCAATTAGACAACTTAATGATCCCAACTTCAAATAATCATAACTCTTGATCTATAAATCCAAATGAGGAGTTCTTTATATGGTTGGAAAGGTGAGAGATCAGACTACAACTTTCATGTGAAAAAATCTCCAAATGAGGCTTGTATCATCCTCAAATCTGGGCTTGAATATGGCTGAAACTTGAGAAAAACTTTCCCAAAATGGAAAGTTCTCAAAAACCCTAGTTTTCCCAAAATGGAAACTTTCACCATTCTTTGATTTTTCTTGATTCTTTGGAAATTTCTTGATCAAATTCCACCCATAGACCATGTTTGACACGAGGAACATGATTTTGACCTTAAAAAGTCAGGAGTTGACTTTCTCCTTGATCAGTTGACTTTATTTCCAATTTTCCTGATTTTCAATCACTTATCCAATTGAAACCCATGTGAATGATATTGATGGCTCATATTCCAATCTTAGACACTTGAGAACACATAGAACTCCATGGAGTTAGGTCTTGCCCAAAAAATAAAAAATAAACTGATTTTAGGCAAACCCTAATTTGGTCCCCAAAAGTCGGGAGAAGTTGATTGATTCTTCAAACCATAATTCCTCTGACCATGATGTAGATTGCCTTAAACCAAGATGGTTCATGTGATAATATGATATTAAAACTCCAAGAGCCTTGCTTATGAAGGTGTCCCAATCATGAACATCCAAAACCCTAGTTGAGGATCAACAGTTAGGAGGGTGTAATCCTCTTCAATTCGCTTGCCAACGTCAATCTCTTGATGAAATGGAGACCCATATGAGGTGTCGTGAGACATGATGAGCCTTTGTGGCTTGAGTATTTGAACACATCTTATTCTCTTTACTTTGCCCAGTCAATGATAGTGGTACCCTTGATACCATGCCTTGAGAAGACCAATGATGCATGTGTAATGTTTATGACCTAAATGCATATGAGGCGTGAAGCATAAGCCACTTATTGAGTATAAATAAGAGGGAAAATTTTGGGGTGCTACAGTTGCCCCTATTCAATCAACTGTGGACCTGAAGGGATGAGAGCGTCGGCTTTCAGACATTCGAGGTAAATAGGGATTGAATACTAAAGGCAACATGAAATTTGCACTCCGTGGGTATAAAATACGGGTAGAGCATCAGACGAGTGTAAAACTCTACTGAGGATGAAAAGGTAAGTGAGTTTGAAGAATCTGTTAGGGATAGGAAATGACGCAGACGGGCGTCAAAGAATGAGAACGAACATGAATGAAGGATTCGGTTAACAACACGGACGAGTATCGTAAGATGATACTTACATGTATCAAGGAAAGATGGACACGGACGAGTGTTTGAGCTAACGATGCAAACGAGTATCAAAAGATGATACGGACGGGTATCAAAGAAAGATGAGAGTGAGCATGGATGAGCGCCATGAAGAAAATTGAGTACCAAAATAACCACACAAAATTCGTAACCTGCGAGGGGAGGAACGGCTCCGCTGGGAAACAAGTAATAATAGGTGTAAAACCATGAACACGGACGGGCGTAAAAAATCAACATGGACAAAGTATCAAAACCGAGCGAAACAAACACGGATGAGTGATTGACTGTACTGGGGATAAACACAGACGGTGATGAAAGAACACAGACGAGTGTCTAAGAATCTAGAATCAATACGGGCAAACACGGACGAGCGTCGAGAGAAATGAGGATCAATACGGACGAGTATTGAGGGAACCAAAACAAACATGGGCGAGTATTGAAAGATCACGACGAGTGTCTAAGGTCAATATAGACGAGGTATTGAAGGAATGAAATCGAACACGGACGAGCGTTGAAAGACCACAGACGAGTGACTAAGATTGGTATAGAATTAATATGAACGAGTATTGGCGAGACTGAAACAAACACGGACGGGTGTCGAAAGACCACAGACGAGTGTCTAAGAATCTAGGGTCAATACAAACGAGTATTGATGAACCTGAAACAAACACGAACGAGTTCCGAAAGACCACGGACGAGTGTCTAGGAATCCAGGGTCAATACGAACGAGTATTGATGAACCTGAAACAAACACGAACGAGTGCCAAAAGACCATGGACGAGTGTCTAAGATCAATATGGACGAATATTGAAGAAACTGAGATAAACACGAACGAGTGTCTAAGATCAATATGGACGAATATTAAAGAAACTGAAATAAACACGGACGAGTGTCTAAGATCAATATGGACGAATATTGAAGAAACTTAAATAAACACGAATAAGTGTCTAAGATCAATATGGACGAATATTGAAGAAACTGAAATAAACACGGACGAGTGTCTAAGATCAATATGGACGAATATTGAAGAAACTTAAATAAACACAGACGAGTGTCTAAGATCAGTGCCTCAAAAATATCAAGATTAACTCATCCAAACCTTGGACGATGGGTGTGAGGGACGACTCTGAGGGGATGAGGAAATCTTAGTCAGATGACTCTGTTAGGAAATGAAGGCCAAAAGGGTAAGATTGACGAATTTACTACCCTAAAGATCGATTGAAGCATATGCTTGGGGCCACAGTCACATCGCTTTATGATGGGGAGAAGAGAAGTCTGAATAGACAACTCTGTAGGGGAATACCAGTAAGATGAATGGGTTTATTGGCAGCTTCACATGGGATAAGGTAAGATTGAACCTCTTGAGTTAAATCGCTTTTGTTGGGGGATGTTTGGCAAGGGGAATATCCAAACCTGGATTATGCTTCAAATGTATATGTTTGAATTTTTATATGGGTAATGCTCCATACTAAATGGAAATGCTACGCATTTTGAGGATGCAATGATTACTACATGCAAAATTCAAAGAGGATTGTCGGCCGAGGATGATGATTAGCAACTCTGCTGGGGAAGAAGATGTTTAGTGGAGAATAGGGATTAACAGGCCTCTGCTGAGGGAGGAAACATTTCCTGACTTGATGAGGAAATTATATCAGTACTCTATGGGGAGAGAAACTCTACTGGAGATGGGAGATCAAGTGAACCTCTTGCTGGGGAGGATAACAAGAAGACATAACCTCTGCCAAGGATGATACCATCTTGATTGTTTCTGCTGGGGTGACATTCATTCACATATTTGAACCATGTCTCCAGTGCTATGAGAAGATAACGGTCTTTGACTTGCACACTGACTTTCAAATACGAATACATGTGCCTGCGAACACAAAAGGATACATATGTGTGCCTCGGGGATTATATGGTCTGAATTTACCACCCAAGGACACTCAACATTCAAAGCAATTTTAAATGTTTTCACGCATGTTTTTGTAAAGCTTTATTATTTTTGCGTACAATGTTTATCAAAAATTCGAACGTCTTTTGCACACAAAACGGTTAAGTGAAAACAAGAGAGTAAGCTATTTAAGTGAAAATGAATTTATTGATTGAATGAGACTGTAAATAGGCGTTTACATCAGGAAGCAAATCCTAGAAAGAGGTCATTGCATAAAAAGAAAAGAAACTACGTTAGTGGCAATGTAAAAACATATTCACATTGAGTTTCAATTCTGCTATGACTTGTATGTCTTCAAAATACTCTGAATACTCTGCTTTCCGAGAAAGGTGCTTGGACTGATTCCTATCCTTCGAGATTCTCAGTTGTTGAAAAGCGATGATGTACAGACTACTCAGATTGGAGCCTTTCGCCTTAATCCCTAACTTTTGCCTGGATCGCCCTTTACGGGGTTTCAATCCACCGGTGTAAGTTCTTGTAATTGGCTGAAATTTTGTTAAAACAATGTTGTTGTCATGGTTGATGTTACAACATGAGCTTCTAACAGTATAGGTATGTTTTGGCTAACATTCTGGTTTGTGAATATTGTTGAAGATTTAAAGTGCTGAAGAGTGATGTCACATGCGATGTCTTAACATCACTATACCAGAACATTAAAACATCAGACTGTAATGTGTTTAGGGCTGCACGTGTTTCTGGTGTGAATGAGATATTCTGCTAAAGAGAATCAGAGAATGCAGGCGAAGATCAAGGGAGAGATATTTTCTGTTGCAATCAGTTATGAAGATCAGTTTGTTGCAAATTTAAAGCATAAAGATATGGAGAATATTCAGAGTTAATTATTGAAGATTTAATTGAAGATATGATTGAAGATCTATTTAGAAGCAGAATCTGTTGCAGATTTGTTACAGAAGATTTGATATGATTTGAAGGCCCAAATCCAGTTGGGATTATATTATAAATAGAATGCTTGTAACCTAGAATAGGGGAGTCCAAGATGTAGATCATTAGGGCTTAGTCTAAGTGAACCACTCGGGTTGTGAGATGGTCACTGTGTTATTACTCAGAAACCTGTAGGTAATGAGTTTGGTATTCTTCTTGGAGGAAGCTTTGAAGCAACTCCAAAGGGTGTCATGGAAGGGTGTCTTCTATGGTTGTACAGTTGTTGGTAATCAAGCTGTTGATGCAGTGACGGTGTAGTTGACTGCTAGACATCATTGTGATGATAGGAAGTGAGATGGAGTCTCTTACCTAGGGAGGACTTAGGTAGAAGGGTCATTGGGTAGTGATTAAATTAGGTAGATTTTCAACTGGTCTGTTGAGTCTGTAATTTGATACTACTAATAGTGGACTTCCTTCCTGGCTTGGTATGCCCCCAGATGTAAGTTGTTGAACCGAAATGGGTGAACAATTCAGTGTGTTATTTACTGTTTTTATTATTGCCTTGTTCAGCAGATTGCGATGTTGTGACATTGCACAAAGACATCACACATCTGTACCAGAATTTCAATTGGTATCAGAGCAGGCATCCTGTCTGTTTCTGGATGAGATCTAGGGAAGATACTTTCTGGTTCATGAGCAAGGAAGATAGTTAGTGCATAGAGAATTTCGTATGATCCCTTGGAGTGAAGAATGAAGGCCTGTAGCTTTGGTGGTAAGCTGCTGTGTGGTTTGACTTATTTCCTAGTGCACTTGGATTGTTGGGCAAGGGTTATTATGTTTTGCCTGAAGGTAGTAGAGGAGTTTTCTGGTGTATGTTCCGCTGCATATATATATATATATATCTAATGGAAAATTCTTGGTGGTTTGGTGTTAAGACTGCAACATTCTGCTCTCCTCTGAAGATGTGGTGATATGTGAGGACATCTTCAACTAGCTTGTTCATCCCAAGTCCACTCATAAAGGAACTCTTCTATAAGCATGTTGAAAAGAGGTGTGAAGAAAGGTAGAAGTAATTTATTCTTTCATCCAACCTTACAAGGTCAATCTCTGGGTTGTGTTAAAGGATCTTTTGGTGTAAAGAGAACTTATGTCCTACCAGCAGATTGTTGATCACATCTGTTTTAGAAGAGGAGGCATCTGGGCTGTGTGAGGATTCATCAAGAAAGAAGCTGAGCTTAATATGTCAATCAGCCTTTGGTCAATTGGAATTGGTGTCTGCGTTAGCCTTGTGACTGGAAGGATCAGAAGAAGAAGACCAGTTTGTTCAGTACTGTGACTCCTTTATCCTTTTGATGGTGAAAGAAGAAGGTAGAGCCAAAGCTAAAGAGGATCACTATCAAAGTGTTCATGCGGGAGTGAAGATCTTGATAAGTTATCTCTTAAGCTTAGTTGTGGTAACTGAATGAGGATGACATCAAAAGTTTGAAGATTCTTGAAATATTAGAGTACGCTGATTCATGTGATTGGTGATGTTGAAACATTATTTCAGTCCTTGCCTTCTCAGCCACAGGAAGTTTGTTATGCTCACGGTGAAGTATCAGGACAAGCCACTTACCCAATCTAAAGTGATCAGTGGGGTGGATTAGCAAAAGAAGGATCAATCAGTGCCTCAAGTCTGCAGAAAAAGGATGTCAGACCAGATAAAATGTTGTATCTTGCATGACAATAGTTGAATATTTGTCTGCTTTGGATAGTGTTGTGCATTCAACTTATGACATTATACATTGACGGGAGACTATGTATTTGTCTGAGGTTAAAGTGCAGGTCTGCAAAAGGTTTGAGAATTTACTCTATGTGACTGTGTTGAAATTATTTTCAAGGGTTAAGCATCCTGGAATTGAATCAACTGGTGGAGTTGATTGGTGACTATAGAGTATTATCCATATTGTCTGGGGTAAGAGGCAGATAGATTCTGGAATGTTGATGACATCTAACATATCTAAGTCAGACAGTGGCTGAGGCTGTAAGATATGAAGTCATCACATCTTGATGGTTACAGCATGGTCCAGTTGGTGGAGCATATCAAGAATCATGGTGATGATGTCTTGGTGGGTGGCAGATGTTCTAACGTGTGTTGGGACATTATCTGGTTAGATATCCTTGGTGAAGGATGATTATGCTCTGGTTCAGAAGCGTGGTGCCTACAGTATGCCTAAGGAGCGTCTACATAGTCATACGGGAGGATGATGAAGTAGAAGGTCTACCTTGGATGGAAAATGTAGTTCAGGTATTGATTGGATGTCTGAAGATGAAGAGCATGGTAAGGAATGAATGCCTTTGGAGAAAGGGACAATGGTACCAAAATGCATGTGCTCAGCAAGTGTGCTCAAATGTTTATCTTCATCTAGAGCATTAGTTAACCATGACAGGGGGAGTACTTGTCTATGGATTATGCTGCAAAGGTGCATATATTGTGAAGCTTGAATGATGATCAAGATTGTGAAGATTGGTTGAATCTTGTGTGGAGTGAGCTCTTGAAGACATAAAGATACAAAGAAGCACAGGTTACCCTTGATAGGGGGAGTTTAATAAAAGTTTGTGCAGCTGGACGTGTGACGAATATGTCTGCAGTTTTTGGTGATGGCTCTTATTGGGAGGTTGCATACATGAGGAGTTAGTGTCTTGTGCATTTGTGTTCCTTATTGCTTTTGTTTAGCATAGATGGAACAGAATTAAAACAGAAGTTTATTGCTTTTTGGAAGCTTACAAGATCAGTAAAAACAACAAGCAAAGAGTCTAAAGATTATCCCAACCCCCTGAATCAAGAAATGTCTTCCAATCTTCATCCCATTCATCATCAGATGCTTGAAGCTGCACTTGGTTTTTCTTGATAGTCTTCATCCTTGTTTCTGATGTCTTGCGTGTTCTTGTTGCTCCTGAAGATGCTCCAGCTGTGGACAGTGTTGTGTCCTTCAACTTTTGAGGATCTGGCTTCTTGTCCTCCTGCATGTGTCTCTTTGCTGCATTCTTGTTAGACTGACTCATGATTCCTTCCTTGGTGTGCTGATAGGAGCAAGGAGGTTTGTTAGTTGTAATGGATAAAATGTCATTGTTTGTATCGCCTGACCAGTCAGAGTAATCTTTGGTATGGGAATCTATTTTTCTTGGGAACCTGTTTTTCTTGGCACATTGGTTACCAGAATTTAGTGTTTGGTGCCTGGGTAGAAGTGGTCCTAGTAGGATGAGGCTAGGTCTTGTCTAGTTGTCTGATGTTATTCCTTTGCTTCTGGTATAACTGCTGGTGCTGGTTAAGTGGGGTGGTCTGTTGTCTCGTGCTGATGTCCTACATGTTGTTACAACATTATGGTTGGGTATGTACCATACTTATGAAGTTTGAAGAAGCAGCATTATCGTCTGAAGTGGCAGTTCTGACATAGTGTGGATTAGAATGGGCAGATTCTAATCTTGATGGTAAGTAGTTCAGGAAATACATGGCTACTTTCATGATGAAGACTTCATTAGGAGCTGGTGAATGTAAGGACAGAAGGGTGTTTATCTTGTGTGAGAAATTTCCAATCAAATGGGCCTTTGTTTATTGGACGTGGCATACCGTGTATCTAAAATCCCCATGAGGAATGTGGCATTATTGGTAGGATATCATAAGAGGCATTCAATGTAAGGCTGTTAACTATAGCCTATTGCATCATGTGTGCTGGTCAAGCTTGTGCAGTGTAATACTATCATAGTTGTGTGAAGATAGTGCCTATGAAGGGGAGGTCTGAAAAGCAAAAGTGGTGTACATGGGTGATTTTATTGTTCCCTGATGGGTTGAAGGAATCTAGCAGAGGTTGTGAGAAGTCGTCTCAATACCCATTAGATAAGAAGATGTATTTGTAGAGTCATGGGTTAATGAGCCAGCAGACAATGTCTGATGCGATGTCAGAACATGATATAGGACATGTTTTTCTTGAGCCAAACAGGGAAGTAGTTTAGACGGTGGTGTTAGGATAATGTGAAACACGTGGCTTCGACTATGCATGGAGCGTTATTGGCCTAATTTATGGTAAGATTCAGTTGTGAAATATTTAAGGCAGTCAATGCAGTTTTTGGAAGGTAGGCATTGAATTTGAATGCAGTTTTTGATACCTAAAATAACGTTTGTTTGACCAAGAACATTGACATATTCAAGGCTCGTTATTTTCTAAGTTACTGGTCAGCTATTTATAGGGGTTATTCTGTTCTCCCTCAGCCAGTGAGTGTTCTTGTCTCATAAGTCTTATGGCGTTTATTCGTGTTTGGGTGAGCACTTCCTGGGTCTGGTTCTATGAGGGGTTCCTTTGCCAATTTGTGGCTAAAAAGGGGGAGAAAGGAAAGGATCTGGCTAAGTGGTTTGTGCAGATGTTATGCCTGGAGTCTGCAGTTTCTGATGCTGCAGAAGAGGATGGTACATCCTTTAGTTGGTGTTGAGTCTTTGTGACTTGTGTCCTGAGTTATGAACACAGTTGTGACTTGTGTTCTGAGTTACCTGGGTTGGCAGAATGGCACTTCTTAAGTTTCCTCTTATGCCATAGACTAAACCCAGTGTCTGATCAATGAAGGTGTGCAGAATTATCTTATGCCACCATTGGTCTTTGATGAATAGACAAACATTTCTTTTCTGGAGGAGTCTTCTACAATTGGTCTGGGTCTAACTTGGAAGGAAAAAGAAATGTGTTGTATTTGAGGGGGAGTGTTGGATATCTTCTTCCTCATGTGCACCTCCTGATGTGCTGCCTGGGCTTGCTGTTATATGGTGATGTGATGTCCTAACATCATTCAAAATTAGCCAAGAAGATGATTCTCCATGGATGCAGTACACAATAGATACTGGAGTTTATTGTTAAGATCAAATGACATCTAACAGTAGTGTAGGGTTGTAATTACTGCTGTAATCTGAGGTGTAATGTTTATATATAAGTTTTAGCCAAAATTAGCCAAAGGGGGAGATTGTAAGTTCTTGTAATTGGCTGAAATTTTGTTAAAACAATGTTGTTGTCATGGTTGATGTTACAACATGAGCTTCTAACAGTATAGGTATGTTTTGGCTAACATTCTGGTTTGTGAATATTGTTGAAGATTTAAAGTGTTGAAGAGTGATGTCACGTGCGATGTCTTAACATCACTATACCAGAACATTAAAACATCATACTGTAATGTGTTTTGGGCTGCATGTGTTTCTGGTATGAATGAGATATTCTGCTAAAGAGAATCAGAGAATGCAGGCGAAGATCAAGGGAGAGATATTTTCTGTTGCAATCAGTTATGAAGATCAGTTTGTTGCAAATTTAAAGCATAAAGATATGGAGAATATTCAGAGTTAATTATTGAAGATTTAATTGAAGATATGATTGAAGATCTATTTAGAAGCAGGATCTGTTGCAGATTTGTTACAGAAGATTTGATATGATTTGAAGGCCCAAATCCAGTTGGGATTATATTATAAATAGAATGCTTGTAACATAGAATAGGGGAGTCCAAGATGTAGATCATTAGGGCTTAGTCTAAGTGAACCACTCGGGTTATGAGATGGTCACTGTGTTATTACTCAGAAACCTGTAGGTAATGAGTTTGGTATTCTTCTTGGAGGAAGCTTTGAAGCAACTCCAAAGGGTGTCATGAAGGGGTGTCATGAAAGGGTGTCATGGAAGGGTGTCTTCTATGGTTGTACAGTTGTTGGTAATCAAGTTGTTGATGCAGTGACGGTGTAGTTGACTGCTAGACATCATTGTGATGATAGGAAGTGAGATGGAGTCTCTTACCTAGGGAGGACTTAGGTAGAAGGGTCATTGGGTAGTGATTAAATTAGGTAGATTTTCAACTGGTCTGTTGAGTTTGTAATTTGATACTACTAATAGTGGACTTCCTTCCTGGCTTGGTATGCCCCCAGATGTAGGTTGTTGAACCGAACTGGGTGAACAATTCAGTGTGTTATTTACTGTTTCTATTATTGCCTTGTTCAGCAGATTGCGATGTTGTGACATTGCACAAAGACATCACACATCTGTACCGGAATTTCAACCGGGATACCCATTTTTTCCTAAGTTGCCTTTTCAGGTTTTCAACTTAGAGGGTTTACTCATTTTTCTTTTATATATATCCCTAATTTTTGGCCGAACCTTTTCTTTTTATGGTTCGCCGGAATGCCCCTTTTTTGCCTGGACTTATTCTTTTTGTTATCAATCGGGTCTCTTTTATGCTAAGTATGTTTTAACTGCGTCTGAGTTCACAGGGGACGTAAAATCTTCACCGTCCATAGTTGAAAGCATCTCTTCCATACCATACACAAGTGGAAACGGAGTTGCACCGGTTGATGTACGTATTGAAGTACGGTACCCATGTAAAGCGAAAGGAAACATCTCATGCCAATCCTTATACGTGACAACCATCTTTTGCACAATCTTCTTAATGTTCTTGTTGGCTACTTCAACAGCACCGTTCATCTTTGGACGATACGGAGAAGAATTGTGATGTTCAATCTTGAAGCTCTGACAGCTCTTGCATCATCTTGTTATTGAGGTTAGAACCATTATCAATGATGATTCTTTCAGGAACCCCATAACGGTAAATGATCTCTTTCTTAATAAACCGTGCAACCACTTGTTTGGTGACGTTTGCAAAGGAAGCTGCCTCCACCTACTTGGTGAAATAATCGATGGCAACTAGAATGAAATGATGCCCATTAGAAGCAGTAGGCTCGATCTTTCCGATCATATCAATGCCCCACATAGCAAAGCGCCACGGAGAAGTCATAACATTCAATGGATTCAGAGGCACATGCACTTTGTCAGCATAAATCTGGCATTTATGGCACTTTCGAGCATATTTAAAGCAATCTGACTCCATGGTCATCCAGTAATAAACGGCTCTCGACAACTTCTTTGCCATAGCATGTCCATTAGCATGGGTACCAAAGGAACCTTCGTGCACTTCTTGCATCAACATGTCTGCTTCGTGTCTATCCACGCATCTAAGCAAGACCATGTCAAAATTCCGTTTATATAATACGTCATCCTTGTTCAAGAAGAAACTACCAACCAATCTTCTCAGAGTCTTCTTATCATTGTTGGATGCCCTAGCCGGGTACTCCTGACTTTTCAGAAAGCACTTGATATCATGATACCAAGGTTTACTATCCACAACTGTCTCAGCTGGAAACACATACATGGGCCTATCAAGGCGCGTCACATCAATCTTGGGCACATGATTCCACCAATTCACTTTAATCATGGAGGATAACGTAGCCAAAGCGCCTGCCATCTGATTTTCGTCACGAGGTATATGATGAAGCTTCACTGTATTGAAGAAGGTCAACAGTCTTCTCGTGTAGTCTCTATACAGAATCAACTTGGGCTGATGAGTATTCCAATCTCCATTGACCTGATTGATCACCAAAGCGGAATCCCTAAATATGTCAAGAGTTTTAATCCTCAGATCAATAGCCTCTTCGATGCCCATAATACAAGCTTCATACTCGACTTCGTTGTTGGTGCATTCGAAAGTCAGTCTGGCAGTGAAAGGTATATGAGAACCCTTCGGAGTGACGATAACTTCCCCAACTCCATTACCATTCACATTGACGGTCCCATCAAACATCAAACACCACTTAGAATCAGGATCTGGCCCTTCGTCAACTAATGGTTCTTCATAGTCCTTCATTTTCAAATACATGATGTCTTCGTCAGGGAATTCAAATTTCATCGGCTGATAGTCATCCAGTGGTTGTTGAGCAAGATAGTCGGACAGGACACTACCCTTAATGGCTTTCTGGGAAGTATATTGAATGTCATATTCCGTCAAGACCATTTGCCAACGAGCAACCCGTCCGGTGAGAGCTGGTTTCTCAAAGATGTACTTGATTGGATCCATCTTGGATATTAGCAGAGTTGTGTGAGTCAGCATGTATTGTCTCAAACGCTTAGCAGCCCATGCAAGTGCACAACATGTCTTCTCAAGCATTGAGTATCTTGACTCGCAATCATTGAATTTCTTACTCAGGTAGTAGATGGTGTGTTCTTTCCTACCTGTCTCGTCGTGTTGACCGAGAACACAATCCATTGAGTTTTTAAGTACTGTCAAATACATTATCAGTGGTCTCCCTGGAACTGGAGGTATAAGGATTGGAGGTTGTTGAAGATACTCTTTTATCTTTTCAAATGCCCTTTGGCAGTCATCATTCCACCTGACAACCCGATCTTTTCTTAGCAGCTTGAAAATTGGTTCACAAGTGGCCGTGAGATAAGAGATGAATCTAGCAATGTAGTTCAACCTCCCTAGGAAACCACGAACCTATTTTTCTGTTATAGGCTCAGGCATATCTTGAATTTCTTTTACTTTGCCTGGATCAACCTCGATCCCTCTTTCACTGACGATGAAACCCAACAATTTTCCAGACCGCACACCGAAGGTGCACTTATTCGAATTCAGCCTCAACTTAAATTTTCTTAACCGTTCAAACAGTTTCTGCAAATTCACCAAGTGTTCCTCTTCGATCTGGGACTTCGCGGTCATGTCATCAACGTAGACTTCAATCTCCACATGAATCATATCTTGAAAGAGAGTCACCATTGTGCGTTGATAGGTTGTCCCTACGTTCTTTAAACCGAAGGGCATCACTTTATAACATAATGTTGCCCATGGGGTAACGAATTTTGTTTTCTCCATGTCCTCCGGTGCCATCTTAATCTGATTGTAGCCAGAGAAGCCATCCATGAAAGAAAATACCGAGAACTGAGTTGTATTGTTAACCAAAACATCAATGTGAGGTAATGGGAAGCCATCTTTCGGACTTGCTCTGTTTAGATCACGGTAATCAACACACATCCAAACCTTGCCATCCTTCTTAGGTACCGGCACAATATTTGCAACCCATGATGGATAACTGGCGACAACTAAGAAACCTGCATCCAACTGCTTCTAGACTTCTTCCTTGATCTTGATTACCATTTCTGGTTTCGTTCTTCTAAGCTTCTACTTGGCGGGAGAGCAACCCTCTTTGAGAGGCAATCTGTGAACAACAACATCGGTGTCAAGCCCTGGCATATCTTGATACGACCAAGCGAAGATGTCAACATATTCACGCAGCATTTCAATTAACCCCTTCTTTACATTCTCATTTAAGGCAACCCCGATCTTGACTTCTTTCTTAGCATCCTCGGTTCCCAGATTAATAACTTCCAGTGCTTCTTCATGTGGCTGAATGACCCTTTCCTCCTGTTTCAACATCCTGGCTAATTCCTCAGGAAGTTCACAATCTTCTTCACCATCCTCTTCGTCTTGGTAAATCGGATTGTCAAAGTCATAATAAGCCATAGCAGAATCGTTATCAATGGAATCCGATGAAATGCATCTGCATGAATGATTATTCACGCTTTATGAGTGCAAAAAACAACATCGTCATTTATTATTAGAAAATAAAAAGATAAGGACAGGGAGCACAATATTTGAATGCAAAATAACATCCTTTATTAATGATAAAATTGAATGTTTAACAATGTAAGCCCTACAAAGAATCTCTGTGGCTTGGGCGGGGCGCGGGATTTAACATGTGTTGTACCCCAAATTTTTCCCTCCGATATTCTGATCGTTTGCATATCCTTTTCATTGGTCTCTATTTTCGCATTTTAGTAAACATATCAATAATCATGCATTTTTTGTTAGAATTTAATTTGTTTTATTTCTTTTTTTCACTAACTATTTTCAATTATCTTTTTTATTATTTTTAGTTTTATTATTATTATTATTTCTTTTTTATTATTATTATTATTATTATTATTAATTTTATTATTATTAGTTTTATTATCATTATTAGTTTTATTATTATTAGTTTTATTATTACTAAGCTTTATTATTATTATTATTATTACTTTTATTTTGTTTATCTTCATGGTAAGTGGGGACCACTCAATCATTCTAACACTTCACATGGATTGCCAATTAGATTTATCAATGACCAAAAATCATTCTCACACTTCACTCATCAATGGCCAATAATCATTCTCATAAAGTCACATGGATTGCCACATCAACACTCCCACTTTATTCACACTATAAATAAGATCTCTCTTTCTCTCATTTGACACACCAGATTCACCCCACACAAAGGCTGAATACTCTCTTAATTTTCTCCCACAATTATTCTTGCAAATTTTCTAGAGAGAAGGTTCGTCTTCATTTTTTAATAACTCGTGTCATTGAAGAGGCAGTGGACCGTCTCCACTAGGTAACATTCGCCTCTTTTATTTCTCCGTTTTCAAAGTACCATGATCATTTATCTATGTTGTTATCAAGTTCATTAGCATGTTAATATTTTTCTGGAAAAAGTATTGCAATATCCTATAATTTTTGTTTGGTTTTATTATGAATGATGTTTAAAAGATAAGATAAAAATTCAAAAAGACAAAAAACATGCTTCATCACCACCCTTTTATTATTTCATACTATTTTTATTTTATTTTCCATTTATTTCTTAATTTTGTTTCTCTAGTTTTTATTTTAGGAACACTTTGAATTTTTAGTTTCAATTTATCATGTTATTTCTTGAATTCATAACTTTTTCTTTCGAATTTTGTTTTAATTTTTATTTTTCGCTTATGATCTTTATTTTGATTTTTAGGGCCAATGATATTACAAAATCATGACTTAGTTGATTTATGCAAAATGACTAAAAAGTCCTGATATGTATGAGACTCATTTCTTTATTTTTGTTGGTCAATGAAAGTCGAATATCAAAAGATTATCGATCCTCCGATTAAATCTTGATCAAGACGAGACTAACTTTATTCTTCATTTCGAGTCCATTTTCTTTACTTTAGGCCGATGACATTGCACAAATCTTGACTTTGATTATTTCAAATCAATAAAGTCTTGATAAATATGAGGCCATTTCTTATTTATTTTTATTGGTCAATGAAAGTTAAAAATCTAAGACTATCGATTTATCAATTTAAATCTTGATTAAGACGAGACCAACCTTATTTTTTTCATTCCGGTTTCATTATCTTTATTTTGGTCGATGATATAACAAACTTCATAGTTTGATTGATCTCATTAAAGCGACAAAACTTTGATCAATATGAGACCACTTTATTTTTATTTCAGTTTCATTTACTATTTAGTCGATGAAAGTCAAGAATCATTGATTATCGATTTCTCGATTAAATCATGATTAAGACGAGACAAAATTTGTACATACCCTTAAGTCTTTACCTTAGTACATATATTATCTTAGCAAGCAAACACAACATAAAACAAATTAAAACAAGAGGTTCCCGTAGAGTACTACGGACGTTTAGGGTGTTAATACCTTCCCTAGGCGTAACCAACCCCGAACCTTAGATCTCCCCCTTTAGGTTTTTTTAACGATCTTGAACCTTTCCTTTGGATAAATCAAAGTCGGTTGTAAAAGAAATATGATGCAAGTTAATTAATAGCTTGTTATCCGATTTTCACCGCAACAGAAATGGCGACTTCACTAGGGAAAAGTTAGACCTATTGCCGGTCCTTTCCTAAGAGGGTTAAGCCAATCTTGTTTTTATGTTATTCATGTTTGCTTATTTACTTGTATATGCTTATGTATGTCATATTTGCTTATATACTTGTATCTTTGTTCTTGCTTTATTATCCTGTTTATTTTGGGTTATCATGGTATCTATGAGTGAGATAAGTCCTAACCCGGACTTGAGAGAACACATATGTTTAGGTACCGTGGACATAGTCAAGGGAACTTTGAGGGAGAAATCCCAAAGGAGGGAACTTGAAGTCCACACTCAGTTGAGGCCCTCTTGGAGGTGGTAAATGTTGAACGAGCAATCGTGAATGCGTTACTACTTTCGACCTAGGAGCCAGAGATACTGATGACCTTTAGTTATCCCTTTTCCCTACATGGCCCATTTAGGATGTAGTGCGATGATTATGAGGGAGTAATCCTAAATGATTGCTACGCGATACTGCGCTCAGACGAGACTCTCTTGAGGATTTTATTAATCACCGAGCAATTGGGAAGTTGATAAAATCCGAAAGATGGGTTGTTGACTCTGGGAACTCTTTAGAACCTTGCTCTGCAGATACAAGAACCCTAGTACACACCCTGTGGTTGGTTCTTTACCCAGACTTCATGTTGTGATCTCGAACCCTTGATCCTGTTGCATGTGTTTTTGCATCCTGTTTGCATTGCATTGCATTTGATTTGCATCTTTGCATGTCTCATTGCATACGTCTGTCTGCCCAGCTACTCATTTCCAGTGGTCTCTATCTTCCAGTGTCATCTGTGAGTCGTCAAGCTGATTCCTCAACACCGATACCAGAGTAGAGCTAATTACAGATGCAAGATGTCAGAGCAAGAGATACACAATGTTGAGGTCCGAATGGAGATCGATGACCTCAAATCAAGTATGACTAAACTCACTGAGATGCTTCAAGTTTTGCTTGCTAGAGGAGAGCCTCCCCAAAGGACAGTCATCCAAGAAGTTTCAAGTGTTGATCCTCCATCGGTTCAAGTGCCACCTTCAACTTGGCCCGAGTTTGGTTTGCCACACAACTACTCTCCACCGATTGCATCTACTGCTATGGTTGGTCAGAATGCTATGCCAGTGTTTCAAGCTCCTGTTTTTGCCGAACCTCAACCTATAGTTCAGACTATTCGAGCTCCCTTTGAGAATCCCCGCTATGAGTACAACGCTGCTAGTGCTCAGGGTGAAGAACCTGAAAACTTTGTTGAACCTGAAGTTTTCCGTGAGCAGTTTCAGACTTTAGACAAAAGACTCAAGGCCGTTGAGGGTACTGATTTCTTTAATGTGGATGCAGATAACATGTGCTTAGTATCAGACCTTGTTATACCTGCTAAGTTCGTAACTCCAGATTTTGTGAAGTACAAGGGTCACTCTTGCCCAAGAGCTCATTTGGTCATGTATCTTCGCAGGATGACTGCTCATGCCAAGAATCAGAAGTTGCTAATCCACTGTTTTCAAGACAGCTTAAGTGGAGCATCACTCAAATGGTATATGGGTCTTGAGCAAAACTCTATCCATAGCTTCCAAGACCTCACAAATGCCTTCATGAAGTAGTATAAGTATAACCTCGACATGGCTCCTGATCGCCGTCAACTGCAAAACATGTCTCAGAATGATAAAGAGTCTTTCAAGGAGTATGCTCAACGCTGGAGAGAGTTGGCTTCCCAGGTTGAACCTCCTTTGGCTGAGAAAGAGTTAACCGGAATGTTCATGGATACCCTGTCCCCATTCTATTGGGAGAAGATGGTTGGAAGTGTTTCCTCCAATTTCACTGATTTGGTTACTATTGGCCAAAGATTAGAGGAAAGTCTTAAGAAAGGAAAAGTATCCAAGGCTGTTGAATCTTCTAATGCTGTGAAGAAATCCTATGGGAACTTTCAGAAGAAGAAGGAAGATCAGACTAACGTTGTCATGGTTGAAACAAGAAGGCCTCGTCCCCGACCTCAGCATGTTGTTCACCCTGTTGTTGCTGTTGTTACTCCTGTGGTTGCTGCACCACGACCAACTCAAGGTTTCCAATGTCCGGCTGCAGGACAGAGCCAGTATTGTAATAGGGGTCAATTTGATCCCATTCCCATGACTTACACTGAACTTTATCCTGGTTTGGTTCAACAAGGTTTGATTACCATAAGGCCTCTGCCTCCTCCTCCAAATCCTCTTCCAGCCGGCTATAGGGCTGATCTTCATTGTGAATACCATCAAGGTGGTGCAGGCCATAACTTGGAAAGTTGCTTTGCGTTGAAGGCTAGAGTACAAGAGCTGATGAGGAACAAAATCCTCTCCTTTAAGGACAATCCCAATGTTCAGAACAACCCTCTGCCAGGGTACGCCAAGTGAAGCTTCAGTCGACCTCAGCATGCTATCCTCCTAAAAGCCAGTGTTTCAGACAGGACAACTCATCCTTGTGTTGATTAGTCACTAGGCCTTTGTTTCTTGTTGTTTTCACTTTCTTTATTTTGTAATGGGTGTTTGCTTTCAAATTATGTTTGTACTTTCACAATTAATGAAATGAGCACTGTAACTTTTGATTCAATTCATTTGTGTTTGCTATTTACTTCTTATTACTTCCTCTTTCATGAAAAATAAAATTAAAAAAATTTTGTCCACTTTCTGTTGATTATGCAAAGATTGGATGGAGGATGATGAAAACGTAAATACTCATAATTGTTGTTGGTATGCTTTCAAATCAAAACTTTGCTGACGATGTAAGGCATTGTTTCAATCCCTAAACACTGGAGAAATAAGGAAGATAACCCCTTTTTAACCCCTTCGAGCCTAGAAGTTGGAGTTTCTTTTCTTTACAAATAATAACCCGCAATCTTAACCTGGGGCAGGGTAGTTCTCAGTTAACTTGATTGTGCATTCAAATACAAGAGTTGCATTCAAGACGCCTTTCGACAAAGTTCACAAGTTTTCCTTCGCACACAGCAAGCAAGTGTCGAAGATGTCTTTCAAGTCAAACGCCAATGATGATTCACTGTAATCCTTAAGCCAGGCAGTCACTAAAAAAAAGACAAAAAAAAAGAAAAGAAAAGAAGAAAGAACCAGCTTGTATGACAACCAAAAGTTGTAAGGAAGCAGTGATTGCCATCTCAAGTCCATTGAATTTTGAACCATCATCACTATCATCAGTGCAATTCCTAACTCATGGGAATTTGAGTGCATAGTTTGAGTTAACTGAGCATAGGACTGAAGTTCATCACGTAGATTGGGTGGGTACAAATAAACTTTGAGCCTTTATCCTTTGTTTCTTAAACCGTGAACCAGGCCACGTTATAACCCTCAAAAGACCTAACTGAAGCAAGGTTATTTTGAAAGTATACTACAACAAGGTTGCGTAAATTGAATCCAAAAGATCTTTGCGGATCATCTGTTTTGGCATCACACCTTTTGCTTAAACTTTTCACTTTAATGTCTTGAACCACCGAGTTCTGACCAGTATCCCATATACTTTGCACCTCTTTCAAAATGATTTTGATTTCAAAAGTTGCATAAACTTTGTATTTACCATGTGTGTACAAATACTTTGGTTTGCAAACTAGCTTTCTTCTTAAGGAATTTTCAAACATTTGAGAAACTTGGTCGGTGATCCAACCAGGGGCAAGTTCCTTCCATATCCTGCTGAGAATCAGTTCAAGATTTGTGGTTTAATGGCGACTTCTCAAAATTAGTTTATACAGAAGTTTTTCAAGACTCAGACTGGGGCAAGCTTTCCCAGTGTACAGTAAAATAATCAGCTTTCAAGACTCAGACTGGGGCAAGCTTTCTAAGAGCACCATGAAACAGTCATTTCAGAATCAATCAAACTGAAGCAATGATCAGCTTATCTACAACAGTCAGCTAATCTGGGGTAGTTTACTTGAAGAATCCCCAAGCAGCTCTTCATCCTTCCTACGAGGATCATCAATTTGGATATAGTTTACTAGTGTGGCAATGATGTGTTCAGCAGTTGCATCTCTAGTCCCAAGCGGAATGACAGTGATCTCCGTGTGGAGGAATCAATCTTCCAGTTTTGTCTTCTCCACAAAAGAGTCGTGTTGTGTCGTCAGCATCTTCATCTACATAATTCATATACGTATGCATATCATGAGTGTTTCATCCTCATTTGCATTTATCCCGAGGTCGTGTCATTATCCACGTCTTACCTTACCAAAACGTTACCTGTCCTTTTCATTCAGTGCCATTCCTGAATGTTGTCATTATCTTGCGCATCTAATCCCGTTGATAGATGTTTATCTTCTCTCATTCCAGTGCTATTCCTAGATCTTTATATTCTTTCACTCCAGTACCATTCCTGGATGTCTTTCTCACTATCATTTGATACTATTCCTGAATATAGTGATTTACCTTTACTTTCGGTGCCATTCCTGAAAGTTCACAGTCATTTAATGCTGTCTTGGATACTGTGATCCCTTTTATCCAATGCCTTCTCAGATATTATGAGTTATACCTTTCATCTAAAGCCATTATTGGATGACCGGTGTTTTTTTTACATTCAATGGCATTCTTGAATGTAATCTTTGTTCACTTTATCTAAAGCCGTTATTAGATATTGTGATCTATACCTTTCATTCAAAGCCGTTATTGGATATCTGGTTTCTTTACCATCTGATGCCTATCCGGATGTGCCTCTCCTTCTGATGTTTTTTTCAGATTGAGTCCTTGTTCACTTTATCTAAATCCGTTATTAGATATTGTGATTTATACCTTTCATTCAAAGCCATTATTGGATGTCCAGTTTCTCTACCATCTGATGCCTTTCCGAAGGTATCTCTCTTTCTGATGTTTTTCAGATCGAGTCTTTGTTCACATTCGTCTAAAGCCATTATTAGATATTGTGATTTGTACCTTTTGTTCAAAGCCATTATTGGATGACTGGTTTCTTTGCATTCAATGCCATTCTTGAATTTAGTCTTTGTTCACATTCGTCTAAAGCCATTATTAGATATTGTGATTTATACCTTTTGTTCAAAGCCATTATTGGATGACTGGTTTCTTTGCATTCAAAGCCATTCTTGAATGTAGTCTCTGTTCACATTCACCTAAAGCCATTATTAGATATCCTGATTTGTACCTTTCATTCAAAGCCATTATTGGATGACTGGTTTCTTTTGCCATCTGATGTTTTTCCGGATGTTTCTTCCTCTGTCTTTTCTGGCTTTTCTTGAAGATCCCGTTTGAACTCTTCAGTATAAGAAAATCCCAGAAAATCTTTTGTTGGTGTCTATCCTTTTATTCCAAATTGATCCCCAGGGGAGATCATGTCTTCTTTCTGGTTCCATGCCCAGTAAAAAGTGTACTTTCATTTCCCCAGTGTTGTCCGGTCACCTATAAACCTGTCGTCCATCTCCTTGGACTTTTCCCTAGTGGAGAGCCCCTCTCTGGCTCCCATCCCTAGTGAGGGTCTGTAGGATTTCCTCTTTATTTTTCTATCCCCGGTGCATCCTTAGAGTCTCCCCAGTGAGTCTATCGTTGGACAGTCTGTATCCCCAGTGAGTCTTTCTCGTGAATGCTAACCTTATCCTTCCCCAGTAAGCTCACCTGTGGTGGATTGCCCTTCATCCTTGGTGTTTTGTTGGTCTGCCCCTTTGCATTTAGCATTCCATCATTTTCATAGAGTTCATTGCATGTCAGCATTTTTGTCCATAGCATTGCATGTCAGTGCGTCTGAGGGCAAAATTTTCGGTTATCTATATTTAAATACCTTCCACCATGATTTCATGAAGACTATCATCACTCATGTCATCCGATGAAGATATTTAAATAGGGGCAACTGTTGTACCCCAAATTTTACCCTCCGATATTCTGATCGTTTGCATATCCTTTTCATTGGTCTCTGTTTTCGCATTTTAGTAAACATATCAATAATCATGCATTTTTTGTTAGAATTTAATTTGTTTTATTTCTTTTTTTCACTAACTATTTTCAATTATCTTTTTTATTATTTTTAGTTTTATTATTATTATTTCTTTTTTATTATTATTATTATTAATTTTATTATTATTAGTTTTATTATCATTATTAGTTTTATTATTATTAGTTTTATTATTACTAAGCTTTATTATTATAATTATTATTACTTTTATTTTGTTTATCTTGATGGTAAGTGGGGACCACTCAATCATTCTAACACTTCACATGGATTGCCAACTTGGATTTATCAATGACCAAAAATCATTCTCACACTTCACTCATCAATGGCCAAGAATCATTCTCATAAAGTCACATGGATTGCCATATCAACACTCCCACTTTATTCACACTATAAATAAGATCTCTCTTTCTCTCATTTGACACACCAGATTCACCCCACACAAAGGCTGAATACTCTCTTAATTTTCTCCCTCAATTATTCTTGCAAATTTTCTAGAGAGAAGACCCGTCTTCATTTTTCCATAACTCGTGTCATTGAAGAGGCAGTGGACCGTCTCCACTAGGTAACATTCGCCTCTTTTATTTCTCCGTTTTCAAAGTACCATGATCATTTATCTATGCTGTTATCAAGTTCATTAGCATGTTAATATTTTTCTGGAAAAAGTATTGCAATATCCTATAATTTTTGTTTGGTTTTATTATGAATGATGTTTAAAAGATAAGATAAAAATTCAAAAAGACAAAAAACATGCTTCATCACCACCCTTTTATTATTTCATACTATTTTTATTTTATTTTCCATTTATTTCTTAATTTTGTTTCTCTAGTTTTTATTTTAGGAACACTTTGAATTTTTAGTTTCAATTTATCATGTTATTTCTTGAATTCATAACTTTTTCTTTCGAATTTTGTTTTAATTTTTATTTTTCGCTTACGATCTTTATTTCGATTTTTAGGGCCAATGATATTACAAAATCATGACTTAGTTGATTTATGCAAAATGACTAAAAAGTCTTGATATATATGAGGCTCATTTCTTTATTTTTGTTAGTCAATGAAAGTCGAATGTCAAAAGATTATCGATCCTCCGATTAAATCTTGATCAAGACGAGACTAACTTTATTCTTCATTTCGAGTCCATTTTCTTTACTTTAGGCCGATGACATTGCACAAACCTTGACTTTGATTATTTCAAATCAATAAAGTCTTGATAAATATGAGGCCACTTCTTATTTATTTTTATTGGTCAATGAAAGTTAAAAATCTAAGACTATCGATTTATCGATTTAAATCTTGATTAAGACGAGACCAACCTTATTTTTTTCATTTCGGTTTCATTATCTTTATTTTGGTCGATGATATAACAAACTTCATAGTTTGATTGATCTCATTAAAGCGACAAAACTTTGATCAATATGAGACCACTTTATTTTTATTTCAGTTTCATTTACTATTTAGTCGATGAAAGTCAAGAATCATTGATTATCGATTTCTCGATTAAATCATGATTAAGACGAGACAAACTTTGTACATACCCTTAGGTCTTTACCTTAGTACATATATTATCTTAGCAAGCAAACACAACATAACACAAATTAAAACAAGAGGTTCCCGTAGAGTAATACGGACGTTTAGGGTGCTAATACCTTCCCTAGGCGTAACTAACCCCCGAACCTTAGATCTCCCCCTTTAGGTTTTTTTAACGATCTTGAACCTTTCCTTTGGATAAATCAAAGTCGGTTGTAAAAGAAATATGATGCAAGTTAATTAATAGCTTGTTATCCGATTTTCACCGCAACAACATGAAAGCAAGAAAAATTACTCTTCGTGAAGAGTGACTTAGACGAAGCCTTTAGAAGACCAATTGTGAAGTTTTTGACCCGGGACATATGGGCGTATCCAGTTGCTGATGTCACAGTCACTGTCTCCTTCTTCATCGCTCTGTGCAAAAATCTGACCAGGATCGATGACTCCAGCACTAGAGAATGTGATAGGTCCTTGCCGGCCTTGAACCTTTGGTCCTCGATAACCAATTCCGAACCTATTTTCTTTGAGAGGCACTTCGATCACTCGACCCCAACCTCCGGTGTTGCCAAACTGTACGACCGCTTGGGCTTGCTTGTAGGAGGCAATAGAAACTTTTGGCTTCTTCTCTGATGAAGGAGGGACTTCTTGCACATTCACCGTTTCAAACGCTTGACACAACGTCTCATGGATTTTGCCATCCACCTCGACATACTTGAAGGAAGATAGGTGACTCACAAAGATGTCCTCTTCACCGCAGACGGTGACCACTATCCATCTACCACAAACTTAACGTTCTAGTGGAGGGCCGATGATACAACTTCGGCACCATGAATCCATGGGCGCCTCAGCAAGCAGCTGTATGCAAGATGAATATCCATCATATAGAAAGTAGTGTTGAAGATTTGGGGCCCCACCTTGATAGGTAATTCCACTTCCCCAAAAACCCATCTTTTCGACCCATCAAATGTTCGAACTACCAAGTCGCTCGGTCTGAGCACCACTCCTTCAATGTCCAACTTAATAAGTGCCTTTTTAGGAAGCACATTAAGTGAGGATCCGGTATCTACTAGCACTTGGGAGAGAATTGCCCCTTTACATTCCATAGAAATATGGAGTGCTTTGTTGTGGTTTTGGCCCTCCGAAGTCAAATCAAAGTCAGTGAAACCCATCCCACGGCTGGCATTAACATTGGATATTACCCTTTCCAGTTGGTTGACTGAGATTTCCTGAGGCACATACGCCGCATTCAGGACTTTCAATAAGGCATTGCGGTGTGCTTCAGAACACAACAACAGAGATAAAATGGATATCTTCATGGAGTTTGGTGGAGGAGATCTACGATATTGTAGTCACTCCTCTTGATGATCTTCATAAATTCTTTGACATCATTTTCAAAAGAGGTACCAGGCTCCGTCCTCTGCACCGGCTCATCGTTCCGAAGAGTTTGCAGCGCAAACAGCCTGCCGCTTCTAGTGAAACCACCAACTCCTACATTATCGACCTTCTGACCAACTACAGATGGAGTATCAACTTCCTGCTTTTGACCGTTGTAGTATACCTCAGCACCATAGTTCCATGGGATTGCTTTTTCACTTTCAAACGGGATTGGTTCGGGCACCGTGATGGTAACCGGAGCTCGCCTTGCAGGCGCTGGAATCTGTGCCGGTGTAAAAGGGATGGTAATAGTTAAAACATCATTCTCAGCACTGGAAACTTGACTGAATTGTAATCACCCGTCATTCATCAAATTCTGAATATAACTTCTCAACTTATCACAACCATTCTCAAGAATCAAACAAACTGAACAATCTGCATCACAACCAGGGAATACGCCTTCTCTCAACAGACGATCTTTCACGACCAACAATGACGCCTTAACAGCCCCAACATCAGATACCAACCTCCAACCGTCGTCTTCTTCAACAGCGTTAACAGTTTCCCTACCGTGGGTAGGCATCGAATTCTGAATAACATTTGGAACGATAGGAGGAACAAAATTAATAGCTTTGGAATCTATCAAATCCTGGACCTTATGTTGAAAGGCTCTGCATCTTTCAATAGTGTGTCCGGGAGCACCAAAATGAAAGTCACAATGCGCATTGGCATCATAACCTGGTGGGACCTTTGCAGGGGGGCCTAGTGTGCAGAGTTCTACTAGATTCAGCTTGAACAATTATTGGAGCAACATAGAGTAAGACATTGGTAACGGATCCAAATGCCGGTCAGTCGTTCTCTGTCTTTGTTGGTAAGCCTGCCTTGGGGCCTGTTGTTGTTATTGTTGTTGTTGATTTTGTTGTTGTGTAGCAACGAGAATGGTTATAGCAGCGGTCTGATGGTATGGGGTCTGATATCCTCTGTTTTCACTCTTCTGAGAAGACGCAACATTAGTCTCCCCTTCACGTATTTTACCCGCACTAGCAAAAGGTTTTCGCACACGAGAAGATGACCCAACACTATCTTGAATCTTACCCTGCTTAAGGAAATTCTCAATCCTCTCCCCAGCAACTATAATATCGGAAAAACCAGATGAAGGACACCCTGCCAAGCGTTCCAGGAATGGACCTTGCAGTGTTCCCATGAACATTTCAGCCATTTCTCTTTCCAGCAATGGTGGTTGTACCCGTGCAGCCAACTCACGCCACCGCTGGGCGTATTCTTTGAAGCTTTCCTTACTTTTCTGTGTCTCGCTCTGCAGCTGAGTATGGTTAGGTGCCATATCGATGTTGTATTGGTATTGTTTTAGAAACGCCTTCGCCAACTCTTTCCAGTTCCTGACGTGGACCCTTTCAAGTTTCATGTACCACTCCAGAGATGCCCCAGACAGGCTGTCTTAAAAAAAGTACATTCAAAGCTTTTCATCATTGGAGTAAGCAGAAATTTTCCTGAAGTACGCTTGCAAGTGAGTTTTTGGGCAAGAATTGTCGTTGTATTTGTCGAAAGATAGAGCCTTGAATTTAGGAGGAATTTTTACCCCCTGAACCAACCCCATGTCTGCTACGTCAATGCCCATAGTATTCTGACATTCTATGGCCCTGATTTTTTCAGTAAGCAGTTGGTACCTTCGGTCTCCTTCACCATTGTTGCTACCTATATCTATGTTCATCAGGGAAAACTGATCATAGTGATTATCCTTTATATGAGGAACAGGAATAGGAATGGGGATAGGACCCCAGCCGCTTGACCAACAGGAATACCACCATGAACTCCAGCAACAGGAATACCAGCATTAACTCCACCGACAGGAATACCAGCATTAACTACACCGACGAGAATATCACCTCCAACCGGAGGGTCAACTTGATTGTCAGCATTTAGAATCTCGACTTCGGGCCTTTGTACCATTGCCCTTAGCTCTTGTTGGCCCTGAGCCACTCCTTGCATCATGTCCATAAACTGGTTCACCCGGACCCTCATTTTAGCCATTTCTGCTTGTAGTTATTCCATGACTCGTTGGTTTTGACGCGTTGAATAGCGGTGGATATGAGAATCAGCAATCCTGCATGTTCATCAAATAAGGTTAGGAAATCTAGAAATAAACACCTGTTATGCAAAAATGAAATGTATGAATGCATGTATATGCCATGTTTAATCATTTCCAAGATATATCTACATTGATTCCAGTATTAATCGGGCGAGGGATCAGATACGTTGCAGGGAAAATATCACAGGAACGAATATATATTGCAGAAAATACAGTTGAAACAACACTGCTGAGAATACCACTGAAACAATATAGCTGAAATAACCCCATCTTTATATAACATTTCTAAAAGTCATACAAATATATCTGATACAACTGAGGGTGATTCCATCAATAAGCCCGATGGTAATCACGATAGAAAACATACAAAAATACATAAACAGATCAATCCCAAACCCCTAGCCCATGCAAACTGGTCTCGACTTCTTCGAGGAGGGCTTCGGTATCTAGATGAGTTGGTCGTTCTAACAGCCCTCTGATTAGCTTATTCCTTTTTCCAATGTCTTGATTCAGCTTGACAATATGTTCTTCACTATCGTCTTCTCCGAAGACATCTCTGAGCTTTGACTTCTTGATCCCAGCTTGAGTCTTGAGCTCTGCAATCTCCTTCTGAGCTTCCTTCAGTTTGTCGGAGAAGTGCTTCTTGCCTTTCTTCGCCTTTTGGAGCTCCTTCTTTAGTTCCTCATTTTCAGCCGTGGTTTCAACCCACCTGTTCTGCAAATTAGCAAGCTTGACGTTTGCCTCGTACAAAAGTTGCTTAGTTTGCTTGTGCGCGCTGGCGGAGGATTCTACAGCCAACTTAGATTTCTGGTAGAACTGAGCTCTGTCTGTAAAGTCTACCTCTTTCTCTGTTAGCAGCTTCGTTGCGTCCTTAGCCTTGCATTCCATGTCCACGTTGTTATGCAAAGCATCTTGGAGACGGCTACTCAAGTCTGAGTTTTCTACACGGAGCTCATGCACAAGAGCTTGCAGCTTGTCGAACTATTCAATGGCAACAGTGGTAGGTTGTTCTAGCATTAATGGATACAGAGGTGGCTCCCTTGAGAAAGGTAAGAGCACCTCTTCTACTTTCCTCTGGATCCACTCTGTATAAGGAGGGTAAGCTCTATAGTCACTTTTTCCCAGAACAGTCTTCCCCTTCTTGTGAATGTGCGCCCAAGCGTTCACAGCTTCCCTCAGCATCTCTCGGTCTTCAACCCCATTAAAGAATAAAGATTCCTCAATGTCTTAGTCTTCATGAGGACTCCTCGAAGCATATCCAAATTGTCTGACAGCCAGGATAGGGTTGTAATTGATTCCACCCTTCCTACCTATCAGAGGCACATTTGGAAAATTTCCACAGCTAGAAATAATCTCCGTACCCAACAACAGATGGTCAAACCAGACGATGTTGTCAGCAGTCAGCCCCATTATCCGCTTGGACCATTTTAGAGAAGTCTTTGTGTCAACAAAGGCACCAGTCTGAAGCAGATGATCAAGAAACCAATTGGACAATAGTGGCGTGCAACAGTTGATAAACCCCCCTCTTCTCTTCTCATTTTTGAAGTGCACCGAATGATAGAAATCACCGAGCAGAGTAGGAATTGGATTTTTCAGAATGAAGATTCTCACGGCGTGCATGTCCACAAAGTCATGTTGATTGGGAAACAAAACAATTTCATAGATGCATAGGGCCAAAATAGCATTGAAAACAGTCCAACTCTTGGCGTCGGCATATTCTCGAGCTTGGCTAACCAGGAATTCCAACTGAAAACCTTTAATTTCACCCTTATCAGCAACGTTATCCTTCACAAATGACTGACCCAAATGCAGAGCAGCTGAGACTTCCTCTAAGCTTAGACACTCCCCAGAGAAGAACGATACCCTTGGCTTGATAGAGATCCCCAGGATGAAAGAAAACTTTTCCTTTGTTGGCATCAGAATATAATCCGGAAAGATGAAGCACCTCAACGGGGGCTCATAAAACTACAATAGTGTATGAAGAGTGTTGTGCTCGTACTTCGTGATGTTGTAGACCATACTCAATAATCTCCCATACTCTTTTCTGAAGTCGGCAAGAACACCAAGATCAGCCATGGCAACCACTTTATGAAGTAGATCTAAAGTTGGCTTTGGAAATTTGTAGGCCACATTATTCTTCCTCTAGGTATCCATCCCTATAGTACCCGCTGACCGGAATCAAAAGTACGATATAAACCTGGAAATGAAAAAACATGAATGTCAGGGTATGAAAATGTAATGCAAAGGCATGGTATCAGAGTGCCACATATAACTGGACGTGTCTGTGCTGAACTGTGTGAATAGTGTTAGTGTAGATCTATGAATAATGTAGAACTGTGAATAATAACCAACTAAATATAACAGGATGAACTGTCCACTTTTGTAAGAATACCAGAAAACTTGGTAGGTTGGAATCCAAGGTTACCTGCAAACCTGTAAACCCCAGCCCCTCTCACATGTGGGTTCTAAGACTAAGGATCCTCAGCATCACAGACTCTCAGGTCGAGAAATAATGATACGTTCACCATTTTGGTTTGGCACCTTTATCAATCGAGGAGGCCTCAACTGATTCTCCTAAAAGGTCATCCTAAGGCAAGTTCTCTACTTCGGGTCCTCGGATCAAGAAGCGTAATGGGTTTTCCATTTCTAGTCTGCCATTATCGCCCCTTGGGATGAGTGCCTTAACTGAGTCCTCGGGAATGGTCACCAGAGTCGACAGCTTTCTAGGTTAACACCCTGAAATGCACAAGACGCGCAAATCAGAATATCTCCTAAGCAAACTTCGCCTAAGTGTGAGTTTTGTGTAAACCAAACGTACCAAGACACTACGTAGGCCACATTACTTTCCACTCTAGTCCTATGTGTTCGCTCAAGCCTGGGTAATGGGCTTATCTCTCAGATCACCCATCCCACCAAAGAAAACAACAATCCAATACATGTGGCAATAATGAATATAAAGCAAGTAAATGCAGTAAAAGCGATAAACAAGCAATGAAAGCCATAAATAAAACAGATAAAGTATACAGATAAAACACCCAATGAAATAAAATAGACAAGCGCTAGGATTGACTCGCTTAGGGAACCAGAGATTCTGGGTTCGTTCCCCAGCAGGGTCGCTGTAACGCCCATATATAATTACATACATCAAAGCATATAATATACATGAATACCACGTTTGGTACTGAAATATATAAGTCCCTAGTAAACACATTATACATATACATGCCCAAAATACCTAATACAACAGAACTATGGTATAATATATATACAAGATGTTCCATAGATAAATACTAAGAACTAGATCGATAACGATCTCAAAAACTCCACAACGGAAGCCTTGCCACCACAAATAGCCAAGATAGTAAGGAAAGTCAAACAACTTTATCCTTACCCTTCGCCGAACCTGTAGTACCTGTAATATAATCAACAAAGTGGGGTGAGATACATCAAATCTCAGTGAGTTCCCTATCCTATAGGTCCTCTCGGCTTTACAAGGTTCTAATACACCTAACTCAAGTCCAGAGGGGAAGGGAAGTGACTTTGAGTACTCACACACACTATATGGATCCATGTTAATGAGTTTTGTTAACTCACAATATCACTAATCAATAACCATACCAAGGCATCCCCTTTTCTCGTTATTTTCTATGTCTAAAAGCCGACACGAGTCATGGATCCTTGTAACCTGCTTGACATACGAATGGATTCGGGTTCTATGGGCCATTAACTGTTATGAACCGCCATTTCACACGGGCCATTAACCGTCACAAGCATACGCTCCCTGAGCGCCATTCGTACTGCACGCGGGAATCATACCTGTCAAGTAGTCATACATACGTTTCAGAGGAGCTCGAGACTCATGAAACTGCAACTCAAGATAACCGGTTACGATTACGTGATCACCCATACAAATGTGATTGTATTCGACAATCACCAGGCCACATTCGCCTTAAGACCTCCTTTGTCTTTTCACAATATAAACACAATAAAACATGATCCATACTAGTGTAATTATTTCCATACCATTCGGTAATAGACGCACGCCTCGGCCTCTCATGCACGAGCGTCGTCGTTACACTATTCCATAATTTCCTAGCCGTTACTAGGTTCCAACATGATTCATGGTAATATTCCTCACTCTACCTATTCCATTTTCATTTTAACATACATATTCACTCACAATCATGTTTAATCAGTAATAGGATAAACAAGGTATACTATCATTGCACCATAAAACCACATATAATAACTCATTATAATTACCCCACTTTCGGGGTTCCTCCGATTATTTAATCGGGCAATGAACCCAACATTTTTCACCTTCATCAGATAGATTATTTACACAGCTTCCTATCGATATCAAGAGCACTAAAATCGGATAAACGGATCACAAGTTATGGAATTTAAAAGGAAAGAGGAACATTTGAAAAAGTCCCAGGAGCGCCCGATGCTCCAGTATCGCCCGGCGGTCGCCCCTCGCCTCTACTTCGCTCGGCGAATCAGGGGCGTTAATCCTTCTCCAAAAACTCAAAAGTTACAAAAGTGTGCCATGTTGTGCCTCTTGGGCATCGCCCGGCGAAGTAGGGGCGCTCGCTTCGCGTCGCCCAGCGCTCTGCACCAGAACAGCAGCACTCAGCTGCGATTTTACACTGTTTCAAGGGTTCCAAACCCAACTTTTCAACCCAAAACAATTCCAACCAGAGCAAACAATCATCAACAATGTTCATAAGCATAATATGATCATACTACCTCATTTATATCGATTTCCAACCGTTAGATTCATGATTTTAGCAAGATTATTCATTTTCTCCCAATAGCAAACCTAACTCTAAAACTCAAGAAATTCTACACTAAAGCATCTATCTTGAACCCACCTTGGTTAGAAGATGATGATGAAGAAGATGAGATGATTCGATGAAGAATGGATGATGATCTTGATTTTTCCCTCTTCTTGGTTTTCTTCTCCTTTTCTTTCCTTTCCTCTTCCTTCTCTCTAACTTCTTCTTTCTTTCTATCTTTTCCAAATGAAGACAAAAAGGAAAAAGAAATGATATAGAGAAACTCAATTAGGTAGTAACACTACTAAATGTCCAAAAGTCTCTATAACACCAAAAGTTAAAACCCTAGAGTCAGAAAAATATTAATTTGATCTGCTCTGAGCTCATCAGTTTACTCTAATTATTTCATCCAAATAAATTCTCAGAGTAAACCGGAACCCAGCTGATCAAACGAATATTATCCAGAGTAAAATAATTTACGGGGTATTACATTCTCCCCCCCCCCCCTTAAATAGAAATTCGCCCACAAATTTAAAACAACTACCTAAAAAGATGAGGATAAACTTCTCGCATCTCAGATTCCAATTCCCAAGTTGCATCACCCGGATGCATCTCATCCCACTGGACCTTAACAAGAGGAATTTATTTATTCCTTAACACCTTAGTTTCTCTTCCTGTGATACGACTCGGTTAAGGCTCAAATGTTAAATCTGCTTTTATCTCAATCGTATCTGGTAGAATTGGATGAAGAGGATCTGGAACAAACTTCCGAAGCAGAGATACATGAAAAACATCGTGCATCTCCGACAGAGAAGGCGGTAAGGCTAATTTGTAAGCTACTTCACCAATCCTTTATAAAATTTGATACGGTCCCATGTATCTTAGACTTAACTTCCGCGACTTAAACATTCCTTTCAACCTCAACCTCGGAGTAACTTTCAAAAACACATTATCACCCTCATCAAACTCCAAAGGTCTTCTACGGTTATCCGCATAACTTTGCTGAAGGTCTTGTGCTTGTTTAACTTTATCACGGATCATCCTAATCTTTTCCGTAATATCTTGGATAATCTCGGGTCACAACATTCTATCTTCACCAACTTCCGCCCAACACAATGGCGTCCTACACTTCCTTCCATAAAATACCTCATAAGGAGCCATACCAATACTTGCATGATAGCTATTGTTATAAGAGAACTCAATCAACGATAAAAGTTATATCCAATTCCCCCCACTTTCAAGTACACAAGCCCTTAACATATCCTCCATTGTTTGTATCGTCCGTTCCGTCTGACCATCCGTTTGCGGAGAGGATTCGACGTGCTCAAACACAACTTCGTTCCCATAGCTTGTTGAAAAGCTCTCCAAAATCTTGAAGTAAACTTTGGATCTCTATCCGAAACAATATTAGAGGGAATACCATGCAACCTTACAATTTCCAAAATGAATAACTTTGCGAGATAACTCACCTTGTAGGTAGTCTTTACGGCTAAGAAATGCGCAGATTTCATCAACCGATCTACAATCACCCAAATAGAATCATAACCACCTTGGGCACGGGGTAATCCAACTGCAAAGTCCATAGAAATACTATCCCACTTTCACACCGGAATTTCTAACGGTTGTAACAATCCACCAGGTCTTTGGTGTTCAATCTTCACTTATTGGCATACCGCACACTCCGACACGTACACCGCAACATCCTTTTTCATACCGAACCGCTAATAGTCCCTTTTTAAATCTTGATACATCTTCGAAGAACCAGGATGTATAGTGAAGGCACCCTTATGCGCTTCTTCCAAAATCCTTCTTTTCAACCCCGTGTCATCCGGTACACAAATCTGTTGGTTAAACAAAATGATTCCATCGACAGCTTGCACAAAACCCGGTCGAACTAACACTTCTTGTAACTTCTCATCCAACACTTGTACTTGTTGAATTTCCTCTCTAAGAGTAGAATTGACATTCAAGTTTCCCATAATCACACAATTAGAAGTCCAAACAAATTGGAGATTGAGATTTCAAAACTTTTCCAATAAAGTATACTCTAACATCATCAACTCGACATTATGTAACACTTTCCTGCTTAATGCATCTGCCACTTTATTCACTTTATCCGGATGGTACTTTAGTTCCAAATCATAATCTTTCAAATACTCCATCCATCTCCTTTGACGCATGTTCAACTCTTTCTGGTCAAAAAGATACTTTAAGCTCTTGTGGTCGCTGAACATCTCAAAACATACTCCATACAAATAATGATGCCACACTTTCAGTGTAAACACAACTGCAGCCAGTTCCAAATCATGCGTTGGATAGTTCTCTTCATGAACCTTTAACTGTCGAGAAGCATAAGCCACCACATGACCATCTTGCATTAACACACCTCCTAATCCCATCTTTGATGCATCACAAAACACCTCATACGACTTACTAGGAATAGGAATAATCAAAACGGGAGTGGTCGTCAATCTTTCCTTCAAACTCATAAAACTTATTTCACAAGCCGAATCCCACTCATACGGACAATCCTTTCGAGTAAGTTTCGTCATTGGTAAAGCCAATTGGGAAAAACCTTTGATAAACCTTCTGTAATAACCTGCCAATCCCAAGAAACTTCTAACTTTGGAAACATTCTTCGGTCTCTCCCAATTAATCACTGCTTCAACTTTTGATGGATCTACCGCTACACCTCCCTGAGATATGACATGACCGAGAAAATTAACCTCCGACATCCAAAACTCATACTTACTTAGCTTAGCAAAAAGTTGTCTCTCTTGTAAGATGGATAAAACGATTCTTAGGTGTTCTCCGTGCTCTTGTTAACCACGAGAATAGATAAGAATGTCATCAATGAAAATCACCACAAATTGATCCAAGTAAGGTTGAAATATCTGATTCATATAATCCATAAAAACTGCGGGAGCATTCGTCACATTGAAAGGCATTACTAAAAATTCATAATGACCATAACAGGTTCTAAATGCAGTCTTTGGCACATCTGAACTCTTCACACGAATCTGATGATAACCTGACCATAAATCAATCTTCGAGAACACACAGGCTCCTTTCAATTGATCCAACAGACTGTCTATCCTAGGTAATGGGTATTTGTTCTTAATGGTAACCTTATTCAACTGACGATAATCAATACACAACCGCATCCCACCACCCTTCTTCTTTACCAACAACACTGGAGCTCCCCAGGGTAAAACACTGGGTTGAACAAAATGCTTAGCCATCAACTCTTCCAATTGATCCTTTAATTCTCTTAACTCAAGTGGTGCCATCTGATACGGAGAAACGGATATTGGAGCCGTTCTCGGTATCAGGTCAATAGAGAATTTCACTTCCCTCTCCGGAGGAAGAGAAGTGATATCCTCGGGGAAAACTTCGGGAAATTCACAAACTACCAGAATACTCAAAACCTGATGGTTGCTACTCTCTTCCTTAGTGAGAACCAAAAGAACAGGTTTTTCTTTCTCAAACAAAAAATTTATCATTCCAACCGTACCTTCCAAAATAGTGGTCAACACATCCTTCGGAGTAGCCTCTACGGATGGAATAATGATTAGATTTTCTTCACAACCGATAAAAACCGAATTAGCAGAAAGCCAATCTATTCCCAAAACAACATCCACTTTCTTAAGTGGTAAACAAATCAGATCAATCTGAAAAACTCTTCTATCCACAGATAAAACACAATTTTCACACATAAAAGGTGTTTCAACAATCTCATCCATGGCAGTAGTAACCACCATGGGTGGAGACAACGGAATAGCTTGCAACCCAAGTCGCTTCACACATTGCATCGATACAAAAGAGTGTGTCGCTCCACAATCAAATAACACAAAACAAGGATGTCCATTAACGAAACACGTACCAGCAATCAAAGAGTTGTCACCCTTTGCTTTCCTCGCATCCAAGGTATACACTTGGTCGGTATTCCTCCCTTGTGTCTGATTTCTACTCTGAGGACAATCTCTCGCCAAGTGACCCACTTTCTGACACTGATAACACCTCACACCTTCGATACCACACCTTCCATGATGATTCCTACCACAAGTGCGACACACGGGAGGTGCGCTGGTCCTAGAACTCTGAACTTGCTTCCCTTTGAAAGCTTGTTGTCTTGGTCTAAATTTTTGATTCGATCTCCCTCGATCACTTTGATTCAACCTCCTCAATTCTCCTTCCGCTTCCACCTTCTTCAAGCTGTGTTCTGCCACGTAACACTGCCTTAACAATTCAGCATAGCTAGTGAACTCCCTCTGAGACACACTATCCGAATTTTTAGCCCTCAAACCAAAAAGAACCTGATCAATCTTCCACCTCTCGTCCGGAGCATACATAGCCTGCCTATAATAAGCAGCCATTACCTCAAACCTCTCAGCATACGCGGCTACAGTCAAAGTACCCTGTCTCAACTATTGAAACTCAAATTCCTTCTGAGACCTTAAGGAACTTGGAAAATACTTCTCCATAAAATTTATCTTGAACTGCTCCCATACCTTAGGTACCTCTTGAATAGTCATTAAGGCTGAGGCACTCTCCCACCACCTCATGGCAAGACCCTTCAACAAGTGAGAAGCGAAAACCACCTTATTTTCCTCACTACACTAGACTATTAAGAAAATTCTCTCCATGCCGGCTATCCACTCGTGAGCCTTTACCGGATCCAAGCCTCCCAGAAATTCTGGAGGATTCATACGGATGAAATCCCTAAAGCTTCCACCTGTAGCTTCTAGAACAACCACTGGAGGATGCAAACCCCCAGCCATTTCCTGTACCATTTGTTGCATAAACTGATTCTGTTGTTGTTGCATATGCTGTAGAAACTGAGGCCATGGAACATTTTCCTCGCCGCCTGGCAGATTAGTCCCTGCCGGAGTGGTTATGGGTCTACCATGATTGTTTCTGCGCCCGTCGACCATGTTCCTATATGTCATACAGATAGGATTAAGTTGATCAGGCTCACTACCATAAATATAACACGTAAGACCAATGGCGACGCTACGCATATGAAACGGAAAGAAATACTTATACTATTTCATGGCTAGGTCGAGGATACGACCTGCTCTGATACCAACTGTAACGCCCATATATAATTACATACATCAAAGCATATAATATACATGAATACCACGTTTGGTACTGAAATACATAAGTCCCTAGAAAACACATTATACATATACATGCCCAAAATACCTAATACAACAGAACTATGGCATAATATATATACAAGATGTTCCAATGATAAATACTAAGAACTAGATCGATAACGATCTCAAAAACTCCACAACAAAAGCCTTGCCACCACAAATAGCCAAGATAGTAAGGAAAGTCAAACAACTTTATCCTTACCCTTCGCCGAACCTGTAGTACCTGTAATATAATAAACAACGTGGGGTGAGATACATCAAATCTCAGTGAGTTCCCTATCCTATAGGTCCTCTCGGCTGTACAAGGTTCTAACACACCTAACTCAAGTCCAGAGGGGAAGGGAAATGACTTTGAGTACTCACACACACTATATGGATCCATGTTCATGAGTCTTATTAACTCACAATATCACTAATCGATAACCATACCAAGGCATCCCTTTTTCTCTTTCTCTTCTACGTCTAGAAGCTGACACGAGTCATGGATCCTTGTAACCTACTTGACATACGAATGGATTCGGGTTCTACGGGCCATTAACCGTTATGAACCGTCACTTCACACGGGCCATTAACTGTCACAAGCATACGCTCCCTGAGCGCCATTTGTACTGCACGCGGGAATCAAACCTGTCAAGTAGTCATGCATACGTTTAAGAGGAGCTCGAGACTCATGAAACTGCAGCTCAAGATAACCGGTTACGATTACGTGATCACCCACACAAATGTGATTGTATTCGACAATCACCAGGCCACATTCGCCTTAAGACCTCTTTTGTCTTTTCACAATATAAACACAATAAAACATGAGCCATACTAATGTAATTATTACCATACCATTCGGTAATAGACGCACGCCTCAGCCTCTCATGCACGAGCGTCGTCGTTACAATATTCCACAATTTCCTAACCGTTACTAGGTTCCAACATAATTTATGGTAATATTCCTCACTCTACCTATTCCATTTTCATTTTAACATATATATTCACTCACAATCATGTTTAATCAGCAATAGGATAAACAAGGTATATTATCATTGCACCATAGAACCACATATAATAACTCATTATAATTACCCCACTTTTGGGGTTCCTCTGATTATTTAATCGGGAAATGAACCCAACATTTTTCACCTTCATCAGATAGATTATTTCCACAGCTTCCTATCGATATCAAGAACACTAAAATCGGATAAACAGATCACAAGTTATGGAATTTAAAAGGAAAGGGAACATTTGAAAAAGTCTCAGGAGCGCCTGGCGCACCAGATATCGCCCGACAGTCGCCCCTAGCCTTTACTTCGCTCGGCAAAATAGGGGCGTTAATCCCTCTCCAAAAACTCAAAAGTTACAGAAGTGTGCCCTGCTGCGCCTCTTGGGCATCGCCCGACGAAACAGGGGCGCTCGCTTCGCGTCGCCCGGCGCTCTAAGCACCGCCCGACGCTCTGCACCAGAACAGCAGCACCTAGCTGCGATTTTACACGGTTTCAGGGGTTCCAAACCCAACTTTTCAACCCAAAACAATTCCAACCAGAGCAAACAATCATCAACAATGTTCATAAGCATAATATGATCATACTACCTCATTTATATCGATTTCCAACCGTTAGATTCATGATTTTAGCAAGATTATTCGTTTTCTCCCAATAGCAAACCTAACTCTAAAACTCAAGAAATACTACACTAAAGCATCTATCTAGAACCCACCTTGGTTAGAAGATGATGATGAAGAAGATGAGATGATTTGATGAAGAATGGATGATGATCTTGATTTTTCCCTCTTCTTGGTTTTCTTCTCCTTTTCTTTCCTTTCCTCTTCCTTCTCTCTAACTTCATCTTTCTTTCTATCTTTTCCAAATGAAGAGAAAAAGGAAAAAGAAATGATATAGAGAAACTCAATTAGGTAGTAACACAACTAAATGTCCAAAAGTCTCTATAACACCAAAAGTTAAAACCTCAGAGTCAGAAAAATATTAATTTGATCTGCTCTGAGCTCATCAGTTTACTCTAATTATTTCATCCAAATAAATTCTCAGAGTAAACCGGAACCCAGCTGATCAAACGAATAATATCCAGAGTAAAATAATTTATAGGGTATTACAGTCGCCAGCTGTCGCATATGCGAAAATTAACCGGCGAAAAAGACAGAAGAGTCGCCACCGAACGTTATTTATCCCGACGCAGGGAAAGGGAACGATCGAAGAAAACCTCAACAAAGGGAAAGACATGGTCATCGTAACCATAGCCTGGGTTCGAAAGTCGGTTACGCGAGAGGAAGGTATTAGCACCCCCTTGCATCCATCGTACTCGATGGAATCCACGCTTGTTGTATCGATCAAAGGGTGTGAGTATCTGAAGCTCAACTGCTTACTGGAACGATGAAGAACGAGAAACGGAAAAACGGGGAAAAGAAAAGGTGACTCAATAGGAAATCACCGTCCTAGGCCTACGTATTCCCTTAGGAGCGGGAAAGTCAGAGTCAACGTAGTTCGGAAGACTACGGAATTGTGGGGGAAGGTTGCTCGCCAAGATATCGCATCTCGTGCCTACGTATCCTCAATCGGACGGGAGAGAGGAAGTTAGAGCAGTCGTAGTTCAACTTACAGGTCTTGTTGTTTTGTGTTTGCTTAAGTGGAAGACGCCAACGTTCGCGCTCTAGCAGTTTAGGTGTTTCCACTCGTTGTATGGAGTTTTACGCAATTACCTATTTGTGGCAGAACGGAAATGACGTATCCTTTACGGATAGAGTGAGGGAGATGAGAAGAGAATCCCAAAGGAAGACGATTGTTTGTTTTTGTTTTTTAGAAGAAAGTGTTTTGATTTATTGTTTGAAACTCGTATTGCACTAAAGTCTATGACATAGGATCGAATGCGTCGCAAATCGACCCAAGACGGGACACATGCTAAACACTCTAGGAAAGTGAAGAGAAGCTCTCCACCCTCCATTTCCCATGTACTTAAGGCTCATGGAGTACAATACTCGTTGTATTTATTAAATGTTTTTTTATTTTGTTTAGAGACGAGAGGAGAAATGACTCAAAGTTGAAAGAAAACACTAAGGGAGACTAGATCCTAATGTTATCATGCAATGGTGGCCCTATGGTTAAGGTTAAGAGGGGACTAACCTACTTGTTATCATACATGGTTTACTAGCCTAATGTCTCTCCTACCTCCAACTTAATCAGAAATTAAATGGAGCTAGGAATCCTAAGGGATCATGTGAATAGACACAAATAAACATTATTCTAAACAATCACCAAAGAGAAAAGAGAATAGAGAAGTAAGATGAAATAGTATTCATGTAAGTGTAACAACCTTCCAAAGCACCACATACTTACCATCTCCAAGCCAAGCTCAACTAATGAATAGTTGAAAGCATGGTGTGCAAACATGCAATTATGGTTATGTTAAAGTCCTAAGACTACACTAGGATGAATACCAAACAACAACCAAAAATAGAAGTGTCCTAGAGGCATGAGATCCCAATAGGGGAAGTAGCTAAACACACCTAATCATCCCCACATTAATTTCCTAAGGGAGCATGCAAAAGTGTCAAGTTTTATCTTACACCATCACCTAAACATGTATCACTTACAAGCAATGCCAAATGAACTTCTCAAAGTTAACACAAGTGGGATCAAGCCATGGATAAGCAACATACATCATGGAAACAAGTCAAATGAATGCTTGAAGCATTAAGAAGTGATCATAGGCTTCACTTTAGGTCATGTTCAAATGATTTGCAAGTTAGATCTTATCTTAAGCATGTTTTGGACAATTATGAACATATAATGAACAATCAAGTGTGAAAGGAATCCATAAAATCCTAAGTTCAGAATTGAATTATGTCGTTCAATGTGTAAACATTTCAAGTTATCAGTCATGTCATCATGGCAAACCATTATCCAAAGATAACACAAACAATGGTGAAACTAGCATCCGCACAATTCCACAAAATCTTGTTAAATGGAAAACAAGGAAAGTGAATCCAAATCATGTTAAATGTGTACCTAAGTACAAGAGGCAGTGTTAAATGACATATAAATTATGTTTGAAATGTCAACAAATCATCATGGGATTCACACCAATTGGCATTCAAGAAGTTAGGCAATTCTAAGCAAAGAAAGTACCTAATACATGTTTCAAGTGTTCATGAATCAAACCATGATTAAGCAACCACTAAGTTGGTATATGAAGACCAAGGTCAGAAGTGAAACACATTTGCAAATGCTTATAACCAAGGTTGAAATGTCACACAAGTTTGCAACAAATATCCTCTCCAAAGTTCATTCAAGTTAGGCAAACAAATCACCTAAACATCTTCCTATAAGCACATATCTTATCATTCAAGTAAAAGGAATGAAATGGCATGGAAATGTAAGGTCAAAGCATCCAAGTAAGAAGGTAATGACCTATAATATGTCCCAATTGAACCCCAAAGCAATCATCCAAAGATGCATTTAAGTGGTGTCAAAGAAGTAGGTAATGTGGGAGCATCATTCAAGTTTTCATACACACAAAGGTAAGCATCATTAAAGGCATGTCAAGTGGCATATAGATCAAGGTGGGCAGGCCTAATATTATGCTAAAACATGTTGGAAAAGATGAACAAATGATCCCTCATAGAGGGTGATACAAGGGCATGATCAAGTCAAGATATCAAAGTAAGCATTAGGTAGCATCGAGCATTCCATTAAGTTCATACAAAGCATGTGAATCATGATCAAATGCAACATTTAATTATGTATCCATTGTGCATCAAAATACACTTATGAATGTGTTAAAACTCATCCCCAAAGTTGGCCTCAAGAGGCCTCATACAAATGCCAAACCAAACCTAGCTCTAGGCATGCTTACATATGACATGTTCACATTGGAATATTGATGAAAAATAGAAAATGACCTTTGAAACTTATGAACAATCAAACACGTCATGTCATGTCCAGTAGGTGATCACATGCAAAATATTGGATCCAAATCATGCATCAAAAGCACTCAACTAATTGTAAATATCAAACACATGTCAAGAACGATCATACAAAGCAAGGCTCAAAAGATGGGATTCAAAAGCATTCCAAAATTCATGGATAATGCACCAACCAAGAATCAACATGTTAGGAAACCCAAGTTCTAATTTCACACCAAAATCAGGCTCAAAACACTAAAGGAAGGTCTCTTTCTATGGCTTTCATTACAAAGTGTCTCAAGATGAACACATCATAGTCAGAAATTGAGAAAAAAATAATACTAAATGCACCCAAAAGTGAAAATAAAATTCACTAAAAATTAATTAAAACCCTCAGGTACCTCCATGAATTTTCTCAGAACTTTAGAACAATTCTTATTATTTTTAAAAAATGATTTTACAGCGTGTAACAAAAAAGAAATAAAAAAAACCATAAAATGGGATGGGGGTGCTACACTAGTAGTTATCTAGTTGGATTCACATGGCCCTCAGACCTGGGGGCGCAAATAACAATTTTTATTAAGCCCAATGAACAAAAAAATCACATTGTTGAATCAGATTTGAAGTGGGAGAGAGATAGGGAAAACTGATCACGTGAGAGGGAGTGTCATGATTAATGCATTGTCAACACTCCTAGCCATTGGATTGAACAAAATCAATGGCCATGATTAAAACATGGGAGTAGCCTGAAAGTGTTAGGGTTTGGGATTAAGGTGGCCGGAGAATACTTCGGTCGTCTTCTCCGGTGGGAAGCCACCGTGCAGGGAGGTGCAATGTGCCAGAAATAAAAAAGCTTGACATGTTTCCACTCAGAAAATCACGAAGAATCCAGAAATGCTATCAGAATCTTCATATAATAAACACACAAGGCAAATCAAAGGAATTAAGTTAAGATCTGAAATCTTTAAAACTCACATTTTGGCCAAAACTTAACCACTAACCAATGTCTCCACGGAGAGGACTTCAAATACAGTGAATCATCATGTTCTTAAGCCCTTAATTATGCCTAAAATGGTGCTGAAATTCAAGGGAACTTACCTGTTCAAGAAGCTCTTCCACGTGCACTAGAAACCCAGAGACCTTCCTGAAAATCTTCAGATCAACTTCTAAGAGCAAAATAAATGCTCTTACTTCTTGCAATGAGAAGAAATATGCACAATCTTAAAGATGAGAGGTGGATACGGTTATGGATCTATGGTGGTTCCAGCTACCAATTTTTGCATACAGAAGTAAGAGAAGATGATAGTGATGATGATTGTGAAGAAAAATGCCAAAAAAACCCTCAATATGAAGTGGTTTCGAAGCTCTTAATTTTTCTCGTCAATGGTGAATTTGTGTTGTTTTAGAGCTCTCTCTCTCTCTCTCTCTCTCTCTCTCTCCAATTGCATCAGCGTGTGATTTCTCTTTCTAACTGAATTGGTTATGTGAAGGTTTTTTCTTTTATATGTAGTTAGAATGAATTTTAAGTTTGTTAGTGTGAGAAATTGATGGTGATGTGAGCACACGGGTTATGTGTATGTGATGGCATGATTGTTATTATGGCATGCTACATGATGATGTGGATGAATGGTGATAACATGATGATGAGGTGCGTTGATGATCAGGTACAAACAGAATTTGAAATGGTTTGGTCATTTTGTTTTTCATGCATGGCATATATGGTAAGGTTATGCATGGTGTCCATTATGAAGAGTTTTGTTTTGCTTTATGAGGTAAATGCGATGTACATTGTGATTCACACTCATGCTGCAATGGTTTTGGCAAGCAATTCTTGGCTGAGTTAGTGAAAAGCAAATATGGCAAGATGGTAGGATGTTGCATGTCATTATAACCTAAGCACGAAGCAAGGTTTGAAGCAATGTATCTCAAGGTTTATGGAACCAAATTCTCTACTTTTGATGCCAATGGAAAGAGCATGTTTGATACTTCAATATTGATGTTTGAGGAAAGTGGATTCAAGGCCTTTAATATTGTGAAAAATGAGCTTGAAACAAGGTGCCCAAGGCTACCATGGAATGACTTGACAAGAGTTCTTTCATAAATCCATAAAGGGTGATTTTTAGTGATTTTGGAAGGCTAGAACTCCTTGAATTGTGATCCAAATCCTATGGTTCTTGTAACCATTTTGAAGGGGAGGTTTGACACTACATTTTTCATGTTGGAAGAATGTGAAATTGAAGCTTCAATCATCATGAAAATTGGACTTGAAATCATGACCACTAAACTGAATTTTGAAACTTAGAAAAATTCTAAGTTTTTCCAATTAAACAACTTAATGATCCCAACTTCAAATGATTATAACTCTTGATCTATAAATCCAAATGAGGAGTTCTTTATATGGTTGGAAAGGTGAGAGATCAAACTACAAATTTCATGTGAAAAAAAATCTCCAAATGAGGTTTGTATCATGCTCAAATCTGGGCTTGAAGATGGCCGAAACTTGAGAAAAACTTTCCCAAAATGGAAAGTTCTCAAAAACCCTAGTTTTCCCAAAATAGAAACTTTCACCATTCTTTGATTTTTCTTGATTCTTTGGACATTTATTGATCAAATTCCACCCATAGACCATGTTTGACATGAGGAACATGATTTTGACCTTAAAAAGTCAGGAGTTGACTTTCTCCTTGATTAGTTGACTTTATTTCCAATTCTCTTGATTTTCAATCACCTATCCAATTGAAACCCCTGTGAATGACATTGATGGCTCATATTCCAATATTAGACACTTGAGAACAGATAGAACACCGTGGAGTCAGGTCTTGCCCAAAAAATCAGAAATAAACTGACTTTAGGCAAAACCCTGATTTGGTCCCCAGAAGTCAGGAGAAGTTGATTGATTCTTCAAACCATAATTCCTCTTACCATGATGTGGATTACCTTAAACCAAGATGGTTCATGTGATAATATGATATTAGAACTCCAAGAGCCTTGCTTATGAAGGTGTCCTAAGCATGAACATCCAAAACCCTAGTTGCAGATCAACAATTATGAGGGTATAATCCTCTTCAATTCACTTGCCAACCTCAATCTCTTGATTAAATGGAGACCCATATGAGGTGTCTTGAGACATGATGAGCCTTTGTGGCTTGAGTATTTGAATACATCTTATTCTCTTTACTTTGCCCAGTCAATGATAGTGGTACCCTTGATACCATGCCTTGAGAAGACCAATGATGCATGTGTAACGTTTATGACCTAAATGCATACGTGAAACATAAGCCACTTATTGAGTATAAATAAGAGGGAAAATTTTGGAGTGCTACATTGTATGGTGGCGTTGAATCGTTTGAGAAGAAAACATGCGGCAAGCAATTATCCAACATTAATTTTATATTTATCCTTTAGAAAAAGTTATGATTTTAACTTTTATATAAATAATACATTATTGATAGCAAGGAAAGAGTTTTTACTACTTTATAAGAGATCAAATCCCTAACATTTAATAATATCAGTGCAATCTTCTTTTTTATACTATTTTATTTTATTTATATCTCTTCAAAGTACAACCTATTGGCTACTAGATAAATTCAACCTGTAAGTGATTGTTCAATTTTTGCACCAATATGTCAATCAATGTCAGTCTGCTACAACTTCCATCCCTAGACAAAACTTTTGTGAATAACCTACTCTAAATTCAACCCTTGCTAAATCACTAGGATTTTTCAGCCCAATGAAATTCACACATACCCGTAGAAGCATACATAGTTTAGCATTTATAATAAAAAATACCACGTAAAAACCTGTTGCTAGTGCATTTTTTCAAAATTCATAATAACATAGCATGTGACTATTTTTATAGTAATTAATACCTATATTACCAAATATTTAAAATCATCTCAATATAACATAACCATTATTATTTCTTTATGAATATGGAATAGTTTGAAATTGCAAATCTTGATATTGTCATAAAATGAAATTAACATTATGATTGGATTTTAAAACCAAGAGAATTTAAAATGGGAAAATATATTTTTCTCTAATATTTCCGTGTAATAATTGCTAACAAATTGATTTAATTATAAAATGTATATAAAGTTAATAAATTTGGTTATGGATCTCATAATAAATTTTAAATCAAAAATATTTATTTTATGTTTAATTGAAAATATACAACAAAAGTTTTATTTTTTTCCTCTAATATAATTTTAATACTTTTTTTTCTATTATAGATATTATATGAAACTATCCAAATATTAAAAAAATGAAAATTTATCAATCATTTTTTAAAGGCTAAAATACAGTTTTGGTCCCCCTGTTTGTCAAAATTCACAGTTTTGGTCCTCCTGTTTTTTTTTTAACAGTTTTGGTCCCCCACCCCAATTTTGGCCCAAAAAATGATGAACAGTAACTTGTTCGTACATGTCTGTGCATGAACAGTACACGTCCGTACATGAACAGTGAGGGGTGGGGGACCAAAACTGTTAAAAACAAAAACAGGGGGACCAAAACTGTATTTTAGCCTTTTTTAAAATATGTGAACTTACCAAAAACAATATTATGATTCAAATATTTTTATATACAGGAATAAATTTACTATTGATTCAAATATTTTTATAAATAGTGTCACAACAAAATTAATATTTATACACGGAAAAAAATACATTGTTGATTAAAATATTTTTATATAGGGGAGAAAATACTAGTGTTATAAACGGGAACAAATTTACTATTGATTCAAATATTTTTATAAATATTGCCAAAACAAAAAAAATATTCTGATTCAAATATTTTTATAAATGAGAACAACTTTACTATTGATTCAAATATTTTTATAAATAGTGTCAAAAAATAATTAATATTTAAATATGGAAAAAATACACTGTTAATTCAAATTTTGTTATATATGAAAAAATATTATTGTTATAAACGGGCACAACTTTAATTTTGATAAAAAATATTTTATATAAGATAAAATACTACTGTTATAAACGGGGAGAACTATAATTTTGATTCAAATATATTTATATACGAAAAAAATACTATTGTTTGTAACGGGGACAAGTTTAATTTTGATTAAAGTTATTTGATTTAATAATAAACTACTACTGTTTTTTTTTTTAATTAAAAGGATATATATTAACTCAAAAAGCAAATAATTACAAGGTGATCAATTGATCAAACCATCCAAAAAACTATATCATCAAAGATGCTATATGTCACCTAAGCCTCTTTGATCCCCAACCCCTATAAATAATACTATCAGTTATCTCTCTACAAATAATCGTGTGTGTTATGTGATTATCTCCTCCAAAAAATTTCCAATTCCTATATCGCCATATGCCGTACATGGTTTCAGCGATGGCAAGCTTCAGTAGGCTCACTTTCCACCCCTTTTTTGCAATGCTATTCAATATCCATGTTTGTTCCATTGACCAATGACTAGGTACATGTCGTATACCACACCAGTTCAGTATGTGCTGCCAGATATTCTTTGTGATGCTACACTCAAAAAACAAGTGGTCAAGGTTCTCATCAGCTACGTTACACATGCTGCATTTCACATCCTCAATTATACCAAATCTAGCAAGTCTGTCTTTTGTACCAAGTTTCCCATGCCAAACCAGCCAGCACGTGTGCAATGCGCGAGGTCTAGCACAGTTGCCTTTAAACAAGAATCTCCAGCTCACTGTGTTATTGTTCTCCATCAAAGCCTCATACATAGTTTTCATAGCAAATTTCCTTTTTTGAACCATGGTGTCCCAAATATCGTGATGCAGTAAGACATGCTCCCTTTGGCTCAGGATATTTCGGATCACCCAAGAGATGTTCTTACAAATAGTCGCTTCAATGACATTATGCCCTTTCAGGTAATACATGTGTACCCACTTAACCCAAAGGTTGTCGGTTTTCATGCTAAGATTCCATAAACATTTCATCATTGATATCTTGCTCCAGACCCCCATGTCAAAAATACTCAAACCACCCTGTTTTCTAGGCCGGCAGATCGTTTTCCATGCTACTGGGCTCTTCTTATTTTTATCAGGTCCACCACTCCAAACAAAGCTACGACACAGACCCTCTACTTTTTGTATGACAGATTTAGGGATTGGCAGGCACTGCATCCAGTATTGAATGATGGCATTGATAGTACTTTTTACAAGCTGCACCCTTCCAGCAAAACTGAGCAATTTAGAAGTCCAGTGGCGAATTCTACTCGTGATTCTATCAATTAGAGGAAGATAACTAGTGATGGGCAGCTTTTTACAAGTCAAAGGTATACCAAGATATCTAACTGGGAGTTTCCCTTCATTGTAGTTAGTAAGCTCTTGAATCTTCTTTCTAGTCTCCGCATCCATCCCTCCAAAGTAGATGTTGCACTTGCTAGGATTCACCACTAATCCAGTTGATTGTGAGAATGTTCTAATAGTCTCCAACATCATCTGAACTGAGCCAAAATCTCCCCTGCAAAACAATAAAATGTCGTCTGCAAAAGTGAGGTGTGTCAACCCTAATCTCTCACACTTGGCATGGTGATTGGAATTAGGATTAGCTTGCATTTTTACCAACAGCCTATTCATGTACTCCATCATCAGAACAAAAAGCAGGGGGGAGATGGGATCCCCCTGCCTAATGCCCCTTTTAGCATGTAATGTGTCAGTCAACTCTCCATTAACATTGAAGTTGTATGTCACAGTAGTAACCATCGTCATGATCCACTGTACAAACCTGCCAGGCATTCCTAGTTCTTTTAGGATAGTTTCCAAAGCAGTCCAGTCGACCATATCATAAGCCTTATGGAGATCAAGTTGAATCATTGTCCTAGGGGTCCCTCCTTTCCTGCCACAACCCTTAAGGAGCTCATACGCCAACATTATGTGATTATGTATAACTTGGCAGGGAACAAAAGCTGCTTGGGATATATTCACAATATTGTTAAGCACCCTACCGAGTCTTGCAGTCAAAATCTTAGAAATAATTTTATAGAAAGTATTACAACCTGCAATTGGCCTGTAGTCCCTTATGTATTTAGCTTCTTCTGATTTAGGCACCAAGGTAACAACAGTTTGGTTGAAGGGGGTGAACAACCTATTCTGGTTAAAAAATTCCAGTACAGTAGCTTTGACGTCTCCCTTGATGATATGCCAACAGGATTTAAAAAATTTGGATCCATAGCCATCGCCTCCGGGGGATTTAAGATCACCAATCTCTTTTAAGGCAGCTTCAATTTCATGATCAGTAACAGGTTTGACCAGGGACTCACGTTGATCCATATTCAGCTGGCCACCTCTTCTTAGAGCATCTATGTCAACATGAGTTAAGCCATTACCCTCTTGTCCCATTAATTGTCCATAGAAAGCAAGTACCTCCCCAGCAATGTCTTTTTGTGTTGTCAGAATGCTGCCATCTTGTTGTTGGATCACCTTCATGGTTTTGGAATGATGTCTATTCTTCAAATATGCATAGAAGAATGCATTATTTCCATCGCCCATCCGGAGCCAATCAATTTTCGTTTTCTGCATCATAGATTGTTCCTCAATCTCATTCCACTTGATTAAGTTCTCAGTTTTCTGTTTTACTTCTTCAATCCTACTTGTATCCATTTTGTCATTACAAAGATCCACATATGCCTGCTCTAGTTCCTCCCTAGCTTTTGAGATTTTCTGCTGGACATCAGAGGTGTGTTTGTTCAGCTTTAACAAAACTGATTGTAATCGCCTTAGTTTATGCCATAACCGTTGCATAGGTGTTCCTCTAACAGGTTTGTTCCAGCTCTTAGCAACCATATCCTGGTAGCCAACAATATTGACCCAACAATTACAAAACTTGAAATTCTTTTTGTGTCTGTCTCCACCAGGTGCCACTAGTGCAGAAAAAACTTTTTACATCGGGCGAAAAACACATTTTACATCGGATCTGAGTCCGATGTAAAGCCAAGCGATGTAGTAAATCAAACATTTTACATCGGGCAATAGCCCAATGTGAAAAATACACCTACTACATCGGTTGACTGTTACGTATGATGTGAAATATGAGTTTAACTTTATTTTTTTTAAATAAATGCACATTTAACATCGGTTGCCTTTCTGGCCCGATGTAAAATATAGGTTGTTACATCGGTTGCTTTTCTTGCCCGATGTAAAATATAGGTTTTTACATCGGTTGCAAGGCGCGTCTGATGTAATATGCATGCTATCTTTTTTAAAAAATTAGACTATTTTTTATCGGAATCGAAGTGGAATCCCTATAATTTTTTTTGGTACCTAATTTTTCATATTTTTACAGCATCACACAGACCACATTTAAGTCGCTATTTGATATCTAATTTTTCATATTTTTCCAACCAACCTGTAAAATGAAATGCTTACATAAATTACTTTTTAAAAATGAAATTTGCATATTTGTATTAAATACTTGGATTTATATTAGTAGAAGGCACCTAGTGCACTATCATATATTCATATGATAAGATTGTATAGAGATGCATATGATCTTGTTAGGTAAATGACAACAATAAATCAAGCATGTTCGGTAATTTTTTTAGTGGACTAGATAATTAGTGATTATACTGATATAGTAACTCTTTCTCAAAATCCTTTTCCTTGTTGAGTGAAAATATTACAAATGAAAACTTAAGTTCATAAACTTCGCGAACTCAGGTGCGAGAAAAGTAAAAAAAGAATATGAATTTTCTTATCATCAAACTTTTGTACCCAATCTTTTAAAAAGAACTTATGAGGAGAGGAAGTTCTTAGTAGTAGCGGAAATAAAATACTTCAAAACTGGCCAAGTCCAAGGAAACAAGAAGACCTTCCTGTTTGGCCAAAGCAATGGCTGCTTGAATAAAAAAGTGACCTTGGAGCCTTTGAAATCCTCTTTCGTCAATTCTTGAGCCTACCGAGTAAAGAAGAGAAAGTATAAATCAAAAAAGAAAACTTGACAAAAGTTAAATCCTAAGCACAAAGCATCCACAAATGATGTTTAACATAAAACAATACCCTATACTTTGACAGCATTTGAGAGACAGGGCCGCATTGTTCGAATCGCCAATTCATCTACCAAGCAGACACACTGACAGAATAACAAGTTAACATTAGAAACAAGTATTTAGCATTCGTAAAAGTTGTTATTAGGCTCTATTATGATTAACAGCTTAATTAAACGCTTATAACATAAGCAACAAATTTAGATGCACCAGTGTCAGTAGAAATTATAAATTGCATGAGACTTCTATACCAATGTAGAAGGGGATACCGCAGTTATCAGATAAACAATAACATTTACTAAACCTGATTGCTAGCACTTTATTCATCCCGTTGAACCAAAGTTGTACCATCATCTGTAATACACTGCAATAAGACAATCATTGTAATGCATCATTACAGAGACTAAAAACAAAGGCTAAATCTAAACATATAGCATTAGGCAGTGACGTAAAGAAACCAACCTGCTTGAATAGACTGGCAACAGGATCCAGTCCTTTAGGTATTTCAAGGTAAAGTTCATACATCAGAGAGAGATCATCCATCTAGACATAAAGCAATTCAAGAAGTTAGTGAATCAAATATGCATAGGTAAAACAAGTGCCATTTTGGTAGGAATGTCAAACAATTGATTTTACGGTTTATTTTTGCATGGATATTGTAAGGTAGAATGGCATTTCAATTGCAAGGATATTTTAAAAATCTACTATGTCCCATATGTTAAATTAATTTTTGGTAGGTCAAATTTAGGGATGTGTTTTTAATATTCTATGAAAGTGATATACAAAAATTTAAAATTATATCCATCAAAAAATAAGATACAACTAGTTAACTCCAAAAGCATAATGCAAACAGACTTACGTTTTGCATGTATTGTGGGCAGGAGTGAGACTCAATCCAGATTGTAGATTTACTTTTGTAGTAATCAACGGTCTCGTCAAGTATCTGTGCTTCAAAATCCTGTTCAGACTGCTGCATTTCCCCTATACCCATCTCCATAAATGTATCAAACACATTTTTAAGAAACTGTCTATCAATTTCTTCTCCATTGCGTTCTTTGTTGATCTGTAACATAAAGTCGTGAACTGTGGTTATATCATAAGGATCTCTAACATCACAAAAAGTATCAGTGTGATTATGAACAATGCTCGTTAAGAATGTATCAAATAATAATAAACAAACATGGAAACATAAACTCTAAACCCCTTCTTAAAGATAACCGATAAGAGAGGAATAATGATAAAGAATTACCAGTGAATAATTCAATGGAAGAGAGATTCAGACAATGGAAAAAAGCAAAAGGGTTTTGAGGAGTGATTCTTACACAGGGGTTTAAGTAGGGAAGAGTGATTCTTCCTCCCGAAAACTAGTTTCAACTTCCTACAGTATATATTCAAGCTTTTCAATCGCAACCTAAATTCAACAAAATCAACAAACCCAACAAATTGTAATAATAATAATCGAAAATAATAATAATTGAAAAGAATATAAGAATGCACAAGTAAGTGATTGAAAATAGACAGGAATAGAGCCACCGCATTCGCCGGGGATGATCGGGCATTGAGCAATCAACGCGAGCGACGGTATCGACGAGTGCGGACTGTTGAAGACCTAGAATGAAAGGATGATCATCTTGCTTCTGACAAAAGCTTTCGGCAACACACAAAATTCTCAGAAGCTATCAATTCAATACCTTTAAATTCATGATTTTTCTCCTTCTCCATTATCGCGAATATGTCAGGATCCGCAACATGCAAGGGCTGATCTCCCCACGATCGAACTGCAACCTTCCGCAACTCGAGATCTTTTTCCACTGAAGCTCTCTTGGCCGTGACGGTAGAAGAATCACAATCCCTTCGCCTTTTCAGACACATCGAATGACCTAGAATGTGAAACTCCTCAACTTTCCTATCATATTCTTCGTTAACGTTCAGATCGACATCGATACTACCGTTCTCTTTCTCCGTCTGCGGTTCCATGAGCTGAAGAGGAACGGTAGGGACCGTATGTGATGGATCACGAAAACACGATTCGAGATGAAGCGAAATCGAGTCGTTGGGAATCGGTGGACGGCGAGGCGGTGAAGCGTGAGAAGAGGAAAAACTGAGAGATAAATTGGATTGATGATGAGAGAGGTCCATCAAAAACAGTTCGTGATAAATTGAAATCGAAGAAACGGAGCAATGAAATAGATTATCAACAACAACAACAATAAAGAAATTGATGATAGATTTTACAGTTGCAGTGATGGTTGAGTAGAGATTGTGTGAGGAATATGGAAAGATTGGAGTTTTCACATCGGTTCTAAAGAGGTCAGATGTAAAGCCCACTTTTTTATATTGGGTTCAAATTCAGGACCGATGTAAAATGCTTTATAACAAAATTTCATATTATTTATGAAATTTTTTACATCGGTGACAAATCCAGGCCCGATGTGAAATCCTTTATAACAAAATTTCATATTATTTACGAAACGGCCACCGCGTTATTTTTCACATCAATGGAAATAAATGTCTGATGTAAAATCCCTAAATCAAATATTTTTCACTTTATATTGGTATGAAATCTGATGTAAAATCCTTTGACAAATATTTTTCACATCATATATCCTGAAATCTGATGTAAAATCATTTAACCAAATGTCTTATTTTTAGTAGTGTGCAGCAACATAAAGAATGGCGTGGTCCGAGACATGAGGAGGGAGAATTGTCAAGTTAGTATCAGCGTGCTTTTGGAACCATTCTACATTGGCAACTCTATCTATCCGGGAATAGATAGGGCTCTCGGGTTGCTTGTTAGACCAAGTGAAATACTCTCCAGAACTATCCATTTCATAAAGCCCCGTGTTGCTCATCATGTTTTGAAGATCCACATACTCTGCCTCAGTCATGATTTTCCCCCTATCCTGTCTTGGCTCTTTGCTACATTGTTGAAATCCCCTAGGGCACACCAAGGTCCATGGTGGATGGTGTGTAGTCTGCTCATGTCAGCCCATAGTACTCGTCTTTTTTCAATATGGTTAAGTGCATAGATAGCAGTCAACCAAAATTTAAAATTCACAGTCGTATCATAGACTCCGCAGTGTATGAACTGGCTAGAGCTACTCTCATGTCTTATGTCAACTATAGCATCATTCCACAATAACCATACTCTACCATTGTCATGATGCTCATAGTTGTCAATACATTGCCAGTTCTGCCAGAGTTTCTTCCGTATGTTTTCGGCCTTATTCTTCTTAACCCTTGTTTCAATCAAAATCACTATGGCAGGCTGTAGCTTATGGAGATGAGAGCTAATCACCTTGAGTTTCCCAGCCTTGTTGAGCCCCCGCACGTTCCACGAGACTAACATGGTCCCCTGTCAAAGGGGCCTTGTTGGGCATTCAAACCGTCCAAAGCATAAAAGCCATTCAAGCATTTCACAGAATTTGAAGTTTCAGGGAATAAGGTACCCTTACCTCTCTCCCTAGTTGGCTTCATAACTGTTATCCACTTCTCTTTTCCTTCTTCACTTATTGTAGGAGGGGTCACTGTAGGTGTTTTGACTTCAGCTTCATTCTTCTCATTATTTTTTGGTGGCTCCTGTTGCATTTTCTTTGGATGTTCGGTTCTTGGTTGTTTGGCTTTCCACACTTTCTGTTGAGGTACATCCCCACATTGGTGACCTAACATTTGGCATTTATCACAAAATTTAGGTTTCCATTCATACTCTATGGGTTGTTTTCGCCTCCTACCTGTGTTATCTGTGATTGTAACTTCCTCTATCAGCTTCTGCGTGATGTCTACTTCCACTAACATTCTTGCATAGGATACTCGTAGTTTGTGTGTGGTGCATTCATCTGTGACCAGTGGAGAGCCAATGGCACTCCCAATCTTGTTAAGGCTTTTTGCCCCCCATAGATGCAGTGGGGGTTGTGGAAGCTTGACCCAGATAGGTATAGTCTACAGTAGGTCTCTCTTGAGATCAAAATCTTGTCTTCATTCGACTAGTACCATTGGCCTATTTCTGATGGTATATGGTACTTTCATTAAGACTGCTTCCATATCTTCATGTTTCTTGAACCAGAGTAAAAAGTATCCATCATCATGGTAATAGATATCCGGCAGTTGAACAAAATTCCATGATTTCATCATAAAGTTTTTCATCATGTGAATACTGATATCTTCACCTAGTACATACGCTATTAGGGCATTCTCCCAAAACTGCAATTCAGAGGCTACATCATCTTCTTCAATTGCTATCTCAATCTCTCCATCCACAATCTTGGGGGCTACATATTCCATTGACCTCCCTTTAGCTGGATTTCGATTTTCGCTTATGACATCAACCCAGAGTTTTCGTGTTTCTAGGGTTTCAGATGAGGGTTCTTGGAGGGTTACCTCTTGTCGTTGTACATTCTCTTGATGTGTTGTCTCTGCATCTTCTGCTTCTTCTTGGGTTTCCGCTTCCATCACCGGTTGCGCCGCCGGTTGAGTTGGTACCAAGGACACCGTGGATTTGGGACGTCCTCGAGACCTTTTCGCTCCGGCCATGACCTGTCAGAGAGCTTATGATTCTCTTGTCTCGGTAAACATGAACAACTATAATTTTGATTAAAATATTTTTATATACGAAAAAAATATTATTGTTATAAACGGGCACAACTTTAATTTTGATTCATTTTTTTTAAATACGAAAAAATACTATTGTTATAAACGGGCACAACTTTAATTTTGATTCAAATTTTTTAATATAAGAAAAAATACTACTGTTATAAACGAGGACAACTATAATTTTGATTCAAATTTTATTATATACGAAAAAATACTATTGTTATAAACAGATACAAGTTTAATTTTGATTTAATTTTTTTTATATACGAAAAAAATACTATTGTTATAAACGGGTACAATTTACTTTTCAATAAATTTTTAATCATATTATTATAAATATTTTTGTTTACCTTTCATCTTCTACATGTATTATTATTTCAACTTAATTTTACTATTATTCTTAAGTTTTAATCATATTATTATTCTTAAATTTAATATTATTTTTTAGTTTCATTTGTTTTTGGTCTACTTATTGATTAATATTTTAAGTTTAATCTTTTCAATCATTATTGCATTATTTGAATTTATATCACTAATTAATTTAATTCCTTCTTTTACAACACACAACATTTTCTTATACTTATCAATACAAATTTTTAATTTCAATCATATCTATTTTTATAATTTTACCATTTTTCTTTTTAATTTGATTAACGATTACGAGTTCATATCATAAAATTCTCGAACAGACACGCTCGTACGAATGCACATGTTAGTTACTAGTTTCTATGATACTAGATGCTGAGATAAAACTTCAAACTGGAAATTTGTTGGACACATTTTAATGACTAAAACGATATGCTTAATTAAAAAAAGCCATTATCAGTGTATCAGTGTTTGTCACTGTCATTATATACAATTTTATTTTTTGAAATAAAAATAATGTAAAATTTTTGTTAAAAATATTGGTTTTACATAATGCGTTTCTTTGTAATAAAAAAAACCGACAAATTCACTTTTAAAATTAACCACATCAACTTGTTTCAACCAATTTTTATGGGTTAAATATACTTTATCCCCTGTCAATAGGGCGAGTTTTAGTTTTATCCCCTGAATTTTTTTTTTAAATGCCCCCTCACCAAATCAAGATTCTATTTTCACGCCCTCTGTGCTGACTGGACGAAGAAATCTGCACACGTGGCAAAGAAATCTGTACATGTGACATTTGCTGAATGAATTATTTTTTTTAGTTTTATTAATTTTATTTTATTTTATTTTATTTATTTTAATTTTTTATTTGTTTTTTATTTGGTTTTTTGTTTTTATTTTTTTTATGTTTTTTATTTTTTTTATTTAAAAAAACTGAAAAAAAAAATAATAAAAATAATAAAAATTAAAAAAATTAAAAAAAATTAAAAAAAATAATAAATCAAAATAAAAAAAAATATTAGAAAAATTATCCAGTCAACAAATGCCACGTGTGCAGATTCCTTCGTCCAGTCAGCACAGGGGGAGTGAAAATAAAATCTTAATTTGGTGAGGGGGCGTTAAAAAAAAATACTTCAGGAAGTACAACCAAAATTCGCCCTAATAGCAGGGGATCGTATAATTAACCCAATTTTTATTAATACTTTAATTAAGTATTTACAGTATCTTGTATTTTTAAGACAATAAAAATCTTTGTAGTTTCTTTAAACAATGCCAATAAAATATTTGATAACAAAATCTTAAAAAAGGACTGAGTTACATGGTTTCATTCGTGATGTATGTGCTGGTGGAGGTTTTTGAAAATATATTTTTGGAAATTTTTTGGAGATATATTTTCAAAAATAAATGTATTTATATAATTGAAATCTGATTAAAAAACGAATAAAATATATGTATTGAGATGCATCTGAAATTGTCTCTAAAAACAAAAGATATTTTTAAAAATTTGCGAGATGTACTAGTAACACTTAGCATGTGTTAAGAAATTCTCTTTTATCAAATTTAGGATTGGATTCGTATCTATAAAATGGTCTTATCAAATGTTATGGTTGGGTTTGGTTTACACACAATCCGGTTTAACTCGTCCTTTGGAAAAAAAATAGGAAAAACGTATATAAAATTTTGATAATTTTTTAGATTTTAAGAGTAAGGCTCTGTTAGGTAAAAATAGCAATTGGCTGATAAGTTAGCTGATAACTTATAGCGTATGACTGATAACTGGTGATTGATAGCTTATAATTTATAGCAGATGACTGATGACTTATAGCTGATAAGCTAATTGAAGTGTTTGATAAAATTAGCGGTTTAATTATCTGATAAAATAAAATGACATAAAAGATATTTAATAATTATTATTTTATTTTAAATTATAATAAATTATAAAGGATAATGGTGGATTTTAGTTAAAATAATAAGGGTAAAAGTGGAAGAAAAAATGATAAGGTATAAACTATAAGCTAAAACGCTATTTAAAATAGCGTCTGAAAAATAAGCTATAAACTAATAAAATAAACTATAAGCTCGTGATGAAAAGACTGTTACCAAACAGGTCTTTTATTATCATACGAACTTATAAACTATAAGACATAAGCTATAATGTGAATCAATGTAGCCATATACTTCTGCATTTGTGTTCGTGTTCGTCTGCCTTGGCATCAGCACACCATGATCAAATGTACCCAGTGAGATGACATTCTTGGGGTTTCTACATGAATCCACTTAACAATCCAACACTTTGACAAATGTCTGGCGTGGTATTGAAAAGATACCTCAAGGATCCAATGATTTTTTTTTTTTTTGTATAGTGTAGCATTTACAAACTCGTCATTTGTTGCCTTCCTCAGCTTTACTCCAGTTTCTAATGGCGTAGGAGCTGCATTACAGTTGCTCATCTTGAACCTCTTCAAGATATCTTGGGCATACTTTTATTTGTGCATGAACACTCCTTCACACGTGTCTTTGAACTCGATCCCTAAGAAATATGACAAATTCTCTAGGTTGGACATTTCAAACTCTTGCATCAGCTTCGACTTGACTTTTCTTATCTCGAATTCATCTGCACCTGTAATCAACAAGTCATCTACATACAGGCATATGATGATTCTCTGAACATGTTTGCATCATTAACATACACTTTAGGGACACACTTTGTGAAACATGCTTCGATCAAGAAGCCATCTATTCTCTTATTCCAAGCTCTTTGAACTTGCTTCAAACCATAAAGAACTTTCCTCAATCTGTACAACTCTGACTCCTACCCAATTGGAATGTTACTAGATGAGGTGGATATGTGACTCAATATAGCTTCGGAAACGTTGTGTTGATGTGGATATGTGACTCAATATAGCAGTACATATATTGTGCTGTTGTTCAAAACGAAGGAACACTAAGCATCTGAAGATAGACGAAGGCGATTGAGGCGATTAAACCCAAGTCTGAAGGTGCAGAGTCTGGAAAAATCAAGCGAAGTGAAGGACTGAAGACGAAATTTCGATCACATGTAAGTATTATTTGCATGTTTTCGTAACTGAAATAGGGCAAAATTTAGGGATTTATGTAGATTTAAGGATTTCTGTACATTTAGTTTTTTTTTTTGTAGATTTAAGGCTTTTCAGGTTTTAGGGATTTGACGTATTCTATTTGAAACTCAATATAGGGATAATGGACGAATTTCTGAAAATTAAAACTCATCAGTGGTGAATTTATTGATCCTGAACTAAGTGTGTTTGAAGGAGGACTAGTAGATGATTTGAAAATAGATGTTGATAAGTGGAGTTATTTTGAGTTAGTTGGTGTATTGAAAGAGTTAGGTTATATGGATTTTGAGACAATATATTATAAGGACCCTACATTTGGGATGAATGCTCTTGTTGATGACAAAGGTGCTTTAGAAATTGTAGATCTTTACAGATTGCACCAAAGTGTTGATATCTATATTCAACACACTTTGTCTCACCTTGATTAATGTGATGGTGTTGTTGATAATGTTGAAGAGGGTTCTGATAACATTGTAGATGAGGTGGAAGAGTTTCTTAATAAATTTCATGATGACATTGTAGATGAGTTGACTGCTGGTAATGTTGGCGTGGAAGAAGGTAATGTTGTAGTGGACTTAACCAATGTTGTACTGGAATCAGACAATGTTGGAGTGGGATCAGACAATGTTAGAGTGAAGGATGTCAATGCTGGAGTGGGATCAGACAATTTTGGAGTGAAGGATGTCAATATTGGAGTGCGATCAGACAATGTTTGTAAGGTGCACGGTGAGTATAATTTTGATGACACTGATGACAACTACCGTTATGATAGTGCTATGGAAGTATCTTTTGAGGATGACTCTGATGGATATGATGAGATGGAGGAAGATGAACTTGCTAATCTGATTGGATATGAAAGTGATGGAAAGGGAAAAGGGAAAAAAGTGGGAAGAGGATAAAGAAGAATTTAAAGGGAGTGATAATGATAGTAAAGATCTGTAAAGTGGTTGTGAGAGTGATAATAGTAGTAGAGCTAAAAGGAAGAAGTACGCAACTCAAGAGCAAGCTAACTCAATCAACTCAAGGGAAAAGGCCAACTACTCAAGGGAGTGCAACTCAAGTAACTCCATCTCAAGGTAGTGCAACTCAAGGAAATGGCAAGACACATAAGCTAGGTGTAATAAGACAGTTTGTACCCCCAGGACCAACAACAAGATTATCTGCATCCAAGAATGTAGCTGACCCAACAACCAAGAGGTCTACTCCAACCAAGAGAATCACACCTAAGAAGAACATCTAGTGTTATTTAGCCATTGTCTAGTTAATGGTTTTAGCATGTATTTTGAAGTGCTTTTGGTATTATGTAATGCATCTTGAACATGTTTATGTAACATGTCAATGTCATTTTAGAACTTTTGTGGGATTTTGTTATGTCTTGTGAACATGTCAATGTCATTTTGGAACCATTTTGGAATCATTTAGGAATTATGTAGTTTGTTATGCAAATCAATTTATGTGTTATGCAAATCATTTTGGAATCCATGTTATGTGAACTGATATTGTAAACTGGTTTGTTTATGGACTGTTACAAACAATATTCTGCCAAACAAACCAACTCATATTAAACTGATACAATGTGTTACATACCAACTCATCCATACAAACTGATATTACTAACTGACACAGACTGGTACATACCAAGTCATCCATACAAACTGGTGCATACTCCTATAACATCCTAAAAAACAATGCACGTAAGATTACAAAAAACATAATATTCCATGTTTTTGTCCACTTCAAGATCTTGTTCACTTGAGTTTGAAGTTCCATTACAACTTTCCCTAATTCTTCATTTGTCACCCTGACTTTTTCAAAATCCTTTTTTGCATCATCAATGTCTTTTGCTATGCTTTCCAACCTATTCATCATAAATTGCCCATTCTCATCTCCCAAATCCTCATGGAACCAATTGAAAAAAACCACACCCTCTTTGCATGGATCCCTGAAAATTGCATATATAATTATCACATTTGGACATAAATCAAACTGAAATTAGGGCTTACCTTAAAATTTGGACAACCCCAAAAATTATTTCCAAAATTCATACCAATTGTTTCCTTATGAATCACAACTTTGTCCCCACAATGACATTTTGGTATGAAGGTATGAAAAACACAAGAAATTGGGGTTTGAATTGGGTTTTAAAAACAAAAGCTTTTTACCAACTCAAAATCTCAACACAATCAAAAGATCAAAGAGAGAAAGAAACAAGGATTTTTATCCTGGCTCGCTTGAAAACAAAGCTACTCCAGTCCACCCGCCAAGGTGATTTCGCCTTATACACAAGGACTTAATCCACTATAACTAAACTGATTATAGAAATCACAAAGAACAACTTTCTTTGTCTTCTCAAGGACCGAATACAACTTATTCTCTTTAAGAAATCACAAACAAACAAGTTTGAATACAGATTTTGTGTTACAAGTTGCTTCTACACAAGTAGATTTTTACACAAATGAAATACAATAACTCAAGCAAAAATATGCACAAAGCTGAAAGTTTTTTACGTAAAAACAGTCTTGTAAAATGTTGCTACTTTCTTTAAGTCTCCAAGTCCTACTTATATAGCATAAGAAAGAGACCGTTGAAGGGCAAATCGGGGATACCAAAAGAGCAGCTGTCCACTAACGAATTAGTGACAGGTGTGATGAATAATACTGTCCTTCGCCCACGTTTTCAGGCAGTGGAAATAATATTTTGATTTGTACCATGTACTATTTGATCATGTATCCACCTTGATCTTATTTTCGAATTTATTGGCTTTTGATAAAAAGTTGATGAAACATGAAAAGAAGAAACACACAACTGAAATCAAAATCTTCTGTCAGAACCTTGACAGCGTCAGCGTCTGGCTTGAGATCTTTAGAGTCTTCACTTAAGTAACAAAACTTCAGAAGTTTTCCATTCTTCAGAAGCTTGATGATCAAAGTCACGTCCAGAGGCAGAAGTAGAGAGAACATTGCAGCAACAACATAGCGTCTTTCTAGAACTTCTCAGTAGTGAATAAGCGCAAAAGCGAATTTTTTCAGAACAAATGTTCAGAAACTGATGACGTTGCACATCATAAACTCAGAATCAGAATTGCCTATTAAAGCTACAGAATAACAAACCATTAGGGTACCAAAATTGTTCTCACACAAATACTATGTTGTTATCATCAAAACCCAAAGGTATAAATGCAGAATCAAATCTTCTTCTAACATGATACCCATTGCGAGTTTGTGTATACACTGGATTCACAACTTTCATAATTCTTCTGCTTTAGAAACGAAGAATATTGGTCAGACCTCATGAGTCATGCTTAGAAGAAAACCTAGATGAAGAGCACGATGCTAAAGAAGATGAAAACGATGCAGATGATATGAACGAAGATGGAAAGAAGATACACAATGAAAACGAAGATACACAGTAAAAACGAAGATGCAAATTAGTTATAAGAAAGAGACATTGCCAACTCAGCTGCCATGTAAATTAAATAAACAAACGTTTAAGGAAAACAGACAGAAAAGACTCATATGCATCTATTACAAAGTTAAAGGATCAAAGTGACAAAAAAAAAATTAAAAACCCAACTGAAATCAAAAGTATAATTAAGAGAAAAAAATATTTTGCCTAAACTTTTTTATAATTTCTCTTTTTCATTAAAAAACAATTATATCTTTTAATATGGGTGAAAATGTCAAAAATAAAAACGGATATATAAATTTAGACTTACTAATTTTTCAATATATGAAAGAGAAAACTTAAATTAGCAGACTTTATTACTAAGTACTATCTTTATCACTGTTTAATCATTTTTATATCATTTCAGTTCAACCCGGTTCCGTTTCATTTTAGCTTAACGCTGTCCTATATTGCTTTGTTTTGGAGCAGTGGAAAAAAACTAGCAACAAACAAAACAACAAACACCATTTTAACAAAAATCAACATTCAATTTCCCTCAGCATTCAACACTGTTCTTAAACCGTGTACTGTGAAGTGATTTCCTTGTTCCATGGCTCTTCACGGTGCTTCTTTCTGCTTCACAAGTCTCGCTTCTAATCCTCTAGGTTCAGTCAAGTACAGTCATCCTATTGTTAAAGCTTCGGTGCTTCCTTCCCCTCTTTGCCCTCCAAATGTTCGATTGAATGCTAAAGGTAAATCAATTCTGCATCACTGTAAATCATTGAGTGAGTTGAATTGGTATTCTGGCATATTGAAATTCAAAGCTTAAGCATGTTGATAATAATTTGGCATGATAAAATGTTGGGTCTTAGGACTAGTATAAGCCCTCAGGGAGAGCCCAACCTAAAAAACTAATCTATTTAGTACCATAACCGCTTGAATTACAAACCTCGCTTTTTAGGTAAGACTCTCCGATGTGGGATCCCGACAATGCACTCCTTTCGAGATGTGACAAGCTCAGGCACTTCATAAGTGTCTGAGCTTGTCGGTTCTTGAAAGGGGTGCATATGATGTGAAATTGAACTTTTGATTTAAAGGATTCTATGGCCTGTTTATTTAGTTTCACTTATGGAGATATCAAATTGTGAACGTCTTTTTTTATTTCTCAACTCTTCTTTGTTGTAGGAAAGGCAAAGGCAATACCTGGTGATGGGAGACCTGAAACAAAGGAATTGCCTCTAGTTGTTTGTTTCGGGGAAATGCTTATTGATTTCGTCCCAACTGTTAGTGGTCTTTCTTTGGCTGATGCACCTGCCTTTAAAAAGGCTCCAGGGGGAGCTCCTGCTAATGTTGCTGTAGGCATAGCTCGGTTAGGAGGTTCATCTGCTTTTATTGGAAAGGTATTGTATAGATACTTCTCAAGGCTTAGATATACAATCAATATTGACTTTGCTTGACAGGAAATCGTCCCCTTATCGCATATTCCAGTAAACAGATTTCCCTAAGGAAGGGGCTTGCATTGTTAATGCCATGATATTTGTTATCAAATATAGTTTTTGTGAAAAAGAATACAAGATTTATTCAATGTTAACCCCGTTTAGGTTTGTCCAAGAGAGATATATGGGATGTTAGATTAGTCACTGAAAGGTTTGTCGTCAATTCATCATTTTAGTCCCTCAATAATGAAATGTGTCACCATGTCAGCCTCTCTTAGAAATAGACACGACTAATGGATTTCAACATGACTCGTTAAGTCCCTTAAGAGCGAATTTTGAACTCTCAACACCATCCAAGCGTTTGCATGGAAACACTACATAGGTAGCCACTTGGTGCTCGTGCTAGCAAAATGTCTAATTTATCATCTAATGACACAATTGAAGGGACTAATTCGTTGACATGTTAATCTAGTAGGGAAAATATTCCAGCGATTAAAGATGAGGACACACAGAAACAAATCTGAAAGAAAGTAATGGAACACACAAAAATTGTGGTTTGACACTTCTTGCTTATATCTATGAAAATGTTCCATCAAAATGTTCACTATCTCAAACAAGATTAATAGGTTTTGTAGAGACCTGAAAATCAACCCAAAATTATCTATCACCTTACAAAGCCGAGTACCCCACTCACAAGGGATACTCATTATACTGGCTCACGTTTGTAAAAGAATCCCGTATCTTGTATCCAAACATAGTTTTTGTCACTTTTGGCAGTTCCCTTTTATCAAATTGTAGTAATATGTGAATATGCATGTGAATAAAAAAGGATCTCCTTAGATGCCCGTGACTGAACCCGCAGACACTAAATTTCTTTAGAGATCGGCAAAAGTATAAAACATACTTGTTTTTTTTTGAAACTGAAATTTAATTCCCTCAATAATCGTATGACAAGCAGAGATCCCTTATTGTGACCATTTATAATCATCTAAATTTATCAACTTTATCAATGTTTAACTGCATTTAGCAACTCACCCCTTTGTTTTGGCTCATTTAAGGCTCCCAAAATTGTATCTTAAATTGTAATGTATTTGGTTTTTTATACTACTATACAAGAATTACCTAATATTTTGTGTTATTTAATCATAAATAAGTATTTGCACAAGAATTACCTGATATTTTGTGTTATTTAATCATAAATAAGTATTTGGTTTGGGTACAACCAATCTTTGATTGTGCCCCTAACTAAGTAATTTTTGTTGTTTGGCTTGTTAGGGGAGGATTGCCCCCACTTATAAACACAACACAATAACACAAGCCATATCTTTAAGTAATGTGGGACTTACACAATGAAGGTGTTCAGTGCTGCAACGATGGCAAGCCAAATGCCGCAATTAAGGCGACTAGGGGCAGACCGCAATTATGGCGGAAATTCCAACACACCCCTCACGCTTAGGTCTCAATGAACCCGAAGCGTGAACAATGTGGGAAGCCCAACAAATGATCTAGGATAGACTTTGATACCATCTCAGAATATGTGGGTTGTGCCTAACTCAATCCTACAAAACCGACTTGTAAGGTGAGGATTGACCCCACTTATATACACACCACATGCCATATCTCTAAGCAATCTGAGATTAAATCCACCCCTTCAAACCCAATACAAGGAAGGTGTTGGGGGCTGTAATGAAGGCAAGCCAAATGCCGCAATTAAGGCGACTAAGGGCGGACTGCAATTAAGGCGGAAATTCCAACAATTACTTTATTTTATTTTTCATGAATAAGAAGTCCTAGTGAAAGTTTTCTTCCAAACTCATTTTCAACATAAACAGGTTGGTGAGGATGAATTTGGATATATGCTTGCTGATATACTCAAGGAAAATAACGTAAACAACCAAGGGATGCGTTTTGACCCTGGTGCACGTACTGCCTTAGCATTTGTTACACTGAGGAGTGACGGAGAGCGAGAGTTCATGTTTTATCGTAATCCGAGTGCTGATATGCTGCTCCAAGAAGATGAACTAGACTTGGACTTAATCAGAAAGGTAAAAACTAAAACTTCAAAACATTGGCCGAGTCTATGTTCTTCCAACGTTTTCCACTTTAACCCTACCTAATTCATAAATTATTGTTGTAAAATTGTTCTGTTATTTATTTCTGGCAGGCCAAGATCTTTCATTACGGGTCGATCAGTCTTATAACAGAACCATGCAAATCGGCACATATAGCTGCAGCAAAGGCAGCAAAAGATGCCGGCGTATTTCTGTCTTATGACCCTAACCTGCGGCTTCCTTTATGGCCTTCTGCAGATAGTGCTAGAGAAGGGATTCTGAGTATATGGGAGACTGCAGATATCATCAAGGTTCTTTTATTCTTTAGTTTCCATTTTCTTGATCAGTTCCATTTTTTAGAATACGAATTACTGGGTTATGTCAATACCGTCTCTAACAAAACCAATCTGATAAATATATTTTCAGATAAGTGAAGAAGAGATTTCATTTCTTACAAATGGTGAAAATCCATTTGATGATGCCGTTGTACGAAAATTTTTCCATCCAAACCTCAAGCTACTTCTTGTTACTGAAGGTTCAGAAGGCTGCAGATATTACACCAAGGTATGCCTTCCAAAAACCCTACTCCTTCTGGCCTCAATTAAGCAAAAGTAATTAATTTTGTTATTAATCAATCTGCATTGTTTGACATATCTATGTTTAAGAAATTAGTTACTAACAAAAAAAAAGCATGCAGTGAAAAATTATTAGTTTGAAATTCTAATAACAATTATGCTTCTAGTTATAGTGTATTATCGACAACCATGATTTAAAACCTTTTCCATCTGCCATATTGCTATGAAGGATTTTAAGCTTGCCCACTATCCACCGATAATAACATCGGTCCTATCTTTCATTACAGGAGTTTAGTGGTAGAGTGAAGGGAATGAAGGTGGATGCAGTTGACACAACCGGAGCTGGTGACGCGTTTGTGGCCGGAATATTATCACAATTAGCTACAGATCTTTCATTACTTAACGTGAGAATTGTTTTTCTGTCTCAAAGAAGTGTTCAATTTAAAAAGTTTTCATTGCATTTTACTGTCTTAAAATTTTAGCTTACCATTTCTATGATATCTTTCTGGTTATTTTTATTCAATATACATTATTTTTTTCTTCTTTGTACATTCTTTTCTAAACATTATGTGGTTTAAACTTGCAGAAAGAGGAACAACTGAGAGAATCTCTCAAGTTTGCCAATGCTTGTGGTGCGTTGACTGTGACTGAAAGAGGTGCAATACCAGCATTGCCCACAAAAGAAACTGTTCTGAATGCCCTGCTTGAACCTGTATTGTAATTTCACATCCCAATATTTATATTACCTTGGTGAGTTTTAGGAACTTATTGAGCTAATGCAGTAAATAAGAGCCAATGTTCTAATAATTTTGCAAATGCTTCTTTCAAGCAAAATTATGTCCACCAATCCAATCCATTGCTTGATAATGGCGAGTCATTCTTTATCCAACATTAGGTTATATATGTTTCTATTAGCTTATAGCTTATTTATTTTAGAATGTCAAATTGAAATAAGAAACTAGAAGAAGTGTAGGCATGAATGTGGACGTGTAGTTCGTAATCAGCCCAAATCTTAATTAGTTCTGTTTACAGTTAGACATTAGTATGAATAAACGGGGTATTATAGTACATTTCTTTTAAACCCATTCATATTTAGAAAATAAAAAATGAGGAGAAAAGAAAGAGAAGGAAGTAGAGAGAATCTCAGGTTGAGTAATGGAATAAGAGGTTTTAAGAGGATAAATTTAAGAAAATAAATAAAGATTGGAGCATCATTCACCACCATCGAGTCATCTTTAGGGATGTTCATGGACGGTTAATTTCCATAACCATAAATAATTCATATGTTATAACTGGTTATTAAAATAAATTGTGATAACCGATTTTTATATTTTAAAATGGTTATAAACCGGTTATATCCATAACCAATTTTAAAATTAGTTTTGATTTAATTTTATTTTAAAATAGAATTTTTTCAAATTTTTTTTAAAATTAATATTTTTTTAAGAAAAAATATAAATATTCAAAAATATTTTTTTTTTAATTTTTTGAAAAAATATATTTTTTTATTAAAAATAAAATCATTTTTTAAAACTTTTTGAAAAACAAAATATTTACTGAAAAAAATTAAAAATATATTTTTTTTCAAAAAAAAAAATTTTATTTTCAAAAAAATAATTTTTTTTCAAAAAAAATATTTTTTTTCAGAAAAAAAAAATCTTTCACAAAAAAATAATTTTTTTTGAAATTTCTTTTTTTTTTTTTTTAAAAGAATCTTAAAAAATTTTTTTTTTTAAAACAAAAATATATATATTTTTTAAAAAAATTTTCAAAGTTTTTTTTTTATAAAAAAAATTGACTAGTTTGATTTTTATTTTAGATATGGATGTCCAAATTATGAATTTGGTTAAAATCATATTTAAAATATATTCAAAATATGGATTTGGTTAAAACCATACTAATAATTAACTGATTTTTAATAACCGGATTTGGATATGGATATGAATTACTTAAATAACCACTTTATTTGAGCATCCCTAGTCATCTTTAATTATGATTCTCTAATTAGGTGGATTCCCTTCTCCATTTTCTCTCATGCATGCATGTATATTTTGATTTCAATTAAGAGTTCACCGAAATAAAATTTGAGTTCTTATATTAATACGGGTTTAGATCTGTGTGTAAATATCAAATATATTGTGGGTGAATTTTTTTTTTTTTAATTAGGCTGATATATATATATATATATATATATATATATATATATATATATATATATATATATATATATAGGTAAAACAACTGGTGTTTTGATTCGTTGATTGATCGTTGTTGTTTTAATGATGATACCAATATTCTTTGGAATTTTGATACTTGATTATTTGGTTGATCATGATATTTGGTCCTCAGTGATATCTTTTCAATGTACTTTGATGATGACGATCATCCTAAAGCTATCTCAAAATATATATATATATATATATATATATATATATATATATATATATATATATATATATATATATATATATATATGTATATATATATATATATATATATATATTGTGGGTGAATTTTTATTTTTTTTTAATTAGGCTGATATATATATATATATATATATATATATATATATATATATATACACATAGGTAAAACAACTGGTGTTTTGATTCGTTGATTGATCGTTGTTGTTTTAATGATGATACCAATATTCTTTGGAATTTTGATACTTGATTATTTGGTTGATTATGATATTTAGTCCTCAGTGATATCTTTTCAATGTACTTTGATGATGACGATCATCCTAAAGCTATCTCAAGTCTCACTAGGGAGAAAATTTTAGGTTCTAGTAAAATGCAAAAGTAAAAGATAATGTAGTAAGAAACTTGAAACTTCAAAGTTGTGCAAGCTTGATTGATTGGTTGTGTGTGTAGTGTCGTCTCTTAATGACCAGAGTATTGTAAAAGTGTTAGAGTAACTCATAAATTACTAAGAAAACTCTCATACATTCATCAAATGTTTTTGAGGACCTTCTTATTTTGTTAAATTCACCAGAAAATGTTTTACGCAAGTAACTAGTTGGTTACTAGTTCAAATAATCTTTATGAGTTTAGTTTACACTAGATAATCGATGAGCACGTTATAGTTAGTCGATTCTATATTTTGTAACGCCTCATAATCAACTAGTGATTATGCCATTTAAAAATCTTGCATATTTGAATCACATAATTGATTATGTGATATGCATAATCAACTACTATAAAAAGAGGATGTCTCATCAATTTCATTCACACCAGATTTTGGATTTCAATAATGTTTTTCTCATTCTCAGTTCTCTTTATTTTAGTCTTTCACTGAATGTTTTCTTAATGCCTTTGTGAGTGAAATACTCTTGTGAGATTTTAGTTGTACTGGTGTTTAACTTTTTATCAAGAGTATGATTCTCTTGAAGTGTTTCTCTTATTTGGTTGTTGAGGTTATCCTGGTAAAACCTTAGTTTGATTCCTGAAACCAGTCAGTTAAAATCCTATTCTTTGTTCATGAGCTAAGCTTGTTAAAAGCTTCATTTGGTTTGAGGGATCAGGCTGTTAAAATCTCTCAGCCGATTGTAAAAAGGTTCTTGGGGCATAATCTAGTAAAAGTTCAAAGATATTATTTTAGTGGAACTTTCAAGAAGAATTTTTTGAGGAGGTGAGTAGGCAAAGAGATCGGCCGAACCTCTATAAATCCTAGTGTGATATCTCTTAACACTCACTCTTTATTTTTCTTTATTATTTGTATTTTCTGCTGCTTATCTATTCTCTCTTACTAAACTAAAAAAAAGTTGTTTTAAGTAATAAACTTTTAAATTAATCACAAATTTTGAATAATACAATTCACCCTCACCCCCTCTCGTGCTTAGAGTCACTTGTTCAATAAGTGGCATTGGAGCCTAACTCTTGTTAAAGACTAATTGTCTCGAGAGGAAGGAAATGACTTCAGACAATTCATTAACCAAACCCTCATCCTTTAATGGAGAAAGGTATGGATCATGGAAAGAGAGTATGAGAATCTTCAGTGATTGGATGGATTGCGGTATTTGGAAGGTTGTGAAATAAGGTCCATTAGTTCCCACACATGAAGTTAATGGTGTCGTGGTGAACAAATATAATTAAGATGATTGGACCAAAGAGGGAAAAGAAAATGTGCAACACAGGTTGAAAGCTAATATTGTCATCATTACCGCTTTCAGACTTAATGATTTTTTGTGTGTTTCTCACTATAAAACCACAAAAGAAATGTGAGATACCCTCTAAGTTACCCATGAAGGTACTACTGAGGTAAAGAGGTCGAGGTTCAACACATTAACCCATGAGTATAATCTCTTCAAAATTACACCTAAAGAGAACATTTATGACATGCAAAACCAATTCACTTATATCAAGAGTCACATGAGAACTCCTGGGATTTTTTTTTTAAAATAAGGGCTTGGTTGTACAAGTCATTAAATGCCTAAACCACAGTTAGAAACCAAAAGTCATTTTGATTTTTGGATTGAGAGATTTATCAACCATGGACATGGCAACTTTGTTTGGAAAATTACAAGTACAAGAGATGAAACTAAAAAGACTAGCTGATGATGAAGAAGGAGACAAGAAGAATAAGAGTCTAGCTGTCAATGATGAAGAAAATGACTCCAACTCTGATAAAGAAATGATACTAATGGTGCATAACTTCAAGAGATTCATGAAGCCTAAATACAACAAGAAGGACAAAGAAAAAACGAAGGAAAATCTTCATTCACTCCTACATGCTTTCAATGTGAGAAGAAAATGCATATAAGACCAAAATGCCCTCAATTTCAAAAGAATAATCAAAATTAGAAAAAGTCGAAGAAACCTCAGAAGGAAGAAAATAAAACTTACATTGTCTTGGATGACAATGACTTGGACTTCTCATATGAATAAGCCAATTTATTTCTCACGGTAGATCACAAAGATAATGAGGTAACTTCCCATTTTTCTTATCATGATTTATTTAGTATTTGCAAGAAGTTAAATATAGAAACAAGTAAGTTGAAACAAATTATATCCAATTCTAAATGAACCATTTCCTTCCTTGAAATTGAAAATCAAAACTATATGAAAAAAGTGGAAACTCTTAGAGAAAGACAAAGTGTTTCAGCTCAAGTCGTTTCCCCTTCTCACAAAGCATTGGTTGAATTTGACAAATGAAATCAATGTGACGTTTTGGTAAATAAAAATAAATATTTAAAAAACACGCTTGAAATATTCACAATAGGAAGAGACAAGTTGAATCTCCTTCTTGAAAATCAAAGAGCACAGTATAATAAGGTCGTCTTATGGTATGAATATGCTAACAATGCTAAGAAGTATGATAAAAATTGCCATAATTATATAAAAAGTGGCATCTCGAGAACGGCTGTTCAAATCACATGGCCGAAGAAAAAACTTTGTTCTCCTTTTTCTCTCCAAGGAAAGGAAGTTTGTCTCATATGGTGATAAAAAAACAAAGGGAGAATCATTGGTATTGGTACCATTGGTAAGTTCCTCAGTCCAACGATTCAGGTGGTTCTTTTAATTGATGGCTTAATGCATAATTTTCTAAGTATTAGCCAATTGTGCCACAAAGGTAACATTGTAATTTTTTATTCTTCTAGATGCAGGGTTATCAAATTCAAATCTGACCAAACCATTCTCACCAGCTTTAGAAGTGGAAACACCTACATCTTGAATCTAAATAAGATTTCTTCAAATGATGTTTCTTAGTAACAAGGATGAATCTTGGCTATGGCATAAAAGAATAGCCCATGTCCATATGGATCACTTAAACATATGCTTTGAGAAAAGTTGGTTATGTGATGTGTGTCAAAAAAGGAAATAAGTAAGAGCCTCTTTTAAATCTAAAAATATTGTTTATATAAATCAACCCTTACAACCTTTGTACATGAATATTTTTGTCCCATCCAAAACCAAAAGTTTAGGAGGCGATCGATATGCTCTTGTAGTTGTGGATGAATACTCTCGCTATACATGGACATTATTCCTATCTAAAAAAAGAGACATGTTTGGTGCACTCTGAAACTTGTCAAGATTATCCAGAGCGAAAAAAGGATTAAACATTGCATCGATCTATAAGGATCATGGTGGAGAATTTCATAATGAGGAATTCAAAAGATATTTTAATGAGAATGGTATTTAACACACCTTTTACACTCCATAAAATCCCCAAAAAAATGGGGTAGTAGAGAGGAAAATAGATCTCTCGATGAGCTTGTAAGGACGATGCTCAACGAAACAAATCTTCTTAAGTATTTTTGGGCTGATGCAATATGCATTGATTTCTATGTGATGAATTATGTCTTGATAAGACTAATTTTAAATTTGACACCCTATGAGTTATACAAAGGAAGAAAACTGAATATCTCTCACTTATATGTCTTTGGATGAAAATGTTTTTTCCTTAATAACAAGAAGGATAATCTTGGAAAGTTTGATGCTAAACCGGATGAAGGCATATTATTAGGATATTTCACTTCTAGCAAGGCTTTTAGAGTGTTTAACAAAAACAATCATTCCTATAGAATAATCAGTTCATTTTACCTTTGATGAGCTTAACCTCTTGTTTATTGAGTTAGATGTTGCTAACTGTGCAAGTATCCATGAGAAAACATCCTTGGAAGATGTTAATCAAGAGAAAATATCCCTAGAAAATCAAAGTATAATTGAAAAGACTCATGTTGAAGAAGCAAACTCTGAAAATCAAGATTTATCTAAAGAATGAAATAATAATAAGGACCATCAAATTCAGAACGTCATTAGAGATATTTATAAAGGAGTACGACTCGACGTTCCCTTATCAAGGCATGTAATCATATTACCTAAGTTTAACTTGAGCTAAAGGAAGTTTACGAGACCTTCACCGACAAACATTGGCCTCTTGCTATTCAAGAAGAGTTAAATAAATTTGAAAGAAACAATGTTTGGGAACTTGTTTCCAAAGCTTTAGCTAATCAAGTGATTGGAACACGCTGGTTCTTTTACAACAAGCTTTATGGAGATTGAAAAGTTTTAAGAAAAATAAAAGACTTGTTGTGAAAGGATACAATGAATAGGAGGATATAGGTTTTGATGAAGCCTTTACTTTTGTAGATCGATTAGAAGCCATAAGAATGCTTCTATATTTTTTCCTACATTGTGGATTTTAAACTCTTTCAAATGTAAAGAGTGTGTTCTTGAACGGTTTCATCCAAGAGGAAGTGTCTGTGGATCAACTTCTGAGTTTTGTGAACTCTTCCTTTCCAGATCATGTCTTTAAGTTGAAAAAGGCTCTCTATTTCTTGAAACTAACTCCTAGAACTTAGTATGATCGTCTAGGCTAGTTTCTACTTGAAAATAATTTTCAAAGAGGAAAAGTTGACAAAAATATTTTCATAAAAAAATATGAGCATGATATTTTGTTAGTTCAAATTTATGTACCTAATATTATTTTCGGTGCTACTAACAAATCCTTATGTAATGGATTTTCTGAGAGAATTTAGAACGAGTTTGAGATATCAATGATGAGGGAGCTCAGATACTTTCCAGGACTACAAATCCATCAATCAAAAGAAGATACATTCATAAGTTAAGCCAAGAATTGCAAGGAACTTCTAAATAGGTTCGAGATGGAAACGTAAAAAAGCAATCGATGTTCTAATGGCTACATCATGCAACTCATACAAGGATGAAGAAGGAAAGCTAGTTTAAGAAAGAAAATATTAAGGTATGATATTCTCTCTCCTTTATCTCACTGCATCTTGTCTTGATATTATGTTTGTTGTATGTCTCTATGCACATTTTCAAGTCTCCCCAAAAGAATCACATCTCTTTGTGGTAAAATACATTATGAGATATATCATTAGCACACCGCATATGAGGGTTTATGGTACCCTAAAGAAACAAATTGTGTCTTAAATGAATAGTCTAACTCTTATTTTACTGAGTGCGAATTCGATTGGAAGTGCACTAATGGTACATGTCACCTACTTGGTAACTCGCCCGTCTCTTGGAATAGGAAGAAACAAGCAAGTGTAGCAATATCCTTAACTAAAGTTGAATACATTTCTGGGAATAGTTGTTGCGCCCAAATTATCTAGATGAAACACCAACTAAGTGATTACGAAGTTAATCTTGGTGCTATCCCGATAAAATGAGAAACACTAGCACCGCAAAGCTCATGAAAAATATGGAACTTCACTCTCGGACTAAACACATTACAGTTAGACACAATTTTATTAGAAATCCTTTTGAAAAGGGGGATTGCATAATTGAGAACGTGTATTCATTTAATCAACTCATAGATATTTTTACCAAACCTTTTCCTAAAAAATCTTCTTTTTCATAAGAATTAAATTAGGAATATTAAATCAAATATGCATGGATTAATATATGCTAAATGCCTCTTCTCCTTATTCTTCTTCCCTTTCTCTATGTGGTACACATGATCTATGTGCTTTACTTTTGTTTATTTTCTGCCTTTTTCATAATGCCAAAAATGAGAAGTATACTCTTATGCGAAGTAGAGTATACTCTCTATATTCGTCAGGGGAAGTTTAACCACTCCAATCATTCACCTCCGTTTTTGTATTTTTGTCAACCTCTCTAAGAGATGTGTTGTCATTATCAAAAAGGGAAAGAATGTGGATCTACGAGCTTGTAGATATTATGACTGATGTTTCAATCCATTGATTGATCATGGTGGTTTTGATGATGACACTGATGTTCGGTGGAATCCTAATGCTTTATCATTTGGTTAATCATAATGTTTTGTCTCCATCAATATCTTTCCAAGTGTCCCTGATGATGTCGATCATCCTGAAGCTATCTCAAGCCTCATCAGGGTGAATATTCAAGGTTCTAGTAAAGTGCTAAAGTCAAAGATAATGTAGAAAGAAACTTGAAGGTTCAAAGTTGTGAAAGAGAAGAAGTGTGAGAGCTCGCCTAGTAGGTCATGCACGTAGCGAAATGTCTAAGTCACCAAAGCTTTTGTCACCCCAACATATATTCATTTGAACATACACTTACCCTTGACAATATTTCATTAGCGAAATTAGTTAAGTAAGTTTCATTAACCATCCTAAGCCAAAGCCATTTTTAACTTATATTTAATTTTCTCTATTTATTTTCATATAAATTGCAGGTAAATTATGCAACAATCTCACAAGAATATGATTATCACTTTCTTCTGTTATATGGTGATAAAGAGAAAAAATTCACTTGTTTTACTCAAGATTAAAGATGCCTACAAAACAAAACTATCATATGAAGGAGATGAGTTTTGTGAATTCAACCTCTTCAAATCAAAAGACAAAATACGGTTTAAATTTAATGTTCATTCAATAAACAACAAATGTCATGTTCATAAAGTTCATCAATCATAACTTATATATTTTGATTTTATCTTTAATATCTTCATTCTATTATATATATATATATATATATATATATATATATATATATATATATATATATATATAGAGAGAGAGAGAGAGAGAGAGAGAGAGAGAGAGAGAGAGAGAGAGAGAGAGAGAGAGAGAGAGAGAGAGAGAGAGAGAGAGATAACAATTCAACTTTTGATAACTAGTTAATAAAGAAAAAAAAATATTTTTTATAAATTTTAAAAAATAGGCCCTGTTCAATCAAAATTTATAAATGAAAACAAAAGTGCTTATCTATTTTATGGTTTATATAATTATAAACATTTTTTTATATTAAATTTCATTTTTAGCATATATTTACTTTTTGGCTATCCATAAATATCTTCTATGGATGTAAATTATAATAATCATATTCAAATCAGGTTGAACAATAAATATAAATTTAAATTCTACAAACATTAATAATAATTTAAACAACAAGAGATAACTCCCGATGTTAAAGGGTGACCTTCATTCCATTTCCTAAAAAAAATAATCATTTTCAATCCTAAAGAAGTATAGTAAATTAGATTCAAACTATGCTATTTTAGTGAATCTTATTCTTCCCAAATAAGATAACTCCCTACGCTAAAGGATGACCTCAAATTGAAACCAACCTTTAACCTCTTTAAGAACCAAATCATTAACCCTAATCTCTGACCAATCTCCAAATTTCAAAGCAACTCCAAAAACCCAAAGTACTAATTATCCATTTCTCATATACACATAGTTTATTACAATGGCTGAAGATCCACAAGACGTAGCTGATAGGGAGCGTATTTTCAAGCGCTTTGATGCTAACGGTGATGGCCAAATCTCCTCCTCAGAGCTCGGAGAAGCGCTAAAAACACTTGGATCGGTCACTGGAGATGAAGTGAAAAGAATGATGGAGGAGATTGATACCGATGGAGATGGATTTATTTCGTATGAGGAGTTTACGCAATTTACAAAAGCAAACCGTGGTCTAGTCAAAGATGTTGCGAAGATTTTTTAAGTTTTTTTCATATGTTTAACCTACCTTGTTGGTTAATTTCATTAGATTCAAGAAAACAATATTGGGGGTGTGTATGCATGATTATTTATATATACATGATATGATATGTTCATTAATTTCATGATATGCTAATTTCTTTTGGATATTTGTCAAATTAGAAATATTTTAATACATGTGTCATTCTTTTATTGTAATTGCATTTATTTACCACATTATTGTTATTCATCTTGATGGAACACCTTTTAGAAATTAGAAATTAGTGATTTGTAATATTCTTACTTAAAGAATTAATTAAGACACAACTATTTTATAAATTGATGGAATTAGAAGGATAAGTGTAAAATAAATATTTTATCATAAAATGGTATATTGTTCATTTTAGAAAGATTGCATGGCATTTTAAGCTATGTTAACCACAAATTAATATTTAAGAAAAATTTTAATTCATTATAAACCACTATTAGAGCAGAAGACATATTAGAAAATTCACCAATTTAATGAGGGGTAGGTTAGTCTTTTTATATGATGCTATATAAATTCTTTATGAAGAGAAATTTGATTTTCTCTTGTGTGGAAGGATCCACAGAGTTGTTTTAGAGAGACAAGGAAAAAAAAATTCAAGTCCACCTTAAATTCATGCAAGGCGCTATGATTGGTAAGAGTCACTAGCTAGTCTCAAAAGTTGATGAAGAAAAAGGATCATAGGATGAAATGATAAGCTTGGAGTTGGAATTGCATACAGAAGAATAAACATTTATTCATCATTGAGGTTTGTTCTTTTTATAAGATAATATCTTAGTTAGACTAGGCACAAAATTAGCAAGTTGCATGTTCAATAAATGAGAATTTGGTGAAAGTATGGTGAAATTGTATGAGTTATGTATGAATGTGAAATGTAAGAAAAAAGATATTAAGCGAAACTTATGTGTATACTGTGCTATGCGTTCGCCTTGAATCAAGTTAGGTTACAGAGTTTGTTATCGTGGTCTTGAGTGTTTTATGTGGTGGAGATGTGGTTGACTTGTAAGATTAATATTCTAACATTCAAGTTAGTATGAAAGTGAAAACTAAAGTATGAATCAGAATGGATTTGAATACTGAAAAATGGTGCGCTCTCCCTTATAAATAAGAGAAACAGTTGGAAACAAAAAATGTGGATTACAGCCAGTCGTCAAATTGATCTAGACAGATAGCAAAGTTCTCACAAGTGGAATTGTCTGTCTTGAGATGAAAAAGAGACAACTTGTTATGCATTTCATCCCTCTTATTTTGTTATTGGGCCTTTACCTTTTAGGCCTTGTGAGCGGCCCAGAAATATTGCCTCCTAAACCCTTGTTTCTGCTTTGCATGCGATGGTTTGTAATATATGTATCTACCCAGCCACAAGATCAAGGGAAATGAAGATCTTTGATGGGACGTCATCACTCTTGGGAATAGGTGCATTAAATGTATTTCTTGCAATAGGTAACGTTTTGCTAAGAATGATGGCACATGTCTCTACGCAAGTTAGTGATTGTGTTTCCTCTTCCTTAGAACACCCGAGTACTTCGAACAAAATTTGAAGAAGATATCAACAGTTGGGCATGGTTCTAAAGGACGACACGCTCCATTAGTAAGCCTCTAAGAAAATGATTTTCTTCTAGGTCAGACAACTTTTGAAGTGCCATCTTACGGATGACCTAATAGTCGATAGTAAAATCTTCATGGAAAGGGAGGCGAGCGTCAATGAACTTTATGGAGTCAAACATTGAATTAGTCTACATCGAGGATTAAGGGGGGAGAGTCATCCCTAATTGGCAAAGACCGATCGCCATCCCCCTCCTCTTCCAGGACCATGGTTGCATTGTCACTTGGAGTCAAAGAAGAACTCCCACCTTGCTTATGGATCTTAGAGGGTCGAGGCTCGACAGGGGCAATACCTTTGACTTGCCTTTTGTTTCCTTTCGTAACAAGGCTGCCCAGGTGACTCTTTGGACCATCTATCAATTTATATTGATGCTCAGCCTTCTTCATGCTTAGGAGAGTTTTCCTCTCATCTAATGGGATGGATAATATTTTCTCTGCAAAAGGAAAAAGAAAGTAATAAGTAACTAGGTAAGTAAATAATCCTAAAAGACCGAGGGTAACTATAATCTCAAACTTAAGTAGATATTTATCTATCTTGTTGTCCTTTCCCTAATCTGATATAATGATGGTATGAGAGCTCATAATCTTAAACTCATTCAAAAGCTTAACCACCTCTCTCTCAACAGGGCCAAGGTAGTCAAAGTTAAAACTAGTGATCTCCACTGTTTAGTAGTATCCTTTTTAGGTATGTGTTGATGAACAAGCTTAGGATACCCATACAACTTGAAGCAGAAAGGTTTTATGTGACCAAACTGACCACAATAATGACATCTCTAGCAATGGAATTTGCCTCTAGGGTGGTTTCTGCTATGTTGTTGAGACATTTGACTCAACATCCTTGATTCAGGTTTAGAAGGAATAAAGTATGTAGTAAAATCTTTCCCTTTTTGAGTTTGATTATTAAAACCTATTTCATTCATGTCTCCAGCCACTTTTCTAGCCTGAATAATTTCATCTAATGTGTCAGTACCACTGTTCAACATTCTAATAGATTTGGTCATGTTGTCACGCTTTGAAGATAGCAAGGTCACTTCATTTTCCAGCTCAGAGATAATTAACAGGTGCTTGTCTTTTTCAGTCTGCAATTTGGATATGATTCTCTTTTGTCTTTCTATCATTTGGAAGACTTCTTCACTTTTAATGCATAATTCCTTGTATGAGGCAGCTAACTCATCATAAGGCACTTCTTCATCACAAGAGTCTTCATCCGAATCATACCTTTCAGTCAATACATTTACATGCTTGGCATACACTTTATCAGCACCACTTTCAGAGTCATCATCAGACCAACATACAGACAACCCCTTCTTCTGTTCCTTGAGGTATGTAGGGCATTCATCTTTAATGTGACCAAACCCTTTACATCCATGACATTGAGTCTTTTTGCCTTGAGTGGATTTTTCTTCAGTTCTTGCCTTGTCCATAGTACCAGAATATAAACTCCCAAAAGCCCACCCAAAAATAGAACAGGGTGACCTGCTCTGATGCCAATTGAAATTCTGGCACGCAGATACCAGATGTCGAGACAGATATCACAACATTGGGATCAACACAGTTTGATCACACAAATAAAGTGCACAAACTTAAATGACAGAAAAGTAAAATAACACCAGTAATTATTAACCCAGTTAAGTGCAACCCACCTACATCTGGGGGCTACCAAGCCAGGAAGGAAATCCACTATGATAGTATTAGTTCAAAGCTAAACTCCCCCGTTTACAACTTCTCTCCTAATCCCTACCTTGTGCGACTTCTACCTAGACACCCTATAGATATGATATCCCCCTCTCACTTCCTAATCAATCACAATCCCAGTTACAATTCAACAACAACCAACAAATATAAGTATCACACTTCCAAGACAATACTTAATTTTGCTTAAAAGCTTCAACCAAGAACAATACACTCTTGCTTAAAAGATTTAGAGTGGACAATTAACAATGAACAATCAGTCAACCTCAATGCATCAGAAGATACATGAGTGACATACAATTAACACACATTAAACCCTAAAGACCAACCAAAGCACGTCTAATCCTTATTCTCCAAGTTCTTCACGTGTTGTTCCCCACTTAAATAGGGTTAGATCTTCTCTTTAAATAGCCTTCAGACCTAATGGACTTGGGCTTTTGAAGCGCACAAGTAGAAGCAATCAGTTTTTAACTCACTGCAAATCATCCAGCACAATAATAGGAACAAAATACAAACTTTCCTAAAAAGGCTCAAGGAACCTTTTTATGAAAACTAACAAAATCTGTCAAAACAGAAATTCCCACAATATACTCCCATGAATAATGCACATGTGTGAATCAGAACACACTCAAAAATCACACTAAAAATACCAAAATAGTCATGCCCTAACTTTCTGGTATAACATGTCCTGACACATGTCACAACATTATGTTGGACATGATGTTTGACTGTTATGGCTGAACATCTAGTTTAACATCTTTCTAACAGCTAGAGATGTCAAAATGGGCCCGACCCATTGGGCCAGCCCATAAGCCCTAAATTTTAGCACGGGCCGAACCATAAAAAAGTATTTTAAAAAATACAACCCTATCTTTTTGGGCCAACCCATCGGGCCGATGTTTTTTATGGGTCGGGCCGACCAAGTGGGCCTCGGGCTGGACCGTTAAAAATATTAAAAAATAATAATTTGTTTTGATAAAAAAAAATTAGAAAACTGTTTTTGTTAATTTTGAGGGAAATTGAGCTAAAATATATTTTTGTTAATTTTAAGGTTGGATGTGTGTACTAGATGAAATGTCACATATATGATACTTGAAAGTTCTATTAGGTATTGACATGCATTCATTAGCTTGAGTTATAATGATAAAAACTACAAGATTTTTCCAAGCATCAAATAGTGAGATAGAGCAGAGAACATTTGTAATTCCTTGGCTCCATTTTATAATATTACTAACTTAATTTCTGGATCATCTTACCCAACCTCAAACTTATACTTCATGCAAGTTGGACTTATAGAGATGGAATTGAATAGAAATTTGAAAAGTCAAGATGATGTGATCAAAGATATGGCTAAGGGGATGAAGGAAAAGTTTGATAAGTATTGGAGTGAATATTCTATTACTCTTGCACTTGGAAATGTTCTTGACCCAACATCAAAGTTGGACTTTTTGACCTTTTTCTTTAAGAAACTTTATCCGAGTGGCTATGAAGACAAGGTAAAGAAAGTGAAGGATGGTTTGTATGATATCTTGGTGCATATCAAAATAATATGGTTGCAACAAGCTCATCAAGAAATACTCAATCTCACTCTTTTAGCCAACCATTGGGCAAGACATCATTTTTTAAGGTAAGTTTTAATAATAAAATTTATACTCATTATATTACTTTATTTTTCTGTTCAAGCCTAGTTTAAATAGTTTTTTGCATGTCTAATTATAGGAATACCATTAAGAAAAGATATAAAAGATTTCAAATGATGGCAAGTCCGAACTTGAAATATACCTGGATGAAAAATGTTTAGATGATGACGTAGATATTCTTCAATATGAGAAATTAAATAGTGTTCGACTTCCTCAATTTGCTATAATGACTTGTAAAATTTTAAGCATCCCAATCACAACAGTGGCTTCTGAATCTTCTTTTAGCATTGGAGGTCATATTTTGCATAAGTATAGGAATTGCTTACTCCCTGAAACTGTGCAAGTATTAATTTGTACACGTAATTGGTTGCATGATTTTAAAGATGTTGGACCTTCAGGTGAGTTTTAAATAGTAATTAATAGTCTTTGTATTTTATTTTCAATTTACATTTGTTTTCAAGTTATTGAGTTGTCAGTTAAGTTGTAACATTAACAAGGGCATGCATGCACCACAAGGTGGTAGTTTAATGTTCATCTACTGTATTATAAATAAAAGGACTAAATAGAGAGGAAGAAACATATAAAAACATAACTATTTTATCATTTGTTAATATAATAATTTCTAGAAAATAGGCTTCAAAAGATTATCATAGTCTTGTTTCCCAGCATTTGTTTTCAAGTTATTGACTTATCATGTATTATGAATTACATATATAGTAGAAGTGAAGGAGATACAACTGTTGGATTCACCAAGTGTCCAAGAGACTTAGGCCATAACATTGTCAACTTTATAGTTTATTTTGTTATATATTTTGAATTGTTAGGTGATTAATTATTTGGGTATGTATGTGTGAATGTATTTTGTTGTCTCTAAAGTTACATTATGTAACAATTGTTGGATTCACCAAGTGTTCATGGGACTTAGCCAAAAAATTGTCTACTAGATATAATTTATTTTTATATCTAATTTGAATGGTTAGATGAGTAATTATTTTGTTATGTATGGTTGTATTTTATTGTCTCTAAATTTAAGACTTTTAATTATAATATTGAAATATATAGGTGGGCCTGGCCCATCGGGCTGCACGGCCCATAAGGAACTGGGCCGGACTCAATTTTAATAGCCCATGAAGTAATCGGGCCAGCCCACTCTAGCCAATTTATAAGTGTTGGTCCACCAGGCCGATATGGGCTGGGCCGGGCCGACCCACTTGAGAGCTCTACTAACAGCATGTTGTTTTACCAAAATGTAGCCAATCCAAAAGCTATAGAACTTACACATGATATGAGTAAACCCTTTTATGATTTAAGTAAACCAAATATGTGATTCAAATCAAGATTACATAACCAAAATCTAAAATTTGTTGTCAAGCTTTAATTAAACTCAAGAAACTTCATGATTTGAATCAAATATCTCATATTTGAGCCATGCTTTATTATGATTCAAATCAATATGTGCTGGAGATAAGGCGAAAAAAAACAAGAGAAAATACCCATTTAATTTGAGTCATGAGCAAAAGGTATGAGTTGAGTCAAGAGAGTGAATCAGTTAAATCAAGATCCACGAACCAAGAAAATCTGCTCACATGATTCGAATCAACCCTTTTATGATTCAATTCATGTGATTTGAGTAAACCAGATATGTGATTCGAATCAAGATTATAGAACCAAAATCCAAAATTTGTTTCCAGACTTAAAATCGAGTTAACTTGAATCAAACCTCTCATATTCGAGTCAAACTCACTAAAGTAAAATCCTGCTTTTTAGAATCATGTTTGACTCGAGTCAGACAACCATGTGATTCGAATCAGAATCACATAAGAAAAGTCCAAAATTTTCACATTTAGTCTGGTTCGAGTAAGCCATTTTTATGATTTGAATGACACTTCAACGATTTCAAATTTTAACAAAAATAAAGTGTTATTCTGAAACGAGACTTGGCATGACTTTAACCATTCTCATATGTGTTTCTTGATTCAAACCTTCGACTAATTGATTAGAAACATATTGTGTTGACCTTAATTAAATACTTCGATCTATGCTTGCGTAAAAATAATTAATCACTTAACCCTAGAATGTGTAACTATGCAAGTCTCAATCACAGAAGATAAACCAAAATTAAATTGACAAGCAACAAATCATAAACGACTAAATCCTAGGAGGCAAAGCAACTTTAAAATGTGCCACTTGCTTGATTTTTTGTTTGTTTCTTGGCATAGTGAAAAATAACCAAGTGTCGAGTTATCCCAGCCGAAGCAAAATACATCGTTGCAGGTAGCTATTGTGTACAAATAATTTGTACGAAACAACATTTAAGTTATTATGGTATTCACACTCGAACCAAATATGTTGAGATTATGCACCACTTTATTAGGGATCATGTTGAAAAAAGGGATTGCTTAATTGGGTTTGTAAATTCATATAATCAACTCACATATATTTTTAGCAAAACTCTTCCTAAAAAAACTTTTTTATAAGAGATATAATAGAAATATCGAATCAATCAAGCATCGAGTAAATTGTTTAACGTGCATCTTCATATTGACTACTTATTTATCTTTTCCCGTTTTTTGATAATGCCAAAGGGGAAACAAATATTCTCTCAGGAGGAATATATTGTTATACTATTTGTTAAGAGGAGTTAAAACTTCATTTCTCGTAATCATAATGTTTCTTTTAATCCATCTCTATGAGAGATGTTTTGTCATCATCATAACGGAGGAGAATATGGTTCTATGTGCATATAGATTTTGATGATGACACAAAAAAGAACAAACAACTTGAATATCATCAAATAATAAAGATGTTTCAAAAAGCGTAAAGTAGTCTTTTTGATAATGATGCAACAAATATCAAACATCACGAGCTTCATCAAGAAACGAATATGACTGTTGAAAGCACGCCTATGGTTTGAAGCTAAAATTTTAATATCTTTTCAGGATCAATGTGTAAAATACATGTGCTGCTCTCTAAGTACTGAAAGTATACACACACTCACATAATACTTCTTTCAAAACTCTGTCTTTTAATGAACTTTTGGAAAACTCTTAGAAAAAGGCAAATCTCTTTTTAAAATTATGGTAGTTTTGTAATCATAAGATATACTAGATTATCAAGCACTATTGACTTATTGATTAATTATAGATATATAATAATTAATTATTGTTTAGATTCTGCAGAACTTTTTTTATTTACAAGTGTATAATTGATTATTGTTGTATCACAACGGATTATGGACTAGATTGAGTTTTTTTAAAATTTCTTTTTTTGATTAAATCTTCAACCATAAAAGAAAGTGTAGCGCCTATATCGTAGTTTAGTTGTGTAATAATATAATATATTTATATTTCATTGACTAATATTTATTATTGTACATTTGGTTTAAATAGTACATAATCCACTTAAGTAGTGAGGATGATGATACAATATACACTGCCATCGTGTTTTAATAAACATGACAAAAAAAATTCAGATTCGTTCGCCCCTGCCCCGAAATTAATAGGGAAAACACAATTTTATTGGGTGCGAGTATGGGAAAAACATGGTTCTTATTTATGGGGGCGCGGGGATGCTAATATTCGCCCCGCAACCACCCGCCCCAGCCCCCGATCTAATAAATTTACTTTAATTTATTTATTTTAAGATAGAAAGATATCATTTCTTCTTTTTAATATGTATGGTTGATCATTAATTTTTGCTTGTTGCCAAATAGGTACTAAACTTTTTAAATATACATGGACAATTTTAACATGAGCGGTTGCTCTTTGCAAACATGTTTATTATAATTATTTTACTCTTTAGAGACATATTTATTAGAACCTACTAAAATGAAAAGAAAAAAAGAACTTGGTTAAAAACAGATTTATTAGAGTTATCTTATTCTTTAAAATTTATTATTAAAATGATCAAATTTTTAATAAAAATATTAATTTTTATTAGGCTTAAATGCAACTTTGGTTCCCTTATTTTGTCTTTTTTTAAATTTTGATCCCCCTATTTTAAAAACTACGTTTTTAGTCCCTTTTTCAAGTTTTATTTTGAATTTTAGTCCTTGACCAATTTGAAAGTAATTTTTGATGATGTGGAACATATACTAATGACGTGGCAGATCCAAGTTATCCCATTTTATTTCCACGTCATATTAATTAATAACATAACAGTATTGCAACTAATAATATTAATTAATTAATGACATGGCACAATATTACAATTAACAATATTACTTTTTTTTTTCAGAAATTAAGAAATTAAAATATTTTAAAACCAAACTTTTGGGCTGGGCCTAAGACTATTTTCTTTCTACATAGCACAAGATGACATTATCTTGTTTGTGGTTGAACTATATAAACACTCATGTTACTGTTAAGATAAACAATGTGAGACTTTATTCCATTGTCAATCTCTACTTAATCACAACATAAGAAATTGGTATGAGTCTTTGTCAATCTCATTTAAAAATCTCTTAAAAATGGTAATAGCAGATACGTTCATGATTAAGGAGAAATCAGTCTCACCAAATATGAAATGTAAATTTTTTATCATGGCTAAAAAAACCTTGTTAGAGTGAATTGCACATCCATGGTAGGACTAAAATAAACTAAGAATGATACTGGAAACAACAAGAGAAATCTAAAATAGCGATGTTGTATCTAACCGTGAATAGGTTGTCGACTTCTTGCATCACGAGCTGGTTAATATCTTGGAGGTGATAATTTTCTTCTGTCAATTTTACCCCTCAAGTCATTACCTAAATAGTCTTTCCTTCATGTAATAAGAAAATAAGATTTTGTATTGTAGACTAAAATAAAAAACAACAAATATTTCAAAAGCTAAAAACAGAGTATAGAAACTGATAATGAAAACCAAGCTTACTGTTAGCTGAAATAACAAGAGAAACATAATAATGAATAGTGTTAGTACCTCCTATGTTAGAGCAAAAAGGTGATAGAAAATATTACCTTATCCACATATCTTTGAGATAATGATCCCCTTATCTCTTTTCTAATGTTCCATAAATTAAAAGCAGGTGCAGGTAGAAGAAGCTAACACCAGTTCCAATTTCTGATGTTGTGATTGAGTAGTGATTGACAATGGAATAAAGTCCTACATTGTTTAGCTTAAAAGCAACATGAGTGTTTATATAGTTCAACCACACATAAAGTAATATCATCTTGTGCATTGGACTATTGTAGAAAGACAAAAGGTTTAAGCCCAGCCCAAAAATTGATTATATTTTAAATTTTTTAATTTTTGAATTAATTTAATTAATATTACTAATTACAATATTGGGCCATGTCGTTAATTAATTAATATTACTAGTCATAATATTGTGTCATGTCATTAATTTAATTAATATGACGTGGAAATAACTTAGGACAGCTTGGGTCTGCCACATCATTAATACATGTGCCACATCATCAAAAGTCATTTTCAAATTGGTCAGAGGACTAAAATCTAAAGTAAAACTTTAAAAAGGAACAAAAACGTGATTTTTAAAATAAGGAAATCAAAACTAAAAAAAACAAAATAGAGAGACCAAAATTGCATTTAATCCTTTTTATTACTATTAAAAAAATAGTTTTTAAGGGTGGGGTGAGGCCGAGTAAGAAAAATCTATTCTCTATTAATGACGAGGGTGGATGATAATTTTTTGCTTCCGACTAAATCTAAAAACAGAGGCGGGTCTGCTAAAGGGGACGGGGTTGGTGAAACCCGCCCCACTATGCCTATGTTTTAGTACTATAATAATAACTTAAAATGTATAACTTTAACATAATTTAGTTTTTTGAAATTTTATATGAATTTAAGTTTCTTGATGAAATAATATATTTAATAATTAATTTATGATATTTAAATTGTTTTAATTATTAATTTTATTGAATCAAATACAATAATACTTGCTCTACTCTTATTTATAATTTTTTATTATTTAAATTATTAAAATATTTAATATATCACTATTATAAGCAATTTTTATTTTTTGATATATTTAAATGTTAATGTATTTAATTCATATATAGATCAGATACATTAATGGTCAAATATATAAAAAAAATCAAATTTACTTATAATAGTGTCTAGAAAATGTACATAAGTTTTTAATCAATCTAAATTTATTATATAAATAAAATTAAAGGAATTAATAAAATAAAAAATAAATAAAGTATTTATCTACACACTACTTATTAAAATAAAATACATTTTTTTTATCAAAAAAAATTCTTCATTGAAAAAGCAAAATTTAAATATGTTGAAAATAAAAAATGTTAAGTAATGGAAAAACGTGAATTACCTATATAATCCTTAAAGTTTTTTCAAAATGTGATCACATTAATATTTATACAAATTAAAATGTCTCTAAAAATTATTTTAAAATATCTAATTTAACCTATAATTAAAATTCTTAAAAATAAAATCTTAACTTCACATTTTTTATAAAAAAAAAAAATATACTACACATTCACAAAGGATTAAATTGGTCATCGTAACTTTTGTGAGAGGGTAAATGTGTACATTTCCTCTAATAACTTTTTCTAGAATAAGCATATTCATAGAAAAGATTGGTTTTAATTTTATCTCATATACATACATATAGCCGTCAAAATGGGTTAGTCAACCTGGGCCGGCCCACCAGGTCCAAAGAAACATAGGGCTGAGATTTTAAAATTAGAGCTCATATTTTTCAGGGTGTTTTTAATCCAACCCTAAAAAGCCCGCTACCCATTAGGGCTAGCCCATATGAGCCGTGGATAGCCCATTAGACCCATACTACTATAAATTTTAAAAAATAATACTAATACTTATGTTATCTTAATTCAAAATAACACATTGATTTTTCTCACCTCACTAAATTATTATATATATTCTATTCAATATTTTTCTTTTAAATATTATATATTAATATAATCAACATTTTTTTTCTCGTATTCTATTAGTTTCCCTTATGTTAAATATTTAAGTATTATTTTATACAATTTAGACATATATTATATTTAAAAACATATTATAGTATTGATAAAAGATAATATAGTACTTAAAAATGTATTATGTTTAAAATAATATAATTTTTAATTTTATTTATAATAAATATTATGACATTTTTATTTTTATCTTTTTATTAAAAAATGTCCATTTAGGGCCGGATAGCCCGAAGGCCATCTAGAACCAAATTTGGATAATAATTTGAAAATTTTACCCCATACCCCTACATTTATCCCCGTACCCCTACAAATTTTAAAAATTCCAATTTTGTCCTTTTATGTTTTATTTAATTTTTTTTTTACTTTTTACCGTGTAGTCAGACGAGTCCAAAAGTAATTTTTGTCAGTATTCGACGAGAACCGGAGAACATAGGGTAAGGATTTCCGGAATGGTATTTTTTAAACCGGATAACATGGCTACAAGAAATCCGGTTACTGTTTATAGTGAACCGGATAACACAACCATAAGTTATCCGGTTTGTATTTTAGAGGCAATGTTTGTTACCCGGATAACTTGTCTCCAAGATATCCGGTTTGTATTTTTTTCTTCACCGGATTTCTTGCTTTCAAGTTATCCGGTTTTGTTACTATTCAACCGGATAACTTGGTCTATAGTTATCCGGTTCGTTATGTTTTTTTATTTTTTTATTTTTTTATTTTTTTTTTTAACTTTAAGTTTGTTTAGGAGACATGGACATTCCTTTGATGATATGTGACAAAGACCAGACAACTGTAGATACAACAGAAATATTCTTGACTAAAGAAAAATTTCCTACAAGAGAAGAGGCGACTAGGTGGATTAAGGAGGTTGGACTGAGGAATAGAGTCACGGTTATTATAACCCGTTCGGACACCAATACTGGCAAGAGAGGAAGAAGTGACAAGGTTATATTTGGCTGTGATAGAGGTGGAAAATACAAAGAAGGGGATAGCGAAACACAAAGTGCTACCAAAAAATGTAATTGTCCTTTCAAAGTAAGATCAACACCTTCAAAAGATGGTTCTGGTTGGAAAATTGATGTAAAATGTGGAGTTCACAACCATGGTTTACCTGATAGATTTGAAGGTCATGCGTTTGTAAGTCGACTCAATGAAGATGACCAACAACATATAGCTGATTTGTCAAAACGTCATGTTCCTCCAAGACACATATTGTTGTCATTGAAAGAACGAGATCCGGAGAGTGTGACTCGAATCACCCAAATATATAAACATAAGAGTAAGATTCAAAAAAACATCAGGGGCCCTAGAACAGAAATGCAACAGTTGTTTAAATTGATAGAGGAATCTGATTATGTTTATTGGAGTAGGAAAAAAGATGAGTCAGAAGTTGTGAGAGATATCTTCTGGGCCCATCCAGACTCTGTGAAGTTGTTGAATCTGTTTCCTATTGTGTTGATTATGGATAGTACTTATAAAACCAATAAGTATAGGCAACCTTTGTTTGAAATTGTTGGTGTGACATCAACTGAGTTAACATTTTCTGTTGCATTTGCCTATATGGAATCTGAGCAAACAGAGACTTTGTGCTGGGTACTAGATAAATTGAAACAGTTATTTACTAAACAAGGATTATGGCCACAAGTAATTTTAACTGATAGAGATCTTGCTTTGATGAAAGCAATTGAAACAGTATTTCCTACGACAGTTAATTTGCTGTGCCGATTTCACATAAACAAGAATGTGAAAGCGAAGTGCAAGGAGTATGTTGTGAATGACATGCGAAAATCGATAGAGGAGCTTTGGTATGAACTTGTAAAAGCTAGTGATGAGGTGGAATACCATCAAAAGTTGAAATTGCTTGAGCATGCATGTTTAGAATATGGACATTTTTTGGATTATGTGAAAGACACATGGTTGACACCTCATAGGCATAGATTTGTTGAAGCTTGGATCAATAAAGTGTTGCATTTAGGCAACATCACTACTAACAGGTAATGTGTTTGTTTTATAGCCATAGTTTGTTTATGGTAATGTTACTGATACTTTGTCTGAACTTCTTTTATTTTTGTTAGAGTCGAATCTGCGCATTGGAAGCTGAAGCAAATGTTGGAGAACAGTTTAGGTGATATGTGCAAGTGCTGGGAGGCTATGAATGGCAACATCAAGGTTCAAGTGGGCAATATTAGAGCTTCATTTCAGAAGAGTTTTTATGAGGTTGAGCATGCACACACTAGTCCATATTATTCGAATTTGCGTGGATCAGTATCTAGAGCTGCTTTGCGGCACATTGCTGAAGAGTGGCATAGGGTTGACATGGTGGGTACAAACACCTAGATGTGCAGGTGTTTTCGTAGAACAGTATACGGGTTACCATGTGCCTGTGAGTTAGGGAGATACACATTGAGTGGTGAACCAATACCAATTGATGCTATTCATATCCATTGGAGGAAACTGAGTATGGAAGGTGAACAAGAGGTAGATACAGAGGATGGAGCAGAGGTGGATATGACAAATGCAATTGAAGCATTGTGGAAGAGGTTCCATTCATTAGATCTTGCAGGAAAGAGAGCACTAAAAAGCAGGGTGTGCGAAATTGCTTACCCGACTACAACAAAAATGGTACCACCACCTGAAAAAATAAAGACCAAAGGAGGAGTGAAGAGAAAAGGGAAGAAACCTGTTGGGTATGATGTCTATCGTGATCCTTCGTATCATGAGTATGTTGATCAAGAACACAACAATTCCCAAAAATCTTCAAAGAAGCCTTGTTCGCAGTTATCCCAGACCTCAAAGAACAAACCATCTAACAGGTACATTGTACAATTTCCAGAACATATAAGACCATTTATTGATGAAATTGTTGATGTGAAGGATGATGGAAATTGTGGGTTTAGAGCTATTGCATCTTTGCATGGATATGGTGAGAAGTTATTTGAAGCTAATTATTCAAAAGTGAGAGAATCTTTGTTGATATCATCTTTAGGTTCTCAGCCATTTGATAAATGGATGACACTACCAGAAATGGGTTATGTGATAGCAAATCGGTATAACATTATTCTTGTCTCACTAAGTGCTCTTAGTTTAAGTTTCTTCCCTATGACAACTGCACATAGGCCTAATGTGTCGATTTACTGCATTGGTTTTGTAAACTCAAATCATTGGGTTCAGGTAAATATTATAGTTTTTTATATTACTTAATTCTATACTATTTACGTCTTACTTATAAACTTTCTAAACAGGTAAATATGAATGAGGGATTTCCCTTGCCACCAGTCACAACAGATTGGAGAACACATGGGACATCAGATGCAACATCATGGATAATTGGATTCGCTGGACGTTTACAACACTGGCAGCAACTTACGCCTGTGCTCCCAACACATGTTAATTTATGATCGACGTTTAACTTCATATTATTTTTTTCCGTTATTTTGAGTGACGTTTAACTATATATTATTTTTTACATTTTTTTGATTGACGTTTAACTTCATATTATTTTTTACATTTTTATGAGTGACGTTTAACTTCATATTATTTTTTATATTTTTTATGTATCAGCAATCATAATATAATTCTAAATACTAGCGCATAAATATAAATCATAAGTCTGAATAATACATGAGTCTAAATAATAATACATAAATAACCTATCTACCCTAAGGTAACGGTCCACCCTGAGCCAGATGTAGTGCTCGAAAGATCTCAACAAAATCATCATCATCCTCCTCGGCATCGTGACGAGCGAGATAGCGACGCAGCTCATGTGAAATATGTCGTAACCTCGGATCTGCCGGTCCATCATCAAACTCTGGAACTGGAACCTCACTGGCCTCCCCCTGAGGTGGTATCAAAAGAGGATGGGAAACTGTGTAGTACCAAGCCATGTATTCAGCCACCGTATCATACGGAGTATCTGCAAACTCGACCTGATGTAGCAATTGCGAGACGCTCGCATGGTAAGAAACCCACTCGAAATGTATATCAAGTGTATCAATATCAGGTGGATGAGATGGGATGAACTGCCTGTATCCAAACTGGCGTAAACATCTGTCAGGTAAATAAAGCACAGATGTACCATACCACTTCAGGCCACCCCTGTACAAACATATATCAGAAAATGGTACGGTCTCTCTGTGATCCTCGAACGGGCGCCAAATGACATCAGTAGGTGTCAATCCATCAAGCACTGCCCTAATCTCATCCACCTTCTGCGTCCCTTGCTTGTATTGCCACTTCATCGCTCTGGGAAGTGGAGTACCAACACCAGCTATCTTCGAAAATCCTCTCTTCCCAACAGTTGGGAAATACTCGTGAATCCAACACTGTGACACATCATGAACATCATCAATTAAAAGTATTGTAAATAATATAATACAAATCTAAATGAAATTAAAATTAAGCAGTTGTACCTGTAGTAGAGAGGCATATCCACCAAGCTGTTTGCAACTATAAAATGAAGCATCTCCGAGATATCTATACAATGTAACAAGAGCAGCAGCCCCCCAAGAGTATCTTCCACATGTTTCCAAGTCCTGAAACAGTGGTAAATACTTTGCCTCTACAAGAGTAAAGGTCTTATCTGTACAAATAGTGCAGCCTAGTAGCAACAACATATACGCCCTAGCCGCACAATCAAATCTGTCTTCAGCTCGCAGACGAACAAATAACTTCTTCAACCAATCAAGTCTATAGTAAGGACCCCTGTTTGCACGAATCTCCTCAGCTGCTTCCTCCAGTGTAGCACCCATTGGACTAATAGCCTGGGTAATAGCATCCGAGTCGGTAAACCCTTGTGCAGGGTCACATAACTCCCCTCTAATAGGTATATGAAGGAGGCAAGAAACATCGTCCAATGTAATCGTCATCTCGCCAAACGGCATATGGAATGACGATGTCTCGGGATGCCACCTCTCCACAAATGCAGATAACAGGTTCTGATCTATCCTCGATAAACTGGTATTCTGCAGAGAGGATAAACCAGCATTAGATACCCATCCCTCAATCGCACGTGGGAGAATTGATGGAGTCCATCCAATCAGTTTGCTGCCATGTGCAGCAACCTTCAACTCCTTCTTCGAAACTCTCTCCTGAAAAATAAATCGTAGAATATGTCATAATACATAAATAATTAAAATTACATTTTATTCAACATAGAAAGGTCATATATTTACTTACTTGGCCATCCCACAAATAACGAGCCACATGGTTCTGATACCTCACCAAAAGTGATGTATCAGTCGGTCCTCCGGGAAATGGTGGAAGCGGTGGAATGTGAGCTGCTGCTGGTATAGGTGGAGGATCAGCTATCCGATCTTCAGCTGGAATATCAAGTGCGCGAACTACAGATCCATCCGCGTACCGTCGATAGATAAATCCGTCGCGTCCTCTAAAACGCCGAGCCACTGGAAAAAAAAAAATTAAAAATCGAAACAAAACCGGAAAACTCAGCTTCTAGTTTTCCGGTGAAGAAATTAACAAACCGGATAACTGAGCATCAAGTTATCCGGTTAAGAAATTAACAAACCGGATAACTGAGCATCAAGTTATCCGGTGAAGGAAATACAAATACCGGATAACACGATGCCAAGTTATCCGGTGTGTTCCAACGAAAAATGAAGAACCGGATGTCACTTACTCAAGTTCTCCGGAGGGTAATTTTTTGTACTCCGGATGTAGCCAACGTATGTTTTCCGGAAGTGTGATTTTTTGAGATCCGGAAGTAGCCTCAGTGTGTTCTCCGGAAGCGAAAGTCAGTGCGTTTTTTACCGTTTGTAGAAAGACAAAATGAAAAAAAAAAATGAAAACTTTGAAATAAAGACTATTTATATGGGGGTATTTTCGTCCAAAAATTTGATGAGTAGGGGTATGGGGATAAATGTAGGGGTATGGGGTAAAATTTTCTAATAATTTTCGAACCCATATTAAAAATAGACTTTTTTGACCCAGCCCAGCAACCCTACAAAATCCGAGCCCATTAGGGCCGGCCGGCCGGGTAGCAGCTCTACATATACATTACCCATTTTAACATACCATTTTTATTTATCTTTTATTAAATAAACATTAGAAATGCATGTGAGAAAAAGATAGCATCGAAAACGGAAAAGAGCCATTTTTTTCTTCACTTTTTCCATAAATTTGCGTTCATTCATTTCATTTCGTTTCTTTTGTTTCCTGTGAATTCTCTCTGCTTCAAGTTCAAACCCTAGAAAACACACCTTGCTCTTCTCAGCAATGGCTTCACCGTCTTCTCAACTGCCAACTCCAGCTTCACTCTCAGCTGAACATGAACTTCCTCCTCAGCTCATCCCTACTCGTAAGTCCGCCAATTTCTCGGATCTGTCTATTTGTTTTTCAATTTTGCAGCTTACGCTATGATTCTATGAATATGTTTGAATTTTTTTGTAGTTGTAGTTGTATCTGTAGGATTTTATGAGTATTTTTTTGTTGCTGTTGTAATTACTAATTGTATCTGATAGAATTGAATGGTTTTCTTATGTTGGTTTTCTTGCAGCAAATTATAAGAATCTATTGATACAGTTTACGCAGAGGGCAAACATTGCAATGCCGGAGTACCGATCGCATAACGAGGGAGCAAGCCATGCACCTGAGTTTAGATGCAGTGTGTTGGTAGATGGATTGGTTTTCACTTTGCCAATTACTTTCTTCCATGTAAGAGCTGCTGAGCAGGAAGTCTCCAGGGTTGCGTTGGAGTATCTGGTCAAGAAGATTAAAGACGAAGGGCGCTCGATTATTTCCAAGGTTTGTTTAATTGTTTCAATTCAATCGATAGTATTGTTAATTATCAGTTTCAGAAGATGCTTATTCTGTTGATTTTTGGGTTAATGTTGGTTGACAGTGGTATGATTGTTAGGTTTGTTGTTCTGTGGTGACTTTGTATTTGGTTGGCAAAGTAACTTGTGTCGGTGTTTTGTATCTAGAAGATTTTGTATTTATTTTTTGAACATAGAAGCAAGGATTTACAAAACGGTCGACAAAACGGTATTGACAAATGCCGATACTGATACTGTTATCACTGTTTTTATGTTAAAAAACAAATTGTCGTTAATTCACACCGTAACAACCGTGATTAGTGTCGTGACACTTATACCGGCAGAAATCCTGAAAGCCTTCATGCGACCGCGGCGCGATTGCAAACCTTTTTTAAAACCCTGCATAGAAGTATGTTTTCTTTATTCTTTCTAACGAAATTTCTCAATATCAAGATATTGAGAAAAAAAAAAGCATTCTCTGAAGAGCTGACATGTTTTTACTTATCTGTTGTTCATAGTTATTGCTTGCCAGGATGGAACTTGTCTGTTTGAATGGAGTTTATGCTCGAAATTAAAATAAATTTTGTTTGCCTGTTAATTTGTGGTTGGTTGTATGTCTCTCTTGTGACAACATTAAATTACACTCTTTCGTGGAATCAATGAGTAACAGCTAATATGAAATGTATGGGTTTTCCATAGAAAGATTTATAATATTTTGAAAAGAAGTATCTTTATTAGAATTTAATTTTGTTGCACATGATACTAGAGTTTCCATCATTGTTATTAATATCTGTTGGTGGTATTCTAGAGGTGGTATGTGATAAAATATATTGTTGCTGAATTTAGAGTAAGAAAATATTTTGTAGTCACTTTTTTCACTGAACTTCCACTTGTGGAAGTTATACTTTAAAATACTCCGATTTTATTGAATTTACCACACTTTTTTTCTCTTTTTTCTTGCTTCTTTTTCTTGCATACAACTTAGCATTACAAAGCCTTTATATAGGCTTGAAGGAAACTGAAAGAGAATACAATTAGTTGGTAATCAAGATGAGGACTCTTTGGTTCTCTCAATCATAATGATACAACTCTACCATAAATATAATTAATGACAATAATTATAAATTGTGATGATTACAATTCTCTCATAATGCTTACTAAAGATAGTGGTGGTTAGAACACATTAATTTTAACAATATCTTGTGCTTTTGTAAATAGGAAGTAATGACGGCTGGTGAAGTAGCATTCCTATAAATGATGGCTTAATTTGAATTTATTGCCTGTTTCAATTGGGCATGGTCTTGTATAGATGAATACTATTTTTTTAAGAATCTTTATCCGACTTCTTGTTGCTTTTGTATTTCAGAGTGTTACATTTTGCAAGGGAATGCTACATGAGTATGCTATAAAGCTCAATGTAAAACCACCTACCTACAACACTGTGGAGTATAAAAAGGAGTTTCCATATTTTGTATGTACTATGGATTTCAACTGTACAAGTTACATTGGAGAAGCAGCTAGAAGAAAAAGGGATGCGGAGGATTTAGCAGCTCGTGCCGCTATTCTTTCAATCCTAGGTATCCTTTTGATTCCTTTACAACAATTTTATAATAGACTTCTTAACTTAAGAGCAGGTATGCGGTTTCTTTACCGATCAAATATTTAATGCAGATAAGTCCGACTCGGGGATTATGCTGGTTCAGATGATCAAGGCAAAAGCTATGCTTTTAAAGTCTGTTCAATCAAAGACCTTGCAGCCCACTTGTGATAATGTAATTGTCTCGCCCATAGAAAAGACTGCACTTTCCCGTGAGCTTGTCCAGGGATTGACCGATGAAAACAAGGGCATTGCTGATCCTGGCCTAGTTGTTTCCACACATCAACAACCTGAGATGCCAAAACCTGAGCCAGCACCTGAAGCTGCAAAGTCTCCAAATGGTTCTCAGCAGCCAGACAGTGCACCTCCTGTTGATAATACTGTGAGTGCAAAAAAGCGGAGAAGGGACAATTACAAGGCTAATAAGAGGGCACGGATGGAAGCTGAGTAAGTATCTATTTGCTATTTCTTTTTGCTTCATTTGCTGTATTTTTTCTCAACTTTTTCAGTTACTTGTTTGATGTGTCCTATGACTTTGTAAATTTTACCCGCTGTTGCATGTTTGCCTTCTGATTATTTGATGTTCCATTTTGATGATATGCAGGTTAAAAGCATTATCTAGCGGCGAAGCCCATCCTCCTTCTGTAGCACAGTAACTAGATGGAAGTTTGATGGAATTCTTTTATTTATTTTCATGTTGTTCCTAGTTGATTTTTGATGGATGTCTGTGTTACTATGCTCGATGTTGCTAAAGTGCAACAAGTGAAGCTTATAAGAGGTTAACTGTCTTTTACTTTATGCTAAAGTACATAGCCTATTTGAGACATGTGCTATTTCAATTCCAAAAAGTACATAGTGAAATTTTTTGCTAATCAAACTAAACAAAATTCAATTGTGATATCACTAAAACTTGGTTATTACAATATTTAGTTACAATTGAATCAATTCCATGTGCAAAAAGCCTTTTGAAAAATTTGTTATTTATTTTTCTTTTAGATAAAAAACTAAAATATATATTTTTCAATGTTTGACTTTTCGAAAAGTAAGTCAAGAACATAACATCATCCAACCCTTTCCCCTACTCAACTTTTATGAAGCTACCATTGACATGGAAATGGACTGGATATCAATTTCCATAACTTTCAATATTGAGCTGCAAGTCAAATATATTATTATCCACAATTTATGTTTTATTAAAAATCCTTATATACAACAGTTGATGAACCCTTTCCTATGCACCATGCTTCAAAGGGAACTATTGAAGGCATTTCTTGACAATATCCATTAATATATACACTTCATGTGGTTACTCCTGCCATAATAAATGAATCGAGTTAAAACTTATTGCGTTTTTCGTTTTATGTAGAATATTATGATCTCGGTGATCCGCTCATAGAATGTCAATGTTGTAAGGCTTGAAGTGGTATCAAGAGAGGGTGAATAAAAATTATCATTCAGCAAATTCTAAATTTTTCTTGTGCAAATGACAAAGTTAAACTTCCATTCTTAAAATCACCCCTAGGTTCTCTCAAACCTCCTTTTGGATCAAGAATGATGCAAGGGGATTAGCAAATATTACCAAAGCTAGGGTTTTCCATTGAATACAACACAAAACTAGAAAGAAGATAAAAATGATGAATTAATTCTTGACTATTCATAAAACCAAAGTGGCTTAAATACACTCACAATGCAGTAGGATAAACTAAATGGGCTAGGCCCAAAGAAATAAATAACTATGCTGAACACAATATTAAATAATGTAGTACATAATCATTTAAATATATGGGCCTTTTAGTAGTGCGTTTGGGCTTGCTATCACTACTTCCGGGTCCACCAACAACCTTGTCCTCAAGGTTGGAGTTGAAAGAAGTTTGGGCCGGTTTGAAAGCGGAAGCCCATTTGGAGGAAACGACCACGGAAACATTGGAAGGGGCAGATGGATTAGGGTTAAGTGAAGAGGTGGCATTTGAAAGGCTTGCATGGGATACAGCTGTAGCGCATGGGGGACTGTTTGGAGCACGTGTTTCTGACCCAAGGGGACAAGTGGTCTTGGGAAGTGTTGTGTCACGTGAAGGGAGCAGACGGTTAGGTGAGTAGATGGACGGTGATGATGGGGTGGAAAGGGAATCCAAAGTTTTGGAGGGTGGGGATTGTATGAACGTTGGGACATTGGGACGTGTAGTTTTTTCTCTTTCATCAAGTGGAGTACTTGTTCCCAACACTTCAGAGTTCACTTTCATAATTTCCTTTTCTTTAGTTTCCAACTTCAAATCTGCAGTTTTCTCTCCTCTCTCAAAGTCATTTTCTTTTGGTTTCACCACTTCATTTGCCTCACCAGAAATACGTAAATCTTCTGAAATTCTTAACTCATCTGCATGCAAAGCTTCAATGGTTTGTGAAATCGGACGAAAATGGTCAGAGGGTTTGTCACCATGGTACGCCCTCAGTTGCGAAACGTGAATAACGGAGTGGATCTTTGAAGATGGTGGAAGCTCCAGATCATAAGCAACCGGTCCAATACGGCGACGAACCTTGAAGGGCCCGAAGTAGCGTTTGGATAGCTTTTGAGACCCACGACGGTGAACAGAGATTTGCCGATAAGGTTGAAGTCGAAGGAGGACCAGATCTCCTTCCTTAAAGGTACAGTGAACTCGTTTCTGATTACCTTGATCCATCATACGTTGTCTTGTGCGTTCTAAATTTATTTTCAAGGTGTTAAGAAGATTTTGTCTCTGTTGCAGGTTTAAGTTCAGATCTGGGACTGTGGTGAGGCCTTGGCGGTATTGAGGCACAGATGGAGGCTCTCGTTCGTAGAGTGCTTCAAACGGAGACATCTTTATTGCTGAATGATATGCTGTGTTGTGCCAATATTCTGCAAGATGTAGGTATTTAAACCGTTGACTTGGGTTTTCACTTGTAAAGCATCTTAAATATGCCTCTAAACATCTATTCGTAACTTCCGTTTGGCCGTCTGTTTCAGGGTGATAGGTGGAGCTAAACTTCAAGGTGGTACCTTGCACACGGAACAGTTCTTTCCAGAAGGAGCTCAAGAAAAGGGGGTCCCTGTCAGACACGATGGATCGAGGGATACCATGCAAGCGAGAGACCTCCGTTGAGAAGCGTCTGGCTAGATCGCGCGCAGTAAAGCTTGTTGGTAAAGCCAGGAGATGAACGTATTTTGTCAGTCTGTCACAAATGACCCAAATGGTGGTATGACCAAAGGAATAAGGTAAATGAGTTATAAAGTCCATAGAAAGTTCATCCCAGACCTGTGTTGGTATTTCAAGTGGCTGGAGTAACCCTTGCTTCTTCTTTGGCATGTACTTACTCTGTTGTCAGGTTTGACAATGTTTAACAAAGTGTTCAACATCCTTATAGATCCCTGGCCACATAAAGGACGTGGAGAGACGAGCTAGCGTAGGTTGAAGCCCTGAATGACCGGCAACAGGTGTTGAGTGGTACTTGTGAAGTATGGCATGGCGTAGCTCGGGTACTGAAGGTATGAAAATCTTTTCCTTGTAATACATAATGTCCTGTTTAAACTGAAATGGATTTTGCGCATCTGACTCTGATTTGACCTTGGCCACGAGGTCATGTCCTTCTTTTGTGGTTTTGTAGTAGTCTTTCAGCTGCGAAATAAGGAGAGGAATTGGAGAGGAGATTGAAAACATGAGAGCTTCTTCTTCTTGTTGAATACGGCTAAGAGCATCAGCCACTTGATTATTTTTGCTAGGTTTGTAAAATATATCAAAATGGAAACCTTGTAATTTCGCAGCCCATTTCTGTTGTTCTGGTGTCTGGATTGTTTGAACTAGCAGATTTTTTAGGCTTTTCTGGTCTGTATAGATGTGGAAATGTCGACCTATCAAATACTGACGCCATTTTTTGACTGATTCAGTGATTGCGTACATTTCCCGCACGTACACGGAGGAAGCTTTCATTCTGCTACATAGCTTTTTGCTGAAGAAAGCCAATGGATGCCCTTGTTGGGACAAAACGGCGCCAATTGCAAGAGCTGAAGCATCTATTTCCAGAACAAAGGTCTTGGAGAAATCAGGGAGGCGCAAGATTGGTGTTTCTGTCATTTTTTGTTTTAAAATTGTAAAAGCTGCTTCGGCAGATGTACTCCATGTAAACTTAGTGCAACGCAGTAAATCGGTGAGAGGAGCAGCGAGAGAGGCGTAATGACGTACAAAGCGTCTATAAAAGTCGGTGAGGCCTAAAAAACCCCTGAGAGTCGTGAGTGAACGTGGCGTAGGCCAATCCATAATTGCTTGAATCTTGGTAGGATCTGGGGTGACACCATCACTTGAAATGATATGACCTAAGTAATCAACATTAGGAACATCAAAGACACATTTGGATAATTTGGCATAAAATTGGTGAGACAAAAGCAACTCTAAAATCAATTTCAAGTGAAGAGCATGGTCTGAAATGCATGAACTGTAAATTAAAATGTCATCGTAAAAAACTAAAACAAACCGTCGTAGGAAAGGCCTTAACAAATCATTCATTGTAGATTGAAATGAACTAGGAGCATTAGTAAGCCCAAAGGGCATCACTAAAAACTCATAGTGTCCATCGAATGTTCTGAAAGCAGTTTTGTGTGTATCCTCTGGTGTAACCCTGATTTGGTGATAACCAGATCGAAGATCGATCTTAGAAAAAATAGTTGCTGATCCCAATTGATCAAAGATTTCATCAATGGTAGGAATAGGAAAACGGTCTCGAACAGTAACAACATTAAGTGCTCGGTAATCAACGCAAAATCTCCAACTACCATCTTTTTTGCGAACTAAGAGAACCGGTGAGGAATAAGGGCTTTGACTTGGTTTGATGATGCCTTCTTTAAGCATGTCTTGGATGATTGTTGTCATAGCATCTTTTTGGGAATGGGGGTATCTGTAGGGTTTAACATTAACAGGTGCAGTATTTGGTAAAATGGGGATGTGGTGGTCGTGGGGGCGAAAGACTGCAGCAAAGGATTTAATGATGGAGGATATTTGGTTTGGTAGGGATTTAGGTAAGGCTTCAATTGGATTTGTCTCAATGGTAGGAGGGTTGTGTTCAGGTTGAGAGGTGGGCTGGTACAGTAACAAGTGGATAGAGGCAATGGAATCTGTGTGGATAAGATGACAGATTTGGTTATAGGAAGAAGCTGAAGGAAGGGTTTTAGGATCACCAGTAATAGTGATATCATTGTTGTGGTAGGTGAAAGAGAGTTTAGGTATGGAAAAATCTGCCATGAGGGGTCCAAGAGTTCTTAACCATTCCATACCAAGAACAACATCAGCTCCTTCAATAGGAAGCAAGTGAAAGGGAATTGTAAATAAGTTATTTTGGAGGGTAATTGAAACTTGTGGGCAAAGGCCAGAACAAACTAATTTAGAACCATTGCCAACCATGACTGAAAAGTTTGGAATTGGTGTAGTGGGGAGTTTGAGATGGTGTGCAATACGCGGCTGCAGAATGTTGTGCGTGCTGCCTGTGTCAATCAAAATTATGACCGGTAGACCATAAATGACTCCACTAAATTTGAGTGTTTTAGGGGACAGCTGACCACAAGCTACTTAGGGGGATAGTTGAAAGTAGGTCTCTTCCGATTCTGATTCAATAATTGACTCTTCTATTGCCTGTGAGATATCTTGTATTGATGAGTCCTCATCATCAACCAATAGTAGCAAGAATTTTCCTGCAAAGCATTTGTGACCGGGGATGAATTTTTCATCGCAATTAAAACATAATCCTTGAGCGCGTCGCTCTTGAAGTTGAGCACTTGACAGGCGTCTGATGGGGAATTTGGGAGGTTGTTGTGGCAGAGTTGTTTTGGGGGGTGTGGTTGGCGGAACAGAAAGTTGGGAAGGTGGATTGGGTTTAGTATAAGGGCTGGAAAAGGGTTTTTGGGACTTAGGTTTGGATTCCCTTAATTTTGATTCAATAAGCTTAGACAGCCCAATGACTTGGGAAATTGAAGTGGGTTTGTGAATAGCAATTTCATTCTGGATTTCTGGAATCAGTCCAGAAATAAAACAATTAATATTGCATCAGGCGATAATCCCACAACTTGGTTACCCAATTTTTCAAAAGCAGCTTGGTATTCCACAACAGAATTAGTTTGTTTGAGTTTAAATAATTCTGCTTGGTGATTCGCAAAAGTAGAAGGTCCAAATCTCAATTCCAATGCTTTAGTAAATGAAACCCAATCTGTAAGTAATTCGTTATGATGCATCCACTTGAACCATCCTAAACCCTCTCCTTTCATATAAAAGGACATCATTGACAGCCTATTTTCAGGTGGTATGTTGTAAAAACTGAAGAATTGGTCTGCTTGGAATAACCACTCTAAAGGGTTGGATCCATCAAAGAGAGCTAGTTCTAATTTTGGAGTACGGAAAGGGGGTAAAGGAGGAATATTAGGGATATGGTTGTATTGGGTCTGGTGAGAAAAGGAGTTGGCATATTGTGTTTTTAAAGGTGGAATAGGCGGAATCTGGTTGTAAGGGGGAAAAATAGGATAAGTGGTTAGGATGAATGGGTAGGGTGGGGAAATATGTGTGGTTGGTGTGTGCGAAAATGTTGTAACATGAGGCTGGCCGAAAATGTGGGAAAAGGTAGCAGAGTGTCTTAAAGGTGTGTGTGTGGGTGAAATCACAGCAGAAATTGGGGAGGTTACCATGGGTATTGAAAGGGGTTGCGCTGTACCTGAAGAGCAAGCTGCTGTTGGAACAGTAGTAGCTGTAGATTGGGGATCTTTTTGTGACAGCAGCTTGTTGAGCGTAGCCCTGACCGATTCATAACGCGAATCCTCAATCTTCCTTTCATTCTCTAATCTGCTGTTGATTAAGCTGAGATTATGCTGGGTTTTATCTAGATCTGAGCGTACTAGATCAAATCTTTCATCTAGGTCAGAATGTATTTGATTGATTGCATTATCAATATGAAGATGGGATGTTTGAACAGCTTGTTCAACAATTTCTTGAGGGGTGGGTTGGGTTGGTTTGGGAGGGGCCATGAGTTAAAGATGAAAACACCAATGATGCAAGGGGATTAGCAAATATTACCAAAGCTAGGGTTTTCCATTGAATACAACACAAAACTAGAAATAAGATAAAAATGATGAATTAATTCTTGACTATTCATAAAACCAAAGTGGCTTAAATACACTCACAATGCAGTAGGATAAACTAAATGGGCTAGGCCCAAAGAAATAAATAACTATGCTGAACACAATATTAATTAATGTAGTACATAATCATTTAAATATATGGGCCTTTTAGTAGTGCGTTTGGGCTTGCTATCAAAGAATCCCCAACTACAAACCATCTTTGAGTACGACAACAAATATTGTATTCAAGAAGTTTTTCAAATATTTGATATTTAATATATTCCTTACCCTTTTATAATTATTTGTATATTGTAATGCTTACTATTTCTAAATAGGTGTTGCATTGTGTTATGGATGCTAATAACAATCTTGAAGATGCTACATTTTTTGATATTATCTGTTTAGTTTTTTTTTTCTTTTTTATCTATTTGTTTTTTTTTATATCTTGCACTATTTGATTTGTATTACTATATTCAACGTAGGCTTAAATAATGTTTTCGTCCCTGTAAATTGGCGAGTTTTTGGTTTTCGTCTTTGTATCTTTTTTTTTCGGTTTTAGTCCCTATATCTTACTTTTTGTTGGTGTTTAGTCCCTAATGCCAAAATCCGCAGGAAAATCCGAAGGTTTCCTCCGGGTTTTCCTAAAAACCAAAATCCGCAAGAAAATCAGCAGGAAAATCCGCAGGAAACCTCTGTAGGGACTAAACACCAACAAAAAGTAAGATATAGGGGCTAAAACCGGAAAAAAAAAGATACAAGGACGAAAACCAAAAACTCGCCAACTTACAGGGACGAAAACATTATTTAAGCCTTCAACATAATAAGCATAAAAAACAAAATTGTTCTATTTCAATATATTGTAATTTATAACTCCATTTCATTATAATTCAAGATTGTATAAATAGCATTTACCGGTGCAGACACACAGGTATTTTATTAATTATCGTATTTATAAAAACAAAAAAATATATACCAACAACTCTAACAAAAAAACATATACCCACAACCTCAACAATAGCGGAAGAGAATTTCTTTTTCCACCCTATACATTTCTTTCGCATCGTAAGATTTTCTAAATATGTCTCCTGTTTCTGAAAATATATCTTCAAACGCATCTTTTACACACTCAAGAAAAGTCATTCTGAGTGGCGCCCTATATATTGGGTTTGATATGTTTCGGAGATGCATATCCGGAACAAACCCGTAGTTACATATCCGGAAAAACACATTCAACACAAAATGAACTTTTCAAAATGCAATTGACATTCTTAACATAAAATAAGCATTACAATGATGATTTCAACATAAAATTAAATACTACATTTCAATATTCCGGTGGACGCTTGCACATCTCCAGGATATCTTCAATCGATCTTCGTATCATTGCTTCTTGTAGCCGTCATTTTTTTCTGGTGACGGGACCACCTTACCACATGATTGGTGCTACTTTCTGATTTCTGTATTTATCCTATGAAGTTAGAAAGGAAGGGGAAGATATCTTAAACTAACCTTGCACGCAAATGTTTTCTTTAACAAATGCTAAGAGATCGGGGTCTGGTTATACAAAGGGAAGCTATTAACACCTAGTGTATCTATGGTAATCCATAAGAACCTTCTTTTGCATGTATTTCTGTTAACTTGAATTGCTTTCTTGTGTTTATCTGCTGTGGATTAGGAAAGTTTCTCCTTTGGGAGAATTGAGGAAATGTTTTTTTTTTTTGTTTTCGAGTTTTCTGTTGTTTTTGGAAAGGTACCTGGACCTAAAGTTTTTTTATTTGTGTGCTCGCTAAGATTCCGCAATCTTATGCCTACGTATTCCCGTAAAGAGATTTGGGAAATCAGAGCAATCGTAGTTCCTCCTATTCTATGGGAGGAAAGATATTTTGGTGCTTGTTCAAAGCCCCAGATTGAAGCTATCAGAGTATTTGTGTCTTGTTTAAAGCCCAAGATTGAAGCTAAAGGCTGACTGAGAGAGAATTTGTCATCTCTAAAAGGAGATATCTCACCTATTCATCACAAATATTGAGGAATTGATTATAAGAGAAATTACTCTAACTGGGATATGTAGAATCCAGCAATGCCATAATTTCCTTTATAAGAGAGATGTCATGAAGGAAGAAGCTTTAACTCAGTGTAGAGCAATACCACTTTTTCCTTTATGAATCTTTCATACTAAGAGAGGGGCATTGGTTTGGATGTATGCAATCCAGAGGCTTGTCACTTACATCAGTTAGATGAAAGAGAGATTTTATCCAGGATAAAGGAGGGACACCAGCTTGGATTTTGAATCAATAAGTGTGCCACTTATAACAATTATCTTGTAAAAAGGTTTTGATTATTTGTTTTGATATGTGATGTACAGAGGATATATCTTCCTGTAGAGAGGACTCATGGTCTCATCTGAGGGGATGTTGGGTTTTGTGTGCCTTGTTCAAAGCCCAAGGTTGAAGCTGAAAGAAAATAACTCCTCTGGGGAGTGTTATATATGTCTTATACAAAGCCCAAGATTGAGGCTGACTAGGGAAATTCTTATATGAAGCCTAAGAGGAGGTTGTCTCTTGCTGAGGATTTATGGAAATCTAGGAGCAGGTCCAAATTGTATTGGGGAATCCAAAGGGATTTACTCTTGCTGGGAATCTGGGAAGAGTTGAATTACCAGATACCATGGGGCTCTGATTTCATTAGGGATTTGTTGATGGTCAATTGACCCTGGTTGGGATGTTTAAGGTGAAAGTTTAAACCTTGTTGGGGGGGGGGGGGGTCAGGAGAGTTTAAGGTGAGTTTGAAAACCTTAAAGGTTTTAACTCTTCTGGAGACTGGTGTATTGGTAGAGTGATCAGGGCTTTTCCTATGCTTTTAGGAAACTTGAGGGTCTCTGTGTGTTAAGTCCTAAGGAGACTATGATAAGTGAGACTTTCTAAGTCTATTTGAATGAAGCCTAAGAGGAGGCTGAGACTGTCCAAGTCTCTCAATAAGTGGTAGACTCTGGTGTAGAGATGGGTCCTTGTATGATGCCCAAGATGAGGTCGTTGGTTTAAGGGATGAAGATAAAACCTTAGAATGGTATGATGTTCTGGAAATTTGACTCTCCTGGGTTTTAGACTAGCAAAGATGACTAATTTCTATCTTATGCTTTTTAAGAAGCCTGTGGGTCCTTGTACTAAGACTAAGAGGAGGCTGGGGAACTTCTAAGAAGTCTGTTGATCCTTGTACTAAGCCCAAGAGGAGGATGGGGATACTTCTAGGAAACCTGTGGGTCCAAGCCTAAGAAGAGTTCAAGAAAGGTTTCACCGGGAATTAATCCTTTCTTTGTTGAACAATTCTAAGGTTTGAAAAAATTCAGGAGAGGTTTCACCGGGAATTAATGCTCTCTAGGGAAATGAATTTCTTGTACATATATACATTTCTAAGTTTTGACAGTCTTGAGAAAAGTTTCACCGGGAATAATGCCTTTCTCTGTTCCATATTGAATAAGCCCAAGAGGAGGCATACTTTATTGAGGGAATTTCCTATGAGGGAACTAGTTTTGACTAAGTTGAAAAAGTAACCTCTGGTTTGACCTATGTGTGGACCTAACTGCTGGGGAAACTCTAGAAAGATATGCACAAGTATATACAGATAAGTGTATTGAGAGGTATATAACAAATATGCATTAAATTGAAAAGATGTTGGGACTTATACTTTGAGAAGAGGCCCAAGTGTATGATGATTGATTGTATTGATTTGCAACTGTATGATTAGGGTTTTAAGAAATTGAAGGAAGTTTTGAGAAAACTTTTGGGTTTGAATTTGAATTAAAAGAAAATTGTTTGAAAAGAGAAGAATGTTTGGGGTTTATAACTCAAAGAGAGGCCCAAGTGGTCTAAGAGCAGTTTCACCGGGAATAATGCTCCTCTTAGTACCAGTTAAAAACAGACAGATGATTTTGAAAACAGAGGTATGGGGCTTACAACTCAAGGAGATGCCCATGTAAGTTGTTTATTGTTTAAAATAAATTTCATGTACAAAAGGTTGGGGCTTATACTCAAGGAGAGACCCAGATGACTTATTTTGAAAACAGGGATCGTACTGCAATACCGAAAGACGTTGTGGGACTTATACTATAGCAGAGGCCCAAAATTGATTTTGTACAAAGAGGGGTTGGGTCTTACACTCTATTAGAGGCCCAAAAGCGTTTGTGAAGAAAGAAAAATTGGGCTTATACTCAGGGAGAGACCCAAAATTTTATTTGACAGGCGACGATCGCGTCGTGATTTTGAATACCCCAGAGGGACTTATACAATGACTGAGACCCAAAAATTATTTATGTACAAAAAGGAATGGGTCTTACACTCTACAAAGAGGCCCAAAATTGTTTCAAATGAAGTTTGAAAAATTAAAATCAAGTGAAAACCCTAATTTTAATTAAAAATACAAATTTTCAAAGAAAATTAAATAAAAAATGATATAAAATATCAAATATATTTAAAAACAAGTTGTGAATTTTGAAAAATGTTTTGAAAAATCATGTTTTATTTATATGAAGGTGTGAAATTCATTTGAATTTGAAAAATCAAGAGGAAAATTTCATTAAAAATGTTTTAAAACAATTAAAATGAAATTCTTTACAAAAATTCAAAATAAATTAAATAAATAATATAATTTTTATTTTTTGTAGAATAAAATATTTTAACATTTTTGTGAATTTTGAAAAAAAGAATCAATAAAAAATGATTAAAAATCAAAGAGAAATTAAATTTTGAAATCAATTAATAAAAATAACAAAAATTCAAATATTCAAAAATTCAAAAAAGGCGCCAAGGTCACCTTCTTCTTCCTCGCACGAACCTCCATGGCCAGATTTGCAAAACCTCTTATATCTCTCTGATTACTAAATGGTTTTGACTTTTGTAAACATGAAAGTTGATCGTTTTTGAACAAGGATTCCAATGGTACCAATTAATTGCATTTATATTAAGTGTGGAGTGAGAAATCAAGTGATGAACACATGAACCCTAATTTCTGCAAGAACACTATGAAATCCTATACACGATAGCTACAAAGTAATTGATTGAGGGGAAACACTCTATACAAGTACAAAAACATGTTTGTAACTTGAAAACACATTTATGATGCATGGATTATAGAGTTTGAGAGTGTCAGGCTTACCTCTGCAAGAGGAAATCGAATCCTCAGTTGTAGGTGTTACAAAAGTGTTTCGATGATCTGGACATCTTCCTTGGACCTCAAGTAGTGTGTTGAGATGCTTGGAATTGATTGGAAAGACTTGGAACTTGTTGTGGTACCTCAACTGCAAATATGCCTAAGTTGAATTTTGAGCTTTATGATTCTGAGGTTACAGATGATGGAGAAGCGTTTGGATAGTTTCTATATGATGTATGTGTGGTGTTAGGATCATTGGTTATGGTGGAATCCTTCTCTATTTGAAAATTCGCATGTTACTTGCCAAAGAAGGAAATTCTGGTTTTGAAAGGAGATTTGGAGGAAAACATGAATTATGATGTTTTGGGGTGGTTTGATCAGTCACACATGACCTCTATTTATAGTAGAGGAAGTTTGTTTTGCAAGGAATAGTGATTGGGGGCTGGATCACCCTATTATCCAAAGGAATTTGTCATGTAGCCAAAGTCTCCTCTAGCCATTGACTTGAGTCAATCTTACAGGCCTATGGTCTTCTAATTCTTGGACTAATCTTGAATCATTTGTAATGTTATGAACTGATACATGCCATCTCTATGCATCCATTCAATGCTTCATGACAAAGTTGAAGTTTTTGGAAATGAATCTTGAATGCCACATGCCTAAGGGATGGGATTTTTGACTTGGTGGTCTTATGCTCAGATTCTTCATCCTTCATGTTGATATTGGACAGAAATACAATGATACAAGTGTCCAAAATTGGCTCAAGAAATCGTGGGATACAAGTCATGTACCAATGCTGTTGTGTAGACAGGGTGAAAAATGCCATTTTGGGAAGCTTATAACTCCTTGCTCAAGTTGAATCATGGGAGGCTCTTGTACTTTTTAGAAAGCTCCTATATCATACTTCAACTTTGATGTTTACCTTTGGTCTTGATTCATCTTGGATCATAATGAAAAATGGCCTCAAAGTTGGTAAAAATACAAAACAGATTCTGTCCAAAAATTTCGCTAAGTGTCCAAGTTCAAAAGTTTTGAAACCCTAACTTCATGGCTCTATAACTCAAAATCTAAGTTTTTTTTGGCTCATGGAGCACTGTGACACTTTTTTAGTGTGTAATGAGAGCTTTCATTTGAGATTTGGATGAAAGAAAATGGCTTTCTGGTTTGGGAGTTATGACCTTGCAAAGTTGGGAAAAATCACCCCTTTTTCATAACTTAGAGAAATTTCAAGTTTCTTAAGATTACCCCTTTTGCAAGTAACCTCAATTTTCTTGATTTTTCTTGATGTATGATGATCCAAACCATGAGTTAACATTGTTTTTTACTTAAGGGAACCATGTTTATCTAGAAATCTCAAAAGTCAAACTTGGTTTTTGGGCACAGTTGACTTTTTGTCAGATGAATTTCAAACTTCGTGATTCTCTATGAAATCAAGTTCTCGACCTAATTCAAACCTAATGTATGGATTCCATAGGTGTTTTAGAGTGTCTTGAATCATGTCCCACGGTTTGAGATCATGTCTTGGTTAAAAGTCAAAGGTAGGGTTGATTTTTTCTCAAAAACCCTAGTTTGTGGTCCAGATGAATTTGAATCTTTGTATTGCTCATGAACCAAGTTCTTTGTGTCAATTTGAACTTGTGAGAGGGTTAATATGATATATTTGATGTCTTCAAAACATTCCTTGAGGTCTTGTTCCAAAAGTCAACTTAGGGGTGAATTAGGCAATGAAACCCTAATTTTTGATTTTTGATGAATACATCCCCTGAGGCTATTTTGAACTCATGATTGAATCCATGAGGTCCCTTTGAGCTTCTTGAATCATGTTTTGATGTATTGACTCATTCCCAGATGAAAATTTCCCTCTGGAGGCCTTGGTCAATCAAAACCCTAATTTGGTGACACTGGTGATCTTGAGGCTTGATCAACTTGAAATGTTGCATTCTTATGCTTGATTCTTGATGTGGGAGACCTTTTGATCCTTCATGGATGTTTGAGGGGGCTTGGTAAGTTGAAGATCATGTCCATTCTTGATTGATCCTTTGTCTGAGTACTCTGAGAGGGTCCAAAACCTTAATTCTTGGTTGAGGTGAATGCTCAACAATCTTTGAGAGGATTGATCACAATGATGGGAAATATTGTGGTCAAAATTTAGGGTATGACACTTCCAAATCAAGTGAAACTTTCTCTTCGAAACCCAAATAGGTATCCCACACAGCCCTAACATCCGCTCGAGTCTTGAGGTCAAATTTGCTGAACACAATGTTCCCTTTGTTGTCTACCGAAGGTGAATGGTACTCGAGCTTCACAACACTTCGTTTGTATCTGTAAGGTAGGAGATAATAGATTTCGTCTAGGATATCTTTGAGGGAGGTGAGATCGGTGAGCTTGAACGTCCTCCTGGGTGTAGAGCCGCCAAAGTAGGAGACACTTGCGACATACGAACGAATGTTTATTTGTGACATTTGAGACATTTTGAGTTTATGTAAAGTATAACACAAGAACACCTAAATTTATATGAGACCTAGTTCAATATGGACTACTCATTGACATCTATATATATGGAAACACACCTTATTATCTTGTTCCGTAACCAATTAAAAAAAAGAAAAGAAAATAACCTTCCGGAGATGTATATCCGAAACATTCTCTGAACCATTTCCAAAACAGAACCATTTGACAAACAATCACATTAAGATGAAATATGAAACAAATATGCATAAAGACCAAATATGAATAATAAGTGAATATGTAACACTTCGTTTATATTGAGACACAATTATATACAATTATTTGTCTAATTGCACAAGAAATCAAAACGATTCGAAACATGTGTCGCCAGCTAAATCTATAGGTGGTACCCCCTTGGACTTTTGTGCATTCGATTCCTTTTCAGTGTTGTTCAATCTATCGAATTCTTGCATCCTTTCCATAAAATAATTCGGCCACGTCTCAGCATTTGCAGTTGAATGAGTCGTTTATTCCAGTGATGTAACTGGTATATGGCATCCCGATTTCAAGTAAACTTGAACAAAATGACTTAATTTTGAAAGCCATCCAATACACATAATATAATAATTTGAATTTAGAGATGGTGAGGTGCGCAATGGAAAAAAGGTTTCCAAAAATTGTAGCATGTCAGGTTAATGCACACCCTATTATAGCACATGCTATTAGATGACCCATATCAGGGAAGGTCATCCATTTTGCCTCTGGTACTGGACCGCTCAAGCAAGGAACAAGAGACTCATAAACCACATTGTATCTTTCTTTAGTTCAATACAACCATGTGTACGACTCTTTATACGTCTTCAACTCTTGGATAAGTTGATGTCGGACAAGCGTATGCATATCTTCTCCTTTTCCAAGTAAAGTCGAAACGGCCCGGTAACTGCAATTACCGTCCCCTTCAACATTGAGAATACACTTGATACATTTGTCCATAAAAACCGGAATCTCATCAATGAATGGAATCTTTAGTGGAAGTGGCGTCAGAGGTGGTTTGCTAATGCGGGCTCCTTTCACAACACTTTTATGAGATTTTGGAGTCGGTGAGTCAGGAAAAACTTTGTCAACATGTTCAAAGTATGAAGGAGATCGTGTAGTCGAGTTTTAATTTAGTGTAGAATTAATTTTCTTTGGAACACCTTTTGTTTTTATCGGTTGAGAAGGCGGTTTCATGTCGGTGGTTTCGGGATATGCAATCTTCCTCAATTGTTCTTTGATGTGTAGTTTCATGTTGTCATCGACCTTCAAAAATATCTCCTGTATCGCTTTCCATTCGGTCAAAATTGAGATATTCGATTTCTCGTCATCTATGCATCAATCATCATCGAACCTAAGTCTCTTCCAATGAGAGCAAACCTCGTCCATTCTTATTGGTTCACCAAGATTCACTTTTTTAGCAAGAGTACAAGCACACGGGAGACCATGTGTTTTCACAATAGTGCAACCACACTTTGCGCTATTGGAGCCTACATTATCAGCTTGTTTAGCTTAGTAAAAAATATAGTTCAAACCCACCCGAGAAATGTTACCGACCAACTGAGAATATAAAGTGTTGTCTTGAAATCGATGCTCCAAAATCGTGATTCTTCGACCAAATGTTGTTTGTATCTCATTATGTTGGTTTTGAATCATGTGGTTCACGGAGTCTTAGTCTCGACACAAATCCCCCTTGCTATTTCCCAACCAATTTTTCAAAGTAGCATGGGTCGACTCAACTCTGTTAGTAGTTATATTTTCAAGGTGTCTAACATTATCAGTCCACACGCAAACTATCTTTTCCTTCACCTGATTAAGAATGGTGCTTTCAACATATTTCAACAAAGCAGGATACTTTTTTTCACACACTTTCCAGAAATGAATGAAGAAATCACCATATGATTATTTTGTGGAAGAATTTATTATACGATTCCATGCATCCATTATTTTTTCCTCAATCACACCCGACTTCACCAATATTCCACCTTCGGACTCTACTTGTTTCGTCCCTACCGCAGGTTTAAACCAACTTCTCACATTTTTTTGTTATATGATACTTACAAAGTAATGCATAAGAAGAAGGAAATACCTTTTCAACTGCATTCATCAATGCGGTATCGCAGTCAGTAACAATAGCTTTAAACATCTCACCTTGATCATTCAATAGCGATTGACACATCTCTAATGCCCAAGTAAAATTGTCTTCTTTTTCACACTCTAGAAATGCAAAACCAACAGAGTATGTCTTCTCAGTTGAGGTAACACCAACCATATCAAATAATGAAAGTCGATACTTGTTGGTCTTGTAGGTAGAATCTAGTACGAGCACTGTCGGAAACATGTTGAACAAATTTATTGAATTAGGATGAGTTTGTTGAATGCCAAACATGCTTTAATTTGATCCATATTTATTGGCATTTTTCATCTCATTTGTTATGTTTTGTTGGATTTATTCCATGTTTCCATGCTATTCTTCAATTATTTTGCAAATACCTTTGGTTGCTTTGATTTGTGTGTTATTGTGCAAGAATTATGCATAAAACATCAAAGTGTAAGACACAAGTAAATGGACAAGGAAGCCAAAGGAAAGGAAGAAGATTCAGCATGTTCGCTAGGCAAACAACAAGAGAGGAACAACAACGAATGTTCGTTGGGAGAGCTCCTGGCGAAGCCCCAGCGAACCATCTCAGAATGATGACAATAAAAAAAGGGTACTACGTTCCCTGGGCGAACTTGAAGCTAATATTCATTGTGCAAGGTTGCAGCGAAGCCCCAGCGAACCATAAGTTCGTTGTGCGAACTTGTAGCGAAAAAGAACTTTGTGATTTCCTCAGGGGAAGTTTAACTATTCAGAGGCACTTCAGGTGCCATAAAGTGTGGTTCGCAAGGCGAAGAAAGCGTTCGCTGGGCAAACTTGGCAGACTTTAGTTGTACTATATAAGTACTTTTCATACTTTTTGGGGATCATAACCCCATTTTCACATAGAAACCTCATTTTTCAGCATTTCTTCACCAAAGAGTGATATTTTGCAAATAGAAGCTGGATTCACATCCGAGTTCGATTCTTCGACGTGGATGCTCATTCATATTCTCTCATTACTTGTAAAGCAAGCTACCATGGTTATGGGTAGCTAATTTCCTTTGTATCAAAGGTAGAGGTAGTCTACCTTAACTTTATGTATTTCTTTTGATTGGCCTAGCATGTGAACAAGTGATGATTAATATATAATGAATATTTTTGTTTTTAATGATCCATTCTTGTTTTATAAAACTCTAGACATAGATTTTATGGAACTTGACCTAAAATATTTGTCTATCGATTTATAGATTAGAGAGATCGGTCTATGGTTGATATTTGCTTTGTATTGAACTTAAGGCTTACTATATTGGTTGTTATATGGAGAGATCGTGTAGCGATGAATATGGTATTTCTCATGATGTCGCTCTAGAGATAGACAATATTGAGAGAATACATGATGATATTAATCGGATCCGACTTCACATACAAGATTGAAACAATACGTATAAGTTAGGGTAGATGAAAACTACTTTTGATATACTTTGTTAATAAAAAATTTCAGAATTTATAAGCTTTGCTACTAAAATCGTGACAATTTATGAAACAAACTGTGAAAACCCTTTTTCTTGAAACGATAAACTATTGAACGAAAAACATCCCATATCAGAACAATCCATATGGAGACGATAACAAACACCCCCTATATCTGTAAACTAACAAAATGGCACCGTTGCCATGGATTGTTGTTGATATTGCAAGCATTGCAATGGTTTATTGATTGTAAGATATTTGCATTGTGATCTCTTACTTCTGTTTATTTTTCTTGTTCTATTTAATTTGTTTGGTTAAGTGTGCAGATTCTGTTTGCGTAAGGGAGTGTACCTGCGGACCAACTTCTTTTCGATCATGAGATTGAAAGAACCGTGCGGAAGCTCAATAGCAGAACTAGACGGAGAAGGAAAGTTGCCAAAGAAAGGAAAGAGCACAGAGAAACTTCTTTATCTATACCCATTATTACGCCAAACATGGCAAATCCACCACCACCACCACCCCCTACTTCAACCTCATGTGTTAACAGTCCAAGACACAACACTCAGTTTGAACGTAATGCCAATAAAGGAAGTTATTCTGAGATGAAGACAAGAATCCTAGCTCTTTTATATGCAAATCCCTTTGCGGGGATGGACCATGAGGATCCGTTTACACATCTCATGAAGTTTTACGAGATAGCGGGTGCAATTGGAGCTCCAAAAGTCGAAGAGGAACCTTTGTTCAAAAGACTATTCCCGCATTCCTTAATTGGGAAGGCGAAGGAATGGTGTCTTGACCAATATACTCTTGTGATGACGGATTGGAACGTATTGGAGGAGAAGTTTCTTAAACGATTATTCCCCCACAATCGGTTTATGGAGGCCAAGACATCGATTTCGGTATTTGCGCAAGAAGGAAGCAAATATCTCAACGAAGCTTGGGAGAGATTCAAATTTATGTTGAGAAAGTGCAAGGGCCATGGTTTTGATGACTTGACTTAAGTGCACATATTCCGCAACAGACTTCAACCCGTTCATAAAACTCTTTTGGATGCTACGGCGGGTGGTTCTCTAATGTCACAAAGCGCGGAAGATACAGTGTCCATCATTGATAGGATGACACTAAATGATCATCAAGGTCAACACAACAATGGTACTTCACAAAGAAAGTTGAGAATTATCGAGTTGGGAATGAATGATGTTATTCTTGCTCAAAATAAATTACTCTCGCAGTAAGTGGAATTGTTGACAAAGCAAATGTCGAAGCTTCCACAACAAATCAAAGAGATACAAGAAGTTCCCAACAAAAATCAACATGTAGTAAGTTGTGAAATTTGCAAAGGTGATCATCCTACCGACTATTGTCCATCATTCGTTGGAGAAGCCAACTATGCGGGAAACCAAAATCAAGGCTATTAACCAATACCACCGTATCAAAGCAATAACCAAGGCTACCAACCGAGAGGTAATATCCAAGGTTACCAACAAGGGTGGCGGCAAGAACCGGGATCTTCTAACCGTTAACCTTACCAAAGTTGCAACCAACCGCAAAAAAACCAAGGTGGAAGCTCAGAGATTGAGGAAACTTTTAACCAATTCATGCAAATGTCTATCTCCACTCAAAAGAGTACGGATGCAGCAATTCAGAACCTTGAAACTCAAGTTGGATAATTGTCCAAGCAATTAGCCGACCAACATAAAGAAACCTTTCCGGATAATACTCAAGTGAATCCGAAGGAATCTTGCAAAGCCATCTTTACTAGGAGTGGGAGAACAATTGGTGTAGGAGTTGATAAAAATGTTGAAGTTGAAAATGAGGATGAAATTGTGGAAGAAGTTGAAAAAAAAGAATGATAAAGAGTTAGTTGAAAAGGAGGATGTAGAAAAGAAGTTGAAAGAGGAGAAGAAGAAAAAAAGTAAAAAAGGAAAGGAGTATGATAGTGAAGTTCCAATGAAAAAGTTGCCATATCCAAATGCTCCTACGAAAAAAGACAATGAGAAGCATTATGCTAGATACTTGGACATATTTAGCCAGTTGCAAATAACCATTCCATTTTCCGAGGCTCTAGAGAAAATGCCAAAGTATGCAAAATTCATGAAGGACATACTTACAAAGAAGAAGATGTATACAGATAAAGAAACCATTGGCTCAATGCAAACTATAGTGCTATCGTCCAAAGCATTCTTCTGCGGAAGGAAGGAGACCCGAGAAGAATAGCTCTACCTATAACTATAGGTAGTGATTTCAAATGCAAGGCTTTGGTTGATATGGGTGCTAGTATTAATTTGATTCCTTTATCCATGGTCAAAAGACTCAAGAACATGGAGATGAAATCAACCAACATGACTTTGCAACTAGAGGACAAGTCAAGGACTCGTCCTCATAGTGTTATTGAAGACGTGTTATTGAAAGTCGACAAATTTTTATTTCCGGTTGATTTCATAGTCTTGGACATGGAAGAAGATGAGGATACACCAATAATCATTGGAAGACCCTTCATGAAGACTGCTAGGATGTTAATTGATGTTGATGAAGGTATAATGAAGGTGAAGACTAATGATGAAGAAGTGTGCTTTACACTTTTCAAAGGTGTGGCGTATTTAAATCAATTGGAGGATGATGATCATGTGAGAAAGGAAGATGCTTGAGCAGCGATGATGAAAAAGAAGGACGAAGATGCAAGATTGAAACAATGTTCAAAAAGAAGGATGAAGAGGTCAAAGAGGCCATGATGAAGTCATGTTGGAATTTTTCTTTCTTAAGGAAAAGTGGACCAAAAACTGGTTATGACAATGATTAAGGATTTTTTGTGTTAGTGGTTTCATCCGAAAGCTAATTCAAGTGCTTTTAGTTCCGAGGTTTCAACCGTCGGACCGTTGAGCTAAAATGGTGTTAAACAAAGCGCTAGTTGGGAGGCACCCCAACATTGTAAGTACCCTTTCACCTTTAATGCTTTTGTAGTGTTAAATTATTATAGGAAGTCTTGTGGTAGAGTAAGAAGAAAATAATTTTTTTTTTTAAAAACTTGTCTCATTCGCCTTGAGTTCACTGGGTGAACCTGGGGCGAATGCTCGCTGGAAGTTCGATGTGTGAAATGAGCGAGACAGAACAAAATATCACTTTTTCTGCCACATCAATTAAGTTATTTTATTTGGTGGGACAAAATTCGTGGGCCCAATGTCTTTTTGCTGGATTTTGTGGGGCAAACCTTTCCCCACTTCCCCTTTTTCCTTTTCCTTTCCTTGTGTCTCTGTCACTTTACAAGCACACAACACACATCCTCTTGTCTGTCTCACCCGTACCTTTGAAAGTGAAGAAATTTTTCCCAAGTTTCAAGTTCAATCTCCATTCTCTCTATCCACTTCATTACAGGTTTGATGTTTATTATTTACTCATTGTTCTTTTAAGAAGCATGTGGTTAGGGTTATCTGATCAATTTTGGAAAATTTCTTCTTGGCTTGGTAAATCTGTTATGCATGTGAAATTTCCATTGGTTTGCATTGCTATACTTGTTTGGGTACTAAGCTGTAATAATTTTTGAGAGTTTGAGATGTTCTTGCTTAGGTTAAGTTGAAATTAGGTTGAATTATTTTAAGAACTTTGAATATTTACATGAGCAATGTGGCTTGGGGGTTGTTGTTTACTTGATACTCATTCTAAAACTAGATAACACTAATTGAATGGTAGAAATTATATTGTTGTTGTGTTGAGATTGAATAGGAAGAACCTGGAATTTTTCAAATTCGCAGGGTTCACTTAAGTTTGTTGGACAAACCTGGAGCGAGTGTTCGCTGGGTTCTCACTGGGCGAACCCAAGGCGAACATGACAACAATTTTAATTTTTAAACTGTGCTATGATTTCTTGTTCTGATCCTTTGCGCCTTGCTTTGTAACTAATGTGTCATATGTCTTTTTGCTGGTTATGTTTGGTGTTGTGCAGATGACACCTCCAAGAACAACTCCTTCCAAGAAAAGAAAGGTCGGAAGCTCCTCCTGTCCGCAACCAATCTCATATGACACCGAGCGGTTCAAAGGAGCAAAGCAAGCCACTAGATATGTTGCTCTAGAGAGAAGGAGCATCTTTGCAGAGAAGGTGTTTAATACTAATCCCCAAGGCTCCTACCGGGCGGTCGCCGCGATTCTTCATGAGAAAAAGTGGGGCAAGCTAATTACCCCATGTGATAGTTATAACGTGGAACTTGTGAGAGAGTTCTACGCTAATGCCCTTCTGGACGATAATGATGTTTTTTCTTGGACTACACAAGTTTACGAAAGAGAGGTGAAGTTTGATAGGAATACTATTAACCATGTGTTGGGTAGACCTCTTACCTTGGGGGAGGATGAATTGGATGAGTATCATAGGACTTAAGGGCTGAATAGAGATATTGAGGAGATTTCTGGTGCCTTGTTAAGGGAAGGAAAATTGGTGGAACTGAACCCATATAGGGATCCAAGGAGATATCACAGGGAGGATATGCGTCCTCTAGCACAAATGGTGCTACTCTTGGTCTTAACGAACATTAGGCCAAGGAAGCATACCTCCACTATACCAATTCCAGTTGCTCACTTAATCTACATCATCTTGATTAATACACAAATTATTGTGGCTCAGACTATTGCTGAGGAGATGCGTGTAGTGGCAGAAAGCGATACCAAACCAGGGGCGCGAGCTAATTGCCCTTTGGTTTTCCATGCTTGATCATGGCTTTATAGGCGCATTGGAAGGTGAAGTTACCCTCCCGCCGCCAGGTTACCATTCCGGCTGCAATTGATGACAATTATGTGGATAAGTTTTGCAGGCCCAAGAGCATGAGAGGAGGACAGACTTCTGGTGCTGGTGCAAATACGGGTTCAGGAGCAGGAGAGGCTTCTGGTTCTGGAGTTGCAGGCTCTCAGAGCTTTGACCAGTTTCAGAGAGAGATCTGCAACTACAACTGGGATTGGATGGCGGCTACTCAGTGTGCCATGATTGACATACATGATTTTATGCAGGTTTTACAGCTACAATACCGTGAGCCTTCGGTGGAACGATCAATCATGACTAGGGAGCAGTTCCTAGCTCATGCTGGTTGGCCTGAGGCCAGGCCATTCTTTGGAGAAGGGGCGGGTGTAGATGATAATGATGAGTCTAATGACGCTGAGGAGGCTGGTGATGATGAGGCTGGTACTGATGCTGGTTCTGGATCTGGTGAGGAGGTTGATTTGTATGAAGATAAGACCGAGTCCGATGAGGACTAGTTTTTTATTTATTTTTATGTTTTGAGCAAGATCTTAGGCTACTTCCTTTGGTTGCTACAAAGTAAAGTTTTATGTTTAGCTTAGATCATTGCTATATTTTATTTTGATCGTATTCTCTTTGGTGTTGTACAATATCCACTTTACGGATTATTTTGGATAACGTATGTATGTACCACTTTTGGGTACTCTTACTTTTGTTGGTGCTTGGCACCATAGCATTTTTGTGTTATATCATTTGAATTCTTCAGTTAATGAATGTTTAACTTTCGTTTTTTATGTCATTTAGAGTTGAATTCTTCAGTTTAGGAATGTTCAACTCTATTGTTTTATGGTTGTTGGTAGCTTGTTTTGAATTTAATGTTTTTTTCTTTGGTGATTGAATGTGAGAACTTCTAGATTGGTTGCTATTTGCTAAAATCCAATGAAGATTCTCCCAAGTTTGGATGGTGATGATAGTATTTGAACATGTAAATGCAAGCAAGGTACATGGTTACCTATTTCTAGGATGCTAGAATGTTTAAGAATTTTTTTCTTGATGCAAATGTATTTTTATTTCATTTTTTAACTTTGTTTGAATGTTTGTTTCACTTAGGTTCCAATAGCCACAAATTTGTGAGAAATCTCCATTGTTTACTATATGCATAGGATGACTGATAAACTTTGTTAAATACATTTGATTCATGCTTAATATTGTGATTATTTTAATTTTGTGGAAGCATTAGAAATGATCAAGACATTTGTTGATATTGAGCACAACCATGTCCCAAAAAAGTAACTTACCCGTGAGTAGTGAGAATTTGCTAACCCCTTTGAGCTTAATAGTTTAGATTCTAATTTAGTGATGAACTTGGTGTTTGTACATAAATTAAAAGTTAGTTCATCATTGAATTTTGTGGGATTCTAAAAAAAATTCTTGAACCTTTGAACAATTGTTTAAATTGATTTCCTTGTCATAAAAATCAAGGAGAATTCACTTGGGGAGAGTGAAAAGAAAATTGGTAGGTTACTAAAAAATTTCAAACAAACATTAAAAAGAAAATTGTGAATATGAATGTGAAAAAGAAAAAGAAAAAGCATGCTTGTTTGAATGAAAAAAATAGAAAATGAATAATGTGCATAAAGGAAGTTTGGAAGGGGGAACAATTGAGAAAAGAAAGTGTTGGATGAAGTTGTAGTGTGTACATAACCTTTTATAGTGAATGTTTCTTTTGCATTGGCAACTTTGAATCCATGGCCTTAGAAATGTCCCTTTGTTGTGAACCTAACCAAGCTACAACCTTTAAAGACCTTAGAGATCTTCTTGCTTCCATGAATTCGTTGTTGATTGATTAGATGAATGTATGAATTGGATTGTATTTGCATTGTTTGTCAGGTGAGTGAAATGGCCCTGCAGTTGCAAACGTGTTAATTTCTTTATTCTTATTCGAAGAGGAATGTTAGAGTGATTCAAGCATGAGAATTTAGTTGTTATTTGAAACATTGCATGATATTTGTTTAAGAACTAAATTCTTTTTCAGTGTTCGATTCTAGGAAGTGGTGAACATTGCTTGAGCCATAAATCCATTCTTAGTTGAATTAAATGATTGAGAAAATCCTCTTGTTTTCAATGAGAGGCATACTTTGCTTCAGGACAAGCAAATATCTAGTTGGGGAGAGTTTGTTGAATGACAAACATGTTTTAATTTGATCCATATTTATTGACATTTTTCATCTCATTTGTTATGTTTTGTTGGATTTATTCCATGTTTCCATGCTATTCTTCAATTATTTTGCAAACACTTTTGGTTGCTTTGATTTGTGTGTTATTGTGTAGTAATTAGGCATAAAACATAAAAGTGTAAGACACAAGTAAATGAACAAGGAAACCAAAGGAAAAGAAGAAGATTCAGCATGTTCGCTTGGCGAACTACAAGCGAGCAACAACAACGAATGTTCGTTGTGCGAGCTTTTGGCAAAGCCCCAACGAACCATCTCAGAATGATGCCAGTAAGAAAAGGGCACTAAGTTCGCTGGGCGAACTTGAAGCGAATATTCGCTGGGAAAGGTTGCAGCGAAGCCCCAACGAATCATCCCAGATTTGAGGCAGTAACTAAATGACCATATGTTCACTATGCGAACTTGTAGCGAAGAAGCTCGCTGGGTGAAGAAGTGTTTGTACAACAAACTTTGTGATTTCCTCAAGGGCGGTTTAACTATTTAGAGGTACTTCAGGTGTCATAAAGTGAGGTTCGCTGGGCAAAGAAAGCGTTCTCTAGGCGAACTTGGCAGACTTTAGTTGTGCTATATAAGTACTTTTCACACTTTTTGGGGATCATAACTCTATTTCACATAAAAACCTCATTTTTCAGCATTTCTTCACCAAAGAGTGATATTTTGCAAATAGAAGCTGGATTCGCATCCAAGTTCGATTCTTCGACGTGGATGCTCATTCATCTTCTCTCATTACTTGTAAAGCAAGCTACCATGGTTATGGGTAGCTAATTTCCTTTGTATCAAAGGTAGAGGTAGTCTACCTTAGCTTTATGTATTTCTTTTGATTGGCCTTATATGTGAACAAGTGATGATTAATATATGATGAATATTTTTGTTCTTAATGATCCATTCTTATTTTGTAAAACTCTAGACATAGATTTTATGGAACTTGACCTAAAATATTCATCTATCAATTTATAGATTGGAGAGATCGGTCTATGGTTGATATTTTCTTTGTATTGAACTTAAAACTTACTATATTGGTTGTTATATGGAGTGATCGTGTAGCGATGAATACGGTATTTCTCATGATACCGCTCTAGAGATAGACAATATTGAGAGAATACACGGTGATATTAATCGGATCCGACTTCACATGCATGATTGAAAGAATACGCATAAGTTAGGGTAGATGAAAACTACTTTTGATATACTTTGTTAATCAAACACTTTAGAATTTATAATCTTTGCTACTAAACTCGTGACAATTTATGAAACAAACTGTGAAAACCCATTTTCTTGAAACTGTAAACTATTGAACGGAAAACATCCAATATCAAAACAACCCCTGTGGAGATGATAACAAAAACCCCTTATATATACAAACTAATAAAGTCCAAAAAAATCTCTAACCGTAACTCCACCGTCGCAAGTTCGGTACCGGGACGCGTAACTGTTATCGTCCAACAGTTTCAACAGTTGTTGCATCTCAGTTCTATCTCCCCTAATCGCCTTGTTAGTGAGGTACCGAATGTTATACACTAGCTTGATATTTGATATATTGTCGGGTTGCTTCCGTTTCAATGTTGTAAGTATATTTTTCGGTTGAACAAGATTCAAGGTCATGTCACTAATACATTCCTTCTCTTCCGGCTTGAGCCGACATACACTCTGATGACCTACCAATTTTAAGCACAAATCATGGTTATGCAAACCACAAATTGAAGGTTTAGAAACACAAGAAATGGGGGTTTGAATTGGGTTTCACATTTCGTCCCCTTTTGCGGAATTAAAATTAATAACGTTAACAAGTAAATAAAAATAAATGAACACAATTATTTTTATCCTGGTTCACTGTTAATGAAGCTACTCCAGTCCACCCCTCAAGGTGATTTCGTTTTATCACAAGGACTTAATGCACTAATCATCAAAATGATTACAACCACAATGGATACCATCCATTGCCTTCTTGAGAATCCTGGCTTCACTCGCCTCTCAAGGAATCAACCTCCAAGCCGTTCAACAACGACCTGGCCCTCTCAAGCATTCTGGTCTTCACTCGACCGCTCAAGGAACAACATCCACTAAGTTGTTAGAAACACGCTTAGTCATCTCAAGCATTCTGGTCATCACTCTACCGCTCAAGGAACATCACCTTTTTCAAGGATTTTCTTGTGCACTATATATGCTTCTTACAAGCTGATTACACAGATGAAGTACAATAACACCTAAGTGTTTCTAGCAAGATATGAGCAACAACTCCTTGTTTTCTTATACAGAAACTATCTAAAAATGAATCTCTAAGAGATTATAAAGCAAACTAGTTCTGTATTGCTTAAAAGCTTTCTTATTGAGCACTATAACTTCTTATCATGAGATTTAAGCTTCTTTATGATGTACTCCTTCTTGAGTAGGTAATGCTTCTTCCAGCTTAACTATCAAGATCAACTAAGTTACTATGCGTAACTTATTTATGTTTCACTTGATAAGTTTCACATGGCTTTGGCATGTTGCATCATTGTACATTTTTCATCATTATGCTTCAGCTTCTTCTTCATTGAGCATTCTTCATTTAAGCTTCAGCTTGCACCATCTTGTATACTCCTTTCTTGAGCTTCAATGATTTTTCCAATTTAACCATCAAGTTCAACTAAGCTATTATGCTTCACTTATTGATGTCTCACTTGAGTAGTTTCATATGGTGTTAGCATGATTATTGTTTGTGCACACTTTGTAGTAGCAGCTTCATCTTTGTTTACTACTTGTTGATTGTTTGCTGTGTTGAATAATAATCCTTTAGTATGAACAACAACCAACAAACTTTTTATCTATCTCTCTTATGATCAGCGGTTGTATCAAGTAATGAGTAACATTTCTTCAAGCTTCCAAGTCTTCAATTTATAGAGCAGGAGAGAATAGATACGTTGAGGGGTATTCTTGGAAACATATTCCAACAACAATATCCCAACATTAACATGAATGAATTGTCAACATCACTGTACAAAATGTTGTTCTTGCGCCACCCTATCGAGGTAGAGGTCACTGAGTTTTAGTACTATTATATTCATCTTAAAACCATTCTAATCTTCAGTCTTCTAGAATCTTCAGAGGCTTCAGATATTAACTTGATGAAGTGTGTTGTAGAAGAGTCATTCTTGTGTAATCTTCAGAACCACAATCTTCAGAATTCCAGATCTTTGTTCAACATAACTATCTTGAGAATCTTCAGCACTTGGTTTCTTAGAAGCATTATCTTCAGAGTCTTCAGAACTTGTTCCTTCTGAACCTTGTCTTCAAAATCTTCAGATTCATTAAGCACGTTCTTGTCTTCAGAGTCATCAGCACTTCGTTCAATCAGAACCTTGTCTTCAGAAACTCTTTAGAACTTGATATTCATAAATTATGTCTTCAGAATCTTTAGAGCTTTGTTCACCTGAACCACGTCTTCAGAATCTTCAAAACTTGTAACATTAGAAGCGCATCACATTAGAAAGCCTTGTAGGCCTATCTCATAAAGTCTCAATTAGAATGTCCTGAACTAACGTTCATTAGAACCATTGTATTAGAAACATTCATAAATCTTGACTTTATCTTGTACACACATATGTTTTCTTCCAGAGTGTTGATAACAAAGTCTGATGACGTCACACGCCTTCTTATCAGAGTCAGAATCATAATGACAACAACCACACACTAGACAGAAACCATATCATACATAATTGTTCTCTTAGATAACATGTGGAGTTATCATTAAAACTCAAAGGGCAGATGTAGAACCAAACCTTGTTCTTACACAAATGACATTAAATCTCCTTTTCTTGTTAGCCAACATGTAACCACGAATCTTAAACGGACACTCACATTTTCTACTACCCGTGTCGTCTTTTTTCAATCTCCGGATAAGAGTTCGATATCTCCCACTTCTTTCGCACAACATTGTCACAAAGGCGCATCTTCTATCTGAGCCATTATTTGAAATTCCAATAACCACACCAAATCCAAGTCTAGATGCCTCCATAGGAATCCATTCAAGCATGTTATCATGATTTTGAAACTCTTGCTTGTTGTTAAAGTCGCTGCCAACATCTATCGCCTTCACAACAACCCCTTGAACATTGGGAGAAACATCTTGAGGAGAAACTACTTGTTTTGGGAAAACATCAGGGAGCACCATATCTATTGGAAATAATTAAAACAATAACAATACATTAATTAATATACTGCTGCAGAAGGGGTTGGAAAATGAACATAGAAACATTTCGGAAATGTATCTCCGGACAAGTTCATCTCTTATACGTTCTTGAGATACATCTCTAGACACAACATAATTTTTTTCAACAAAAATAGATGATTAATGTGAGCAATGTAGATGAAAATGAACAATTTTTACATGAAATTCTATCTTCTTTTGGTCCCTATGATATGTTGAACCAAAAGGATGAAGATTTGGAGTAAAAAAATCGATTGAGAATGAAGGGTTTTTAGAGTGAGGGTTTGAGTTTAAAATGAAGAAGGACAACAATAGGGGACTGATCATGCAGTTGGAAACTATATCAGATAGTCCCGGAGATACATCTCTAAAAAATCCTGACATGCAAAGGTGGAAGAAAAATTCAAATTGTCGTCCGCAATTTCAGATATATATCTCTGGAATATTCACTAAACTGAACATTTTAAATGTTTTCTCCAAACTGTTTCGAAGATATATCTCCGAAATAAAACTATACCAAATGCATGGGGCGCCACTCATATTGACCTTTGTCGGGTCTGCATAGGGTGCTTCCGAAAATATATCTCCAGAAATAGAGGGCATAATAAAAAATCCACAGGATGTGATAGAAATATATAAGGAGGAAAAAGAAATTCTCTAGCTTAAGCATCCAAAGACTGATCTTGACGGCTGATTAGAACCTGAAGTTAGCTAGAGATGACGTCTGCGATGCTGGGTGTGAAAGATGAGGAGGAGTTGTACGTGCAAGGCACTCCAATGCTAAAGTTAGAATCAGGAGGAAGATTTAGAATACCTGACCCTCTCAAATGAAAGGGTTTTTATAGTGCCCCCAGCGCTTGGCCATTGGTCCCTATTTTTGGGACGAGATAACCGTTTCCCAAAGAATAGGTAGCTACCAGAAACTAGCCGTTGGGACGGGCCGAGGTGCCCAAAACTAGTCGTTGCCACAGGAAGAGGCGTAGTTGCGGGCACGGGCGTCCTGACTGTTTCTGGATGGTGGAACCGTGCGTGACGGGCAGGAACTACCGAGGAAGGGCAGTTGACCCTTGGGATCACCCGACCCGCCTTGCCCGGTAGAGGGGCAGAAAGGTAAATGTTGCCCAATATTGGCTGAACTTAGGCAATTGGGTCGTTCTGGGAGCAGAAGTGGATTGGGCCATGCCTAGTCATTGGCCCAGTCTAGAACAGGAGCCCCCCAAGTCGTTGCTCCTGAACATGGTAGCGATGACTTAAGGGTAGTCCGTAGTCCTAGGGAAGTCCATAAATGATTGTCGCCTGTCGACGAGATGAGGATGACTCATGGTGCCCAAGGGGGGACTGTGCCCGCAAGAGATGTAACGTTGTTTGGCGTTCCCGATATACGGGGAGCCCAATGGTTGATGTGATCTGAAGAGGTGAAATGCCACGTGTGCCTCGAGCCATGTGTTGTATTTAATGTGTCATGATGGCTAGGCTAGGGTCACGATGATGCCTCTAACCGCGCGTGTTCGTGCACGTGCCCATAGGTTGTCTATAAATAGAAGAAGAAGCTACTCATTTACACTTTTTGCTTCTCTTTCTCTCCTCCTTCGCTCTTCTGCTCTTCCTTCTGCCGTCTACCGCCATTATCTGCCATTCAGCCACCGTACAAGCACTGGCTAGAACTTCGTCGACCCTCTAACTTCTTCTTCTACCACGTAAGTTGCTTGAATCTGAACTCTGATATGTGCATTTATGTTTTCTGTTTCCTTAGAATTCATGCGGTTAGGGTGGAATTAGGTAGTGTAGGAGCAGTTTCCGGTGACTGTTGGTGGCATGCGGTGGTTTGGCCATTTTCTGCCGCTGCTGGGGTCGCCAGACCTTTAGGAACTTAGGCATTTAGGTTGATTCTGACGCCATTGCGACGACGAGAGCATTTGTCACCGACGGAGCTCATGAATATTCCGGTGTACTCATGAGTTTTTCGGCAGATTCATGAGTTTTCCGGTAGGCCTTCAAATGATATTCTGGGTAGCGAACCGGGGAGGATCTCCCCGTGTGCGTTAGAGGGGTATCACTGGGCATCTCCTCGAGCTATAGTTGTGCCATTTGAGTAGGGCTTAGGTCGGGGACGTCGTCCTCGTGCCTCTGCACGCCCTTTCACTTGACTAGCGGTGGAAGGGTGGATTTGATTTTGTCATCAAATTCACTTTTGTCCTCTGCATTTTAGGTAAAGGAGATGGCTCGGGAAACTGAGGATGAAATTCTTAGAGATTTATCTGAGGAGAGCTCCTCAGAAGATAGTGATACCGAAGACACCACTGCTCCCCGCGATGCTGACGAGACCCCTCCCTTGAGGACTTCTGCGGAAGAGTGGTCTATCGTGAAACTTGTGGAGCATGCCTCCTTCTTTGCCTAATACACCAGAGATGCTTTTTACGATCGTGGGGCTGAGGGGGAGTGAAAGGTCCATTTCCCTGGAGAGGACGACCGTATTTTCCCAGACTACGGGGAAAGGTTCCCAATGTACGAATATGTCTTCAAGGAGATAGGGCTGAGGTTGCCCTTCACTGATTTTCAGAGGTCGATTTTCGTGCATTTAGATCTGGCCTTTTGTAGCTGCATCCTAATTCCATAGCCTTCATTCGGGCATTTGAACTGACGTGCGACTTCCTGGATATATCAGCTACCCTCCCCCTATTCTTTACAGTCTTCCACCTCCAGTGACAAGTCTCTGGAAGGAAGTTCGGATGGGTCTCCCTGAAGCAGGGGAGGAAGTTGTTTAAACCCTTTTTTGAGTCCATTAGGACCTTTAAGGACAGGTACTATATTATTGAGCCTGTGTCGCCGAGGGCCACTGATTCCACGTTCGTCTGGGAGGTCTCGACGGACGAGAACGGGGAGGATCTCATCGACGAGGATGGAAAGATAGTAGGTCAGAGGTTGTTGAGGTTCCCCTTCTGCTGGAGTGGGGACTATTTCACCATAGGAGCAGGCTATGCGAAGCTGGTGGGCTTTGTCAATAGTTTTACCCCTATTCAGTGCGTGACTAAGAGCGGGGAACCAATTTACGAGGAAGATGGGGGGCTCAAGGTGGAGAGTCGTTTTATCAATACAAATGATCTCCTCGAGTGCCGCACTTGGGATAATGCCCTAGTCTTGCTGGGTTGCTTTTATTTCTTAGCTTGCTTGGGCTGTTATCCTTTCTTTGTGCTAATACGCTCGTTATGTTTTTGAAGGTAAAATGACTTCTGCACATGAGCGGATGGTGAAGAATGCCCAGGCGAAGGACAAGAGTGGCATCACAATTGGGAAGACCCGGCTCAGCCAGCGGGGGCCTCCTCCACAAACGGGGTCGGGGTCCTCCTCGTCTACTCCTCCAGCCATCCACACGTCCCTAGTGCCCGTAAACTCGAGGCCCAAACACCCACGAACGAGCGAGCTGGTGGACCTCAGCAAGGAAGGGGGACAAGAGCAGGTTCAAGCTGCCTCTGTGCCTCCACAATAGAAGGTTCTTTGAGGGTTCTTCCTTGGCGATTCCTCGGGAGGAGTCTGTGAAGCTCTAGGAGATGGATCGCCCGAGCAAGAGGACAATGCTAGTCTAGGATGCTTCCGCCCTGATTAGGGTTATAGAAATGGCGGTGGTCTACACCGAGGAGGGTTCCCGCCAAGACTCTGAGCTGAAGAAGGCTCATGCCACTATTGCGGATCAGGAGGAGAAGTTGAAGAAGTCCATGGAGAAGCAGTCCAAGGCCGTTGAAGAGGCACTGAAAAAGTCCCAGGATGCACTGACCAAAATCAGTGGGGAGAAGGACACCCTTGTAACGGAGAAGAAAGTCGTGAAAGATCTGGTCGAGCATTTGAGGCGTGCTGCTTCTCCTGCTAAGAACGAGCACGAGGAGGTGAAAAAATTGAAGACTCAGGTTGATTTGGTCGCACACATCAACAAGGAAGATGATGATTGTGAAGTCATCGCTGAGGACTCCTTCAATAACGTCGTGGCGCAGCTGAGGATCCTGAACCCTGTGGTCGAATTTTCCACTGTGGGGTCTGGGTTCCTCTATAGCGCAAAGATGGCAAAATCGTCATCCCCGAGTTTCTTCAGATTGGCGAGGAGCATGCACAGACTCTCCGTGACGAGCCTCAGCACATGGACGAGTGATTTCTTCTTCGTTGTATCTTCGGCCTGCATGCCGTATTTATGTAACTTTATTTCTTGTACGGGGCATGACCCCTTATTTATGTAATCGGCACACTCGTGGTCCTTGTGGCAATTTTTATTGTAATATTTATCCCCGACCGATGTGGTCGGTTTTGTATGATTTGTTTTTGCACATGGCTTTATTTTTCTTTATTTTTGCTAAGTGTTGAATTTTGCTCGATACGCGTTTGTTCCCGTCGTAAGGGTAACTTTGAATGATTTGTTGTTTTGGGACTTGCTCGGCTTAGATGTGTTCGGCAGTGAGGGGGACTGGTCGAACGGCCTGAGTAGCTTCCGGGCATGAGAGCGGAGCTCAGGTCGCGTTTGAGCATGAGTTCGCGGCGTGAACTTCCCATCGTGAGCTGGGCATTCTGCCTGTCATGGTACCTGGACGATGGCGGGCTTGGTCGTGGAACCGCTGTCGGACATGGGTTCTGCTCGTTCTTGAGTAAAATCCTGCCTTGATTTGTTTTGTAGTGTGGCGCTTGTACCTGGGCGCACACTTTCTGGTCGACGCGTTTTGCTCGTCGGGGCGACGGAGCATGCCGACAGTTAGGCCTTATCTATAATATTTTTTTAGCGTTTCGGCGTTCCATGGTCGAGCAAGTTCTTCCACTTTGAGTTGTTCTAGGTAGTAGACCTCATTCTCTGTTTTTGCTCGAACACGATAGGGTCCCTCCCAGTTTGCGGTGAGTTTGCCTTCTCAGGAATCTTTGTGATTCCTCCTTAGGACGAGACTGCCTACTTGGATTTCTCGTCGTATAACTTTGGCTTTGTGGCTAATTGCGATTTTTTGTTTTAGTGAGGCTTCGCGGAGGGCTGCCCCTGACCGTACCTCTTCGACGAGGTCGAGCTCCTCCATTAAGGCCTCGCTATTTGTCTCCTCGTCCAGGGGGGATTCGGTCTTCCTAGAGGGCACGTGTATCTCAATGGGGATAACTGCCACAATTTCGTATGCCAGGGATTTCTTCGGTCGAAGAGTGGGGCATAGTACGGTAGGCCCAGAGTACGCTGTGCAGCTCCTCGACCCATTGTTTCTTTGTTTCGTCCAGCCTTCGCTTAAGGCCTCGTAGGATTACCCTGTTTGCTGCTTCGGATTTCCCGTTAGTCTAGGGATGTTCGAAGGACGCAAAGTGTTGCTTGGTGCCCAGTTAGGCGACGAACTCCTAAAACTTTTTGTCCGTGAACTGCATCCCGTTGTCGGTGACGATTGCTTGGGTGATGCCTAAGCGGGCAAGGACGTTTCGCTTGTAGAAGCGGAGTATGTTGTAGGCGGTTATTTTGGCCAGAGTCTCTGCTTCTATCCACTTAGTAAAGTAGTCAACGCTCACTATCATGTATTTATTCTAATTTGACCCCACGGCGAATGGTCCTAGGATATTCAGGCCCCACCATGTGAAGGGCCACGGGGAGGACATTGCTTTGAGTTCATTGGGGGTGCCAAATGCATGTCCCCATGTCGTTGGCATTTGTCGCATTTCTTCACATGCTCTTTTGCATCATGCTGCATGGTTGGACAGTAATATCCTGCTCATAGAGCTTTCCTGGCGAGGAATCTTCCCCCGAGGTGTTGGGCATTGATTCCCTCATGGATCTCGCGCAGGACGTGGGCGACAATCTCTTCCTTGACACATTTGAGTAGAGGGATGGAGAACCCTCTCCTGTAGAGCTTATTTTCGACCAGGACGTAGGAGCAGGCTCTGCGTCTGACTACGCTGGCCTCCTTGGGGTCGGACGGTAGTTCATCCTTGGTGAGGTAGTTGTAGACGGGGGTCATCCAGCAATTGCTGTCGCCGACGACATGCACATCTAGGACCGCGAAAGCTTTCTCAATGCTGGGTCGAGGAAGTACTTCCTGGATGACAAATTTGTTTCTGCCATTTTTCTTCGTGCTCGCCAGCTTTACTTCTACCGATGCAAATTTTGTCATCTTCTCCTTAACCAGGGTCAAGTATTCAGACAAGTTGCCGTTCTTGGCCTGGTATTCTCCTCGAATTTGGAGGGCAACGAGTTGAGAGTCGGTGCAGATTGTAACGCCCCAGTTTTAGTTAGTTTTATTTAATCGAGTCATTTTGATTATTTTATTATTATTTTATTTTATTTTTAACTTTTATTTGGTAAATATATTATTTTTCATCGTGATTATGTTTTATCGCGTTTTGGGAGCGTTTGCGAGATATTTGAGTGTAGGGGTATTTTGGTCTTTTGTTGGGTAGATATTATATTTTTCATATAATAGAAATAGAAAGAGAGAAAAATAGTAAGGAAAGAAAAAGAGAAAGAAGAAAAAGAGAAAGAAGAAAAAGAGAAAGAAGAAAAAGAGAGAAAACTTGTGGATTAAGGAATCGATCAACCGACTTTCAAAAACACGATTAAATTGGGTAAGGGTGCGAAACTCGATTATCTTATGCTTGTGTATGATTATGTATGTGTGTGTGTGTGAATGTTTGTGGTGTTCTATAGCTTTTCGATTCTAGGTCGGAAGAGAGAAATCGATGTTTTCACGGTTGAAAATCGGTGTAAATGTTGTAGAATACTTGTTACCATGATTGGGTTATGTTCTGATTGCTATGTGTTGGTTTGGAAGTGTTTTGGTGGGGAAAAATATGGTTTTGGGGTGTATAACAGCGCTGCTGGGTTTTTTCTGAATTTGCAGGTTCGCACTGCGAATCCCCTAGCGAAGGGGAAAGCGAGCATTCGCTGGCTATTTGCACTGCGAAGGTGAGGGCGAACATTCGCCAGAGACTCGCACTGCGAACTTTACCTCATTTCAGTTCTGACTTAGTTCGCCAGACGTTCGCACTGCGAATTGGGCAGCGAACCAGTGTTGGCTAGGCATTTGCCAGAGGCTCGCACTGCGAACTGCAGGCTATTTTCCTTTCTGCCATGGTTCGCTGGGGCATTCGCACTGCGAATGAGGGAGCGAAGGACTCACTAGGAGCTTCGCATTGCGAACATGACAGCTTTTCCTAATTTCTTTTCTTTATAACTTTTGATCCGTAAGTCGGTTTGAGGTGCGGTTTGGTGCGTTGGAAAGCTTTTGGCATGTTCTTTCTTATTAAAATGGTTGAGATTGTTGTCCGATTAAATTATGTCAAGAATTTGGAAAGGTGTCATTTTGTCAACTTGTACCATTTTAATTGTGTGTATTTGATGTGTTATCATGCAATATGCCTTTGATAGATATGGTATGACTTGTGTGCCGTTGTATGATGTAAATGCATTATTTTGGGCTTAATGGTAAAGCATGATTATTGTTGATTGAGATGGTTGCATATATGTGTGCATTTGAATGTCATGAGTCATTGTATGCCAAGCATCATGATATACATTCTTGTGATGTCGTGTGCCCTTGTGGGGTGTGAGCGACGAATCGATTCCAGAGGGAATCCGCTATAACATCATGTACCTTATACAAAGAGGTGTGAGCGATGATTATGGACGATCGTGTGCCTTATACAAAGAGGTGTGAGTGATCGGGTCGTGTGCCTTATACAAAGAGGTGTGAGCGATCCATAAACATCGTGTGCCTTATACAAAGAGGTGTGAGCGATGGGGAACATCGTTTGCCCGACGGAGAGTTACATTAAGTAAGAAGCGATGGTTCCAATAGTTCCTGAGTGAACTAGTGATGATATTGACAGATGGATGGTACCGCATTGCATTGCATAGAGTCGTTGTGTCGGTCTCTGTGCATATGCATAAATCATGAATGGATTGATTTTGTGTGGAATTGTGATTGGAATTGATGAGTGAATATATATATATATATATATATATATATATATATATATATATATATATATATATATATATATATATATGTTGGTGATAATTGTATTATGCATAATTGATATGCATTGGTGATGGATATATGAGATATGCATTGTGTTGTTTTGTATTTGAATTCTTGTGGAAGTTGTGGTGAGAATATTTTACATGTGTATTGTTGTGTTATTATATAAATGTATGCAATTATATTATGATTGTGTTTCTCACCCTTCTGCTGTTTTAATGCTCTATGAGGCATTGCAGATTAAATGCTGGAGGTCTTTTTGTGAAGCTTAGGTCTTCATTCTTTTGTCGGTCGGCTCTGATATGTAGCACCGGGTAGTCGGGGAGATCGTTGTGATTTATGTGTATATGTATAGATATCTTTTAGATTGTATATGTATGGATCTGTGTATGACAGACCAACTATTTATGTGATATATATATGAGATTCAGTTGCAGATTTTCCGCTTTTATTCTGTATTTGAATTATGGGTAGTAGGAACTAAGTTCCTCTATTATTTGCTACCTGATTGTTGCATATCTTTATGAGCAGGTTTATTGTATTTTGTCTTAATTGATGTGACTCCTCAGTCTATGCCATGAATGTTTTAATTATACTCTGATGTAATTTTTATCGCTTTAATTTAATTGGGGGTATAGAATGGGGGTGTTACATTAAGTGGTATCAGAGCCAGTCCGTGTCAGTTTGTGTCAGTCCTTGTCGGTGTTTGTGGTTCGGTGAGCTGTTTGTTTAACCATAGTTGCTGTTATTGGAAATGAACAGAATATGGCTGGTAGGAATGACGCTGCTTTAGCTGCTGCGATGCAAGCTATGTCTCGGACTGTGCAGGGTGCACCTAATGCTGCTGGTAATGATGAGTTCATGAAGAACAAACCGCTTGTCTTCAAAGGGAGACATGATCCTAATGGTGCACAGATTTGGCTGAAAGAGATTGAAAGAATCTTTCGAGTGATGGATTGTGCTGACGATCAGAAGGTGAGACTGGGTACTCACATGTTGCAGGAGGAAGCGGATAATTGGTGGGTTAGTACTCGTCAGGTGTTGGAAGCTGCAGAGGAAGAAGTCACTTGGGCTTTGTTTAGTGTTGAGTTTCTGAGGAAGTATTTTCCCGAAGATGTTAGAGGAAAGAAGGAGATAGAGTTCTTGGAACTGAAACAAGGTAATATATCTGTTGTTGATTATACTGCTAAGTTTGCGGAGCTTGTGCAGTTTTATCCACATTATGCTGAAGCGACTGCGGAATTTTCTAAGTGTGTGAAGTTTGAGAACGGATTGCGTCCTGAGATTAAGCAGGCGATCGGTTATCAAAGGATTAGGAGGTTTTCAGATCTGGTGGATTGTTGTAGGATTTATGAGGAGGATAGCAAAGCTCGTTCTACTCACTATAAGAGTGTGAACGAAAGGAAAGGGAAGCAACCGTTTCGTGGTGGTCCTTATGTGACACCAGATGATAAGGGTAGGCAGAGAGGTAATTTTGAGAAAAGGCCAAGTAGGGGAGGAATGTCTAATCCTCTGAGATGTTATAGGTGTGGTGACCTAGGACATCGTCAGTTTGAATGCAGGAAAGATATAATAAAGTGTTCCAATTGTGGGGGTTTAGGACATATTGCAGCTGATTGTAAGAGGAACGTGGTGAAGTGTTTCAACTGTGGTGAACCTGGACATGTTAGCACGAAGTGTCCGAAACCGAAGCAAGCTCCAGCTGGTGGGAAAGTTTTTGCATTGGCAGGAACTCAGACTACAAGTGCAGATCGTCTGATCAGAGGTACTTGTTTTATTAATAGTACGCCTTTAGTTGCTATTATTGATACTGGAGCGACTCATTCGTTTATTTCGTCTGAGTGCGCTAAGCGTTTGAATCTTTTATTGTCTTCGATGGGTGGTGAGATGGTTATTGATACTCCAGCAATGGGGTCAGCAACTACTTCTTTGGTTTGTTTAAGTTGTCCTTTGACCATTTATGGTAAAGACTTTGAGATGGATTTGGTGTGTTTGCCGTTGGAGGGTTTAGATGTGGTTCTGGGAATAAATTGGTTACAGTTCAATCGAGTGCATATTGATTGTTATCATAAGCTGGTACGATTTCCTTCTCTTGAGGAAGACGAGGACTCGAGTTTCTTATCTACCAAAGAGTTGAAGAAACTTTTGGCAGATGAAGCTCAGTTCTTCGGGTTGTTTGCATCATTGTCAGTGGATAGTCAAGTGGTACTTGATGTGTTTCCAGTTGTGTGTGAGTTTCCAGAGGATATTTCAGATGTACCGCTAGAGAGAGAGGTGGAGTTTTCTATAGATCTAGTTCCTGGTACTAGACCTGTATCTATGGCACCATATCGAATGTCGGCATCTGAGTTGGGTGAGTTAAAGAAGCAATTGAACGAATTGTTGGAAAAGAGGTTTGTGAGACCAAGTGTGTCGCCATGGGGTGCTCCAGTTTTATTGGTGAAAAATAAAGATGGAAGTATGCGACTGTGTATTGATTATCGCCAGCTGAATAAAGTGACGATTAAGAATAAGTATCCTCTTCCGAGAATTGATGATTTGATGGACCAGTTGGTAGGTGCGTGTGTGTTTAGTAAGATTGATTTGAGATCGGGGTATCATCAGATTAGGGTGAAAGAGGAAGATATTCAGAAGACGGCTTTTAGGACACGTTACGGTCATTATGAATATTCTGTGATGCCGTTCGGGGTTTCTAATGCGCCAGGTGTGTTTATGGAGTATATGAATCGTATTTTCCACGAGCATTTGGATCGATTTGTTATTGTGTTTATTGATGATATCTTAATTTATTCTAAGTCTCGGGAGGAGCATGCGGAGCATTTGCGTGTTGTGTTGCAAATTTTGAAGGAAAGGAAACTTTTTGCCAAGTTGTCAGAGTTTGAGTTCTGGTTGTCAGAAGTGAGTTTTCTTGGACACGTGATTTCAGGTAATGGTATTGCTGTGGATCCATCTAAAGTAGAAGCAGTTCTACAATGGGAGGCTCCTAGATCTGTTACTGAAATTAGAAGCTTTTTGGGTTTAGCTGGTTATTATCGGAGAATCATTGAAGGTTTTTCTAAGTCAGCACTTCCTTTGACCCAATTGACTTGTAAAGGTAAAGCGTTCATTTGGGATATTCGGTGCGAGGAAAGTTTTAGTGAGCTGAAGAGAAGATTGACGACAGCTCCGATTTTGATCTTGTCGAATCCTAGTGAACCATTTGTGGTGTATTGTGATGCGTCTTTGATTGGGCTAGGTGGAGTGTTGATGCAAGAAGGTAAGGTTGTAGCTTATGCTTCGAGGCAATTGAGGGTGCATGAGAAAAATTATCCTACTCATGATTTGGAATTAGCGGCCGTGGTTTTTGTGTTGAAGATTTGGAGGCATTATCTCTTTGGTGCAAGATTCGAAGTCTTTAGTGATCATAAAAGTTTGAAATATTTGTTTGATCAGAAAGAGTTGAATATGAGGCAACGGAGATGGTTGGAATTTTTGAAGGACTACGACTTTGGCTTGAATTACCATCCTGGTAAAGCTAATGTGGTAGCCGATGCGTTAAGCTGGAAATCTTTACATATGTCCGCATTAATGGTTAAAGAGTGGGAACTTCTGGAAGCGTTTAGGGATTTGAGTTTGGTGTGCGAATTGACGTCTGATAGTGTGAGGCTGGGTATGCTAAAGGTTACTAATGATTTTCTGTTGACCGTTAGCGAGAAACAGAATTTGGATGTGAAATTTGTGGATTTGATGACGGTTGGGGATAAAAGTGAAAATGAGGACTTTAAAGTGAATGATAAAGGTGTTTTGAGGTTCCGAGGTAGAATTTGTATTCCTGATGATGCGGAGTTGAAAAGGATGATTTTGGAGGAAGGACACCGGAGTAATTTGAGTATACATCCGGGAGCTAATAAGATGTATCAGGATCTGAAGAAGATCTTTTGGTGGTCTAGATTGAAGAGAGATGTGGCTCAGTTTGTGTATTCATGTTTGACGTGTCAGAAGTCAAAGGTAGAACATCTGAGGCCTAGTGGATTGTTGCAACCGCTGGATATTCCCGAGTGGAAATGGGACAACATTTCTATGGACTTTGGGACAGGGTTGCCGAATACACAGAGGGGACATAATGCCATTTGGGTGATTGTGGATAGGCTGACTAAATCGGCGCATTTTATTCCGATTGACATCAGTTTTTCTTTGGATAGGTTGGCTGAGATTTATATCAGTGTGATTGTGAAGCTACATGGTGTTCCGTTGAGTATTGTTTCGGATCAAGATCCGAGGTTTACTTCCAGATTTTGGGGAAGTTTGCAAAAGGATTTAGGATCTAAGTTGAGATTGAGTTCGGCTTATCATGCTCAGACGGATGGACAGACCGAGAGAACGATTCAGTCGTTGGAAGATTTGTTGAGAGCTTGTGTTCTTGAACAAGGTGGTGCGTGGGATAATTATCTTGCATTGGTGGAATTCACGTATAATAACAGTTTCCATTCGAGTATTGGAATGGCACCTTTTGAAGAATTATATGGAAGAAGGTGTCGAACACCGTTGTGTTGGCATGAATCTGGTGAGAGTTCGATGGTTGGACCGGAATTGATTCAACTGACTACGGAAAAGGTGAAACTTATTCGTGAGAAAATGAAGGCTTCTCAGAGTAGGCAAAAGAGTTATCATGATCGAAGAAGGAAAGATCTTGAGTTTCAAGAGGGCGATCATGTATTTTTGAGAGTTACGCCGGTAACGGGTGTTGGTCGTGCATTGAAGTCAAAGAAGCTTACTTCTCGGTTATTGGTCCTTACCAGATATCCGCGAGAGTTGGTGTTGTGGCTTATCGGGTGGCGTTGCCGCCGAATCTGTCGAATTTGCACGATGTGTTCCATGTTTCACAGCTTCAGAAGTATGTTCCGGATCCGTCACATGTGATTCCGATGGATGAGGTAGAGGTAAGGGAGAACCTTACGGTGGAGGCATTACCGGTGAGGATTTTGGATCGCGAGTTGAAGCAGTTAAGAGGCAAGGATATTGCACTTGTGAAAGTGGCGTGAGGAGGCGCTGCTGAGGGCAATTTGACTTGGGAGTTGGAGAGTCGGATGCGGGAGTCGTATCCAGAGTTATTCGTCTCAGGTATTATTTTCGAGGACGAAAATTTCTAAGTGGGGGAGAGTTGTAACGCCCCAGTTTTAGTTAGTTTTATTTAATCGAGTCGTTTTGATTATTTTATTATTATATTATTTTATTTTTGACTTTTATTTGGTAAATATATTATTTTTCATCGTGATTGGGAGCGTTTGCGAGATATTTGAGTGTAGGGGTATTTTGGTCTTTTGTTGGGTAGATATTATATTTTTCATATAATAGAAATAGAAAGAGAGAAAAATAGTAAGGAAAGAAAAAGAGAAGCAGAAAAAGAGAAAGAAGGAAAAGAAGAGAAGAAAAAGAGAGAAAACTTAAGGATTAAGGAATTGATCAACCGACTTTCAAAAACACGATTAAATCGGGTAAGGGTGCGAAACTCGATTATCTTATGCTTGTGTATGATTATGTATGTGTGTGTGTGTGAATGTTTGTGGTGTTCTATAGCTTTTCGATTCTAGGTCGGAAGAGAGAAATCGATGTTTTCACGGTTGAAAATCTGTGTAAATGTTGTAGAATACTTGTTACCATGATTGGGTTATGTTCTGATTGCTATGTGTTGGTTTGGAAGTGTTTTGGTGGGGAAAATATGGTTTTGGGGTGTATAACAGCGCTGTTGGGTTTTTCTGAATTCGCAAGTTCGCATGCCTATCCCCTAGCGAAGGGGAAAGCGAACATTTGATGGCTATTCGCACTGCGAAGGTGAGGGCGAACATTCGCCAGAGACTCGCACTGTGAACTTTACCTTATTTCAGTTCTGACTTAGTTCGCCAGACGTTCGCACTGCGAATGGGGCAGCGAACCAGTGTTGGCTAGGCATTCGCCAGAGGCTCGCACTGCGAACTGCAGGCTATTTTCCTTTCTGCCATGGTTCGCTGGGGCATTCGCACTACGAATGAGGGAGCGAAGGACTCGCTAGGAGCTTCGCATTTCGAACATGACAACTTTTCCCAATTTGTTTTCTTTATAACTTTTGATCCGTAAGTCGGTTTGAGGCGCGGTTTGGTGCGTTGGAAAGCTTTTGGCATGTTCTTTCTTATTAAAATGGTTTTGAGATTGTTGGCCGATTAAATTATGTCGGGAATTTAGAAAGGTGTCGTTTTGTCAACTTGTACCATTTTAATTGTGTGTATTTGATGTGTTATCAAGCAATATGCCTTTGATAGATATGGTATAACTTGTGTGCTGTTGTATGATGTAAATGCATAGTTTTGGGCTTGATGGTAAAGCATGATTATTGTTGATTGAGATGGTTGCATATATGTGTGCATTTGTATGTCATGAGTCATTGTATGCCAAGCATCATGATATGCATTCTTGTGATGTCGTGTGCCCTTGTGAGGTGTGAGCGACGAATCGATTCCAGAGGGAATCCGCTATAACATCGTGTGCCTTATACAAAGAGGTGTGAGCGATGATTATGGACGATCGTGTGCCTTATACAAAGAGGTGTGAGCGATCGGGTCGTGTGCCTTATACAAAGAGGTGTGAGCGATCCATAAACGTCGTGTGCCTTATACAAAGAGGTGTGAGCGACGGGGAACATTGTTTGCCCGACGGGGAGTTACATTAAGTAACAAGCGATGATTCCAATAGTTCCTGAGTGAACTAGTGATGAGATTGACGGATGGATGGTACCGCATTGCATTGCATAGAGTCGTTGTGTCGGTCTCTGTGCATATGCATAAATCATGAATGGATTGATTTTGTGTGGAATTGTGATTGGAATTGATGAGTTGATATATATATATATGTGTGTGTGTGTGTGTGTGTGTTGGTGATAATTGTACTGTGCATGATTGATATGCATTGGTGATGGATATATGAGATATACATTGTGTTGTTTTGTATTTGAATTCTGGTGGAAGTTGTGGTGAGAATATTTTATATGTGTATTGTTGTGTTATTATATAAATGTATGCAATTATATTATGATTGTGTTTCTCACCCTTCTGCTGTTTAAATGCTCTATGAGGCATTGCAGATTAGATGCTGGAGGTCTTTTGTGAAGCTTAGGTCTTCATTCTTTTGTCCGTCGGCTCTGATATGTAGCACCGGGTAGTCGGGGCGATCGTTGTGATTTATGTGTATATGTATAGATATCTTTTGGATTGTATATGTATGGATCTGTGTATGACAGACCAACTCTTTATGTGATATATATATGAGATTCAGTTGCAGATTTTCCGCTTTTATTCTGTATCTGAATTGTGGGTAGTAGGAACTAAGTTCCTCTGTTATTTGCTACCTAATTGTTGCATATCTTTATGAGCAGGTTTATTGTATTTTGTCTTAATTGATGTGACTCCTCAGTCTATGCCATGAATGTTTTAATTATACTCTGATGTAATTTTTGTCGCTTTAATTTAATTAGGGGTATATAATGGGGGTATTACACAGATGGCAACTTCCTCGGCTCCCAGGTCTCCGACGAGGCGTAGACCAGCGAGGAAAGCTTCGTATTCAGCCTAATTATTGGAAGTGGGAAAAAATAAGGTAAGCGAAACTTCGACGAGGATTCCTTCCTCATTTTCCAAGATGATACCTGCCTCGCTTCCTGCCGAGCTGGATGCCCCGTTGACGAAGATCGTTCATTTGCAAGCCCTGCAAGTGGGGAAATCGGGCATTGTCATCTCCGCGACAAAGTCGGCCAGCGCCTGAGCCTTGAGGGCCTTTCTGATCTCATATTGGATGTTGAATTCAGACAGTTCCAACGACCACTTGAGCATTCTTCCGGCCATGTCTGGTCGGCCTAACAGTTGCTTCACGGGTTGGTCCGTTCTTATCACGATTGTGTGGGCTAGAAAGTAGTGTCTCAGTCTCCTCTCCTCATTGATGAGGGCTAGGGCTAATTTCTCTATCTGCTGGTATCTCAGCTCTGGTCCCTGCAGCGCTTTGCTCGTGACGTATATGGGTTTCTGCCCATCGGGTGTTTCACGAATCAGGGCAGCGTTGACGGCCTCGGTTGCCACAATGAGATAGAGATACAAGGTTTTGTCGTTATCTGGTTGAGAGAGGACTGGTGGTTCTGACAGTGCTCGCTTTAGGTGGAGGAGGGCCTGATCGCATTCCTCCGTCCACTCAAAAGCTGCCTCCTTGCGGAGGAGTTTGAAAAAGGGCCGTGCGTCCTGAGCAGACTTCGCCACAAAACGGGATAACAAAGCGAGCATCCTGTTGAGGGATTGGATGGACTTCTTCAAGTTTGGCATGGGGAACTCGGAGAAGGCCTTGCACTTTTCAGGGTTAGCTTCGATTCCTCGTTCTGTTAGATAGAAGCTGAGGAATTTTCCCGCTCGTACCCCGAACGTGCACTTGTCCGGGTTGAAACGCATCCGGTACTTCCTGGCCTGCTCGAAGACATTCCTCAAATGGGCTGTGTGATCGGATTCCTCGTGGGACTTCACGACCATGTGGTCCATATAGACTTTGAGCATGTCCCCGGTTTCTCCCCGGAAGACCTTGTTCATCATTCTCTAGTAGGTGTCATACCCCAAATTTGTCCTACCCTCTAATTTTTCTTGTTCTAAGTATATGGTTGCTTTCTGGACTTTTCTCAAGATTATCACATAACTTTTGGTCATAATCCTCTAAAGTTTAGGCTATGAAGATTTGGCTTGTACTCTTTGTAATTACAAGTTCTTGCAAGATCAGTGGAATTAAAATGCCATCATTTTCATGGTCAAATGGTTATGGTAAGGGCGATGGCTTCAATTATATGACAGATTCATTTCACGATTGAACATTTGTCTTCAAATGATTTATAGAGCCTATTTCAATTTGATTACAGGCTTTGCTCTTGGGATATTTTTGAGCCACGTTGCAAAATTTACCCTAAGGATTTGTGATGGATCAAGATAACCTTGGATCAAGATAATTGACTCGAGAAACATATGGCATGAGTTAATAAGTGATCAAGAAGATTAATGTTTTGTTTAAGAAGTGATTCAAAGACAGTGTGCTTCGGAGGTCACTAGTGGAGATTTGATTCTTCATTTACAATGTTGCCAATAGAATTCTTCATTTACAAAACCATGGCATCCTTCAGAAAAGAAATATGAGCCACAGGTTTACACGTGTTGTTATGCTTGGCCAAGGTTTTAACCGTCCAAGTACTAATAGTAAGTGGACCATCTGAGTTTAAATGGCAAGATTGGTTTCCAATTCTAAATTAAAAATTCCACTTGGTTTCAAAAAAAGGGATTCAAAGAATGCAAGGTTCAATTGAAAATCATTACAAGCAAATTGCCAACACTAAAAGTCAAGAAGGATTTAAATGTCATTGCATTATCACAAGGGAAAACTAATAGAAAGTAGCCTACAAAATTACATAAAATCTAAACTGAGTTTTTCCAAGGCACATTCAACTTGCTGTTAGGAAATCTAGTACAGTGTGTATCAGCTTAAATTGTTCACTCAAGAATAAAGAAAAGAAGGTCGTATCACTCAAGTAGGAAACCAAGGTCCTATCACATTCAGCTCGCTAATAATGGCGTTCCGCTCAACATTCACTCAACGCTTTCACCCAAGTTCTGGTCAGAGGCACGGTCAAATCATTCCATATTAAAGTTTCACTTTTCCAATTGCAAAGTCATGACATGGAGATAGTCGCTCATGCTTCTTTCCGCTTGCCGTCATGTTTCGTCACCAAAGTCTTCTTAGGGCAGCACACCTTCAACATAAAAAAACACCACATGCAAAATTTCATTTTTCTAACCAAGTCACACATTTGGCATAGTACAAGCAGAACAAAAATTTAGCCGTTACGCAACCGTACAAAACCAAGCAGCATATGTACACTTCAGAATCAAATTAAAAGTAATAGCAGCAACAATCCACATAACCATGTCAAATTCACATTACATACATACTCTTTTCGTACAAGGTTGACAAACATATAGCATGCTCACAAGATTATTCAAAATCATGATATCAGTACAAGCAAGTAGGGACCATTTTCTAAGACAATTTCAGAATTCACGAAAATAGAAAAACAGGGGCAGTAACATAACACACGGTACTGACACTCTATCATGGAAGCAGAAAAAAGGCAAAATTGTAGCAGAACCAAGGCTAAACATAGCAGTACAGGGAACTTCAAAAATTGTCTGCTAACCCTAATGCTTGGAGTGTAAATTCAGAGAACGAAGGGAGGCTACGGGGCTACAATAACTATTCCAAACCTTAATCACAAAAAGCTCATGGAAAGAACATTATTCTTCTCATCATTTCACATCGAAATTTTGAGCAGAAATAGTTAAAATGTTTGACAGTAATCAACAACAAGGATGAAGCATCTTGCAACAACAACAATTCAGAAAAGGAAGCACGGTTGAAGAAGAAGATCAAAGGAAGAAGTCAACTAGCAAGGTGAACAAAAGACGAGGATAAAGCATTTACCAGGGGATTTGTCTCTCCGGTGACTTCTGAACGGTAGTTCTTCTTTCTCTAACTTCTTCCATGTTTGCAAGCATATTGAATGATTGTTAAACGTATCTCTGAACTGAAACGTGTTTCCTTTAGTTTCCTGTGATATCTAAACTCGTTCGTTGGAGTGTTTTGTGTGCTTGCATGATTTCGCAGCGTTTGTTGGATTTGCTTCTATGATTTGATTGGGTTCAGGGTTAGGTTTTGCTCGATCTGGTTGATTAATGAGGTTTTGAGAGAAATCGAGGCCAGATTCGAAGAAAGGGTGGAAAAATAGCTAGGGTTGGTATAAGTTGTTTAAGGTTTTGAGGTGGTGTCGCCGGAGAAGACGGTGGCGGCCGCCGCGCGCCGCCGCTTCTCCGACCATTATTAGGTTTCCGGCGAGAGAGGTTTTGTGTAGAGAGAGAATGAGGCGAACGAGAGAGAGATGGATTTGAGACTTTTGAGCTCTCACTCTCTCATTTTTTTTGCTTAATAATGTCAGTTAATGGGAAGCTGGGTGTCCTCACCCACCGGTGACAAGTGTCACCGATTGTTCCATCTTCCTGGAGGTCCCATGCTCATCTCTCTGCGCCACCCTATCGTGCAGACTCATCCTCAACCCTCGGATCAAGAGTCAGCTTTGACTCTGTATAGATCCAACGCCCCAAATTCTTTAGGGAGGTCATCAGTTGACCCAGAGTCCACCATGGACTCCCCTCCCTGCGTGGGCTTACTGACATTGGGCCTGGGAGATACTTACTAACCACACCCCCTGTTTTACTAATGATTTCTGGCCCATTTTCCCTTTTTATTTATTTTCTTTTTTAGTTTTTATAATATTTCCTTTTAATATAAAAAAAATCCAAAACACTTTAAACTGATTTCCTTTTTTTAGAAAAAATAATAAAATCTGTTTATTAATTAATCTTCATTAATTTTATTAAAATCATTTATTTAATATTAACTAATTAATTTAATAATTAGTTTTATTAAATATTTGATCTTAATTTAATTAATCAAGTTAAACCATTTTCCCTAATTCTAAAAGTTTAAAAGTTTTTTTTTAATCAAATTTCAATTAATTCTATTAAACCATTTTATTTAATATTAATTAACTTTAATAGTTAATTTTATTAAATATTTTAGTTTAATTTAATTAATTATTTGAGTTTTCTTTTCTTTCTAAAAAAATCTAAAAACAAATTAGTTTAGAATTTCTTCTTTAAGCTAACCTTAGGGATTTAGGATTATAGTTATACTAACATGTTTGATTTTATTTCTCCCCATTTTATTTTGTTCATTGTCTTCATGTGATGTTTACAATTGTCTCATGTGAATTATTATCATGCCTCGATTATGTATGTCATTCATAATATGCTTGTCCAAACCAAAAATCCTTTTCAAACTAATATCTTGACTTAATATCAAGCCCTTTTAATACCTTGTAAGTCGATTGTTTTCACGAACGCAATCAACCTCACATAGCCTCCTCTTGGGCTTTATACAACGATACTTGTTGCATATTCACAATCTTGTTTGCATGCATATGTGTGATTGTCTTACTTTAATTGTGGCTTGATTATTATCCCTTTGAGTAAATATATTCCTCTCCCATAAGATTAAAATCAACCATTTTCAAAAGAATAAACAAGCTTGATCCAACGTCAAGCATTTTTTAAAACAAATTCAATTAATCACCAATTCATCTTCAAGCATTCACTTGATCCATATGTCAAGTCCCTCACCTAACTTGTAAGTCGAGCGCTTTTGCCTCGCAATCGACCTTACCTTGAACCATTAGGACCTCCTTTCCATTAGTCCTCAACCATTTCGCACGCAAATTCAAACCTCGATCAACATCGAGTATTTTTCTTAAATCAAATCAATATACCTAATCATACTTAAACACTATTTCTTAAAGGGTGAAAAGGAGGGGGATCAAGTCTTTGGTTTTTCTCCTCAATTGTTTGGGTGTGAGTTCTCTTACTCGTGTGTGGACAATTGACGCCTCTAAACACGTGTAACTCGACAACATTCAAATCTTTTCCAAGCAATCACTAAAACACTTAATCCTTATTTAAACACCTTTTACTAAAGGTGAAGTGAGGGTGGTCGAGTCTTCGATCTTTCTCCTCAATTGTTTGGGTGCGAGTTCTCTTACTCGTGTGTGGGCAATTGTCACCTCTAAAATATCCAATACGAATAAAACTCTCCTTTCTCGCCTCGTGCGATCGAAACCCTAAAACACATACAAATCAAATCCTCTTTTCTCAATCAAACCTTTTTAACATACTTAATCATATATTTAAACACAACTTTCTAAAAGGTGATGTGAGGGGGGCCAAGTCTTTGACCTTTCTCCTCAATTGTTTGGGTGCGAGTTCTCTTACTCGTGTGTGGACAATTGGCGCCTATAAACAAACACAAACCAAACAACTGTAGTCCCACGAACTACGAATGCTCTGACTTTCCCATTGCACGAGGGAATACGTAGGCACATGGGTTCTAATCCTTGCCGAGCACCCTAATAATAAAACCACCCATTTTTCCTTTTTAAAAATGAGCCCTTTTACCTTAGAAGATAACAAACAAACCTAACTAACTTTCTCATGAATCGATTCAAGAGGTTCCCGTTGAGTACAACGGACGTAGAGGGTGCTAATACCTTCCCTCTTGCGTAACCGACTCCCGAACTTAGAATTTGGTTGCGATGACCAATTTCTTATCCTTTAAAGGTTTTATCGATATTTTCCTATTCCTTCCCTGGAATGAATAAAGTTCGGTGGTGACTCTGTTTCAAACAGTTTTTTCCGCGTCCATCGCGAGGATCGTATTTTTCGAGGTACGACATTAGGTAGCGCCGATGTTTTTCAAGCCGAAGGGCATTACGTTGTAGTAATAATTTCCCGATTCGATCATGAAAGCCGTGTACCTTTTGTCGCTTTTCTCCACGGGTATCTGATTATAGCCCGAATATGCGTCCATGAACGATAACAATTTAAAACCAGCAGAATTATCAACTAATTTATCTATATTGGGGAGGGGATATGCATCTTTAGGGAAGACCCTATTGAGATCGGCATAGTCAACACACATACGCCATTTTCCATTAGACTTTTTAACGAGTACAACATTGGACAGCCAAGTGGTGTACTTGGCCTCCGAAATAAAATTTGTCTTGAAGAGGTCTTTTACAGCTTGTTCGGCAGCCTCCATTTTCTCCGGAGACTGTTGTCGCCTACGTTGAGCTACTGCCCTAGCGGCGGGGTCGATGGTGAGCTATTGGCAGGCGGCGTCAAGTTCTAGGCCGAGCATTTTCGCGGCGCTCCAAGCGAACAAATTTGCATTCTTCTGGAGAAAGGCTTTGAGTTGTTTCCTCGCTAAGTCGGGGAGTTAGGTCCCAATCTTCACTCCTAGCCGGGGGTCTTCGCCGAGCAGGACAAGTTCGAACTCGCCATCCGGAATTGGGCGCATCGGATGGGAGGTCTCACTAGTACTGGTTGAAGTTGAAGGGCTGCTCGACCAAGGCTGGATCTCATTCCCCTTTCTCTTCTGCTCCTTCTGGTCGTCTTCAGAGAAGCGGCTGTCAAGATCGATAGAGTCGACGCGGGGGAGCGGTTTACCTCCTCGGAGCTGCTGGGCAGGGCCAGCTTGATGGAAGTCTTTGGTTTGGCGACAATAGTGTTCAGCCCTTTGGTGGCTGCCTCAAAACATCTCCTTGCTGCTTCGATGTCCCCATGCAGAGTGGCAACAAGACCCTTAGAAGTGTAGTACTTCATTTTCAGGTGCACGGTCGATGGTACGACCACCAATTCGGCCAAAGTTGGCCGCCCAAAGATGCACTGATAGAGAGAGGGGCAGTCGATGACCAGGAACTGGATTTTAATAGACCTGGCCATCTCTGCAGATCTGAAAGTCACGATCAGTTCCACGTACCCCTAGGGCTTTGTGACCGACCCGTTGAAGCCTTATAGGTCAGAGCTTACATAGGGCGTTAGGTGTGTCTCATCTACCTGGAGGGTGGAAAACAGCCTTGAATACATGATGTCGACCGAGCTGCCTTGATCAACTAGGATTCGGCGAACATCAAAGTTGGTCATTTGTGCTCTCACGAACAGCAGAATGCTTGAGTTGGGAGCCCCGCCGAGGAGTTCCTCGCGGTAGAAGGCGATGAGGACCGACTCTCCCCGGACTTTGTCGAGCGTGGTACTTCGATTTGAGCTCGTGCTGAGACGACGCTCTAACTCCCTTTTAGCGGAGCCCACAGTAACCTTGTTGAAGCCCCTTCCGGAGATGATCAGGGCGGAGGGGAAGGTTTCCCATGGACTGTGCGCAGCGAAGTAGGGGGAGCGTTGAGTCCCTCGGGGATGTAGAAGTCCTCTGGCTGCGATATGCTCATGGTGACCTGAAGGCTCGTCTCTTCCGAGGAAGGCACCTTTTCCTCGACCTTCTTGGACTCCTAGGCGTCCTTCCGTGGAGCTTCCTTCTTCTCGGAAAACTGTTTCAGGTGCCCGTCCCTGATCAGTATCTCAATGGCATCCTTCAGGTGGATGCAGTTGTCGGGTGTATGGCCGTGGCTCTTGTGGAACCGACAATATTTCGACTTGTCAGTATTCGGCTTGGCCAGTATCTGTTTAGGGAATCGGACCCCTGCTTGTCTAAACTCCGAGTTGGCACATTCGGAGAGGATCTTCTCCCCAGAGACGGTCAGAGGAGTATACTCATGGAAGCGACGGCTGGAGGGTCCTTTGTTGTCCCAGGACTCCCGGGGGCGATCCTCGCGTCTTCTGTCTCCCCGAAGAGATGTCGAGGGGTCATCGTTTTTGGAGGTCCGAGCACTCTCTTGGTGACGTGAGTCCCAGGTGGAGCTGACAGCTTCTTTCTCCTCGTATTGGATATATGCTTGCGCCTTGAGGAGGAAGGCGTCCAGGGTCCGCAGAGTTTCAATGCCAACTTCTTTGGCAAATTATGTATAGGGACGAAGTCCTCGCTCGAGCAAGAACTTCTTCATGTCATCGGTCGTTGAGACCTGAACTGCTTCTTTATTAAACCTCTCGATATAGGCACGGAGAGGCTCGTCTTTCCCTTAAATTATGGCCTCAAGGGAGGCTTCGGTCTTTGGGTGGCACCGGGAGGCCGTGAAGTGTCTGGAGAACATTCTCCCCAACTGTCTCCATGAGGTGATGGACTCGTCGGGAAGCTTCTTGTACCAAGTCATCGCTCCCTTCCTGAGCGTGGTCGTCCGCAATTTCGAGTATATATCTCTGGAATATTCACTGAACTGAACATTTTAAATGTTTTCTCCAAACTGTTTCGAAGATATATCTCCGAAATAAAACTATACCAAATGCATGGGGCGCCACTCAGAAAGACCTTTGTTGGGTCTGCATAAAGTGTTTCCGAAAATATATTTCCAGAAATAGAGGGCATAATAAAAAATTTACATGATGTGATAGAAATATATAAGGTGGAAAAAGAAATTCTCTAGCTGAAGGATCCAAAGACCAATAAGAAACGAGAAGTCAAATACACAATCTTACATGAGGCTGGAACACAACAAACATATCAAAAGTTGCATCATGAAAAATAATTTCTGTTTCGCATGAGCCAAAACAATTTAGCCATTTCTCTATTTTAGTTCTCAAAACTGAAAAATATACATTTTTAATAAATTTTTACAAAATAGATTCATCAAATAATTTTTGTTGTTGTTGTTTAATTTTTAAAAGCTAAAATACGTTTTTTGAAAAGCATATCAAATGGAACATAATTATAAGCGAGGTGTATATTAATAAACATTCAAGCATTTTGAAAATCTTCTTCAAACGTTAGTTGTCAATGAAAAGGAACCAATTTTATATGCAAAAAAGATAGACGTATCTTTTTCAATAAAACAAAAAATTATAGTAGTAACATAGTAAATTTGGCATGAAATTTAAAAAATAAATTATATATAATGAAATTTCTTTAATCATCTTGAAATTAGTGTTTCTTTAGTAGTAGTAATAATGGAAAAGAAAATTATTTAGGTGTGTTTGGATAGGCGTTGAACATAATTTATTCTAAGAAAATTGAGTTTGTTAGAATTGATTTAACATAATTGGTTTGGCAGAATTGATTTATGTTTGGATATATTTATGTAAAAATGAGTTAAACAATACATTTCAGTGTAAAAATTATCTAGAATCAATTCTGGAGATAGAAGCTACAAATTCTAGCTTCAAGTAGAATCAATTATGGAGATAAAATCAATTCTACTTTTGATAAAACAAACTGATAAGGAGTTTTCCACCACTATATTTCTAGATCTAGGGTTACCAGCATAGAACACACAAAAAACTAAGAAGAGAGAAAATTAAAGTTTCTGAAATATTCCTTCAGTCAGCAACAACCAGAATTGGCTTTAAATACAAGGACCCTATTGGGTTAAGCTAATGGGTCAAGCCCAAAACAGAAAATAATATTAGCAAGAATATATAAATAAACTACTCATTTTAAACTATAGTCCTTCAGCCACTTAGGCTTAAGCTTGGCTCGTATGGGCCTGTTAACATTACTATCCGGCCCAAAAGACTCCTTGACCTCAAGGTGGGTTTTAGAAACAGCTTTGGGCCTTTGGAATGAAGAAGCCCAATTGAGTGGCCCATTGGAAGAAGTAGAGGGACAGTCCGGTTTGTAATTGATGTGGGTGGAAGAGTTTTGAATTGAAACTGAGTGGGAGTTAACTGGCAAGCATTTGCGTGGGGGAGTGGATAAGTCAGCATGTGCAGGTGGGTTAGGTAGGATAGGTGGCGGTAAAGTAGATATGAGAGGATTGCATGGGGAATTGGTGGATGGCTGAGATTTAGTGAGGTAAAGAGCAATGTTATCGTGCGGTTGAGGAAGTGTATTGGGAGATCCGTTGGAAGCTCCTAGATCAGAGAGTGGGTTGTGACTTCCAACATAATTAAGACCCACATGTGAAAGTGGTTGAGTGTTAAAGTCCGGATACTTCTTTTCTTCTTGGTCAGTTGTCTCACATGCAACACTCTTAGAAAAAACCAAGTTTTTCTTTTGTGAATCCAACTCTCTCTGAGATAACTCTTCTTCTCTTTTCTCATTAGAAACACGAATAGTTCTCATATGAGAATTCTTTTTTTCCAATTTCTCACTAGCAACTTCACAAACCCTACTAGTTGTTTCATCCTCTGAGACGTCATTTCTTCCATTTTCGCTTTCTTGTTGTGGATCCGGTAGTATGTTGTCTGATGGTTGAAACTCCGATGGGATGTCTTGCGACGAAGGTTCTGAACCGTGGAAACGACGAAGCTGAGACACATGGACAACCAGATGGATCTTTGACGATGAAGGAAAATCCAGGCGGTAGGCAACGTTTCCGACCCGCTGAAGAATTTTAAAGGGGCCAAAGTATTTCTTTGCAAGCTTTTGAGAAAGACGACGCTGAACGGAAACTTGACAGTGAAGTTGGAGGCGCAGCAAGACCAGATCTCCAATGGCAAAGGTACACTCTTGACGACTTAAGTTGGCTTGTTTTTCCATTTTCTTTTTACTACGCTCCAAGTTCTATTTTATGATGGTAATGAGTTCTTCACGTTGTTGCAGTGTGGCATCTACGTTTGGTACGAGAGAAGACCCATCGCTATAATGAGGAAAAGTTGGAGGTGGACGGCCGTAGAGAGCTTCAAAGGGTGACATACCCAGAGAACTGTGGAAAGCCGTGTTATGCCAAAACTCCGTTAAGTGTAAGTACCTAAACCAAAGTTTTGGTTGTTCACTTGTAAAGCATCTTAAATATGTTTCTAGACATCGATTCACGACTTCCGTTTGACCGTCGGTTTCAGGGTGGTACGCAGTGCTGTACTTTAAGGATGTTCCCTGTGCACGAAATAATTCCTTCCAGAAGGTGCTGAGAAAGAGCGGGTCTCGGTCGGATATAATGGACTTTGGAACACCATGCAGCCGACAAACCTCAACAGAAAACCGCAAGGCAAGATCTTTTGCTGAAAACTTGGAAGGGAGTCCAATGAAATGGAAAAACTTCGTGAGTCTGTCGCAAATCACCCAGATCACGGTGTGGCCTAATGAGACAGGTAGATGTGTTATGAAATCCATTGTTATGTCTTCCCATACCTGTGTAGGAACTGGTAATGGTTGGAGAAGACCTTGTTTTTTTGTTGTGAGATACTTGTTTTGCTGACACACCGAACAAGCTTTAACAAAATCTTTTGTGTCTCTGTAAATTCCAGGCCATAAGAAGGAAGAGGACAGATGAGCCAAGGTGGGTTGAAGGCCGGAGTGACCTGCAACTGGTGTGGAGTGATATTCCCTGATGAGATTCTGTCACAACTCAGGTATAGGAGGTATGTAAAGCTTGTCTTTATAATGTAGAAGTTCATCCCTAATCTGAAAAAGTGTATGTGAAGTTAGATCCTTCAGAACTTTGCTCATTAGATTTTTTCCTTGTTGCTCTGTTTTGTAGTAATTCTTGAGTTGTGTAATGAGGAGGGGGATTGGTGAGGAGATAGACATGAACATAACTGCTTCTTCAGTGTTGATACGACTTAACGCATCGGCAACTTGGTTAGACTTTCCAGGTTTGTAGAAAATATCAAAGTGAAATCCCTGGAGTTTTGCAGCCCATTTTTGTTGTTTTGGAGTTTGGATAGTTTGAACTAGGAGATTTTTTAAACTCTTTTGATCTGTATATATATGAAAATGTCTGCCAATCAAATACTGACGCCATTTTTTGACAACTTATGTTATGGCGTACATCTCATGAACATATACTGAAGAGGCTTGAAGACGATTGCACAACTTTTTGCTGAAGAAAGCCAAGGGATATCCTTGTTGAGACAAAACAACTCCAATGGCTACTGCTGAAGCATCGGTCTCGAGCACAAAAGTCTGGGAGAAATCTGGAAGAGTCAAGACTGGAGTTTCTGTCATTATTTTTTTCAATGTTGTAAAAGCTAATTCAGCTGATGTACTCCAAACCAATTTAGTGGAACGTAGTAAATCGGTGAGAGGAGCGGCGAGAGAGGCGTAATGACGAACAAATCGTCTATAAAACCCGGTGAGGCCTAAAAAACCCCCGAGAGTCGTGAGTGTGCGTGGTCTCGGCCAATTGATGATTGCTTGAATTTTGTCTGGATCAGGGGTTACACCTTTGATTGAGATAATATGACCTAAGTAATCAACACTAGGAACGGCAAAAACACATTTTGAAAGTTTGGCATAAAATTGATTAGATAATAATAAATCTAAAATCAACTTTAAATGATGAGCATGATCAGAAATGCATGAACTGTAAATTAAAATGTCATCAAAGAAAACAAGAACAAACCGACGTAGGTAAGGTCGTAATAAATCATTCATTGCGGATTGAAAAGAACTAGGAGCATTAGTTAGACCAAAAGGCATAACCAAAAACTCATAGTGCCCGTCAAACGTTCTGAATGCAGTTTTGTGTGTGTCCTCTGTTGCAACCCTGATTTGGTGATAGCCAGATCGTAGGTCAATCTTAGAAAATATAGTGGCAGAACCCAACTCATCAAAAAGTTCATCAATGGTAGGGATGGGGAAACGGTCACGGGCTGTTACTGCATTAAGTGCGTGATAGTCAACGCAAAAACGCCAAGAACCATCTTTTTTTCGCACTAAGAGTACTGGTGAGGAATATGGGCTGTTACTAGGTTTGATGATCCCCTCATGAAGCATATCACGAATGATAGTGGTCATTGCCTCTTTTTGTGAATGCGGGTAGCGATAGGGTTTTACATTAACTGGGGTAGTGTTGGGGACAATGGGAATATGATGATCATGTGGGCGAGAAGGTGGTAGTCCTTGGGGCTGTTTGAAAACGGCAGTATGGGATTTGAGGATGGACTTGATTTGGGCTGGGAGTGATTGGGGTAAAGAATTGAGAATGTCTGTGGTTGTTTTTGGGTTATTGGATGGATCCTCAGTTGCTGGCTGGTAAATGAGAAGGTGCATGGAAGCAATTGAATCTGTATGAAGAAGGTGGCAGATTTGGTTGTAAGATGAGTGGGTGGGTAGTGATTTAGGATCACCTGAGATAGTAATTTCCTTTTCTTGATAGGTGAAAGAGATCTTTGGAATTGAGAAATCAGCCAAGATAGGGCCTAGTGTTCTTAACCATTCCATACCAAGAACAACATCTGCACCTTCAATAGGAAGCAAATGAAATGGAATAAGAAATAAGGTGTTTTGTAAGGTGATAGGGACTTGAGGACAGTGACCTGTGCATGATAACTTAGAGCCGTTACTAACCATCCCAGAAAAATTAGGGATTGGTTTTGTTGGGAGTTTGAGGTGTTGGGCGATTCTTGGTTGTAAAATATTGTGGGTACTACCGGTATCAATCAGAACTGTCACTGCTAAACCATTCACTAAACCTTTAAACTTGAGTGTCTTGGGGGAAAAATGGCCACTAACAGCTTGTGGGGATAGCTGGAAATAAGTATCATCGGATTCAATTGTGGGTGCATTCAATTCCACCGTTTCTGTTTATTCTTGTGATATGGTTTCCTCATCGTCCTCCATTAACAATAAAAATTTTCCCGATGAGCATCGATGGCCAGGAATGAACTTGTCATCACAATTGAAACACAGCCCTTGGGCACGCCGCTCTTGTAGCTAGGCGTTGGACAGGCGACGAATAGGTAGTTTTGGGGGTGGGTTTGAAGGTGCTGGAACTGATGGTGGGTCTTTGGGTGAGGGTTGATTTGTAGTTGGTGTGTTGGATGAAGTAGTGGGGTGCTGATAGATGTTAGGGACAGGTTTTTGAAATTTTGGTTTTGTATCTTTGATTTTGGACTCAATTAATTTAGCTAGTCCAATGACTTGAGAGATAGAAACTGGTTTATGGATAGCAATTTCATTTTGAATAGCAGGGGCTAATCCAGATATGAAACAATTTAGAATGGCTTCTTGAGATAACCCAACAACTTGAGTTCCTAATTTTTCAAATTCTGCTTGGTACTCAACAACTGAACCCACTTGTTTTAACTTGAATAATTCAGCTTGGTGATTAGCATATGTAGAGGGTCCAAAGCGTAACTTTAATGCTTTAATAAATGCTGGCCAGTCGGTTAACAACTCACTTTGATACATCCATTTAAACCAACACAAAGCTTCACCTTTCATATAAAATGACATCATAGACAGTCTATGTTCAGCTGGAACATGATGAAAATCAAAATATTGATCTGCTTGAAATAACCATTCTAGTGGATTGGATCCGTCAAACATAGGAAGCTCTAATTTGGGGGTGCGGAATGTTGTTAAGGGTGGGGTTTGATGGAATTGAGTGTATGGGATTTGCTGGAACATGGGAATATTATAGTTTGGTGAGAGGGGTAAGGTATTGGTTTGAGTAACGAAAAGGGAAGAGAAAAATCGGGGAATATGGGTAGGTGTTGGTCGAAAAGGGGCGGTGGTTATGGTTGGCTGCTGAAGGGTGTTCGAAAGCGAACCAAAATGCAACATAGGGGTATAGGGTGGTTGCATGATTTGGGAATTCTGCAAAGAGTTTGCAGCAGTAGGGATGGGGCTGGTATGGGTTATGGGTAGTGAAAGAGAGATGGGAACTTGAGTAATACCTGAGCTGGAAGCTGCTGTTGTTGGAACAGCGGTCACATTCGGCTGTTCTCTTTGTGAAGCTAATTTGTTAAGCATCACCATAATGTTTTCATATCTTGAATCTGAAATCTGTTTTTCATTGTCCATACGGGTCTGAATCAGCTCCAGATCTGCAGTTGTCTTGTCAAATCGTTCGTCCATTTGCTGCTGTGTTTGAGTCATGGCATTGTCAAGATGGACATGAGCTGTTTGGACAACTTCATCTATGATATCTCTAGGGTTGGGAGGTTTGGGAAGGGGAGCCATGAATCCAAAGGATGAAAGCACCAATTAATAAGGAGTTTTCCACCACTATATTTCTAGATCTAGGGTTACCAACATAGAACACACAAAAAACTAAGAAGAGAGAAAATTAAAGTTTCTGAAATATTCCTTCATTCAGCAACAGCCAGAATTGGCTTTAAATACAAGGACCCTATTGGGTTAAGCTAATGGGTCAAGCCCAAAACAAAAAATAATATTAGCAAGAATATATAAATAAACTACTCATTTTAAAATATAGTCCTTCAGCCACTTGGGCTTAAGCTTGGCTCGTATGGGCCTGTTAACCCAAACACCTCAAAATCACCCAAAATGAATTCTATACATTTAAAATTGATTCTAAATCTTCCAAAAGCCAATCCAAACATACACTTAAATAACTTATACATGCCATAATAACCAAATTTCTATCATATACATCTTTAGATATTGGTAGCTAAGAAATTAATTAGTACAATTATTTTTATACGATCAATCAATAATAATTATGTATCTCGCTAAATCGGTCTATAAAATTTAAATTATTTATATAATTTAGCACTTTAAAGTATTCTGATTAGATGTATATATAATACTTTTTTATATTGACAGTGTATTACCATTAAATTCATTATTTATATTATAAAAAACTATTATTATAAAAATATTACAATTATTATCAATCTGCTCTGAGTTTGAGAATTCATTGCAGTTTTGTTTTTCTTTAAATTTTTTTTATTAAATTAAAGAATATGAGTGTTATATATAAATTATCTTTAATTTTAATTTTTAAATAATGTGTAAATATTTTGGTGTCAAGGTTAAATTATAAATAGGATCTTATAAAATATTTATTAAGTTAAATTATGAGTATATAGAGTCTCTGTTTATTTTGTCATGGTTAATCTGTGTCTAATCTATATAGAATTTTTAAAAATTTGAAACAATTATATATATATATATATATATATATATATATATATATATATATATATATAACATTAAAATAAATGTTAATTCACCGAGAATCAAATGCTTGTTGGTCCAAGTGAGGAAAATAGTTGTTTCATATATTCTCTATGGCTCCATTCTCTTTTATAAGTAAATTTTAATCTTTTAGATTTATTGAATAATTAATATATCTAATTTATATATTATCTAAATACATCATCTATTAAATGAATTTAAAAAAATCAAAATTTGCTTATAAAAGATAAATTAATATTCTTGTTTTGTGAATGAAACAGTTTCTTAAATGTTTTCAACTTTTTTATTTATTTAATTTATCAGGAATATGACTCGCCTACCATCAAGATTCTATAAATTTACATTTTCGATATATTAATAACATGAGAATCATAAATTTTAGACTTAAACTTGTTACTATTATTGTGTTGTAATTCAATTTAGAAGTTAGATGTTGGTTATAAATGGTTAGACAATTATAACTAATTTCATATGTAGTTATTACTAATTTTATATGCGGTTCAAACTAGTTACACATTTGATTACTACTAATTATGTATGTGGTTACTAAGTAGACGTTAAACAGTTAGTAATATAATCCTATATAAACGATGTAACACATGTTTTTAAAAATATCTAAGTAGATCAATTGAAAAACAAACCCTTTTTACTCTAATTTCACGATAACCTTCTCTAATTTCATTTATCCTTTTTATCCCATCAACTTGTGTGACAAGTTATCTCAATAATTTGAAATCAGGAGTAGTGACTCGATCCTAGCTACAACCAATGATAAATGAATGCACATCCTCTAATCAATTCCTTCTAAATCTATCAATTTGCTAAGGGGGGACACTATGACAAATGGTGCGCGAAAATGATGGTCATTTCGAATTTTAAGATGTGTTTAAAATTGTGAATGATTGACTCTCAACATTAGATACCCATGCAACAAAAGCTCGAAAAATTACTCATCACGAATTGAGCATGAAAGATGAGAAATGTCTATTTTTGATCTATATATAAATGTGTAGATCCAAACATCAACAACAACTTTATTAGAAAAGCAATTATAGATGAATGTGAGTCAACTGACCTCAATCAAATCCTGAAAAATAAAATTTGACAAAAATCTATAAAGGAATAACTCAAGGAAATTAAGAAGGATCAAACTTAGGAGTTAGTCAATCATTCAAGCAAGAGAATCATATATGTAAAGTGGGTTTACAAGCTGAAGCTCAAAACAAATGGTGAGATAGTCAAGTAGAAAGCAAAGCTAGTAACAAAGAGGTTTCTTAAAAGGCATGAAGTTGATTTCAATGAGATCTATGCATCTGTTTCCAGACTTAAAACAATAAGAATTATAACAACCATTGCAACGTACAAAGGGTGGAAGTTGCATTAGTTAAATGTGCAGTCAAATTTTCTTAATAGACCACCAGAGAAGGAGATATATCAAGCAACCACCATTGAGATCAAAGGAAAATAAGAGAAGGTGTACAGGCTAAGAAAGGCACTGTATGAATTGACAACTTTATGATAAAACTATGATTCATAAGTGTACGTTAGAACATGGAGTGTATGCATGTGAAAGTTTCCAATGAGAAAGATCAAGATGACATGAAAAGAACAATAAGGTACTTTTTCATGACTGGAACAACGTCAATTTCATGGAACTCAAATAAGTAAAGGTTAATGACATTATCATCACGTGAGACACAATATGTGGCAACTTTTTATGTAGCCTTCGAATCTTTGTGGATTGGAATGCTATTAAAAGAATTGAAATTCTGTAAGATTTTGAATATCAAGTTGTTGGTAAACAACAAACCAACAATAGATTTGACTAATCATCCATTGAGTCATAGGAGAAATAAATACATATAAATAAAGTATCATTTTCTTAGAGATCAAATAAGTAAATATAGATTGAAGATTGATTATTGCAAAAATAGAATTGCAACTTATCGATACTCTAACCAGGCCATTGAAGAAAGTAAGATTTGATGGTGTAAAAGAATTGATGAGAATGAGAAGATTAGTGTTAGGTGCTAAATTGTGTTAATATTTAGTTTAGTTTTTAGCACCTTTTTATGATCTTTATTTGATAGTCAATGCCTTTTCCCATTGTTTCCGGTTAATAACCGTAGTATAGTTAATTACGTTATTTAACTTATCTATTTAACTTTTGTGTTTTAATTGAAGGTTTTTACATGGAAAGGTGTAGATTGGAGCAAGGAAGGCCCCCTAGAAACAGTTTGTGAAAAAAGTGATTTTTTAAGCATGCTTGGAGCCCGCTCAGCGCGCTCCTAGCGCGGTGATGGAGATACTTACAGAGAGTTGCCCGCTGAGCGCGGTGTTGAGCCCGCTTAGCGCGCTGCTAGGTCGGTTTACAATAAATGAGACCTCGCTCAGCGCGGTGCAGCGCGCTTAGCATGCTCTGCAATCCTCTTCCTCCTTATAAATAGACTTTTCTGTATTTTTCTTGGGATCTTTGATATATTTCAGAGCAAAATACATTGTAACACTGTAGCATTCTATTTTGGAAGATTGGAAGCATCATTCGTCGAGAGATCGTCATTGATGCTTGATATTCTTCTTCATCTTCTTGATTGTTTAGCTTCCATGACAATGGAGAACTAATTTTCCTTTTGTGTCAAGGTTAGAAGGTAGACAAACCTTTCTTTTGTATGTATATGTATTGATTCTAGCTTATGAACTTTTGGATGATGAATGTATGATGAAAAACTTTGTTTATATGGTTTATTCTTTGTGTTGGTTCATGATTGAGAAATGTGTTCCTACTCTTTACCTAGCTTTTTCATCCATCAATGTACATTGGCTAGAGATAGTAATGTGTGTTGATGTTCATAAATATTGAACTTAAATGTTGTCATTTTAATAGTTTGAGTGAGAGATCATCAAAGGATCAAAACGGCAAAACTCACAATATGTGTTAGAAATAAACATATTGGGAGGATATGTGATTACATTTACCGTCTAAACGAGTTCATTCGCTTTGTCAATTCTATCCGTGCAAAATGGTTTGTCGAACCCTAATCTTGACATACTTCTTAAAAATCGTTAAAACAAATCTTTTTACCGCTATTACTTAAATTCGAATGTAAGTGTTCCGACTAAAAACAACCAAAACCCCTTGTTACTTTGAAGTTTAAAACGTATACGACTGTAGAACGGCTGCGATATCACTAAACAATCTCTGTGGATCAATAACAAAACCCTAACTCTATTTGTATTTCAACAAATTGGCGCCGTTGCCGGGGATTGTTAATTGATATTGCAAGCATTGTAATAGTTGTGAAGTTTTAGACTTGTTAAAATTTTTCTTGTGCTTGTTGATTTGTTTTGTTTAGTGTGCGGACTTTGTTTATGCGAGGGCAACTACCGGCGGACCAACTTCTATTCGATCCCGAGATTGAAAGAACCGCTCGTAGACTAAATAGTAGAACTAGATGGAGGAGGCAACTAGCTAGACAAAGGCAAGAACAAGGAGAAAGTTCGATTTCTACACCACCACCAATTCCACAGTTCACGCCAATCATGGATCCACCACCACCACCACCCGCTTCCACACCATGTGTAAATAGCCCACGTCACACCGCTCAGTTTGCTAACAATAATCAAGGAAGGCAAGCTGAGATGAAAACTGGAACTCTGAACTTGTTGTATGGAAGTCCGTTCACAGGAATGGATCATGAAGACCCTTTCGCTTTTCTCACCAAATTTTATGAGTTAGGGTTAGCGGCCGGAGTCGATCAAGCGCAAGAGTTACCTCTTTTCAAGAGACTATTTCCTCATGCTTTGCTTGGCAAGGCTAAGGATTGGTATCTTGATCAAACTCCCGCTGTGATGACCGATTGGAATGTTTTGGAGGAAAAATTTATAGAACGGTTCTTTTCTCACAACCGTTTTATGGAGTGAAAAACTGCAATTTCTGTGTTCTCTAGGGCACTAGTGAATCTCTGAATGAATTAAAGAATGGTCTCCAACCAAATTGCAAGACATTATTGGATGCCACTTCTGGAGGATCTTTGTTATCAAAGAGTGCCGAAGAAGCTACGAATATCATCAATAGAATGGCTCTCAATGATCTTCAAAGTCAAAGCCGTAATAACTCGCAAAAGAAGCTCGGGGTACTTGAATTGGGAACTAATGATGCAATCCTTGCACAAAACAAGCTCATATCTCAAAAAGTGGAACTTTTGACTCAATAAATTAAAGAATTGAAGGAGCCTAGCAAGAGTAAACAAGTTGCTTGTTGTGAACTTTGCAAAGGAGAGCATCACATCGGATTTTGTCCTCCTCTGGGATTTGAAGAAGTGAACTACATGAATAATCAACGAGACTATCAAGGAAGACAACAACAACAACAACACAATCCTCAACAACATTATCAAGGCAATCAAGGATATCCACCGAGGGCGAACTATCAACATAATCAAGGTTATGGTGGCGGTTCTTCAAACCGGCAAAATCCTTATCAACCTCCACCACCTCCGGTTGCTAGCTCTAAGTTGGAAGACACTTTGACTCAATTCATGCAAATGTCTATGGCCAATCAAAAGAGTAGTGACGCGGCGATAAAGAATCTAGAAAATCAAGTGGGGCAACTTGCCAAGCAACAATCGGGTCCTTCATTCTCCGCAAATACTTAAGTGAATCCTAAGGAGCATTGCAAGGCAATCATTTCAAGAAGTGGGAAGGAGTTGGTAACTGAAAATAAGAAAAAGGTAGATGAAGAAAAAATTGATGGTATTGTGGAGGAGGATAGTGATGAGGAAGTAGTTGAAAATAAAATTGAAAATGAAGGTGTAGTTGAAAAGAAAGATGATGAAATAGTTGAAGTTGAAAATAAGAGTGGTGAGGAGTTGAAGAAAAAGGAGAGACTTAGGAGAGTGAAGAAGGGAAAGGAAGTAGTGAGCACTATTCCGATCCAACATTTACCATACCCCCATGCTCCTTCAATGAAAGAAAATGAACGGCATTACGCTCGTTTCATGGATATTTTTAAACAGTTACAAATTAACATTCCTTTTGTCGAAGCTTTGGAGCAAATGCCAAAATATGCTAAGTTTATGAAAGACATTCTCACAAAGAAGCGGAGGTATTCGGAACCGGAAACTATTATCCTTGACGCAAGTTGTAGTGCCATCATCCAAAGAACTCTTCCGAAAAAAGAAGTTGACTCGGGGCGTGTTACTTTGCCGGTAACCATTGGTGATGTCTACGTAGGCAAAGGCTTAATCAATTTGGGCTCAAGCATTAATCTAATTCCATTGTCCATTGTAAATAGGTTTGGGAACATTGAGATGAAAGCCATTCGGATGACATTACAATTAGCCGGCAAGTCCACAACTCATCCTCATGGGTTGGCTCAAGATGTCTTAGTAAAAGTTGATAAGTTTTTCTTTCCGGTTGATTTCGTTGTTATCAATATGGAGGAAGATGAGGATGCGCCTTTAATTCTTGGGCGACCTTTCATGAAAACTGCACGAATGATGATTGATGTGGATGACGGTTTAATGAAAGTGAGGGTTCAAAACGAAGAAGTTTGCTTTGATCTTTTTGAAGCAATGAAACATTCTCGAGACAAGCATGATAGTTTTCATATCGATGCAATTGAAGAAGCAACTTTAGAGGTTTCAAAGCATGTTCATATATTATCTCCTTTGGAAATGGCTCTTGATGAATCTTTTGAGGTGTTTTCTGATGAAGAAGAAAGAGCTCTTGAAGAATGTTTAAAAGAGCTTGAATCTCTCAAAGAGTTGCAACCGTGGGAAGTAGAAACGGAAGAGTTAAAGAAGGATGTGAAAGATGAGAAGTCACCACTTGAATTGAAGGTCTTGCCTTCCAATTTAAAATATGTGTTTCTTGATGACGGTGGTAACAAGCTGGTTATCATTAGCAACGTTTTGTCCAAAAACGAGGAAGACCGTTTAATCCAAGTTTTGAAGAAATATCAAGATGCAATGGGTTGGGTTCTTTCCGATCTTAAGGGAATTAGTCCATCTTATTGTATGCACAAGATTCTTATGGAAGAAGATTTCAAGGCGGTTGCTCAACCACAACGCCGCTTGAACCCAACTATGAAAGAGGTGGTTTGGAAAGAAGTTGTGAAGCTTTTGGACGCGGGAATGATCTACCCGATCTCTGATAGTCCATGGATAAGCCCCGTGCACGTTGTTCCTAAAAAGGGTGGCATGACCGTTATCCGAAACGATAAGAATGAGTTAATCCCAACAAAGATTGTGACGGGGTGGAGAATGTGCATTGATTATAGAAGGTTGAACACCGACACTAGAAAAGACCATTTTCCACTTCCATTCATGGACCAAATGCTCGAGAGGTTATCCGGGCAGCAACTCTATTGTTTCACTGACGGATATTCGGGGTATAATCAATTTGCGGTTGACCCGGCGGATCACGAGAAGACGGCTTTTACTTGTCCCTTTGGCATTTTTGCCTATCGAAAGATGCCTTTTGGTTTATGTAATGCGCCGACAACTTTCTAAAGGCGTGTTCAAGCTATCTTCTCCGACCTCATAGAAAAGACAATGGAGGTGTTTATGGATGATTTTTCCGTGTTTGGAGCATCTTTTGACTTGTGTTTGAAAAATTTGGATACCGTCCTTGAGAGGTGTGTTAAGACTAACTTGGTGTTGAATTGGGAGAAGTGTAACTTTATGGTGACGGAGGGAATTGTGCTTGGCCACAAAGTTTCTTCCAAAGGCCTTGAAGTAGATCAAGCAAAGATTGAAGTAATTGAAAAGTTGCCTCCTCCTACCAACGTCAAAGGAATCAGAAGCTTCTTGGGGCATGCGGGATTCTATAGGCGTTTCATCAAAGATTTTGCAAAGGTAGCAAGGCCATTGAGCAACTTGCTCAACAAAGATCAGGTATTTCTCTTTGACGATGAATGTCTTATTGCTTTCCAAAATTTGCAAGATAAACTAATTACCGCTCCAATAATCATCGCACCAAATTGGACTTTAAATTTTGAACTAATGTGCGATGTGAGTGATTATGCCGTTGGAGCGGTGTTAGGTCAAAGGAAGGACAAAACTTTTTATGCTATACATTACGCAAGCAAGGTATTAAATGAGGCGCAAGTAAATTACGCCACAAACGAAAAATAATTGCTTGCGATTGTATACGCACTTGAGAAGTTTCGTTCTTACCTAATAGGGTCAAAAGTGGTTGTCTACATGGATCATTCGACTATAAAATATCTGCTCACTAAACCGGATTCGAAGCAAAGGCTCATCCGTTGGATCATTTTGCTTCAAGAATTTGATTTGGAAATAAAGGATAAAAAGGGTCCTGAGAATTTAGTGGTAGATCATTTGTCCCGTTTGATCAACGTGGAGGTAACCAAAGCTGAAAAGGAAATCCGAGAGGAATTTCCCGATGAAAAATTGTTTAAAGTCCAAGTTAGGCCTTGGTTTGCGGATTTTGCTAACCACAAAGCAACCGGTTGGGTGCCCCAAGACCTAACTTGGAACCAAAAAAGGAAGTTCCTGTCGGATGCAAATTACTATGTGTGGGATGACCTGTATTTGTTCAAATTAGGAGGTGACAACCTTTTGAGAAGGTGTGTCACGAGTGAAGAAGCTCAAAGTATTCTTTGGCATTGTCACAACTCGCCTTATGGCGGCCATTTTAATGGTTCGAGGACAACCACGAAAGTCTTGCAATCAGGCTTTTATTGGCCTACTCTCTTTAAAGACGCTAATCTTCATGCGCAAAGTTGTGACACTTTCCAAAGAAGTGGGGGAAATGGAAAAAGAGATGAAATGCCCCTTCAAAATATTCAAGAAGTTGAAATTTTCGATTGTTGGGGCATTGATTTTGTTGGTCCATTTCCACCCTTTTTGGAAATGAGTACATGTTAGTGGCGGTTGACTATTTGTCGAAGTGGGTTGAAGTGATTGCTTCACCTAAGGCTGATGGCAAGACGGTGATCAATTTTTTAAAGAAAAACATCTTTTCCCATTTTGGCACGCCTCGGGTTCTCATTAGTGATGGCGGGTCACACTTTTGCAATACATCTCTTGAAAGTGTTTTAAAACATTATGGTGTATCGCATAAAGTGGCGACCCCTTACCACCCACAGGCGAACGGGCAAGCTGAGGTGTCGAACCGTGAAGTGAAAATGATTTTAGAAAAAACTGTGTCAAGTTCTCGAAAAGATTGGCCGCAGAAATTGGACGAGGCTTTGTGGGCATATCGGACCGCTTACAAAGCTCCAATTGGCTTAACTCCATTTCAAATGGTTTATGGTAAAACATGCCATTTACCGGTTGAAATGGAGCACAAAGCACTGTGGGCCCTTAAGCTGCTAAATTTTGATACGAACTTGGCCGGAGAGAAGAGAAAATTACAAATTCAGGAATTGGAAGAAATACGGAAAATGCAGCCTATCATTTCAGTTGGTTGTATAAAGAAAAGGTAAAGAATTATCACGACAAGAAGATCCGGCAAAAGGACTTCCAGGTCGGTCATTTGGTACTGTTGTTTAATTCCCGGTTAAAATTTTTTCCGGGAAAATTAAAATCAAAGTGGTCCGGACCATTTCGTGTGAAAGAGGTGAAAAGTTATGGAGCGATTGTGATCGAAGATTTAGAGAAAAAAGACAGTTGGACCGTAAATGGTCAACGCTTGAAAATCTACCTTGGTGGTAACTTTGATCGCAACAATTGTTCTGTTCTCCTCGACGTTCTTCATTGATCGTCTTGGACCGTCGAACTTATCCGACGTTAAACAAGCGCTCGTTGGGAGGCACCCCAATTTTGTAAGTTTTTATCGTTTTCCAGTCCATTTGCTGTTTAAATCATGTTTTTTGTAAAGTTGATGTATGATGCTGCTCTAAATGATGTTTTGAACTGCTGGAAGTTGTATTTAAACTGCTGGAAGGTGTTTGAGTTTTGCAGTGCGCGCTTAGCGCGCAGTAGCCCGCTCAGCGCGGGTTTAAGAAAAATCAACCTATACTTCCAGTGAGCAGCGCGCTTAGCGTGGTCCTGAGCCTGCTCAGCACGCTCTGCGAATTTTTGAAAAAAAAATATAACATTTTCTGGGCCCACTTATGCTGACCCGGCCCAGCGCGTGTTATGAGTTAGGGTTTCTGAGGTTTTGCCTCATTTGACCCTTTTTCACTCAAAACTTCTCAAGCTTCTATTCTCCTCCATTTTCAAAAAAAAAATTTCTTGTGAGCTTCTTAGGTTTTTATGTTCCCTAACTCCATTTTCATCATTTTCTTGCTCATCTTCATCTTCTTTAACAGTAAGTTCATTCTCTGTTTTTTTTTATTTCTCATTTTGAAAACCCATTTTGGGTTGGTTGTTGCATGTTAAATGTTCATGATTGTACTTCATCTTTGTCTTCTTTATTTGTCAATTTACTGTTTTTGTGCTTAAACTGATATGAATGCATGTGGTTAAGAGTTTCAATTTTATAATTTAGGGATTGTAATTTTAGAAGTTAGGTTTTTTTGAATAATTTAGTTTGTTTTGATTTTGGGAATTCGTACTGTACATCTCTCTGTGAATAGGTCTGTGTATTGGAAGTAGGGGCTATGCTTGGAACCATCTGTTGCAGAGGGGATTTTTTTCTGCATTTCGCAGAGCCCGCTCAGCGCGCTCCTGCGCGCTTAGCGTGCTCTGAGATTTGCAGAAAATCTCCCCTTTTCTTAAATTCTGCTTTATTTTTCCTTTGATTATTCTTAGTATGTGATGCTATTTTCATTAACATTGTCGCTGTTGTGTGTTTGTTCTGTTTTGTTTTTCTTTTCAAATGTCAGGTCGCAAGAAGCAACGCGTCGGTGGTTCTTCATCCAACCCACCTAGGCGCCCTCCATCCGGTCAGTTTGATAGTACTAAGTTCCGCGGGCATGAGCAACAACAGCGATACCAGCAACTTGAAACGAGATCGATTTGGGCGAACCGAATTATTCTAATTGATCCGGAGGAAAACTATTGTCGTACCGCTTCTCTGATTTCTGGTGGAGGCTGGGACAAGTTATTTTCTCCGTACCCCGAGTACCACTTGGACATTGTGAGGGAGTTCTATGCTAATGCCTTGCCCTCCGAGGGTGAGCGGTTCAATTTCAATACTTGGGTGAGGGGAAAGGAAATCGATTTCTCAAGGGATGCTATAAATACTTACCTGGGTAACCACCTTCAGCTGGTCGAGGATGAATTATGTGATTATGGTAGGATGATGGCTCGGCGTAGCTGGAGTGCCGACCAGTTGAGGGATGTGTTGTGTATGAGGGGACCGACTTACCAGCTTAGCGCAAGTGGAGCGCCCCTCAAGTTTTTGAGGAGTGTATTGACTACACCAGCGCAAATTGTGATGGCGGTTGTTTTACACAACCTTAAGCCACGTAGCATACCTCCTCCATTCCTATGGATACGACTGCTCTTATTGCTTACATTCTTGACGACGAGAAGACTGTGGACTTAGCACGGATCATTTCTAGTGAGCTTAAGAGGATAGCTGTTAGTGCTACACCATTTGGTGATAGGGTGGCGTGTACCTTGACCTATCCTGGACTTATCATGTCCTTGTGTAGAAGGGCGCGTGTCACCCTTCCTACGCATGGGAATGTTAAATTGGTTGTGCTGGATGATAGTTATATAACTCGTCATTGTTTGCAGGATATTAACTTTGATGATGTTGTTCCTGTAGCTGCTGCTGCCCCTGCAGGGCGTGCTCGTGGTCCAAGTTCTGATGCCAATTGGGCAATGCACGAGGCTCACCAGCATGCTTTCTTATTTATGTACGAATCGATGATGCAGCTGCAGCTCCAAATCCGGGAGCCACATGTGGATCATTCCTTGAGGTCGCGAGAGGACCTCATGGCGTATGCGAGATGGCCTGAGGGCAGGCATGGTTTTCCGGAGGGGGCAAGTTATGGGGCAGGTGTTGATGATGACGAGGGTGATGATGGAGCAGGCGATGAAGCATCTAGCTCTAGTTCTTATTGATGATGGGTTTGATGTGTCTGTTTTTGTTTTTATGTTTATTTTGTTATGATTAGTATGCTTCTTGTATTATCTACTGTTGTTTAGGATTTTTGTATTTTCCATCCGGGCGGATGTGGATTTTGGATAATTGTTACATTTTGTTTGGTTATTAATGAATTTTCCATCCAGGCGGATGATGTTCTATGTTATAATTTTTGGTACAGAAATTTTTTGTTGTTTGTTCTCTATTTTAAGGTAATTAATGGATAAAGCAAGTTAATTTCTTGGTACAAAAGTGATGAGCTTCACCATACATTGATGGTGATGATAAATTTCTGAGTTGATGCACAAAGGTACTCTGTTTTGTGCTTTGTAGAATGTTAATATGTACATGAACTTTTTGCTTTACATAGTTTTCAAGTTTTTCTTCATTTTGCATATTTGTTCATATTGGAATCAATTAGGACATAACCACAAATGCGAGTTCCCTCCATTGTTTACAAATTATTGAGGGATTTAAGTGATTGTTGCTTACTCAAATTTTTTATGTTTAATCTTACTTTTTGTTTTGAAATTTTGGAAACTTGGAAATGATCAAGGCATTTTTTGAGTACTATGAGTAGAACCACATTTCCATAAATCACTTCAAGTCACCTTGTGAGTGTGTGATCTTTAGAAACCTCTCTTGAGCCTAAAACGAAAATTTTTGTATCCGTGAAGCATGAACCTGAACTTTAATCGCTTTGAAGAGCATTCTTGATTTAAGTCTTAATATTGTTGAAGTTGGGGAGTTTGGTTCATTGTGAAAAGAGAAGAAAGAATTGTGGGCAATGCATTCTAAATTGAAATAAAAAATAGTTTGAAAAAGAAAGAAAAGGAAAAATAAATGAAAAATCAAAAGAGAAAGAAAAATAAAATTGTAGAAATCAAATGAGAATGAGATATAATGCATTGTGAGAATAATGTGAAAGTTTGAGCAAGATTGGTTGTTTAGAAAAGAAAATGCTCTTCATGAATTTTACCCTCTCTTGTTCAAAGGCCGTGTACATATGACCCTTGTTTCTTAATCCCGACCAAGTTGCAACCTATGAAAGTCTTTTTGTGATCTTTGTTTCCATTATTTTCATTAAATTGTGAGATGAGTGCATAAATTGTTTTGGATGTGGCACAATTGCTTATGAGTGTGTTTTGTCCCTTGTATATATTGAGCTTGGCTCATTTGAATAAATTAGGTGATTCCCGTTTGAACATTTGTTTGCTTATGTTGAGTGCTTGTTATTTATGTTTAGAAGTTAGTTCATATACATATTTTTATTCTGTCAGAGCTGAGCATTACTTGCAGGCGTATCAATTCGGTTTGAACCATTGATTTTTGTTTGTGTTTGCTTATCCGTTTTTTTCCTCTTGTTTCTAGTCTATTTTACCTTTGTTTGAGGACAAACAAAGAAACAAGTTGGGGAGAGTTGTTAGGTGCTAAATTGTGTTAATATTTAGTTTAGTTTTTAGCACCTTTTTATGATCTTTATTTGATAGTCCATGCCTTTTCCCATTGTTTCCGGTTAATAACCGTAGTATAGTTAATTACGTTATTTAACTTATCTATTTAACTTTTGTGTTTTACATGGAAAGGTGTATATTGGAGCAAGGAAGGCTCCCTAGAAACAGTTTGTGAAAAAAGTGATTTTTTTAGCATGCTTGGAGCCCGCTCAGCGCGCTCCTAGCGCGGTGATGAAGATACTTATAGAGAGTTACCCGCTGAGCGCGGTGTTGAGCCTGCTTAGCGCGCTGTTAGGTTGGTTTGCAATAAATGAGACTGCGCTCAGCGCGGTGCAGCGCGCTTACCGCGCTCTGCGATCCTCTGCCTCCTTATAAATAGACTTTTCTGTATTTTTCTTGGGATCTTTGATATATTTCAGAGCAAAATACATTGTAACACTGTAGCATTCTATTTTGGAAGATTGGAAGCATCATTCGTCGAGAGATCGTCATTGATGCTTGATATTCTTCTTCATCTTCTTGATTGTTTAGCTTCCATGACAATAGAGAGCTAATTTTCCTTTTGTGTCAAGGTTAGAAGGTAGACAAACCTTTCTTTTGTATGTATAGGTATTGATTCTAGCTTATGAACTCTTGGATGATGAATGTATGATGAAAAGCTTTGTTTATATGGTTTATTCTCTGTGTTGGTTCATGATTGAGAAATGTGTTCCTACTCTTTACCTAGGTTTTTCATCCATCAATGTACATTGGCTAGAGATAGTAATGTGTGTTGATGTTCATAAATATTGAACTTGAATGTTGTCATTTTGATAGTTTGAGTGAGAGATCATCAAAGGATCAAAATGGTAAAACTCATAATATGTGTTAGAAATAAACATATTGGGAGGATATGTGATTACATTTACCGTCTAAACGAGTTCATTCGCTTTGTCGATTTTATCTGTGCAAAATGGTTTGTCGAACCCTAATCTTGACATGCTTCTTATAAATCGTTAAAACAAATCTTTTTTACCGCTATTTCTTAAATTCGAATGCAAGTGTTCCGACTAAAAACAACCAAAACCCCTTGTTACTTTGAAGTTTAAAACGTATACGACTGTAGAACGGCTGCGATATCACCGAACAATCTCTGTGGATCGATAACAAACCCCTAACTCTATTTGTATTTCAACAATTAGTCAACCTGAAATAGGAGGAGTATTTTGTTTTACTTCCATTTTAGAATTTAGAAGTTAGTTATAAGTTGGTTAGATAGTTATAACTAACTTCACATGTGATTACTATTGCTTTCACATGTGATTACTATTAGTTACACATGTAATTACTTCTAGTTGTATATGTGATTACTAACTAAAAGTTAGTTAGCTAATAATATGTTATTTTATATATAGCTAATAGTTGCAAAAATTACAGAAATCTCATTGATATCGTCAACTCCCACCAAATGGGAATGCATGTCTATACTAATTACCTATTCTAATGTACTACTATATAATGCATCTTTAACGATCTATGTTACCTAATACATTCATCAAATCCCAAAAAAAGAAATGAAATGAGAACCTTGTAAAATTAATTTGAAGAAACTTGCTTTCGATCTTAAATGAGGTTTTAGTTGTTGGAGGGAGTTTACTAGGGAGCATTGATACATAGTGTAGGACTAGGCATCTTTGTGAGAGACACACCACTTGTCCACCTAAAACCTTAGTGGGTTCTTCCACTTATAAATGCTCAAGTCACCACATTCCTATCCAATGTGGGACTATTATCCATACTACTCACACTTGTTATATTATTCCAACACTCCCCCTCAAGTGTGAGTCCACAATGTTTCCCCTTTTTTATACTTGTACCGCCATTGACACCTTTTTTAAGACACCTCTTATTAGGTATTTCGAATACACCTCTTCCTTGGGCATTTCGATTTCAACGGGACACCACTTCCTGGGCATTTCGATACATGTAAGCCGGTCCCTTTACGAACCAAAGGCTCTGATACCATTTGCTGGGGGGAGTTTACTAGGGAGCATTGATACATAGTGTAAGACTAGGCACCTTTGTGAGAGACACACCACTTGTCCACTTAAAATCTTAAGATGATAGATGAGTGGGTGCTCCTACTTATAAATGCCCAAGTCACCACATTCCTATCCAATGTGGGACTATTATCCATACTACTCACACTTATTATATTATTCCAACATTAGTGAGTTTGCAGGAAATGTAGAAGGAATGGGGAAGGGTCTGGGGCGGGTAAATGAAATAAACGCGTCTGGAGATGCATCTCCGTAAAACTCTCTGAATTTTGAATTAATGATTTTTACGGAGATGCATCTCAAAACTCAATCACTCTAATGTTGATACAGAGATGCATCTACGAACTAAATTTTTACAAAATAAGGGTGACACACCAATTTGCATTAAGGAGTGTGTAAAAAAAATACAATCGAAGATGTATTTTCAAATTTTAAAGGTAATTATAACTTTTCACCATGATGGATAAGAATTCAATGGAGAAAGTATTACCCTTGTTTCTTGAGCCTAAAGCTCTTGGCTTAGTAAATTGGGCCGTGACCTGAGCTTAACTCAAATCGGTTGGAGAGTTCAAATGTAACCGCTAAAAATTGAGAATTTAAGACAAAAAGTGATATTCTATCAAATTTTCATAAATTCATATATTATGGAAAAGTAGGATGACCTTAAAATTAATTATTAATAAGTCTAATATTATACTATTCTAAAAACCAGCATGCAAATTCGAAGATATTCATATAATTAATAACTAATATTTTGTCTGAATTTGGAATATAAGGGAAGTTTTGCAATCTGCTTCCTAGTTAAGAGTTTCCAAGTTCAAAGTCAGATCTCGTTTAATTTAGCCCAAATTCGCTTGTCTGTATAACTAAACACATGTTGATATCTTTTTTGTGTCTGCAAAAGATACACTTAACTGTCTTTCATGAGCAACCAGAATTTGTTGTACATAAAAAAAGAACATTTGATCTAGGAAAAGACTAAATGAGTAGATTACAGGAATTCATTTTGGTTTTAAAAATTCATTATATATGATGGAATCTGTTAAGAGAGAATGTTGACTTTTTTTGTGGCTTTGTCATCATCAGTGCATGGTGACTTAATTATTTAAACTTGAAAAAAATTCATATTGGTTCAGTTGTTGAATAGATTAGTCCACGTGATGTTAATCTTTTTTTAACTCGTTTGTATAGTTTATGTGTGTGTATTATACAATGTTCTATGAGAAGACATGCAAACTTTTACCTTTTCTATTGTCTAATATGAAGCTCTACCCGTTGTTTTTGAAAAAAAAAAAAAAAAAAAAAAAAAAAAAAAAAAAAAAAAAAAATATATATATATATATATATATATATATATATATATATATATATATATATATATATATATATATATATATATATATATAATGATACCCTCACCTTATAATCTAATTTTGTAGGAATGGATTAAACTAAATTCCGAGTTCTAATTTTTCTGGATATAACTAGTATGATACTCGTGCTCTCGCACGGGTAAAATTCTTTGATATTATATAAAATATATTTAAATGTACTATATATAAATTTGATACGATATAAAATGTATTTATATATGTATTTAAATTTAAAATTAGTTATTAATTTTAAAATGAACAATATTTATGTAAATTTATTTAAATTAAAATATAAAGAAACAAAGGCACTTGTGAAATGAAAATAATATAATATTTAATATTTAAAAATAAGAATTTTATCTTTTAAATTAAGATAATTATTGATTAAAATAAAATATATATTGTGTTTATAGTGATTCGTGAAATAACAAAAATTATTTGATACAATATAAAATATAGTTATATATAGATGTAAAATTGAAATTATTTATTTAATTGTAAAATAAAAAATAATTATACAATTTCAATTGTATTAAATAATGATGTAAAAACAAGAAAAAAGACTCGTGAGATGAAGAATGACAAAAAAAAAATTTGATGCGATAATGACCCGTGAGATAAAAAAACTATTTGATGGGATATAAATGTATTTAGATACAAATATATAATTTAAAATGATTTATTTAATTGTAAAATGAACAATAATTATACAAATTTAATTAATTTTAATAATTATATAAAAATAAAAAAATAATCTTGATATAAAAAAGAAAAAAAATTAATATTTAAACATAAAGATTTTATCTCTTAAACAAAGATAATAGTTGATTAAAATAAAATAGATATTGTGTTGATACTGCCACGTGAGATAAATATATAGTGCTATTTTATTAAAATTAAAAAATAGATTATTAATATTTTTAGTGATAATAAATAAAGAAAGGAAAAAAATAAAATGAAAATGAAAAAGTGTAGGAAAAAGAAATAGGAGGGAGATTTGAAATTTAAATGAAGAGAGAGAATGAGTGTATATGAAAGATTGACACTTGGCATGTAGATAGATGGATGATTGAGAATTAATTGAGACATTTGTTAATTATCAATTTATCCATAATATAGTGTAATAAATTTTTGGTGGAAGGGCAAATGAGACAATGCATGCAATCTTCTTTTAATGAGTTGATAGTAGATAATAGATGAAATGAAAATAATAGAATATTTAATATTTAAAAATAAGAATTTTATCTTTTAAATTAAGATAATTATTGATTAAAATAAAATATATATTGTGTTTATAGTGATCCGTGAAATAATAAAAATTATTTGATACAATATAAAATGTAGTTATATATAGATGTAAAATTGAAATTATTTATTTAATTGTAAAATGAAAAATAATTATACAATTTCAATTGTATTAAATAATGATGTAAAAAGAAGAAAAAAGACTCGTGAGATGAAGAAAGACAAATTTTTTTTTTTTGATGCGATAATGACTCGTGCGATAAAAAAATTATTTGATAGGATATAAATGTATTTAGATACAAATATATAATTTAAAATGATTTATTTAATTGTAAAATGAACAATAATTATACAAATTTAATTAATTTTAATAATTATATAAAAATAAAAAAATAATCGTGAGATAAAAAAGAAAAAAAATTAATATTTAAAATTAAAGATTTTATCTCATAAATTAAGATAATAGTTGATTAAAATAAAATAGATATTGTGTTGATACTGCCACGTGAGATAAATATATAGTGCTATTTTATTAAAATTAAAAAATAGATTATTAATATTTGGGTTAATAGTAATTTACCCCCCTGACATATGAGCGAATTTTGCTTTACCCCCTCCCTGCCTTTTGGCAACTGTTTTTTCAAAAAAACCGTTGCCAAAACCTGCCTTTGGCAACGGTGGGGGGTAAACCGAAACACGCTCATATGTCAGGGGGGTAAATCACTATTAACCCTTAATATTTTTAGTGATAATAAATAAAGAAAAAAAAAATAAAATGAAAGTGAAAAAGTGTAGGAAAAAGAAATAGGAGGGAGATTTGAAATTTGAATGAAGAGAGAGAATGAGTGTATATGAAAGATTGATACTTGACATGTAGATAGATGGATGATTGAGAATTAATTGAGACATTTGTTAATTACCAATTTATCCATAATATAGTGTAATAAATTTTTTGTGGAAGGGCAAATGAGGCAAGGCATGCAATCTTCTTTTAATGGGTTGATAGTAGATAGTAGATGAAATGAAAATAATAGAATATTTAATATTTAAAAATAAGAATTTTATCTTTTAAATTAAGATAATTATTGATTAAAATAAAATATATATTGTGCTTATAGTGATCCGTGAAATAACAAAAATTATTTGATTCAATATAAAATGTAGTTATATATAGATGTAAAATTGAAATTATTTATTTAATTGTAAAATGAAAAATAATTATACAATTTCAATTGTATTAAATAATGATGTAAAAAGAATGAAAAAGACTCGTGAGATGAAGAAAGACAAAAAAAAATTAATTTATGCGATAATGACCCGTGAAATATAAAAATTATTTGATGGAATATAAATGTATTTAGATACAAATATATAATTTAAAATGATTTATTTAATTGTAAAATGAACAATAATTATACAAATTTAATTAATTTTAATAATTATATAAAAATAAAAAAATATAATCGTGAGATAAAAAAGAAAAAAAATTAATATTTAAAATAAAGATTTTATCTCTTAAATAAAGATAATAGTTGATTAAAATAAAATAGATATTGTGTTGATACTGCCACGTGAGATAAATATATAATGCTATTTTATTAAAATTAAAATATAGATTATTAATATTTTTAGTGATAATAAATAAAGAAAGGAAAAAAATAAAATGAAAGTGAAAAAGTATAGGAAAAAGAAATATGAGGGAGATTTGAAATTTGAATGAAGAGAGAGAATGAGTGTATATGAAAGATTGACACTTGACATGTAGATAGATGGATGATTGAGAATTAATTGAGACATTTGTTAATTACCAATTTATCCATAATATAGTGTAATAAATTTTTGGTGGAAGAGCAAATGAGGCAATGCATGCAATCTTCTTTTAATTGGTTGATAGTAGATATGAATATGAAGTGACATGTATTATGTTTCTTCCCAACGATTATGACTATATTCAAAATTGTATTTTGATGGAATCGTGTAGAATGTAAAATCGACCCTATAAATTGCAGAATCATGTAATCTATGATATTTGAAATGTTTATGCAATTCTACTCATGGTGATGGAACACCTAAAGATTTGATTGGAAGTAAATTCACGTGGTTTAACTTGGAAGGTAGTGCAATGAGTAAATTGAACAGATTTCTTTTATCAAAAGGTTTGATTGAGAAGTGAAAGATTGAGGATCAATTTGTAGGAAGAAGTGTTCAATTTGAATCAAAGTTAATTTTTCAAATTGGGGTCTGGAGCCATTCAAGGTTTTCGATTGTTGGTTCGAGCATCAAGACTTTATTCCTTTTTGTGGAGGAAGTTTGAAAGTCAAATACAGGTCAAGATAAGTGTGCATTTGTGTTAAAGGAAAAAATAAGATCTTGAAAGAAAAGTTAAGAACCTGAAATTGAGAAGTTTTTGGGAAAGTAGATTTAAAGGTGGAAAATGTTGTTAAAAAACTTAATGAATTAGACTACATGGTTGCAAATGGATGGAAGACGGCAAGTTGGAATGTAGCAGACAACCGTACATTGGCAATAAGTAAGGTATGACATAATTTTCACTGCAAAAAAGACATCCTTAGGTAGAAATCTAGACACAAGTGAATTCAAGAGGGAGAATCAAATTCAAAGTTCTTCCATGCAGCAATGAAGAAGAGATATAAAAGGAATAACATTGTAGTACTAAACACAGATAGAGGAAGAATTAAGCAAGTAGAAGAAGTTAAATTGAATATAAAGAACCACTTTCAGGATAGATTCCAAGAATTAATTGCCAAAAGACCACATTGGATGACATGATTTTTAATTAACTCTTTGAGGAATACCATAGAATGCTTGAGGAACCTTTTCTATACGAGGATATCAAGGAAGCAGTTTGGCAAAGTGACGATGAGAAAAACCATGGTCAGATGGTTAAAATGTAGGCCTTTTCAAGATGTGTTGAGAAATATTAAAGGAAGACATAATAAAGTATGTGAATGAATTTCATGCCAATGCCATGCTGCCAAAGGACATCACTGCAACTTTCTTGACTCTGGTCCCGAAAACAGAAAACCCTCACAAGCTTGTTGAATTTAGACCTATGTGCTTAGTAGGCTGCCCCTACAGAATCACATCAAAGATTCTGGCTGCAAGATTTAAGAAGGTAATGGTAAAGTTCATATGATTATGTCAATTTGTCATCATACCTAACCGATAAATGCTTGATGAGGTGGTGGTCATTAATGAACAAATGGATTTAAAAAAAAAAGGGCAAACGAAAGAATGTATGATGATAAAGGTAGATTTCGAAAAGGTATATGTCTGTGTTGTTGGTGTAAGCACTGGATGCCAATAGTTTTATTAGAAATTAGTAATTGTATCGAATTATTTATTAATAATAAAATATATTTCTTAATTTGTTATGATTGTTTATCCAAAATAATAAAGTCCCTAGAATAACTAGTCAGTGTAATGATACATTAAGTGTGACTTTATCATGAGATCCCATTAAACATAAGAACACTATTCTTAAAGTATCCATAGTCAAGATTTATTATGAAGTGAAATAACATTAAAGCATTAAGACTAATATGTGGACAGACTGGTGATTACATCTCATGGATCATGGATAAAAAGTTATCAAATATTCACATAGGTATGGATCTTAGGAGTTATATTTATACTTGATTCATCCATCATGAGAACACTACATAGCATGTTATACAAATGTCATAAGTTATTCTTAATGTGATAGTGTTGTGTACCACCCTTGGACTTGAAACCACTATGGTTCTAGATGTGGAGTATAGTACTTTATTTCTAATCAAATATTCATTACAAGAAAACTGCATTTTAGCGTCGGCCAAAAGCCCTCGTTAAAAGGCAAAAAACCGACGTTAAAGGGCATTAGTGTCGGCCTAGCATTAGAATTGGGACGAACAACACAAAGTTGGAAACAAAGTGTAGCGTCCAACCGACGCTAAAGTAAGCATCAACTCAACGAAAAGCTAAAAGGACACTAATAAACAAATGCCTACACTATAGTACAAATATATTTTGCGTTAGCGTTGGTCTTAATTGACACTATTGTGTTGTACTTATTTATGTAGCGTCAACTAATAGCGATGCTAACATTCTAGATACAACCATTTGGCATTAATCTTAGGCAAAACTATAGTGTTGTAGTCATTTATATAGCGCCGGCTTCTGGCGACACTATCTAGTCATGTGTACTTGTTTAGCGTTAGCTCATGCCGACACTAAATTTTTTTCTAGCCTAAACCTATTTGGGATAAAACTTGCTTTTAATTTATTTTTGGCTTAATACCCTTTTTGGTCCTCTACCTATGACTCGGGGTCCATTTTGGTTCCTTCCTTTTAAAAGTTTCAAGTTGGTCCCTTACGTTGTCTAACAGAAGCAAAATGGCCATTTCCGTCAAATAAAGGCAAACGGTGTTAGTATTGCTGACATGTAAGCTGAGTTGGAAGGATGGATTGCCTAATCAACACCTTCTTCTTCCTTCTTACTGTGAGGCTTATAATTTCACCCCCAATTTTTGACCTAAGTGTATCATTCCCAGAAAAACACCCAATTGAAACCTAATTCACCATCTAAACATGAATTCTGGGCGCGGTTCTTCATCTTCTCTAACTAGCCGAAGTGATTCGCTAGTTTATACTAGCTTTGGAAAGCTTTTATATGGGTGTGGAGACCTTGTTGTACTTCGTAAGGAAAGAACCACCAACAATTACGGAAATCATTTTTGGGGTTGTCAACATTTTAAGGTAATTTTCGTTCCCAACATATACAAGTAATTTGTGTTCTTAATCATGTATTTAATTGCATTCCATTTTGTGCTCTTAATTTGTAAAGGGACATAGAAATGCTGGATGTGGGTTTTTTGAATGGTTCTATGAAGATTCTACAGCTGAAAAGGAGGAAACCTTGAGGAAGCTACAATGGAAGATAAAAGTGCTAAGTCAAGAGATGGAAGAATCCAAAAAAAATGTGGAAGTTTTGAGGCTCAAGAATATGGAATTAGAGGAAGCTTTGAAGAACACAATGAAGTGGAAAAAGATTTGGAAGATTTTCTGTTATTTTGTGTTGTTTGTTTTAGTAATTAATATGTTGTAAAAGTTTGAAGGTTATTTTCCTGGTTTGGTGTAAAACTTGCATTGCAGAAAGAAATGTTATTGTTACATGTTTGTTCTACGTTTTTTGTGACATGTTAATTGTTAAATATTTGTTCTAAGTTGAACCTACCATTATACTTGTGTTAAAGTTACCACTATCTGTGTATAAGTTAACTTAAATTAACTTTGACAGAATATTTGGACCATAATTTTTGTATAAATTAACATAAGATAACTTACCATAATTTGGACCATAATTTGTGTATAACTTACCATTATTTGGACCATTGTTTGGGTAAAGATAGTTGTGTATTTAAGTTAAGTTAACATTAGATAACTTTGACAGATAACTTAACATTAGACACTGTACCAATTGACAGAATTTTGAGAACAGAAACCTTGTTCAAATTTGAAAACATAACATGATTTTGGTATAACACAAAACTTGATCAACATGTCATTGTTACAGACACATTAAAATACTATAACATGGCATTGTTACAGACACTGACTTCAAAATAACATAACCATAGAGTGGGATAAAACATAAGATAAACCTTGTTCAAAATAACATAAACATTGTTACACACACTTGTTCAAAATACCATAACATGGCATTTTTACAGAAACTTCAAAACAACATAACACAGACACTTCAAAACAACATAACACCAGCCATATCCCTAAAACAGAAACTACATAAATCTAAATGGACTTCTTTGTGTTATTTCTTTTGGTAAGAGTGGTCCTCCTAGTTATAGGTCCCACTGCATATTGTTATGCACGTAGTCTAGTGGTTAGTCCTTGTGAAATAGAAGGCATTATAACAGATGTTTGTCTTGGTTTCCTAAAAGGCAATTTCTGTGGCCTTGCTTGTGCTGCCCTAGGCTGAGTTTCTTGACTTGGGGTTACCCTTGGCTGAGTTGCTTGGGTTGATGTTGCTAGTGTTGACCTTGTTTGAGTTCCTTGAGTTGTTGTTGCTGGTGTGACTTTGACTGAGTTCCTTTAGTTGCCCTTGTATTTTGTCCTTGAGTTGGAGTTGGTGTTGCCCTTGAGTTAGTTGTGGTTGGTGTTGCCCCTGTGCCTTGAGTTGTGGTTGGTGTTGCCCTTGATTGAGTTGTGGTTGGTGTTGCCCTTCAACCTGTTGGCTGCCCACCTTTCCATTATGTAGCCTCTAATTTCTTCTAGCATGATAACCAATGGCTTTGATATTGACTCTACGATCACACTATTGAATGCCTCTGACATGTTATTCAATACAGTATCACACTTTGAATTTGTCCTAAAAAGTGATTTTCTCCAATATCTTGGTGGAGTCTGCATCATGTGCTTGTATGCCTCTTCATGTATCTGTCTCATACCTCTCATCTCCCTTTCCCATGCTTGTGGGTAAGTAGCCCTAGCAGCCCTCCAAATTATCTCCTTTAACATTTTTCCTGGATACTTCTTCCTGAAATTATTGTATAAGCGTCTAACACAAAACCTTTGTTCAACATTGGGTAGTAATTCATCCATTGCTGGAAGAAGACCCTGTAAAAATAAACCAAATGCTGGTGACTACATATATTACTAGACACATCATAATATAACTGAAAATGTTAAATAAATAGAGTGGTACCTTTTGTTGATCAGAAATGAATGTATATGTTCTACATTCTTCCCTACCACCTAGATCATCAATGAGGAGTTCCAAGAACCACGACCAGCTTTCTTTAGTTTCCCCTTCCACTACAGCAAAAGCTATAGGTAATATCTGGTCATTGGGATCTGTACCAATGGCTGCCAAAATCTGACATCCACAAAGCCCCTTTAAGAAGCATCCATCAAGACCAATAATAGGCCTACACAACTTGAAACTCTTTTTGCAAGCAACATAGCAAATATACAACCTTTTGAAATAAGGTCTTCTATCCTCAACACTTTCTTGGATTGGTGTGACATTTAACTTGACAGTTGAACCAGGATTTGTCCTTAGGATTTCATGACAGTAATCATATATCCTTGTGTAATCCCCTAAAAATGAGCCATCAACCATATCCCTAGCTGTAAATCTGGCCCTAATTGCCTTTGTCTTATTAACCCCCACATTCCATTTCCTTTGAGCCTTTTCCTTTATATCCTTTAGCTTAAACTTAGGATTATTTTTCAAAGAATTTTGCAACCTCTTACTAAGCCATTTTGTAGTCATCATCTTTACATTATATTCCCTTGAGCAATTGTGGTTATCAACTACTTTCCTCAGTTGTCAAGTTTCCTCATTAGGCAACTTTCCACAATATGCCTCCCACATGCAGCCTTCCTTACACACCACCTTCACCCTCTTTTTGTCATTTTTCAAAAACTTAAGACCTCTACCAGATTGGACAACATATGTTCTAATTGCCTCCTTAAAGTCACCTTTTGAGTTAAAAGAAGTACCCAACTCCCATTTATAATTAGCCATATCTTTCAATAACTTAAAAATGGGATACTTCTTCTTCATTGGTTCATCATTCTCCTCACTATCACATCCACTGTCCAACTCCTCACTATCATATAAACTCCCATTCTCCTCTCCACTGTCTCCTTCCCACTTCTTTTTCTTCTTTTTACTTGTCTCTTCATGGTTTCCATCATATTCAACAAGATTGGATAAGTGTTCTTCAGAAAAATCCAAACTCATATCCGAATCACTAAATGTAACCTCCAATGCACTATCATACAAGTAACTTTCATCCTCACTGTCATCAGAGCTTGTTACCACATTCAACAAACCAGCATTAGAATCTATAACATCATGAACCTCACCATCATTGTTCACACTCTCACCTACATTCATACCCTCAACACCATTATTCTTCACACTCACACCTACACTCATACCCTTAACACCATTATTGTTCACCCCATCACCTACACTCATACCCTCAACACTATTATTGTTCACACCCTCACCCTCAACACCATCATTGTTCACACCATCACCATCAGTACCTATATTCATTTCCTTTACTACTTCTTGATAAAGATCTTCAATGATGGATTCTACCTCCGGATTAACCACATTTAATGGTTCTTCATCTATGGCTTCTTCCTCCATCATGTCTATAGGATTTTCAACATATTCAGGTTGAGATAATGGATTTTCTATGTAAATGTCAACTTTCAAATGTACCCTACAGAAGTCAGCTAACACACCCTTATCATCCTTAAGAACATTTAAACCATATGTGGGATCATTGTAATATATAGTGTCTACCTCAGTGTAACCTAAATCTTTTAAAACACCAACCAACTAAAAATAGGACCACCTATCCACATCTATCTCTAACTCATTACATTTACCCCCCACATAATCGATTTTTGTATAGTCGACAAACTCACCACTATGATGAATTTTCAAACACAACATTTCTTCCATTTCTACCTAATACAATGAAACACAACATTAAATACAACAGAACATACATACCAAAAAAAACCTAGATGCCTAATCAGTACAAGAACCATAAAACGCAAAGAAGCCATACATACCAAATCAGTATAGAACATACAATAGAACAACATTAAACGCAAAGAAGCCATACATACCAAAAACGCAACAACATTGCAGATCCCAAAAGGGGGAAAAACCCCTAGCTACCTAATCAGAAGCCATACATACAAAAAACGCAACGAAACATTTACACACAATGATAACAGTAAGAAATTGGAAACTAACCTTCGTATTCGTCTATGGGTTCGTCTTCGTCTTCATCTTCCACTTCTCTTCTTTCCTAATTCTGAGTTCTCTGCTAGGGTTCCCGTGTCATAGGTAGAGGACCAAAAAGAGTATTAAGCCTTTATTTTTTTAAGACACAATCACAATCTAGTACAAATCAGCCAATCCATCAAACTTAAGATCAATGTCACTTAGTTGATCATCATCCTCCAATTACAAACTCCCTTAATCTTCATCTCCATCTGCAACTCTAGATCATAAAATAAAAACACCTAATGGAAAAAATAACACAAAAAATAAAACTAGAGGGAAATGTTAAATAAAGAAAGGTTATTTGAATTACCAAAGCTTGTCCACTAACTCATTCCTAATATTTTCATGTTCTTTTACGTATATCCAATGTTTAAAAGAAAAAGTATGCAAGTGCATTTTGAATAACAACATGAAGACTTTTGATATCTAAATGAGGTTAAAATCTTAATCAAAGATCAACAACTACTTTAGCATAGCCAATTAGCCACCTATTATAGAAAAATAAAATTAGTAAGAATAAAAAAAGCATCAATGAAGCAATCATAATACAAGAGCTTGAAGCACATATATGTCAATACTCATTTCAGGACCAAGCGAGAATAACACGAGTTTATGAGACAACTCTGGTATAAACAAGATGCAAGCTCTAGACATGAGCAATGGTCATGTCTTTGGGTGTGTTGTTGCCTTTGGCAGAGGCACTTACTGTGGCAACGATTACTGCAAATCACATTATATTGATGTTTGCTCCTAGATATGTGATGACTACTTAGTATGTGCTAGTATAAATATTCAAACATATAGAAAGTGATACGAAAAAGTATCGATCCCATGAGAATTGTATTAAGCATAATTATTTTCAAACAATAAATTGTAAAGTAAACATAAGCAAAGATAATAAAATATTTTTGTCTGTGTGTGTGTGTTTCATGTGGTCAGATACAACAAAATCACAACTTAAGAATACGAGCTTAACATAACCGAATAATATGTTGGACAGTTATCTAATTTGTGACTTCATCTAGTGTATGAATATGAACTGAGATGTTGTGAAATATAATGTCAGAAATCAACCTTGTGGTGTATGTCTATAACGTAAAAATATACATTGGTTCACTATAGAACTTTTTCCTAAGCATCACAATAGCATCAATTTACCTCATAAAACTTGTTATGATTACCCATATGGCCCTAGTCCTTTATGCCTAAAGTGACTAAGTGAGAAATTTATTCCCACTTTCATTTTAACCATATTAGCGTATGAAATCAATTTATTATATGATACCTCAAGCTAATAAATTTTTATCTACTCCTAAGGTGATCAAGGAAATGAATAAATATATGACATTAAATCACATGAACAAAATACATCAAAACAACTCAATCATAACATGCAAAGGATTACTTTAGCACTAAACTACACAAACTTCTCAGTATCCAACAACAAGAATTTATCTCATATTGAGAAAAGTAAATATTACAGAGAAAGAACCTAAACTACATATTCCTAAACAAGAAGATAAAAACGACAAACTTATATATATATATATATATATATATATATATATATATATATATATATATATATATATATATATATATATATATATATATATATATATATATATATATATAATCCAAAGTTTTTAAATTAAAATTCTGTTGACATAAATATAAGTTGATTATTTACCAAATTTATTTTTTGTTTTGTTTTTGTATTTTAGCATCCAAAAATATTAAAAGCAAACTTAAACTTCATTAATCATTAGTCAAAAAGACTTAACATAAATGACTTATACTACTACGGAAAACCCATGTCACAACGATAGGAAAAGGGATACCATCACGCATATCCAACCATTGTGATGTAAGGTGTGATTGTATGTATGATTATTTCAACCTTGGGCGTGCGACCGTGATTGTATCCATGTAACGCGCTACCTACCACAACAGTTTACTTTAACCAACCGTTGTGGTATATTAAAATGCAACATATTTAACAACAGTTGTTCTAGACAACCGTTGTTGTATATAGCACTTAGTTTATTATAAATTATGTGGAATGCTTATTTCGTCAATGCTCACTAAAGATATAACCTTCCAATATGCACTAGAACTTTATAATATGACAAATTAAGTTATATAAGAAGAATAAGTACACGTTCAATGCTTGACAAGGGTTCTTCAACTCCTTATCCATATTTTGTTCTTTAACAGTGGTCTCGACTTTATGAGTCTATCGGGGTTACTAACTGCAAGCGCACAGTCTAATCCTGTAGTTTTAAAAGATATCGATCCCACAAGGACTGATAATCAAACTAATGCTATCAGATTGTCACTTTGTTTAGCTAAGGTGGATGATTTTTAGATTAAGGTGCAAACGGGAAACTAAAAGTAAACTAAAACTTGGATTTAAACAAGATATGACGGAATATCGGTACGTAACTCATCAATCATCAGGGATTCAACAAATCGTCGGCTTAATAGTCGAAATAATTTTCAGTAGAAAAATACCAATTTAAAAGTCTTTACCTCACACTCTCGTGTTATTGACTCTGACTATACTCCTAAATCAGAATGTCTGCTCTCGCTAGCCCATTTGAATTTAAAAATACTTTTTGAAAATTAATAAGTCCTAATTGATTTTAAAGCGCTCTCGCTGTGTTTAAAACCAATGTCCAGTTTCAGCTATCCGGTTAAAATCGCAAACTCTCGTTTTATTGATCGTAACCTTCGTTACCTTTTTACTCTCGTAACAAAGGTCAATTAAATTAAGAAATTGGGACCAGAAAAATAAAGTGTCAAAGTTACCTAAGACCGGTCGAATCCCTTTCCGATCGACTTAATTACATACCGATATAAACGGTTTAGGCAGACATCCTAACTAGTACAGCCATACACAAACAACAACAATAGAATAATAATTCATGCATAGTAATTTAAAACTAAAAACACAATTCTTTTTAATTAATAAAAACCTAGAAATAATTAGTCTTGAGAACACAATCCTCCACAGGTCAGCAGGATTTGCTTGCTTGAACGATAAAAGCGTGAAGCCAAATAAGCTACTAACTAAGGTGCAATAGCTCCCCGGTGTAGGAAACTATTGCTATTTGAGTGTTTAAAAAGGAAAAAGGGAATTGGAAAAAGTAAAGGAAATAAACTATGGAAATGTAATTCTGCAGAAAAATTCACGTAGGGTTCAGAGAGACTTTGTGTAGAAAACTGCTTTCATTTTATAGCCTTGAGTAGTTGTCATGAAACAAGGAGAAAAAATCTCCAGGTGAATGTTAGTGGCCGATATTATCTGAAGCATTCCCTTGACTGGTTGAACGTGGTTGTGGTTGAGTTGATACCCGTTGAGTGATCCACGTGATTTAAAATTGGATTCTGAGAATTACACTTGTGCCAGTCGCCATGGTGTTGTGACGAGGGTCACCACTAAAGCTGCGTTACGGTCGCCATGGACCTGTGACGATCGCCATGCATTCTGAGTGCAGAATCTTCATTTTGCTGTCAACTGTCTTCTTTTCTTCTCTTTTCTTCTATTTTCTTTCTTCTTTCCTCATGCAGGTTAACTTAGAGAAAATACCTGAAAATGAACTTGAATACTCGCAAATAAAATGTGAATAAACGAAAATGACGAAATAAATTAATGTAATTCAAAGCAAATATGTTATGTAATATCGCATTATCAAACAGTAAGAACTTGGTTTAATGATCCTAAATCTTCAACAACCCATGCCTTCAACTCTAATTATTTTTGCAAAATATTATTTACTTTGCAAACAAAATTAGAGGTGAAGAGAGGGGTGATTGAAGATCTACAATCACTAAACCAAGTTTTAACGGTCAAAGAACAACATGCAGTTAACAGTGAAGAATACTTGTCAAGAATTGAACGTGTACTTATTTTCTAATACAAGTTTATCTATCGTATCATAATTTTCTAATTCAGTTTGGGAAGTTATATATTCGGTAAGGGATTGGAAAAACACTCAAACCACATAATATATAATAAACTCATATTTTAAACAGACATTAACAACAACATTCATCAAAAACATTCATCAACAACAAAAAATAACCAACAAACACGATACAACAAACATATCAAGGCATAAAATGCTTCAGAAAGATACCATACATGTCAAGTCTCATAATGACGTGTCAACAATGAAATAAGGATGCAGATAAATTTAGACCAGCAAACTTATGTATATTTTGAATGGATGTCATTCTGGATCTTTGACACAAGTTTGACAGGCTAAATTTATCTTCGTCCTCTTTATTGTAATAAGCATCCATACCTACAAGATGAAAAAAGAAGAAAGTTCAAACATAATAAAACAAGCTATTGAAACAGATTTTGGAAAAAAAAACTACAGAGAAAACGAAACTGTAAATACCCATTGACTAAGATTTTTTATGGTTTCGTTTTGTGGTTTTCATATGAGAGAGACGAGTGACAGAGTTGTTAGGGTTTCATTTTAAAAGACGAGTGTAAGAGTTATTAGGGTTTTGTTTTGAGAGAGATGATTGCTATGTACTGAAGCGATAGATAATTTAACTTATATATAAATAAATATCATGTTTCATCATGGTTGGAAATAAAAACCGTGGTGATATACATAGTCACTAACATTTTTGATCACGAGAAATGACTAATTGTTGGTGATGGGATTCGATCAATTTCACTCTGTGTATTTTTCACCACGGTTGCTACTTCTGACTGTTGTGACATGCATGTCATATAGTAAATAAAAAAATATGCGTCCAAGATTAATCTATTACCACGGTTAACACTATGGCCATCCTAATATTGGTGTTAGGAAAAGCTTATTTTGTAGTAGTGTTAATTAAACAAACAACTCCACACCCCCAAACTTAACTTGAGGGCAGTGTTCCTACTGTCAAGCATAAAGGTCACTATGACGTGAAACTTTAGGATAGAAAATAGAAACAAAAAATTAAAGTTAATCGTGATGGTTGGTTGGTTAAATAACATCAACATAAAAGGAAGTTTTGGGTCTCACTAACATCATAAGACCTGTCATTGTTGGTCATAGAACCGTTAAACAATAATATTTTACCCGTAGAATCGTTAAAGAGGAACAAACTGTAACACGTTAATGGAAGCAATGTTTTTGAGTTTTGTTTGTGGAAGAAATGATGTTTTCAAGTTTGGTTTAGTGGATAAATAATGTTTCGTAAATGAAACAAGTTTAGAGGCAGAAGAAGAAGTTTGTTTAAGTACGTATAGGGAAAAAGTGAATGAACTAAGAGTGTTATATATATCTTTATAAAAAAAGAAGGTGCCGCCTATAACCACAGTTGATTTAAATACCTGTGGTGAAAGGTCTGTCACCTATAACCACAGTTGATTTAAATACCCATGGTGAAATGTCTGTCAGCATTTTAAAAAAATAAGTAAATAACCAAAAATGCTGGTGCTGATATTTGAACCCATGACCATACACCACTTTTCACCATGGGTATTAAATCAACTGTGGTTATAGGTGGTTAAATAAAATATAGAAAATGTATGCGCCTAAATATCACATATTACAACGGTTGATTGGATATTCTTAGTAACGCGGGCGTTATTATATGTGTTTTGCGTAGTAGTAGAGGTTGGAGATGAAAGCATATAAGCAATTTTAGGTTTAAATTTTGCAAAGTGTCAGTAATGTCTGAAGTGATAATATTTGGGTAAGTTATAGATGGTTAAGGAGGAGATGGTGAATTTTGAAATTTGAATTGCGAGGGGAAAAGTGAATAAGGCAACAATTTCATGTTTTTATTGCCAAATGTTTCCCAAAGCCAATGGTTCACAAACTAAAAATGGGGTGCAAGTAATCATGACACAGTAGAACACTACGACACACACATCCATTGTCCACCCTCCAAGACTCTTGTCTTGACTCCACATGCAAAAATTAACGTTTTTTTTCATTTTCCTTCAATAAATAATTCCAAAAGAATATTTTATTCTTCTTTTCTTTCCACACACCCCTAACTTTGACAAAACCTTCTTAACCCATATTGTTTATTGGATAATGAGTCTTGTCACGACATGACTCATCATTATGATATATTTTCTCATAACATGCCAACATAAAATTTTAGAAAATCTTTAATGAACCGTCTATAAAATCCAACACGGCCAAGAAAATTTCTAACCCCCTTACCATTGATTGGGGGTAGCAACTTTTCAATGATTTGAATATTGGCTTGATCAACTTCTAAACTTTTCATTAAAATACAATGTCCGAGAAAAATTCCCTCATTTACCATGAAGTGACACTTCTCCCAATTCATAACCAAATTGTTGTTTTGACATCTTTTGATCACTAATTATGAATTATCCCAACATCTTTAAAAGATTCCAAAAAAAAGAAAAATCATCCATGAAGACTCTATGAGACCTTAAAAGATTGCCATCATGCAACTTTTAAATGTAGCAGGAAAATTACATAGTATAAGTGATATCCTTCTAAAGGAAAAAGGTTCCATTGAAACATATGAAAATGTTCTTCTCTTGATCCTTCAATGTCCTGACAATCTGAAAATAACCCGAGTAATCATCCAGGAAACAATAATATTCTTTCCCAACCAACATATCCAACATTTCATCAATGAAGGGTAGGGGAAGTGATCTTTTCTTGTGACCTTGTTTAATTTTCTATAATTTATACAAATTATCCATTCGGTAACAGATCTTATAGGAATCAACTCACTTTTGTCATTCTTGATAACAATCATGTTCAATCTTTCATTTGGAACACACTGAACCGAGCTTACCCAAATGTTGTAAGAGATACGATAGATTATTTCAACATCCAAAATTTTATGATCTCCTTCTTCACCACTTCCTTCATAATTGTGTTTTGTCTTCTTTGGCTTTCTATGTTGTTCTTTGCATTTTTTTTTCAGCATAACTCTATGCATGTAAATAGTTGAGCTGATTCCTTTAATATCATCCATTTTTAATGACCTTTTTATACTTTTTAAGAAGTGAAAGAAGTAGGCTCTTCTGTTCAGGTATCAGGTCAAATAAGATGATGATTCACAACCTATGTTTTGTCTATAGGTATACATATTGCAAATAAGGGGGTCGTTGCTTCATCTCCAGAAAAGGCAGTTTTACCACATATGATACATTATCCTTGACCATCTCAGCGGAGATTTCCAATGTTTCAATTTTATCTAATTAACTTGCATTCGGTGGCCTTGGCGAGGGTTCACACATAAAGTGAAACATACACATAGATAAGAGGAACATAAATGTGAAAGATAGAGGAAAATCAAGTCAAACGAAGGATTTCACATACAACCAATAATGAGAAAAAACACTGATCGCCCACGAGAATAATTCGTGATAGATTATTAGTCAATTCGTCAACTAACTTTTAAGTTCGACAACAAATTGAATCGTCAGACCACCGCCTAAGGCCTCACTTTTTTTATTTATATTTAGGAGTTAAAAAACCTTTTAAATTATTTATATAGTAATTAAATAATAACATTTATTTAAAATATAGAAAATACCAACCATTTACAAGATGTAATGTTTGATTTTTTTAATTTAAAATATACAGGTATAGACAATAAATTTTTGAGTTTTAAAAAAAAGAGATTTGATATCTAAGTATTTTTTTTTTTATAATTTTGGCATTGTTTTCGATTATATATATTTTTAATAATCAGTAGAGTATTTAGATGAGTTTATTTTATTGTTAGTTAAAATAAAATATTAAATAAAATGGATTATAATAATTTAATAATTTACATCCTAAAACACCTTAAATATATTAATTTAAAAAAAAAATATTTTTAATATATTAAAAATATTTAATTTTAAATTTAGCCTCAGGCCTCGAAATGTGTTAGGCCGGCCCTATATAAATATTAAATGAAATGGATTATAATAATTTAATAATTTACATCCTAAAACACCTTAAATATATTAATTTTTAAAACAATATTTTTAATATATTAAAAATATTTAATTTTAAATTTAGCCTCAGGCCTCGAAATGTGTTGGGTCGACCATATATATATATATATATATATATATATATATATATATATATATATATATATATATATATATATATATATATGATAAACTTAGTTGGTTTTTCTACAATATCCCAATGATATGGTATATATTTTCCCACGTTACTTTCCCTATTTTTTGGACATTAAACCCACATATCTAAGTAAATAAAACCCAAAGAATAAACAAATGAAATTATTATCAAAACTCTCAACACAAACTACTAGTATTTTATCTTAGACAGTTGAATAAGTAATTATGATCCAGTTCCAGAGAAGCGACAGCTGCACAGAATGTTAATACATATATAGTATATGTAAACAGAATTTGAGTCCACGTGCTTAACCAATACATAGGAAGCATATCAGAAGCTACCATAAATAGCTCCATGCATTAACCCTAATGGAATCAGAGACAGAATAATACGTGGTTTTGGCTAAGGTTCCGCCGATTCTCACGCTAGTTTTGCTGTGTTTTTTATATTATGATGATGATTCATAAGGGACCACATAAATATATTTTAGTATAAAGTTTTGATTTATTGTTCCCCTATAGTTATGATTTTAGTGCAAGTATCAATAATTGCTTCAATCTCTAATAAAAAAGTATACTAGTTGGTTTGAAATTTTGAATGTTTAGACATCTATAAAGACACTTCCTTCACTAGTTGTCCCTTCCCAAACAAACCTTATTTGGATTGTTTTGCATTTGTTTCTTCACCCTCTTTAATGGCACTGACCAACAACAATATTCTATATAGTTCTATCCTTAACACCAAGTTTCAATCTTGTGTTTTTGATGAGACAGCAATGGAGATTAACACTCTTGTATCTCATGGTATCAATGAAGAAGAAGAAGATGGTTCACAAAGCAATGAATCAGCTTCAGCTTCAGCTTCTACTCATTCTCCTACTCTATGTGGTAATACTAAAAAAGGGTATGTTTATAACAATACAAGCTATGAAGTTGAAGAAGAAGAGTCTTTGATTAACTTCAAAGGTAATGATGATGAGTATTATGAGAATCTCATGCAAGGTAGTGAATCTTTGCTTAGTTTTCAGCAGAGCTGGAATATGGTTTCCAGTGACAACAGTTTGCAGCAATGGAATCATCTTAGTCCTAAAAGCATCACAAACTTGTGCATGGTTCAAGGTTTCAATAGCTTTGAAACTTCTAGTGGAAGCTATGGATCCATATTGAATAATGCTAAAGAGAAGTATAATGGTGAAAGTTCATGTGGGTGGTTATATTCTGATCCAAATGTCCCTTGTGATGATGATGATAGGTTAATAAAAGAGTCGGAAACTCATGATTCCGTTGCGAAGAAGCGTTATTCTTCGATGGTAATGCATCCTTATTTAAGCAAAATTCTTCTACCTTTTTAGAACTAGTCCTTTGAGAAAATTGAGATGAGATTTGTGTTAAATTTACAGGGACAGAACATGCTGCCTGGTAATGCAAAGAAGCCATGCACAACTGCAAGTAAAACGGCGAAACCAAAGTCAAATCCGTCCAAAGATCCTCAAAGTGTTGCTGCTAAGGTTTGCTTCAAACCCAAGTTATATCATGTTTTGATTGCAATTTAAGCAAACTTAGTGTTGATAGAATGTTTGTAACACAGAATAGAAGAGAGAGAATAAGTGAGAGGCTCAAGATCTTACAAGAACTTGTTCCCAACGGTTCCAAGGTAGATTTGATCAAACTAGTCCTCAAAATTAAGTTACTTTCTTTGCACTTCTTTGACAAAATCTTTGTAAGTTTTACTTGTTAGAATTATATTTTATTCTGATATTGATGAATTTTGTAGGTTGATTTGGTTACCATGTTGGAAAAAGCAATTAGTTATGTCAAGTTTCTTCAGTTGCAAGTCAAGGTGAGACTTGAAAATAGTACACTAAAATCATTTCAAGTGTCTGATATATCCGTGTCAGTGTCGTATCTGGAATCTATGTCTGTCAAATTAAGTTCATTATTTTTGATTGTTCAGGTGTTGGCAGCTGATGAGTTTTGGCCAGTGAATGGTGGAAAAGCTCCTGACATTGGTCAAGTAAAACAAGCAATTGATGAAATTCTTACATCTCAAAGATGAGTTGAAGATTATGGATGGATCCATGAAAATAAATGTCATCATAATTCAAACACAAACAAAACAAGCCTTTCTCTCAAAGGAGTTTTAGAAATTCAGATTACATAACATTTTCTAATTTGTTAGCTTCTAAATTCATGTGTATTATTTACAAAGTATCTATCTACTAGTACTAAGTGGTGTTGGAAATGTTTATGATAAATTTCTGATTACTCCTTAAATAATTATATTAAGATAGTGTATGAGATTATGTTGGATTTAATATTATCATGGGAAAAGGGCAAAGCTATAATAAATAGTATTATTGTTTGACTTTATAAATGTGAAGAATATTAAGACCGAGTGACCTGTCTAATGAAGTAGTCATATGGTTGTTGAAATATTTTGGTGGATGAATAGCATACATCTTAACATGCTTCAAAACTTAAATAAGATGACAATTGATAATATATAAATGAGAAAAATAATATTTTTAAGATCAGCTATAGATTTTCTTATCAATATTAGTGTGAAGAGGGGGTATTGTCTGTTTTATTAATAAACAATGAAATATGTAAAATTTTATATAATAGTTTTTTCTATCATATAATAAATGATGAACTTATTAAAATATTTGTTTTGAAATATTTTTAAACTTTTAATAAAACATTTTTCAATTTAATTAATACTACTTTTATTACTTTTATGATAATACTTTATGATCGTTACTGGTGGCCAACGACGTCCGTCGAGCTCCGGCTCCGGTGAGGTTGAAGGACGGCGCGGGGGGGGGGGGGGGGGGGGGTGTGTACCTGCAAGGTACTCCGACGCTTAAGTTAGGGAGTGCACAGAGTAACAGCAAATACAAGAAAAGTGAGAAAATTGACTTAACCTGACCCTCTCAAGTGAGAGGGTATTTATAGAGAGCACCCAGCGCGGGGCCAACGGTTACTTGCACTGGGCTGGATTGTCAGGCCCAATCCAAGTAACTGCCAGGGCTTACGTGGCGTAGTGAAGACCAGCGCGTGGTCTTCGCCCTGGGGTAACCGCTCTTAGATTTCTGGGATTAGGGCAGACCGAATCCTGCGGAAGTGGGAGGTTACTTGGAACGTGTCCACGTGGTGCGGACCGTTAGACACTCCTCGCGGGGGAGGAGCCTTCTGTGTCGAGGACCAATTAAGCCGTACGACGGACAGGGCCTCGCGGGGGGAGGAACCATGTCTGTCGAGGAGTGATAGGTGTCATCCTCGCGGGGGAGAAGCTGGTATGTCTAGGATGTACCTCTCCGCCGGGGGCGAGGTTCTCCTGCCCTGTTGGCCCAAGTGCCCGACACTGAAGTGCTCGGGGGAAACGTTGGTATGCTTGCAGCAGTCAAGTGCCCCGCAGAGGGGTCTTATTGGGCTTCCCCATGCTATATGGGTTGGGCCTGCTCGACTGTTGGGCAGCCTCGGCCCAGTCCAGAACAGGAGCCCCCCAAGTCGTTGCTCTGGGGTGGCAGAGTAATGACTTAAGGGTTATTGACATGTCGAGGATACGCCAAGAGAGGAACCGAGGAGGTCGTTCTCATGTGCGAAATTCCTTCGGCCGGATGAGCGTCGGGCGTCGGACAGATGTGTCTGGTCGTATGGTCGGGGAGATGAAGGGTTTCAGATTCGAAGCGTTGGGGAAAACCGAAACGACACGCGTGGGGAGATGGGCGGCTGCATGCGTTCCACGTGTCGCCTGCCATTATTACCTAGGGAGGCTAGGGCGGCTGGCTAGGGTAGCGCACTCGAGTGCCCTATGCCCCTCGAGTCTCGCGAGAACCGCTTATAAAAGCCGCTCCCCTCGCTCATTTTTCACTTTTCCGCTTCTCTCTCAAGAATCCTTCTCCTTCTCTCTCTAACCTCTTCCGTCGTAGCTCGCTGCCGTCAATCGCCGGGCACTCCCTGCCGGAAGCCTTTCCTCCGCTACGACAGTCGTTCACCGTCGTACCGTTGCCGGAAAACTCCGTGCCGGAACCCTACACCGCCACTTACCAGGTATTTGCTTCAAACCGGACCTTTATTTTGCGTTTTTCTTCAATTTTAATTAGTGTAGGACGTTTCCTTGGTGAATTGATGATATTCCCATGAGAAACGAAGGGATTCCTGGCGAATACGGCGGGAATCTTTAGTTGTGGAGGGAGAGGGTGCGAAGAGCTTTGCTCGCTTTTGATGAATATCTCGGGGATCAGGGACGAACACGTCGGGGACCCGTTGAATGTCTCGGGGTCCTCAATAATCAGTATATTTGTTAGTGCCGCGGGGACACGGGGCAGAACCTTCCGGGGAGACGAGGAGTTCCCCGGTGGGCAAGTTGATCCTCGGCCGATCGCGTCGGGGAGTTGAGAAAGCCTTGCCCCTTCCTCGCCCGTTCGCTTGAACAGCGGTGGAGGGGTGAATTTGATACGACCAATCGAATTCACCGTTTCCTTCTGCTTTTCAGGTAAATGGACGATTTGGCTGCGGAGGTGGCCGTAGGATATTTCGAGGAAAACGACGACGACCAGCCCGACTCCCCCATGGCTCACATGGCCTTTGCGCAAGAGAGGCCGCTCGAGGATTGGGTCTGTAACGAAGCCCTGGAGATGTCGTCCATCTTCGTGTACCCAGATGTGGACGATGCTTTTTGCACCGTCGAGCACCGACTAATCGGAAGTGGCCAATCCTGGAAGGTTTTTCGTCCTGAGGAGCATCACCGGATATGCTCCCCTTACCGGGGAATGCGAGTCCCCTTATACGAGTTTATGTTCGAGAAGGCGGGGTGGAGGCTGCCTTTCACGGATTTACAGGAGGGGATCTTTGACTGGTTGAAGTTGGCCCCTTCGCAGATTCATCCGAACTCGCTGGCCTTCATCCGGGCCTTCGAGCTCGTATGCAAATATTTGGAGATCGTGCCGACCGTTCGCCTTTTCTTCCGCATATTCCACCTCCAACGGTCGTCGGCCGGAGGTCGACACGGCTGGGTGTCCTTCAAGCAGAGCAAGGCACTGTTCCATACTTACTTGGATTCCATCCGGGATTTCAAGTTCCGCTATTTCTACGTGAAGCCGATCACCCTCGAGGCGATATATTCATTGTACCGGAAAGTCACCCGCGAGGTCGACGGCCGTTCCGAGGAGGTGCTGGAGCCAAAGTTTCCTCTGTACTGGACGGAGGAACATTTTAAGAAGGGAGTTGACAAATATAAAACGAAGCCTGTTCAGATGGAGGCCTACGAGCGGGAAGCCTACGATAAAATCATAGCTTTCGTTGACAGTTTTACCAAAGCTCGACACGAGACGCTAGACGACCAGCCTATAATAGGTGCGGATGGGCAGGTGAAGAAAGAACGTCGCCTGATAAACACCCGCGTTTTGCTCGAGACCTTCTCCGACGAGGAAGCCATCGAATTGTTAGGTGGTGAAAACATCCTCGCTTTAGGTCTTCCTCGCATCTGTGTTTCTCGCTTTACTAACGTTTTCTTTCCTTTTGCAGGAACAATGGCCGGAGCCGAGGAGAGGTTGAAGAAGCTGAAAGCGAAGAGGGCCCGGGAAGCGCAGGCCCGGGAAGAGGCGTCGCGCTCAAAAGATCAAGAAGTTGTCCCTTCTGGGGCCCCGCCCGAGGGTGTTTCCACGGCCGCCGCCCCCGAAGGATCCAATCAGTCTCAGCTTGCTGCCGCTGTGTCGGGGACCGCGGGTGGTCGCACAACTCCTGCGGGAAGCCAATCCCCGGCTACCCAAGGGACTCCGAAGAGGCAACGCGTTGCGGAGGTTGTCGACCTGGGTGGTGAAGACAGTCCCCCGGTTCCTTCCAGCTTTGACCTTCCCCCCTGCCATCAAAAACCTCACTTCTTCTCCGAGGTCACTTATCCTCGCACCCTTCCCTCCGAGATCCAAACTGTGCTGGGGACTGCTACTGAAGTGAGGAGGAAGATGATTTTTGAGGACCTGTTGGCCGTCATGCGTATCTGCTCGACTGCTATCATTCTCAATGACGAGACCCGCCCTGCTGCTGAACTTGCCCGCCTGCAGGAAAAGCTGGACACCTTGGGCGCTGAGATGCTCGGTATGCGCAAGGAACTAAAAGAGTGCCGAGATCTGAACAAAGAGCAACGCGAGCAGCAGCAGCGGGTCGAGGCCAAGCTTAAAGAAGCCGAGGAGACGGAGAGAGGCCACCTTGCCCGAATCGCTGAGCTGGAGTTGGAGGAGAAGCGGCTTAAGGAAAAGATTGCTGAGTTGGAAGATGCTGTGCGGCCGGCCGAGGGGGAAACTGAGGAAGACAGGCTCCTAACCACTCGTGCAGCGTTAGTGGCCCATCTCCGGAAGATCGAGCAGGATCTCCGGTTGTCCGAGGATGATGCTATTGAAACCGCGGGTATAGGGTTCCGCAGTGCCGTGGCTCAGCTTCGGGTTCTCAACCCTGATCTCGTCACCAAAGGGATTGACCCCGACGCCGAGGTGGTGGATGGCCAGATCGTGCATCCTCTGCGGGAGAACGACATTCAAGTGCACGAGGAGCTTGATGGGGCCGCAGCTGAGTAGGTTTTTTAATTTTGTTTTGGTCGGCCTGCGAGCCGTTTTGTTTTCGCCCGACTTGTGGGCTTAGTTAATGTACTATTTGCACCATGGTTATTTTTGCCCGGCTTGTGGGCTTATATTCACAACTTTTTTGTACTAAGGGTTTTGCCCCATGTTTGTAATTCGTAATACCTCTTTATTGATTTTGATCGTGTGTGGTGTGTTATTTGTTATACTTTATTTTTTCCCAAGTAATAAGGCTTTGGGATTTGCTCGACTTTGATAGTCCCTGACCGCGTGGAGAGCTGGTCGGGCGGCCGGAGGAGGACTCCGACCTTCAACGAGGCTAAGAGCTCGGTTGAGGTCCTAGTCTCGTGGCATGAACTTCCCATCGCGAGCTGGGTGTTATGCCCGGTTGGCACGACGACGGTGGGCCTCGATCGAGGTATCCCCGCCGGATCAAATGTCCCCGCGCACACACAACGCGGTCTCTGATCGTCGTGTTCTTATAGGGGTGTCGCGCTTGTACCCTAGCGCGTCCCCGTAATCGCGGTGCTAGTGAGCCGCGGGCAGTGTTTAACTGTAATATTGTTTTAGCTTTTCAGCGTTCCATGGTCGAGCAAGTTCTTCCCCGTGCAGATTTTCGAGGAAATAGGCTCCTGTCCCCGTTTTCGCGCGGACGCGGTACGAGCCCTCCCAGTTCGCGGCGAGTTTGCCTTCTCGCGAGTCTTTCTGGTTCCTTCGTAGGACGAGGGTGCCCACCTGAAAATCACGTTTAATGACTCTGTCGTTATAACGTAGTGTTATTTTTTGTTTAAGTGACGCCTCTCGGAGAGAAGCGCCCGAGCGTGTTTACTCGACGAAGTCGAGTTCTTCCCTCAAGGCTTCATCGTTCGCGTTCCTGTCGAGGGGGGCTTCCGTCCTCCTCGAGGGTTCTCTGATCTCCACGGGGATCACTGCCTCCGTTCCATAGGTCAAACGGAAAGGGGTCTCCCCGGTCGTGGAGTGTGGGGTTGTTCGGTAGGCCCAGAGAACGCTAAGTAGCTCTTCGACCCACCGTTGTTTGGCGTCGTTCAGTCGTCGTCTTAATCCTCGAAGGATCACTCTGTTCGCGGCCTCAGCCTGTCCGTTCGTTTGAGGGTGCTCGACCGACGTGAAGTGCTGCTTCGTGCCTAGTTTTGTGACGAAGTCCTGGAAGTTCCTGTCGGTGAACTGGGTCCCGTTGTCGGTGATGATGGCTTGAGGTACTCCGAACCGGGCGAGGATATTTCTTTTGTAGAAACGTAGTATGTTGAAGGCAGTGATTTTGGCCAATGCTTCTGCTTCAATCCACTTCGTGAAGTAATCTACCCCGACGATGAGGAATTTGTTTTGATACGACCCCTGGACGAAAGGTCCGAGGATATCCATCCCCCACCATGCGAACGGCCACGGGGAGGATAGCGACGTGAGCTTGCTGGGAGGAGCGAGGTGCATGTCCCCGTGCCGTTGGAATTTATCGCACTTCTTGACGTGCTCCTTGGCGTCTTGTTGCATGGTGGGCCAGTAATATCCTGCCCGGAGTGATTTACGAGCTAGCGACCGTCCGCCGAGGTGTTGTGCGTTGATTCCCTCATGAATCTCCTGGAGTAAGCCGGGAACCTTGGTCTCCTCGACACATCTGAGGAGGGGAATAGAGAATCCTCGCCGGTATAGCATATCCTCGACTATAGTGTACGAGCACGCCCGTCTCTTGACCATTCCTGCTTCTTTGGGATCTTCGGGCAGTTTGTCCGTCATGAGGTATTCGTATACCGGGGTCATCCAGCAATCGCTATCCCCGATGGCATTGATGTCCGAAACCATGCCCGATTTGTCTATGCTCGGGCGGGAAAGCACCTCTTATATGACGGATTTGTTCCCGCCTTTCTTCTTTGTGCTCTCCAATTTGGACAAGATATCTGCTCGGGCATTGTGCTCGCGGGGAATGTGAGTTACGTCCGCGGAGGTGAACTTTTTCATCTTTTCTTTTACCAAGGCCAAGTATTCTATGAGACTGTCGTTCTTGGCTTGGTACTCTCCTCGGACTTGCGAGGCTACGAGCTGAGAATCGGTGAAAAGTTTGATCTCTTTGGCGCCAAGGTCCTCGGCCAGCCTGAGTCCCGCGAGGAAGGCCTCGTATTCGGCTTGGTTGTTCGAAGTCGGGAAGGACAGTTCGAGGGACACCTCGATGAGGATGCCTTCCTCGTTTTCGAGGATGATTCCCGCTCCGCTTCCTTTCGGGCTGGATGCTCCGTCGACATAGATTGTCCATTTCTGCGACCCGTTGGTTGAGGGTTCCGGGACGGTCATCTCTGCTACAAAGTCGGCCATTACCTGTGCCTTCAAGGCTTTCCTCCCTTCATATCGGATGTCGAATTCGGCCAGCTCGAGTGACCACCTGAGCATCCTCCCCGCCATATTCGGTCGTCTGAGGAGTTGCCTGATCGGCTGGTCGGTCCTCACGACGACGGTATGGGCGAGGAAGTAGTGGCGCAGTCTTCTGGCCGCGGTGACGAGGCCCAGTGTGACTTTCTCGATCTGCTGATACCTGAGCTCGGGGCCTTGGAGAGCTTTGCTCGTGAAGTAAACTGGCTTCTGTCCGTCCGGGGTTTCTCGGATGAGGACGGCGCTGACCGCTTCGTTCGTGATCGCAAGATATAAGAAGAGTGTTTCCCCGTTCTCGGGTCGCGAGAGGACCGGGGGTTGTGATAGGACTTGTTTCAAGTGTGCGAGTGCTTGCTCGCATTCCTCGCTCCACTCAAACTCCGCTTTTTGTAGGAGAAGTTTGAAAAAGGGGAGTGCGTACTGTGCGGATTTGGCGACGAACCGGGAAAGGGCGGTGAGCATCCCGTTCAACGATTGTATCGACTTCTTCGAGTCTGGAGTGGGGAGCTCAGAGAAGGCCCTACATTTGTCGGGGTTTGCCTCGATTCCTCGTTCCGTGAGGTAAAATCCAAGGAACTTCCCTGCCCGAACGCCGAAGGTGCATTTGTCGGGGTTAAACCTCATGCGGCACCTCCTCGCCGTGTCGAACACCTTCTTGAGGTGCGCGGCGTGGTTGACTTCTTCTGCAGACTTGACGATCATGTCGTCCATGTAAACTTCGAGCATGTCGCCTATTTCAGTTCGGAAGACCTTGTTCATCATCCGTTGGTAGGTCGCACCGACATTCTTCAGACCGAAGGGCATTACGTTATAATAGTAGTTGCCCGACGCGGTCATGAAGGCCGTGTGTTGCTTGTCGACCTTGTCCATGGGAATTTGGTTGTATCCCGAATAGGCGTCCATGAAAGACAGTAGTTTGTAACCTGCAGAATTGTCGACCAGTTGGTCGATGTTAGGCAAGGGATAACAGTCTTTCGGGCAAGCCCGGTTGAGATCAGTATAATCAACGCACATTCTCCATTTTCCATTATTTTTCTTAACAAGTACAACGTTGGACAGCCATGTCGTGTATTTGGCTTCCGAAATAAAATTTGCCTCTAGGAGGTCTTTTACAGCTTTCTCAGCAGCCTCCGCTTTCTCGGGCGACTGCTTACACCTACGTTGTGCTATGGCCCTAGCGGCCGGATCTACCGCGAGCTGATGGAAAGCCACCTCGGGGTCGAGGCCCGACATCTCGGATGCGCTCCACGCGAAGAGGTCGGCATTCTCCCTCAGACATGCTTTCAGCTGCTCTTTGGCTAGGTCGGGGATCCCGGTGCCGATCTTCACGTTGCGATCTGGGTCGTCTCCGAGGGCCACGAGCTCGATATCTCCATCTGGGAAGGGGCGCACTGGGTGGAGAGGCTGCCCGTTGTTTTCCGCCTGGTGGTCGGGGTCTTCGACTCTGTCTTCGTCGGGCTCGCCGGAGAACCTGCTGTCGAGGTCGACCGCGTTGACGCGCGGGAGAGGTACTTGTCCGACGTCCGGGGGTGGTTTGGCCACGACCTTAGGTTTGGGACCAATGGAACTTAGGCCCTTGACGGCGGCGTCGAAGCATCTTCTGGCCGCGTCGATGTCCCCGTGCATCATCACCACTCGTCCTCTCCTCGTGTAGTACTTCATTTTGAGGTGGACCGTCGACGGAACCGCCGTGAGTTCAGCAAGGGTGGTCCTTCCAAGGATGCAGTTGTAAAGGGATGGGCATTCAACCACCAGGAAACGGATCTTCACCTGTCGGGCCGTGTCTTCGGCCCCGAACGTAACCATTAGCTCCACGTAACCCCATGGTCTAGTGGTGGTTCCATTGAACCCCTGTAGATCTGACCCGACGTACGGGGTCAAATGCCTCTCGTCCAGCTGAAGGGTCCCGAACAAGTGAGAGTACATGATGTCGACCGAGCTCCCCTGATCGACTTGGATTCTTCGGACGTCGAAGTTCGCCATTTGCGCCCTGACCAGGAGGGGAATAGTGGCATTCGGGGCTCCCCCGGGGAGTTCCTCGAGGTAGAAGGTGATGGGATTGGAATCTCCCCGCACTTTCTTGAGGGTGGTCGTTTTCGCGGATGTCGCGGATTCCAGTTCGTCAAACTTTCGTTTGATCGATCCCACCGAGACTTTCCCGGGTTCGCCTCCGGAGATGACCATCGCTTTGGGGAAGCCTTCCCGGGTGCTGCGGGCAGTGACGGGGTCCTCGTCGGGGAAGGTCGCCCACATGTTGCGGATTGCCTCTTCGCCCTCGATGATTGGGGGGACGAAAAAGTCCTCGGGACGGGTGACGCTGAGGGCGACCTGAAGCTGGTTGTCGCCGGGAGGAGGTGTCGTCTCCTCGACGTTCTGTGCTTCCTTTGAGCTGGGACGAGGAGGGTCATTCTGTTGGGCATACTTCTTCAAGTGCCCTTCTTTGATGAGAATCTCAATGGCATCCTTGAGGTGGATGCAATCTTCGGTCACGTGCCCGTGGCTTCGGTGGAACCTGCAGTACTTAGATTTGTCAACGTTTGGTTTGGGAGCCGCGGGCTTCGGGAAGCGAACTCCCCCTTTCACAAACTCGGAATTCTGGCAGTCTGAGAGGATCCGAGACCTGGAAGTGTTGAGCAGCGTGTACTCCGTGAACTGGTCAGCTGGCCCGCGCTGTTCCCGGGGATCTCGACTGCGGTTTTCTTTCTTCTTTTCTCCTCCCCGTCGGGGAGAAGCGTCATCGTCTTTGTGGCCGCGGGGGCCTTCCCTACGTCTCGTCTCAAGAGCGATCTGGGCTGCTTCCGTCTCTTCGAGTTCGATGTACTTCTGGGCTCGAGCGAGAAGGTCCTTGAGACGCCGGGGTCTTCGGAGGCCAATGGATTTGGCAAAGTCCGACCCGGCGCGTAGTCCGTGAATAATCAAGTATTTCTTCATGTCGTCGGTCGTATGGACCTCGACAGCTTCCTTGTTAAACCTCTCAATGTAATTTCGAAGGGATTCGTTCCTCCCTTGGAAGATCTTTTCTAGGGCAGCCTCTGTCTTCGGGTGTCGACGAGACGCGGTGAAGTGTTTGGTGAAGCGTTGCTTCAGTTGTTTCCATGACGTGATCGAACCAGGTTCCAGACCCTTGTACCATGTCATGGCTCCCTTCCGCAAGGTGGTGGGGAATAGCCTGCACCTGATGGCTCCCCTGACGTTTCGGAAGTCGAGCATCGCTTCGAAACTCTCCACGTGATCGTCGGGGTCGGTCAATCCGTCGTAGGTCCCCAGTGGTGGTGGTTTCTCCATGCCTGGAGGGATCGGGGCGTCCATGATTTCCCACGACAAGGGGGTCCTTTGGTCCTCGTCGTCGCTACCTGCCGGGGATCTCGAAGGTGATCCATGGTGCCGTGGAGGGGAGTTCCTCGAACGGTTCTTAGGTCTCTCTTCAGTCTGCTTGGACTTCTTGGAGATGGTGGAGGCCCGGGGTTCCTTCCGAGGCGAGGAACGAGGGCGCTTCTGGGTGATCGCCGGCTGGGGGCGCTCGAGACGCGGTCGTCGACCATGACGTACGGGAGACGGGGTCCGGGAATCTTCGGAAGGGGTCCTTCGCGGGGAAGGAGAGCGGCGAGGTGACGGGGGACGACGGTGTCTTCGCGGGGAAGATCGTTGCGCCCTTCCTTGCTCCAAGACTTCGATTCTGGTGATTTACTGCGCGATCAACTGATTGGTCTGGTTGATCAATGCAAACAGGGCCACGGTGCTTGGGTCCGCGTTGGGCGGCGGAGCAACTGGCTGGAGAGTGGTCTGCTGGTCGTCCATGCGGACGACGCGGTTGGTCGCATCCTAGGAGTCCGGGGAGGTGGTATGTCCGTCTCTTATGTCGCCTTCGCCGCCGTGGAGGATGACGGCGTCCTCACGGTGGTTCCCGTTCTCCAGTTGCGCGAGCACGGTGTCCAGAGCCTGGTTGACGGTCGGATTGGCCATGTTGGTGATGAATAGAGGAAGCTTTGGTTTATCGAGGAGAAAACGGGGAAGCTTATAGAGTTCCCACAGACGGCGCCACTGATCGTACCTGGATCAGACAATTACTGGTGGCCAACGACGTCCGTCGAGCTCCGGCTCCGGTGAGGTTGAAGGACGGCCGGGGGGGGGGGGGGGGGTTGTACCTGCAAGGTACTCCGACGCTCAAGTTAGGGAGTGCACAGAGTGACAGCAAATACAAGAAAAGTGAGAAAAGTGACTTAACCCGACCCTCTCAAGTGAGAGGGTATTTATAGAGAGCCCCCAGCGCGGGGCCAATGGTTACTTGCACTGGGCTGGATTGTCAGGCCCAATCCAAGTAACTGTCAGGGCTTACGTGGCGTAGTGAAGACCAGCGCGAGGTCTTCGCCCTGGGGTAACCGCTCCTAGATTTCCGGGATTAGGGCAGACCGAATCCTGCGGAAGTGGGAGGTTACTTGGAACGTGTCCACGTGGCGCGGACCGTTAGACACTCCTCGCGGGGGAGGAGCTTTCTGTGTCGAGGACCAATCAAGCCGTACGACGGACAGGGCCTCGCGGGGGGAGGAACCATGTCTGTCGAGGAGTGATAGGTGTCATCCTCGCGGGGGAGAAGCTGGTATGTCGAGGATGTACCTCTCCGCCGGGGGCGAGGTTCTCCTGCCCTGTTGGCCCAAGTGCCCGACACTGAAGTGCTCGGGGGAAACGTTGGTATGCTTGCAGCAGTCAAGTTCCTCGCAGAGGGGTCTTATTGGGCCTCCCCATGCTATATGGGTTGGGCCTGCTCGACTGTTGGGCAGCCTCGGCCCAGTCCAGAACACTTTATATTTTATATTTATAGTAATGATAAATACATCACCATTTAATTAATAATGATAATTTAAGAAAAAAATTATTATCTCTTTCAATTATAAAATATTTTTTCAAGGAGGGTATACAACTATGATACGATCTTTAACGAAATTTTTTATTTTACAATTTAAAATATTTTAAAATGCTCTTTTTTTTTATATGTAAAGAATATATATATATATATATATATATATATATATATATATATATATATATATATATATATATATATATATATATATATATATATATTAATGGAGTATAAGGAATACTTTCTTCATCAAACAATCCGGCTCATAATTAGTTCTTAGAAAGATAAAACAAAGGAATAATGTTCTAGTCAAATAAATTATAATCATCAAAACCTTTAAATTTTACTACTACCCATTTTCACGGAAGACGTTTAAATTTTACAAACATATACATTACATCAACTAACCCATCTTGAAATAATACTTGTTTCTATTAAGCCAAAGTAACCAGCAAATAAAAAGCTAAAACATACCACTAAACTTTTTAGCAACCTTTCCTTTAAAACTCAAAATGAAAGAGTTGAATCAAGTTTCCATTGAATCATCCTCACTGCTGCTGTCTACTTCACTATAAGAAAATGTATCATTAGTCACGTGATATGTGATATATATGTGGCAAAAAAAGGGGTTGTGACGTGTATATCACGTCACTAAGTGTGTATTTTAATTAAAAAAAAATAGAATTAACGTTTGCACATGGAGAGTCAAAGATATTTTAAAAAAATATATGTTGTAATGTGGATTCCACGTCGCAACATAAATAACTAAAATAAAAAAATAAAAACGTTATGCTTTCACATGATGAAAATTTTAAATTTCAGAATTTTGGTATTGGCGTTAAATTCACGTCACTAAGTAAAATTTAAAATTCGTCGAATACCGTTTCTTTTGGAGATTTCATTTCTGTCAGGTCGGGTGATGGTAAAACTATCCCTTTTTGGAAGACTCAGTGGGTAGGTTCTCAACCTCTTAGAGAAGCTTTTCCTACCCTTTTCCAAGAGGTGCATTCTAAGGATTTTTGTGGCTGATATGGGGTCGATGGTGAGATCGATGTGGGAATAGAACCTTCTGATCTCACATGATACGCTGTCTTTGGAAGCTGCAGATGAGCTGAGGCAGTTGCAGGCCATTTTGGTTGATGTTTACCTCTTCCAGACACAACCTGATGTCGTGTTGTGGAGCTGCGGATCTTCGAGTTCGTTTTCTGTCAAATCTTTCTATGCAGGTATAGAAGATGGATTGGTGGGGAGTCAAGTTGACGACATAATTCTTACAACTTTGAAGCTATGTTGGAATTCTTCTATTTTAACTAAAATCAAGTTGTTCTATTGGCGGCTTATCCTCAATAGGTTATCCACTCGTAACAACTTAGTGAGGAGGGGGATCATTACCAACAGTCATGAAACAGAGTGTGTTTTCTGCTTTCAATTTGACGAAGACGCGGGCCACTTGTTCTTGACTTGCCATTGGAGTAAAGTTATTTGGAGCAAGGTGTGTATTTGGATAGGGATGAGTCCAACCCATAGTAACTCCATTCCTTCTCACTTTCTAGCTTGGACCTCAGGATTTCAAGGAAAAATCAAAAGTATCTTGGCTTCTAGTTTTTGGATGGTGGTTTGTTGGGTAATATGGACTTCTAGAAACAACATAATTTTCAGGGGTGAGGTTTGTGATCCGGAGTTGTGTGTTACCCGTATAAAATTTTATACTTGGTGGTGGATTCTAATTTTAGATAGAGGATGTTTGAGTTGTTCTTTTTATGAGCGGCATAAACATCCTCTCTATTTTTTGTAACTGATTTTTTTTGCTGGCTGTACTTCTGACTGGTGGTTTGTACCTTCTGTTATATATATATATATCCTTGACTTATAAAAAAAAAAGTCAAATTCAAAAACCAAAAGAAAAACATAGTGGAAAACATGTCTGACTTGGGAATTGATGTGACTGCCACCTTTTGCTAATGACATGAAAAACGCATCATTGTTACCTTGTTGCGACATGAAAAATATGTCACTGGGTTGCGACTTGTGTTTCACGTCGCTGAATAAACTATATATTTCTAGCGCTAACTCTTTGTTCCAGTATCCTCATCTTGTTCATTTCCTACACTTTTTTCCACCGCTTCCTCTCTTCACTTTCCTATTTCCAGATTCTTCCATTTCAATTCTTCATTCAGTTTGCATCAAAGGTATTATTTGTAGTTATTTCTTCTTATTTTTTTTTTCGTTTGAAAAGTTATCATAATATTTTCTGATTTAAATATTTTTATGTTTGTTGTTCAAAGATAAATATTTGGAATATTTAAGATTTCATTAAGACTCAAATTAATTGTTTCATTGAGGTATGATTGCAATTTCATTTTTTTTTCTTCAGATTTTTATGAATGAAATATATGGTTATTGGTAGTTGTTGTGTTATTTTTTTGGTGATATTAATTTTTTTTCTGATTTTATTAGGTTAAAATTTATAATATTATATTTATATATTGTCAAATAAAATTATATATTATTTAATCCAAAAATATATTTTATTTTAATAATATATTATATTAAAAAACATATTAATTTATTAAAAAAATTATGTTATATTTAAGAAAAACAGAAATTATAATTATATATTAAAAACAGATTTATTAAAAATATAATAGTTTTTAATAAAACAGAATTAATAAAACAGAAATAAAACAGTTTTTAAAAATATAATAAAACAGAATTATAATTATATTATTAAAAACAGAAATAAAAAATATTTAAAAATATAATTAATATATATTAAAAACAGACTTATTAAAAATATACTAGTTTTTATATTTAATATATATTATGTTATATTTTATTAAAAACAAATATATTATATCTTAATTAAAAACAGAATATAAAACATTTTAGTTAGATTTTATAAAATAGAAATTATAATTAAAAAATATAATATAGTAATTAAAAACTAATATTTTTATATTTTTATGGAAAACAGTTTTGTTGAACAATTTTGTTAAACAATGTTGCGAAATTATTTTTTAGTTGTTATTAATTTTTTACTATATTATTATAAAAATATTAATTAGAAAATAATTAATATAAAGTTTATTTTTATTAGGTTAAAATGTATAACTAGATTTTATATACAAAATATGTTATATAGATTTATTAAAAATAGAATTTTTTTTATTAAAAATAGAATTGTAATTTTTTTTTAACGGTAAGGAAAAATTTATTATAAATAAGTATATGTTTAAGTAATATTTCTAAATAATAATTTTTCATCATGATATTCACGTCACTAAATTATAATAGCTTTGAGTTTTGTGACGTGAATTCTATGTCACTAATTAGTGACGTGATATTCACATCACTGTATGCTAACACTGACATTTTCCTGCGTGCTTCAGAATTGTGGGTTGCGACGTGAAAAGTATGTCACAATTTAGTGACGTGATTTCCAAGTGGGAACCTAGTCCAAATAATTTTATATGTTGCGATGTGCTAACCATGTCACAATTTAGTGACGTGATATTCATGTGGAAAAAAGATGCCACGGGTGCTCCTGCGACGTGCTTGACCCACGTCACTAATTTGGCTTAGTGATGTGATATTTGCCTTAGTGACGTGATTTTCACGTGGGAATTGGCTATATTTTTGTAGTTCTTCCAGCCAAGCCGAAACCATACTCCACGGAGCTTTCGCCACCGGACAATGACAAAAAAAATGGGTACAAGTTTCTTCTTCAACAAAACAGTTAAGGCAACAAGTTTCACATATGACATGTCTTCTATTTAGTTCAATCCTAGTCAGAAGAATGTTATGCATAATTCTCCACCAAAATAAGAAATTTTTCGGGCACTTTCTACTTCCATATGTCATTTAAAACCTGTTGACAGATGGAATTCATTGTTGTACCTGCATTAATCAGATCGAAGAGCCACGGATAACAAGATTTAATCGAGAATCCTTTCGAATCCCTCCACCACACAAACATTCCGGGTTTGCTCTAGCAAGATGACATTCTACAAAGTTAGTTCTAGATCAGTCAACTACTGTCTTCCTACAAGAGACAATAAATCCTCATTTATCCTCAAATTCCACTTCCAACTCGTATTGGTCAAACTACCCATTTCATCTATATTTACTAATTTTCTTTCAACACTACTAAATAACTCAACAAACTGCCCCTACAAAGTATCAGAACCTAACCAATTCGATCTCCAAAAACCAAAAACCTCAACATTCACCAATTTGCATATAAACCCACCTTTTACACATAAGGGACCTCATCTTGAACAAAACCAATCTTCTTCAAATCCCTCCACCAAAGATATTCTCTTAAACTATGGAAGCCTTCATTAATAAGACCTTTAATATCCTCATATTTGAAGGAAATATGGTCTTTCCAAATAGCCTCTTTCTCATTAAGAATTTTCCAGTGCCATTTAATCGAAAGAGACGAATTGAAAATTTCGCAATGTTTAACACCTAACCCTACTTTTGATTTCTCTAGACAGACGTTATCCCACAACATCTAACTTATCTTCCTTCTCCCCTCTTCACCACCCTATAAGAAATCATTTGCAACTTTATTATCTCATTAGAAACCACCTTTGGGACCTTGAAGAAAGAAAAGAAGTGGATGGCCAAATTATTCAACATTGAATTCAATAAAACAATTATACCTCTAAATGAAATGTTTCTCCCATGCCAATAAGAAATTCGTTTATGAAACTTTTCTAAAATAATATTCCACTTAATTTTCCTTCTATGATTAGCTCCAATCAGAAGCCCAGAAAAACAAAGGGACAAAAACCAATACTACAATGCAAAAAAAAAAGGTTATCGCCTCATTAAAAGAAGTCTTAAAATTAATACCTACAATTTTACTTTTATGAAAGTTGACTCCCAATCTAGAAGCCGATTCGAACCCCCTCAACAGACTTTTAATGCTCCAAATGTTTGACTAAGAAGCTTTCCCTAAGACAAAGTTCGTAAAAGTGTTTGGAAAGGAATAGAATTTTAAAATTGCATATCTAGCTATAAAAAAACAAGAATATCTTTTAAATAAAGCGATGTTGTAAGTAGAAAAGGAAGTGGTATCTTCCTACTCCTTACCAACTTGCAACATTAGTTAATCTAGAGCCAAAACTTGGCATTAAAACCATAACAACCACTACAAACTCTGCAACTGAACCAATTTAGCCATAAAAAAAACTACATTTTCCTCTCCACAGGAACCTATTCCACCTACAATAACTGTCCCTTTGAAAAGATAATTATTCCATGTTGTAACACCCATATATAACAACATACATCAAAGCATATATATTATATATGAATCCAAGTATTTGGTACTGAAATACCATAAGTTCCTAGTTAACACATTATATACATTAAATGCCCTAAATACAAAGTTCTAAAGTCTATGGCATAACATATACAAGATGTCTCAAAATACACTAAGAACTAGATCAATACAATGATCTCAAAATAAAATGCCATTGCGGAAGCCATGCCATCTCAAAAGCTACGATCCGTAAGGAAAAGTCAAACCACTTTGTCCTTACCCTTCGCCGAACCTGTAGTACCTGTGATGTAAACAACAACGTGGGGTGAGATACATCAAATCTCAGTGAGTTCGCTATCTTATAGTCCTCTCGGCTTTACAAGGTTCTACAATTCCTAACTCAAGTCAAAAGGGAAGGGAAATGACTTTGAGCACTCACACATCCTATATGGATCCACACTCGTGAGTCTGTTAACTCACACTAGTACAATAGTAAGTCCTGAGCCTAATAACTCAAGAATCTCGCTAATCGATAACCTTTCCAAGGCATCCCCTTTTCCCGTCCGCTTCTACATCTAGAAGTCGACCCGAGTCATGGATCTTTGTAGTTACTTGGCATACGAAATGGATTCGGGATCATCGGCCTGTTAACCGTGAACCGTCACTTCTCATGGCCTGTTAACCATCACAAGTCTCTTTTCCATATAGGTTCCATTCGTACTACACGCGGGAATCAAACCTGCCAAGTAATTGTGCATACGTTTCAGAGGAGGAGCTCGAGTCTCATGAAACTACACCGCAAGATAAATGGTTACGATTACGCGATCAAAACCCAACGCGATTGTATTCGACACTTTCCTAGTCGTTACTAGGTTCCAACATAATTCAATGGTAATATTCTCACTCTACCTATTTCATTTCATTTTAGCATGCAGATTCACTCACAATTATGATAAACAACAGTAGGGTAAGCACAACATAACACATTGGCACAATAAAATCACATATAATAATTCAACATAATGGTACCACTCTTGGTTTTCCTCCGATTATTTAATCGGGCACTAAAACCGATAATTTCCACTTCCATTAGATAGATTATTCTCAAAGTTCTCCGTCGGTACCAAGAACGCCCCGATCGGATTCACGGTTCAAAAGTTATAGAAGAAACAAGTTGGAGGATCTGTCATGTTCGCTAGGGGAACTACCCAGCGAGCATTCAATCCAGCCTTCGCTAGGTGAAGCTCCTGGCGAATGGACAAACAGAACAAAACATACCTAAAGTTCACTTCGCGAACTCCCTGGCGAACATTCGCCCCGCCCTTCGCTTCGCGAACACCTCAGCGAAGCAAGGCAGAACCTACCAGCACTGAAAAGGCACAAAGTTCGCTAGGCGAACTCCGTTGGCGAACCTTCGCTAACCTTCGCTGCCGGGTTCGCTAGGCGAACCCTCGAAAGTTTGTTCACTGTGACTCGCCCCGGGTTCGCTAGGCGAACCCTGGAAAACCCAACTTCCCAACAACGCTGTTCTTCATCCAAAATCAATGGTTTTACCATTCAAAACACCTCCAATCCTTAACATAACAATCAAAACACAGTATAATCATAACAACAAGTATCAAACAACATTTATATTGCATTTCATCCGTTAGATTCATGATTTTAGCATTTTCTCACAATTCCAACCTAACTCTAAATCTCATGGATTTCTACAACTAAGGCATCTATCTAGAACCCACCTTGAATAGATGATGATGATGAAGATTGGAAGATGATTTGATGAAGAATGGATGATGTTCTTGATCTTTCTCTCTTCTAGGTTTTTCTTCCCTTTTTCCTTCCTTTCTCCTTCTTTCTCTCCAACTTCTTTCTATCTTTTTCTTTCTTTTGCTCTTATGTGGAAAAGGAGTGGAAAAGAAATGATATAGTAAGACATCATCAATTATAATACTACTAATTGCCCAAAAAGTCTCTAAAGTTCCAAATATTGAAATATCTCAGAGACAGATAATATTAATTAGATTTGCTCTGAGCTCAACCGTTACTCTAATTATCTTTGCAGATAATTTCTCAGAGTACACTGGAACTCAGTTGATCACAACTAATATTATCCAGAGTAATTAAAATACGGGGTATTACATCCTCCCCCCTTAAATAGAAATTCGCCCATGAATTTAAAACAATTACCTGAAAATATGAGGATAGACCTCCCGCATCTCCGATTCCAATTCCCAAGTTGCATCTCCCGGATGCGTCTTATCCCACTGGACATTAACAAAAGGGATCTCTTTATTCCTTAACACCTTAGTTTCTCTTCCTGTGATACGACTCGATTGAGGCTCAAACGTTAAATCTGCTTCTATCTCAATTGTATCTGGTAAAATTGGCTGAAGAGGATCTAGGACAAATTTTCGAAGCTGAGACACATGAAAAACGTCGTGCATCTCCGACAGAGAAGGCGGTAAGGCTAATTTGTAAGCTACTTCACCAATTCTTTCTAAAATCTAATACGGTCCCACGTATCTCAGACTTAATTTCCACGACTTAAACGGTCCTTTCAACCGTAATCTCGGAGTGACTTTCAAAAACACGTGATCGCCTTCTTCAAATTCTAAAGGTCTTCTACGGTTGTCCGCATAACTCTTCTGACGATCTTGTGCTTGTTTAAGCTTATCACAGATCATCCTAATCTTCTCCGTAGTTTCGTGAATAATCTCGGGTCCCAACATTCTATCTTCACCAACTTCTGCCCAGCACAATGGTGTCCTACACTTCCTTCCATACAACGCCTCATAAGGTGCCATACCAATACTTGCATGATAACTGTTATTATAAGAGAATTCAATCAACGGCAAAAGTTCTATCCAATTTCTTCCACTTTCAAGTACGCAAGCTCTCAACATATCTTCCATTGTTTGTATTGTTCATTCCGTCTGACCATCCGTTTGCGGATGATTCAACGTACTCAAACACAACTTCGTTCCCATAGCTTGTTGAAAAGCTCTCCAAAATCTCGAAGTAAACTTTGGATCTCTATCCAAAATGATACTTGTGGGAATACCATGCAATCTCACTATCTCCGAAATGAACAACCTCGCGAGATGACTCGCCTTGTAGGTAGTCTTCACAACTAAGAAATGCGCAGATTTCGTTAACCGATCCACAATTACCCAAATCGAATCATAACCACTCTAAGTACGGGGTAGTCCAACGGCGAAGTCCATAGAAATACTATCCCACTTCCATACCGAAATTTCCAAAGGTTGCAACAAGCCATCCGGTCTTTGGTGTTCGATCTTCACTTGTTGGAACACCGCACATTCTGATACGTACAATGCAATATCCTTTTTCATCCCGGACCACCAATAGTCCCTCTTTAGATCTTGATACATCTTTGAAGACCCCGAATGTATAGTAAAAGCACCCTTATGCGCTTCTTCCAAAATCCTCCTTTTTAACCCCGTGTTATCCGGAACACAAATCCTTTGGTTAAACAAAATAATTCTGTCGGTAGCTCGCACAAAACCCGGTTATACTAACACTTCTTGTAACTTCTCATCTAACCCTTGCTCTTGTTGGATTTCTTCCCTAAGAGTAGAATTGATATTCAAATTTCCCATAATCGCACCATTAGGGGTCCAAACAAATTGAAGATTTAGATCTCGAAATTTTTCCAACAAAGTATACTCTAGCATCATCAATTCGGCATTATGCAACACCTTCCTACTCAATGCATCCACCACCTTATTTGCTTTACCCAGATGGTATTTTAGCTCCAAGTCATAATCCTTTAAATACTCTATCCACCTCCTTTGACGCATGTTCAATTCCTTCTGATCAAAGAGGTACTTTAAGCTCTTGTGGTCGCTAAACATCTCAAAACGGACACCATACAAATAGTGACGCCACACCTTCAAAGTAAATACAACTGCCGCCAATTCTAAATCACGCGTTGGATATTTCTCTTCATAGACTTTCAACTGTCGAGAAACATAAGCCACCACATGTCCATCTTGCATTAACACACCTCCTAATTCCATCTTCGATGCATCAAAATATACCTCATAAGACTTGCTAGGATCAGGAATAACCAAAATAGGAGCGGTCATCAATCTTTCCATCAAACTCATAAAACTTCTTTCACAAGCCGAATCCCACTCGTACGAACAATCCTTTCGAGTAAGCCTCGTCATTGGTAAAGCCAGTTGAGAAAAGCCTTTAATAAACCTTCTATAATAACCTGCTAATCCCAAGAAGCTTCTAACTTCAGACACATTCTTTGGTCTCTCCCAATTAATCACTGCTTCAACTTTTGATGGATCAACCGCTACACCTCCCTGAGATATGACATGTCCAAGAAAATTAACCTCTACATCTAAAACTCACACTTACTTAGCTTGGCAAAAAGTTGTCTCTCTTGTAAGATAGATAAAACGATTTTTAGGTGTTCTCCGTGCTCTTGAGGATCATAAGAATAGATAAGAATGTCGTCAATGAAAATCACCACAAATTGGTCCAAATAAGGTTGAAATATCTGATTCATATAATCCATGAAAACTGCCGGAGCATTCGTCATACCGAAAGGCATCACCAAAAATTCATAATGACCATAACGGGTTCTAAACGCAGTCTTTGGTACATCTGAACTCTTCACACGAATCTGATGATAACCCGACCGTAAATCAATCTTCGAGAACACACAGGCTCCTTTCAATTGATCTAACAGATCGTCTATCCTTGGTAATAGGTATTTATTCTTGATGGTGACCTTATTCAATTGACGGTAATCAATACACAACCGCATTCCACCATCCTTTTTCTTTACCAACAACACTGGAGCTCCCCAGGGCGAAACACTTGGTCGAACAAAATGCTTAGCCATTAATTCTTCTAATTGACCCTTTAATTATATTAATTCAAGCGGTACCATCCGATACGGAGAAACGGATATTGGAGCCGTTCCTGGTATCAGGTCAATAGAGAATTCCACTTCCCGCTCCGGAGGAAGAGAAATGATATCCTCGGGGAAAACTTCAGGAAACTCACAAACTACCGGAATACTCAAAACTTGAAAGTTACCACTCTCCTCCTTAGTAAGAATCAAAAGAACAGATTTTTCCCTGCTGGAGTAGTTCTCGGTCTACCACGGTTGTTTCTGCGCCCGTCGGCCATGTTCCTAAATGTCATACAGATATGATTAAGTTGATCAGGCTCAATACCATAAATATAACACGTAAAACCAATGGCGACACAACGCATATGAAACGGAAAGAAATACTTATACTATTTCATGGCTAGGTCGAGGATACGACCTGCTCTGATACCAACTGTAACACCCATATATAACAACATACATCAAAGCATATATATTATATATAAATCCAAGTATTTGGTACTGAAATACCATAAGTTCCTAGTTAACACATTATATACATTAAATGCCCTAAATACAAAGTTCTAAAGTCTACGGAATAACATATACAAGATGTCCCAAAATACACTAAGAACTAGATTAATACAATGATCTCAAAATAAAATGCCATAGCGGAAGCCATGTCATCTCAAAAGCTAAGATTCGTAAGGAAAAGTCAAACCACTTTGTCCTTACCCTTCTCCGAACCTGTAGTACCTGTGATGTAAACAACAACGTGGGGTGAGATACATCAAATCTCAGTGAGTTCGCTATCTTATAGTCCTCTCAGCTTTACAAGGTTCTACAATTCCTAACTCAAGTCAAAAGGGAAGGGAAATGACTTTGAGCACTCACACACCCTATATGGATCCACACTCGTGAGTCTGTTAACTCACACTAGTACAAAAGTAAGTCATGAGCCTGTTAACTCAAGAATCTCGATAATCGATAACCTTTCCAAGGCATCCCCTTTTCCCGTCCACTTCTACGTCTAGAAGTCGACCCGAGTCATGGAGATTGGAAGATGATGATGAAGAATGGATGATGTTCTTGATCTTTCTCTCTTCTAGGTTTTTCTTCCCTTTTTCCTTCTTTTCTAGAACCCACCTTAAATAGATGATGATGATGATGAATATTGGAAGATGATTTGATGAAGAATGGATGATGTTCTTGATCTTTCTCTCTTCTAGGTTTTTCTTCCCTTTTTCCTTCTTTTCTCCTTCTTTCTCTCCAACTTCTTTCTATCTTTTTCTTTCTTTTGCTCTTATGTGGAAAAGGAGTGGAAAAGAAATGATATAGTAAGACATCATCAATTGTAATACTACTAATTGCCCAAAAAGTCTCTAAAGTTCCAAATATTAAAATATCTCAGAGACAGATAATATTAATTAGATTTGCTCTGAGCTCAATCGTTACTCTAATTATCTTTGCAGATAATTTCTCAAAGTACACTGGAACTCAGTTGATCACAACTAATATTATCCAGAGTAATTAAAATTCGGGGTATTACACATGTTTTACCCAAAATCCATGTATTTCTCCCAACATATATAAGCTAAAACTAGTGAAGCATTTATGTACTTACTTGATTCTCTACACTCTCATAAATTATTTCCAGCAAATAGACTATATGTAATATGTATAAACTATAGATGCAGACCTTTCAACTTGATTCCAGTAGTAACAAAAACCAAAAGCTTGTCCTTAGTCTGAAGTGGCTTCAATTTCAACACAACCTCTTTCACTACAACAAAAACAACAAAACTAGTCAATAAAACGATGATGTTTCTTTCAAAAACCACACTAAAATCGAGGAAATACCAAATTGAGGTTTAACCGAGAAAACGACGACGTTGCTCGCACGAACGACCTAGAGAGAATGAATCAGAAAACGATAAAATAAAAACACAAATGTAATAAAGAGTAAAAGAGATGAAATAGAATACGTCGCTATTGGAAGAAAGGACGGTGATGTCGATGGAATCGAAAGTGGCACGACGAGCGGAGTTATAGTGAGCAATTACGGTGCAGGAAGGGGGTAAGATGCCGGAGCGGAAGGCGTCATCGCTAACTATTAAAGATTGGGGAAATTCACCGGAAGTGGTTGCTGATTTGGTGCTAGAGAGCAGACAGTGGGACTCTGTTTTGGATGAGATCTGGCGATGTGATGTTTGCAGAAGGAGATCACCTCACTTTTTCCTTTTGAGTTATTTTTTCTTTTTTCTTTTTCCAATTTTTTTTATATATTTTATTCTGAATGAAACATGAGATTGAGATAAATGATTTTTTATATAAAAGTTTCCCTCTAGATAGTAGTGGGATGTGTTAGATAATAATATATTTTTTCTAAATATAAAAATCATTCAAAAAATATTATGTGTTAGATAATATAATAAATATTAAAAATTATCTAACACATAATATAATAATATATTACTATATTATTATATAATATTATAATATAATAATATAATATAATAATATATTACTATATTATTATATTATGTGTTATATGATTTTTTATATTTAAAATTTTGAAATAATATTTAGAGGGAAATATTTATTTTTTAATGTATAAGTTTAGAGGGACGATTGCCACCAAAAATTGGTTGTTGCTAAAATTTTATGCAATATTGAAACAATGTAGCCTTTTATTAGAACTAGTGTAACAATCTAAAAATGTCCCCAAACGTATTTAAGGGGACAATTATCAAACATTGCTAAAAAATAGTATATTGACGCTCCAAAATCGTCCCCAAAAGTAGTTAAGGGCACAATTAACAATCGTTGCCAAAAAAATAAAAGAGTGACGCTCTAAAGATGTCCCCAAAAGTATTTTAGGCAACGATTATCAAGGGTTGCAAATATGTTTTTGTCAACAGCCATAAATCGTTGCCTATACAAATTTTAGGCAATAATTTTTACATGTTACCTAAAGAAGTGTTGTCAGAGATAACAAATGTTGTAGTGTGGAAGATAAAGCAACCATCACGGTGGAGAGATCTAAGAGGATAAAGATATCCAAAAAGTTGGTAAAGATCACGACTCTAGATAAATTAAAAGTATGCACATAAATATCATCAAAACATTTGATTGAACCTTTCACTCATAAATTTCGATAGACATAAATATCATCGTAAACCAAATTTATGATAGTAGTTGTTCTGTTTGATATTAGGAGTGTTTCTTATATAGTTTAAATGTTTATTCATACAATAAATATTATTATTTGACGACTTAAAATACTCAAATTATTCTATTCAATCAAATTCTGCATTCAAATTAAAAATCAAATTATTATTCTAATATTTACTTTTCCAAAAGGTTTTATTGAAAATATTATTGAAGTACCTCTAATTTGTTAGACAGTGTGCAATGAGTGATGCTATGCAACTATGTATATGTGGAAATTAAGTCATTCTCCATCAATTAAAGTCTCTTCTTTCAAAAATCGTTATAAGTTCACAACTAATATTAATTAAGAAGTAACAAGTTGGTACAATATTCAATTGTAAAAGTTATTGAAAGGGAAAAAACATTTGCACCCATGAATGACTCAAATCTTAGATAATATATAATGGGCATTTACTTATATTTGAGCTATGGGTAGTTCAGTCTATTTATGTCTTATTATGTATATTCTCTTTGTAACCTTTATATGCATAAATTATGTTATTCATATTATTAAAACCCTAGTCTCTTTCTCTTTTCCATATTTTGTCATCTCTATTGTTAACATGGTATCTAGAGCTTGTTTTGATTCTCTTTGAATTATTTCTCGCTTCCACTTTTAGTTCCCAAAAAAAAATTGGGATGTAATCTTTTTATTCTTTTAAAATGATAAGCTATATTGAAGAAAAAAATATTTTCGTTGAATCTCTAAAGTCTTCTCGGTAAGTCCTCTTCCACAATTTTGTGAATGAAAACTAAGATTGAATTATATATGGCTTTGGTTGACTCTTACACTATTCTTTCTAGTATTGGTCACGTATACCCTTTGTTTGTGTTTCTCATGGTTTAAATTTCGTGTTTGTTTGGTTTTGTCTTGTTTGATTATGTTTGGTTTGATTTTTTTAGGTTAGTTTGGTTTCCTTATTAAATTCGGTTTCTTCTCTTTTCATTGATTTTTCCCTTCTTATTGGTTCTTTTGTTTAGTTGCTTCTCTTTCTCTCTCTTATTGGTTCTTCTATTTGCTTACTTGTCTCTTTGTTGGTCATTATATTTGGTTTCTTCTCTCTTCATTGATTCTTCTCCTTCTTATTGATTATTCTATTTATTTCTCTCTCTCTCTCTCTCTCTCTCTCTCTCTCTCTCTCTCTTTTATTGATTCTTATATTTGGTTACTCATATCCCTATTGGTTATTCTATTTGGTTTGGTTTGGATTGTATTAGATTTCATTGATTCAATTTAATCTAATTTAATTACTTCGTTTCAGTATGATTGATTCAAATTGATATGTATTGATTTTAGATTGAGTATGTTCAATTTGATTTAGATTTAATTAGATTGGATTGATTTGTTTTGATCTGGTTTGATTCAGTTTGGTTTGATTCAAATTGATTTGGTTCAACTTGATTTTCTAGTTTAGTTTGTTTCCTTTCTTTATATGCTCCTCCTCTCTCAATTCGTTTCTCTCTTTGACTTCTTCAACTGCTTCTTCTCTCTATGGTTGTTGCTTCTACTTATGATGGTTCTTCTTATTGGTTTCTCTATGCATGGGTTATGATATTAGTTTGTTTGGTTTGATCGCTTATTTTTAGGGTTGCAACAAGCTTAAAGTTTAGCAAACTTTAACTTGAAGGGGGGATGTTCGAGTTTTATATCTATATTGTTTATTTTTTAGTATGTTTTATTTTTTGTGTGGCAAACTCTCAATGCTTCATGTTAATCCCTTGTGAGTTTGATGGGAGATGTTAGATAATATGTAATGGACCTTTACTTATATTTGGGCTATGGGTAGTTTAGTCTATTTATGTCTTATTATATATTCTCTTTGTAACCCTTATTTTCATAAGCTATGTTATTCATATTATTGAAACCCAAGTCTCTTTCTCCTTTCTTTGCTTTGATATCTCTATTGTAAACATCAAACATCTCTTTTAGATTGTAGAAGACTCAAATGCTTCATTTAAAATATTCATATTTTTTACTAGATTCTTTTATTAATACTCAACGTCTTGATCTCCTACACTAACAATTTTTTCAAAATATCAATTATTATTTTTTCGATATTTTGGATTATAAGTTTTTAAATTACATTAAACACCACATTTTTCATACTAATATTACAAATTACTATTTACATTTAATATTTACAACTCTCTCTCTCTCTAGATCTCTCTCTCTCTCTCTCTCTCTCAAACTGGTAAATGAATATCAATATACAAAGTCAACAGTCGTGGTAAAACTTTGATACTGTGAAGAGAAGTTCTTAGAAGAGACATATTTAATTAGCAATAATATATATATATATATATAGTGAGGAACATGATCTTTTATCCTTCCTCAAAGCAATTGGTAAATCATTTGGGTTAGTATTACACGTGTCGAAAATTTGAGAATCACTGATAGAAGAATATTTTTCATTATTTACTTTCGACTCAAATGATTGAATTTGTTTCTAACGCGGGTTGGGTTTACTTCTTCTCTGATATAGAAAAGTTAGTGCTAAAGACAATGATTTCTGTAAAATAGAAGACATTGAAGGACAGAGAACAATTATATATTCAGGTTCATCTTCAACCATTTAATTTGAGAACTACGAACACTTATAGATTATAATTAAAAGTTGGGAACATTGATATGTGATCTATGGATGCTAGGACCAAAGGTAAGAAACTCAGATTTATATGCTCCCCTTGAGTCTGAGGATGAGTGAAGTATGACACATTTTAATGATAGGTGATATACAAAAAAATTCTGACAAGAAGAATGATAACATTTGTACGCTCTTTTGTTAGGTGCATAACCCAAAACGATATATATGACAACACATGGAACCAACTTGTTGTGATATTTTTTATGAACATGAAAAAATGAAACACAATAAAAACACATGAGACTCCGGGTTCTATAATATTGGAATAGAGATAAAATGTGAACGCATGAATTGAATAGAACTAACATCACCTAAGATTCAATATGTGGCCAATCAATCAAATAGACAGTAATAAGAACCCCCCCCCCCCCCCCCCAATAAGAGTTAGAATAAACTTTTGAAATAAAAGAGATCGAACAACTTCCAGTAAATAACAATTTTTCTTTTCCTAAAACCATTTTGCTGAGGAGTGTCGACACATGTGAATTCATGGATAATGTCATGTTTACTAGTGAAATTGGAAAAAGTATGATTGACATATTCTTTACCATTGTCAAATCAAATTCTTTTTATACCTTTTTGAAATTATGTTTGTACTATATTATAAAATTGGATAAATATTTATGGTATTTCTGATTTAGTATTCATTAAGAAGATCCAAGTTACTCGAGTACAATCATCAATAAACGAGACAAATCATTTTGCACCAAAAACATTAGAGGTAGGGAAATGGGCCAAACATCAGAATGAATAGCATTAAATTTTTCAACATTTTTATAAAAAATGGAAGGAAGAGAGACACGACTTTGTTTCGTTAATTGACAAATATCACACTTAAAAGACTCAAAAAATATTGTACGAACAAAGACTCAAAATCAGACTGAAGACATGAGAACTACACCTTCCTATGAAATGGATGATGTTAAAGATGCTTGTGTATAAGCCAAGGGTAGAAGAGGAAGACTCAAACTTAAGACATGAGGATAATGCCTTTTAACCATCTTGCTTCTTAGAGAAGTTGTATAGACATTTCTATTCTTTAGCAAATATAATCTTCTATGTGAGATATTGGATCGAACTCTAGTTTTAGCATGTAGTCGAAGTCCTCTCACATGTTGTTGTCGAAGACCTACATGTTGTAGTCGAGTTGTGTTCTAGTATGTAGGAGATTGAATTAGGCCTTGTGTTAAGGATCCAATTGTTTAAGTTAGCTTGTACCATAAGTTAGTTTGTAATGGGTAATTGTTAAAAAGCCCATTAGTTTACTATATTAGGTTTATTATAAATAGCATACTAGTCTCTCTTCATAAGGGAGTGGTGGCAAATCCTTATTAGGTTGAGAGAGTTTAATTGTTGGTATTCACTTATAATCTTTGAACCCTATTGAGAAAGTGAATAGTAAAACAGATTTAACCAATTCTCTATTTTTCTTCCTCTTTTCTCTTCCTTTGTGAACCCTAATAGGGTTTCGTGTGTTTGTTCAAGTTTTTCCTTCTTATCTACCCTTGTGGATTTCTTGGTGTTCAAGAAACCAAATATACTTTGTTATTACGGTATTGTTTTTCACAACAAATTAATGCGGTGAGCATGCAGAAGATGCATTCAATAAAGTATGAGATTGAAAAGTTCACCGGAGTGAATGACTTTGCTTTGTGGCGCTTGAAGATGAAAGCCCTACTGGTTCAGCAGGGTTGTTTGGAAGCGTTGAAGGGAGAGGTAGCCATGGCCGCTGCATTAACGGAAAAAGAAAAGACGACCATGATAGAGAAATCCCACAACGCAATATTTTTGAGCCTGGGTGATAAGGTTCTTCGACATGTATCAAAGGAGACTACGACATCAGGGTTATGGTTGAAACTTGAAAGTTTGTACATGATCAAATCCCTGGTGAATCAACTCTACCTGAAGCAAGCTTTGTATTCATTCAAGATGAGTGAAGACAAAGTTTTGGCTGAGCAGTTGGATATGTTCAACAAGCTGATTCTTGATCTTAAAAATATTGATGTGAAGATTGATGACGAAGATCAAGCACGGTTGATGTTGTATGCTTTTCCTAGAACACATGCTAACTTCAAATAAACTCTCTTGTATGGAATGGAGTCCCTGAGCTTTGAAGAAGTTCAATCAACCCTGTATTTTAAGGACCTGAACGAATGAAAGGAGCATAAACCTTCGACGATTGGTGAAGGTTTGGTCATTAAGGGAAAATTCTTGAGAAAAGACGGTAAGTTCGACAAGAAGAAAGGTAAAAGTCAGCAGAAGTCTTATTGTGGCGAAGCATCTGGTATTCGATGTTATCACTGTAAGAAGGAGGGTCACACAAGAAAGCTGTGCCCTGAACGCCTGAAAGATCATGGAGGTAAAGATAATGGAAATGCAACCATTGTTCAAGATGACTTCAAATCATCTGATGTTCTTGTGGTTTCAAGTGACGACTCAAGAAAAGAGTGGATTATGGATTCAGGTTGCACTTGGCACATGACTCCAAACAAATAATTGTTCGAGGAGCTATATGATCAAGATGGTGGATCAGTGCTGCTGGGAAACAACAAAGTGTGCAAAATTGCAGGTATTGGATCTGTGAGATTCAAGCTCCATGATGAGTCAATAAGGTTATTGACTGAAGTCAAGTATGTACCTGACTTGAAGAGAAATTTAATTTCTCTTGGTGAATTCGACAGGAAGGGGTATGTTTTCCAAGGAGAGAAAAGTATCCTAAGAGTCATGAAGGGGTCGAAGGAAGTCTTGAGAGGCGTGAAGAAACAATGCTTGTATACCCTTGAGGCTGAAGTAGTAAGTGGTTCGACAAATGTTGCATCCACAAAACCTTTGTCGAAGACAGAAATTTGGCACATGAGATTGGGCCATGTCAGTGAAAGGGGTCTGGTCGAATTGGGGAAACAAAATCTGCTTGGAGGAGACAAAGTCGAAAAGCTGAAATTTTGTGAACCCTGTGTACTTGGAAAATCTTGCAGAGTGAAGTTCAACAAAGGCAAACAAAGAGTTGATGGATCCCTTGATTACATCCATGCTGATCTTTGGGGGCCTGCAAGGTGTCCATCACATTCAGGAGTAAGGTATTTTCTATCCATAGTCTATGATTATTCCAAAAAGTTGTGGGTATTCATCCAAAAGACTAAGGATGAAACTTTTGAGAATTTCAAAGGTTGAAAGACTCTGGTCGAAAATCAAACTGGCAGAAAGGTCAAGAGGTTGAGAATTGACAATGACCTTGAATTTTGCAATGAGGCATTCGACAGCTTTTGTGCTGCCTCAGGTATTGCAAGGTACAAAACTACTGCAGGTACTCCACAACAAAATGGTTTGACAGAGAGGTTTAATCGAACTATTTTGGAAATAGTTAGATGCATGTTGACAAGTATTGGGTTAAAGAAGGTGTTTTGGGCTGAGGCTATTTCGACAGCAACATATCTGATAAGCAGATGTCCTTCGATTGCGTTAGATATGAAGACTCTTGAAGAAGTTTGGTTGGGACATCCACCTAGTCTCGATAGACTAAGAGTATTTGGTTGCGTGGCCTATGCTCACACTAGGCAAGACAAGGTCGAACCTAGAGCTCTGAAATGCATTTTCATGGGATACCCTGAAGAAGTCAAAGCTTATAGGCTATGGTGCCTAGAGCCAGGTCACAGGAGGTGTATCACCAGTCGAGATGTAGTTTTCAATGAAGCTGAGATGACTTTCAAGAAAAGTGATGATGCTGACGAAGAGCTGGAACAGGGAGAGATTCCTGTTGAGGAGGAGCATGTTGATGCTGAATTGCGTATCCTAGATAAAGTCAAAGAAGAAGCAGAAGATGCTGTCGAAGATGAGGAGACTGATAATGACTACCTACTAGCAAGAGACAAGTTGAGGAGAGTCATCAAGCCACCTCAGAGATTTGGGTATGCAGATCTTATAGCTTATGCCTTAATCTCTACAAGTGAGGTTCTCGACGAAGAACTTAGAGACTATAAGGAAGTTATTAGGAGTCGAAAGAAGACTGAATGGCTGAAAGCCATGGATGATGAGATGAAATCTATTCGTGATAACAACACATGGGAACTGATCAAGAAACCTACTGGAGCCAGGTTAGTCAGTTGTAAATGGATTTTCAAAGTTAAGGAAGGAATCAAAGGAGTGGCGTCGAAGAGATACAAGGCAAGATTGGTCGCTAGGGGGTTCACTTAGAAAGAAGGTGTCAACTTCAATGATGTGTTCTCTCCTGTTGTGAAGTATAGGTCCATTCGAATGTCGCTTGCCACGCTGACACAGTTCGATCATGAACTGGAACAGATGGATCTGAAAACTGCGTTCTTGTATGGTGATCTAGATGAAACAATCCTGATGAGGCAACCTGAAGGGCATGTCAAAAAAGAGAAGGAAGATTATATGTGCAAGTTGAAGAGATCTTTATATGCACTGAAACAATCTCCTTGACAGTGGAATAAGAGATTCGACAAGGTCATGGCACGCATAAGTTTCATTAGAAGTCAGTTCGACCACTGGGTTTACTTCAGATTTTGACCTGGTAATTCATTTGTTATTTTGTTGCTTTATATGGATGATTTTCTAATAGCAAGCAACAATGTCGAAGATGTAATGAGGGTAAAGATAGAACTCAATAAGGAGTTCTACATGAAGGATCTGGGAGCTGTGTTCGGGATTCTTGGGATTGACATCCGAAGAGATAGAAAGTAGTCGAAATTATGCTTATCTCAAGAGGCATACCTACGGAAGATTCTCAAAAAATATGGTATGTCAAATTCAAAGCATGTTGTGACTCCAACAAACCCTAAATTCAAGCTGAGTATAGATCAGTGTCCCAGTACTGATGTCGAAAGAGTTTATATGTGTCGCTAGCTGGAAAAATAGTCGACCGGAGGCGAAAGAGGAAGAAACAGAAGAGTCGCCATCGAACTTTATTTATCCCATGAGGGGAAGGGAAAACATCGAGAAAACCCAAAGAAGAAAGGATAAGATGGTCTCGCAACCAAATTACGGGTTCAGAAGCCGGTTATGCGAGGGGAAGGTATTAACACCCCTCACATCCATCGTACTCGATGGGAACCATTTGCTTGTCTATGTGTAAGGATGTTTGCTAATGAAATTGCTTTCTAAGAGTGTTCTAAAGAGGGAAAGAGAAGGGTAAGAAACAAAGAATGTGAAAGAAAATAAAAGAAAAGGCGGGGAGAAGAAGAGGGGAAAAGAAAAGGAGACTCGATAGGACTTCGTGGTCCTATGCCTACGTATTCCCTCGTGCAATGGGAAAGTCAGAGTCAACGTAGTTCGAAAGACTACGGGTGAAGAAAATGGAAGGGGGGTGAAAACGAAAGATGGATAAAAGGTGGCTCACCAAGATCATCACAATCTTGTTCCTACGTATCTTACATTCGGACAAGAATGAAGAATTAGAGCAATCGTAGTTCGACCTATGATTTGTTGGTGTTTTTTATGGACGATGTTAACGTGCGGGTTCTAGCAGTTAGGTGTTTTGCGGCTCGCTCGTGGAGTCTTATGCGTTACCTGTTTGCGGTAGAACGGACGTAACATGTCCTTTTTGAAAAGGTTGATTTTCGCCATCAAGGCAAGGTGTCACATTTGATTTGTGAAAGTTGGTTTTAAAGGGTGAAATAAGTCCTCAGATTGGAACCCCTTCGGGTAGTACCCAATTCTTTATCTCAAAAGATTTATTTTGAAAATGGTGTGGAGAATACGGTTATGTCTTTGTATTGAAAGACGAGTATCGAGACCACACACTCTAAAGTGAGCATCCTAATACTCGAAGAGGAAGAGGTTTTTCACCCGATCCTCTCTCTTTAACTCAATACAAAGAGAACCTTATTCTCTTATTAAGGAAGTGTTTTGGTTTTAGATGGTAAGTGCTTCACGACAGTGAACCCTAAAGGTAATGTCAAGCACTCGGGATAGGAGAAGGCCTTCGCCTAACCACTCCACGACCATCTAAGTTTATTGAGAAAAGAGTTTGAAAATGCACTTGGTACAAGACCAAGGTTTTTAGACACAAGGAGATGAAATAAAGAGAGAAAAAGGTTTTTGAAAGAATGGGTGGTGAGTATAGTTACGTCTTCGTATTGAAAGACGAGTATCGAGACCACACACTCTAAAGTGAGCATCCTAATACTCGAAGAGGAAGAGGTCTTCACCCAATCCTCTCTCTTTAATTCAATACAAAAAGAAATTTTGAAAATTAGCACTTGGTACTAGACCAAGGTTTTTTTACTTTAGAAGAGAATGAAAATGAGGAATGAAATAGAAACCGAAATGAAATCGAAATGGAAATAAAATCGAAAAGTAAAAAAGAAAGTGGCCTCATATTGATCAAGATTTTGAATCGATTGAAAGAAATCAATTAATCATGAATTTTGCTATATCATTGGCCCAAAGATAAAATCGAAAAGAAAATCGAAGATGCAAATCAAGGTAGAAATGAAAAGTGAAGATAAATCAAGAAATAAGATCTAAATAGAAATGATAACCAAGATATAGTGAGGAAAGGTTTGAGAAAATAAAAATAAAAATAATTTACACAAAATATCTAATAAAGAATAAAATAAACAAAATATCTAATAAAATATAATTTACAAAATATCTATAAAAAAATTACAAAAAAATTTAGCAAAATAACTAATAGAAATCCTAATCATAAAATCTTAAAACGTTCTTAAAATAAAACTTTAAAGTTACTAGATTAAAGACTCTTTTTAAAAGAAAAAGAATTACTAACTAAGACTAAAAGAGAATTAATTTAAAATCTAAAAATATTAAATTATATTAACACTAACTAATTACTAAACTAATTAAAAAAAACTACTATCTAAAGCAGGATATTGGGCTAACAACAAGAGAAGTGAAGCCCATGCCTTAACGACAACCTGGGTCGGTTTCTGGGTCATCTCCTGACCCGGTTCGGTTAGGAATGAAAGGGTTAATGAAACCCTAAAACTGTAAGCAGCCGCAGCCTCTCTTTTAATACCAACAAGACGTTACACAAAAAATGAAGCAGCACGCTAATAGAAATTAGACCGACCCCTCCAACAAAACCTCTCCTCACGATTTCTTCATCATCGTTTTCTCACTCGCAAACTTCCGTGCTTCAATTTTCGCGGCGCGGTGGTGATCGAAGGAGGTGGAGTGAATGGTTTGAGTTGTTGATGGTTATTGGTACGTGATTTGGAGGGTTTCGAGGTTTTAACCTTGATGGGGTTCACGGAGAGGGAGTATATACGGATGGTTGGTGAAGCTTTACGAATGGAGGATGTGGTTTTGTTGAAGGTGGCAAGGGTTGATGGAGGTTTGTTGGTGGTGGTTCTGTTATTACGAAATTACAAAGGTTAGAGGAGAAAGTTGTTGTTGAAGGTGATACGAGAAAAAGGGTCAACGATGGAAGATTGGGCGGTGCGTTTGATGAAGGTCGTCTCTTGGTTTGTTTAGGTTTTGCGCAAGAGAACCAGAAGGTTTGAGTTTGGAGATTTGTGGAAGGAGGATTGAGGGCGAATAGAAAGCACAGTGGTTGTGTTGGTTGATCGAAAGAGGGAAGGAGATGGTTCTTGTCGTTGTTGTTTCAGAACTGGGAAGGTTGTTTCGATTCTGGTAGAAGAAAAAAACGAAGGTTCTTATTCAAACTCCCTCCTTCTCTTTTTTGTCAATTCCTCTTTATTAAAGCAATTCACAAACTTGTGGGTTAAGGCATCAAGGACATTGTGTTTGTCTTGGAGCTGCAGAATTTGTCTGTTGCATAGGTTATGGTTGTAGCATCGTGTTATTGTTGTTGCTTGTACAATGGTTCAGATTTTGTTGACTTGTTGCTTTCTTTTTAGCAGGTTAGCAGCATGGTACAGTTATGGCAGCAGGTTCAGCAGGTTGGTCAAAGCAACAGTTGTCTTTGGTGTAGCAGTGTTTTGGCTGTTGTGGCAGGATGGTTGATTGTCATTTAGTACCCTTTTTGTGGTGGGTATTGTTTTGTGTACATTGTGGTGTTAGCAGCATTTTGCAAGCATTGTCGTGAAGAATATGCTATTATTTGATAATTTGAATTGTAGTGAAGCATGGTGTTTGCACGGCTCGCGTGGCATGGATGTATGGACTCTTGTAAATTGAATTTATTTTGGACAAAACGTTTTTGGAATGAATGAACTTGAATAATAATGAGAATATATTATTTTTTGTGATGATTTTTTCTTGTAATAGATGTGGACTTGAAAAAAATGGTAATGGGCTTTTTGTGGAAAATTGGGAATGCCATGGGCCTCATTTATTTTTTTATGAACAAGCATTTGTTCTTTTGTGTAGAATGTTTTTTTGTATAATGAATGGACTTGACACTTGCTATTGTGATTTGGAAGTTAATAGTAACAAAAAATGAGAATGAAAAGAAAATGAAATGGATTAACAGATGAACGAAATGGATTAAGGAAGTGGTTTGTGGATGGATATAGATCATTGACGAATGACAAAGTGGATAAAAAATATGGAAAATGGATAAATCGAATCTAGGAAATGGAAGTGAATAATGGGTAAGGAATGAGTTTTGCAATATGCCTCCACAACATTTACAACCTTGACAACTAAACTTGGACACCACTCATTAAATCAAAGAAGATCTTCCTTGAATCAAACTGATTATTCATAACAAATGAATCCACCTGATCCTGGAAACTTGAGTATTGACAAGTCAAAATCTTCATTTTGAACCAACTAATTGAGAACATGCTTTTAAAATCAGAAGATTATGAAATGAACCATGAATCTCGATACACTGCACCAAACCTTGATTGGAAATCAAATCTGATCCTTGGTAATCTTCAACCATGGAGCACTTGACTTACACACAACCTGATAACTTGTTCGACACACAGACAACCTACATTGGATCCTCAGACACAACCACTGGAATGAAACATACCCTGGGCTTGATCTTGAAACAAAACTCGTCTGACCAAGATTAGGTCAAGACCGTTGAACCTCTATCAGTGCTGCATACGTGTACCTGCCCTGACAAGCCTGATGAATCTTGATGAGGAATTAGAACTCAACCCTTGCTTCAGACTTGAATGGAAGAACCTCAAAACAAATAAGAAAACTTTGATTCAAAAGACCTCCGGATCCCATGTCGTATGATATGAGTTAATGGGATGCATAGATGATAAAAATGATATGATATGCAAGGTTAGCGTTAGGGTGAAAATGAGGGTGTGACAGATGCCCCTGTTTAATCTTCTTGGACTTGAAGGTGAGAATGGCAGAGACTTTCTTACAGTCAAGGTACAAGGGGATTAAATATAAGAATACCCAGAATTTTCATCCGAAAAAGTAGGTGGAAATAAAGTGATGAATTGGTGGGATGGCTTGAAAGAGGCATCTGTCTTTGGAAAAAAGGTAATTGGTTATGAGGGGTATGATGATGCTTGAGATGCAATGCAGAATGAACATGAGTGCTTCGCCAGTCTTGAAAGGGGGTATCCCTGCAGTATCCTGGTGAGATATAATAAGTTGAGATCTTCCTTCTACGAAAGGTAGAACGGACTCAAGAAATAAAAGATGAGATATTCCTCCTACGAAAGGTAAAGAGGACTCAAGAAATAAAAGATGAGATATTCCACCTACGAAAGGTAAAGAGGACTCAAGAAATAAAAGATGAGATATTCCTCCTACGAAAGGTAAAGAGGACTCAAGAATAAAGGATAGAAATTGGTTCTCCTCTTACAAAAGGCAAAGAGGACCCCTGAACGAAAGGTTAGGAGAAAAAATAAATTCCTGCTACAACAAGTAGAGGAGAATCCCTTGGGAGAAGACGATCGTATTATTTTCTGCAGAAGCAGAGAAGACTCTAGAACGAAAGGCTTGGAGACAAATTCATTCTACAAAAGGTAGAGAGGACCCCAGAACAAAAGGTTTGGAGACAATTCCTTCTACAAAAGGTAGAGAGGAGACCTACAAAAGGTAAGGAAACACTCATGCGAAAGGCACGAAAGGAGTTGGAAGTAGCAATCGATGGGGGAGACAATGTTCACAAGAATGCCCCTATCCTCTACAAGAACTGGCTAAACAAGCATGCGAATGATGCAAAAATGTATGCAAAATATTGGGGATATGAAAGTCTGGAGTGACGGTCGTGCCAAGTAAGGTTGGGCTTTGGTTTTGGGTGCCAAGGATTGTTGGGCTTTTGGTTGAAATGCTTGCTGGGGAAAAAGAGATGGGTAAGGTGAAGGATACCAATCGAAAATGGCTTTAAAAAGGGTTACCAGAAGAGAACTGGTTTTTAAGGGGTAGACTACCAGACGAGAACTGGTGGCAAAAGGTCAAGTTGTCAGACGAGAACTGACTTTATGGTTGGCCAGACGAGAACTGGTTTTTAAGATGGCTAAAGAATATGTGATCAGACGAGAACTGGCATAAAAGTTGTTTACCAGACCAGAACTGGTGTTTTGTTTTGGTTTTCCAGACAGGAACTGGTTTTATGGTTTGCCAGACGAGAATTGGACTTTAAAGTTATGCAAGCAAGGTGGATTTTGTATCTGGTTAAGGGTGCTGAGTATGTTCGGGCTTATGGTGGGAGGTGCCAAGATGGTTGGGCTTTGGGTTGGATGGGGAATGAGCTTAACTTCCCGACACTCGAAATCTGACGATGCTACGATCGGATAGTAGATGTGGATGCTTCTGATGCTCCAAGTTTGGTCCTTTGTAGAAGTTGTGCTTGCTCCTTAGAGAATCTCACTTCTAATTGAGATGCCATGATGGCTTTGCAACCGAAAATATGAGCATAGCGACTTGACTTATGCCTGTTAGTTGCGCCTCTGCTCTGCCCCAGGGCTCTTTGACACTTGTTGCAAACTCCTTCTGCTAGAGTCCAACAGGGTCTGCTTGACCAATCTTGAAAGTGTAGAGGGAAACTGCCACTTGGCAACTTATCTGCCCCAGTCTGTAGGGTTTTTGAATGAATCCTCCTCGAATAGAAACTTTAGGGATGACTATACCATGACATAATCTGAGATAACTTGCCCCAGAATGAGCGTTGAAGCGACTTAACTTGTGTTGATTGAGCCTTGGAGGGATTTGACCTTAATCACAAGAATCTCTGGGTGGCCTACCCTTGGCTGGTGGAGTCTTGAGACGATTCTCTGCTCAACTACCTCTTGAATGTTCTGCTCCAGATTCCTGAGGTTATGAGAAGGTCTTGATTCGAGCCAGCGCCAACGAACTATCAAGTTTCTCTCTGAATGCACTTTGTCAGAATCTTTTTGATGTCAACTACTTTCTTGCAGTTAAAATTGTTCATTTAAAAATGGTAATTTTAATGCGACGATCATGCAGGTTTTGAAAGCAATAACTTATCGGAATGATGTGATAGTGTGTGACGAATGGACCATTAGTCCAAACGCAGTGTTGATTTACTGGTGTGCGAAAGATATAGCAATAATATGACACCAATGATAAAGATTAGTAAATCTGTGGGGAGTAAGTTTACGCAACCTTGCTTTAGTACGTTTTCAGAATAAACCCCGCCTCAATTAGGTCTTTCGAGGGTTGTAATGTGGTCTGGTTCATGGTTATTGAAACAAGGGATATTAGGCTCAAAAATCGATTGGTACCCACCCCTTCATCATGATGAACTCCAGTCCTACATTCAGTTATACTACACACATTTATTTTCCAAAGGGGTTAATGGTGTAAGGGCGAATTTGCTTGGAATGACAGTCACCTTATTTTGTTTTTGTGGATGTCAGTGACCTTTCTAATCCATTTTGGTGGCCACTGAATCGGGTTTTGCTTTTGTTGAGGATTTGAGGGCCTCTTTTGCTTTATTTATTTTTTTATCCCTAACTTTTGCATGGATCGACTTCACTTTTCTAGTCCATTGGGATTGCCCTAATATTGCCTAAGTTTCCTCTTTGGGGTGGCGGACTTAGCGGGCTCTCTTTTTTTTGAAGGTTTGTGACTGCCAAGTCTTTGGTCTTTGAAGAATAACCGCCATAACAAGAGGTTTCATCTTGAAATTCGAATGTGTAATCAGGATAACTGAACACTACCCATGCCCCAGGTTAAGCGTAAGGGTTTAGAAATCCGAAGGAAACTCCTACTTCTAGGCTCGAAGGGGTTGACTAGGGACTAACTCCTTATCTCTCCAGTGTTTAGGGGATTTGAAACAATGCATGTACATCATCAGCGGGATTTTGTCCGAAAGCATAAGTTAGCAATTATGAGTATTTTGTTTTCATCATCCTCCCTCAAATCTTTACTAAGACAATAACTGATAAAGGGAGTGAAATGTGGAAAAAAATTGTGATTTTTTGCAATATATGAGAAAAAATGAGTGGATACGAATGGACTTGTTCAAAAGAGCATGTTCATTACATTAACAAAACCATTAGTAAGCAACAATGTTTAACAACAAGTAGCACTTAACAGAAAAGAAACTACAAATGCAAATAAATGACAAGATCTAAAAATTGCCAATCCTGGAGATGTCTTCTGTCTGACCCACTGGCTCGAGGAGATGACCCTTGTAGTCTTTGAACTCAAACAGACGAGAGGTTGACGTGCACAACGAGGCTTCCTTCTGGAAAGGATATGTAACCTTTGTCAATCAGTTGTTGCACTTTGGCTTGGTAGGCTTTGCAATCTTCAGTCGAATGTCCCATTGATCCTCCATGATATCCACATTGCTCATTTGGATTATACCCAGGAGGGTATGGCTCTGGCAACGGCTTGAGAGACTTGGGAACCACCAGCGAGCTTTGAATTAGATGCGGTAAGAGTTGACTGTATGACATAGGCACTGTATGAAGAGGAGCATTCCTTCTTTCTAGATTGTTGTGAGGCCTATGCTGACTCTGGCGCTGATTCTGATATCATCGGCCATGGGCTCGTTGATTTACATGAGGAGCAATCCACGGTTTCTGGGACGAAGCTATATGCATTGTTGGTTGCCCATAAGGATAGCATGGTGCTGGAAATGATGACTGCTGAGAAGATGAGGGACCAAAAGGTTTTGCTGGTACACCATGAGAATACTCAACATTTGTTATGACTGCATTGGTTTCATCCTCCTCTTCCTCTTGGGAGTTAATAAGGGATTCAGACTCATCGACTTGGCTATTCGAGACGTTCTGGATTAGTCCACTCTTGAGGTAGCTCTCGATGCGTTCTCCTACCATTACAAGGTCAGAGAAACTTGATGGCGTACTGCCAACCATTCTTTCAAGATAAGAGCCATACAAACTGTTTATGAACATGTCAATCAATTCCCTGTCCAAGAGTGGTGGTTGCACCCTAGCTGCTAATTCTCTCCATCGCTGTGCATATTCCTTGAAGGATTCATCGCTATTCTGAGATAGGCTTTGCAACTGCATGCGACTAGGAGCCACATCTAGATTGTACTGATATCGCTTTAGAAAAGCGCTGGATAAGTCCTTCCATGATTGGATATGGCTTCTTTCTAAGTCCATGTACCAACTTAAAGATGCCCCACTCAAACTATCTTGAAAATAGTGAATCATCAGCTTATCATCATGGGTATATATGGTCATTTTTCGGCAGAACATCACCAAACGACGCTTCGGGAAACTACGGTCTGCATACTTCTTGAAGTTGGGTACTATGAATTTTGGAGGAATTACCAAATCTGGCACTAGGCACATATCAGCAGCATCGAGCCCAGGCGTATCATGCACTTTCATAGCTTGGAGTTTCTCCTCAATGTCACGAAGCTTTTCCTTAATGGGGTCAGTCAATGGCTTTCTCTGGGGTCGAGTAGGAACATTTAATCGTGGAGGATCATCATACAGTGGATTAGTTGTCACAGTGAAACCTGGTGGGGGATCAACATTCTGACGGTTGCTTTCTGACATGGCTACCTCAGCTTCCAACTTGCTTTGTCTAACTGGCCTTTTGAGTCGTCTATGTCCTTCTAGCTTCAAATTCTTCACAGCTACCACAGGTTCAATACAAGTGTCGAGAAATCAACTGCGGGTTATGGACAAAGGACTGAATGAGCTTCTCGGTTTAAGGTTGGAGGATGATATGCAAAATGATGCAAAGATGCTCATGCAAATGCAATACAAAAAGGTACGGGATCAAAGATCAGAGGTTCACGCCACAGGTATCAAGGTCACAGATTCTGCAGGACAACACAACAAGATATCCCTCACCTCGGGTAGGCAATCTATTGGTTTATAACAGGGCATTCCACGGGCTTTTAAACAAGGTCCCATGCACTAACCCTCAAAAGTTTTCCATCATAACGACGATTCGTAAGACGGTAATCCCTTCAAAGGATGAGCACAGAGTTATGCCTTAGTAACCTTTGGAATAGGGTTCTAAAGGTCCTCAGAATCACGGACTCCCAGGTCAGAAACAAAGACCCCATAACGACTAATCGTAAGACATAATCATTCCGAAAGGGGCCTCATCTGAGCGGTGGAAGTCAAACCAACTCGACGAGTCCTAAGTCTCACAAATTAGTAAGCAATCACCTCCTAACTTAGTGTATACTCGAAAAGCTCGGGTAGAAAGCCTTTCTCCTCATAAACCATCCCCAATATACCCAACAAATAAGAGAAGCATCAGATAATAAAGCAATAATAAAGCAAACAAAAGCACACATGCAACAAACAAATTAGGTTTGGCTTGCTTACGGATTTTCCAGTCCCTAGCAGAGTCGCCAGCTATCGCTAGCTGGAAAAATAGTCGGCCGGAGGCGAAGGAGGAAGAAACAGAAGAGTCGCCATCAAACTTTATTTATCCCATGAGGGGAAGGGAAAACATCGAGAAAACCCAAAGAAGAAAGGATAAGATGGTCTCGCAACCAAATTACGGGTTCGGAAGCCGGTTATGCGAGGGGAAGGTATTAACACCCCTCACATCCATCGTACTCGATGGGAACCATTTGCTTGTCTATGTGTAAGGATGTTTGCTAATGAAATTGCTTTCTAAGAGTGTTCTAAAGAGGGAAAGAGAAGGGTAAGAAACAAAGAATGTGAAAGAAAATAAAAGAAAAGGCGGGGAGAAGAAGAGGGGAAAAGAAAAGGAGACTCGATAGGACTTCGCGGTCCTATGCCTACGTATTCCCTCGTGCAATGGGAAAGTCAGAGTCAACGTAGTTCGAAAGACTACGGGTGAAGAAAATGGAAGGGGGGTGAAAACGAAAGATGGATAAAAGGTGGCTCGCCAAGATCATCACAATCTTGTGCCTACGTATCTTACATTCGGACAAGAATGAAGAATCAGAGCAATCGTAGTTCGACCTACGATTTGTTGGTGTTTTTTATGGACGATGTTAACGTGCGGGTTCTAGCAGTTAGGTGTTTTGCGGCTCGCTCGTGGAGTCTTATGCGTTACCTGTTTGCGGTAGAACGGGCGTAACATGTCCTTTTTGAAAAGGTTGATTTTCGCCATCAAGGCAAGGTGTCACATTTGATTTGTGAAAGTTGGTTTTAAAGGGTGAAATAAGTCCTCGGATAGGAACCCCTTCGGGTAGTACCCAATTCTTTATCTCAAAAGATTTACTTTGAAAATGGTGTGGCGAATACGGTTATGTCTTTGTATTGAAAGACGAGTATCGAGACCACACACTTTAAAGTGAGCATCCTAATACTCGAAGAGGAAGAGGTCTTTCACCCGATCCTCTCTCTTTAACTCAATACAAAGAGAACCTTATTCTCTTATTAAGGAAGTGTTTTGGTTTTAGATGGTAAGTGCTTCACGACAGTGAACCCTAAAGGTAATGTCAAGCACTCGGGATAGGAGAAGGCCTTCGCCTAACCACTCCACGACCATCTAAGTTTATTGAGAAAAGAGTTTGAAAATGCACTTGGTACAAGACCAAGGTTTTTAGACACAAGGAGATGAAATAAATAGAGAAAAAGGTTTTTGAAAGAATGGGTGGTGAGTATAGTTACGTCTTCGTATTGAAAGACGAGTATCAAGACCACACACTCTAAAGTGAGCATCCTAATACTCGAAGAGGAAGAGGTCTTCACCCAATCCTCTCTCTTTAATTCAATACAAAAATAAATTTTGAAAATGAGCACTTGGTACTAGACCAAGGTTTTTTGACTTTAGAAGAGAATGAAAATGAGGAATGAAATAGAAACCGAAATGAAATCGAAATGGAAATAAAATCGAAAAGTAAAAAAGAAAGTGGCCTCATATTGATCAAGATTTTGAATTGATTGAAAGAAATCAATTAATCATGATTTTTCTATATCATTGGCCCAAAAATAAAATCGATAAGAAAATCGAAGATGCAAATCAAGGTAGAAATGAAAAGTGAAGATAAATCAAGAAATAAGATCTAAATAGAAATGATAACCAAGATATAGTGAGGAAAGGTTTGAGAAAATAAAAATAAAAATAATTTACACAAAATATCTAATAAAGAATAAAATAAACAAAATATCTAATAAAATATAATTTACAAAATATCTAAAAATATTACAAAAAAATTTAGCAAAATAACTAATAGAAATCCTAATCATAAAATCTTAAAACGTTCTTAAAATAAAACTTTAAAGTTACTAGATTAAAGACTCTTTTTAAAAGAAAAAGAATTACTAACTAAGACTAAAAGAGAATTAATTTAAAATCTAAAAATATTAAATTATATTAACACTAACTAATTACTAAACTAATTTAAAAAAAAAAACTATCTAAAGCAGGATATTGGGCTAACAACAAGAGAAATGAAGCCCATGCCTTAACGACAACCTGGGTCGGTTTCTGGGTCATCTCCTGACCCGGTTCGGTTAGAAATTAAAGGGTTAATGAAACCCTAAAACTGTAAGCAGCCGCAGCCTCTCTTCTAATACCAACAAGACGTTACACAAAAAATGAAGCAGCACGCTAATAGAAATTGGATCGACCCCTCCAACAAAACCTCTCCGCACGATTTCTTCATCATCGTTTTCTCACTCGCAAACTTCCGTGCTTTAATTTTCGCGGCGCGGTGGTGATCGAAGGAGGTGGAGTGAATGGTTTGAGTTGTTGATGGTTATTGGTACGTGATTTGGAGGGTTTCGAGGTTTTAACCTTGATGGGGTTCACGGCGAGGGAGTATACACGGATGGTTGGTGAAGCTTTACGAATGGAGGATGTGGTTTTGTTGAAGGTGGCAAGGGTTGATGGAGGTTCGTTGGTGGTGGTTCTGTTATTACGAAATTACAAAGGTTAGAGGAGAAAGTTGTTGTTGAAGGTGATACGAGAAAAAGGGTCAACGATGGAAGATTGGGCGGTGCATTTGATGAAGGTCGTCTCTTGGTTTGTTTAGGTTTTGCGTAAGAGAACCAGAAGGTTTGAGTTTGGAGATTTGTGGAAGGAGGATTGAGGGTGAATAGAAAGCACAGTGGTTGTGTTGGTTGATCGAAAGAGGGAAGGAGATGGTTCTTGTCGTTGTTGTTTCAGAACTGGGAGGGTTTTATGCTGAAGGTTGTTTCGGTTCTGGTAGAAGAAAAAAACAAAGGTTCTTATTCAAACTCCCTCCTTCTCTTTTTTGTCAATTCCTCTTTATTAAAGCAATTCACAAACTTGTGGGTTAAGGCATCAAGGACATTGTGTTTGTCTTGGAGCTGTAGAATTTGTCTGTTGCACAGGTTATGGTTGTAGCATCGTGTTGTTGTTGTTGCTTGTACAATGGTTCAGATTTTGTTGACTTGTTGCTTTCTTTTTAGCAAGTTAGCAGCATGGTACAGTTATGGCAGCAGGTTCAGCAGGTTGGTCAAAGCAACAGTTGTCTTTGGTGTAGCAGTGTTTTGGCTGTTGTGGCAGGATGGTTGAGTGTCATTTAGTACCCTTTTTGTGGTGGGTATTGTTTTGTGTACATTGTGGTTTTAGCAGCATTTTGCAAGCATTGTCGTGAAGAATATGCTATTATTTGATAATTGGAATTGTAGTGAAGCATGGTGTTTGCACGGCTCGCGTGGCATGGATGTATGGACTCTTGTAAATTGAATTTATTTTGGACAAAACGTTTTTGGAATGAATGAACTTGAATAATAATGAGAATATATTATTTTTTGTGATGATTTTTTCTTGTAATAGATGTGGACTTGAAAAAAATGGTAATGGGCTTTTTGTGGAAAATTGGGAATGGTAATGGGCTTTTTGTGGAAAATTGGGAATGCCATGGGCCTCATTTATTTTTTTATGAACAAGCATTTGTTCTTTTGTGTAGAATGTTTTTTTGTATAATGAATGGACTTGACACTTGCTATTGTGATTTGGAAGTTAATAGTAACGAAAAATGAGAATGAAAAGAAAATGAAATGGATTAACAGATGAACGAAATGGATTAAGGAAGTGGTTTGTGGATGGATATAGATCATTGACGAATGACAAAGTGGATAAAAAATATGGAAAATGGATAAATCGAATCTAGGAAATGGAAGTGAATAATGGGTAAGGAATGAGTTTTGCAATATGCCTCCACAACATTTACAACCTTGACAACTAAACTTGAACACCACTCATTAAATCAAAGAAGATCTTCCTTGAATCAAACTGATTATTCATAACAAATGAATCCACCTGATCCTGGAAACTTGAGTATTGACAAGTCGAAATCTTCATTTTGAACCAACTAATTGAGAACATACTTTTAAAATCAGAAGATTATGAAATGAACCATGAATCTCGATACACTGCACCAAACCTTGATTGGAAATCAAATCTGATCCTTGGTAATCTTCAACCATGGAGCACTTGACTTACACACAACCTGATAACTTGTTCCACACACAGACAACCTACATTGGATCCTCAGACACAACCACTGGAATGAAACACACCCTGGCCTTGATCTTGAAACAAAACTCGTCCGACCAAGATTAGGTCAAGACCGTTGAACCTCTATCAGTGCTGCATACATGTACCTGCCCTGCAAGCCTGATGAATCTTGATGAGGAATTAGAACTCAACCCTTGCTTCAGACTTGAATGGAAGAACCTCTAAACAAATAAGAAAACCTTGATTCAAAAGACCTCCTGATCCCATGTCGTATGATATGAGTTAATGGGATGCATAGATGATAAAAATGATATGATATGCAAGGTTGGCGTTAGGGTGAAAATGAGGGTGTGACAATATGAATAACATTCCATATGCTAATATAGTGGGTTCTTTGATGTATGTTATGGTCTGTACTAGACCCGACATAGCATATGCAATAAGTCTTGTAAGCATGTACATGGCGAATCCTGGAAAGGCTCACTGGCAAGCATTGAAGTGGATTCTAAGGTGCATAAATGGGTCTCTAAATAGAGTCCTAATTTATGGTGGAGCCTTAGGTGAAGATAGTAAAGCACCGATCGAAGGATATGTCGACTATAATTATGCAGGTTGTATGGATTCCAGAAAATCTATCTCGGGATATGTGTTCACTATGTTTGACACAACAATAAGTTGGAAAGCAACACTTCAGAAGGTTGTTGCCTTATCAACCATTGAAGCAGAGTATATCGCCCTAACTGAAGTTGTGAAGGAAGCATTGTGGCTTGAAGGTTTTGTAAAGGAGCTGAAACTTCAAAGTCCAGTTATCACTGTTAAATGTGATAGTCAAAGTGAAATACACATGTCGAAGAATTCAGCCTATCATGAGCGAACCAAGCACATTGATGTGAGACTGCATTTCGTTAGAGGGGTAATCGAGCGTGGAGAAGTCCAAGTGCTGAAGGTCTCAACAGATCATAATGTTGCTGATATGATCACCAAGACATTGCCCAGTTGCAAGTTTTTCCACTGTATGCAGTTGATAAAGTTGCATGAAGAAAGCTAGTTTGTTCCTTGATGTTATGAGTTTGTTCCACAATGGAGATTTGTGAGATATTGGATCGAACTCTAGTTTTAGCATGTCGTCGAAGTCCGCTCACATGTTGTTGTCGAAGACCTACATACTGTAATCGAATTGTGTTCTAGTATGTAGGAGATCGAATTGGGCATTGTGTTAAGGATCCAATTGTTTAAGTTAGCTTATACCCCAAGTTAGCTTGTAATGGGTAATTGTTAAAAAGCCCATTAGTTTAGTATGTTAGGTTTATTATAAATAATATACTAGTCTCTCTTCATAAGGGAGTAGTGGCAAATCCTTATTAGGTTGAGAGACGTTAATTGTTGGTATTCACTTGTAATCTTTGAACCCTATTGAGAAAGTAAATAATAAAACAGATTTAACCAAATCTCTATTCTTCTTCCTCTTTTCTCTTCCTTTGTGAACCCTAAAAGGGTTTCGTGTGTTTATTCAAATTTTTCCTTCTTTTCCATCTTTGTGGATTTCTTGGTGTTCAAGAAACTAAATATACTTTGTTATTCCGGTATCGTTTTTCACAATATTCTCCATTGTGGTAAGGTCTTAAAAAAACACAATGAGAAGTAAAAAAAAATGTTGCTTTACAACTTTGATCACGAGTAAACTTGTGGATGAAAATTAAATTGATGGATATGTATGAGCATAAATAAGATATTGTAACATGAATGAAGATTGTAAGTCAATATCTCCAGTGCCAATAACATGAGTATAAAAGCCCTCAACAACACTGATATAAGAAATACTCAAAGGTGGAGCATAAGAGAACAGTAATGCGAAATCAAATGTCATGTGATTAGTAACACTAAAGTCAAGAATTTAAGAATTATGAGAAATATTACCACAACAGTAAAAGCAAACTCTTATTAATAATTGTTGAATGCGTACCATAATTTATAACTTTTTTCATTAATGAGACAACAAGCGTTGAAGGAATAACCAAATAAAAAACAGATGTAACTAAAACTTACCCCAAAAACGAAGTATGTTAGAATTTGATTTTGACCATAAAAACAGAACGTGTATGGCCATAAAAGAAAACTGACTTGAGGACGGATTGATCTAGGAATAGCAGTCACAATGATATGGTTGTTTACGCGGGGAAAAGTCTCTAAGTGCATCAAATGAGAATGCATCATGATAAAAGTTAAATGACGCTTAGAAACAAAACAAACATCACAAAATAGTGATAAATTTGAAAAGATTATTGAAAAAAGTAACAATAATCCGCAATAAAAATGTTGGAAAAAATATTACAAATGGCAAAAACTAGAGTTTACGTGGAAGCAAGTTTCAAAAATCAAAAACTTTGTAATATCATGTTGGAAAATAAAGTTTTGATATATTAAAATTTATAATTACAATGTTGAATCAATAATTTGCAGTTAATATAGAGATCCATTCATGAATTATTATCTCTTACAATAATATAGAATTTTTTAGGTAAATACCCCTAATTTTGAAAAAAATTCCCTAAGTAATTCATGTTTAAAAAATATTTCCAAAATGCCCTAATTAGGGTTTTGGTTTGAACTATGTCGTCATTGGAATTGGCGACTCCCTTGTAGATGTCTAACCATGTCGCCAATACAACTGGAGACACCCTTCCAAGTCGCCAGTGCAATTGGCGACACAGTGTAATGGTTAAACCAAGTCGTCAATCCAAGTGGAGACATGGTGTGTTTTGTTTTTTTTTTTTAGTTTACGTTGATTTTGTTTGCACAATGACATAAAATTTTCATTAATTTAATAAAATATTACATTAATTAATGTTCGTGACCGGGTGCATTCAACCGGCCACCAGTTCCACATCCCCTAGGGACCCTCACTCGTTGCACTCGTTGTACTCGGCCCCCTTGTTCCCCTTGTTGTTGATTCACGCCGGGTGTTTGAGGAGTCGAAGTCTCAGGAACAGTCCGAGATGGTTCCCTTAGGATGTCTTGCATTCCTGTGAAGTCGTGGGGACTGAAACTGAGCGTGCGACCCATGCCGGGGTAGTTTGAGGGGGTAATTGGTGTGCGGGCAGGCCGATTGAAAGGAGACATTGGTGTGAAGGATTCGTTGATGAAAGGTTGAAATGGTGTTTGAAAGCCATAAGGATGTTGAGAAGGTTGATTGTGTTCGCTAGGGTATGATATTTGGGCGTTTGGGCTATGAAAAGACGTTTGCCCAATTTGGCTATTGTATGATGTACCCTCGTTTTGGCTGTATCTTTGTGACATGTTGGGGGCATAGCCATATTGAGTCTCTTGATAATAATCATTTTGTTGAAGATGATATGGGGGACGCTCTTGGTATTGTGGTTGGGTGTATGGCATGTTTGGATGGATAATGGGTTGGTAATTTTGCTGGGTAGGGGGTTGTGAGTAACATGGCCTTGGAGGTGGGTTAGACGTTGAGGCTTTTTGTGTGTAGGTGGTCTGGCGTGGGTCGTATAAATACCTGTCTTCGGAGACAAACCCAATTGCAACCGATCTGTACCAAGCCATGTAATTATTTGTTGGTATAGATGGGGTCGGCATCACCGGCTCACGTAAGACATAGTGGCTGCGGTTCATCCATTTACGACGCTCAGTCTTTGCAAAATCCTTCCAGTCCCTAAACTCCCATTGATCATTAACTCTTTTTAGATGCCATTTACTGATGTGAACAGGTGGATCTGGGATGTCTTGATGCATTCCAAATTGCAGTTTGACAAGATAACTGTTGTGCAGCTCCACAGTTGTGAATCTAATGATCGGGACACATGCAGTCCATGTGTAGACTCAGATGAAAGCGAATCAGAATACTTAGACGAAGCTGAAACAGAGGTCGACATCGTTGATGAGGAAGAAGAAGGACGCGAGGAACTGCTCGATCAGATATTGAACGACAACGATGAGGGTGACGGAGAACTGTCCGTACATCCTGATAATGTCCATCGTCCGCCTCAACATATGACAGACATGGAATTGAAAAATGATGCACCATCCACAGATATATTTCACAACCCTTATATGCGGTCAGGGAACGAATTAAAAGGAGGAGACATGTTTCGAACCAAAGAAGATTGTGTACGAGCCATAAAAAAATTTCACATGGATAACTCTGTTGATTACAGTGTCCATAAAACGGATTCGAGAAGGTATGTAATTATTTGTCGTAATCCTCTTTGCAAGTTTCGACTTTCGGCTACTTACACAAAGAAAAGTGATTGCTGGAAGATAACTTCCATACATCCACTTCATAATTGCACTGCGACAAATATTGACCAAGATCACCGAAAGTTAAGCGCAGATTTGATATGTCAAGACATTTTGCCCATGGTTAGTAAGGATCCGTCCGTCAAAGTGAGTATAATCATATCTCACATTGTGACGAGGTATAATTATACTCCCTCTTATAAGAAGGCGTGGATTGCAAGGACAAAGGCTGTTGAAAGGGTTTTTGGCAATTGGGAGGATTCGTACAAGGAACTACCTCGATTTTTGGTTGCCCTAAAGACATACGCACCGGGAACTATTACAATCATGCAGACAGTGCCGACATGCAGGCCAGATGGTACCATTGTTGACGGAAATGTCATCTTCCACCGTCTCTTTTGGTCGTTTCATCCATGCATAAGAGGTTTTGCATTCTGCAAACCTATTATTCAAATTGATGGAACATGGCTATACGGAAAATACAAGGACACCTTGCTTATGGCTGTTGCACAAGACGGCAACAGTAATGTCTTTCCTATAGCATTTGCTTTGGTTGAGGGTGAAACCGCTTCTGCTTGGGGTTTCTTCCTTAAGAATCTGAGAACACATGTCGCTCCACAATCCAACCTCTATTTGATTTCAGACAGACATGATGCTATAGAGAGTGCTTACAATAACCATGATAACGGGTGGCATAATCCTCCTTCTACTCATGTATATTGCATTAGACATATTCAACAAAACTTCATGCGTGCAATAAAAAACAAGTACCTTAGCAAACAGGTTATGAATGCTTGTTATGCGCTAACTCAACCAACATTTCAATACTACCTTAACGAAATAAGGATGTCAAATGCAGATGCCGGAAGCTGGTTGGATAACATTCCACTAGAAAGGTGGACAAGATCTTTTGATGGGGGCTGTCGATGGGGTCACATGACAACAAACCTTGTGGAGTCCATGAATGGAGTATTCAAAGGAATAAGAAACCTTCCAATCACTTCTTTGGTGAGATCAACCTATTATAGGTTGGCATCACTTTTCGCAACAAGAGGTGAAAGATGGAGTGCAGTGTTAGCATCTGGTCAAGTATACAGTGAGAGCGTTATGAAATTGATGAGGGATGATGCTATCAAAACTAGCACACATGCAGTTACAATCTTTGACCGACATAGGCAATCATTCAATGTACAAGAAACAATGGATTTTAATGAGGGGAGACCCAATTTATCCTATGCTGTCAGGCAAAACAGGGGTTGGTGTGATTGTGGCAGGTTCCAGGCCCTCCGTGTACCTTGCTCACATGCCATTGCAGCATGCGCACATGCTCGTCAAGATGCTTATGGCTATCTATCTGATGTTTACAAGGTGGTTAATGTTATGAATGTATACAGCAAAGGCTTCGCAGTGCTACCAATGGAGGATTATTGGCCTCCATACCAAGGTGAAATAGTTTGGCACAACGATGAAATGAGAAGAAAGAAAAAAGGGCGCCCAAACAGCAAGCGTATAAGAACCGAAATGGATATCGCTGATAAAATGATACGACTATGCAGTATCTGTCGTCAGCCCGGCCACAACAAAAAACATTGTCCCAATGTTGGAGGAACATCTGCATCATAATTTATCTTATCTTTTCGTTTGTTGTAACCAAATGTTTTCATTAATGCATTTCTCTTTGTTATAACAATTTAAACAACATACAACAATAAGTTGATTGATACCTTGTATGTTCCAAAACATCATGTCGATCGGTGGCTTGTCTCGCGAAAAAATAACTTTACCCCAACAACGACGATACATTTTATGAGTAAAACAAAGTTGTGAGAAGAGATGTGGAACAAACCAAGCTTAACACCCCTATTTATTGTGAAAATTTTCAGTTTGAAGGGTGTCTCCACTTGGATTGGCGACTTGGTTTAACCATTACACTGTGTCGCCAGTTGCACTGGCGACTTAGAAGGGTGTCTCCAGTTGCATTGGTGACATGGTTAGACCTCTACAAGGGAGTCGTCAATTCCAATGGCGACATAGTTCAAACCAAAACCCTAATGAGGGTATTTTGAGAATATTTTTGAAACATGGGTTATTTAGAGAATTTTTTCCAAAATTAAGGGTATTTACATAAAAAAAAAATTCAATAATATAAGTAGTTTCTTTTCAATAATTTTTAATTTTTAATTTGCTTTAGAATGAAGAGGAGGGGGAGGGGGTCCATTAAGCACGTGTGACTTTTAATAAAGCTCACATGGCTAAAGATGATGATCACATGCCCAATCCTATAAAAATCGATGACAACACCATGCATTTTCAATGAATTCTCAATTCAACGAGTTAAAATGAACGGTTTTGGAAATGAAATTGAAATAAATATTTATTAATTAGTTAATTTGCAATGTGATGGATTCATTCAAATAGTATTATCTTTTATACTTAGAGTGTTCCTGGTGTAGTTTAACTCGATTTTAAAGTAAAAGATTCATCCAATTTAATTTAAAACTAAAAGTATATATGATTTGTTTTTATTTTGAATAGTTGATATTAAAATATTCTGTGCAATCAACCCAACATAATGCACTAATGCAGTTTATATTAAATTATATTATGAATATTCAAATTATAAATTTTTTTTATTAATAATAAAATTATTGAAATACATTAAAATATTTTTAATGCAAAATACTATGTATAAAATATTTAAAATTAATATTACAAGATACAATTCAACAATAAGCTTTTAAACATATAAATAGAAAAATATTAAATTAATAAATTTAGGTTAAAATGAAAAAATAAATAAAAATAACGTAATATAATACATCATATTAATTATATATATATATATGAAACGTATCATATGAAAATATCAATTTTATGTGATAACATGAGAATAAATCTGAATCATTAAATATTATAATAAATAGTTGAGATTATTTGTGATTTTTGTTTTTCTCTCTCTTCCATTATTAAAATAAATAATGGAGGAGAAACAAAAAAAGTGACACATAATCTTCACTATTTAAACATTATTTTTAACACCTTGATTTAAAAAAGAAAAAAAATTGTACTGATCTAATAAGATAAACTTCAATCAAGAACTTGGCATGATTATTATATTTTTCAAGCAATAATAATAAGATAAACTTTAAAAATTATCTATTAATAGTAAGAGTTTTTATATATTATTATATGAGTTTGATTATATTTTAAATATTTGTATTGACAAAAAATACTATAAACATTTATGAATTATTCTAAAAGTCAAAGATACACATGTCAATTTGTTAGTACTATACTAAAAGCACGAGAAATGCCATTTAACAACAACCGATCCGAAAGAAAACTAAAACTCAAACCTCTGACTTTATTACCTTGCAGTTGACCCAAAAAAAAACTAACAGAGAAAAAGAAAAGAAAAATATAATAAGTTAAAATTCCCAACAATTTGTGGAATGGCAATCGTTAATCAATTAATTTAGTGTTTGACATTAGTGGTAATAAAATCCACTAAATCAAAATTCATATATTTTATTCATTAAATTATTCATTCAATCCATTATAAGAGATAGTAGTAGTTAAGAGATTGAGTCCAATCCTTCCATTTAAAATTATAGATGGAGGATCAATCCATCCAACAAAGTTTAAAAGTCATAAATTATAGTATTTAGTTTTTTATTTTAAATTTAATAAATAATATTTATAATTAAATAAAGATATTTTATATAGAATATTAAAATTTATACTCTCTCGTCAATCTGGTTTAACAAAACGATCGGCAATCGAGAAAACAACCATTACAAAAAGATATCGACAAATGTTGGTATTGATACAATTTTTATTGTTTTATTTGTTAAAAACAAATTGTAGTTAATTCATACGGCGTGAATCGCATTCAATGTCACGATATCTATATTGATCGAAATTGCGAAAGTTTTAATGCAATCGCTACCGTTTTTTAAAACTTATTCATTACCAATATACTTGTCTCTATTTAAAATTCATTGCTCTGTTTTTTTTAGCTTCAGTTGAACGTCATTAAAAGTTTGTATTTTTAATTGACTTTGTGTTGTATTTGCTAAGTTTATTTTTTTTAGTGTTCTAAATATTGGAGTATTATGAGATAATGTAACTTTGTATAGGGCTTTTTAGTATTTTTTGTTTTGGGCCTTGGTGTTGGGCTAAGCCCTTATGTTTGTGTATACTACTTAACTCTCGATCTTCATCATTCTCATGTACTGTAACATTTTTCTCAGCTTGTAATACAATACTTTTGCATCATTCTGTTATGCATAGAGTGCTCATAACAGAATCTTGATATGGTATCATTCGCATAATTGATCCTTAACGATTCCTACATTTTTCAACTCTGATTCATTGTTCTTCTTCCTTCTTTTCATCTTCATACTTTCTGTGCTGCATCTGGTTTCAACAATGGCTGAATCTGACAATCAAGAATCTGCAAACAAAGACCAATCGCGCGACGTCTCTACCGTATTTACGTCGATGAAAGCTGCGCATTCTTTTGGTCCGAAGTTTTCCATTAAGCTGCAAGAAAACAACTATCTACTGTGGAATTAACAGGTCGAAGGTGTGATTCTAACACAGAAAATGTACAAATTTGTAGTTAACCCTCAGATTCCGTTGAAATACAAGATTGCTCAAGATCGTATTGAAGGTACGATTTCTGATGAATACGAAGTTTGGATTGTACAAGATCAAGCTATCTTCATTTGGTTGCTATCCATCATTTCTGAATCAGTGCTTCCTAGGGTTCTTGCGTGCAAGCATGCCTTTGAGGTTTGGGACAAGATTCGCCAGTTTTTCAATGCTCAGATGAAAGCGCGTGTTCGTCAACTTCGTGTAGAGCTCAAATCTGCCAAAAAAGGTAACAAGACGATCACTGAGGTTGTTCTTCACATTAAAGCTATTGCAAATTCCCTTCTTGTAGTTGGTGATTCTATTACTGAGCAAGATCAAGTTGATTCAATCCTTGATGGTTTGCCAGAAGAGTACAATCCGTTTGTGATGCAGATGTATGGTTGCCCTACACCTCCCACGCTATGTGAAGTTGAAGCTTTACTGTATGTGCAAGAAGCACAGCTTGACAAGTTTCGTCAAGAATGGCCACCTCCAATGTGGCAGCCAGTATGGCTCACACCAGCTCTACAGAGAATAGCTCCAGAGGGGCGTACTCTAGCTATCGTTGTCGAGGAGGAAGATCCGGTCGTGGGCGTAACCGTGGCAGTGGTAGAAATCCAACTGCAAATAGATCAACATGTCAACTCTGTGGAAAGTATGGACACGCAGTTAACACGTGTTGGCATAGATTTAATGAAAACTCCATGCCTCCCTCGTCTAATGCTCAGACTAATGATGCAAATGACTCATCTTCCACTCAAGCTCCTAGTCAGGCTGCTGCGCAAGAATCCAAGATTGTGGCAATGATGGCCACCACAGGCAGGTCGCATTCTCAAACCCAAGAATATTCCTTACCTGCAGAATTAGAGTCCCAAGCTTGGTTTGCTGACTCAGGTGCATCTCATCACTTAACTCCCTGTGTTTCAATGTTGCAATCCAAACGTGAGTATGCTGGCTCTAACAAGGTCTATGTAGGAAATGGACAAACTCTTTGAGTATGTAGGGACTACACAGATTTATTCTAAAGACAATCCCAATCATAAACTAATGCTTCATAATATTCTATATGTGCCTTCCATCACTAGAAATTTATTGTCTGTGTCCAAATTTTCTAGTGATAACAATGTCTACTTTGAGTTCTTGTCTAACACTTGTTACATTAAATCTCAGGCTTCTAAACAAATCATTGTTGAAGGATTTCTAGATGCTAGTGGTCTCTATTGCTTTCCTCAGTTATCCTTGGAAATTCCTAGCTCATCTCATGTGCATCCCAATTTGAAGTCTTCTACTGGTATTCAAACATATGTTGCATCTCAGTCTACTTCATTTGCTACTAATAAATGTAAAATTAGTGTACTATGGCACAATAGGCTTGGCCATGCAAATTTTAATATTGTTGATCATGTATTGAAAATGTGTAATATACATTCATCCAATAAACATCATACTCATTTTTGCAATTCCTGTCCCCTTGGTAAAGCACATAGACTTCATGCTCCCTTAACTTATACTGTATATCATAAGCCATTTGACATAGTTTATTCTGATGTGTAGGGTCCCTCTCCTAACCCTTCTACCTCTGGCTACAACTACTATATTGCCTTTGTAGATGGTCATTCGAGGTATACATGAGTTTACTTTCTCAAAACAAAATCTGAAGCACTGTCAGCCTTTAAACTTTTCTATGCTTTTGTCCAAACTCAATTTCATGTTACCATCAAGGTTGTTCAAACAGATTTTGGTGGAGAATTTAGGCCATTTACTAAGTTTGTCACTGAGCTAGGTATTCAACATAGGCTTTCTAAATGAGGTTTATATATTATACTCCCTCCATTCTTATTTATAAACAAATTTTAACATTTTAGATTCATCAAGTAATTAATGCATCTAACATATATATAGTTTAAATACATTATTTATTGAATGAACCTCAGAAGTCAAAATTTGTTTATAAAAGAGAATGGATGGAGTATATGTTACGGTGCAGGTTTGTAACGTGTTTTGAAATTTTATTATTTTTTAATTTTCTTTGACAATCCAACATAAAATTATTGAAAGTGTATAATTAAGAAAACGGTAGTGATTTATGGAATAGACTTGATACTTTTTTTGTTTCATATGGGTTGAGCATTAATATTAAATATGTTGTAAATTATTAACAATTAATGATATTAAGTGTGTTTCAAAATGACAAGAAAATATCAAGTAAATATTAATGTTTGAATTCGAAGAGAAGCAATATTTTGTGAAGTATTGTTGCGGAATAAAAATAGATAATGCTTGGAAACAATGCAACTTTCGGTTAAAATGTATTGTTTCATCAAGGGTCGCAACCTTGTGAAACAACACATATATAGCCTATAAATACATTATTCTGGAATTCAGAAAACACACCACAAACCAAATATTCTCTTATACAAAATTCCAGAAACTCTTCGCTACATAATCGAGTTTTTGTCGGTCTTGCGCAAATTCGATATAAGGATGAATTCCAACTTTAAGACATATAAGCGAGTGCTTGAAATACTTTTAAGGAAAGTGATTCCGTTCACGATTCAAGCCTCGATCCATTCGGTTTAAATTAATTTCCCAACAATCTTAAAAGTATTATAAATAATGTCAATCGAGGTTTCCGTTTCAAATTTCAAAGGTCAGAAAGGGTTGATTACTACAAAGACTCTGCCTCCTCCTCCAAATCCTCTTCCAACTGGATTCAAATCTGATCTCCATTGTGCATTTCATGAAGGTGCCGTAGGCCACGATATGGAAAATTGCTATGCACTAAAGGCTAGAGTGCGTGATTTGATTAAGGTCAAAATCCTTAGCTTTCATGACACAAAACCCAATGTCAAGAATAATCCTATGCCAGAGCACGCCAAGTGAAGCTTCGGTCAACCTCAACCAGCTATCCTTCTAAAAGTCAGTGTTTTGGACAGGCCAGCTCACCCCTGCTACTGATTAGTCACTAGGCCAAGTTTCTTGTTTTTTGCATCTTCCTTTATTTTGTACTAGCTATTTGTATTCAAATTATGTTTGTACTGTCGTAGTTAATGAAATGAGCATTGCAACATTTTGATTCAATTCATTTGTGTTTGCCATTTACATCTTTATGTTTTCCCTTTCAAGAAAGAATATATATATATATATATATATATATATATATATATATATATATATATATATATATATATATATATATATATATAGATATATATATATATATATATCTTTTCTACTTTCTTTTGATTGAGCAAAGATTTGAGGGAGGATGACGAAAACGTTATACCCATAACTATTGTTGGTATGCTTTCAAATCAAAATTTTGCTGACGATGTAAGACATTCTTTCAATTCCCAAACACTGGAGACATAAGGAAGATAATCCCTTGTTAAACCCTTTGAGCCTAGAAGTTGGAGTTTCTTTCTGTACCAAAAATCAGCAATCTTAACCTGGGGCAGGGTAGTTCTCAGTTAGCTTGATTGTGCATTCAAATACAAGAGTTTCATGCAAGACACCTTTCATATAAAGGTTTCATTCATAGTTTCCCTCCGCACACAGTAAGCAAGTGTCGAAGATGTCTTTCAAATTAGAAGCCAATGGTGGTTCACTGTAATCATTAAGCCAGGTATCCACAACCTTTCAACTCTTCCAAATTAAATGAATAAATGTTGTACAAGTTGTTCCCAAAGTGATAAATGAAAAAGGATCGTCAAGAAATCCTTACTCAAAGAATGAGTCGAGTCCCTTTCGAGGCAAAAGCTAAGAAAGATGGGAAGCTCATGACCTTACTTTATACAAAGAGAAATAAGAACAGGCTTGTATGACAACCGAAAGTTGTAAGAAAATAATGACTGTTATTTCAAAGTCCCTCGACTTCTGAATCATCATCATTATCATCAATGCAATTCCTAACCTATGGGAACTTGAGTGCATAGTCTGAGTTAACTGAGCGTAGGACTGAAGATCATCATGAAGATTGGGTGGGTATAAATAAACTTTGAGCCTTTAGCCTTTGTTTCTTAAACCCTAAACCAGGCCACGTTACAACCCTCAAAAGACCTAACTGAAGCAAGGTTATTTTGAAAGCATACTATAGCAAGGTTGTGTAAACTGAATCCAAAAGATCTTTGCAGATCATTTGTTTTGGCATTACACCTTTTGCTTGAATTTTTACTTTGATGTCTTGAACCGCCGTGTTCTGACTAGTGACTCATTCGTTTTGCATCCTTCAAAAGAATGATTTTGTTTTCAAAAGTTGCATGAATTTTGCATTTACTATGTTTATATGAACACTTTTGTTTGCAAACTGGCTTTCCTCTCAAGGAATTTTCAAACAGTTGAGAAACTTGGTCAGTGATCCTATCAGGGGCAATTTCTTTCCAGATCCTGTTGAGAATCAGTTCAAGATTTATAGTTTAGTGCAAGTCCCTCTCAAAATTGGTTTATTCAGAAGATTTTTCAAGACTCATGTTGGGGCAAGCTTTCTAAGAGCACAGTACAAGCAGTCATCTCCAGCATTAATCCAGCTGAAGCAATGATCAGGTCATCTACAACAGTCAGCTAATCTGAGGTAGTTTACTTGAAACATCCCCAAGCCACTCTCCATCCTTCCTCCAAGGATCAACTTGATACAGTTTACCGGTGTGGCAGAGATGTGTTCAACAATAGCACCTTTAGTCTCCCAAGCAGAATGACAATGATCTCCGTGTTGAGGAATCAGTCTTCCAGTCTTGTCTTCCCCCCAAAAGAGTCGAGCCTTATCGTCGACGTCTGCATTACATCTGCATTTGCATTTGATCACATATCTGCATAATTCATATACATATACATATGCATAGCAAGAGTGTTTCATCCTCATTTGCATTTTCCATAGGTCGTGTTGTTACTCACGTCTTACCTTGTGGTCAAAGTCCAACTCACTTGGCACCTCTCAAACAGATATTGTCATACCTATTTGATACTCATCCAGATATGTATTTTTGTTCTAATGTTCTTCCATAACCCCCATAAGTTTATCTGATGCTCTTCCAGATACGACTTTACGTCTGATGTTTTCCAGATGTGTCATTTGTTTCTGATGTTTTTCCAGAAACTCCTTTGTACTTATCTGATGCTCTTCCTGATATGTATTTCTGTTCTAATGTTCTTCCGGAACTCATCTGATGTTTTTCCAGATATTCCTTTTGATTCTGATGCTCTTCCATAATCCATCTGAGGTTTTACCAGATATATTTATCTCTCTGATGCTTTACCAAACGAGTCTTTTGTTCTGATGTTTTTCCAGAACTCCTTTGCGTCTATCTGATTTTCTTCCAGATATGACTTTGTTTATGATGTTTTTCCAGAAACTCCTTTGTACCTATCTGATGCTCTTCCGGATATGTATTTTTGTTCTAATGTTCTTCCAGAATACTTTTTATGTCTATCTGATGTTTTTCTAGATACGACTTTGCATTTGATGTTCTTCCAGATACGACTTTGTTATGATGCTTTTCCATAACCCCGTTTGTGTCTATCTGACATTCTTCCAGATACGACCTTGTATATCTGATGTTCTTCCAGATATGATGTTGCTTATCTGATGTTCTTCCAGATATGTCTTCAAAACCTTTTCCCGTACATTTAATGCTTTTCTAAATGTTTCAGATGTATCTTCAGAATATTTGTCTTCATCTAATGTTCTTCTAGATGTCTTTAATTTATTTCTGACTGTGGTTAACAGCTGTTGATTGTTTTCAAGTCTGTTTCCATTTTCCATTCGATGCTTTTTTGAATATCTCTGATGTTGTTACGGATTTTATTCGATGCTTTTCCGAATGTCTCTGATGTGCTCCAAAGTTCATTCAATGCTCTCCTTAATGTCTTTGATGGGCGTTGCTATACTTTCCCGGAGTTTTGTTCAATGAATTTCTGACAAAACTTCTGATGACTATAACTCTTTTCCCTTATGACATCATTCCTCCCAATATCTTCGTCTTGCATTCATTTCATATCATTTCATTGTCATATCATATGCATCTTGTGGGATCTTAGGGCCAAAAATTGTGCATGTTTGTATTTAAGTCTCTCATATCACGTCGAGACGAAGATTTCAATCTCCATATCTCTGGATAGAAGAAACTTGTATATGGGCATCTGTCGTAACCTAATTTTTGACGCTAAGATCCCACCTCTTTGTGCATCATCTTGCATGTCTGCATGTTTTATTTACTAACAGATTTGGGCAAGTACATCGATTTCAAGTGTACTGGTTCTCTCAGTCCATCTATTCAGGGCATGACCAATGGATTCTGATTCAAAGGGTCCCAAGGTCTTCTATTGGTTACTTTTCCTCAGGGTTTCTCAGAAACTTCAGTGTGTACTACAGGGAGAATTATAGCATTCCATTGGTTTTGAGTATGGTTGTCTGAAGATTGGTTATGATTTTTGTGGCAAGTGATATTACGAGTTCTATCTCCATGGTTTGTGTACCAAGTTCATCATCCTCTGAATCTTTGATTGTGCGGGTAACAAAAAATCAAGTTTGATCCAAGAAATAATTTGGTATTATTCACGAAGTTGGATCATTATTTGTTTCCTTTTGATCTTAAGTGAAAAAAATTTGGATTTCGGTAATCGGTGATCCATGCGTTTTGAAATTGTAAATTTTGAATGACGATTTGAATCGAGTTTAGGAAAGAAGTTTTTAGATTTGAAACTCGTGTTCTTTATAAAAGTTCAAACGGATTTCAAGGTTTGTTGTTGATCACTAGTTCAAGTATGAAGTTCATGATTTGATGCTAAAATTCAAGTTCTAATCAAGTTAGGATTCAAGTGGACATATTTTATTCATGAGTTCACCATTTAAGAGTTCAAATTACAAAGAGATTTAAAGAGATTTTATGTGATGTGCATCAAGTTCTAATCTTAAGATTCAGGGTTACAAGTTTAGAACTTCGAATTAATTATTCAAAATTCAAGAGTGATTTTCATTCAATTTCAAAAGCCTCAAAGTATAATTGGAAGAATTGGAAATACAACATTTAGTTCAAAGTTCAAAAGTTTTATTCACAAGTTATGCTCAAAGTTGAAGGTACAAAATATAAACCACAAGGTCACTGCAAGATTGTTTTTCATAAAGCACGTCTAAATAGAAATTACAAAGTAAGCCAAACAAATTGGTAGAAGACATTGTTGAAACTCTGGCCTTTTTACCACTAATTTATACATATGAGCCATGGCGATTTAAGCGTCCAGATTTGAAATACTTGGCAAGTTTCATCGATAATATGCACCATCATCAATAACCTGTCCAAAACAAAATCAGACAAGTTTAAAATATTTCCAAAACCATCTCCAAAACATGTTCGATACATACATCAGACATGTCGGTACGGAAAAGGAATGAATTCATTAAACACTGTCAAGAAAGGGAGAGTAGAAACGCATGTGAGAAAGGCCAGAGTGTGAGGATTGAGGTTCCATCATCATGTTTGTCTCCTTGTAAAATTCGGGTGGGCTCAAGAACGACCCATCCCATTAGTTGTTTTTTATTTATATATCACAATTCATCTTGTTAGAGGATGGGCTTGGATGATAGCCCAGTAGATTTTTCACACCGCCCATAATCCATTTTGCACCCTTTTTTTATTTTGTTTCATTTTCCTTTATTATTATTTTTCTTTTTAGTTTATTTATGATTAAAAATTTTGGTTTATTTTAATATGGTCTTTTTCGGTTAATTGTGATATTATTATTTTTTGGGTTAATTATATGAAACCCCCCTGCCATTAGGGCGACATTTGATGTTGCCCCCTTGAATTTTTTTTTTAAACTCCCCCTTATAAAACCTAAAACCAACTTTTACCACACCCTTTTACTAGGCCTGCTGACTGGACCTGCTGACTGGGCAAGGATTGAATATTAATTTCCACGTTCTCTCTTCTTCCTCAAAAAGTCAAACTGCAAGTAACCGCATTTCATTTCACTTCTGTTAACACAACAGCAACCAAAATGATTGAGTTCATACTGTTACTGATGTAATCTTGTAAGAAATTCCGCAATTGTTGTTCGAAATTCTACTTTCACTGTGCAGTTGTTTTCCCATGAGTTTTCGCTGTATTGATTTTTAGTTTGCTTTGCATAGTCGTTTTGAGTTTAGTTTCGACTTCTGTGTGCTATATGTGAGCCATGCATAGAATGGTTGTTGCATTTTCATGATGTCTTGAAAGTTTGTTTTAATTCTAGAAGAAGAATGATCTATTGTTTCATATATTAATAGAATTCCAGTTTCTTTCCTTTTGCTTTGAAATTATGATGGAACTTAGACTTTAAATAAAAGTGTTAAATATTGGTTTTGTTCGGTCTTGTTACAGTAATGTGCTAAATTCTCTTGCATGTCGTTCTGCAATACAGTGCCCAGATCCCAACTTTTTATGTCATTTAATCTAACTAAAGTGAATTTCAAGCATAAACTTTTATTATATTTTCCATCAGTATTTTCTTTTTATCTGAAGTGTGTGGTTTTGAAAGGATGTCGGAAAATCAAATTGCCACCTAAGCATGCCCAATCACCCACACCAGTAAAAGGGTGTGGTAAAAGTTGGTTTTAAGTTTTATAAGGGGGAGTTTAAAAAAAAAAACTTCACGGGGCCAACATCAAATGTCGCCCTAATGGCAGGGGGTTTCATATAATTAACCCTTATTTTTTTGGATTAATTCTTGATAGTGATGTTAACCTCGATTCTGAGTTTGTTCAAGATCTTGATCTTGATATAAAGTTTGGTGCTAAATTCATGAATAATCCTCGATTAAAGTCTATGATTAAATTTCTTGATTAGGTTGATATTAGGTTTTAATCAATTGACCATGAATGTAATTCTGACTATAATCTCAGTTGGGTATTAAATTTTGATTTGAGTTTTATTTGGACTTTGATGAGAACTTGATGATAATTTGTGATGGTAAAATTTGATGTTGATCTTGATGATTAATCGTGATGCATTCATGTTGATGATTTTCTCTGTGAACTTGATACATGATTGCTCTTGACACTTTTTGCAAGGGTGTAGTTACTTGTTTTGTTTCATTTGCTCCTTAGGGTTGGCTTTAGCCCGATTTAATTTAGTCAATTTGAAACATAGCATTCCTTTAAGTCCACCATTTCATCCTAACCTTAGGATTAGAGTCTCCGCACTCTATGTAGGTGTTCTGCCATAGACACTTGCTTCCCTTTCATCCTAGCCTTAAGATTAGAGTCGCCGTGCTCTATGTCTTGCCATAGACATTTCCTTCCTCATTTAACTTAGCCTTATGTCTGGAGTCGTCGCACTCCATGTAAGTGTTTTTCCATGAGCACTTACTTCCCCTTGGAACCTTGACTACAGTCAAGAGTTCCTCACCCTCATTGAGGGGAACTACGAATGCTCTGATTCTTTTAGTCAAGATACGTAGGCACGAGATGTGATGTCTTGGCGAGCATACTTAGAAACTAACCCCTAGGTTTTTACCTTAGCACTAACCTTAACAAGCAAACAATAATATAACACAAATACTAACAAGAGGTTCATGTAGAGTACTACAGATACTTAGGATGCTAACACCTTTCCTAGGTATAACCAACCCCCGAACCTTAAATATCTTGCTTTGTTCTTACATATATAGCACAATTAGGGTTTTCGATCTTTACCTTTTCCTTTGGATAAATCAAAGTTCGGTGGTGAACTTTAAGATTTGTGATTCAAGTTAATTAATAGCTCGATATATGATTCTCACCGCAACAGCTTAGCATATAATTTCAAGTGAAGATTTCAGATTATTGAACATAAATAAGGTGCCCATTGCAATTTATACTATACTACTTTAAATTTCTTATAATTTCATCTCTCATTTCATCTAAAAATCTTCTTGCATCATCATGCATGGTTATCTAAAAACCTTCTTCATCTAATTCTTGTTACAAGTGTTTGTACACAAAGTTGTGTGAAAATATTGTGATATTCATTTGTCTCCATGTTGATTGTAAGATTGATCACTAGCAACGAGATGAATGAAATTTTAGAAATAAAGAGGTTTCTAACTTCCACATTCAAAATGAATGATCTTGGACTAGTTGACACACTTTTGGGGATCAAAGTAAATCAAAATAGTGGGGGTTATGAACTTAGTAAAATACACTATGTTGAGAAAGTGCTTGATAAGTTTAAACACTAAGTGACCACTCCATTTGATCTTAGTGTCAAACTTCAAAACAATGATGGAAGAGTTATGGCTCAATTGAAATATGCAAGTGCATGCAATGTACTAGACCCAACATAGCATTTGCAATTGGTAAAATGAGTAGATTTTACTAGCAATTCAAATGGTGAGCACTAGAAGGCCATCATTAGGAATTTTAGATATCTTATAAAAACCAAAAATATTGGCCTCCATTACTATAGATTTTTGTCATATTAGAAGGATATATCGATGCGAGTTGGATATCGAGTGTTGAATATCATAAATCTACATTTGGGTGTATATTTACACCATTGGGAGTGCAATTTCTTGGAAGAGCAAGAAATAAATGCCGATCACTCTTTTAACCATTGAATAATAGTTTGATGCTCTTGCTTCTGCTGGTGAAGAAGCTAAATGGTTGAGGGACCTTCTGTTGGAAGTTTCATTGGCTAAAGACAATGTTTCAAAGGTGTTGATACATTGCAGTAGTCAAACCACTTTAACTAAAGCATACAAAAAGTGTATAACAGAAGTCTAGGCAAGTAGGACTTAGACATTCTTTAATGAGAAAATTTATTAAGGATGTAATCATTCACATATATATGATCGAGATATAATTTTCTTGATCCATTTACTAAGCCACTAGCCAGAAACTTAGTAAAAACAACCTCGAGAGGCATGGGGTTGAAACTCCTTGAGTAAGAGTTCCGACAACGGCGGCAACTCAATCTTACGTTAATAGAACATTAACCTCAAGATTCAATGGGTAACAACAAGTCATTGATTTGGATATTTGTCGAATATTTCGTGATAATGTTGACCTTTAAAATGAGGGTTGAGTTTTATTCAAACTCTTAATGAAGTTCAATATCGAGGGTATGTGTCTCATGGAAAAGGATACAATATGAACTTCACCTATGTGAATTTTGATATCGTGTCGTCTCAAAGTGAGAGTTGGAGTTTCTCTCATGAAACAGGAAAGCATATGGCCATAAATAAGTGATAGGCGAGAAATGTAGGCGAATAACCTTAAAGAATGTGTGTTGAGGTAACGCTGGTCTATTAACTTGGATTAATTGTTTAAAACCATTACTACCTAACGTTTCGATTAGACTTTGTGTTATCTTTACTAAGGTTAAGTTTTAAATCCAAAGATATTTAACTGTATTAACATTCTTTGTTTCTCTTTTTCTGGAATTGGTCTTATCATTATTATAACAAGTGGGGGAGTGTTGTAAATTATTAACAATTAATAATATTAAGTGTGTTCCAAAATGACAAGAAAATGTTCAAGTGAATATTAACTTTTGAATTTGAAGAGAAGCGATATTTCGTGAAGTGTTGCTGCAGAATGAAAATATGGAAACAATGTAACTTTTGGTTTAAAGGTGTTGTTTCATCAAGGGTTGCAACCTTCTGAAACAACACAATATAGCCTATAAATACATCATTCCGGAATTTAGAAAATACGTCACCAACCAAATATTCTCTTGTACAAAATTCCAGACACTTTTCGCTACATAATCGTATTTTCGTCGGTCTTGCGCAAATTGGATATAAGGCTACAAAATTCCAGACACTCTTCGCTACATAATCGAGTTTTTGCTACAAACCAAATATTCTCTTGTACAAAATTTTAGACACTCTTCGCTACATCGTTCCAACTCTAAGACATGCAAGAGAGTGCTTGAAATACTTTTAAGAAAAGTGATTCCGTTCACGATTCTAGTCTCGATCCATTCGGTTTAAATTAACTTTCCAACAAAATAAGTTTGATATATATATATATATATATATATATATATATATATATATATATATATATATATATATATATATATATATATATAATAAAATAATTTTACAGTAAATAAAATTTAAGAATACTTTTACCAATTTATTTTATAAAATTAAATTATTAAAGTTAATTTTATCGATGGATGGATATCTATCTATTGAAATTGTGCCAATGGATGGATTGGATGTATTTTATTTTTAATGGATGGATTTGATTTGATTTTTTTAAAAGAAATTTAAATAGATCTTTAATGGATTATTTTGATCCATCCATTGACAATCTGATCCAAATCCATCCAATCCCCATCCATTTTTCCACCCCTATTTGACACTAGCCCTTAAATGTAACAAATTATGTATATAAGGCTATCAATTAATCATTCTTAGCTCTATTCTCTAAGATTAAGAACTCTAAGGACGGAGTTATTATGGGAGCAGATCCTCTCCAGTGTGTTTTTTACTGGAGAGTGTCTATTGCATATCTTGACCATTAGATGCAATTAGTTTCATTAAATTATACTCCCTTCGGTCCTTTTTATAAGGAACACTTCACATTTTTAGATTCATTAAATAATTAATGTATCTGGTCTGCATTATAGACCAGATACATTAATTAATTAATGAATCTAAAAAAGTGAAATTTCCTTATAAACAGGACCGAAGGTAGTATAAAATTAAAATTAATGGAGGGTTCTGATTTCACTGCAGAAAAATTACAATGCAGAGAATCTGTTCCCAATGATTATAGGCCCATTATTTAGTAAATTGTCTATACAAAATTTTGTCAAAGGTTTTGGCTGTAAAGTTGAAGTTTATGTTGGAAAATATAATATCTAAGAAGTATTATGCCGTTGTATAAGGAATACATGTTTTTGATTAGGTTTTAGTGGTGAATGAGTTATTAGACTTAACTGATAGAGATATGAAGGATTGCATACTTTTAATGGTAGACTTTGAGAAATTAAGAATATGATCATGTAAGTTGGAACTTTATGTGAGACATGTTATGGATGATGGGACGTGGTATCAAATGGAAGCATATGTATTAACAAGCTCTATGTCAATTCTAGTAAACGCAATCCTACTAAAGATTTCAGATGTCGCGGTGAAAATTGGATACCAAAGCTATGGGATTAGCTTGCCTCGCAAAATAATGATGTCACCACCGAACTTTTATTTTATCCAAGGGAAGAGAGAAAAGATCGAACAAAAACCCTAAATAAATATGCAAATCAACAAGCAAGGCCTAAAGCTAAGCAAAGGAAGATCAAAAGTACGGAGGTTGGTTATAATTAGGGAAGGTACTACCACCATAAGTATTTGCAGTATTCTACAGAAACTTCTTGAAATATTTGTGTTTTTGCTACAATTGTTTGCTAAAGGGTAAAGATGGGTAAAGTGAAAAAGAGAAAGGTGGAAAAAGAAAAAGGTAGAAAAATAAAAAGGTAGCTCGCTAGGATCTCGCAATCCTATGCCTACGTATCCTGTATAGGAAGTCAGAGCAATCGTAATTCGACTACGATGAAAAAGGGTGTAAAAGGGAATGAGTGTGAAAAAAGAAAAGTGTGCTCGCCAAGGATTGGTGCCCTTGTGCCTACGTATTCTCAAAAGGAACTTGAGAAATCAGAGCGTCCGTAGTTCGTGGAACTACGAGTTATTAGGGTTCTAAGAACCAATAACAACAACAAAGACAAGCAAATCATACAGACATGCAAGGAATGTGCACAATGACAACGAAGTCAACATACAATCCTTTTACTTTGGATTAGGTCAACAAGGAATAGAAAGCACCAGAAACATGGAAAAACATCATGTAAACAACAAAGATATGTGGCAAAGCATCGCGGTAAAGATCCATAAACAGCGAGTACATTCACAGCAAAGCATCGTGAAAAAGCAGAGAGAAAATACACAGTCAAACATCATGAGAAAACATCGAAAAATAATCAAGGAAAAAATCAAGATTAAATCACGGAAAATAAACTCAAGACATGAAAACGAAGAAGTCGCAAGATAAAATCGGGCAACAAGAGAATTATTAATTAATTTAAATATAAATATTTAATAAGATTAATTAATAATTTAATTAATCAATATTAAATAAAAATATTTAAATTACTTAATAATTAACATATTTTTTACATTTTTAATATTATAAATTAACTAATAAAATCAAGAAAATTAAAATAATAAAAGGAAAATGATAAAAAGTTTTTTTAGTATTTTCTAAATATCACAAAAACAAGTTTTTTTTTATATTTTTAGTATTTAATCACTAATACAACTAGAAATGAAAATGTTAAAAATAAAATAATTAAAATGTCTTTTTTTTTTTTTTTTTCTATTCTAATATTATTCACATTTGAAATTGAAAATAATTAAAACACTAAGCATACTACAATATTTAACATACAGCTATATCTATGATATTTAATAATCAATTAACACTATAGTTAAAATACTTAACAAACTAACTAACGGTATAATTACACTAATAAGATTAAAGCAAATCACATGTCAACAAATAATATATATATATATATATATATATATATATATATATATATATATATATATATATATATATATATATATATATATATATATATATATATATATATATATATATATATATTGTTCTAACATACCCAAATAACTTCACAAATTAACAGACCTAAAATAATATATATATTGAGTTTAGCCGGAACTCGCTCTTGCAAGCCTTCCTTCCTTCCGCGCGCTTGTAACACCAAAGGCCTTTGTGTCCTCGATTCCGGGTGTCATCAAATAGGAGAAGACAAACTAAGCTTTTCTCTTCTTATCCTTGCGGATTCGTGTGTCGGTGATTTAAGTATGGCCTGGAGTAAGGGTGTCGTGTGTGTGTTTGGTGCTACAAACTGTTGGGGGGAGTGTTTCACTAGGGAACATTGATACATAGTGTAGGACTAGACACCTTTGTGAGAGACACACCACTTGTCCACATAAAACCTTAAGGTGATAGGTGAGTGGGTTCTCCCACTTATAAATGCTCAAGTCACCACAATCCTATCCAATGTGAGACTATTTCCCCACTTACTCACACTTGCTTATATTATTCCAACACTCCCCCTCAAGTGTGAGTCCACAATGTTCCCCCTTTTTTATATACTTTTACCGCCGTTGACACCTTTTTTAAGGCACCTCTAATTAGGTATTTTGAATACACCTCTTTCCTTGGGCATTTTGATTTTAACGGGACACCACTTCTTGGGCATTTCGATACAAGTAAGTCGGTCCCTTTACGAACCAGGCTCTAGATACCAATTTGTTGGGGGGAGTTTCACACTAGGGAGCATTGATACATAGTGTAGAACTAGGCACCTTTGTGAGAGACACACCACTTGTCCACCTAAAACCTTAAGGTGATAGGAGAATGGGTTCTCTCACTTATAAATGTTCAAGTCACCACATTCCTATCTAATGTGGGACAATTTCCCCACTTACCCACACTTGCTTATATTATTCCAACACTCCCCCTCAAGTGTGAGTCCACAATGTTCCCCCTTTTTTATATACTTGTAGCGCCGTTGACACCTTTTTTAAGTCACCTCTAATTAGGTATTTCGAATACACCTCTTTTCTTGGGCGTTTCAATTTCAACGATACACCACTTCTTGGGCATTTCGGTACAAGTAAGTCGGTCCCTTTACGAACCAGGCTCTGATACCAATTTGTTGGGGGAGTTTCATTAGGGAACATTGATACATAGTGTAGGACTAGGCACCTTTGTGAGAGACACACCACTTGTCCACCTAAAACCTTAAGGTGATAGGTGAGTGGGTTCTCCCACTTGTAAATGCTCAAGTCACCACAATCCTATCCAATGTGGGACTATTTCCCCACTTGCTTATATTATTCCAACACAAACGACGGTGAAGTGTTGTGGTTGTCGTTCGTGCGTGGCTAATGGAAGGTTCACGACGACAGTTGTGGTCATTTTTTTTGGACCGGAGGTAAGTTTGGATGATGGTGGCAGAAATGTAATGGATGTCGTCAGCGGCAGAAAGTGTTGTTAGGCCGGTGGAGTGAGGTGTAAGAGTATGTTAGTGAAGCTTGTGTAGTTCTTTCTAGTGATGGTGTCGGCTTTGAAGGGTGAGAAGGTTGAATAATGGTTGTGTTCACTTGGAAAATATTGCTTTGGTTAGGAAAAGACGAAAATATAGTCAAGTTAAATCATGGTGTGGGGTTTTCACGCAGAAAGTATGTGTGTATGGAGAGCATTACTAAAGGTCATTAGATGAAGATGAAGAGTGGTCATGGAGGTTACAATAAGTTGTATTTTTTATGGAAAAATAAATGAGGAAAGTTGGTGATAGTAGGTCCGCGTGCGTGTGTAGAGGAAATGTTTGGAGGTGAATGTAAAGATCAAGAGGGGAATGTGTATGAAGCTGGGAGTATGTGGTTGATGCACATGAAGTTCATGGAAGTCCCCCTTTTGTTGTGTTCATGCGCGTGTGTATATTTACATGGAGAGGAGGGAGTCTTTGTTTTATGTGTGTGGGTGATATGAGAGAGTCAAAATTGTATGTTTAATATGGGACCAAGTGCTACCTGAAGTGTCCCTTTCTTTTTCCTCTTTAATGTCTTGTTTTCTTACATGTGCTGAGAGAGAGTAATAATGATGATGAATCCTTTTTTATACCAGGAATGCTATCTTTACACCCTTTTTTACACTACATTGTATGCACTGTTCACAAATACTGTGAACAGTGCTGTGAACAGTAAAACCTGTTGGGGGGAGTTTACTAGGGAACATTGATACATAGTGTAGGACTAGACACCTTTGTGAGAGACACACCACTTGTCCACCTAAAACCTTAAGGTGATAGGTGAGTGGGTTCTCCCACTTATAAATGTTCAAGTCACCACATTCCTATCCAATGTGAGACTGTTTCCCCACTTACTCACACTTGCTTATATTATTCCAATACTCCCCCTCAAGTGTGAGTCCATAATGTTCTCCCTTTTTTATATACTTGTACCGCCGTTGACACCTTTTTTTTCAAGGCACCTCTAATTAGGTATTTCGAATACACCTCTTCCTTGGGCGTTTCGATTTCAACGGGACACCACTTCTTGGGCATTTCGATACAAGTAAGCCGGTTTCTTTACGAACCAGGCTCTGATACCATTTGTTGGGGAAGTTTACTAGGGAGCATTGATACATAGTGTAGTACTAGGCACCTTTGTGAGAGACACATCACTTGTCCACCTAAAACCTTAAGGTGATAGGTGAGTGGGTTCTCCCACTTATAAATGTTCAAGTCACCACATTCATATCCAATGTGGGACTATTTCCCCACTTACTCACACTTGCTTATATTATTCCAATAAAACCGTACATGAATAGTGATGTGAACAGTGTCTGTGAACAGTGACTTTTAATAGTAAATCAAAGTTGGTTAATGAAATGTAAAAAGTTGTTTAATATAGTGATGAAGTTGGTTAATAAAGGTCCAGATATTAAAAATAATTTTTACTAGTAAAATAAAGTTGGTTAATACAATGTAAAAAGTTGGTTAATAAACGTTCAGATGTAAAAATAATTTTTAGTAGTAAAACAAAGTTGGTTAATGCAATGTAAAAAGTTGGTTAATGAAGTTATGAATTTGGTTAATAAACGTCATAATATAAAAAAAATAATTAATTTTTATATATTTTTTTTAAAAAAATTATAATATTTTACTGTTCACCGTATTGGTGAACAGTAAAATACAGTGTAGTGTATATGTTGGTGTAAGAATCACATTTCTTTTTTTATAATTTTGCAATTAAATTAAAATGAGATAGAGAAAGGTGTTGTAGGTGAGGTTTGCTTTGTGTCAAGAAGAAATAGCATGTAGAAAAGGGCCAAAATGAAAGTAATCATTATGGCTTTCTTTTTTCATGAAATGAGGTGGTATTCTGTGAGAAAAAAACGCAGGTTTTTATTTCTTCTAGAGAGAAAGTGTAGATGGGACATGGTCTTGTGGTCAAGCATGATATGTTGGTATTTCACAAAAAATGACTAAGATCAAAATAACTTTTCTAAACTTAATTAACAAGTATTTCTATAAAAAGAATAAAACAAAATTTTAAATATTAAAATAAAAAAAATGATAAATATAATAAAATAAACTAAACTATTTAAATGAATTCTAAAAATGAAAATCTGATTTATTTAAATAAATATTAATTAAAAATAGAAATAAAAAACGGTAAAAACGAGTAATTAGACCGGTATCAAAGTGCTCGAAAAAATAAAAAGAATACACCAAAATGATCAGCGCGAAATATACATATTGGAAAAATACACCGTTTGGTCAAATTTCTAAATAAATTTTATCCGGTTAAAAGGCTTAAATTGATCAAAATGCGACCGAAAAGTAGTTGAAAAAATTAAACAAGCACGCCAGATTAAACTACGCGAAACGCAGATTAATATCACTGACATTTGCAGGCTCGATTTTAAATTTTTCGTCCACTGATTTTATGCACAGTTGACTTTTAGTTTGACCGATTCGGCTGTAATTCCAACAAGTTCATTCTGGCTGATAAATTGGGTATTATGCAAGATGCAAGAGGTGATAGGTTATGCAGATGATGCAAAACGACGCGAGATCTTAGGGTCAAAAATCAGGGTATAACACTAGGGTTGGGCGTGACTTGAGATAAGGCGATCCTTTATCACCCTTCTTATTTGTGAGAGCAATGGAGGGCCTGGCAATGTTGGTCAAGAAAGCTATGAAAGTAAGGGTTTCTAAGGAATCAAAGTTAATGAGGAGGTTAATTGAGATGTATTGTAATCTACTGATGATACCATATTGGTAGGAGAATGATCTTGGAAGAACTTATGGAGCATCAAAGCTATTTCAAGAGAGTTTAAAATGGTTTTAGGGTTGGGTATGAACTTCTGAAAGAGTAAACTTTATGGGGTAAATCTATGCAACCATTTAATTCAAGTGGAATTTACATTCATGTCTTATTGCTTAGATGAGTTTCCATTTAATTTTTTGGGCGTTCTAGTTGGTACTATTTCAAGGAGAATCTCAATGTGGAATCCAATTATAGATAGGTTTAAAGGAAGGCTATCATCCTATAAAGGAATACAATTATCTATGGGAGGGAGAGTCACACTAATAAATTCAACACTATGTAGTATTCCAATCTATTATTTTTCCTTCTACAAAGCTTTAGTGCAGGTTTGGAAAGATATTACAAAGATCAACCATAATTTCTTACGGGGAGGCTCATAAACGAATATAAAAATACATTGGGTAAGCTGGAAAAATGTTTGTAGATCAAAAGACAAAGGATGACTAAGAGTGAATAATGTAGAAGAGTTCAACAAATCCCTTTTATGCAAATGGGAATTAAGAGTTTTGGTGGAAAGGGAAGTAGTATGGGCCGGATTATTAAGACATAGATATGGTAATATGGAAATGTAAATTCTTAGTGCAGAAGCTAATGTGGTAAGAAGAAAGGAATCTTTATGGTAGAAAGATCTTAAGTCTATATGAGGGAATGATAGTAATGGAAATGAATGATTTGCAATGAATATCTTATGCTAGTTGGAGTGTGACAACAACAAACCTTTCTGGAAGGCAAAATGGCATAGGTGTCAGGCTTTGCAAAATGTGTATCCTGATTTGTTTAAAGTGAACAATGAATATAAAGGCAGCATAGCAGACGTGGCAGAATAGTGTAATGACAAATGTCTTTGGAACTTCATTGGAATGAGGTTAACTTTGATTCAGAGCTACATTTAAGGATGGAGGAAATGCTCAATTGTCTGCTGAAATGGAACCAAAAGAATAAGATATAGACAAGTTTGAATGGATTCCTGAAAGTAATGAAATATTTAGTGTGAAGTATTATTATAGTGTCATAGAGAAGGAAATACAGGATCGTGAAATGGATGTAAATCTAACAAAGGCATTGATGAGCTTATGGAAGCACTACAACAAATAACGCTTTTCATGATGAAGATTTCACCTTGAACAATATAAAACTAAAGTATAAAGTCAAGGCGAGCTATTTTTTATTATTTAAAAGATAAAAAAATCAATTCCCTTGGTTTTTAAAATAACTGAGGTGAAAAAACAACTCAGTACAAGCTTCGATTCCCAGCTATCGCCGTTTATGATTTTATTTATTTATATGTGTAAACAAAATGTTGTAACTGATAAGTGCAAATTGTAGCTATTTTTGTATATAATATTTGTTGCACTTATCGATATTGTTTGTTAATATCGTTCGAATAAACCCAGCTTTGTTTGTAAATACGTTTACTTTACGTTATAGTGTATATATTGCGTATCGTGTAAATATCATTGAGTTTAATTAATTTTCTCTCATTTTTGTAGGTATTCAAGTAAGTAAATCTTGTTATATTCATAAAGAGCATTGAATAAGCTTTCCAACACTTCCGACCGTGTGTTAATCCGAGTTACGGTTCAGAAGTTGTGGTCAAAATAAGGGCTGGTGTGCTGTCAAGTTTACTTTGCGAACTTCCCAGCGAATGTTCCCAGACTTATGGCAGTAGAAAAAGGGACCAAAGTTCGCATTGCGAACTTTACAGCGAATATTCACTTTGCGAATAAAAGTTCGCATTGAGAACTTTTGCAGAATTGTAGAGGCGGTTTAACTGTTTCTGAGGCACCAGGTGCCAAATTTTGAAGTTTGCTTTGCGAATAAAAGTTTGCACTGCGAACTTGACGGATTTTGTAATTACTATATAAATCATTTCATTCATTTTTTAGGTTATGGTTTTGGGGATTTTTGCTCCCAACTCCATCAAACTCATTTTTCAGTAGGATTAGCTTAGAAAACAACATTGAAGCTTGCACACGGATAATCCGGGGTGGATTTCTCATCGACCGGCATTGACAAACCGTGAGATGTTTGGTTTATTTCTTTTCTTCTTTGTGTATTTCTTCTTTGTTGGGTTGTTGTATATGTATTTACTTTGAACTCATGTATATTTGTCGCCCATGGCGTTGTATAAAATCTGCTTTACAAATATTTATCGGTGATTGTCCTTGATTTTTGCTTTATGCTCGGGGTTTGGGTTGTGTTAGAGATAAACATTGCAAACTTTGATTAGAGATGATTATCTGTTTGTTTCTAGATGCTAGAGATAGATTTAGAGTTAACAATCTTTATGGGTGTCGAAGCTTAATGCCTCCGTATCTTGAGTCGGGTGCGAGAGTGTCGACAAGGGTAACACGATTGTTCTCTCAGCTCAGTGTGTCAAAGATGGACATTGTTGTGAGGGATAATGGATGATATTGAGGAGTATTATAGGTTGAGTATAACTAGTCGATAGGTTTAAGTTTGTGACGAGTCGATTATGTGCATGCCGGATAAGTTTCTTCTCTCTGATTAATGAATTCATTTTATATTCATATTTACTTTTCTGCTTTTACTTTAACCAATTTAATCCAAACTCGTAAACGCGAGACTTGTCGAACGGTAGTTTAATATCACCGATCTCTGTGGACACGACATAAATCCCGGAGGGAATTCTTCTGAAAATAAATATTTTTGCTTGCCGCTTTACCGCTCCAACAAAATGGCGCCGTTGCCGGGGATTGGTGTTTTTATTGGATCGCAATGCGATAGTTTCTTTGTCTTTGAGTTGTGTAGATATCGTACATATTGTATATTTTCACTTGTGTATATTGATACTTATACTTGTGAATTTGTTATATAATTGTTTGTTTCTTTTCACGTTTGCTTGCGTGTTGGTTAGGAATAACCGGGTGGAAGCAACTTGGAGGAACGTTCTTAAATAACAGGCGTCGAGCTTACGACGTAAAACAAGCATGTTTTATCGTTTTTTTTTGTTTCGTTATTACTTTTTCATTCTAGCTTAGGTAGTGTGGTGAACATTCATTAAACAACTTGTACTCGGATTGTTCGTAAAATTCTCAAATCTTCACTTTACAACTTGTTTAATCCAATTTCACCCGGTCTTTTAGTTTGTTTATATTAATAGTTTTTGTGTTTATCTAAGAGCTTGTTTTGAGTAGCTTGAGGAAATTTAAGGTGATGTTCCAAGTTTGATCGTTTCAACTTGCGGATGTATGGTAATGATATTGTTAAGTTTTCTACACGTCCAAGGTATGTGTTTATCGCTTTCTAAACTTTAGCATATTCATGATACTTAGGCTTTTTACAAACTTCCATGTCATTCATTCTTTTGTATACTTGTTCTTGATGTGAATCACTTTAGTTCCCATCCTTTTTGTGAGGTAGCTTTCCATCGTTCATATATGCGTGGAGTACCAACATTCTTGTTCTAACTGGATTTTATTATGCTTAATCTTTTGGTTGTATTGATTATATAAAAGCATGAAAATGATCAAGGCATTTTGTTTCACTTTGAGCATAACTACCTAACCAAATTGTCATTCACCTTGTGAGCGTGTGATCATTCGTAACCCCTTTGTGCCTTTCTATCATTATCCATGTTGTTTGAACTTAATGCTTGTCTATGAGTATTGAATTCACTTTTTGTATGGATTTTGATTGATTGTTTTTTCTTGAACCCTCAACTTTGTGTTGTTGTCTGAATTTTTACCTTGCCCTTAGAAAGTAGGGAGTATTCACATGATGATGTGGTTGAATTCAAGTTGGGGAGAGAATGCTTGTTTACTCATTGGTTGGTTACTATGAGGTTGAAAAAGAAAAAAAGAGAAAATTGTGAAAAAGAAAATAAAAAAAATCCTTGAGAAAGGAAACAAAAAGAGTTCAAATAATTATGCTAAATAAGTATTATGTTTTGTGTAACACTTGGGATTTTGGAGGAAGTTGATTGGAATTTTATGGTTGAGTCTTTGTGAGTTGATCACTCCCTTAGGTTTAGGCAAGTTTTTGTTTCAATTACCTTTATAAATTTCCCCTTTGTAGCGCGATTTTTGTGGTCCTGAGACACGATCGCTTGGGTACTACAATTTGATTCATTTTTTATCCTATTGAGTTGATTAAGGAAGGGAAAAAGATGTCTCCAATTAACCCTGCTTGCATACTGAGTTTGAACAGCGGTCTGTTAGGTCACAGATACTATGTGGATGTGGGGCCCTTCTTCGGTTTATTTTGTTAAAATTACAATGTCTGGATCGTTTGCGAGGTTTTTGGTAAGATGTTAGGATTTGGTGCTTTTGGGGTTGATATACGGGTTTTTTTATTAGTACTCTCGCTAAGATTTTTGCAATCTTATGCCTACGTATTCCCGTTTAACGAAACAGGGAAATCAAAGCGATCGTAGTTCCTCCTATTCTATGGGAGAAAAAAGGTTGCTTTGGTGTCTTGTTCAAAGCCCAAGTCATGAAGCTAAAGGTGGATTGTATCTTGTTCAAAGCCCAAGATGTGAAGCTAAAGGGTTTTGGATGAGAGAGAATTTGTCATCTCTAAAGAGGAGTTGTTGATGTTTGTATGCTGTGAGAAAGGCATGACTTTGATGCTAAAAGGTTGATTGACTCAACCGGGGTTTTATTTATACAAAGTCTAAGAGGAGGCTATTGACCCAACAAGAGGGTGTTTATTATTTGTCTCGTACGAAGCCCGAGATAGAAGCTAAAAGGGTTGACTCAACAAGAGAGTACTAACAAGTGACTGACTCAACAAGAGAGTGCTTTTATCTGTCCTGTATAAAGCCCAAGACGGAGGCTAAAAAGGTTGACTCAACAAGAGAGTCTGAAGGTGATTGACTCAACAAGAGAGTCTGAAGGTTGTTTGACTCAGCAAGAGAGTCTTTTATACTCAACAAGAGGGTGTTTTGTTGTCTCGTACGAAGCCCGAGATAGAGGCTAAAAAGGGATTGACTCACCAAGAGAGTCTTTTATACTCAACAAGAGAGTGATTTATATGTGTCTTGTATGAAGCCCAAGACGGAGGCTAAAAGTTTGACTCAACAAGAGAGTCCTTTATACTCAACAAGAGAGAGTTTTTTTCTATCTCGTACAAAGCCCGAGATTAAGGCCAGAAAGGGATTGACTCAACAAGAGAGTCTTTTATACTCAACAAGAGAGTGTTTTTATATGTCTTGTACAAAGCCCAATACGGAGGCTAAAGGTTTTTGACTCAACAAGAGAGTCTGAAAAGGTTAGCTCCACTGGGGAGAATCATTTGTACAAAGCCCAAGAAAAGGCTAACTGTGCTGGTGACTATTTCAGTTGAGTGACAGGTCCAGTTTGTTGGATAAAAGAGAAAACCAGTTCTTATAAAGGGAAAAATCATAGGTAAGGTTGTGCTTTGGTATTGATCAGAGGATCAGGGTTATTTCCTGTTCTTTAAGGAAATGGGAAATCCCACGGGTATTGAGACTGTCCAAGTCTACTGGTGTTTTGAGAAATCGATTCTCAGATAGTGAATGATCTTTGTATGATGCCCAAGAGAAGGCTGGTATGTTAAGGGATGAAGGTCAACCCATTAACTGGCCTGACACTTGACTCAGAAAGACAGCTCTAGCAAATTGATGACTAGGTTCTGTTCCTATACATGTAGAGGTCTCTGGGTCCTTGTACTAAGCCCAAGAGAAGGCATGAGAGCTTGTAAGAAGCCGAAGGGTCCTTGTACAACGCCCAAGAGGAGGCGGGGATGCTTTTAGGAAGCCTGTGGGTCCCCAAACCCCGATAAGTTCAAGACATGCTATTCATCGAGAATAGATCAAGCCAGGAAAGTCCGAGAGTTTGGAAGAAACTCAAGAGATGCCATTCACAGAGAAAAGATCATCTCTGGGGAGTTAGAGTTTCTTTGACAATATCTAAGGGTGACAGTCTGAGAAAGGGTTCACCGAGAATGTTGTCTTTCTCGTCTCCATATTGTTTAACCCTAAGAGGAGGGAAGACTATATCTGGTAATCCTATGGGGATCTAGTTTTATTTGTATTTAAGAGTGACCAACAGGGCTTTACCTAGTGCTAGACGTAGTTGCCGGGGAAAACTCTAAATAACTATACTAGTATTACACAGTGGATATTTGACAAGTATATAAAAGTTTGTGAAAGAAGACTTACAGTGAAACAGCCCCACAATATAGTTATATACATATGAAAGCGGTAAATGAAAACGGATAAACACTTACCCGTTGTAGAGCTTCCATGTTGTTTGGTTAGTTGTTCAACAAAGAAAGTTGGATAACAACATATTCAAGATCAAAGTATTTTGAAAAGATTGTTGGGGCTTACAGCTCGAGGAGAGGCCCAAGGTTTTATCAGTGATTGCACTGTTGTTTGAATTCGTACATTAGGAATTATACAATATGTGAGGCCCAAAAGATTTTCTGTACAAAGGGATGGTCTTACACTCTCTCAAGAGCCCAAAGAGTTTAAGGAAAATAAATGGGGCTTATAACACGAGGGTAGGCCCAGATGATTTGTTTTTGAACTGGCGATCGCGCTGAGGTTTTTCTTTTAACGCATAGGGACTTATACAATGTCTGAGGCCCAAAAATGGTTTTGGTTAAAAGGGGATTGGGTCTTACACTCTATTAGAGGCCCAAAGTGTTTTGAAAATGATTTGTTTATGGTGATTAAGATCAAAACCCTAAATTAATTTCAAAATGTATTTTAATTAAATAAAAAAACTTAATTAAAATGATCAAAATTATCAAACATGTATAAAAAAGAAGTTGTGATCTTGGGTTAATGTTTGAAAAATCATGTTTATATCCACAAAATGATTGGAAATCAATTAAGTTTGGAAAATCAAGAAGGAACAAATATTTCAAATGTTAAAAGCAAATAAAACATTAATTCTTTGCAAAAATCTCAAATATAAGAAATAAATAGTATTTTAGGAAATTTTTGGCAAAATAAAATATTTTAACATTTTTGTGAATTATTAAAAAAAGAATCACCTCAAAATCATTAAAATTCAGAGAGAAATTAATTTTTGAATCAATTAAATAAAATCACAAAATTCAAATATTCAAATATTCAAAAATGGCGCCAAGAACATGGCAAGAACACGCGCCACCCTCTGTTTCTGCAGACTTGCATTTTCTATCCAATCTCACCGAATACTTGATGATATCATGCAATTTACATATCAATCTGCTCGTTTTCACCTCATGATCATGTCTATGGTCTTTAATTTCATTTATTTTAAACATGGAATAAGAAATCAAAGAGAAACCTCAAGAACCCTAAAATTTACATGAAGGCTCAAAAATTCCATACACGATTCAAACAAAGCAATTGATTGAGGGTAAACACTCTATGCATCATTATGAACATATGGCCAAATTATTGTGCAGCAAAAAATGCATGGATCATAGAGTTAGAAGAGCTCATGCTTACCTCTTGCAGCTGGTGATCGTTTTTTGTGTTAGAGGTGTTGCAAGCTGGTTCCAATGGTTTGCACAGCTTCCTTAGGTGCCAAGTGATGTGTCTGAATGCTTGGAGTGGTTTGAAACAAGCTGAAACTGAAGATGGTACCCCAACTGCAAGTCTGCTAAAAGCTTGAGCAGTTGGATGGTGATTCTGAGAAATCAGTGTTACAGTTGTTGTTTAAGTGTATGGATCACTTCTATATGATGTTTATGAGGTGTGTGTGTGTGTGATTGGTTTGGTTGGAATAGCTCTCAAACTCAAAACCCGATAGTGACTTGCTTTGGAAGGCAATTTTGGAGTGAAGGAAGAGATTTTGAGGAAAACATCTGTTTGATGGCTTTGGTGTACTCAAACTGGTCACAAATGATGTCTATTTATAGTGCAACAAGTCTTTTTGGCAAACAATAGTGAATGGCAACTGCTGCAAAAGTTTGGCCAGTGTTGATCAATGGGAATCCAAGTCTCCTCTAGCCATTGACTAGAGGTTAGGGCACAGGCTGCTGGTTCCCTTGGTCTTGGATATGTCTTGACTGAATTCAGTTGGAAGAGGCTCAGTCCATGCCACCTTGGTGCATCCATTGAATGCTCCAAAACAAAATTGGAGTCTTGTCCCCTCTTTAGGGATTTCTAGGTTTGGCATGCTATTTTTAGTTCCAAAGACTTGGGAGGCTTGGGATCAGTGTTTGTCCCTCCTTGGTCCCTCAATGAGGTGTTCAGATGGATAGACATGTTTGTCATTTGCACAAATTTGGCAAATCGAGCAAAATGCACAAATCTGCCTTGCCAAGACAATTTGCAGCAAGGCATATTGGCATGGTCATATCTCATGGCTCAAGTGGAATTTTATGGGGTTCTTGGCCATTTTGGAAAACTCTTATATGATACAACATATGTGTGATCATAGTTTGTCTTGATACTTTTTGGATCCAAGTGAAAAATGCCCCTACATTTGGAAAAAAAGGGAAGGCAGATTCTGACTTAGTGAAAATTTCACTAAGTGTTGGAAAAAAGTGACATTTTCACTTTTTGTGATTTTGGCCATTCCATAACTTGAAATCCATGGGGAATTGGAATGAGTGGTAGTTGAAGCTTTTGTAGAGGGCCATGAAAGCTACAAATCCAGCTTTGAATGCGGAAAAATGGCCTTGTGGTTTAGAAGTTATGATCCTCCAAAGTTGGTACCCTAGCCACTTTGTTCCATAACTTAGAATTTCTAAGTTTCTTATGGTTACCCCTTTTACAAGTTATCCCACTTTTCTTGATTTTTATTGATGAATGATGATTCCAATCACACATTAACATCATTTTAGTGTCAAAGAACCATAATTGTGAAAATTTTCAAAAAGTCAAAGTTAACTTTTGTGCACAGTTGACTTTTTGTCAGACGAATTCCAAACTGTGCGATCCTCTATGAAATCAAGTCCTTGACCTAAATCAAACTTGATGGACATGTTCCATGGGTGTTATAGGGTGTATTGAATCATGTCCCAAGGTTTGGGAGCATGCCTGGGTCAAAAGTCAAAGGTACAGTTGACTTTTTCCTTAAAACCTTAATTGAGGTTCTGATGAATTTGAAACTTGTGAATCAAGCTTCTTGGATTAATCCATTATTGAAAATGGATCAATGTAGTTTGTTAGAGACCCTCAAATCCTCTCTTGAGGTCTTGGCTCATGTTTTGTCCCAAAAGTCAACTTAGGGGTGAATTAGGTCAATAAGCCCTAATTCTTGATTTTTTTTATAAATGCATCCCCTGAGGCTAAATTGACTTGATGATTGGGTTCATGATGTTCCATGGAGCATATTAGATTGTATTTTGAAGCATTGGCTCATGTCCAGAGGAAAATTTCCATCTGGAGGCCTTGGTCGACCAAAACCCTAATTTGGTGACACTGGCGATCCTGAGGCTTGATCCACTCAGAATGTTGCAACCTTGTGCTTGATCCTTGATTTGGGAGTCCTCTTGATCCATTGTGGATGTTTGAGAGGTTTAGACAAGTTGAAGATCATGTCATTCCTTGATTGATCCTTTGTCTAAGAGCTCTGAGAGGGCTTGAAACCCTAATTTTGATTGTAGTGGATGCTCACCCATCTTTGGGGAGACTAATGAGGTATGATGGTACATCCATATTGTGATGATGATTTGTACAATGATGGGAAATCTTAGTGGTCAAAATTTGGGGTATGACAGATGCCCCTATTTAATCTTCTTAGACCCGAAGGTGTGAATGGCGAAGGTGTTCGGGCATTCGGGGTGCAAGATGATTAAATATCGGAATACCCGAAATTTTGATGGTGGTTATGAATGGTAACTTGCGCATTCATCTTCTTTTGCTAAGCGATGATACTTAGAAAAGGTAAAACTTCCCCTCGATCCTGGTTTCCTACCAAGGAACTAGTCTTAGTTTCTGAAATGAACTTCCCCTCGATCCTGGTTTCCTACCAAGGAACTGGTCTTAGTTTCTGAAATAAACTTCCCCTCGATGTTGGCTTTCTACCAAGGAACTGGTCTCAGTTTCTGAAATAAACTTCCCCTCGATCCTGGTTTCCTACCAAGGAACTGGTCTCAGTTTCTGAAAAAAACTTCCCCTTGATCCTGGTTTCCTACCAAGGAACTGGTCTCAGTTTCTTTTGTCAACAAACTTTCTTGACAAGGGACGCTATTCATAGCGGTTTTCCTCAAACTTCTCACCGAATTTTCTTGGAGAGATGCCATTTGATGGAAAAAGATTTTATTTCAGACTTGCTGGGGAACCCATCTGTCTGAGTTGTATAGGTGTACAAACTTCTTTGTTGGAGACGCCATTTGTCGGCTCTACTGGGGAAAGCAGGTCTCTTGAGAGACTGCTATCGCTTGTGGTATTACATCATACTTTTCTCAAGATCTTCTCGGAGAAATGCCATATGATGTGATCCAATTTTGAAGTACTGATGACCTTTTCGTCAGCGAATTTTTCGGAGAAAAACTGCTGTACAGCCGATTCCTTGATTAAGTGGCTTTCTCTTGGGATTTTCTTTAATCCAGGAAAGCGAATGCATCATCTTCAATGGCTAAGAGTGACGTTTGTCGAAAGTCTTCTTGCTTTTCAGAGGTTCAAGTTATCAAAGTGGTCGAAGACCGGCTTCAATCCAGAAATAAACTAGAGAGAGATTTCCCAGACACGACACTTCTTAACAAGGAAAAACTGACAACTTGACTGAGAGGACTTTTATCACTAGGGATAAGACCGCCTAGGGTGATAGTGATGCAATATGAATGTGAATGTAAATCAATAATGCATGATGTATGTATGTATATGCTGACAAAACTGACACGACATACAAATTAGAGGATGAACACGACTGGATACTCGGCCACAGCGGGGGATGAATCGTATCACTTGGTTCAAAAGTAACAATTATACCTTGCTTAGGAGAGATAGTCCCTGTCGGGAGCTATGTTGGTCGGGCTTAGGAGGTAAGAACTCTGCCGGGGGTGTCATACGGAATATGGTCTCTGACACAAGTGATCCTTCATTCAAGCGTGCTGGTTTAGAATGAGTACTTTGATTCTGAACTTTGAGGTTCGATTACTTCTGGGGAAGCGATCGATGTTCTTTCGATGTTCAACAGTCAAAAGAAATTGCCATCTTTATTTTAAAAGCAGAAGAAGTTTTAACAAGTAAATTCAATTTTGTTTTATTTCAAGAATCGTTGATCATGTTAAAATGTCGTTCTATAAAGCTAAAACAAATAAGAATTGCAAACAAAAGCACAAGGGCTCAAATTTTATTGATAGGATGGAAATCAGCCAAGCGCGTGATTCCATAGAGTATTTACAAAGTTTAGAAAATGGTAATTTAAGGGAAAAGGGCTACATTGAAACATAACGACGGTTATCCTTCTACCAGCTTTGAATTCTGGACATCCTGAGCTTCCGTCGAAGATGACCTTGACTGGAGTTTTCCTGATGGATGGCATGACTGCTGCTGGGGAATTTCCCCTGTTGAACATAGTTACTTGCCATTATCCCTAATTTTTGCCTGGATTGTACTGTGATGTTTCCAATCCACCGGGATGATTTTTGGTTATGTCTCTAATTTTTGCCTGGACCGCCCTTTCGGGTTTTCAATCCACCGAGACGGTTTTGTTTATTTAGGCGAAGCATTTCTTGACTACGTCAACATTTTTGGGGTAGGAAAATTCCTCTCCGTCCATGGTTGCGAGTCTCAAGGCGCCGCCTGAGAAGGCTTTCTTGACAACATAGGGGCCGTCATAGTTTGGGGTCCATTTGCCCCGAGAATCAGTGAGGAATGATTGTATCTTTTTGAGCACAAGGTCTCCTTTCCTGAAGACGCAGGGTCAGACCTTTTTTGTCGAAGGCCTTCTTTATTCTCTGTTGATACAATTGACCATGGCATAGTGCCGTTATTCGTTTCTCTTCGATCAGATTCAGTTCGTCGCGTGTCGACTTTGACACCATTCAGCTTCTGTGAGCTTAGCTTCCATCAATACCCGGATTAATGGGATCTCTACTTCTATGGGATGCACGGCTTCTATGCCATATACTAGAGAGAAATGGGTTGCCCATGTTGAAGTGCGGACAGATATGCGATAACCGTGAAGAGCAAAAGGTAGCATCTCGTGCCAATCTCTGTAGGTTACAACCATCTTCTGAACAATCTTCTTGATGTTCTTGTTAGCTGCTTCTACCGTTCCGTTAATCTTAGGTTGGTAGGGAGATGAGTTATGGTGTTCGATCTTGAACTCAGCGCACAACTCTTTCATCATCCTATTGTTCAAGTTAGATCCATTATCAGTAATGATCTGGCTCGGAACACCATAACGGCAAATGATATTGTTTTTGATAAATCGGACCACCACTTATCGGGTTACATTAGCGTACGATGTTGCTTCGACCCACTTGGTGAAGTAATCAATGGCTACCAGGATGAACCGATGTCCGTTCGAAGCCTTAGGTTCAATCATGCCAATCATGTCGATTCCCCATATGGAAAAAGGCCATGGGGAAGAGAGAACTTTGAGATGCGTTGGCGGTACATGGATTTTGTCTGAGTGTATCTGACACTTATGACACGTCCTCATGTACTTGTAGCAATCAGATTCCATGGTCAACCAATAGTACCCTGCTCTTAGAATTTTTCTCGCCATTGTGTGTCCGTTGGCATGAGTGCCAAAGGATCCTTCATGAATTTCTTTTATCAGCATGTTTGCTTCTGGTCTGTCTACACATCGAAGCAAGACCATGTCAAAGTTTCTCTTATAGAGTGTGTCACCGCTCAGGAAGAAGCTGCCTGCTAGCCACCTGAGGGTCTTTTGGTCCTTTCTAGATGCCCTAGGTGGGTACTCTTGTTTCTGAAGGAAGCATTTGATATCGTGATACCAAGGTTTGTCGTCTATGACTGCTTCGATCGCGAAGATGTAAACGGGCCTTTCTAGGAGCATTATGTCAATCTTAGGTAAGTCGTTCCATTGACCTACACTAATCATGGAAGAGAGGGTGGCTAATGCATCAGCCATGTGATTTTCTTCACGAGGGATATGATGAAACTCGATTCTGTTGAAGAAGGGTAACAACTTTCTCGCGTAATCTTTGTAAGGAATGAATCCTGATTGGTATGTGTTCCAATCTCCTTTGATCTGATTGATAACCAGGGCTGAGTCGCCATATACGTCCAAGTTCTTGATCCTTAAGTCGATCGCTTCTTCGAGACCCATGATACAAGCTTCGTATTCGGCCTCGTTATTTGTACACTTGAAGGTAAGTCGGGAAGTGAAAGGAATGTGGGTACCCTGAGGTGTTATGATGATTGCCCCAATTCCGTTTCCATAATGATTGACAGCTCCATCAAAGATTTGTCCCCATTGGGAACCTGGTTCTGGCCCTTCACTGGGTAGAGGTTCATCGCAATCTTTCATTTTTAGATACATGACATCTTCGTCCAGGAAATCAAATCCGACTGATTCTTGATCGTCAATCAGTTGGTGAGCCAAATGATCGGCTAAAATACTTCCCTTAACGGCTTTTTGAGCGTGGTATTCGATGTCATATTCTGATAACAACATCTGCCAACGGGTAATCCTTCCCGTGAGAGCAGGCTTTTCAAAGACATACTTGATTGGATCCATTTCAGAGATTAACCAAGTAGTGTGACGAATCATATACTGGCAAAGACGTTTGGCTGCCCAAGCAAGAGCACGACAAGTTTTCTCAAGCATAGGTGACCGAGTCTCGCAGTCTGTGAATTTCTTGCTCAAGTAGTAAATGGCAGACTCTTTCCTTTTGGTTTCGTCTTGTTGGCCAAGTACACAACCCATTGAGTCTTCCAAGTCTGTTAGGTAAATGATCAGTGGTCTTCCTTCCACTAGAGGTGATAGAATCGGTGGGTTCAATAGATATTCCTTGATACTGTCGAAGGCGGTTTGGCAATCTTCAGTCCAAACGCAGTCCTGATTCTTTTTGAGTAATTTGAAAATCGACGCACATGTCGCGGTCATGAGGAATATAAATCTGGAAATGTAGTTCAAACGTCCCAGGAATCCCCTGACTTGTTTTTCAGTCTTTGGAGAAGGCATTTCTTGAATGGCCTTGACCTTGTCAGGATCAACCTCAATTCCTTTCTGGCTGAGGATGAACTCTAGCAGTTTCCCTGAACAGACACCGAAGGTGCACTTGTTGGGATTCCAGCGGAGTTTTTATTTTCTCAGACGCTCGAATAATTTTGACAGATAGGTCACATGCTCCTCTTTTGTCTTAGATTTAGCAATCATATCATCGACATATACCTCGATTTCCTTGTGTATCATGTCATTAAACAGAGTAGTCATGGCCCTTTGATAGGTTGCCCCGGCGTTCTTCAGACCGAACGACATTACCTTGTAGCAAAAGGTGCCCCATGGGGTGATAAATGAAGTTTTCTCCATGTCTTTCGGCGCCATTTTTATCTGACTATAGCCCGAGAATCCATCCATGAAGGAGAAAACTTTGAACTTTGTTGTACTGTCAATCAGCATGTCAATGTGTGGTAAAGGAAAGTCGTCCTTTGGACTAGCCTTGTTTAGATCCCTGTAGGCTACACACATTCTGACATTTCCGTCCTTTTTCGGAATGGGTACTATGTTGGCTGACCATTGAGGATATTCCGACGTGGCGAGGAAACCCGTGTCAATCTGTTTCTGTACTTCCTCTTTGATTTTGATGGCCATGTCTGGATGAGTTCGTCTCAACCTCTGTTTTACTGGCGGATATTCTAATCTTAACGGTAGATGATGTTCCATGATGCTGGTATCCAGCCCTGGCATATCCTGATAGGACCAAGCGAATACATCGGGAAACTCTTTGAGAAGCTTCGTCAAACTTTCTTTGACAGTTGGATTGAGTAGTGCCCCAATCTTGATCTCTTTTCTTTCTTCCTCTGAACCCAAGTTGACCATCTCCAACGGCTCCTTGTGAGGTTGAATGGACCTTTCCTCTTGTCTGGGTAATCGGGAGATCTCTTCTAGAACTTCGTCGTCATCTTCTTCTTCAGCCCCGAATACCGGGAATTCAAAGTTGGGAGAAAGCATCAGATTGTATGTTTCAACGGGGTTTAAAACAAGCAATCTGTAGGACGTGATGATTTGTGTTTAGAAGAGATAGAGAAAATGCAAGAGTGTGTGCAGTGTATTATTTTTTTACTGCTTGTTTTTATTATTTGAACTGTTTTTTAGGATTACCATTTTCTAAAAAAACGAAAAGAGAAAACAGCAACAAATGCATAAATTACAGAACGACATTTATTTATTTATGATTTTGTCGATTCTTGACACTACAGCCTTATAAAACAGAACTCAGTCACTTTGGGCGAAGCGAAGAGGGATATTTACAGAAAGTGAGCCCTATCAAAACATCCGTTTCACCTGTCGTACCTCGAAAAATACGATCCTCGCCATGGACGCGGAAAAAACTGTTCGAAACAGAGTCGCCACCGAACTTTATTCATCCCAAAAGAGGGAAAGGAAAATATCGATAAAACCTTTGAAAGGGAGATAAGAACATGGTCGTCGCAACCAAATTCGGGTTCGGGAGTCGGTTACGCAAGAGGGAAGGTATTAGCACCCTCTACGTCCGTTGTACTCAACGGGAACCTCTGGATTCGATTCGTGAGAAGGTTAGCTAGGTTTGTTTGTTTATCTTCTAAGGGAATATTGTTTTCTAAGGGGAAAATGGGTGATTTTTTATTAGTGTGCTCGGCAAGGATTAGAACCCTTGGGCCTACGTATTCCCTCGTGCAATGGGAAAGTTAGAGCATTCGTAGTTCGTGGGACTACGGTTGGTTTGTATTTTTTAAACGAACGAGTGTTTAATTCGCATTCTAACTGCTAAAAGTTGGCTTGTCGGCTCGTCATGGGAGGCTGAAGCACTAGTTCATATGCGCGGAAGAATGGATTAAATAATGTTCTTTTGTGAAAGTTGTTTGAGTATGAATTAAGTATATTAGAGATTTGATTGAGAAAAAGGTTTGATTTGGACATGTTTTAGGCGAACGAGAGTTTAGGTTGTGTTGGATATTTTAGAGGTGACAATTGCCCACACACGAGTAAAAGAACTCGCACCTAAACAATTGAGGAGAAGGGCCAAAGACTCGACCACCCTCACTTCACCTTTAGTAAAATTTGTTAAGATAAAGATTAAGTGTTTTAATGATTACGTGGAAAAATGTTTTGAATGTTGTCGAGTTACAAGTGTTTTAGTGGTGTCAATTGTCCACACACGAGTAAGAGAATTCGCACCTAAACAATTGACAGGTTAAAGCTTAAGTTTTTTAGAGGCGTCAATTATTCACACACGAGTAAGAGAACTCGCACCTAAACAATCGACAAGTTAAAGTTTAACTTTTTTAGAGGTGACAATTGTTCACACACGAGTAAGAGAACTCGCACCCAAACAATTAAGGAGACGGATCAAAGACTCAACCCACCTCACTTCACCTTTTATAAAAGTAATGTTTGAATATAAATTACGTGTTTTAAGCAGCAAGTGATTATAAAAACGTTTGAATAGTGTATGAACAATATGAATAATATGAACAATAATGTAATCAAGATAATATGAACAAGATATAATATTGACATAAAAGTAAATCAAGATAATATTGATGAAAAATGTAAAGTTAGTGATTAATCGGATGAATCGGGTCCAATGTAGCGCTAAGCCATCATAGCACGATCTATGACGAAGATCACACTATAGGAGGATGCGCAATTTGATCTTTGTGCTAAAACACGATGGAGAAATGATATTGAGGATCATTCTCCAATGAAATCGTGCCACACGAAAAGAAAGGATGAAGATCTCGTCTTAATCACAAACTTTCGTCGATTAATCGAAGGTAACCTATCACGATCCCAAAGTATAGAAAGAGATCTCGATGATCACTCACTACAGATTTGAATTAATGAAGGTTAATCGCTTCAACAATCAACATTCGCGAATAGAAAGACTTCATCGATCAAAGATAAGAAAATAGAAGAAGATAATAGAAAATGAAATGGAAATATAAAATAAATCGAAGTGGTCTCGTCTTAATCAAGATTTAATCGAGAAATCGATAATCAACGATATTTGACTTTCATTGACCGATAAAGAAAATGGAATTGACATGAAAATGAAGTAGGTCTCATCTTAATCTAGATTTAATCGAGAAATCGATAATCTTATATTTTTTACTTTCATCGACCAACCAAAAAAAGAAAAAAAATGGCCTCATATAATCAAAATTTATTGATTTGAAATCAAATGACAATGCTGGCAGACATAATGTATCAGTAACATATTCACAAAGAAAAAATAGATCAATCACTAATCAAATGGCGTGGACCCCCTCTTTATAAAAGACTATCTACTCTCTCTTAGAACAAGTCGTCATGACATTCCGTAAGATTGAAAGTAGCAGGTCCATTATATGCATCATTCTCATTATAGAATCTAAGGCTTATTATTTTTTATTACATTAAACAAATAAATAGAATATAAAAAGAAGATAACAGACTAAGTAAGAAAACTCATGGGCCCATAGCAACACAACTTCATTCTATTATCAATACTGTTCATCGCCTTTTAAAAACGGAAAGCAAGATGGCCAAGTAATGCATCAAAATGGTTTCGATGGAAACATACCCTTCTCATTCAAACCAACAATATCGTTCATCGTGAAAACATCCGAATTACAGCATAAGAACGTTGAATCCGTAGGTTTCAAATCCGATTTTAAATGCAGTAAAATTAGAACAGCTATAACACAACCATTGTATTCACATTGCCATAGGGCCGCAACGGAGACGAGATGCAAAACAACATAAGATACACAGTTGAAAATGAACATTTTTCGATAACCACAATACGGCATGCACAGTAGTGAAATCACAAGTAGAAAAACAAAGACTCCAAATTAGATAGTATATTGAATTCAAACATGAAATCTGCAGATCAAAATAACAATCAGTGAAATCTGCAGCAGCAAAATAACAGTAAAATAAATCAAAAATATTTTCAAGTTCACAATGCCGTAATTGAAACAATATCACAATCGAAACCGTTTCGCGCCGAAGCCGCTGACAATATTCGACTTCAACAGCTTGAACACATAGCAAGAGCAGCTATAATTCAAACCAAATCGAAACCAAATCGACTCAACAGAAATTGCACAATAAAGATTCAATATAACAACAGTATCATGCACTTCACTTTAAACAGAAACCAACTGCAGGCTTGGAAATTACAGTAACAGATTTGAAGCCGTAATAAAACATCCAAGAACATAATTAAATTGAGATTAACTCCTAGTAACAACAGCGACAGATCTAACACCAAACAAACAACAGCAACAGCCTAAAGTTCGCGAAATCCAAGTTGAAGAAAAATGAAGATTGAAACTACAGCAAACAAATCCTTAGAATCAAAACGAAAAAAAAATCGCAAATGGAAACAACATACTCAAGGAAAATCCAAGCTAAAAAACATGTTAATCATTGAAACGAAAAAATCAAACAAGTGCATCACAGACTGAACCGAACGAGAAGGATAAACTAAACCACAACACCATTGAACCTCCATGAATTTGAATCACAAACAGAAGAAATTTTAACAATTCTATGACATTCAAACATAATCCTCCAGGAACACTAACACTACCATGAAATCCAAGTACAAAACAGCAGCATTCCAACGTCATTTTTTTACAGCATTATAATATCAATCAAAATCAAAACAACACAACGACACCAATCGGTAAATCGGTCATAGAAAAGTCAGCAACAACATTAATTCGCCATTCAGAATCAAAATCGATAAACTAACAAAAGCATAACACATCACACTTGATATTCAAACGTGTACAATCAATTTCATGATATGATTCTAAATTCAACATAGTGCAATTCAAACCAGTAGGAACAATAACATCACAACGAAAATGTACTGAAAATAAACTCAGTGAAATCAATAGCTTGCATAACAAAAAAGAGTTTGATTCGAGAATTACCGACACGCGAGTTACTACAGCAGTCGGTAGTTTGCGTGTGAATTCGTTCACGAACAGATCAAAATGTTGTTGTTGTTGCACTGGAAACTTCTTGTCAAGAATTGAATCGGATGCAAGTTCGATGCGCGAGTTTGTGTCGAAGCTGTTGGAACCAAACGTCAACCACAAATGTTGTTGTTACGATTTGGTGTCGGAGCAGAGCGGAAGCAGAGCTAACGTTGTTATTGGTTCGAGTCGTGACCGTTGTTGTTGTAGCAGTGAGTTCCTGGCGGTAGCGAGTTTCTTATTGATTTATGGTGGTGGATTTAAAGCGAGTTGAGGGAGAAGAAGGTTTAACGTGTGTGAGCAATAGTTGTTGTGGTTGTTTTAAGGTGGTGACAATGAGAAGACACGGCAACGATATGAGGTTTGTGGTGGTGGGAGGTTGGCGTGAGAATGGGCAGAGGAGGAAGAGGATTTTTTCTTTGTATTATTTTTTGAAGTTTTAAGAGGAGAAAGAAATGTGGACCATTGGCGGCCGACCCCCCCTTCATGAAAATCTGCTCCCCTTTATATATAGCTAGGTCAAACTTTATTTCTTCATTTTGGGTCAACTCCTTCTCTCTGGGCTTAGAAAAAAAAGATGTGGGTTTAGGAAATGGTCATGGTGAGGATTATTGGTTCGAAAAGCTGGACATTTAAATGGATTAAAAATGGATTTAAAATGAAATATGGTTATTTATGATAAAAATGAATAATAGAAAAGATAAAAATGGATATGGATGAAAGATGGTTTAGGGGATGTTTGGATAATTGAAAATTGTTATGAAAAATAATAAAATGGTTAAGTGGATTTTAAATAAAATGGATTAAGAAAATTGTTTATGGATAATGGATGGATTTGAATTGAAAGAAGCGGATTCGGGAATGAATTAGGAAAATGGGTATGAAAATATGAATGGATGAATTGGATAAAATTGGAAATGGCATTTGGATATTAAATGATGAGTTTGCAAAGTGGATTAGAAGGAAGTGAATTTTAAAGTGGACATGGATTAAAAGTTTGGATTGAAAATGGTTTGGAAGAAAAAGGAGGTACAGAGGTCATTTATACACTGGTAGGACAAATTTGGGGTATGACAGATGCCCTTATCTAATTGTCTTGAACCCGAGAAAATGAACTGTTGTATGACGTTCATTTTTAGGGTGGAAGTCAATTAGATATAAGAAGACCCCAAAATTTGTCTGACAAAAGGTAAAGTGTAAGAGCTAACAGAATGAGGTAGCGAGGTTCCAAATTGAACAAAATAACTTGAGATTCTCTGGGTGGTCAAAGCAGTCCCTTATCCATTAAGGTTCTTCGCGATGCCAAAGTAGTATCTTTGAAGGCAGACGACTCTCTGGGTCGTCGAAGCAGTCCCTTATCCGTTAAGGTTCTTCGATGATACTAAAGCAGTATCTCTGAAGGAAGACGACTCTCTGGGTCGTCGGAGCAATCCCTTATCCGTTAAGGTTCTTCGATGATACCAAAGCAGTATCTCTGAAGGCAGACGATTCTCTGGGTCATCGAAGCAGTCCCTTGTCCATTAAGGTTCCTCGATGATAGCAAAGCAGTATCTCTGAAGGCAGACGACTCTCTGGGTCATTGAAGCAGTCCCTTATCCATTAAGGTTCCTCGATGATACCAAAGTAGTATCTCTGAAGGCAGATGATTCTCTGGGCCGTCGAAGCAGTCCCTTATCCATTAAGGTTCCTCGATGATACCAAAGCAATATCTCTGAAAGCAGATGATTCTCTGGGTCTTCGAAGCAGTCCCTTATCCATTAAGGTTCCTCGATGATACCAAAGCAGTATCTCTGAAGGCAGATGATTCTCTGGGCTATTGAAGCAGTCCCTTATCCATTAAGGTTCCTCGATGATACCAAAGAAATATCTCTGAAGGCAGACAATTCTCTGGGTCTTCGAATCAGTCCCTTATCCATCAAGGCTCCTCGATGATACCAAAGCAGTATCTCTGAAGGCAGATAATTCTCTGGGCCGTCGAAGCAGTCCCTTATCCATTAAGGTTCCTCGATGATACCAAAGCAATATCTCTGAAGGCAGACGATTCTCTGGGTCTTCGAAGCAGTCCCTTATCCATTAAGGTTCCTCGATGATACCAAAGCAGGATCTCTGAACAAATTTGATAGGAGAATAGTTGAGCAAGATTCCTTTCGGAGGAAAAGTACTGGCTCTGTAGAGGAAAGCTCACTAGAAACTTCCTAGGGATATCCTCTGCTTGGGGAGCAATAAAAGCAATAGCTGCTGGGGATTATCATTATCAACTACATGGTTGAAGAATGACTTGTTGGGGAATAGGATTCCATGAGCACGAGCGGGGAATCAATTTCTCTTCAGAGGAATACTGCTGACTTTGAAGAAAGACTGGCCAAGATGCTTGTGAACTGATCCTGGATCCTGTTATGCTATGATGGTGGGGATGGATATGCCATGCATTGCAAAATGCACTGAAACACATGTTAAGATGCAACTCCTAGGGAATCTAATGCACGTATGATATGATAGTGCTGATTATGTAATGTTATGCTAGCATGCCATGCACATGACGATGCAAATGATCGGGCGTGTTGGGGATAAGTTTCCTTGTCGAGGGTATCACCATGGATTGGATTTAGTAACTGCCAAATAAAATTAGAACTTGGTGTTATGAGGATGCCAACAACGGTGGAATTTTAGTGGTTGCCAATGAAGACTGGACTTTGGGTCAAACTTCCAGACTAAAACCAGATTGGAGGATAGATTACCAGACGAGAATTGGTGTTAAAAGGGTATTTTCCAGATGAGAACTGGGCCTCAAAAGATTTTCCAAACGAGAACTGGGCCTTAAAATGTTTGCCAGATGAGAACTGGACCTTGAAATGTTTTCCAGACGAGAACTGGACCTTAGAAGTTTTGCCAGACGAGAACTGGACCTTGGAATGTTTGCCAGACGAGAACTGGACCTTGAAATGATTTTCCAGACGAGAACTGGACTTTAAAGGACTTGCCAGATGAGAACTGGACCTTTTAAAATGAATTGCCAGACGAGAACTAGACTTTAAAATGATTTGCCAGACGGGAACTGGACCTTTTAAAATGATTTGCTAGACGAGAACTGGCCTTTAAAATGATTTGCCAGACGGGAACTGGAACTTTGGGTTGCCAAGCTAAGTTGGACTTTCGGATTGATTTTCCAAACGAAATTGGACTTTTGGTTGCCAAGCAAAGTTGGACTTTTGGATTGCCAAGCTAAGTTGGACTTTGGTGTTAAGTCTTGCGATACCCGGCTTTGAGACGTCAAATCTTGTTGGAAGGTTAGGCTTGAGGTATGACGCGCATGTCTATGCAATGAGCGAACCGACACGACTAATGCATATGAGTGACTTATGCAATGAAAGTTCCAAAGATGCCCCAGTAGAGGATAAGGTACGGGTAAGTTCCTTATGCAGGAAGGTCCCTTGTCAGAAGGAAGGCCAAAGGTTATTTTGTGGGGTGATGGCACGATTCCCCGACACTCGTCTTGAACTCAAAGGTCACTGACGAAGTTTTGCTTGAGCAGATTGAAAGCAATGGAGAGATTTGCCCCTGTATAGCTCATCTTGTCCCAGTCTGGGCCTATGAAGAATTTTCCTTGACAGGAGATTGTAAGCAATTGTACCATGAGATGACATCGAGATGGCTTTCCCCAGAATTCTAAGTCGTGAAAGGCTTTGTCCTTGAAAGGAAGTTGGAAGCAGATGTACCATGAGATGAACTCGAGATGGCTTGCCCCAAAATTCCAAGTCATGAAAGGATTTGTCCTTGAAATGAAGTTGGAAGCAGTTGTACCATGAGATGAACTCAATATGGCTTACCCCAGAATTCCAAGTCATGAAAGGATTCTTCCTTCATTGAATGACCCTTGAAGTATTTGGCTTCAAAGTACCCCTGAGGTAGCTTGCCCCAGAATGAGCTTTGAAGCGACTTAACTTGTGCTGATTGAACATTGGAGGGGTTTTCCTTTAGTCAAAAGAACCTCTGGGTGGCCTGCCCCTGGTTGGTAGGGTCTTGAGATGATTCACCATGTTCAACCTGTTCTTGAATGATTTGCCCCATAATCAACTAATGCTTCGGGGACTTGCTTTAAACTGACTGATTCCATAATCATTGGATGTCAATGCCCCTGTTCCATAGGGTTATGAGGTGTTGTCAATTCCTGCCAACATTGTTGAATGACCCAACCCCCTTTGACTGCTCCTTGTTGGAATTTCCTTGATGTCAAACACTGACCTGCAGTCAAAATTGTTCATTCATAAATGGTAATTTTAATGTGATGCTCATGCAAGTTTTGAAAAAAAAATCAATCATTATTGGAATGATGTGACAATGTTGTATGAAAGATATAGCAAGAATATGACACCAAAATAAGTGATTAGCAAATTTATAGGAGTCAGTTTACGAAACCTTGCTATAGTATGCTTTCAGAATAAACCCCGCCTCAATTAGGTCTTTCAAGGGTTGTAACGTGGTCTAGTTCACGGTTATTTGAAACAAAGGGTATAAGGCCCAAGATCTGTTTTGTACCCACCCTTTCTTCGTGATGATCTTCAGTCCTAAGTTCAGTTAAATTGATACACACATTCATCTCGGTAGTGAAGATGAGGATTCGAGGTCTTCTTGAAATGGCAGTCACCTTATTTTACTTTTGTTAAGGATGTCAGTGACCCTTTTGGTTCTTGATGTGGTGCTCATTGAATCTTATTTTGCTTCACTTGAGGATTTGAAGACCTCTTTTGGTATCGTTTTTTATCTCTATTTTTTGCATGGATTGATTTTGCTTTTCGAGTCCATCGGGATTGCCTTGATTTTTGCCTAAGTCTCCTTTTGAGGTGACTTAGCAGGCTTTTTTTTTTTTTTACTTTGTCGAAGGATTGTGACTGCCATATAATTGATCCTTAGATGGGATATTTCATCTTGTAATGTGAATGCGTCGTCAGATTAACTGAACAACTACCCATGCCCCAGGTTAAGCATAAGGGTTTTTAAATCCGAAGGAAACTCCTACTTCTAGGCTCAAAGTGGTTAACTAGGGACTAACTCCTTATCTCTCCAGGGGATTTGAAACAATGCCTGTACATCCTTGGCAGGATTCCATCCGATAGCATACCATCAGCAATTATGGGTACCTTGTTTTCATCATCCTCCCTTCAATATTTGCTAAACACAACTTGGTAAAGAAAAAGGGACGAGATGTATATAAATGGATATATTTCTTGCTTTTTTATATAAGTGAGAAAAATGAGCGAATGCGACATGATTAATTCAGAAAATGTGTGATAACATCATTATTATTACCATTCAAAACAACAATATTCAAAAACAAGTAGCACTTAACTTAAAGAAATTACAAATGCAGATGATAAATGTCCAATGGTTGCCAGTATCTGAGGAAGTCTTCCTGTCTGAACCCCTGGCTTTAGGGAATGCCTCTTGAAGTCTTGGAACTTATTTCGGCGAGAAACTGACATGCACAACCAAGTTTCCTTCTAGAAATGATATGTGCTTTTTGTCAATCAACTGTTGCACCTTGGCTTGAAAAGCTTTGCAATCTTCAGTTGAATGCCCCATTGATCCAGCATGATATCCACAATGTGCATTGGGCTCGTACCCAAGCTGGTATGGTTTTGGCAATGGCTTGATAGCTTTGGGCTCTACCAATGAGCTTCGGACCAGATGCGGCAAAAGTTGACTGTACGGCATATGAACTAGGTGAAGAGGAGGAGTCATTCTTTCCAAGTTGTTTCGAGGCCTATGTTGATTCTGATGATGATTCTAATATCCTCGACCAGGGGCTCGTTTATTTGCACGAGGAGAAATCATTTTACCCATGATTTCTTGAGGCGCCTCGGACTCGTTTAGCTTTGAGGTAAATCTTGATGCGTTCTCCCACTATTATAAGGTCAGAAAAGCTTGAGAATGAACTGCCAGCCATCCTTTCAAGATAGGTGTCATGCAGACTATTCAAGAACATGTTAATCACTTCTTTATCCAGGAGTGGTGGTTGCACCCTGGCTTCCAACTCTCTCCATCGTTGTGCATAATCCTTAATGGATTCACCTCTCTTCTGAGATAGGCTTTGCAGCTGCGTGCGACTGGGAGCCATGTCCAAATTGTACTCATATTGCTTCAGGAAAGTGTTGGATAAGTCTTTCCATGATTGGATACAGCTTATTTCTAAATCCATGTACCAATTCAAAGATGCACCACTTAAACTGTCTTGGAAACAGTAAATCATCAACTTGTCGTCGCGGACATGAGAAGTCATTTTTCGGAAGAACATCACCAAATGACTCTTCGGGCAACTGAGACCAGCATACTTCTCGAAGTTGGGTACTTCAAATTTTGGAGGAATTACCAAGTCTGGCACTAGGCACATATCAACAGCATCGAGCCCAGAAGTATCGCGCACTTTCATAGCTTGAACTTTCTCTTCTATGGCACAAAACCTTTTCTCCATGGAATCAGATATCATTTGAGACTGAGCAGGGATGTTCACTTGTGGAGTATGATCACCAGGTAGATGATCAAACAATGGATTAGTCGACACAACAAAACCTGATGGGGGGTCAGAATCCTTCATCCCAATATGTTGAAAACTATCCTCCATCACAACTTTCAAATTGTCTATGCTCCTCTTGTCTCCACTTGAACTTGCTTTAAATGCTCTGTGACTACCACAGGTTCAGTATGAGCGTCGGGAAATCAACTGGCAGGAAATGGACAGAGGATCGGATGAGTTTGTTGGAAAATGATATGCTAATGTCATGAGTATGCAATGCAGGGTTCCAGGATCAAAACGACATCTGATTCTGAGGAAGGAGTTAGACATATGATATCTCTGATCATAGGACCCCCATAGGTAGGCTCTAAATGGGTAGGTGACTAGAGTTATGGATGTCGTTCAAAGACATTATAGCAATGACGAAGGAACATCAGACGATAATATCCTTGAAAGAATCTCGTCTAGGAGAGGCCTTCGTTTCTTCCCCACGAGAAAGACTCCTCGGAGGCACCCACTACACAACCATTGACACACGTGTTCTAAGCAGGGTTCTCAGAATCCTAGATCGAGGTCGAAAATATTACTGTCAGGAAGTAATACATTCGAGGGATTTCATCTGATTGTGGCGTTCGCATTAACTCACATAGAATTAACACTACTAACCACCATGGAAAAACGGGTTAATGGTCCTTGGGATCGACGATTCAGGCTCGAAAACATTATCATCATGATGAAGTAACGTCAAAACGATAACATTTCCAAGGGAATCTACTCCAAGCGGGGTCTTTGCTTTGGCTCACGTGGAAGAGACCACGCAAGCCTCCACTACACAACCACAATCCTAATCCTAGGGTATTCTCGGACTCGGGTGTAGAGCCATCTCGCAGAGCACTAATGATTAGAGAACCCCAACAGTGTCATACAAGATAATAATAGGATATAATAATAATAAATGGGCAAGTAGATAATAGATAGTCAAACAAGCAAGCAAACAAACAAGAGAAGATAAACACACAAGCGGATCTAACACTCACGAATCGAGTCAAGTTAGGCTTGACTCTCTCTAGCATAGGGCAATGTGAATTCCCCAGCAGAGTCGCCATCTGTCGTACCTCGAAAAATACGATCCTCGCAATGGACTTGGTAAAAACTGTTTGAAACAGAGTCGCCACCGAACTTTATTCATCCCAAAAGAGGGAAAGGAAAATATCGAGAAAACCTTTGAAAGGGAGATAAGAACATGGTCGTCGCAACCAAATTCGGGTTCGGGAGTCGGTTACGCAAGAGGGAAGGTATTAGCACCCTCTATGTCCGTTGTACTCAACGGGAACCTCTTGATTCAATTCGTGAGAAGGTTAGCTAGGTTTGTTTATTTATCTTCTAAGGGAATATTGTTTTCTAAGGGGAAAATGGGTGATTTTTTAATAGTGTGCTCGGCAAGGATTAGAACCCTTGGGCCTACGTATTCCCTCGTGCAATGGGAAAGTCAGAGCATTCGTAGTTCGTGGGACTATGGTTGGTTTGTATTTTTTAAACGAACGAGTGTTTAATTCGCATTCTAACTGCTAAATGTTGGCTTGTCGGCTCGTCATGGGAGGCTGAAGCACTAGTTCATATACGCGGAAGAATGGATTAAACAATGTTCTTTTGTGAAAGTTGTTTGAGTATGAATTAAGTATATTAGAGATTTGATTGAGAAAAAGGTTTGATTTGGACGTGTTTTAGGCGAACGAGAGTTTAGGTTGTGTTGGATATTTTAGAGGTGACAATTGCCCACACACGAGTAAGAGAACTCGCACCTAAACAATTGAGGAGAAGGGCCAAAGACTCGACCACCCTCACTTCACCTTTAGTAAAATGTGTTTAGATAAAGATTAAGTGTTTTAATGATTACGTGGAAAAATGTTTTGAATGTTGTCGAGTTACAAGTGTTTTAGTGGTGTCAATTGTCCACACACGAGTAAGAGAACTCGCACCTAAACAATTGACAGGTTAAAGCTTAAGTTTTTTAGAGGCGTCAATTGTTCGCACACGAGTAAGAGAACTCGCACCTAAACAATCGACAAGTTAAAGTTTAAGTTTTTTAGAGGTGACAATTGTTCACACACGAGTAAGAGAACTCGCACCCAAACAATTGAGGAGACGGATCAAAGACTCAACCCACCTCACTTCACCTTTTATAAAAGTAATGTTTGAATATAAATTACGAGTTTTAAGCGGCAAGTGATTATAAAAACGTTTGAATAGTGTATGAACAATATGAATAATATGAACAATAATGTAATCAAGATAATATGAACAAGATATAATATTTACATAAAAGTAAATCAAGATAATATTGATGAAAAATGTAAAGTTAGTGATTAATCGGATGAATCGGGTCCAATGTAGCGCTAAGCCATCGTAGCACGATCTATGACGAAGATCACACTATAGGAGGATGTGCAATTTGATCTTTGTGCTAAAACACGATGGAGAAATGATATTGAGGATCATTCTCCAATGAAATCGTGTCACACGAAAAGAAAGGATGAAGATCTCGTCTTAATCATAAACTTTCGTCGATTAATCGAAGGTAACCTATCACGATCCCAAAGTATAGAAAGAGATCCCGATGATCACTCACTACAGATTTGAAATAATGAAGGTTAATCGCTTCAACAATCAACATTTGCGAATAGAAAGACTTCATCGATCGAAGATAAGAAAATAGAAGAAGATAATAGAAAATGAAATGGAAATAGAAAATAAATCGAAGTGGTCTCGTCTTAATCAAGATTTAATTGAGAAATCGATAATCAACGATATTTGACTTTCATTGACCGATAAAGAAAATGGAATCGACATGAAAATGAAGTAGGTCTCGTCTTAATCTAGATTTAATCGAGAAATCGATAATCTTATATTTTTGACTTTCATCGACCAACCAAAAAAAGAAAAAAATGGCCTCATATAATCAAACTTTATTGATTTGAAATCAAATGACAATGCTGGCAGACATAATGTATTAGTAACATATTCACAAAGAAAAAAATAGATCAATCACTAATGAAATGGCGTGGACCCCCTCTTTATAAAAGACTATCTACTCTCTCTTAGAACAAGTCGCCATGACATTTCGTAAGATTGAAAGTAGCAGGTCCATTATATGCATCATTCTCATTATAGAATCTAAGGCTTATTATTTTTGCTTACATTAAACAAATAAATAGAATATAAAAAGAAGATAACAGACTAAGTAAGAAAACTCATGGGCCCATAGCAACACAACTTCATTCTATTATCAATACTGTTCATCGCCTTTTAAAAACGGAAAGCAAGATGGCCAAGGAATGCATCAAAATGGTTTCGATGGCAACACACCCTTCTCATTCAAACCAACAATATCGTTCATCGTGAAAACATCCGAATTACAGCATAAGAACGTCGAATCCGTAGATTTCAAAGCCGATTTTAAATGCAGTAAAATTAGAACAGCTATAACACAACCATTGTATTCACATTGCCATAGGGCCGCAACGGAGACGAAGCGCAAAACAACATAAGATACACAGTTGAAAACGAACATTTTTCGATAACCACAATACGGCATGCACAGTAGTGAAATCACAAGTAGAAAAACAAAGACTCCAAATTAGATAGTATATTGAATTCAAACATGAAATCTGCATATCAAAATAACAATCAGTGAAATCTGGAGCAGCAAAATAACAGTAAAATAAATCAAAAATATTTTCAAGTTCACAATGCCGTAATTGAAACAATATCACAATCGAAACCGTTTTGCGCTGAGGCCGCTGACAATATTCGACTTCAACAGCTTGAACACATAGCAAGAGCAGCTATAATTCAAACCAAATCGAAACAAAACCGACTCAACAGAAATTACACAATAAAGATTCAATATAACAACAGTATCGTGCACTTCACTTTAAACAGAAACCAACTGCAGGCTTGGAAATTACAGTAACAGATTTGAAGCAGTAATAAAACATCCAAGAACATAATTGAATTGAGATTAACTCCTAGTAACAACAGCGACAGATCTAACAGCAACAGCCTAAAGTTTGCGAAATCCAAGTTGAAGAAAAATGAAGATTGAAACTACAGCAAACAAATCCTTAGAATCAAAACGAAAAAAAAAATCGCAAATGGAAACAACATACTCAAGGAAAATCCAAGCTAAAAAACATGTTAATCATTGAAACGAAAAAAATCAAACAAGTGCATCACAGACTGAACCGAACGAGAAGGATAAACTAAACCACAACACCATTGAACCTCCATGAATTTGAATCACAAACAGAAGAAATGTTAACAATTCTATGACATTCAAACATAATCCTCCAGGAACACTAACACTGCCATGAAATCCAAGTTCAAAACAGCAACATTCCAACGTCATTTTTTTGCAGCATTATAATATCAATCAAAATCGAAACAACACAATGACACCAATCGGTAAATCGGTCATAGAAAAGTCAGCAACAACATTAATTCGCCATTCAGAATCAAAACCGATAAACTAACAAAAGCATAACACATCACACTTGATATTCAAACGTGTACAATCAATTTCATGATATGATTCTAAATTCAACATAGTGCAATTCAAACCAGTAGGAACAATAACATCACAACGAAAATGTACTGAAAATAAACTCAGTGAAATCAATAGCTTGCATAACAAAAAAGAGTTTGATTCGAGAATTACTGACACACGAGTTGCTACAGCAGTCAGTAGTTTGCATGTGAATTCGTTCACGAACAGATCGAAATGTTGTTGCTGTTGCTGCACTGGAAACTTCTTGTCAAGAATTGAATTGGATGCAAGTTCAATGCGCGAGTTTGTGTCGAAGCTGCTGGAACCAAACGTCAACCGCAAATGTTGTTGTTACGATTTGGTGTCGGAGCAGAGCGGAAGCAGAGCTAACGTTGTTATTGGTTCGAGTCGTGACCGTTGTTGTTGTAGCAGTGAGTTCCTGGCGGTAGCTGTAACACCCTTCTACCCCACATACAATTTTACGAAAAACACTTAATATTATCAGAGTAAAAATCAGCAAGAAAGGTGCCACATATATTCGAACAACGTTCAAAATCATTGTCCTGTCCCGTAACACGGGTTATTCATTCATCATTAACATAAATTAACAACTACGCAGCGGAATCAAAATTTTAGTTCAGGTCAACAAAATACTTCATAGATAAAAGTCTCCAATTCAAATTGGCATCAACAATATAAAAAGAAATTCTAACATAGAACCAAAAAGAAAATACGAGGTTCACAACTAATCCTAAACCGATGTTACATGACACAGAGCAGGACACCACTTAAAACGCGACTAAAATGACAAAAGAAAACGATCCAAGACTCACTCCTCCAGCACCGCAAGTCTACTCTTGGTTATCTGCAAGTTACCCACATAAGAGGCAACATTTTCAAGCAGACAGGGTGAGAAATCACAATTCATTATAATAATATAAGGACGTGGAAAATAAACAAAAAAGCAACAACAACATCATCGTATCATCAACAACAACATCCTAGCATCATCAGCAAAACCTCATAGCATCATCAGCAAAACATCATAGCATCATCAACAACAACAACAGAGTGTCATCAACAACAACAACATAGTATCATCAATAACAACAACATAGTATCATCAACAACAACAACATAGTATCATCAACAACAACAACATAGTATCATCAACAACAATAACATGGTATCATCAACAACAACAACATAGTATCATCAACATAATCTCCACAACACAATCACCATGACATCATTAATATGCAATGTCAACTATAATGAAATGCAAAGGATGCAAGTGGTACCAATTAATCGTGGATGGACACTGGCCATCAACCCTCCAAATGGAGCAAAACGTAATCAACGTATCACTCCAATCCGCACAATGGGATTGAAGCTACCAATGGACCGAAGCCCCAACATAAAAATGCTATGAAATGCAATGATGCTAATTCTCCTCAACTCATCAAAATCAACGTGTGCATCATCCATTTCATTTTATATTCAACAAATGATTATCATACAATCATGTTTGATCATCTTATATCAACAACAACTCAACAACAACATCATACAACCTCATAATTCACAATCGCAACACACATTCATGCGACTGATGTCCATGTTTAACGGTTTGACACATTGGAACATACAAGAAAACACACATGGCTTGTTGAATAGTTGGAAATCTATCATTGAAAACAATTTTAACATAAATTACATAAAGTCAGCTTTCCAACGATTCGAACGGCGACCCAAACGGACTTACGAATCAAAAGTTATGAATTTTCGAAGTCTTAAAAATAAGCTGCCCGAGGGGACCGCGCTGAGCGGGCTAGAGCGGGCTCTGTGAATTGGTCAAAAATTTCTGCGATGACAGCACTTCTCCCACCTCGATTTCATACCCTTAAACTGCATTTTTCACCCCTATTAACCCAAATTAAGTCACTATAACCTATATCTAACACACATACATCATTCACAACAACCACAACACAACAAATCATCAAAATCATCCCCTTTAACCTCTAAACCCTAGGTTTTTCCCCCAAAACCCCAATCACCCACCAACACCTAATCTATTCATAAACCAATTCTATAAAATTATAATAAACCGTGAAAACTCCTCATACCTTAGAGAAATTCAGTAGCTTTCCTCCTTCTCTAAGATTCTCCAGCAACCTTCAAGTCTTAGGGTTTTTCTCCTACTCCTCCTCTTCTCTTCTTCAGCGTTCTTCACAAAACACGATAAGTTAGAATAGATCGGTCTTCGCCTCTTTAGACAAAATATCCCAGTTTATGAACTTCCAACTCTACCCTTACTCCTTTTCCTTTATGACCACCTTGCCCTTTTTCTTAATATTTTTAATAATAATAATAGTATAAATAATACACATATTATTCATTCTATTAAATTATTTAAAAATATCTTTTGATCCAAAATTCTCCAAAGTCACCAAAACTTCTTAATTCCCTCTAAATTAATTAAATAAATAAATAAATGATTAATTTAGATTTTCGGGGCGTTACAACTCTCCCCTACTTTAAGAATTTTCGTCCTCGAAAATTTACTCGATACAAACCACTCCAGATACGTTATCACCTCCAACTAATCAACTCTCATGCCACGTATGGAAATACCACAATACGCCTTATCAATGACAACGACAACAAGATGAAACGTTCACGCGATGCACTCGACGACCAACTCAAAACACCGAGAATAATCAAGTTAAGAACACACAGGTTCACTATGAACCAGAATACAACACGATCGTTACCATCGCCATAGGCAACCCTCCCCTAACTCCCTATCATAGGAATTAGCAACTCGCACTCGAGCCATCATTATAGGTAACGAGGCAACAACAAAGATAAGAACACAAAAGCCCATAGCACAACATCAACGTAACCAAACTACCGACATCGTTGTTACCCTCATGAGAACCATCTGCGCTACCCACGCTTTCGCTGCGCACTCTGAGTACTCGCAACTATCTAATCTACCAAGTTTACATCAACTTCCGACCATCAAAGCAGACATAAGAAAAGACTTTCGGCTTAACTCATCAGAAATTCCAACCAAACAGGCATTCTATACTCTTGTGATTACATAATACATCGAACTCCGATTACATAAAAATAACACCTCCGAATATTCAACACAACTACAACCGCAGCCAGTTCCAATCTTGAATAGAATAGATACTTTCAAGAATTCCCAATTATCGTCAACATAAGCCACAACTTCACCACCTTGTATTAACACATCATCAAACTTCATCTCAATGCATAACAACATTACCACAACATAAGGATACGTGTCCAATTAATCTCAACAAGAAAAATCATCTTCCAAACAGAGCTTTGATACCACTAATGTAACACCCAATAGCCATAAATTTAGCCTCAATAACCTACACTTAACATGGCATATTAACCAAACCAATCAAACAAACTAATTCATCAAGTCCTACTCATACTAGCACAATTCTCCAAAATCCTTCATCCGAATTAACACAAACACTCAACTTCATCTTTACAAATCATAATTCACACCTTGCTAACTCAGTATATAGTTTCACTTCTTTCAATACTTGCAACTCAACTCTCAAATACTCTACGCGCTCTTCTTCTGATTTTATAAAACATCAGAATATCCACAACGAACACCAGTTCTAACTTATCCAAACAAGTATGGAAAATACCATTCATATTTCCATATATACACTTTAAGGCATACCAGCCACTACCCTTCTCGACCCGACATCCTTGGTCAAATCATAGTCTTACATTACCATTTACTTCCTACTTGGTTTATCTCTACAATTCTTCAAGTCTCATGTCAGTCGAATTCTCGATCCACCGCAAATCGAAACCCAAGTTATCCAGAACACAACTGCGAGTTTCCAAACTACTCACTGATTAACTCGCAACCTCATACTAACATCCTCAAGTCCACCTCATTTCCCTATATAGGAATCCGCATCGATAACTCAAACAATTCATAAGCACTTAGCTCAACCCCAAACAATTCATTGTGCATACTATTCTAGTTGGCAAGACAAGTCTACTCCATCCAACATGATTCCGTCGACTATCAACAAGAGATTAAGGGTGATCAGTTCCTCAATTTGTCAATAGACAGCCGGCAACCATAATGGTGGCATAAATCATCATTATCCAACTAAAATAGTGTCTTCCTCCTCGTGCTCAACGTTATCTAAGCATACCGCTCTACCATTTCTCTAAGGCTCACAAACGTTTTTCTTAATTTCCTTATTTCCAAGAACGCACAAAATCCAACACATATATTCTTATACACACTTGTTGCACAACCTACTTATCGAATATCCTTCTGATACATCAAGTACAATCCAAATCGGCCCACTTCAATCGAAACATTTATCTAAGTCCAAAACTTTTGACAACCCTAACCAATCCTTCGTCTTTCTTTTTAATCTCACAACTTCGATGATTCATATAGTTTCACACTTGATCATCATCCCAATCACAACCTCAACAATACCATCTCATCATCTGGTTGGTGATATAACTTCCAAAAATTTCCGACTCATGTCGACACATCTCGCCAACATTACCCAATCCACTTTACTATTTAACATTCCTCAAAGATTTCTATACTTTAATCATTCTCAACTATCATACTCCGCACTTTCATGTGCTTCTCCGATACTCTTCTTCTTATTACTAAAAATTTTATACTTGACTTCATCTTACTATTTCCAGCAAGAATTTTCCAACTTGAAACACGATTATCTTCTTCAATACAGACCTCTCAGACACAAAATTATATTCCAAAATGAAGGGAATTTTGTGTAGATTCCAGAATTTCAAGAATCGCTCAAATATGAATTACGAGTAAAAAGTTATCGTCCTTGCAATGAGACTGGTCAAGAAATCCCGTATACAAACTTACACCAACAAAATCAGCATCAGACCCAAATATTCAAACGCGTTTTTCTCCCCCTTCAAAAACTTGCTAAAGACAAAACTTATATGTAAACTGTGGGGAATTTCATAAGCTTTCCAAAAAGTCCAGAATCGCTTCAATCAGAGTAACGAGTAGAAAGTTATGCCTCTTTTACTGAAGGTTGTTCCATAAATGTGAAAATAAAAACCGAAATTGGTGAACATGAGTTCTACCTCTTTCTTTTGCTCCCAAAATCTTCCAACAATATTTGTTTTTCACCCAACTCTGAAAATCGTCCGAATTTAATCCAATTATACTCAAGACATACTAGTCTACCAAATTGATCTATCAACTTATCCTTTCCTTTGGAATAGATCCTTATTCTCACTCATCTCTTTAATTCACCATCCGTAGTCTATGCACATCCCAAACTCAACCGACCGATAAGAATCCTGAGTCCATACTCTCGCCGGTTCGCAGCAACACAGTTCCAATAACCTTTGCTCTTTTGCAATCAATGTCACCTCGAACCAACTCCACATACCATCAACATTTCCGGGAGCAAGCTTCTCCCTCACTTATTTCAAACCAACTCCTGCATACCATCGATTAGGAAAACAAACAAGTACCAACAGTGTTCCACACACTTGTTGCGTACTAAGGGATAAACAACATTAGACAACTTGGCCGGACAGACCGACCTGCTCTGATACCACTATTGTAATACCTTTCTACGCCACATACAATTTTACAAAAAACACTTAATATTATCAGAGTAAAAATCAGCAAGAAAGGTGCCACATATATTCGAACAACGTTCAAAATCATTATCCTGTCCCGTAACACGGGTTATTCATTCATCATTAACATAAATTAACAACTACACAACGGAATCAAACTTTTAGTTCAGGTCAACAAAATACTTCATAGATAAAAGTCTCCAATTCAAATTGGCATCAACAATATAAAAAGAAATTCTAACATAGAACCAAAAAGAAAATACGAGGTTCACAACTAATCCCAACCCGATGTTACATGACACAGAGCAGGACATCATTTAAAACGGGACTAAAATGACAAAAGAAAACGCACCAAGACTCACTCCTCCAGCACCGCAAGTCTACTCTTGGTTATCTGCAAGTTACCCACATAAGAGGCAACATTTTCAAGCAGGTAGGGTGAGAAATCACAATTCATTATAATAATATAAGGACGTGGAAAATAAACATAAAAGCAACAACAACATCATAGTATCATCAACAATAACATCCTAGCATCATCAACAAAACCTCATAGCATCATCAGCAAAACATCATAGCATCATCAACAACAACAACATAGTATCATCAACAACAACAACATAGTATCATCAACAACAACAACATGGTATCATCTACAACAACAACATAGTATCATCAACAACAACAACATAATATCATCATCAACAACAACATGGTATCATCAACAACAACAACAACATAGTATCATCAACATAATCTCCACAACACAATCACCATGACATCATTAATATGCAATGTCAACTATAATGAAATGCAAAGGATGCATGTGGTACCAATTCAACATGGATGGACACTGGCCATCAACCCTCCAAACGGAGCACAACGTAATCAACGTATCACTCCAATCCGCACAATGGGATTGAAGCTACCAATGGACCGAAGCCCCAACATAAAAATGCTATGAAATGCAATGATGCTAATTCTCCTCAACTCATCAAAATCAACGTGTGCATCATCCATTTCATTTCATATTCAATAAATGTTTATCATACAATCATGTTTGATCATCTTATATCAACAACAACTCAACAACAACATCATACAACCTCATAATTCACAATCGTAACACACATTCATGCGACCGATGTCCACGTTTCACGGTTCGACAGATTGGAACATACAAGAAAACACACATGGCTCGTCGAATAGTTGGAAATCTATCATTGAAAACAATTTTAACATAAAGTACATAAAGTCAGCTTTCCAACGATTCGAACGGCAATCCAAACGGACTTACGAATCAAAAGTTACGAATTTTCAAAGTTTTCAAAATAAGCTGCCCGAGGGGACCGCGCTGAGCGGGCTAGAGCGGGATGAGCGGGCTCTGCGAATTGGTCAAAAATTTCTGCGATGACAGCACTTCTCCCACCTCGATTTCATACCCTTAAACTGCATTTTTCACCCCTATTAACCCAAATTAAGTCACTATAACCTATATCTAACACACATACATCATTCACAACAACCACAACACAACAAATCATCAAAATCATCCCCTTTAACCTCTAAACCCTAGGTTTTTCCCCCAAAACCCCAATCACCCACCAACACCTAATCTATTCATAAACCAATTCCTATAAAATTATAATAAACCGTGAAAACTCCGCATACCTTAGTGAAATTCAGTAGCTTTCCTCCTTCTCTAAGAATCTCCTGCAACCTTCAAGTCTTAGGGTTTTTCTCCTTCTCCTCCTCTTCTCTTCTTCAGCGTTCTTTACAAAACACGATAAGTTAGAATAGATCGGTCTTCTCCTCTTTAGACAAAATATCCCAGTTTATGAACTTCCAACTCTACCCTTACTCCTTTTCCTTTATGACCACCTTGCCATTTTTCTTAATATTTTTAATAATAATAATAATAGTATAAATAATACACATATTATTCATTCTATTAAATTATTTAAAAATACTCTTTTGATCCAAAATTCTCCAAACTCACCAAAACTTCTTAATTCCCTCTAAATTAAATAAATAAATAAATAAATGATTAATTTAGATTTTCGGGGCGTTACAGTAGCGAGTTTCTTATTGATTTATGGTGGTGGATTTAAAGCGAGTTGAGGGAGAAGAAGGTTTAACGTGTGTGAGCAATAGTTGTTGTGGTTGTTTTAAGGTGGTGACAATGAAAAGACACGGCAACGATATGAGGTTTGTGGTGGTGGGAGGTTGGCGTGAGAATGGGCAGAGGAGGAAGAGGATTTTTTTCTTTGTATTATTTTTTGAAGTTTTAAGAGGAGAAAGAAATGTGGACCATTGGCGCCGACCCCCCTTTCATGAAAATCTGCTCCCCTTTATATATAGCTAGGTCAAACTTTATTTCTTCATTTTGGGTCAACTCCTTCTCTTTGGGCTTAGAAAAAAAGATGTGGGCTTAGGAAATGGTCATGGTGAGGATTATTGGTTCGAAAAGATGGACATTTAAATGGATTAAAAATGGATTTAAAATGAAATATGGTTATTTATGATAAAAATGGATAATAGAAAAGATAAAAATGGATATGGATGAAAGATGAAAGATGGTTTATGGGATGTTTGGATAATTGAAAATTGTTATGAAAAATAATAAAATGGTTCGGTAGATTTTAAATAAAATGGATTAAGAAAATTGTTTATGGATAATGGATGGATTTGAATTGAAAGAAGCGGATTCGGGAATGAATTAGGAAAATGGGTATGAAAATATGAATGGATGAATTGGATAAAATTGGAAATGGCATTTGGATATTAAATGATGAGTTTGCAAAGTGGATTAGAAGGAAGTGAATTTTGAAGTGGACATGGATTAAAAGTTTGGATTGAAAATGGTTTGGAAGAAAAAGGAGGTACAGAGGTCATTTATACACTGGTAGGACAAATTTGGGGTATGACACCTGGGCAGGGTGAAAGGTTAAAGACGGCCATTACTTTGACTTATGAACAATCTTCGGAACATCGACTGCAACCCATTGGCGGCGAACTCCTCGGTGAATCACAAAGTCTGGTACATTCTTTCTTGGCTGGTCCTCAGAAATGACGCTGATTTCTGGCGGAGCTGGATCATTGGAATTTGTCTCCCAGGTAGAGTTGTCGTAGGAGGATTCCTCAGTTGTATTTTGCATAGTATTTATGCTCTCAAGTGGATCTTCCCATCCAGTTGGTTGAATGTCTTCGAGCCTGATGCGAGAGCTTTCAAGAGCGGTGTATTTGACCATGAAGTCGTATTTACCACTCGGCTGTCCCAAGGTGTCTCGCACCTCTTTGGGACTGGAGGAGTCATCTCTCTCGATGACGTTGACCTCGGGAAAAGCATAGTTGATGAATTCTAGTCCTGCAAACTTTGCAAATTCATCGTAGTGCTGGATACTTTCTGAATGACCTGAGTGTTGATCCCATGATTTGGTGGGGATGCAAGTATTTGTTTCAATGATGCTCAGCTGATTTCCATTGTTGGGATGATTTTCTTGCCCCAAGTCTCCTGTCTACGGCTGCCAGATAGGCAGACCATCCATCGGGCCATAATAGTCGTGGTCAAAGTTGTCTTTCATCAGAGTGTCTTCCTCTAATGAATTTGGCGGAGCACGGTATCCTTTCGGATCACAATCTCCGTATATCATTTCGACGTCTGACCTCGGTATAAATCTCGGACTTTGTGTCAGAAAGCAAAATGGCGTAGGCACCTCTTCTTGAGACATATAACCATCCTTTTTAAGATAGGACTCCCATTCTTCATCTGTATCGAAGGTATCTCCCTCATTGATAGTGTGGACTTCTTGGGACACCGGGTGAAGGAAACCTCCAATATGGAAGAAGTTTTGAATGGGATGAAGACTTTCATCATTAGCAGCAGTCTAGGTACAGGTTGTAGAAAAACTAAGACCCTTCTTTGTTTTATTATCAGCAGGAAAGACGAGTCGTCCCCACCCTTTCTTATTGTTACTTTCAATTGCTTCGAGAGCATCTTTGTTCGAGGAAATCAAGGTTCCTCTTTTTGCCTAATTATCATTGCTTACCGAAAACGCTTGGAACTGGGTTCCGATTATCTCCTCCAGTTCCACACAGGTGGATGATGATAAGTTATTCACGATCAAGGCCTGTTCTCCGCAGACCGTGATGAGTTGGTCGTTTTTGACAAACTTCAGCTTCTGGTGAAGTGTCGAAGTGACTACCCCAGCCTGGTGTATCCAAGGTCTTCGTAATAAGCAACTATATGTTGCCCGGATGTCCATGACCTGGAAAGTGACTAGGAAAGTGTGAGGACTGATAGTTATGGGAAGACCGACTTCGCCGATAACTATTTTTCTGGACCCATCAAATGCTTTGACGACGACCTCACAGCCTCTCATCGGAGGTCCTTTGAATGATAGTTTCATCAGAGTGGACTTCGGCATGACATTGAGAGCCGATCTGGTGTCTAACAGTACGCTGGCTAAAGCATCGTCTTGGCAGTTGACTGTGATATTGAGCGCCATGTTGTGACTTTTGCCTTCTTCTGGAAATTCCTCATCACTAAACCCCAAGTTGTTGCAGGAAGTGATGTTAGAGACGATGTTGTCGAATTGCCTTATCGACACATCCTGTTCCACAAAGGCCCGCTCTAAGACTTTCTGTAGAGCCTCTCTGTGGGCTTCGGAACTGAGTAAAAGTGATAGCACTGAGATCTTTGAAGGAGTTTGTAACAGTTGATCAACAATGTTGTATTCACTCCTTTGGATGAGCTTCAGCATCTCATCATCATTCTTGGAAAGGTCGGGATCACTGGATTGACCGACTGGTTGATCAGGAACTTCTGTTTGAGGTTCCTTTTCTCTGCTGGGTTCTCTAACTCCTCTGTTGAAGATCCGACCGCTCCGTGTTACTCGACTGATGTCTGCAATATTCACGACGGAGGGTAATGGAATTTCCTTCCCATTCTCAACTGTTGTTGCACCGTATTTGTAAGGGATTGCCTTAGTTGATTCATACGGCACTGGTCCCGGTAGATAGATAACTACAGGAGCCTTCTGATTTTTCTGACTGTCGTAAGTAACTTCGATTAATTCCTGGTTAGGAACTTTCGATTCGTCAAGTAGAGGGATGATGGTATAAACATCTTTGGTCCTCTCATGATCAGATATCACAACAACATCCTTAATCTGATCAGCAAAATAGTCGGGCGTCCAGCTGATAGACCCCGAAACCGAATAGTATTGGATTTCTTTGCGGTCCAACTGACTCTGAAGGGCTGCTCGCACGAGGTAACATCCTTGATTATTTTTCGAGCAAACTCTACAGCGCTCGTAATTATGTGGTGGCACCTGGCCACGTCCGCTTTGAATGCAGTGTAACCTTACTAGATCTGTTTCCATAGATTGGACATCCTAACTTTGATGCCGAGTAGGGTTTCCGTCAACCACACTGATTTGTTGCGTGTCTTCATCCATATAGATTGGAAGCCACCAGTGGTTTAACAAGAGTTACAAAGTTCTTTGAACGAGAGCACACCCTTGGTTACTCTCACAACATACTTTACAGCTCAGATAATCATGTGAATTAAGAAAACCGAGTTGGACTTGCTTGGCGTGTAACTCCACCAAGCTGGTATTCATCAAACAAATATCGAAGATTTGAACCATGTTAATCTGATAAGGATTTCTATCATGGTAGTCCTGGATCCATCCAAGATCCATCTGACGCTGGAGGGCCTCTTGTATAAAAGAGCATCCCTGTTTGTTTACCGAGCAAGTCAGACAGGAATCGTAATCGTGTCGCGGCAGATTATGATACTGGCTTTGCCTTGAGTGCATTGCCAGTAAGTTGACATTCATTCCATGGATGTCATGGTTCTAAATGATGTTAGAACTCATATAAGTCATGTTAACCCCACGAACTCGGTGCTCTTGGATCCATCCGAGATCCAATTGTTCCTGTAGAGCTGCTCGCACCACAGAACATTGATGACACTAAATTTCACCGTATTTTTTACTTCGATTTCGCATGCATTCTTAGTCTTTTAATGTCATTTTATTATGTTATTATTATGTTTTTCTTTGTTTTCAGATTTTTAGTCTAATTGGAGCCCCGAGCGAGAAAAGGAGCGAAAAAGGAGCCGAAATGAGCTAAAATAGAGAAAATCAGCATTTTGCACTTATGGCATCCACTCTGGCGGCCGCCACAGGGTCTTCCATGACGTGGCCATGTCTCAAACTCCTCCCAACTATTTTTCCCCACGATCTCCAACTGCCCAAGCAATTTTACACTCATGGCGGACGCCATGGTGTTGTGGCGGGCGCCACAAGAGCAAAACAAGTTCCCGCCCAAATTCAAATGCTAGGGGCATCCTTGTCTTTTCCACATGTTTCCTTGCCTATAAATAGGACTTTAGATTTTCGTTTTTCTTCATCCAAGTTTAGTTGTTCATAAGCATATATCAGTGTAATAGTGGTAATCGCTTCACATCGAGGTGTTACTACATTCGAGAGATCGAGTCTGTAAGAGCCTGTGAGATTGAGTCTTGGAGCACTCTGGAAGGAAGTTAATCCTGCCGCCATTTTACTTTCAGTTCGCATTTTATTCAACCACTCCGATTGGAGCAGGTTTTTATTACTTTACCTTTTGTCAACTTTATTTCTTGCACTGTCTTTTAATTTCATTTATTTTCTGCACTGCTTTACTTTCATTTACTTTCCGCACTCGCACTACTTTCATTTACTTTCCGCACTCGCACTTAAATACTTTTTTTTATGAAAAATCTAAAAATGAACTTTTACTTTACCATGTCTGGCTAATTTTATAAAGGTTAGAGTGTGAAGATCATAACTGAACCGATAATCTGTACAATTGTTAGTGGAAACACTTAAGGGCTATTTTAACTTTCAATATAAGTTTTCCTGTTCTTAAATTCCGTTGGGTAAGATCGAAAGCCGTCCAACGCCTATCTAAACTTAATTGTTTTTAAACTATTTCAAAAACAGCGAAAGCGCTTTGTTTAGTTTATTAGGAGTTTTTAATTTAAAAGGAAAAGAGATTTTAAAACCATTTTCGGACGCGTTAAGAAGTTTAAAGTCTGGTTCGTAAGAACCTCTTTTTTTTAGAAAATCCAGGTTAAAATACTTTTCAACTTGGTCAAGATACTATATTTCTTAAAAATAGGTTTACTACTCTAACGTAATGCGCGCCTTTTTATCCGTGACAATAAGAGGGTTTGATTAGGGGGTACAACTCGGTTCTGAGTACGCGAAAGCGACAGTTCCTGTCAAATTAGTTCTTTTCAAAGTAGAAGATATTGCCCGTAAGTAGTTCTATTAGCAAGTACTTGGATTATCAATTGGTTGTGTGAATTGCATTCGAACCTGTCTTTATCAATTAATTTTAATTACTTTATTTACTATCGTGCACTCTTCAAAACTACTATTTTCAATCACCTTAGATACACACCTTAACAATAGGTAGCGATAGATTGACACTTGGTCTCTGTGGATACGATAATCTTTTATATTACTCTGACGCGTTCGTACACTTGCGAAAAAATACGCATCAAGTTTTTGGCGCCGTTGCCGGGGACCAATTTCGTCAAATTTCGTACCCTGTTGTTATACCGTTTAGACTAAGGAAGTTACCCGCCGGTCAATGCGAAAAACTCGTAGTACCGGAAGTTTAGTAGACCCTCTAGCTGAACCAGAACGTTACGCTCGCGCACGTTTATATTTCCGTAAACTTAGGAAAGCTATGGCCGAAGATCAAAATCAAAGACCTCTTAAGGATTTCGCCCAACCATCCAACGAGGAACCTAGTTCTAGTATAGTAAATCCAGCCATACCAGCTAACAATTTTGAACTTAAACCATCCCTGCTGCAGTTAGTACAGCAGAGACAATTCGCAGGTCTTGCTACAGAGAACCCAAACCAACATTTGAAAAACTTTCTCCAACTAGCAGACACCTTTAAAACCAATGGAGCCCCTCCTGAGGCGATTCGCTTAAGATTATTTCCTTTTTCCCTCAGAGATAAGGCCCTATCTTGGTTAGATTCCCTTCCACCAAATTCCATAACAAGTTGGGAAGACCTTAGAAAAGTATTCCTTGCCAGATATTTTCCCCCGAGTAAGACCGCTGTTCTTCGAAACCAAATAACTAGATTTACCCAAAACCAAGGAGAATCATTGTTCGAAGCCTGGGAGAGATATAAGGAGCTGTTAAGAGCATGCCCACATCATGGTTTAGAAAATTGGTTAATCATTCAAACCTTCTATAATGGACTTCATTATAACACTAAGATGACCATCGACGCCGCCGCAGGTGGCGCACTGATGAACAAACCTTACCCTGAAGCTAGTGCCCTTATCGAAGATATGGCCCAAAACCATCAATCATGGGGAGTAGAACGAGCGACAGTGGAAAAGAAGGAAGCCCAAGGAGGAATACATGAGTTAAGCTCTATAGACATGATGCAAGCTAAAATGGACACATTAGCCCTAAGAGTTGAGCATATGTGTACAACCCCGAATACTGCAGCCGCAGTTTCGTCAGATTGTGAGATATGTGGGACGAAAGGACACCAATCCGCAGAATGCAGTCTGTTAAACGAGACCAGCTCTGAACAAGTGAACTACACCCAAGGGAACCCATTTTCAAATACCTATAACCCTGGATGGAGGAATCACCCAAACTTTTCCTATAAGAATAATAACCCTATCCAAAATACTGCCCTTCCGAGACAATCAAGTTATCAAGCCCCAAGATCAAATCAACCTATGCAACCTGTACCACCAAAACAGAGCCTTGAGAAAATCGTGGATAATTTTGTCGCTGCTCAAATCCAACAAAACAAGGAGTTCATGAACCAAAACGTTCATGTTAACGAACTAATTACCCAGTTAGGAACCAAGGTTGACCAAATAATCACTCACAATAAGATGCTTGAAACCCAAATCTCGCAGGTAGCTTTAAACCAAGCCCCTCAGACCACACCTGGAGGACAATTCCCTGGACAACCTCAACAAAACCCGAAAGGACAAGCAAATGCCATTACCCTACGAAGTGGGACCGCTTATGATGAACCTTGTAACCCAAGGTTGAGTGATCCCAAAACTTCTAAGGAAGATGACAACATCCCAGATAAAAAGAAGAAACCAGAGGAATCTGTAAACTAGGAAAGTCAAGAAAAAGGAGAAGAACCCAAAGACAAAACCTATATACCACCCCCGCCATACAAACCACCAATACCATATCCGCAAAGACTTAAACAAACCCAGATCAATAATCAGTATCAGAAATTCATTAAAGTTATAGAAAAACTTCACGTAGAAATCCCGTTCATAGAAGCCATTACCCAAATACCATCCTACGCAAAGTTTCTCAAAGACATCCTTACCAATAAACGTAGACTTGATGATCCGAAACCCTTGGAATGTAATTCTATTGCCGAAAATAAATTAGCAAAAAAGGATAAAGATCTTGGAAACTTTTCCATTCCTTGTATTTTGGGGAGTCATGTCATCGAAAAAGCTTTTCTAGACTTAGGAGCTAGTGTGAGCTTAATGCCCTTAGCGGTTTGCGAAAGGTTAAACTTATGAGAGTTGCAACCTACCAAGATGTCACTTCAATTAGCCGATAGATCTGTTAAATATCCGATAGGCATACTTGAAGACGTCCCTGTTAGGATAGGTCAGCTGTTTATCCCTACTGATTTTGTTGTCATGGACATTAAAGAAGATGATGACATACCAATTCTTCTAGGTAGACCATTCTTATCGACTGCTGGAGCCATAATAGATGTCAAAAAGGGGAAGCTAACCTTTGAGGTAGGGAACGATAAGATAGAATTTATACTTTCAAAATTTCTTATGGCACCTGTGATAGGAGACGCGTGTTATGTGATAGATATCATTGATGAATGTGTTAGGGAGTTAGAGCAAGAAGAAGTCATTGAAACAATTAAGCTGCCATCAACTCTTATTTTGGAAGATGACAATTATAAGAAACCCTACATCGATGATAACCTTTACGAATGTTTATCCCTTACCCCAGATCCTATGCCTTGCCCTATTAAACCAGCCTTGGAACTTAAGGAACTGCCTAAGAACCTGAGATATGAGTTTCTTGATGAAGAAATGAATCGTCCGGTTATAGTTAGTGCTTCCTTGAGACAAAAAGAAACAGATCAACTCTTGGACGTTTTACGAAGATATCCCTCAGCCTTAGGATATAATATCTCTGATCTGAAAGGTATAAGTCCATCCGTATGCATGCATCGGATTTCGCTCGAAGTAGATTCAAAACCTTCCAGAGAACACCAGAGAAGGATAAACCCTATACTGAGTGATGTTGTCAAGAAGGAAGTTCTGAAGTTGCTAGAAGCAGGTATAATATATCTGATCTCGGACAGTAAGTGGGTGAGCCCTGTGCATGTGGTACCCAAGAAGGGAGGCATCACAGTTGTGCAAAATGAGAAAGGTGAACAAATAGCAAAGCGGATAGAAGGAGGTTGGCGTATGTGCATAGACTATAGAAAGTTAAATAAAGCAACTAGGAAGGATCATTTCCCTTTACGGTTCATAGACCAGATGTTAGAACGTCTTGCCAGACATTCTTACTTCTGCTATCTAGACGGGTATTCGGGATTCTTCCAAATACCTATACATCCAGAAGATCAAGAAAAAACTACCTTTACATGCCCTTTTGGAACTTTTGCCTACAGACGAATGCCTTTTGGACTCTGCAATGCCCCTGCTACTTTCCAATGTTGCATGATGTCAATCTTTGCAGATTATCTAGATGGAATCATGGAAGTATTTATGGATGATTTCTCGGTTTGCGGTTTTGATTTCCAAAATTATCTTATCAACCTTGAGAAAATCCTGGAAAGATGTGTGGAGGTGAACCTTGTGCTGAATTGGGAAAAATGCCATTTCATGGTGACTGAAGGAATTGTTTTAGGACATATAATCTCTGAAAGAGGTATAGAGGTAGATAAAGCAAAAATAGAAGTTATAGAGAACCTAAAACCACCCAAGACTATCAGGGAAGTTAGAAGTTTCCTTGGACACGCTGGATTCTACCGCCGTTTCATCAAGGACTTCTCCAAAATAACAAAACCTTTAACTGGCCTGTTAATGAAAGATGCTGAATTCATCTTTGATGAAAGATGCAATAAAGCATTCAACCTTTTGAAGCAAGCATTGATTTCAGCACCCATTATGAAACCCCCTGATTGGTCTGAACCGTTTGAGATAATGTGTGACGCCAGTGATTATGCTGTAGAAGCCGTTCTAGGTCAGAGAAAAGATAAAAGATTACATGTAATATATTATGCCAGTAGAACCCTAGACGCCGCCCAGCTCAATTACGCAACAACTGAGAAAGAACTCCTAGCGGTAGTTTTTGCTATAGACAAATTTAGATCATATCTAGTAGGAGCCAAAATTATAGTTTACACCGATCATGCTGCCATCCGTTACCTACTAAGTAAAAAAGATGCTAAACCCAGGTTACTTCGATGGATTTTGTTGCTACAAGAGTTCGACTTAGATATCCGAGATAAAAAAGGCACAGAAAATGTAGTAGCCGATCACCTATCTAGGCTAGAATACCTGAATCCTGAATTAGTACCCATAAATGATGATTTTGCCTATGATAGACTGATAGCCCAGTTGGAAACCATTGAAGATAAAAAACCAGACCCTCATGAGCACTTTCAAAAATCCTTAGCTGTAAGTAACGTGCCCTGGTACGCTGATTTTGTTAATTACCTAGCTGCTGATATCATACCCCCTGATCTCAATTACCACAAGAAGAAGAAGTTCTTAAGTGATGTTAGAAACTTCTATTGGGACGAGCCACTTCTTTTCAAGAGAGGTAAAGATGGCATTTTCCGCCGTTGCGCTCCAGAAGACGAGGTAGAAAGTATAATTCAGCATTGTCACTCTGCGCCTTATGGTGGACATGCAAGCACCTCTAAGACCTACGCCAAGATTCTTCAAGCTGGCCTATTCTGGCCTACCATGTGGCGTGATGTCCATGCTTACATTGTCAAATGTGATAGATGCCAACGCACAGGAAATATTTCAAGACGCGACGAAATGCCTTTAAGAAACATCCAAGAAGTAGAACTCTTTGACGTATGGGGTATAGATTTCATGGGACCATTCCCACCATCTTTAGGAAACAAGTATATCTTAGTTGCAGTAGACTACGTGTCTAAATGGATTGAAGCGATAGCTGCACCCACAAACGACACTAGAGTAGTGATTAAATTATTTAAAAATTATATATTCCCCAGATTTGGAACACCCCGTTTAGTTATAAGTGATGGAGGATCTCACTTCATATCAAGAATATTTGATAAGCTTTTAAGCAAGTATGGAGTTAAGCATAGAGTAGCAACACCATATCACCCACATACTAGTGGCCAAGTGGAAGTATCTAATAGGGAGATTAAACAAATTTTCGAAAAAACTGTCTCTGTATCCAGAAAAGATTGGTCGCAAAAGCTTCAAGAGGCTTTATGGGCCTACAGAACCGCTTTCAAAACCCCTATAGGAACAACCCCCTACCAACTAGTCTATGGAAAATCTTGTCATTTACCTTTTGAGTTAGAGCATAAGGCCTATTGGGCCATTAAAACTTTGAATTTGGATTACCTAACTGCTGGTGAGAAACGTATCCTTGACATCCACAAATTGGAAGAACTCAGACAGCAAGCCTACGAGAATGCCATAATATACAAAGAAAGAACAAAAGCTTGGCACGACAAAAGAATCGTAAGAAAAGACTTCAACTTAGGCGACCCTGTTCTCCTGTTCAATTCTAGGCTACGGCTCTTCCCAGGAAAGCTCCGTTCAAGATGGACTGGCCCCTTCAAAGTATAAAAAATTCTGAGGTCTGGAGCTGTTGAAATAAAAAACGAGACATGTAAACCATTCATCGTCAATGGACAAAGACTGAAGCTCTACGAAGGAGGAGACATTCCAACAACCTACTCCAGCCACACTCTAAGTGATCCACCAATCCCGACAAGAGATGTATAAGTTCCAGTCGTCAAGCTAACGACGTTAAACAAGCACTGCATGGGAGGCAACCCATGATTTTCTTACCTTATTTACTTTTTCTACATTTTGTTTTATTTTATTTCTTGTTATATTTTGTCAGGACTAATGTTTGAAATGTTTGTGTTTTACAGGACCTTCTTCCTAACTCTGTGCAGAATGCAGAATTTTGACGACATGCATGTGACTTTCAGGAATGACGCCCAGAGAGAGCGTTACTTTGTCCACTTCAGGCGTCCTATGGCATCTACGAGGTACCCAGATCAGGCTTGCATGGAGGCTTTAGGCATTGAGCCTAGTGTCAGATTCTTATGCCACCAGCTTCAATGGGACCAGTTCGACGACATGAACAACACCTATAGGAACCTCACTTTGGAGTTCCTCAGCTCATTTTCTTATGACCCCTGGGCCGGACCAGATGGATGTGCTATTTTCAGGTTATTTGGGACTGAGTACTCCTTCACTCATAAGGAGTTTGGTGATTTATTAGGTTTTCAGACGACCCCTGATACTATTCCTGAGACACCTGTGGGATACTTTCTGAGTAGGGAAGTGGAGAAGTTCTGGAGTGATATCTATGGTGGAGGGAGTCAGGATCCTTCCACCCAGTTCTCACATGTTATCCACAACCCTGCATTGAGGTATTTTCAGATGATCATAGCACACTCTTTCTTTGGATTTCCAGATGCTGAGACCTTGCTTAGTGAGGAGGAGATCTTTCTACTATTTTGTGCGACCCAGTCACGTCCTGTGGCATGTGGGAACTTTCTGCTGAAAGGTCTTAGCAGTATTGCCAGGTCATCAGTAGGTATTATTCATGTGGGAGGTATTGTTACCCAGATTGCTGCTGCTTTAGGCATATCGCGTAAGTTGTTACATCTCAGGGTTTTCAGTGAATACACCACCATGGACGTTGATTTCTGCCTAGACAGAGGGTTGATGAGGAGAGCCTCTGCAAACCCCAACCAGTTCAGATTGTTGATCGACAACGAGGCTGTTCATTACTTTTTGCTGCCTGATCCGATGATGACCAGTGTTCATGACCCAGCTAATTGGAGATATGCTTTGGAGGGTTATGGAGAGACTATTGAGGAGCCTAGATCGCCTCCTATTGCTGAGTACACCCCTACACCTCCGTCTCCCAAAATCACTGTATTATCTAATAATTTGTCTTTGCAGCCACCCGATTTATACACCCAGGTTGTTGAGCTCCGCAGAGAGACTGCCAAGCTCAAACAGGAGGTAGCTGATCTTGCTTTGCAGATTGAGGTATCTGATCTCACTCATGCTACTGAGGCAGACTCTTTATACCAGGAGATCGGAGAGCTTCGTCGCGAGATCGCTGAGCTTCGTGGATCCAGCCAGGCAGAGGAGCCAGCTGATTGATCATATTGCCCTGACTTACTACTCTATTATTTAGTATTCAGTATTTCTGCATTTTCTTTACTTTTTAGCATATCTGGACACATTTCGTATTTTCGCATTTCCTATATTTCCTATGTACTTTGATTTTATATATATATATATATATATATATATATATATATATATATTATGTGTGTTTTTATTTTTACTTATATATATATATATATATATATATATCCAATAATAATGTTATTTTTCTTAATATTTGATTTTTATTTCCACAAAAATTGTGCAAGTCCCGTGTTGAAGAGGAAAACAAATGAGAACGCTATCGGGACCCCCAAGACGCAAAAGGTAAGAGAGGCCCATTCCAAAATTCAAAATTTTGGCCCAGGTCCGAAAATGACCTTATGGCGCCCGCCATAGCCTTGTGGCGCCCGCCACGGCGTCCTGGTAAATACGGGGGAAAACTTCATCTTCCACCATTTTTGAACCTCTAAACTCCCAAAACCCATTTTTCTCCTCTTCCAAAACTCCATTAAAACCCATAAAAGCTCCCACCTTTATTTAATACCCACTATCCATTAACCCTTTCAAACTTCCATTTGAAATTCCACCAATTAAATTCCATAAAAATCTCACCTTTACCAACTTATATTTAAACCCATCTTCACAATCTTAAAATCAATTCAAGGAGCAAGCTATGGAGTTCGAAGGATATATTTTGCGAGAAGGAAAACCCGGGGATAGGCAGAGGAGGAATATTCAAAGGCTTCAAGGTCAAGAAATTCTCTCGACGAGGTACGTGGACGACAACTGTCTCTATACTTTGGGTATTTATCATAGTGTTTATCATTTACTTGATTTTTTGGGACTGCACTCTATTTTTGAAAACCGAGAACCAACCTTTGAGAAACTGACAGTTGAGTTTTTAAGTTCTTTGATCTACACTGTCTACCCTAACACTGCTAGCACAGTCGGTACTGTCTAATTTAGAATGTTTGGAATAGAATATGAGTACAGTACCGACGAACTAACAAGTCTGTTAGGGATTCCTCTTTGGGAAGGTGCTATTTGTGAGACCCCTTTAGATGACGGATGGTCGGTCGATGCATTTCCTTTTTGGCAGAGATTGTCAAATAATTTAATAACTTCTTTTGAAGGAATTCTCGCATCGACCATCCACAACCCGACCATCAGAGTTTTTAGATACCTGTTGGCATGTACTATTTTTGGCCGGGATAATCCAAATAAGGTTAATGCTAAAGAGCTTCTGTTTTTACAAGGAAGTCTCACAAATAGAAGAATCAATCCGGTCCCGTTTATGCTTTCTCACATGTCTGTTACTATTAATAAAGCAGGACCGATTGTTTTTGGAGGACTGATTACGTCTATTGCTCGGGCCCTTAACCTGAACGATGAGATAGCCACACTAGAGCCCTTAACTCCTCGCACAATCAACCTAAAATTTCTAAAAGATACGAAATTGTGTCGAGCGAGAAGAGAGGGTGGTTTTGTATTGATGATCCATGGTGTAGCTATCCCATCTGTTGCCTTGCCCTGCAGTAGACGTACCGATGTACGTAATGAAAGGAACTGGACCTATGATTTAAATGCTCCACCTGTTCTAGGTCCACTTCCTCCTAATATTCCTGATACGGAGGGACACGACACTGACGAAGAATTTGAGCGGAGAGATCAGTCTCCCATACCTCATGTGTCCCCCCATCATCCTTCACCACCACACACCGCACCCTCTTCCTCTAACCCTTTTGCAGGTTCAGTCCCTGGATCCTATGTCACTGAGAAGATGTGGCGTGACCATATGGCTAGAGAAGAAAGGCGAGATGACCTTCTCTCTACCATTCAGCAACAACTGACGGATAATATGAGCTTCATGGAAGAATCACGATGGAGGACAGATCGATCCTTCGAGTCCGTTTCTCGCACCTTGCTTCCGATCACAGACGAGCAATCCCGTCAGCAAGACTTCAACCGCCGGCATTACCAGCTTATGGAGGCTACTCAAGGTTCCGTTCTAGGTAACCTTCGATAGGTCAGAGATGCCCAGGCGGCCTTATCAGCCCGATTGGACCGGAGAGACCAGCATCGTAGCAGATCCCGTCGTCCCAGGCATTCCCAGCAGGACGACGAGGGCACCAGTGGTCCACATCAGTAGTTTTACAGGTTACTCTCCTTATCTTATTTCGAAACATTGGGGACAATGTTCGATTTAAGTGTGTGAGGGGATTTTATTGCTTTCTATTTCCATTTTTAGTTAGTTGTTTATTTCTTGTTTTTGTCTATGTCTTTTTTCTAGAAAATGCATGAGTCTGACGAGTCACCAGTACAGTGTATCCCTAGTGCACCCTCATTTTTCCCCATTTCTTTAGCCCTACAAAAAATTTTTTGCAAAAAGAAAACATTGTTGTTCTACACGTTTTTTTGGGCTTTAAGACAGGTTTGGATTAGGATGTGGTGACTTAGGTGAACTTTTTGAAACATTAGTATTGTTTTAGCACCGTAGACTTCACGAATATAGGAATCATTCCAAAACCCCATGTACCATGGCCTTAATTATCATTTCCAAATTTGTCCTAAGTAGTTTATTTTAGCAGTCAGCTCCGGCCTAAGCATGTTCTACGTAGGGGACTGATGAACATAAGTGAATGATCCAGTAAAATAAATAAAGAAAAAGGCAAACTCCGGATAGATGACCCTCACAAGGTCGTTTAAACCAAAAAGTTGAATTGTTGCCAAAAAAAAAAATATATATATATATATATATATATAATTTTAGCTCACCCATTGTTAGTTGGTTCAGAGGTATCTGGCGCTGAACTCGGTAGGGCGGATTACGATCCCCCACAACTGCATTTGGGTTAAATAAAAGGGTTTACACAGTCATATGTGCCAGAAACCCTATGTTTTGGATCAGAATCACTAACAGGTCACTCTACTATGAAACATGTACGGATAACGGGCTTAATGTGATTGCGCCTGAATGAAAAGGACCCAAAAAGAGATGAAGAGGTAGGCCTAGTTATTGTGGGATGATACGGTTGATTAATATAAGAATGAAGTTTATGTCCGCCTCTGCGGATAAGTGTCATTACGATACCCTTGGTTCACTTAGTACCTGTCACTGCATCCTGACTTGAACTTAGAAGCCCTTTTTGCCCGAATCACGTGTCAGCACTAGTTTTCTTACTTTGAGCTTTAAATGTTTTGCTTGAGGACAAGCAAAGGTCTAAGTGTGGGAGAATTTGATGACACAGAATTTCACCGTATTTTTGACTCCGATTTCGCATGCATTCTTAGTCTTTTAATGTCATTTTATTATGTTATTATTATGTTTTTCTTTGTTTTCAGGTTTTTAGTCTAATCGGAGCCCCGAGCGAGAAAAGGAGCGAAAAAGGAGCCGAAATGAGCTAAAATAGAGAAAATCAGCATTTTGCACTTATGGCATCCACTCTGGCGGCCGCCACAGGGTCTTCCATGACGTGGCCATGTCTCAAACTCCTCCCAACTGTTTTTCCCCACGATCTCCAACTGCCCAAGCAATTTTACACTCATGGCGGGCGCCATGGTGTTGTGGCGGGCGCCACAAGAGCAAAACAAGTTCCCGCCCAAATTCAAATGCTAGGGGCATCCTTGTCTTTTCCACATGTTTCCTTTCCTATAAATAGGACTTTAGATTTTCGTTTTTCTTCATCCAAGTTTAGTTGTTCATAAGCATATATCAGTGTAATAGTGGTAATCGCTTCACATCGAGGTGTTACTACATTCGAGAGATCGAGTCTGTAAGAGCCTGTGAGATTGAGTCTTGGAGCACTCTGGAAGGAAGTTAATCTTGCCGCCATTTTACTTTCAGTTCGCATTTTATTCAACCACTCCGATTGGAGCAGGTTTTTATTACTTTACCTTTTGTCAACTTTATTTCTTGCACTGTCTTTTAATTTCATTTATTTTCCGCACTGCTTTACTTTCATTTACTTTCCGCACTCGCACTACTTTCATTTACTTTCCGCACTCGCACTTAAATACTTTTTTTTATGAAAAATCTAAAAATGAACTTTTACTTTACCATGTCTGGCTAATTTTATAAAGGTTAAAGTGTGAAGATCATAACTGAACCGATAATCTGTACAATTGTTAGTGGAAACACTTAAGGGCTATTTTAACTTTCAATATAAGTTTTCCTGTTCTTAAATTCCGTTGGGTAAGATCGAAAGTCGTCCAACGCCTATCTAAACTTAATTGTTTTTAAACTACTTCAAAAACAGCGAAAGCGCTTTGTTTAGTTTATTAGGAGTTTTTAATTTAAAAGGAAAAGAGATTTTAAAACCATTTTCGGACGCGTTAAGAAGTTTAAAGTCTGGTTCGTAAGAACCTCTTTTTTTTAGAAAATCCAGGTTAAAATACTTTTCAACTTGGTCAAGATACTATATTTCTTAAAAATAGGTTTACTACTCTAACGCAATGCGCGCCTTTTTATCCGTGACAATAAGAGGGTTTGATTAGGGGGTACAACTCGGTTCTGAGTACGCGAAAGCGACAGTTCCTGTCAAATTAGTTCTTTTCAAAGTAGAAGATATTGCCCGTAAGTAGTTCTATTAGCAAGTACTTGGATTATCAATTGGTTGTGTGAATTGCATTCGAACCTGTCTTTATCAATTAATTTTAATTACTTTATTTACTACCGTGCACTCTTCAAAACTACTATTTTCAATCACCTTAGATACACACCTTAACAATAGATAGCGATAGATTGACACTTGGTCTCTGTGGATACGATAATCTTTTATATTACTCTGACGCGTTCGTACACTTGCGAAAAAATACGCATCAAACATCCCTGATTATTTTTAGAGCAGATATCACACTGATGATAATTATGAGGTGGCACATGGTCGTATCCGCTCTGTCTACAATTCATCTTGACCAGGTTGGCCCTCAATAAGAGTACATTGTGAATTTGATAGCTGTTGTTAGCCTCTTCTTCTATCAAATTTACCGCAGCTTTCTCATGTTGAGGCAACGGGTTTGTGAGAACATTCGGATTCGTATCTTTGAAAGATAAGACCCTGCTCCTAACAAGCTTTTGCACGTCGGATTTGAAACTGAGACATTTTTCTATGTTATGCCCTGGTCCTCCTTGATGATAAGGGCAAGTCTAATCCGCCTTGAACCAAAAAGGCAGATTCTCCGATATGGTAAGAGGAGACCTGGTTTGGACATGCCCCTTACCCAGTAGTAATGGAAATAGTCCTGCGTACAACACAGGTATAGGATCAAACCCTGGAGGTCGCATTGTACGGTTGTTGTTGTACGGAGGATGAGCCTGCTGAAGAGGCTGTTGTGTCCTTTGCTGATATTGTTGTTGCATCGGTTGGCTTTAAGCAACCTAAGGGTGATACATAGGAACAGGCGCGCGATTTATAGTAGGAGTTACAGCTGCTACTGGTTGATATCGTCGCCTTTGTTTTCCGAGAGAGATATTCCCAATATCCTGCTCTTTTTTCTTAGGGAGAGCACTACCATATCATTTTGTACTACTTGATGATCCAGCGTCTTTAACTAAACGTCCTTCTCGGACTGCTTCCTCGAGACGTACCCCCATACCGACCATTTCGGTGAAGTCGCTGGGCGCACTGGCAACCATTCTATCGTAGTAAAATGAGCTCAAGGTCTTTAAGAAGATCTTTGTCATCTCTTTTTCCTCAAGAGGTGGACAAATCTGAGCGAAAATTTCATACCATCTCTGAGCGTACTCCTTAAAGGTTTCCTTGTCCTTTTGTGACATCGATCTGAGTTGATCTCTGTCCGGTGCCATGTCCAAATTGTATTTATATTATTGAACGAAGGCAGCGCCAAGATCTCTGAAAGTTGTGATCTTAGTGCAGTTTAAACCCATGTACCACTTTAATGCGGCACCGGTTAAACTATCCTGAAAGTAGTGAATTAGTAGCTCTTGGTTCTTTGTTTGAGCTGACATTCGTCGAGCGTACATCACCAAATGGCTCTGAGGGCAAGAGTTACCCTTGTACTTTTCAAAATCGGGCACCTGGAATTTGTGCGGGACTTTCACATTAGGGACCAAACAAAGGTCTGCGGCGGCCTTTCCAAATAAATCCTGACCGCGAAGAGCTTGCAGTTCTTTTTGCATCTCTAGGAATTGTTCCTGGAACTCACTCATTCTGTCGAACATCCTTTCGTTTCCACCAGAAGGTATCTGGGGAATCTGTCCTTCCGGGACAGTGTGTACCACGGGCGGTGGTATAGTCATTATGGCCGAGACTCTCGGTGCCTCCCGAAGTTTATAACCTTCAGGAGTTACTGTCATGCCCCTGGCATCTTCGCTTTCCCGAAGTTTGTAACCTTCAGGCCCAGCGGCTCCTGCTGAAGTTTCCGGATCTAAAGTGATCGGCGGAATATATCCTTCCGGGATATAGTTAACTAGTAACTAACCCGTGCGTTCGCACGGGCATGTCTGTTCGAGGATTTTATGTTATGGACGCATAATTGTTTATCAAATTGAAAAAAAAATTGTAAAATTATAAAAATAGATTTCACAAAATTGTCGAGAAATTTGTATTATTCAAAATTTGAATTAGTAGTATAGTTGATTCTGTTTATAATAATAGAAATTGTTTATGTATATAAAATTGTGTCCGTTTATAACAAATGTATTTTTTTTGTATATAAATAAATTTGAATAAAAAAAAAGTTGTCGCCCGTTGATTACAATAGTATTTGTTTCGTAGATTAAAAAATTGAATAAAAATTAAAATTGTGCTCGTTTATAACTATAGTATTTGTTTCGTTTGTTAAAAAATTTGAATCCAAATTAAAATTGTGTCCGTTTATAACTCATGTATTTTTTTGTATTAAAAAAAATTTGAATAAAAAAAAAGTTGTCGCCCGTTGATTACAATAGTATTTGTTTCGTAGATTAAAAAATTGAATCAAAATTAAAATTGCGCTCGTTTATAACTATAATATTTGTTTCGTTTATTTAAAAATTTGAATCCAAATTAAAATTATGTACGTTTATAACATATGTATTTTTTTTGTATATAAAAAAATTTAAATAAAAAAAAAGTTGTCGCCCGTTGATTACAATAGTATTTGTTTCGTAGATTAAAAAATTGAATCAAAATTAAAGTTACGCTCGTTTATAACTATAGTATTTGTTTTGTTTATTAAAAAATTTGAATCCAAATTAAAATTTTGTCCGGTTATAACATATGTATTTTTTTTGTATATAAAAAAATTTAAATAAAAAAAAGTTGTCGCCCGTTGATTACAATAATATTTGTTTCGGTAATTAAAAATTTGAATCAAAATTAAAGTTGCGCTCGTTTATAACTATAGTCTTTGTTTCGTTTATTAAAAATTTTGAATCCAAAAAATTATAAATTGGAGTCCCAATCAACGGGAAGAATGAGGAAATGAGGGCGGGGGAGGCCGAAATCTACGGCGCCACCGCCACCGCCACCGGAGATTCAAACGGTTAATGTGACGCAGAGAGAGACAACAACGATTCAAGATGATGAAGTTTCTTGTGAAGAGATACATAGTGAAGAGGAAGTAACCAGTAGCGAGGAGAAAACCATAACCCTAAAACCGAAAACCCTAGCGGCAGAAGAGAAAACCATGCCGGAGGAACGGAAACTTTGGGTGGACGTTCTTAATGATAACCGGAACCCTTCGAAAGGATTGGCAATGGAGTATGTTGCGCCAAAGATGGTTGATGGAACTATTGAAGTGGTAATAGATCAAGAAGACACAGAATCGGAACTTCGATTTTGGGATAACGCGCTAATCGTCTACGTGGTGGGGGAAGATCTGAGTATGAATGCTATAAAGAATTTCATGCTGAAAACATGGAATTTTGTCAAAATTCCAGATCTATACTACCATGATGAAGGGTATTTTCTTGCAAGATTTAACAAGCATGAAGAAAGAGAAGCGGTGATGATGAAGGGACCTTATACCATCAGAAACAGTCCTTTGATTCTGAAGGAATGGAGGCCAGAATTCAATCTGAAGAAAGACCTACTGCGAACATTGCCAATATGGATAAAGCTGCCGCAACTTCCCCTCCATCTTTGGGGAGCCAAGAGTCTTAGCAAGATTGGGAGTGCTCTAGGTACACCCCTGGTGACTGATGAATGTACAACAAGCAAGCTTCGTGTATCCTATGCACGAATCTTGGTAGAGGTGGACATAACACAAGACCTTATCAAGGAGGTAGCCATCAGAAATTGCACAGGAGGAGTGATAATGCAACCAGTAGAGTATGAATAGCGACCAATTTTCTATGAAAAGTGCCAAAAGTTGGGGCATAAGTGTGGGAATCGGGGAAAAACTCAGAAATGGAGGCCTAAACCTAAACCCCCTGAAGATGACAATGAAACCACCAAGCAACCTGTTACCCCTGAAGAGGACAAAGTAATCACAACCCCTGAAGAGGACAGAGTAACTTCTACCAAGCAACATACTGAAGAGGAGCAGAATCATGATGATGGTGAGGCATGGTCAAGGATGAAGAAACCAACAAGAGGTAAAATTATTACTGTTTCTCAAAGGAAAACTAAGTGTAGCAATGGCTTTGAAGCACTTGAGGTTATGAATGACCCCCTTGTGCTTTCAACCATTGAACCATGATTGTGTCTTGGAACATAAGGGGACTCAATAAAGTAGGTAAAATTTGTGAGATTAGGTCCCATCTCATTAAGCTTAAACCTACTATCATTGTTCTTTTAGAAACCAGAGTGAAAGAAACCAAAGCCAAATCTATCAGAGACAAACTGAAGATCTATGAGAAGCATATGGATAATTACAAAGATCATCCTAATTGGAGGATATGGATTCACTGGGACAGCACTGCTGTTGATGTGAAATATGTACAGAGTAACAGTCAGTATATCCATTGTGGAGTGTATGACTCGAAAGGTGATTTTAAGTATTGGCTTACAGCAATCTATGCTCATAATCAAGTGGCCAGCAGGAGGATATTATGGAATGAGATTGAGAGCATTCATGGGAGTCTTCAAGGGCCCTGGTGTATAATAGGGGACTTCAACAATGTTGTGAAAGCTCAAGATCGTGAGGGTGGCAATATGGTTACTGAAAAAGAAGTTATAGACCTGCAAAGAATGATGGAGGTGACTGGTTTGAATGAAATGGACAGCACCGGAGACTATTTTACCTGGTCTAATAAACATGTGGATAACACCATCTACTCTAGAATTGATCATATGATGGCTAACACTGAGTGGTTCCAGGAGAATTTAGAGGTCAAGCTGAAGATCCACCCCCCCAATATCTCTGATCATGCTTTATTACAGGTGACTGGCAAGGATGAAAAAAGAAAGACTCAGAGGCATTTTAAGTTCAGCAACTGCCTGGTTGATCTTCCAGGATATAATGAGGTGGTTAAGAAAAGTTGGGAGGTTCCAATAAGAGGTAGGCCTATGATGATTCTTTGGAAAAAGCTTAAAAGATTGCAAAAAGATTTGAGGGAGTTCAGCAGACCTCTTTCTGATTTGAAGCAAAAATTGCAAGTAGCCAGAGACAACCTTAAGCTAGCCCAACAGGAGCTTGGTGATAACAGGATGAACAATGAGCTTATAGTTAAAATTAAGGAGCTAACAGAGGAAGTGATTGGCCTTAATGAACTTGATGAAAAGATCCTGCAGCAAAGGTCTAAGATAGATTGGTTAAGGAAAGGTGATGGAAACAACTCTTACTTCTATGCTGCTATCAAAGCTAAACAGCATTCCAACAACCTGAACAACATTAAAAAGGAAGATGGCACTATAACTCATAATCACAAGGAAATTGGAAATACAATTTTTGAGTTCTATAGTAATTTGATGGGGAAAGCTGAAAATAACCTGGATTGCATTGACATTGAGGCCATGAGGATGGGAAACCAACTTGATATGGAGCAGAGGGAGTATCTGGTCAAAGACATCAAGGAGGATGACATTACCAAGGCTTTGAAGGGTCTAGGAGATCTAAAGGCCCCTGGCATTGATGGTTATGGGGAAAAAATTTTTAAAGCCAGCTGGAGTATTATTAAGTATGATGTCATTGAGGCTGTTAATGAATTCTTCCAAACAGGTACCATTTACAAAGCCTTTAACAGTACAGTGGTCTCTTTGATTCCTAAGAACACTAATGCCAATAAGGTGAAGGACTATAGACCCATTGCTGTCTGCACCACATTTTACAAAATCATTTCTAGAATCTTGACTGATAGACTGGGGAAGGTTTTGCAAACTGTGATTAGTCACAGCCAGGCTGCATTTATTCCAGGTCAAAATATTCACAATCACATAATGTTAGCTTATGAACTTATCAAAGGCTATACTAGGAAAGGGGGAACTCCTAGAATCATGCTTCAAATTAATCTTCAGAAGGCTTATGATATGGTAAACTGGGGGGCCTTGGAGTGCATCATGAAAGAGATAGGCATACCTAAAAGATTTATCCTGTGGATCATGACCAGTGTAAGGACAGTGAGTTACAGATTTAATGTGATGGGAGATTACACTGATTTGTTACAGGCCCAAAGAGGTATAAGGCAAGGTGATCCCATATCACCTCTTCTATTTGTCCTCATTATGGAATACATGAACAGGCTGTTACACAAAATGCAGATGGATCCCAATTTCAACTTTCATGCTAAATGTGAAAGTGTGAAACTGACCAACCTCACCTTTGCTGATGATGTTCTCCTATTTTGCAGGGGAGACCTTATTTCTATGCAAATGATGTTGTCTTGCCTGAAAAAATTCTCTAGGTCTACAGGGTTGAAAATGAATGATAATAAGAGCAAAATGTATTTTGGAGGGCTTGATAGAGATCAAAAGGAGAGATTGAGGGCTGAAGCTGGTTTCCTAGAAGGGACCCTCCCTTTCAAATACCTTGGAGTACCTCTCTCTAGTAGAAGACTTTCTGTCAACCGTTATATGCCCCTGGTGGAAAAAATAGTGGCCAGAATTCATCACTGGTCCTCACGACTTCTCAGTCATGCTGGCAGGTTACAACTAATAAAGAGTATAGCTTGGACAATAGCTCAATATTGGATGCAGTGCCTCCCTATTCCCAGCACTGTGATCAAGAAGATTGATGCGATATGTAGAAGTTTCTTATGGACTGGTAATGATAAAGTGAGTCAAAAAAGCCCAGTTGCTTGGAGAAAAGTTTGCAGCCCTTTGAAGCAGGGTGGATTGCAACTGATCAACCTCCATGTCTGGAATGAGGTACTCTTACTTAAGTGTCTTTGGAACCTTAGTTTGAAATCTGATAATATGTGGGTCAAATGGATCCATACCTACTACCTAAAGGGTGGACAGGTTCTGGAACATGTATGTAAGAATCATAATTCTTGGATTTTCCAAGCCATTGTGAAACAAAGAGAAAAAATAGGTATGTTGCAGGATGTTTGGAATCAAGCAATGGAGAAACAGAGATTCAAAGCCACACTGTTCTATAATGTGTTGATTGATGATGGCCAAAGGATTCCTTGGAGAAATATGCTTGTCAGAAACAAAGCCAGGCCTAGAGCAGTTTTCTGTCTGTGGCAAGCTTGCCATAACAGACTACCAACAAAGGACAGATTGGTTAGAATGGGGATGATCCAAGACACTAGTTGTATGCTTTGCCATGAGGAAGAGGAAAACCATGATCACTTATTTTTCTACTGCAAGGTCACGAAACCAATATGGAAAGAGGTGCTTATGTGGATGGAAATCGAGCATGATCCTAAAAGTTGGACAGAGGAGAAGACTTGGGCTAGTAATGTTGTTAAGAATAAAGGATGGAAGAATGATACCTTAAAGATGACTATCGCGGAAACCGTATACGGTATATGGAAACTTAGAAATGATACAGTTTTTGAAAACAAAGTGGATATAACTAGTATAGCTTCAAACATTATAGAAAATGTGATCTATAGAGGGTGGCAATGTAAAAAGATTAGGAGCCACTTACCTAAATTAATGATGTAAAGTTAGTGTTTTGAGGTTGGATCCTAGAGATCACCTTGTGTATATTGCTTTTTTGAATTAATATATTTCTTTTGATTCAAAAAAAAAAAAATATTTTGAATCCAAATTAAAATTGTGTCCGTTTATAACATATGTTTTTTTTTGTATATATGGAATTTGTGTTATTTTAAAATTTTAAATATTAATATTTGAGTCATTTATGATATGAGAAAACAAAAATTCTTAAAATTTTATTAACTCACTACCTATTGACATTAATTATTAAATACTTGGAACACCAATAAAAAAAAGAATTGGTTTATAGAAATAATTGATATTATTATGATAGTGATCCATAAAAAATTGTTATGATCGTTCCACCAGGCCGGCCTATGATATAAATAACTAATATTTATATCAATAACACATAATCTATTATTCTTGTATTTATATCAATGACTAATATTTATTTGATAATATAAATTAATTTTTTTTAAGAAATATATGTTAAATATTTGAAATTATAATTTCTTATATCATTGTCAAAACGTTTTCTCATATTTTGCTTAACAGTAATTATAAAAAAGTAACAAATTATTATTTAATAAATAGAAATAAATGAATGTGATTAAATTATAAATAATAAATAATATTAAAAGAAATAGATAGTTTTTATAAATTGTAATAAGATTTATTAATAATTTAATGATGAATCTATGATATAAATGACACAAAATAAAAGTAACTTATATTTAAAATTTAAAATTATTGATTATGATTTTGTTTCTCATAAAGTGTAATAAAGTTTATTAATCATGTTATGATTTAAAATTTTGATATTATTGATTACAGAATACAATAATAGCAAATTAAATTTAATATTGTAAATGATTTTCTTATTGTAAATTTGTAATGATTTCATTATTTTCTTATTGTAAAAAAATAATTTTGTCTTTTTTGTGATTATTTTAAAGACACAATTGATTCATGGTAATGGTAATAATAATAAAAATAAACATGATAATAATGATAATTAAAAACTATTGAATAATAGTAATAATGGTCAAATTTTTATTATAAAGACACAATTTATTAATTGTAATGGTAATGATAATAAAAAGAAACATGATAATAAATAATAATAATGATTAAAAGATATATTAAATAATAATATAATAATAGTGAAATTTCTTCATTAATTCTCCATATTAATACTTTTGACATTATTAGAAATACCATTATTATATTAATGGTCTAATTTCTCAAATTTCTCAAATAATAGAAATTTTAATTCTCAAATTTCATTATTATTGACTTCCATTATTCATGTAGCTGTAACACATATTCCAAGTGCCATAACACCTCTCCTATGGTATACATGAAATAACAATAGCTTGACAATAAATACAATGCAAGAGTAAGAGTAAAGAATTAAACATGAATAAAGCATTAATCTATAGCTCTTTTGAAAGTTCTTTTGTAAGAGTAAACATTACGACAAAAGAAAACATAAAACATTAATCAATGTGGTGGCAATCACCTTGCAAAACTAAACAAAGCATCATTCCACTGATATTTTAGAAGAGCCGCAACACCAGCATCCGGTAATACAGCTTTAACTTTCTAACAATCAAACTCATGAAACTTAGCAACTGAATCACATTGTCATGGAAGTCAAAATTAATATTTATAATAAGAGCGTCAATTCTGAATAACTGTGTCATGCCTTAAGTTTGTAACTATAGCATAGACATATCTTTTGTAGATCCTTAGTTGTAATGAATTTTGGAGTCTGCTAGCATTTTCATAGAATATTTTCAAGTTTTATTTTAAAAGCAACTTATATAACAACACATGCAATACCATCATGGAAAAGTACATTAGTAGGTCTACCAGAAGAAATAGAAAAACATTTTGAATTCAGAAAATCCTTCATATCTTTCATGTGCTTTGAGTTTATAACTTCCAGTATAGTCCCTAAACCTGACATTGTGTTTCTTCAATAAGTGTATCCAAGAAGACCCTTGACAATTCCCAGAGCTCCAACTATGCGCCTTCATCATCTAAAAATTGCAGTTGAGGAATTAAAAGTTCAACCTGTAAGACAGTAAAAAAATTTAGCACACGCAACATGGTGCACTTAGTAACTAAACGGAAACAATTATTAACTTCGACGGACAAACCAACTCACCTATGCGACAACATTATAGATAACAAAGAAGAGTCGAGAGCATGGTATAAAATTTGGAGTTCAAACCTTGTCATGGTCCCATATGTTTATAATGTCATCTTCAGCACCACTTCCAAATACAGATGATTTAGCAGGACACCACTGAAACAAATCAATGTTAAGAGTCAAAGATCAAAAAACTAAAATGACTATAATTAACCTACAAATTTAAATTTTAAACTGCAATTTATAGAAGCAATGCAAAATCTTCCAATCACCTGTACACAGAGGACTGGTGCATCATGGCCTTCAAATTTGTAAATAGGAGACCCAACCCCACTATTGTTTAGTTTCCGGCGATCAAACATGCGAACTGAATTGTCACCAGAACTGAAGCAAAAGCAACAAAAAGTTAAAATGAAGACCCATAGTCCAAAAAAGTTTTGGTAACCAGAAAATTTAAATAAAGCCATAGTAGAAACTGGAGCCAGTTGCTGCATCTGGGATGGCCGGAAAATATAAATAAAGCAAATAATGTCATGCATTTGTGTGTCAACTCATTAATGATATTTCTATCCGAAATAGAGGAATATATGTTACAACAAATTGTTGGGGGAATCCCGCGAATCACAAATTTTAGGAGAAAGTCGTTGATTTTTGTTGCAATGTTCCAACCTAGAACATCATAAAATATAATCACATTGTTAAAAATATTTATAAAGTTACAAAATTATGAGTCACACAAACTAAGAAAACTGAGTTGTTAAATAGATACGTAAATTCAAGTTAATTACCCAGTTGATGGCGCTTCGGGAAGTTTTCCTTTGTTACATTGATTAGTAGGTACTTCATTCCTTGAAAGAGTTTCAGTATTTGCGAGAATTTCATCCCACGAAACATTTTGACTATTTGTAAGAATTTCATCCCATGAAACATTGATGGCTCTAATGTTTATATTTTTCAGACAGAGCTTGTTCCATTGGATGGACAGAGCATTAAGCTCATGTGCCGTATTTTGCTGACAATAGTTATAAAAAATGCATATTTAAGTAAACTTCACAGGATTTTAACAAATAACAGTGACATGGGTAGACAGGAAATTCATATTATCCTGATGATATTTCCTTTCAAGGTTGACTTTTTCAATCTTTTCATTTTGTTCCTGAGCTAATTTATGCATTCTGAAAACAGATAAACACAACTATAACAATGTTATACAAAAAGTGATGTGTAGATGACAAACTTTACACTATACAGTAAGAAAGAACAAATACAACTCAAGAAAAATTTACACTTTTCTCTACTCACATAGTTCACTAAATCCTCAGGAAATCCTGTTTCATAGAAAGAGTTGTTCTTCTTGCCACTTATAACCTCCATAATGAGAACTCCAAACCTATATAATGAGAACTCCGAAACTATAATGTTTTCCTCCTCATCACGCACAATCACTGACATGTACAAATGAATGCTTCAATTTCACTATCAAACTATATTCAAAATTAGCCACACAACAAACTGCGGCTCCTAATCACAGAATCACAAAATGTACAAATGAGTAAATTTAAAATAAAACTTCACCTCAGAGAGAGCAGCTAGAAGCATAATTCGATTGGATTGAGACTTTGATCCAGGCAAAGTAATGGTACCTGCAATTTCACTGATGGGCTCCAACACAATCTCCGTTAAAGAATTGAGTTAACAGATACTCAAAGTTAAAGAAAAATGTATAGCTTTGACATCCCACACTTCTCCAACACATGCTTCAAATCTAAAATTAGCTTAAACTTAAACATAATTATCTGCATTCAAAAAAATAAAAATAGCCATGATAAACTCTAGACCTATTACTAACCGACAATAATCAAAACCGAAGGATATAAGTGGACAGTCTTACTACTCCGCCAGCAGATCCGAGGGTTGATGAATCATAACTCTAGAATTCAGCAGCAAGGATAAATGCACCCATGGATGCTGCAAGTCCAAGGCAAACTGTTGACACATTTGCCTTATATAATTTCATGGCATCATAAATTCCCATTCCTGCAGAAGACAGAGCTATTTCAGATCCATTAAAGGTTGTTCCTTTCCAATACTCAATGATTCAACAAACTGAGTTCCTTATTGATAAAACCATTCAAAAGCTAATGAGAGTTATTAAAGCCTAAGATTTTCCATATGATATTAACTATTAAGTAACCATCTATGAGCAATCAATCAACAAAATTAAAATTGAGATTCAAATAGATCCGTGACGAGTCAAGTGCATAAATGGGAATAAATGAATAAGAACAAACAAATAAAAAAGATTGAGTAAAACTTTGTTTACATAACAGCAGTAACATAAAACAACTTGATGTTATTCGTAGGGTTATCAGCATCCAAAAATAAAAGCTGGCTGATTACAAAATCTGTACTCATCATCCACCTGTTCAAACAAAGAAATTCACACACAATCAGATACAAATACCGTCTCTTCATTTCCATTTCATTTTCCCTCTTTTCATGTTGTTGAAGAACACAGAAATATAAATGTGCATAAATATTAGTTTTTCAAAACCTCCTTTAAAGAGAGATATAGAGAAATTGGCATACCGTTTCACCGCATTTCTAAACATCTTTAAAAATGGATCACCACATTCTTCCTCATCAAGAGATTCAAGAGTGGAAGTTTTAAAACCTTAAGATCTAGAACCATAGGTTTGAGAAGATACAAAACAACATATTTAGTCACTTTTTAGCTATCGCTAGGGCTTCGCTAGTGAGGTTATTCAAAACAGATCTGGAATTTTTTTTGAAAGATCTAATTTTGTGTTAAAGATCCTTACAAGTATTGACCTTTAGAAAAAGTATATACTGAAAAGTGATAACGTTCAGGCATAACGTTCAGACTCTCTCTGCACAACCATGCTTTCCATTGCTAGCTCCCTTATCTTCGTTATTGGCCCCTCTCCAAGTTTCAGCTATCATTATGAAGAAATTGCTCAAAGAAAAAAAAGATGAAGAAAAAGAAGAGAAACGGGAGAGAGAAAAGAAAAAGTATTATTGGCAATTGTGAGACAGCATGGTTGTGCAGAGAGATATTTGATAGATTTTCTGTGTGAGAGAGAAAAGAAAGAGAAATGACACATTTTTTTCATTGAAAACCGGAAATACTTACCAAATGAAAATGAAACAATTGCTTTCAAACTGATTTTTGTACTATTCATTAAAGTTGCTAACAAATACAAAGGAATTGGAAAAAAGTGTATAACTATATCATTAGAAAGAGTAGTTTGGTTGGAAAAAGTAAATTTTGGACACAAAATGCCCCTAAAACGATGACATGGCAAAAATATAAGTAAGGGCAAAATTAGATTTTCCACAGCCTCTTCTTTTCTTATATTATAGATAGGCATGCCCTAGGGAAGATCTTTCGGCATTTTGTACCTAGGATCATACTTTTCCAATATGGGCGTTGATGCAATTTCTGAGATCACAGTCCTTTGTTGTTGCATCTGAGCTTCTACTAGAGCTTGCATGTCATTATGAAGTTTTCTCAGATCCTCTTTTAGAGTGTCGATCTCTTCCCTCAACTCTTTGTTCTCTTCCTCGGGATCATCCATCTTTTTCTGACGATTGGCCCGAGTATTATACGAATGAGACAGTTTGACTCTAGAATTGAGACACAAATGTGAGATTCGTAGGTAAGAAGAATGCGTTATGCGAGAATGATGAATGATATGCAATGATTATATTAATTGTACTTTTTTTTTGTTTATGCAAAGTAAACTTCGACAATTGGATTGCAAATATCAAACTGTGGGGAAACCCCGTTTTATTGAATTCAAAGATTGCGGAAATGGAAATACAGTAGTTTACATAGTGCTATGAAAGGAAATCTAAGCTAATGGATCCCGAGTCCTCTTTGAGAAGAGCTCAGGTGTTGGTTTTGGTATTTTCCTTTTCTTTGACCGGGGCTCTTCGGCCGTTGTCGGGTTGTCATTCCTTTGCCAAGTGAAAGGAGCGAGCAAATTCCTTTGGTCTTCTTGATTTTCCACAACATGTTGCTCTAAAATCTCAATCAGAGCATCCTTTTCTCTTAACAGTTCCTGAATTTTGGTACACTCTACATTGAAAATGCGGTATTTGTTCTTCCAAGAAATCTTTTCCCGTTGAACTTTGTTGAGAGTGACCTGGAGTTTTTCCGTATCAGACATAAAATAAAGGACAAATTCCTTTAACGAAAGAACTTCTTGACGAGGGTAAGGCATCCTCAGCTTGAGAGCTCTAGTTTGTACCCAGTGGAGATAAGGCTCCACCGAGACACAGTCTGGTTTTCCTAGAGACTCTCTTCCTTTCCAGTGAACGTGTTTCCAGGCATGCACTATTTCCGTCTTTAGTGCCCTGTCATTTTCTCCTTCCTTGAAGAAAAGACCTTCCAGATGAGCATTACGCGGGATATGCCTCATCAGGTATCCAAATTGACGACGAACTAAAATTGGATGATAGTTGATTCCTCCCTTAGTTCCTATAAGGGGTACATTTGGGAAATTTCCACAACGGTCAATGATTCTGATCCCGTCATAGATTCGATTGTACCAATCGATGTCGGAGTTGGTAAAAGACATGATTCTCTGCGACCAACATAAAGTATTCTTTTGATCCCAAAATGCAGCAGACTTGGGCAAGTGAGAAATGAACCATTTGTACAGCAGGGGTGCACAACATGTGATCATTCCTCCGCTATACAAATTCCTTAAGTGTACCGAATGATAAGCATCTGCGAGTAAAGTTGGTACAGGGTTTCCAATCAGGAAAATCTTAATGGCGTTGATATCTACAAAGTTATCAATGTTGGGAAACAAGAATAACCCGTAGGTGAGCAAAAAAAATATGCTCTCGAAAGCGGCCACGTTCCCTATACTAGCAAAGTATAGGGCTTTCTTTGTCAAGAACTGGGCTGGCAAGCCCTGGATTCCACCCTTAGTGGTCATGTGAGTCCTGACTTCGGACTCATCCAAATAGATTGCTCTCGCAATGGTTTGATCCTTTGGAATTTCTTCCAATCCAGAAAATGGAGCTTGATCAGTAATGTGCAGATCAGTCAGGTGAGAGTACTCCTCTAGTGTTGGTGCAAGCTGATAATCTGGGAATGTGAAACAGTGATAGACTGGATTGTAGAACTGGATTAGCGTGGACAGGATTCCTTCAATTACGTGGACCCTTAACAAGGACAGCAGTCCTCCATACTTGGCTCTGAAAGCCTCGTGGTTGGTTATCATCCCAGCCAATCCTCTTAAATCCTCTAGTTTTGGAACCTTGAAGGTGTACTTATGAGTTTTCCTTCTACCGAAATCCATTAGCGCAATCTCCTTTCTCTGACATTTGCAATCATAGTCTTAGTTTAATTTGAAAAAGAGAGACTAGAAGAGAGGATTTTTCTTTGTTTTTTAAATGAATGTATGAATGCAGCACAAAAAAACATAGAAAAAACATGGGGTCAAAGGGTCAGTGTCATGAAGTCAAGGCTCTACCCCCCCCCCCCCCCAAAGGTTTATACTGGTGATTTTTTGTACCTGTCCACAAAATCATTGACCCCTCTTGGGGTAACAATAGCAAACGGATCGCCAGCGAGCTGATGTATCCTAGAGTGATCTCAGATGAGGGTAGTATCGCGTGACAACTATTTCTGATAGCTTCTGCACTACAAAATGGTTTAAGCCTACTAAAAACCTCTGCTTCTCAGATAACCCAGTCGACCACACTACTTTCAACAACCGAAGTCGTATAGGCAATGCATCTGCAAAGGGAGTCTCCACTGAGTTTGATGGTCGATCAGGCACTCTTAACTGGGATTCACTCCCCGCAAGATTACCTACATTGCCATCACCTATCTTAGGTGTATACTTAATATTTCCACATGCGGCATCACACACATTCCCATTAGCAAAAAAATAAACACAGATATCAATTAGGAATAGTAGTATATATATTTGTCTTAATCATCCTAGACCTCTAGTCTTATGATCCTATACAGATAATGACTCCCCAGCAGAGTTTCCATTTCTGTGACATCTTGTTGAATTTAGGGTTTCCACCGAAGATTGTAGAAAACTCTCTTTTTTGGGCCCGATGGTGGGCGCCATTTTTCTGTAGCGCAATTTTTGTGGTCCTGAGTCACGATCGCTTGGGTACTACAGTTTGATTCATTTTTTATCCTATTGAACTGATTAAGGAAGGGAAATAGATGTCTCCAATTAACCCTGCTTGCATACTGAGTTTGAACAGCGGTCTGTTAGGTCACTGATGCTATGTGGATGTGGGGCCCTTCTTCGGTTTATTTTGTTAAAATTACAATGTCTGGATCGTTTGTGAGGTTTTTGGTAAGATGTTAGGATTTTGTGCTTTTGGGGTTGATATACGGGTTTTTTGATTAGTACGCTCGCTAAGATTTTTGCAATCTTATGCCTACGTATTCCCGTTTAACGAAACAGGGAAATCAGAGCGAACGTAGTTCCTCCTATTCTATGGGAGAAAAAAGGTTGTTTTGGTGTCTTGTTCAAAGCCCAAGTCATGAAGCTAAAGGTGGTTTGTATCTTGTTTAAAGCCCAAGATGTGAAGCTAAAGGGTTTTGGATGAGAGAGAATTTGTCATCTCTAAAGAGGAGTTATTGATGTTTGAATACTGCGAGTAAGGCATGACTTTGATGCTAAAAGGTTGATTGACTCAACCGGGGTTTTCTTTATACAAAGCCTAAGAGGAGGCTATTGACCCAACAAGATGGTGTTTATTATTTGTCTCGTACGAAGCCCGAGATAGAGGCTAAAAGGGTTCACTCAACAAGAGAGTACTAATAAGTGACTGACTCAATAAGAGAGTGATTTTATCTGTCCTGTATAAAGCCCAAGACGGAGGCTAATAAGGTTTACTCAACAAGAGAGTCTGAAGGTGATTGACTCAACAAGAGAGTCTGAAGGTTGTTTGACTCAGCAAGAGAGTCTTTTATACTCAACAAGAGAGTGTTTTGCTGTCTAGTACGAAGCCCGAGATAGAGGCTAAAAGGGGATTGACTCACCAAGAGAGTCTTTTATACTCAACAAGAGAGTGATTTATATGTGTCTTGTATGAAGCCCAAGACGGAGGCCAAAAGTTTGACTCAACAAGAAAGTCCTTTATACTCAACAAGAGAGTGTTTTTTCTATCTCGTACAAAGCCCGAGATTGAGGCCAGAAAGGGATTGACTCAACAAGAGAGTCTTTTATACTCAACAAAGAGTGTTTTTATATGTCTTTTACAAAGCCCAAGGCGGAGGCTAAAGGTTTTTGACTCAACAAGAGAGCCTGAAAAGGTTAGCTCTACTAGGGAGAATAATTTGTACAAAGCCCAAGAGGAGGCTAACTGTGCTGGTGACTGTTTCAGTTGAATGACAGGTCCAGTGTGTTGGATAAAAGAGAAAATCAGTTCTTATAAAGGGAAAGATCATAGGTAAGGTTGTGCTTTGGTATTGATAAGAGGATCAGGGTTATTTCCTGTTCTTTAAGGAAATGGGAAATCCCACGGGTATTGAGACTGTCCAAGTCTACTGGTGTTTTGAGAAATCGATTCTCAGATAGTGAATGATCTTTGTATGATGCCCAAGAGAAGGCTGGTATGTTAAGGGATGAAGGTCAACCCATTAACTGGTCTGACACTTGACTCAGAAAGACAGCTCTAACAAATTGATGGCTAGGTTCTATTCTTATACCTATAGAGGTCTCTGGGTCCTTGTATTAAGCCCAAGAGAAGGCATGAGAGCTTGTAAGAAGCCGAAGGGTCCTTGTACAACGCCCAAGTGGAGGCGGGGATGCTTTTAGGAAGCCTGTGAGTCCCTAAACCCTGAGAAGTTCAAGACATGTTATTCACCGAGAATAGATCAATCCAGGAAAGTCCGAGAATTTGGAAGAAACTCAAGAGATGTCATTCACGGAGAAAAGATCATCTCTGGGGAGTTAGAGTTTCTTTGACAATATCTAAGGGTGACAGTCTGAGAAAGGGTTCACCGAGAAGGCTGCCTTTCACGTCTCCATATTGTTTAACCCCAAGAGGAGGGAAGACTGTATCTGGTAATTCTATGGGGATCTAGTTTCGTTTGTATTTAAGAGTGACCAATAGGGCTTTACCTAGTGCTAGACGTAGTTGCCGGGGAAAACTCTAAATAACTATATTAGTATTACACAGTGGATATTTGACAAGTATATAAAAGTTTGTGAAAGAAGACTTACAGTGAAACAGTCCCATAATACAGTTATATACATATGAAAGCGGTAATTGAAAGTGGATAAACACTTACTCGTTGTAGAGCTTCCATGCTGTTTGGTTAGTTGTTCAACAAAGAAAGTTGGATAATAACATATTCAAGATCAAAGTATTTTGAAAATATTGTTGGGGCTTACAGCTCGAGGAGAGGCCCAAGGTTTTATCAGTGATTGCACTGTTGTTTGAATTCGTACAGTGGGACTTATGCAATATGTGAGGCCCAAAAAAATTTCTGTACAAAGGGATGGGTCTTACACTCTCTCAAGAGGCCCAAAGAGTTTAAGGAAAAGAAATGGGGTTTATAACACGAGGGTAGGCCCAGATGATTTGTTTTTGAACTGGCGATCGCACCGAGGTTTTTCTTTTAACGCAGAGGGACTTATACAATGTCTGAGGCCCAAAAATGGTTTTGGTTAAAAGGGGATTGGGTCTTACACTCCATGGGAGCCTTGGGATCAGTGTTTGTCCCTCCTTGGTCCCTCACTGAGGTGTTCAGAAGGATAGACATGTTTTTCATTTGCACAAATTTGGAAAATTGACCAAAATGCACAAATCTGCCTTGCCAAGACAGTTTGCAGCAAGGCATATTTGCATGGTCATATCTTATGGCTCAAGTGGAATTTTATGGGGTTCTTGGCCATTTTGGAAAGCTCTTATATGATACAACATATGTGTGATCATATTTTGTCTTTATAATTTTTGGATCCAAGTGAAAAATGCCCCTACATTTGGAAAAAGGGAAGGCAGATTCTGACTTAGTGAAAATTTCACTAAGTGTTGGAAAAAAGTGACATTTTCACTTTTTATGATTTTGGCCATTCCATAACTTGAAATCCATGGGGAATTGGAATGAGTGGTAGTTGAAGCTTTTGTAGAGGGACATGAGAGCTACAAATCCAGCTTTGAATGAGGAAAAATGGCCTTGTGGTTTAGGAGTTATGATCCTCCAAAGTTGGTACCCTAACCACTTTGTTCCATAACTTAGAAAATTTCTAAGTTTCTTATGGTTACCCCTTTTACAAGTTATCCCACTTTTCTTGATTTTTCTTGATGAATGATGATTCTAATCACACATTAACATCATTTTAGGGTCAAAGAACCATAATTGTGAAAATTTTCAAAAAGTCAAAGTTGACTTTTGTGCACAGTTGACTTTTTGTCAGACGAATTCCAAACTGTGCGATCCTCTATGAAATCAAGTCCTTGACCTAAATCAAACTTGATGGACATGCTCCATGGGTGTTATAGGGTGTATTGAATCATGTCCCAAGGTTTGGGAGCATGCCTGGGTCAAAAGTCAAAGGTACAGTTGACTTTTTCCTCAAAACCCTAATTGAGGTTCTGATGAATTTGAAACTTGTGAATCAAGCTTCTTGGATTAATCCATTGTTGCAAATGGATCAATGTAGTGTGTTAGAGACCCTCAAATCCTATCTTGAGGTCTTGGCTCATGTTTTGTCCCAAAAGTCAACTTAGGGGTGAATTAGGTCAAGAAACCCTAATTCCTGATTTTTTTTATGGATGCATCCCCTGAGGCTAAATTGACTTGATGATTAGGTTCATGATGTTCCATGGAGCATCTTAGGTTGTGTTTTGAAGCATTGGCTCATGCCCAGAGGAAAATTTCCATCTGGAGGCCTTGGTCGACCAAAACCCTAATTTGGTGACACTGGCGATCCTGAGGCTTGATCCACTCAGAATGTTGCAACCTTGTGCTTGATCCTTGATATGGGAGTCCTCTTGATCCATTATGGATGTTTAAGAGGTTTAGACAAGTTGAAGATCATGTTATTCCTTGATTGATCCTTTGTCTAAGAGCTCTGAGAGGGCTTGAAACCCTAATTTTGATTGTAGTGGATGCTCACCCATATTTGGGGAGACTATTGAGGTATGATGGTACATCCATATTGTGATGATGATTTGCACAATGATGCGAAATCTTAGTGGTCAAAATTTGGGGTATGACACCCTTGTTTGTTTACCCGACCACGCTACAACCTTGAAAGTCCTTGTGATTCTTGCTTTTATATTTTCAATATGATTTTTGGATGAATGCATAATTTAGTCTTTTCTTTGCAAGATTGTTGTGTGAGTGAAAAATACCTCATTTTGTGTTTTTCATCTACCGATGATTATTTTTGCTAGGTGTGATTCACATTTGAACTTGTGTTGTTTTAGGATGTTTGACATGATTTTTGTATTTTGCATTTGTCTTGTGCATATGTTATCGTTGTAGTTTAGTGGTAAGTATTTACTTTGTGTGTATCGTTTTTCATTTGAACCATTCATTTGTTTCTGTTTTTCAAAACCTATTGATTCGTGATTATTTGGTTGTCACTCTGTTTCTTTAAGTCGCTTGATTCTTGTTTGAGGACAAACAAGTTTAAGTTAGGGAGAGTTTGATAAGTGCAAACTGTAGCTATTTTTGTATATAAGTTTTGTTGCACTTATCGATACTTTTTGTTAATATCGTTCGAATAAACCCCGTTTTGTTTGTAAATACGTTTACTTTACGTTATAGTGTATATATAGCATATCGTGTAAATATCATTGATTTTAATTTATTTTCTCTCATTTTTATAGGTATTCAAGCAATTATATCTTGCCATAGTCATAAAGAGCATTGAATAATATTTCCAACGCTTCCGACCGTGCGTCAATCTGAGTTACGGTTCAGAAGTTGTGGTCAAAATAAGGGCTGGTGTACTGTCAAGTTTGCTTTGCGAACTTCCCAGCGAATGTTCCCAGACTTATGGAAGTAGAAAAAGGGACCAAAGTTCGCATTGAGAACTTTCCAGTGAATATTCGCTTTGCGAATAAAATTTTGCATTACGAACTTTTGCAGAATTACAGAGGCGATTTAACTGTTCCTGAGGCATCAGGTACCAAATTTTGAAGTTCGCTTTGCGAATAAAAGTTCGCACTGCGAACTTGACGGATTTTGTAATTACTATATAAGTCATTTCATTCATTTTTTAGGTTATGGTTTTGGGTATTTTGCTCCCAACTCCATCAAACTCATTTTTCAGTAGGATTAGCTTAGAAAACAACATTGAAGCTTGCACACGGATAATCCGGGGTCGATTTCTCATCGACCGGCGTTGACAAACCGCGAGATGTTTGGTTTATTTCTTTTCTTCTTTGTGTATTTCTTCTTTGTTGGGTTGTTGTATATGTATTTACTTTGAACTCATGAATATTTGTCGCCCATGACATTGTATAAAATCTGCTTTACAAATATTTATCGGTGATTGTCCTTGATTTTTGCTTTATGCTCGGGGTTTGGGTTGTGTTAGAGATAAACATCGCAAACTTTGATTAGAGATGATTATCTGTTAGTTTTTGGATGCTAGAGATAGATTTAGAGCTAACAATCTTTATGGGCGTCGAAGCTTAATGCCTCCGTATCTTGAGTCTGGTGCGAGAGTGTCGACAAGGGCAACACGGTTGTTCTCTCAGCTCAGTGTGTCAGAGATGGACACTATTGTGAGCGATACTGGATGATATTGAGGAGTATTGTAGGTTGAGTATAACTGGTCGATAGGTTTAAGTTTGTGACGAGTCGATTATGTGCATGCCAGATAAGTTTCTTCTCTCTGATTAATGAATTCATTTTATATTCATATTTACTTTTCTGCTTTTACTTTAACCAATTTAATCCAAACTCGTAAACGCGAGACTTGTCGAACGGCAGTTCAATATCACCGATCTCTGTGTACACGACATAAATCCCGGAGGGAATTCTTCCAAAAATAAATATTTTTGCTTTCCGCTTTACCGCTCCAACAATAACCCTTAAGTTTTCTACTTAGCCGAGGTATAAAATAATAAGATTTTGCTATAAAAGTACTCGTTAAACAGATTTTACCTCAACACTTAAAGACCATTCAATTAACAACACCATTTCAACGATGGAGATCTTCTCGAAAAGCTATCAAGAGACATTTAAGGTCTCTAAGGAAGAAGTAATGTCGCCTCGAACCAATGAAGACGTGTCAATTCCTCTCAACACCATAATAAAACTTCCAAGAGCAACTTTTTATGCACCCATTCCAGGAGTAATCGCGTCCTGTTAATTGCAAATTTTGACTTAAATTGAACTATCTTTCTTGGCACTTTTCAACTCAATTCTCATGTTTTAATAGATTTATTTCTTGTTCTTGTTTGATTCTTCAATATATTGCAAATAACTTTGGATTCTTTGATGTGTGTGTTATTGTGCAGGATTTAGGCATAAAACATCAATGATTGAGACACAAAGGATTGGACAAGGAAGGCAAAGAATTGATTAAGAATCATCATGTTCATTGTGCGAACACCAGCGAGGTGAAAGCGAATGCTCGCTGTGCGAGGTCCTTGTGAAGCCCCAGCGAAACATCCCAAATTTGAGGCAGTAGGAAAAGGGCCCAAAGTTCGATGAAAGAATCTGTAGCGAAGAGGTTCGTTGTGCGAAGAAGTGTTCGCACATCAAACTCATATATTTTCCAAGGGGGGTTTAATTGTTCCTGAGGCACTTGAAGTGGCCAAAAGTAGTCTTCGCTGGGAGAATAGGGTGTTCTCTAGGCAAACATGACCAATTTTGTACATACTATTTAAGTACTTTTTTCAGTTTTTAGAAAAAAAACATATATATTTTTTAGAATAAAACTTTATCTCTCTTCATTCCAAGCATATTCTAGAGAGAGAAACACAAATCCTAATAGGGAGAAACACAAATTAAATTAACTCGGAGCTTGTCTTCGAGTAAGAGTTTCGATTTCTTGTTGGGTTTGGATGTAATCTTTTAATACCTTATGTATTTCATCTAATTTATGTATTGTGAACTAGTTTTGGTTCAATATTGATGTTGTCTTTGACTTCTTATTTGTGGGTCTTGACAATTTTTTTTTTCAAATCTTAGATCTTAGATATTCATCTATCAATGAGCAAACTTTTGACATATTCTTCTAATTTAAGCATGGAGTCCATACATTAATAGTCACGATTCAATCATTATGGGAGTTTCTTTGAGAGAATAATACGCATCTCCAGATATCAAGAGCATCATGATTTTCTACACTCATCAAGGGGTCAAGGGTTTAAGGGTCAGGAAGTCGGAATATTACGGAAGATATTGGTTTCTACAAATACATGCATTGCATATCATAAAAGAGGCGTTCGCCCAGATAATGCATCATGCTTAAGAGCATACTTCCTTTTAAACATACACACATGACATAAGATTTATAACTAATCTCAGGAATAAAGGGGTTTAATCGGGTATTTTGTCAGGGATATTGTACTTAGGGATATTAGGATATTGACGGAGCACCATGACTTGGTTCATACCTGTGAGACTCTGCGGTCAAAATTTGGGTCCTTCTCGTATTTAATCGTCTCCTCTTCAAAAAGAGGAAGGCTCATCGACACATCCTTCTGATTCGTAGACGATTAAATAGGGACAACTGTCGTACCCTAAATTTTGACCAGTAATGTACAGTCAATTTTAGAGAACCATTACTATTTTTGGGTGTAATGACAGTAGGGGTGTGGTTTAGATCTTAGGGCCTCTAACACATTGCAGTCTGGGCTTCTAAGAGTGTTAGTGCTTCTAGACCCGTTTTAGAAGTAGTTGAACATGAGGGGTACATTTCTAGGATTTTGGAATTTCTTTTTAGGGTTAATACCTATTTTCACCCCTGCCATATGGGCGTGTTTTGAAAAAACCCCCTACGAAAAAAAAAGTTGCAAGATTGGCCTTAACATATTTCAAAAGTTACCATTTAGACCTTCATCAGGCCACATCATCAAAAATAATGATGTGGCAGTCATTTTTTTAATTTTTTAATGAAAAGAAATTCCACGTCATTAAAAGGCTTTGTAAAATGACTCTCATACCCCCACTTTTTAATTTTTTATTTATTTAGTTTTTCTTTTATTTAATTTTTTTAGATTTTATTTAATTTATAATTTTTTTATTTATTTAATGTTTTCTTTAATTATTTTGTTTAATTATATTTTAATTACACGCATAGCATTTTACTATTATTTTATTATTTGAATGTTGAAATGTTTAAAGATCAAAAAATCAAAAATTTTGCCCTCACAAAGGATTGAACCCATGTTCTCATGGTTGCAAGAAGATACTCTTCCACTAGGTCATTTAGTCTTTCTTGTCCATTTGTTAACTTCAAATGTATATATTACAACATCTCAATTAACAATTAAATTAACACTTAAATTAACATATTAAATACATAAATGACTTTAAATAAATACTATAACTTATTATTATTTTATTTTACGATCAATTTATTATTTTATTTATTTATTTTTTAATTTCAATTTAATATTTTATTTTATTTATTTATTTTATTTAAAAATATACGTTAATATTTATTTTCAGTTAATTTATTATTTATTATTTATATTTATATTCAGTTTATTTATTACTAAATTTATTTTCAGTTTATTTATTATTTATTTTTAGTTTATATTTATATTCAGTTTATTTATTTAATATTTAGTTTATTTATTTATTTTTATATTTATATTTAGTTTATTTATTTTCAGTTTATTTATTTAGTTTATTTTTATATTTATATTCAGTTTATTTATTTAAACTCAATTTGAATTTATTATTTATATTTATATTTAGTTTATTTATTTTTAGTTTATTTATTTTCAGTTTATTTATTTATGTGAATAAAAAAAATTAAATATTTTTAAAAATTTAACAGCTATGATTGCAATTAAATTCATAATAAACTGAATTAGGGATTGGATTATTTGTTTAAACTTTAATTTAACTTTTTTAGAAGTTATTGGGTTTATTTTTAAATTTAATTATAGTATTAGGATTAAGGGTTTTTATATTATTTTTTACTATTTAAAGGAAGGTTATAAATTAATGTTTTAGCCTAATTTTAATAATAATTGTTAACTAGATGGTAAGTGGGAGTTTTGGTTTTTTAGTTTAATTGTATAATAATTAGGAAATTATTATTTTGGGGTTAATTATTTTTAAAAGTATTTTTGGTGTTATTACTGTTTTTGGTTTATTTTTGTTAATAAAAGACCAATTATATCAATTGATATCTAATTATTTACCGAGTTTTAATTTAATTTTTAGGCAATTAGGTTTTGTTTTTTATTAAATTCGAAAAATTATTTTTTGTCATGAGGAGAGGGACCGGTTTGCTGGCATTATCAATTTGTTTTTATTTTATTTTTTGGAGTCCTTTTATTTATCTTATTATTTCATTTTTATTTTTTATTAATTTGTGGGTCAAAATAGTTGAACAGAGTGGGGTCACCTTCTTCCCCAAACTCTGAAAACCCTAATTGGTCGCGCAAAAATCAAATCGGATCAAACCAGATTTAATGTTAAAACAAAAATCAATAGCAATAATTTCATTAATTTTTTCAATCAAAAATTACATTCCAATCAAATCAAAAAATTACAAACGTGAATCGAAGTCCAAAAATTACAACCCTAATTCTAAAAAACAAGTAAAAATCTAAATGTACAACAAAATAAAATCAAATCTTAGAAATCTACACAAATCAGATTCTAAGTTTCCTAATACAAACATATCTCATTAAGTCTAAAACCTAATTTCTAACCTATAAAAACCTAAGACTCAGAAAGAGAAAGGGGTCCCTGAAAAAAAAAGATTGTTGTTGCTGCACAAATCACCGAACCCTTCACTAAAGCTCTTACTTCTGAACACTTAAGGTTTCACATCGAAACCCTAAGTCTTCCGAGCTAGACCATAAGCCAACACCTGCAAACCACAAAAGGAGAGGGATTAGAAACGAGGAATTATAAAGGAGGGGAGTGTAAGCAGCTTAATATTGGACATGACAAGGAGAGGTAAACACTTAGCTCTTGGAAATATTTGCGTCGTTGTTGTTTTTCGCTGCATTTGACGTATGATTGTTGCTATAATATTGTTATTGCTGCGTTTTTGCGTTTGGTTTGTGTTTGGGGGTGCGATCTAGGGGTTTCTGTGAATTTTAGGGTTAGGGTTCTTAGAAGGGTTAGGGTTTTTGGGGTTAGGGTTCTTAGGGTTCTTCACGAACCCTGAAGAACATGAAGGTTTCTGGGTTTGATTAGGGTTAAGGTTCATCACTTGGGGTTAGGGTTCTTAGGGTTCATCTCGAACCCTAAAGAACTATGTTGAATCTGGGTTGGGGTGAGGTTAGGGTTCATATGCGTTGAAGGTTCCGGTTGAAGCTTAACCGGAAACCTGGGGAGGACGGTGGATTGGTGGCGGCGCACGGTGGCCAGAAGCTCACTGCTGCGGAAGGAGTTAGAGAGAGGTGAGAGCGTTTGAGGGTTAGAGAGAGAGGGAGAGAGTTAGAGAGAGAAACGAAGGGAAGAAATGAAGAAACCTGAAGGGGACTTCCCTTAAGTATTCCCTCTTTAGGCTATTTGGGATAGGACGCGTGGCCCTTCGTTTGCCACACGATTGTGTGACTCTGACCAGTTCCGTGGGTGTACAAGTATCGTGCCCCCCAGTTAACTTCTCATCGCGATCGTCCCTTTCGCATACACTAAAATCAAGGGTAGGGAGTGTTTTTAGATCAGGTCCGCTGATTAGTGATCACACGGTCCAGACGGAGTCAACATGGACTCCCTCAGATGGGCCTCATACGTTTGGGATTAATGCCCTTCGCTATCCACACCCTCCCCTAAGAAGCCCAATTGCCCTTTCAACTAAGTTCACACCCCCTGGGATTTTAATTATTTTAATTAAATTAAATTCTTAATTTAATTATTAATTGGAGATTAATGGGATAATTAGGAATAAAAATATGATTTAGGGTTTACTATTAGGGGGAAATATAATTAAGGATTTTAATTAATATTTTGGTATTTTTGGGAATGTTTTAGGGTTTTAAAAATTAAATAATTAAATAGTTTTTGTTACATAATGGGGAAAATTACTTGTTTAAACTAAATTGTATTTAAATCTGGATTTTATGAAAAATGTAATTTTGGATTGGAAGTTATATTGTTTAATTTGAATGTATTTTGGGGATTAAATATTATATTGGAATTATTTATATTGTTGGGATAAACAAAATTTGGGTTTAAATAAATAGGAATTAAGGATAAAACGTGGTTTTTATTTTATAATTTGTTACTTTTTTTTTCATTTCATAAATAAATTGGAAGAGATATTTTACAATAATTTTAGGAACAATCAAAGGATATTAAAAGGTTTTATAATTAAATAACGTGGGTTTTTAATTGGGAGTTTAATTTACAATTTTGGTTTTAGTATAATAAATCAGGTTTTATTTACATAAATTTAGATTTTATTTATTAATTTGGGTTTATAACATTTTACCCTTTTTTGTGGATTTAAAATTTGGGTTTATTATGAAATATGGGTTTATAATTTTTGGGATTTAAATTATGGGTTATTATTTTTGATATTGAGTTTTAACTTTTAAAATGGAGGATTTATTTGGGAAAAATTATTGTTATAATTTTGTTTGAGAATTAAGGGGATTAAAGATATTTCTCTTAGTTGTTTTTCTTTTGTATAATTAAAGGAATTCCTTTTTTGGGATAAGGGATTTATAATAAAATTATAGTAATTATAATTTAAACATTAAGGGATTATTATAAGGAATTAAAAGGGGATATTTAAGGAATTAGAACAAGGGATAAAATTCTTCGTCCGAGAGTATAAACAATGGATGGGATTTAGGGATAAAACTCTTAGGTTCCGAGAGTATAAATAAAGGCCAAGGGATTAGGATTTAAGGGATAGAACTCTTCGTCCGAGAGTATAAACGATGGATGGGATTTAGGGATAAAACTCTTAGGTTCCAAGAGTATAAATAAGAGCATTTCTTAATACACCATCCAAGTTTCTTAAGCACCATGTGAAATTATTTTTTTCCCCCCTGATTTCGGATGTGCATATCCGGACTCACCAAATTTTTAAAAAACACTGAAGTGTTCCGGATATGCATATCCGGAAATAATTCTGATGTGCACTTCCGGAAGGATTTCTTATTAATTCGCGCCAGACTTTCTTCCTCCCCCTCATTCTTCACTTTTTCATTTCCAAACTCCCTAAAACTCTCTCAAACTCTCAAATTTTCAATCACCTCAAATCTCAATTTTTTCCTCTCGAGTTCGGCACAAAGCAACATCTACAATGATCAAGAGACTCCAAATCCTCCGTATCTCATTTTAATCGGCAAGTTTTCAAATTTTAGAGTTTCGGAGTAATTTTTTAGTAATCGATTTAGAGTAGATATTTAGGTGTAAAAATTGTTAGGTTGTATAAATAACATCGGTTAGAGACAATGTAGGTCTTTTTTACTGCTTCAAACGGACGATCAGGACATTAAAATGCCCTTTTGCATGTTACAGTGGCCATGGCTGCCATTTTTAAACTTCAAAAAACGTACCGGATGTGCAGATCCGGAAAGATTTTAACGTTTAGTATTCTGAGTGTTTCTGGATGTGCACATCCGAAAATACCCAACGTTAAAAATTATGTGTCCTTCCGGATGTGCACATCGGGAAGACTATTTTTTTGTTTGTTTGTTTGTTTGTTTTTGTTTAATTATTTAAAAAAAATCTAATTTATTTATTATGCTTTGCAGATTAGATGGCTGGCAGAGACGATCGTATCATACATAGATGGACAACTCAGCACGCATCTGTCCGACGTGAGCGGATGCAGTCTGCAGCCGAGGCTTCCGGCGCAGAGGGAGTTGGGGTAGACCCTACAGCTGAGGGACATCCTACACCACAGCCACCCACATCACAGGTTCAGGCCACTTCCACATCTCAGGTACATGCCACTCCCCCTTCAGCCGCCGATTCTACATCTCGTAGGCGCCACGTTTCTACTGGTAGTTCATCAGGGTCCCAACCCGCACGCAGACGTCGTCGGGAGACTCCAGCTCCATCACCTGCTCCTCCTCGTTTCCCTGTTCCTGTTCCTGTTCCAGAGGGTGATCACCCAGCACATGATGGTGTTGACACTGATGACGATTTCGATGAGCTGGGCGGTTACCCCGGGGGACCGTCTGATATGTCCCTACTCGTGGGGTACTTTGAGCATACTTCCAGATATGTCTGGCTAGGACAGGTAACCATTCTCGGTTTACTTATAGAATTGTTTACGTTGAAAATATTTTTATTTGTAACATTGTTTAATTTGGAAATTTTCAGGCGAAGGAGTCCCAGAAGTTCTATAACCATGGGGGCAAGGTTATAGACATGCTTGAGCTGCTGCCAAAGGCTGAGTGGTTCACGTCTCCACTTGCTACCTTTGGCCTTGGAGGCCTGTCTAGGATTGGGTATTCCCAGATCCAGTACGGTATGCTGATGGCCTTTGTTGAGAGATGGCACCCTGAGACATCCTCATTCCATCTACCGTACGGCGAGATCATGATCACACTGGACAACATCTCGTGCCTTTTACATCTACCGATCACAGGTACCCTTCTCTGTCACGGTAGGATGTCGAAGGCGGACACGATGGAGATGCTGGTTTCAGAGCTTGGAGCTAACCCAAAGGAGACACTTGAGGAGGTAACGCAGTTGAGAGGCGCACACGTTCGGCTCAACTTTCTGATACACAAATTTGGTGAGGAGCTTGACGAGGCACGACAGGAAGCAGGGGATGCAACTGAGGTGGAGATCCACATGCAACGTGCCCTGAGATGCTACTACATGTTTTTGCTCGGCACGCAGGTGTTTGTGTAATACCCCATATTATCTAAATGGTCAATTGGATATCAGAAGAGATCAGATGAGTATCTATGTGCTCTATCTTTGGTAAATTGGATTAGTGGAATCCTCTAAGTACTTTAAGTATTGACATTTGGGATCAATAGAGCAACTAATGAACTCTGAAGAGATCTATTATTTTATTAGAGAGACATATCACTATTTATTAGACCAAGAGAGTATATTAAGGTAACTCTAATAATTGATCAATTGGGTAGAGACGACAAAATATCAATTGGGGACATTTTACCCTGTTGGAATTATATTAAATAATAAGCATTATATATATATATATATATATATATATATATATATATATATATATATATATATATATATATATTGTAAAGAAAAAGAAAAAGATAGTAAGAAGAGAAAGGAGAAAGGAGAAAGAAGAAGAGAAAATCTTGGAAGAAGAAGGAGAAGCTTGGATTCATCATCTAATCTTCTTCAACCTCCACTTCGATTATCAGGTGGGTTCTAGTTAGACACTCTAAGTTCTAGAATTAAGGATTTAGAACTTAGGTTAGATTTGAGAGAAAATGATTAAACGGATAAATCAATGAAATCTAACGGATGAAATGCGATATAAAATGCGTAGAATACTTGTTGTTATGATTGGAACATGTTTTGGTTGTTTTAGTATGAATTGGAAGTGTTGTGGATGAGATTTTTGGCCCTAAGGACCTGCTGTTACGTTGCTGAGAAATTCTGAGTTTTGCAGGGTTCGCCTTGCGAACCCCTGGCGAAGGGCAAAGCGAATGGTTCTCGAGGGTTCGCGCGAAGGGAAGGCGAATGTTCGCCCGGTGTTCGCAAAGCGAACTTTGTGCCCTTTTGGCTCTATCTTTGTTCGCTAGAGCTTCGCAAGGCGAAGGCGAAAGCGAACGTTCGCTGGGGATTCACCTAGCGAACATGACAGATTTTCCCATTTTGTTTCCTTCATAACTTTTGATCCGTAACTCAGATCGAGACGTTCTTGGTATCATTGGAAAGCTATTTAGTGGAAAATGAAGGAGAGTAATGTTATGTGATATGTTCAAATCCATATCTTTTGGATCATAAATCCGATCGAGGCATAATTACAGCCGATGTAAAGCTGTGGAAATATCCTACGGGATGAAAGTGGAAAGTATTGATTTCGATATCCGATTAAATGAATTAGAGGGAACCGAAAGTGATGTTTTTTGTGACGTGCTATGAAATGGTAATGTGAGACCATGATTTTAACCAAGGATGCTTGGTAGAGGATAATAGTGGCTTATATGCCTTGGAAATGTGTGTGAACTACTGTATGGTTTATGTTTGACATGTTATGCTATCATGTGTGGTTATGTGATTCTATTATGCAATTTGTGATATGCTTTGCCTAATATTAATGTTAACATGATAGGAGAATATGCATGCTTAAAATGAATTAGGAAGAGTGAGAAAACTTTACCCCAAAACAAATGGCATAGTTAAGATTGTTATAATTCTAGGTTGTGAATAGAATTGTGATAGAAACTCTGGATGGCGACGCTCGTGCATTCATTGACGAGTTCTGGCCTAGAGTAGATAAACTCTGGATGGCGACGCTCATGCATTCATTGGCGAGTTTTGGCCTGAAGTAGATAACCTAGATGGCAAGGCTCGGGCACCTGATGTAGGAAGGTACATCCGTGACGAGATTGGTCTAGGAGAGAGTGGGACACTAGTATGGAACATGTGGAAACCTTTGTGTTTTATGAGAAAAGGCAAAAGAGACCTTAAGGCGAATGTGGCCTTGTGATTGTCGAATACAATCACGTTGTGTATATGAGCATGTAATCGTAACCGTTTTCCCTGAGGTGTAGTTTCATGAGTCTCGAGCTCCTCCTCTGAAACGTATGCACAATTACTTGGCAGGTTTGATTCCCGCGTATGAGTACGAATGAAGCCTATATGGTAAAGAGACTTGCGATGGTTAATAGGCCATGAGAAGTGACGGTTCACGGTTAACAGGCCGATGATCCCGAATCCATTTCGTATGCCAAGTAACTACAAGGATCCATGACTCGGGTCGACTTCTAGACGTAGAAGCGGACGGGAAAAGGGGATGCCTTGGTAAGGTTATTGATTAGTGAGATTCTTGAGTTAACAGGCTCAGGACATATTCCATTTGTGGGATTTATGAGTTAACAAACTCATGACATGTTTTCATATAGTGTGAGATTGTGAACTCAATGTCATTTCCCTTCCCCTTGACTTGAGTTAGGATTTGGCTAGAACTCTGTAGAGCCGAGAGAATCCATAAGATAGGGAACTACCTGAGATTTGATGTATCTCACCCCACTATTGTTGATTATTTTTAGGAGGTATTTGCAGGTTTGATTTACAAGTGGAGCTATGCTTGGATGTTTCAAGAGAAGCTTAGTTGAGCTTATTCCGCTGTGTATTATTTTCTTGTACAATGAGGAATATTGTATATTGATCTTAGATTTTTATTTTGGCTAGTTTCCATATCTTGTACCATAGATTGTATTATGTTTTAGAATGGTCAAGTATGTGAATTACGCCATTAGGCACTTATGATGGTGTCGGTACCAAATAAAATGCTTGTATTGTATTATTCTAGGTATATATTATACAGGGCGTTATAGTTTGTGGACACCAGTGCCTATTATGTTGATGTCGTCTACCTCAGGTACCTTCTGGATCAGACAGAGATCCATGGGTACAACTGGGGGGCGGCTGCGCTGGCATTCACCTATTCTAGGCTCTCTGATGGTTGCCGTTGGGCAGCCAAGACTGTGGCAGGAAGTTATACGCTATACGTTGTAACAATCTAATATTCTAAGTATTTTTTCGTTTCTTTTCTTTTTATATTCATTATAATCTTTGACACCCATGTTATGTTTTTCATTTCAGGCGTGGATTTAACAGCACTTTCCCAACATTACTAGTCGGGGGTGTGTCGAGGGGTACATTGAGGATATGCCACGTGCTGCTGCATTTGTCCTGCTCAGAGTGAACCAGGTGCCGGACCCCTTCAGAGTGTATCTTGATCGGATGGCTGCTGAGGACGTTTTGTATGACACCTATGCCGCTCATCGTGTGACGCGCCCATTCGATGACGTTTGTTTGTTCTCAAGATGGTTGGTATGCAGTTCGACCGTTACTGCCCGATACCTGCCGGAGCGTGTCTTGCTTCAGTTCAGTTACACGCAGATGATCCCCAGGATGCCTCATGGGTCTACTCCTCTAGGCTTGACCCGCAGGCAGATAGATGAGCTATATGCTGACTACCAATCCCACTTGGTACTGGAAGAGGCTCGGGCGACCAGAGCGGAGAGAGACTGGAGCATTGCTGTCGGGTACATTATGTGGTTCTACACCGTCTCACACCCATGTATGGTGCCCACTGCTAAGGGATCACCACCCAGACCTGCTCATCAGGAGATATTAGAGGAGCGACAGTCTCAGCTGGACCATACTCAGGATGTCCTACCACGCTGTCGTCAGATAGAGCAGATAGCGCAGCAGGCCATTGAGGCTGGTCACCTCCCTGAGGGCTCTGATGCCAGACTTGCCGTGGACTGGATTATTGCGATTGCTCGGGGGGCACTTCAGTACCCCAGACATCGATCCAGGATGGCGGGTAGGGGCAGAGGAGCAGGGGAGCCAGGAGAGATCATTCACCATACGCAGTAGTTTTTTGTTTGATGTATTATATTTATATTAGATGTATGCACTGTATTTTGACAGAGGTTTATTTTTTATATATATATAAATATCATTTTATTTTATATATTGATGTTGTCAAATGTATATTAAGTTGCGAAGATATATTAACATATACGACCAAGCAACAAAACCGATTTTAAAAAAAAAATTCTGTTGTTTTCCGGATCTGCAGATCAGGAAAGTTTCCGGATGTGCACTTCCGGAACGCATCAGCGTTTTTTAAAAAATTGGTGCGTCCGGATGTGCACATCCGGAATCAGGGGCAAAACCGGAAATTTAGGTGGTGCCTAAGAAACCTCGGTGGTGTGATAAGAAATTCTCATAAATAAAGGCCAAGGAATTAGGATTTTTGGGTAAAACTCTTTGGTTCCAAGAGTATAAATAAAGGCCAAGGGATTAGGGTTTAAGGGATAGTACTCTTTGTCCGAGAGTATAAATAATGGATAGGATTCATGGGATAGAACTCTTAATCTAAGAGTATAAATAAAAGACTGGGATTACGATTAGGAGTGGGAATAGGAATGGGAATAGGAATAGGAATAGGGGTAGGGGATAGGGGAGATGAACTACGGTTACTCTGATCCTTCAAACTTGAAGGTACGTAAGCATAGGGTTGTAAACCCTAGCGAGTACATTAATAATAAAAACGTAGGGTCCCCCTCTTAAATTAAATTTTCTTCTTTGTATAATTGTAACACCCATATATAAAACTCATACTTCAAAGCATAAATATTATATATAGATCCAAGTGTTTGGTACTGAAACACATAAGCTCCTAGTTAACACATTGTATACAAATAAATGCCCTAAAGTACAAAGTACAAAAACCTAAGGCATATTATACACAAGATGTTCAAAAGATAAAAACTAAGAACTAGATCAACAATGATCTCAAAATAAACTCCGTTACGGAAGCTAGCCATCAACAAGCAAGGAAAAGATCACCCGACCTTATCATTACCCTTCTCGGAACCTGAAGCACCTGAAATACATCAACAACGTGGGGTGAGATACATCAAATCTCAGTGAGTTCCCTATCTTATGGATTATCTCGGATTAACAAGGTTCTAATAATCCTAACTCAAGTCCGGGGAAAAGGGAAAAAGGACCCTTGAGTTCACACTTTATAATTCTTACACTATATGGAAACATGACATGAGTTCATTAACTCACAACATCACTAATCGATAACCATACCAAGACATCTCATCTTCCCGTCCGCTTCTACGTCTAGAAGGTGACCCGAGTCATAGATCCTTGTAGTTACTTGGCATACGAATTGGATTCGGGATCATCGGCCTATTAACCGTGAACCGTCACTTCTCATGGCCTGTTAACCATCACAAGTCTCTACCCATAGCATAGGCTCCAATCGTACTACATGTAGGGAATCAAACCGACCAAGTAATTGTGTACCCGTTTCAGAGGAGCTCGAGACCCATGAAACTACACTCAAAATATTCCAGTTATGATTACATGATTACATACAACAAAAATATGATTGTATTCGATAATCACAAGACTACACCGCCTTAAGGCCTCTCTTGCCTTTTCACAACCACAAAGGTTAACCACATGTTCCATACTAGTGTTTCACTCTCCACTAGGCCAATACTCGGCAAGGATGTATCTTCCAACAACACGTGCCTGAGCATCGCCATCTAGAGTTGTCTATAATTTCTAGTTCCTTACTAGATTCTCCTATAGTTCAAGTTGAGGTTTCCTCACTCTTCCTATCTTATTTTCATATTAACATGCATACTCTATGTCAATCATGTTAAACAATATTCGGATAGGCAAGACATGTCATGATTGCATAGTAGAATAATATATAATAATTAAAACATAAATATATTGCTTTTGGAATTTTCTCGATTATTTAATCGGTCGATAAAATCGACATATTTCATCTCCATTGCATAGAATATTTCCTCGGCTTTACATCGATATAAGGAATGATCGAATCTGATAAACGAGTCGAAAGTTATGAATTTTCTCGTTTTTGGAATAAAATCCTAAGTCCCAGGTCGCGCTAAGCGCGCCCCTGCCCGCGCTAAGAACGCTTTCTTCGGTCTGGAGGGGTTGCAGGAATTCAAAACCGCGCTGAGCGGGCTCCTGCGCGCTAAGCGCGCTCTGCGAAACTCAGAAAAAAACCTACTATAACAGAAATTTCCCCCACCTCCAAACCTTTTCCAACCCATAACCAACCACCAACAGAGGTACAATAACATAGTTTGAGCATGGTTTGAACAACAAAATTCTTAAAACCTACATTTTCTTAAGAACACAAAATTCTACATACCCTATAATTTTCCCAATCAATCCAAAGTAACCAAAATATCAAAACAAGCATCAATATATGTTTCTACAAGTATATTGATCATTCATTTTGATTTATATCAAATTCCAACCGTTAAAACATCGATTTCCACAAATTCGACCTAAACCCAACAATTCCAAAACTTCTAAACAATGGTACTAACTAGAACCCACCTTGGATAGAGGTTGAAAATTACGAAGATGAGATGATTGGATGAAGTTTGGATCAATGGATGATGAATTGTTCTTGAAGTTCTTCAAATTTTCCTCTCCTCCACTTTTCTCTCCTTCCTTTCCTTTCTTTCCTTCTTTCTTCTTTCTCTCTCTTTCTTACTATCTTTTTCTTTTGTTTGAAAAAAATGGGAGGAAAAGGAATTATGTAGTAAACTTAGTATTAGAAATAATACTACTAAATATCCAAAAAGTCTCTTAAGTCCAAATAAATAAAATACCTCAGAGTTAGATAATATTAATTGGATTTATTCTAAGTTCCACAGTTACTCTAATTATTTTGTCAAATAATTTCTCAGAGTCCGCTGGGCTCAGTCGATCACAATATAATATTATCTGAAGTAATAAAATACGGGGTATTACATCCTCCCCCCCCCCCCTTAAATAGAAATTCTCCCTCGAATTTAAAGATTACCTGAACAGATGAGGGTAAGCTTCTCGCATTTCCGATTCAAGTTCCCAGGTTGCATCGCCTGGATATGTTACATCTCACTGCACCTTAACGAGAGAAATGTCCTTGTTCCTTAATACTTTCTTTTCCCACAATGCGGCTCGGTTGAGGTTTAAATGTTAAGTCTGCTTCTATTTCAATAGTATCCGGTAGAATCGGCTGAAGAGGATGTGGAACAAACCTCCGAAGTTGAGATACATGGAAAATATCATGCATTTCCGACAGAGAAGGAGGTAAGGCCAACCTGTATGCTACTTCGCCAATCCTTTCTAAAGCTTTATACGGTCCCACGTATCTCGGACTTAACTTCCGTGACTTAAACGGCCCTTTCAGTCTCAATCTAGGAGTGACTTTCAAAAACACATGGTCATCTTCTTCAAATTCTAAAGGTCTCCTTCGATTGTCCGCATAACTCTTTTGTCGATCTTGTGCTTGCTTAATTTTCTCGCAGATCATTCGAATCTTTTCCGTAGTCTCTTGGATAATTTCGGGTCCTAAGATTCTATCTTCCCCTACTTCCGCCCAACACAAAGGGGTCCTACACTTTCTTCCATACAATGCTTCATACGGAGCCATACCGAGGCTCGCATGATAACTATTATTATAAGAAAACTCAATCAATGGTAGAAGTTCTTTCCAATTCCCCTTACTCTCTAACACACAAGCTCTCAACATATCCTCCATCGTTTGTATCGTTCGCTCAGTCTGACCATCTGTCTGTGGATGATTAGACATGCTCAAACGCAACTCTGTCCCCATAGCTTGTTGAAAAACTTTCCAAAACCTTGAAGTAAACTTCGGATCTCTATCCTACACAATATTAGAGAGAATACCGTGCAATTTTACAATTTCCGCAATAAACACCTCGCAAGATGACTTGCCTAGAAAGTAGTCTTCACGGCTAAGAAATGCGCAGATTTCGTTAGTCGATCCACAATCACCCAAATCGAATCATAACCACCTTGCGTACGAGGTAAACCTACTGCAAAATCCATAGAAATACTATCCCACTTCCAAACTGGGATTTCCAATGGTTGCAATAATCCACCCGGTCTTTGATGTTCAATCTTAACCTGTTGGCATACCGCACATTCCGACACGAAGACCGCAACATCTCTCTTCATACCGGACCACCAATAGTCCTTCTTTAAATCTTGATACATCTTTGAAGAACCCGGATGTATAGTAAAAGCACCCTTATGCGCTTCTTCCAAAATCTTTCTTTTCAGAGTCGCATCGTTCGGAACGCAAATTCTTTGGTTAAACATAATCATTCCATCGCTAGCGTGCACAAAACCCGGTTGACTTAGCATCTCTTGCAATTTCTCATCCAATAATTGTCCTTGTTGAATTTCAACTCTTAAAGTAGAATTGACATTCAAATTCCCCATAATCACTCCATTAGGAGTCCACACAAATTGAAGATTTAAATCTCTAAACTTTTCCAACAACGAATATTCTAACATCATCAATTCGGCCTTTCTCAAAACTTTCCTACTCAAGGCATCGGCCACTTTGTTCGCTTTACCCGGATGGTATTTTAGCTCTAGATCACAATCCTTTAAATATTCCATCCACCTCCTTTGACGCATATTCAACTCTTTTTGGTCAAAGAGGTACTTTAAACTCTTGTGGTCACTAAACATTTCAAAATTTACTCCATATAAATAGTGACGCCACACTTTCAAAGTAAACACCACCGCCGCTAATTCCAAATCGTGGGTTGGATAATTCTTCTCGTGAATTTTCAATTGTCGAGAAGCATAAGCCACCATGTGACTTTCTTGCTTTAAAACACCTTCTAGTCCCATCTTAGATGCATCACAAAATACCACATACGACTTGCTAGGATCGGGAATAATCAGAACGGGAGCTGTAGTCAATCTTTCCTTCAAACTCATAAAACTTTGTTCACACGCCGAATCCCACTCAAAGCGGTAATCCTTCTGAGTAAGCTTAGTCATTGGTAATGCTAACTGCGAAAAGCCTTTGATAAACCTTCTGTAGTAACCTGCTAGACCCAAGAAACTTCTAATTTTCGATACATTCTTCGGTCTCTCCCAATTAATCACAGCTTTAACCTTTGACGGATCCACCGCTACACCACCCTGTGATATAACGTGGCCAAGAAAACTAACTTCAGACATCCAGAATTCGCACTTGCTCAACTTGGCAAAAAGTTGCTTCTCTTGTAAGATCGATAAGACGATTCTCAAATGTCCTTCGTGCTCTTGTGGAGTACGGGAATAGATAAGAATGTCATCAATGAAGATCACACCAAATTGATCCAAGTAAGCTTGAAATAACCAATTCATATAATCCATAAAAACATCTGGAGCATTAGTCACACCGAAAGGCATCACTAAGAATTCGTAATGACCATAAAGGGTCCTAAATGCAATCTTAGGTACATCAGAACTCTTCACTCGGATTTGGTGATAACCCGACCTCAAATCAATCTTCGAGAACACACAGGCTCCTTTCAATTGATCTAATAGGTCGTCTATCCTTGGCAAAGGATACTTGTTCTTAATGGTGACTTTATTCAGCTGACGATAATCAATACACAATCGCATCCCGCCGTCTTTCTGCTTTACTAACAAAACTGGGGCTCCCCACGGTGAGACACTAGGTCTAACAAAATGCTTAGCCATAAGCTCTTCCAATTGTTCCTCCAGTTCTCTCAATTCAAGCGGTGCCATCCGGTACGGAGAAACGGATATAGGAGCCGTTCCCGGTACCAGGTCAATAGAAAATTCCACTTCCCTCTCCGGAGGAAGAGAAGTGACATCTTCGGGGAAAACTTCAGAAAACTCGCAAACTACTGGAATATCCAAAATTTGAAGGTCGCTACTCCCTTCCTTAGTGAGAACCAAAAGAACAGATTTCTCTTCTTCGAACAAGAAATTTATCATTCCAACCGTACCTTCTAGAATAGTTGTTAAGACATCTTTCGGGGTAGCATCAATAGATGGAATGATGATGAGCTTTTCTTCACACCCAATAAACACCTAATTAGCGGAAAGCCAATCCATTCCCAAAACGACATCAACTTTCTTAAGCGGTAGACAAATAAGGTCAATCTGAAAAGCTCTACCGTCCACAGACAAAACACAGTTTTCACACATCAACGGTGTCTCAACTATTTCATCCATGGCGGTAGTGACCACCATAAGAGGAGACAAAGGAACGAACCGCAACCCAAGTCGCTTCATACATTGCATCGATACAAAAGAGTGTGTAGCTCCGCAATCAAATAGAACAAAATAAGGAAATCTGTTAACGAAGCACGTACCAGCAATTAAGGAATTGTCACTCTTCTTCTTCCTTGCATCTAAGGTATAAACCATTCCTTGTGTCTGCGTCCTATTCTGAGGACAATCTCTTTTCAGATGACCCACCTTCTGACATTGGAAACACTTTATCCCTTCAAAACCACACCTTTCAGAATGATTCTTGCCACAAGTGCGACACACAGGAGGTGTACTCGCCCTTGAATCTTGAACTTGTTTCCCTTTGAAGGATTGTTGCCTAGGTCTGAATTCTTGGTTGGATCTTCCGCGATCCCCTTGATTCACTCTACTCGCAACACCTTCAGCTTGGACTTTCTTCAAACTATGCTCGACCACATAGCATTGCCTTAAAACTTCAGCATATGTAGTGAATTCTCTCTGAGATACACTATGAGATATTTCAGCTTTTAGTCCAAACAGAAACTGGTCTATTTTCCACCTTTCATCAGGAGCATACATAGCCTGCCTAGAATAAGCAGCCATGTCCTCAAACTTCTCAGCATAACTGGCCACAGTCATACTACCTTGTCTTAATTGTTGAAAATCAAACTTTTTCTGAGTTCTCAAAGAGCTCGGAAAATACTTCTCCATGAAAACAACCTTGAACTGCTCCCAAAACTTAGGCACTTCCTGAATAGCCATCAAAGCTGAAGCGCTCTCCCACCATCTCATAGCAGGACCCTTCAGTGAATGAGAAGCGAACAACACCTTGTTCTCTTCGTTGCATTGGACTATCAAGAAAATCCTCTCCATACCAGAAATCCATTCGTGAGCCTTCACGGGATCTAATCCACCATGAAATTTTGGGGGATTCATGCGGATAAAATCCTAGAATTTCCCACTTTCAGCCTCTGGAGCAACTACCATAGGATGAAAACCTCCATTCATTTGTTGCACCATTTGCTGCATGAATAGATTTTGTTGTTGCTGCATCTGTTGCATAAACTGATATAGAGGAGCATTGTCGTCGCCGCCCGGCGAATTCGTCCCTTCAGGAGTAGTACGGGGTCTACCACGAGTGTTTCTACGTCCTTCAGCCATGTTACTAAAGGTCATACAAATAGGATTAAGTTGATCAGGCTCAGTGCCATAAATATAACACTTAAGACCAATGGCGACACAACGTATATGAAACGGAAAGAAATACTTATACTATTTCATGGCTAGGTCGAGCATACGACCTGCTCTGATACCAACTGTAACACCCATATTTAAAATTCATACTTCAAAGCATAAATATTATATATAGATCCAAGTGTTTGGTACTGAAACACATAAGCTCCTAGTTAACATATTGTATACAAATAAATGCCCTAAAGTACAAAGTACAAAAACCTAAGGCATATTATACACAAGATGTTCAAAAGATAAAAACTAAGAACTAGATCAACAATGATCTCAAAATAAACTCCGCTACGGAAGCTAGCCATCAACAAGCAAGGAAAAGATCACCCGACCTTATCCTTACCCTTCTCGGAACCTGAAGCATCTGAAATACATCAACAACGTGGGGTGAGATACATCAAATCTCAGTGAGTTCCCTATCTTATGGATTCTCTCGGATTAGCAAGGTTCTAATAATCCTAACTCAAGTTCGGGGAAAAGGGAAAAAGGACCCTTGAGTTCACTCTTTATAATTCTCACACTATATGGAAACATGACATGAGTTCATTAACTCACAACATCACTAATCGATAACCATACCAAGACATCTCATCTTCCCGTCCGCTTCTACGTCTAGAAAGCGACTCGAGTCATAGATCCTTGTAGTTACTTGGCATACGAATTGGATTCGGGATCATCGGCCTGTTAACCGTGAACCGTCACTTCTCATGGCCTGTTAACCATCACAAGTCTCTACCCATAGCATAGGCTCCAATCGTACTACACGTAGGGAACCAAACCTACCAAGTAATTGTGTACCTGTTTCAGAGGAGCTCGAGACCCATGAAACTACACTCAAAATATTCCGGTTACGAGTACATGATTACATACAACAAAAATACGATTGTATTCGACAATCACAAGACTACACCGCCTTAAGGCCTCTCTTGCCTTTTCACAACCACAAAGGTTAACCACATGTTCCATACTAGTGTTTCACTCTCCACTAGGCCAATACTCGGCAAGGATGTATCTTCCAACAACACGTGCCCGAGCATCGCCATCTAGAGTTGTGTATAATTTCTAGTTCCTTACTAGATTCTCCTATAGTTTAAGTTGAGGTTTCCTCACTCTTCCTATCTTATTTTCATATTAACATGCATACTCTATGTCAATCATGTTAAACAATATTAGGATAGGCAAGACATGTCATAATTGCATAGTAGAATAATTGAAATTCTGGTACAGACATGTGATGTTAGGTGCAATGTCACAACATCAAACTCTGTTATATGAACAAGACAATAAAACCAGAATATGAACACACTGAATTGTTCACCCAGTTCGGTTCAACCAACCTACATCTGGGGGCATACCAAGCCAGGAAGGAAGTCAACTATTAGTAGTATCAAATTACAGACTCAACAGACCAGTTGGCAATCTACCTAATTCAATCACTACCCAATGACCCTTCTACCTAAGTCCTCCCTAGGTAAGAGACTCCATCTCACTTCCAATCATCTCAATGATGTCTAGCAGTCAACTACACCGTCACTGCATCAACAGCTTGATTTCCTAATCTTTTCTATCACATAGACTTGGAAGACACACTTCCATGACACCTATTGGAGTTGCTTTAAAGCTTCCTCCAAGAACAATACCAAACTCATTACCTACAGGTTTCTGAGTTAAACATAGTGACCATCTCACAACCCGAGTGGTTCACTTAGACAAAGCCCAAAAGTTCTACATCTTGGACTCGTACCTATTCTAGGTTACAAGCATTCTATTTATAGCTTTTCCCAACTGGATTTGGGCCTTCAAATCATATCAGATCTTCTGCTACATATCTACAACAGATTCTGCTATCAATTGGATCTTCAATCAAATCTTCAATTTAAATCTTCAATTTAAATCTTCAATAATTAACTCTAAATATTCTCCATATCTTTATGCATTAAATTCAGCTCCACATAATATTTCCAGGATATTATGTATCTTTAAATCAGCTGCAAGATCTTCTCCACACAAATAGGAACAATCTTCTCCACACAAATAGGAACAATCTTCTCCACACAAATAGGAACAATTCTCCATGTCTATTTGCACAAAAATAGTAACAAACTATTCTCCACAAGATATGCTTGTATCAGAATAAATCTTCTCCAATAAATTCGCATCCAATCTAACTAACAAATCTCCTCAAATCAAACTAATGTGCGCAGCCCTAAAAACATCACTACCTGATGTTTTAATGTTCTGGTATAGTGATGTCAAGACATCACTTATAACATCAGCATACACAACTTCCAACCCTGCAACAGCTAACAATAAGAACCAATGTTATGACATCAGACATATGACATAAGCATTGTTCAACTTTGTTTTACCAAAATTCCAGCCAACACAAGAACTAACAATCTCCCCCTTTGGCTAATTTTGGCTAAAACAAGCAGCACCTCTTCAACAAGCTGCACAAATTCACTATCACATCAGCATAGGGCAAACTCCCCCTCAAAACAAGAACCAGCATACCAGCTGTTCAACTTCGCACACTTCCCCAGCAACAAGGCTAACTCTCCCCCTTTTTAGCCACAATTTTGACAAGGCTAACTAGGCTAACTCTCCCCCTTTTTAGCCACAATTTGACAACCTCTGAATCTGCCTTTGCTACAATATCCATAGACAAGTACTCCCCCTGTCATGGTTAACTAATGCTCTAGATGGAGATGAACATTTGAGCACCCTTGCTGAGCACATTCACAAACTGTACTTTCACTTTTGGAGAACACAATGAAGTATCCTGTCTGGTTTGACACTGCTCACAGACTCCACGCATCCAACTCCACACGGACAAACTCAATCATCTTCCAAATATAACCATCAGCAATCATGATGTTACAACATCTCTTCTCATCACCATTCAACAACCTCTTTTGGGATATCACCTTCTCATTACCATACAAAGGACTCATTTCGCATAGCAGTTCTTCAAGAAGCTCACATAGTCAAAGCAGCTTATTCAGGTTAACATACACCCCTAAATACCATAAGCTCGCACACCCTTTCTGACGCAAAGGGTTCAGATTGCAGACTTGCATATTCACAAGATTCCTTATCTTCATATGCTCCAAAACTCCACATCTTGCCAGGCTGATCAACTTCTCTCTAGCATGACTTGATAATAGGGCTATGTCCCTTTCATAGGCTTTTCTTATGCCTTTAGCAAGACCCTGATCTACTTCAGTCTTCTCTACATTCTCCTTCTAAGGCAGACCTTCTACTTCATCATTCTCCCGTATGACTATGTAGACACTCCTTAGGCATAATGTAGGCACCAAGCTCCTGAACCAGAGCATAATCATCCTTCACCAAGGATATCCAACCAAATAATGTCCCAACACAAGTTAGAACATCTGCCACACACCAAGACATCATCACCATGATTCTTGATATGCTCCACCAACTGGACTTACTATAGCATAGTAATCCAAATAACTAGAGAAATAAACTCTCAACCACCTTCAAGAAGAGTAATCTCCTTGAGTCTTCAACTCATCACCCTTCTGCCCAAGAGTAACTTGTTCCAAGACAATCCTCAATAATAACCAGCTGCCACACTCTGATTATCTTGATTCTTCGAATCCACTTCTAAGATCAACCAGAAGCCACAGTTTGATCACCTCATCCACGAATCCTCATATGAAAACAGCCAAATGCCACATTTTGACCTTTTTCACGTTTGTCAGAACTCTCACAAAGGTATCTTGATCCACCAAGGAGACTTGATCTTCAAGTCACATGCTCCACTTACTCAAAAGCAAACATACTTAGACTCCCTAAGCCATGGTCATGTAACATCTTCTCCTTCCTGCAGCTCCCGCAAATTGCCATGAGAACCATCTTTTTGAAGCATCCTATTGTTCATTCCTGTAGATCACCCTACCAATAACTGATGTGCCACATCACCAGCTGAGACTCCTGATGTTGAGCTAGATGTCATAACATTATGTCATCCAACTGTTGAATTCAGCTTAAACTTCTGCCACTCAGAAGAACCTCCTCCCTTTGCAGAAACAGATTTCCATGTTCTCATAGACTTGATTCAACCATCAACTTTGAGTAGACAACCTCCATCCTGCTTAGAAACTCCAAAGACTTCAAACCTACCACATCTGAATCTTCAGAAAATAAGTAGTCCAAGACTACCCCATAGCTATACCAAGGAATGCCACTTCCCTCAGTAGAGCCGTCAGTAGAAAGCCAGAGATAACTGCCACTTATCCTCGACCTTCACAACCAGAGCAAACACCATGCTCCAAACCACTTAGATCAGAAATAAACTGATCCAAGCTCTACCCATCAAGAATATGATGTTTTCATAGTCTGCATCTTCAACAGCATAATTCATGTCGTCACACACATCAGACAACTGCCAAGCTCCCAACAAGGTCTTTACAAACAGCCAGCATATGATGCTCACTCCTTCATTCACACACTTCTGATACAGTCAGCTGATAAGGCTACCTCAGGTTGTCATCTTCAAACATCAAGCTACTCCATCATGGCCCACAAAAATAAATATCCAGACACAGATTTGCTTAATTCTCTAGACAAATACTCAGTCTCCCGTCAAAGTATTTACCCTTATGCACAGTGTTGTACCCCAAAATTTGCCCTCACATATTCGAGACAATATGCCTCAAGAGGTCTCCTAGTGATTCATAAGATCTTCAATTGCTCAAAGGAACTCAAGGTTTGATCAGACAAAACCTCCTCCTAAGCAGTGGATTTCAAATTAGGGTTTTGTGTTTCTCAAGGCAAATTGGACTTCTCAAACCTCAAGTGGACTTCATTATGTCCCATACACTTCAAAGAATCCTCATAACAAGTTTCAAGACTTTCCTTACAAGTTTGGCCAGTCAGATGTTCAGACAGTCAAAAATCAGTTAACTTGGTCAAAAAGTCAACTATGGTCAACACAAAGTCAAACCTCAAGATTTTTGGTCAACATCAAGATTATGGGGTGAAATTCATCATTTGATCAAGGGTTGATCATGATTCATCAAGGAAACCTCAGAATCATCAAGAATCGGGAGTTACTAAATTAGGGTTTTTGTAAGAAAAGTCAACTGCACTTCGACCAGTCCTAACTTCCACATACTTCATCAAAAATTCCTCAACCAAAGCCCATCTTGAAGGAAATTTAATTCCCTACAACTTTGTGTCTCACAAGCCAAGTCCAGAAATGCTTCATTCGGGTGATATGAGCCAGGACATTATAGGTCATTTTGAAAGTCAACAAAAGTCAACCTTTTTTCAAAAGCTCATAACTTGAACATGGGAGATCAAATTGACATGGGACCAAAAGGAGTGATTAGAGGACATCTTGAGGTTTCTAAAAAGTCCAAGAACACATCCAAATGATAAAAATTGAGGAAATTATGCATTGTCAAAGTTGGACAATTTTGAGGAGGTGCACAAAGCAAATAATGGCCAAACTCCACTTTTTGCCAAAAGGGCCCATTTTGTGACAACCCAAACTTCATTTTAAGATGGTCCACGACCATTTGATCACATTTTCTGATTTTTTATTATTTATTCCATATTTTATTGGATTTAAATCCTTTAAATTCAATTTAAATCAAAATAAATATATCAAATCAAGAGATTTGATTTGTGGTTGATTAGGGAATCAAATATTGAGGTTTATGAGCATATTATCTGATTTAAATTCGTGCAACATTGTTAAGGGAAGATTGGATGGCCAAATGGGAGAAAATGGTAAGTTTTGAACACCATTCATTATCATTCAAGTTTTGATCCAAGCCCATGGAATTTTTCAACCTAATTCCTCTCCTATAAATACATGGCCATATCCAAACCTGAAGGACACGAAAAAAATCACATCAAGCAATCCAAAAATATTTTCAAAAAAAGGCAAAACTAGAAAAATCATAAAAACATTTCATAGCAAGTTTTCACGACTTTTTCACGTCCAAATCGTCTCAAAACAATCCCAGGAGTCAATCCCCATCATTCTTGAAGGTTAGAAGCAAGTGAAACGCGCACATCAAACCATGGCCATTTCTTGAATTTTCCACATTTTAAATCTCGTCTTTCATGCATTATAAATGTTGTTCATGTTTATATTCTTACTGATTATGATGTTTAGATTGGTTTTGATCAACTACTAACAAGCTTTGGTGCAGGAATCAAGACTTGCCATTGTTAGGGCACAAAGAGGGTGTTCTTCGAATCCCACTATACATGCGTTTTTAGACAAAACTAAGGCCACCATTGGATTCAGGGGCTTGTTTCCAATCGAACCATGGCCTTTTGACTTTTAATTATTTTTATTATTCAAAATCATTGCAAAAAAGGGTACAAAAGGACATTAATTTAAAATTAGTTTTAATTAAAATTAATTAGACTTTAGGATTAATTTGTACTTAATTATTTAATTTTTTATTACCATTAACCTTAAAAATCTTTTATTTACTAATCCTGAAATCCTTTTCTTTAAAAAAAAAAAAGCATTAACATTATTTCTTGGTTGTAATAATTTAGAACTTTAATTCCTCGCATTTTCCTATATATTGTAACTGTTCACAGGATGTAATAGCGTAGATTTACATTTCCTCGCATTTTTTTAAATATTGTAACTGCTCATGGGATGTAATAGCTTAGGTTTAAATTCCCGCACTTTAATTTTTTTTGTACATATTCAACTGCTAGTAACTAAGGTTTGCATGGCAAGACTTAAAACCTGACATAGAATAATCCTAATTCAAGATAAATAACTGAATCAACACACTCTTCACACTTACACCTCTAGGGTAACCTCTCTTCGCTGCCTTTCGATTAAAATGGTCAAGTCCCTCGAGCGTAGAGGTATCTTAGTAAGGTTGCCTACGAATAAAATCATCAAGTCCCTTCGAATAAAAGATCATAGCCCCTTCGAGTTGCCTACGAATAAATGATCTTGTCCCTCAATGACCCTACGGAAAAATGATGATTGTCCCTTCAAATTACTAAGATACCCCTACAAGTTGCCTTCTATGACCATACGATGACCCTACACTCGTCCCTTTAACATCCAAGGTAAAGACTACTTACTCACTAATAGTAAGGACAGTCTTACCCCTAAAGAAAAGAAATAACAAGAAAGACCTTACAAACTTAGGGTAGTAACTCTTAAATGCTTTCTCACCCTTTTCAAAAAACACTTTTTACACACCACTTTTCAAACATTTTTTCAAAGCTAAACACTTTGCATAAATCCATACGAGGATCATTGCAAAGTTAAAGTCTTTATGAAAATATTTTCTAATCACACACTACACCATTTTTTTTAAACAAAAGTAAAGTGAGCTAAGCAATTAAGAGCCCATGGATAACCATGGATACAAAAGGTGCTCGTACCTTCCTTTTGTATAACTTACCCCCCGAACTCAAAATCTTTTTAAAAAGGTCTTTCCTGTTCTTTTATTCCTTTCTTTATTGGATAAAATAAAAGTCGGTGGCGACTCTTGCTTACCGCAACATTTTAAAAGTCAGTTCAAACCACCGTGTTACAGAACTGGCGACTCTGCTGGGGACCAAACTAAAGAGGGGTTACCTTAGAGCTAGATCACTTTACCACTTGCTTAAGATTGTTTGACTTATGTGCTTTATTTTCAATGGGTTTTGTTTTGGGGTTACTTGTGTGAAAGGTCCTACACCCGGACCTAGTGATTCCTTAGGTAAGTGACAATAGATCATGGAGACTGTACGGCATGTACCGATATGGTTGATATGATGGTCACAGTCTTTAGAACCCTAGTTAACTCATCCTTGGCCATTAGAAGGTAGTGAGATAGCCGGTTTGGCATGTTCCAAAGTTGGTTGATACTCGAGACTACACTCATTGAGATCAGACTTTCGGGATGTTTTGGTCGGCCACTCGAGTGTCGCACTAAAATAAAGCCTTTGAGAAAGATCCGTGATATGAGTCCTTTAGAACCCGGTTGCTATTCTAGGACAGGTTGAGCCAATTAAACCTCAGTGGGGAAGGGTACTTACCTTTGGACTTCATACAAGCCTTTAAACCTAAGGCTCTTGTATAACTTGTTTGTGGGTGCTACTTGTTTATTATTAACATGTACATGACATCATGACATCATAACATCATAACATATCATTTTCACTAACCATTTCAAGGACCAAGGAATTTATCTTTATTCATGATTGCAGGTCATGGCTTCCGTTCCTAGAAATTTCATCTGAATCAACTTTGTAAGGGTTCCTTCCCAGCTTAAAGAATTGGTCTCAAAAGTTCCCGAGGGTTCTCGATTCACCAAAAGGCATGGTTTTCTACTCGACTTAGTTACCTCAGGTTTTGAAGAAGACATGATGAGAGTCCTATTCCAATTCTTCGATCCTAAGCACCACTGTTTCACCTTCCCGGATTACCAATTGGTGCCCACGATGGAGGAGTTCTCTAAGTTACTTGGAATACCTATCCTCGATCAGATGCCATTTACCGGTCTAGAAAATGTTCCAAAGCCTGAAGTCATTGCAGCTGCTTTACATCTGAAGAGGTCAGACATTGTATCTAATTGGGAAACAAAGAGTGGAGTCAAGGGGTTTCTTGCTAAGTTCCTGATTGAGAAGGCTCAATTGTTCCTAAGAGCTATAAGTTACCATGCTTTTGAAGAGGTATTGGCTTTGTTGATCTATGGGTTGGTGTTGTTCCCTAATCCAGACCAATTCATAGACGTGCACGCTATCAAAATATTTCTGACTCATAATCCGGTACCTACCTTGCTCGGAGATATTCTGTATTCGTTTCACACTCGTACTATCAAGGAGCGAGGGACTCTCATGTGCTGCATACCCTTACTATCCAGGTGGTTTATTTCACATCTTCCCCGGTCAGTATTGAAGAATGAACAAAGGTTGCAGTGGTCTCAAAGGATAATGTCACTCTCCCATTCAGATATCTATTAGTGTGCCCGATCTCTTGAGGACTTCACTCTTATTGATCATTGTGGGGAATTCCCTAATGTGCCACTCCTTGGAATTAGGGGAGGCATCACCTATAATCCTTCACTAGCCTTGGCCAGTTTGGTTATGCTCGAAGGAATGGTCCTCATGACATGCTTATTCAGGGTATTGTGTTCGATTATGAAGATGATCCTCAAGGTTACCGTCAAAGGTTTATACGCGCATGGAATAATGTGTATAAGATTGAAAGCAGAACCTTGGGATAGAAGAACTCTATTCCTTTGGAGCCTTACCTCAGATGGGTACGCACTCGTGCTCGAGATCTCATTATGCCATATCCAGCTGTCAGACCAGTGATTGTTGACCCTGAGTTTGAGGGAGATGTTCCTCAAGTCATTCTCCATCCAGACATGCCTACCGACCTTGAAGAGCTGCAGAAATCCTGGGTTCAGATGAAAGAAGAAAGAGACACCTTTGAGACTCAGTTATATGCTAGTGAGAAGAAGGTGTTGGAGTTGACGAAATTACTTCATGAGGAGCAGAGCATCAATGCTTACATCGGCACAAAGAGGAAGCGCCCGTGGGAGACTTGAGGCCTTAGGCGTTTTTAAATTTGCTTTTTGAAATTTCCTTTCATTGTAGCCCAAGAGGCATATAAAAAAAAAGTTTGAATTTCGAGTTTACTAATAAAAGTTTCCCTTTTGTTTCTGTTTGCAAAGATAAACTCTAAAGTCCTTGAAATCATTGCATATGCATCTATATCTCATAATCATTGCATAGCAGGTTTCTAAGACAGGTCTCTCATCTTCTCGTTGTTTATTTCAGAAGAAATGGCTCTCGAGCAAACCGTCAAAGATCTCCAGGCCCAGAACGCCCAGTTCCAAGAGCTGATCCTGAACTTGTCCAAGGGGCAAGAAGAACTGAAAGCACTTCTGACCAAGAAGAAGAAAGCAAGAAAATCAACTGGCATCATCAACCTGGGGAGGAAATTCAGAGGTTCGGCTAAACAGGTCAAGGAAATTGGGATTCCAGTAGATCAAGACGATGAACAGGATGAAGATGGTAAAAGTGTTAAAACTAAGGAAGAAAGCAACTATGGTTCTGACAAATATTCTGATGAAGTGGAAGAAGATTATTTGGCTGAACAATACCCTCCTGCTGATGAGAAGTATAAGCTATTAGAAGAACGTCTGAAAGCTATGGAAATCAATAAAGTGCCTGGCTTGAATTTTGAGGATCTGGGTCTAGTCTCAGAGGTTGTCATTCCCCATAAGTTCACAATTCCCACTTTTGCTAAGTATGATGGTGTTTCTTGTCCGAAGCTGCATTTGAGATCATATGTCCGAAAGATTCAACCACACACTGCTGACAAGAAATTGTGGGTACATTTCTTTCAAGAGAGTTTGTCTGGAGCACAGTTGGAATGGTACTATCAACTCGAAAGTACCAACATTCGTACATGGGAAGATTTGGCTGCAGCTTTCTACAAACAATACCAGTACAATTCTGATCTGATGCCAACCCGAATGCAACTACAGAGTATGTCAATGGGTTCTGAGGAAAGCTTTAAAGAGTATGCACAGAAGTGGAGAGATCTCGCAAGCAGAGTTCAACCCCCTTTGGCTGACAGAGAGTTGATTGACATGTTCATGAGCACATTAACCGGTCCTTTCTATAGTCATCTACTTGGAAGCTCGTCATCCGGTTTCACCGAGCTAATATTGACAGGAGAACGTGTGGAAAATGGAATTCAAAGTGGTAAAATACAAGTGGCTACATCTGCAAACACTACAAAGAAGCCACATAATGGGAAGAAGGAATCTAATGTTGTACACGGCCAGAAAAGTCGCAACCAATCTGTTGGGGCAGTTCTGATCTCTGCACCGGCGCCACAACAACAAAAAGTTAGTCAGCGTAAGCAGGATACACCCAGGAGACAGTTTACAAAGATCAACATGTCATTGGCTCAGGCGCTGCAGCTTATGTTGAAGGCAGAGTTGGTTACTTTGAGGGATCCTCCTAGGAATCCTAATACCTCCGCTCCTAGCTATAATCCCGATGCAAGGTGTGCATACCATTCTAATAGTCCTGGACATGATACGAATAGCTGTTGGGCGCTGAAGAATAAGATTCAAGACATGATTGATGCTAAGGAGATTGAGTTTGATCCCCCTGAGACTCCTAATGTGATTACCGCTCCTATGCCAAATCATGACGACACCGTTAGTGCTATTGATGATGGTTCTTATGCTGCTACTGTGGTTGACTTGACTACTCCTCTATCAATTGTTAAGAAGAAGTTGCCGCAAGCCGGTTTATTTCCGGGCTGCGTTGAAAACTGTCATTATTGTGCATCTCAATCCAATGGTTGTGTGAAGCTGAAAGAAGGCATTCAGCGATTGATGGACGACCGTACTATACTGTTTGAGAAGATTCCTTCTATGGAGAGCTTATGTGAAAATTTGTCCCGAGGTATAAAGTTTGAGGACGTATCTGTGGTTACTAATTCCAAAACTCCTGTGAGGATCACCTCTAAGGTTCCTGTGAAGATTACTGTCGAGCCTAGAGTGGCTCCCCTGATTATTACTACGCCCGGACCGTTTCCATATTCCTCTAGCAAGGCTATCCCTTGGAAGTATGGTGCGGATGTTTACATTCATGGTGTCAAGCAAGAGCCTTTGACTGATGAAACTACTGAAGTTACTAATCCCGATGTCGACAATATCGTTGGGATTAGTAAAGTTACCCGAAGTGGAAGAGTTTTCTCCCCAGAAATCTCTCCGAAGACTGTTACTACTCCAGTTCGTATCTCCGCCTCCAAATCAATTACTGAGACTCGAGGCAAAGCACCGGTGGTTGAGCCTGCCCAAATGAAGACCCCGGGAGAAACTACTATCGAAGATCCCTCCAAAGAAATGGAGGAAGTGCTTAAAATTATCCGCAAGAGTGATTACAATGTTGTTGAACAGTTGGGGCACACCCCTTCCAAATCTCCATGCTATCTCTGTTGTTGTGCTCCGAGGCCCATGCTAAGGCTTTGGTGAAGTTTTTGAAATCTGCGCATGTACCGCAGGAAACCTCTGTTGACCAGTTTGAAAATTGTGTCGCTAGCCTGACAACTGATAATGGTCTAGGATTTTCTGACGCTGATCTAACTCCTGCCGGAAGGAACCACAATAAGGCCCTGCATGTCTCCATTGAGTGTAAGGGCACTACTCTATCTCATGTACTGGTGGACACGGGTTCCTCATTGAATATATTGCCGAAGATTGCTCTAGACAAGCTTGACTGCGAAGGGGTTGTGCTGAGACCCAGTGATGTTGTGGTGAGAGCTTTTGATGGTTCAAAGAGATTAGTGCATGGAGAGGTTGATCTTCCAATCAGAGTGGGTTCTCAAGTCTTTGTTTCTACTTTCTATGTAATGGACATTCGTCCTGCCTATTCCTGTCTTCTTGGGCGCCCTTGGATACATGGGGTCGGCGCTGTGACTTCTACCTTACATCAGAAGCTGAAGTATCCCGTGAAAGGAAAGATTGTCACCGTCTATGGTGAAGAAGAGTATATGGTTAGTCATTTGAATACTTTCAAGTATGTTGAGATGGATGGCGAATTCCTCGAGACTCCTTGTCAAGCCTTTGAATTGGCTCCTCAGACTACTCCTATTGCTAAACCAGTTCCTACGGTTCCCAAGGTTACTAGAGTTCCTCCTACAATGGTTTCCCTGAAGGATGCTAGAGCTGTGGTTGAAGAAGGTGGTTGTACCATTTGGGGTCAGCTTCCTGACATCCCTTACAAGTCTGACAAATTTGGTTTGGGCTTCACTTCAAAGGCTTAGAGGGTTGTACATCGTGCTCGTGCTATTCGCATTACCAGTAAAGGAGTTCATAAAGATCAGGTCAATGCTGTGGAGGATGATGATAGTGACTGTGATCTAGACAGTTGGATCTTTCCTACCATTGGCAGTGGGCTCAACAATTGGAAGACTGAAGACATTATTCCTATCTCCTTTAGTCAGGAGTAAATGATATTTTCTGTTTTTCTTATTTTTGAAGTTTGGTTTTGTTAATTTGAACAATAAAACTTTTAAGCCTTGTGCCTTGCCCGGGGCACAATGGCCAATTTGTTAGGGTTGTCATTTCATCGCATATTTTCATTCAATAAATCAATGGACGTTTTGCATTCAAATTTTGCGCTCTTTGTCTTTTCTTTTACTTTATATTCATCAAAATAGTTATGTGTTCTTACACACACCCACGCGATAAATTGCAGATCCACATCCACTCTGGATCCCATTGATAACGATTCTGCTATTGTCAATTATGACTTCGAAAATCCGATCTACCAAGCCGAGGACGAAGGTGAGGAAGATTGTGAAGTGCCTATAGAGCTTGCTAGACTATTAGAGCAAGAGGAAAAGATCATACAACCGCACGAAGAGCCAGTCGAGGTCGTGAATCTAGGTACTGAGAAGGATAAGAAAGAAATCAAGATAGGTGCCAGATTAGAAGACCGTGTCAAGAAAAGACTGATTCAGATGATACGTGATTATGCTGAGATTTTTGCTTGGTCTTACGAAGACATACCAGGACTTGATACTGATATCGTGGTTCACCATTTACCGATGAAGGAAGGTTGTCCTCCGATAAAGCAGAAGGTTCGTCGTATGCACCCTGAGATGTCTGAAAAGATCAAAGTCGAGGTTATGAAACAGTTCAATGCAGGTTTCCTAGCTGTCACATCATATCCTCAGTGGGTTGCAAATGTGGTACCAGTGCCTAAGAAAGATGGTAAGGTTTGTATGTGTGTGGATTACAGGGATCTGAACAGGGCAAGCCCCAAAGATGACTTTTCTCTCCCACATATTGATGTTCTGGTAGACAACACTGCTCAGCACAAGGTATTCTCATTCATGGATGGTTTCTCAGGTTATAATCAAATCAAGATGGCACCTGAAGACATGGAGAAGACTACATTGGTTACACAGTGGGGCACCTTTTGTTAGAAGGTAATGCCATTTGGTTTGAAGAACGCAGGGGCAACATACCAGCGCGCTATGGTTGCTTTATTCCATGATATGATCCATCACAAGATAGAGGTATACGTTGATGATATGATAGCCAAATCTCATAATGAAGAAGAGCACCTTGACCACCTACACAAGCTGTTTGAGAGGTTGAAGAAGTACAAGTTGAGATTGAATCCAAACAAATGCACCTTTGGGGTTAGATCTGGTAAACTTTTGGGTTTCGTCGTCAGTGGTAAAGGTATTGAAGTCGACCCTGCAAAAGTAAAAGCTATACAAGATATGCCCGCTCCCCGTACTGAGAAAGAAGTCAGAGGTTTCTTGGGACGTTTGAACTATATTTCCAGATTTATCTCCCATTTGACTGCTACTTGTGAGCCAATCTTCAAATTACTAAGAAAAGATCAAGTAGTGAAGTGGAATGACGAATGTCAGATAGCTTTTGATAAGATCAAGGAGTATCTCCAAGAGCCTCCGGTTCTGATGCCACCAGTTGAAGGAAGACCTTTAATCATGTACTTAACAGTGCTAGAGAATTCAATGGGGTGTGTGTTGGGGCAACATGACGAGTCTGGTCGAAAAGAGCATGCAATATACTACCTTAGCAAAAAGTTTACCGACTGTGAAACAAGATATTCACTGCTTGAGAAAACTTGCTGTGCTTTGGTATGGGCTGCTCGCCGACTAAGACAGTATATGTTGACCCATACCACTTTATTGATCTCTAAGATGGATCCTATCAAATACATATTTGAGAAACCTGCTCTCTCCGGACGAATAGCAAGATGGCAGATGGTCTTGACAGAATACGACATCCAGTACACTACGCAGAAAGCAATCAAAGGAAGTGTACTAGCTGATCATTTGGCTTATCAAGCAGTGGATGACTATCAGTCTATGAATTTTGAGTTCCCAGATGAGAATATTATGCTTGTTACTGATTATGAAGAACCTGGACCATATGAAGGACCTGAACTAGGATCCTGATGGACTATGGTTTTTGATGGAGCTTCTAACGCACTCGGCAATGGTATTGGTGCTGTAATTATCTCTCCTAAAGGTTGCTATACGCCATTTACCGCTAGACTTTGCTTTCACTGTACCAACAATATGGCTGAATATGAAGCATGCATCATGGGTATCAAAGCTGCCATTGATATGAGGATCAAATTCTTGAATGTATATGGGGACTCAGCCCTAGTGATCAGTCAAATTAAAGGAGAATGGGACACGAAGCATCCAAATCTCATTCCTTACCGAGAACATGTGTTGACTTTGATTCCATACTTCAAAGAAATCACTTTTGAGTATATTCCACGAGAAGAGAATCAGTTGGCGGACGCGTTAGCCACCATGTCATCTATGTTCAAAGTCAGATGGGACAACGAGGCTCCTAAGATTACTATTGACAGACTAGGTGAGCCGGCATACTGTTATGAAGTTGATACTGATGGGGTAGAAGAGAAGCCTTGGTTCCACGAAGTGAAAAGATATCTTGAAACTCAGGAATATCCTGAAAGAGCATCTACCAATGACAGGAAGTTTCTAAGGAGGTTCTCTGCTAAGTTCTTTCTGAGTAACGTAATTTTATACAAACGCAACCACGATTCAACCTTGCTTCGCTGTGTAGACAAGAAGGAAGCAGAAAAGATTATGGAAGAGATGCATGACGGAATTTTTGGCACTCACTCCAGTGGGCATACAATGGCTAAGAAGATTTTGAGAGCAGGTTACTACTGGTCTACCATGGAAACTGATTGCCATCATCACTCTAAAACTTGTCATAAGTGTCAGATCTATGCTGACAAAGTACATGTACCACCGGTTCCGTTGAATGTTCTAACTGCTCCTTGGCCTTTTGCAATGTGGGGCATTGATATGATTGGAGAGATTAAACCTACCACTTCCAATGGACATTGTTTCATCCTTGTTGCTATCGATTACTTTACGAAGTGGGTGGAAGCAGCCTCGTTCGCATCTGTTACCAAGAATGTTGTAGCTCGGTTCATCAAACATAACCTTATTTGTCGGTATGGCATCCCTGAAAGGATTATCACAGACAATGGTACTAATCTGAACAATACTATGATCACTGAACTCTGCACGCAGTTCAAGATTAAGCATCACAATTCTTCTCCATATCGACCAAAGATGAATGGCGCAGTGGAAGCTGCCAACAAGAATATTAAGAAGATCTTGCAAAAGATGACGGTGACATACAAAGATTGGCATGAGATGTTACCATTTGCTCTTCATGGTTATCGCACCTCAGTACGTACCTCAACAGGGGCAACCCCTTTCTCTTTAGTCTATGGTATGGAGGCAGTTTTACCTGTTGAAGTTCAGATCCCTTCCCTAAGGATTATGCAAGATGCAGGCTTAGACGAAGATGAATGGGTTCAGACTCAACTTGATCAGATAAATTTGATTGATGAAAAGAGGCTTGCGGCTGTCTGTCATGGCCAGATGTATCAGAAGCGTATGATCAAGGCCTTTAACAAGAAAGTCAAGCACCAATCGTACCAGGCCGGTGATTTGGTAATAAAGCGTATCATACTACCACAGGGTGATCCCAGGGGCAAATGGACCCCCACATATGAAGGTCCATTCGTAATCAAGAAAATATTTTCTGGCGGTGCTATGATGCTTACTACTATGGACGGTGAAGATTTCCCACACCCCGTGAACGCGGACATAGTCAAAAGATACTACGCATAAAAAGAGACCCGCTAGGTTGACTGGCCTAGGCAAAAATTAGGGATCTATATACAAAAGAACTGTACACCCGACAAGTCAAAAACCTGAAAAGGCGGCTTGGGCAAAAAAGGGTATCCCGGTGGACTGAAAACCTGAAAAGGCGGTCCAGGTAAAAGTTAGGGATTAAAGCGTACGACTATGTCCCGTTGGATCACTTATCTGCTTCCAGCCTAGTTTTATCAAGTTCGAACGGTGCAGATCAATCCAGTCATTTTCCTTCCGACAGCAAGGGATGAGATGCTTGAAGATATAGTGGCAATAGCAGAGTTGAAACTCAACGAGATCATTTCCACATAGCTGTTTTTCTTTGTTTATCACTCTGTACCTTTTCAAATTTTTACGACAATTTCCTCTTACTAGGATTTCTGTCTCCTTGTACAAAACTGCCTGTTTATAGGCCAATTTCAAAATCAATACAAGTCTATTTTCAAATACAAAAATTGCTTTTATTTTCCCTATTTGGTTTGCGTAAACGTCCAATTGTTGCTTTGAATGAACATATGCATTTGAATATGATTGATGTTTACCAAAAAATATATATACATGAAAACAGGAATAACATTTACTAAGGATTCTAGGAGTTGGGATAGTGTTCAAGATATCCACGAACCCCCGCAGAGCCAGTTCATGGAAATGTCCCCACCGAGCAATCTCCGTGGAATTATCTCGATTGAGCCATCTTCACAAGCTCATCCCCAACAGAGATATATTCCCCTACATAATTAATATGCCCTCAGACAGAAATCGGGGCATCTTCCAGCGATTCACTTCCATATCTTTGATAGACAGCTTGGCATGATCATAAATACCCTAGCAGATAAAGAAGTTGATCATTTCCCCAGCATACAGCAGAAATTTCCTCAACACAACCTATGAAATTCTAATCCCCATCGGAGGTTATTCCCTCTATGTAGTATACAGAATTCAATTCCCCAGCAGAATTTATTCAAGAATGCTATCCCCAGAAGAGTTGACACTCGTGTTTGAAACCTGGTCAGATAGTGCATCGGAGAGTTATCCATCTCTTTTATTCCCAGTCAGAATGCATACAATCAATTTACACAGTAAAAGAACCGCGGACTACCAACTCTCCTGACAGAATACTTCTATCCATAAACGGAAGTCAAAGATCCCCAGCGGAACATCCCAAAAGGAAAGTATGAATCCCCGGTAGAGTCATTCCAAATAGGATCTGAAGATTTATTTTCTCCATCCCCAACAACAGTCAGAGATTTATTTTCCCCAAGCAGACTTTACTATTCAAAGCCACCGCTACCTTCAGCGACATTTCATACCCATACATCATAACATACGCATACAAAACGCATATAACATTCTCATTTAGTTTAAGAGCATCATTACGCAATGCATTACATGTATCATGACATTGCATAAAACTAACTTGGTTTTTTTCAAGTTAGTTCTCAAACGGACAAGTATTGTCAACGGTTTATCATCTTTCAAATACAATCAGTCAAAGATTCATTCTGATACTCCTTTGGATACAGTCAGGAGTAGACTTATTCCAGTACATCTTCTAGACACAGTGCAGATACAATCAAGACACAGATTCATTCTGATACTTATTCCAGTATATCTTCTAGACACAGTTCAGATACAATCAAGACACAGATTCATTCTGATACTTATCCCATTACATCTTTTGGATACAGTCGGTCGAAGACTCATTCTAATACTAATTTTTCAGATACAGTCAGGCGTAGACTCATTCTAATACGACTCCCAGATACAGTCAGGCAAAGACTCATTCTGATTTCCTTATAGATACAGTCAAGATGTAGACTCATTCTAGAACATTATACAGATACATTCAAGGCATAAGAATCATTCTGGCATTTCCCAGCACGTCTGCTAGATACAGTTTGACACAGACTCATTCTAGTATATTCCTCAGATACAGTCAAACCTGAACTCATTCTGATACTCCTATCAACAGTTACTTTGGATGGCATCTATAAGCCCATCTCCATCCTGTCATACACCTCGAATGGCATCTTTTAAGTCCATTCAAGCAATACGATCAACCAACAGGGCGCACCGGCGAGTGCAAATTTTTGGGTTCTTATTGTTCAATCCTCTTCCACCTTCAGATCCCGATCGGCACGAATACCAATCTTACTCCTCAGGTTTAAGAAGATTGAAAAGGGGCAGCTGTTGTACCCCAAAATTTTCCCTCACATATTCGAGACAATATGCCTCAAGAGGTCTCCTAGTGATTCATAAGATCTTCAATTGCTCAAAGGAACTCAAGGTTTGATCAGACAAAACCTCCTCCTAAGCAGTGGATTTCAAATTAGGGTTTTGTGTTTCTCAAGGCAAATTGGACTTCTCAAACCTCAAGTGGACTTCATTATGTCCCATACACTTCAAAGAATCCTCATAACAAGTTTCAAGACTTTCCTTACAAGTTTGGTCAGTCAGATGTTCAGACAGTCAAAAATCAGTTAACTTGGTCAAAAAGTCAACTATGGTCAACACAAAGTCAAACCTCAAGATTTTTGGTCAACATCAAGATTATGGGGTGAAATTCATCATTTGATCAAGGGTTGATCATGATTCATCAAGGAAACCTCAGAATCATCAAGAATCGGGAGTTACTAAATTAGGGTTTTTGTAAGAAAAGTCAACTGCACTTCGACCAGTCCTAACTTCCACATACTTCATCAAAAATTCCTCAACCAAAGCCCATCTTGAAGGAAATTTAATTCCCTACAACTTTGTGTCTCACAAGCCAAGTCCAGAAATGCTTCATTCGGGTGATATGAGCCAGGACATTATAGGTCATTTTGAAAGTCAACAAAAGTCAACCTTTTTTCAAAAGCTCATAACTTGAACATGGGAGATCAAATTGACTTGGGACCAAAAGGAGTGATTAGAGGACATCTTGAGGTTTCTAAAAAGTCCAAGAACACATCCAAATGATAAAAATTGAGGAAATTATGCATTGTCAAAGTTGGACAATTTTGAGGAGGTGCACAAAGCAAATAATGGCCAAACTCCACTTTTTGCCAAAAGGGCCCATTTTGTGACAACCCAAACTTCATTTTAAGATGGTCCACGACCATTTGATCACATTTTCTGATTTTTTATTATTTATTCCATATTTTATTGGATTTAAATCCTTTAAATTCAATTTAAATCAAAATAAATATATCAAATCAAGAGATTTGATTTGTGGTTGATTAGGGAATCAAATATTGAGGTTTATGAGCATATTATCTGATTTAAATTCGTGCAACATTGTTAAGGGAAGATTGGATGGCCAAATGGGAGAAAATGGTAAGTTTTGAACACCATTCATTATCATTCAAGTTTTGATCCAAGCCCATGGAATTTTTCAACCTAATTCCTCTCCTATAAATACATGGCCATATCCAAACCTGAAGGACACGAAAAAAATCACATCAAGCAATCCAAAAATATTTTCAAAAAAAGGCAAAACTAGAAAAATCATAAAAACATTTCATAGCAAGTTTTCACGACTTTTTCACGTCCAAATCGTCTCAAAACAATCCCAGGAGTCAATCCCCATCATTCTTGAAGGTTAGAAGCAAGTGAAACGCGCACATCAAGCCATGGCCATTTCTTGAATTTTCCACATTTTAAATCTCGTCTTTCATGCATTATAAATGTTGTTCATGTTTATATTCTTACTGATTATGATGTTTATATTGGTTTTGATCAACTACTAACAAGCTTTGGTGCAGGAATCAAGACTTGCCATTGTTAGGGCACAAAGAGGGTGTTCTTCGAATCCCACTATACATGCGTTTTTAGACAAAACTAAGGCCACCATTGGATTCAGGGGCTTGTTTCCAATCGAACCATGGCCTTTTGATTAATTTATTTGGTGTTTTCATGGTGTTTCAAAAAATGCAGGAAATTCGCAGCAGAATTCGCAGCAAAATTCGCAGCAGAATTCGCAGGAAAAAGGTTGAAGACGATGAACAGTCCCGGGCGAATTTGAAATATTTTTTTTTTCCTTAACAATAATTAATTTAGACTTTAGTTTTTTTTAATTAAATCAATTAGACATTTAAGTTTTTTTAATTAATTAGCTTAATTTGTATATAATTAAAAAAAAATAGAATTTAGTTTTTTTTAATTAGTTAATCAACTTTTTGATTATTTTTTTTATTTTTATTAATTAACTTAATTAGTTTATAAATAATTAAAGTTTTGACTTTTAATTATTTTTATTATTCAAAATCATTGCAAAAAAGGGTACAAAAGGACATTAATTTAAAATTAGTTTTAATTAAAATTAATTAGACTTTAGGATTAATTTGTACTTAATTATTTAATTTTTTATTACCATTAACCTTAAAAATCTTTTATTTACTAATCCTGAAATCCTTTTCTTTAAAAAAAAAAAAAAGCATTAACATTATTTCTTGGTTGTAATAATTTAGAACTTTAATTCCTCGCATTTTCCTATATATTGTAACTGTTCACAGGATGTAATAGCGTAGATTTACATTTCCTCGCATTTTTTTAAATATTGTAACTGCTCATGGGATGTAATAGCTTAGGTTTAAATTCCCGCACTTTAATTTTTTTTGTACATATTCAACTGCTAGTAACTAAGGTTTGCATGGCAAGACTTAAAACCTGACATAGAATAATCCTAATTCAAGATAAATAACTGAATCAACACACTCTTCACACTTACACCTCTAGGGTAACCTCTCTTCGCTGCCTTTCGATTAAAATGGTCAAGTCCCTCGAGCGTAGAGGTATCTTAGTAAGGTTGCCTACGAATAAAATCATCAAGTCCCTTCGAATAAAAGATCATAGCCCCTTCGAGTTGCCTACGAATAAATGATCTTGTCCCTCGATGACCCTACGGAAAAATGATGATTGTCCCTTCAAATTACTAAGATACCCCTACAAGTTGCCTTCTATGACCATACGATGACCCTACACTCGTCCCTTTAACATCCAAGGTAAAGACTACTTACTCACTAATAGTAAGGACAGTCTTACCCCTAAAGAAAAGAAATAACAAGAAAGACCTTACAAACTTAGGGTAGTAACTCTTAAATGCTTGCTCACCCTTTTCAAAAAACACTCTTTACACACCACTTTTCAAACATTTTTTCAAAGCTAAACACTTTGCATAAATCCATACGAGGATCATTGCAAAGTTAAAGTCTTTATGAAAATATTTTCTAATCACACACTACACCATTTTTTTTAAACAAAAGTAAAGTGAGCTAAGCAATTAAGAGCCCATGGATAACCATGGATACAAAAGGTGGTCGTACCTTCCTTTTGTATAACTTACCCCCCGAACTCAAAATCTTTTTAAAAAGGTCTTTCCTGTTCTTTTATTCCTTTCTTTATTGGATAAAATAAAAGTCGGTGGCGACTCTTGCTTACCGCAACATTTTAAAAGTCAGTTCAAACCACCGTGTTACACACAGCATCACTAATAGACAAATACTAAGTCTCCCGTCAAAGTATCTACTATTAGACAGAATAAGATTACCTTCTCACACAAGGTACGACATTCTTTTCCTGCACATTTGTGGCACTAGCTGATCCCTCTTTTAATAATCCACACCACTGATCACTAATTGGCTTGACCTAATACTTCACCAAGAGCACAACTATCTTTCTTTGGCTGAGAGAGCAAAGAACTGGAATGATGTTTCAACATCAGTTCTGATAACAGTCTTCATCACATTAAACACCTCTACTATGGATTTGGAGACTACAACCATATTAATCCACACATATCTCATGTAGGGGACACACGAGAACAACATCTGATCAACTTCCAAGATTAGACCAACAAAACTGCAGTAACTTGCATAACACACTCTTCCAGAAGCTTCTTCTTATAAGCACAAGGTTCAGACCTTTGTCTAACTTAAGAGTGATAACTGCCATCCTTCTGCATCTAAAGCCATACCATAAACAATCTGCTACTTCCAATCCTTCAAGCCTCAAAACTGGAAGAGTTCACTCCATACAACTAATGCAGACACCAATTGACCACAGGCTGATTTACACTGCTATTGTACACAAACTCTTGGATGCACTTTCCCTAAAATATTGTCCTCAGACAGTTTAGCTCAAGCTGACTACATTTTCTATGAACAGCATCTCACAAATTGTTCAACTTCACAGCTTCAGTGATCCTTCAAAACAGCTACAATCTAATAGGTTTTTGACTCAGCATTTACCTTAAACTGCTGATGTGTAGCGCGATGTCGAGACATTAGGGTTGACATATCAAGCTCAACTTCTTTCTTGATGAAACTGACATCATAACCAGAAAGACCCTCCTAAATAGGTCACCACAACTCAGCTTAAGAGATAACTTATCAAGATCTTCACTCCCGCATGAAAGATTTGACAGTGATACTCTTTTGCTTTGATTCCACCCTCTTCTTACATCATCAAGAAGGAATCAACATATTGGTCTTCAATCCCTGATTTGAAATATATTCTTCTCCAAAAACTTAAACTTCCAAACAATCTTCAATAAGATCCATTCACCTTATGATCACTTCTTTCCTAAAACAATGAGATAAACCTTAAGTATCTTTGGTATCTCTAACCAAACGGTTGAAGTTGTCTTGTACAAACTACAACATCATAGACTATCCTGCTGAGGAGACCAACCCCTAATGTCTTTCCAAGAGAATACCTTCCTAGAATCTCACACCAGGGTTACATCAAAGACCATGCAGCGGAACATACACCACCTCCTCAACAACCTTCAGGTACTGCTTAATACTCCTTGCTTATCACAATCACAACAGCAGTTCTTATGAATAGTCCATCCTTCACTTCAAGGGATCATACAACTAACTATCTGAACTGACCAAGTTCCCAACTATCTTCCTTGCTCATGAACCAGAAAGTATCTTCCCTAGATCTCATCCAGAAATAGACAGGATGCCTGCTCTGATACCAATTGAAATTCTGGTACAGACATGTGATGTTAGGTGCAATGTCACAACATCAAACTCTGTTATATGAACAAGACAATAAAACCAGAATATGAACACACTGAATTGTTCACCCAGTTCGGTTCAACCAACCTACATCTGGGGGCATACCAAGCCAGGAAGGAAGTCCACTATTAGTAGTATCAAATTACAGACTCAACAGACCAGTTGACAATCTACCTAATTCAATCACTACCCAATGACCCTTCTACCTAAGTCCTCCCTAGGTAAGAGACTCCATCTCACTTCCAATCATCTCAATGATGTCTAGCAGTTAACTACACCGTCACTGCATCAACAGTTTGATTTCCTAATCTTTTCTATCACATAGACTTGGAAGACACACTTCCATGACACCTATTGGAGTTGCTTCAAAGCTTCCTCCAAGAACAATACCAAACTCATTACCTACAGGTTTCTGAGTTAAACATAGTGACCATCTCACAACCCGAGTGGTTCACTTAGACAAAGCCCTAAAGTTCTACATCTTGGACTCGTACCTATTCTAGGTTACAAGCATTCTATTTATAGCTTTTCCCAACTGGATTTGGGCCTTCAAATCATATCAGATCTTCTGCTACATATCTACAACAGATTCTGCTATCAATTGGACCTTCAATCAAATCTTCAATTTAAATCTTCAATAATTAACTCTAAATATTCTCCATATCTTTATGCATTAAATTCAGCTCCACATAATATTTCCAGGATATTATGTATCTTTAAATCAGCTGCAAGATCTTCTCCACACAAATAGGAACAATCTTCTCCACACAAATAGGAACAATCTTCTCCACACAAATAGGAACAATTCTCCATGTCTATTTGCACAAAAATAGTAACAAACTATTCTCCACAAGATATGCTTGTATCAGAATAAATCTTCTCCAATAAATTCGCATCCAATCTAACTAACAGATCCCCTCAAATCAAACTAATGCGCGCAACCCTAAAAACATCACTACCTGATGTTTTAATGTTCTGGTATAGTGATGTCAAGACATCACTTATAACATCAGCATACACAACTTCCAACCCTGCAACAGCTAACAATAAGAACCAATGTTATGACATCAGACATATGACATAAGCATTGTTCAACTTTGTTTTACCAAAATTCCAGCCAACACAAGAACTAACAATAATATATAACAATTAAACATAAATATATCGCTTTTGGAATTTTCTCGATTATTTAATCGGTCGGTAAAATTGACATATTTCATCTACATTGCATAGAATATTTCCTTGGCTTTACATCGATATAAGGAATGATCGAATCCGATAAACGAGTCGAAAGTTATGAATTTTCTCGTTTTTGGAATAAAATCCTAAGTCCCAGGTCGCGCTAAGCGCACCCCTGCCCGCGCTAAGCGCACTTTCTTCGGTCTGGAGGGGTTGCAGGAATTCAACACCGCGCTGAGCGGGCTCCTGCGCGCTAAGCGCACTCTGTGAAACTCAGAAAAAAACCTGCTATAACAGAAATTTCCCCCACCTCCAAACCTTTTCCAACCCATAACCAACCACCAACAGAGGTACAATAACATAGTTTGAGCATGGTTTGAACAACAACATTCTTAAAACCTACATTTTCTCAAGAACACAAAATTCCACAAACCCTATAATTTTCCCAATCAATCCAAAGTAACCAAAATATCAAAACAAGCATCAATATATGTTTCTACAAGTATAATGATCATTCATTTCGATTTATATCAAATTCCAACCGTTAAAACATCGATTTTCACAAATTCGACCTAAACCCAACAATTCCAAAACTTCTAAACAATGGTACTAACTAGAACTCACCTTGGGTAGAGGTTGAAAATGATGAAGATGAGATGATTGGATGAAGTTTGGATCAATGGATGATGATTTGTTCTTGTAGTTCTTCAAATTTTCCTCTCCTCCACTTTTCTCTCCTTCCTTTCCTTTCTTTCCTGCTTTCTTCTTTCTCTCTCTCTTACTATCTTTTTCTTTTGTTTGAAAAAAATTGGAGGAAAAGGAATTATGTAGTAAACTTAGTATTAGAAATAATACTACTAAATGTCCAAAAAGTCTCTTAAGTCCAAATAAATAAAATACCTCAGAGTCAGATAATATTAATTGGATTTATTCTAAGTTCCACAATTATTCTAATTATTTTGTCAAATAATTTCTCAGAGTCCACTGGACTCAGTCGATCACAATATAATATCATCCAGAATAATAAAATATGGGGTATTACAATAATAATAGGTTTTTTATAAATAAAATAAACAGCCAAACATTCCTTTAACAAACAAACATACTCTAGAACTTAAAGAGGATCTCATTGAGTACAATGGAGGTGTGGGGTGCCTAACACCTTCCTCTCGCTTAACCGATTCCCGAACCTTAGGAATCTCTACCCTTAGGATTAGAATTGTAGGTTTATCATTTATTTCCCCTTAAAAAATATGATGGTGACTCGATATTTTTGCCGGCCGCGACAGTTTTATTTTTATTTTTATGGTTTAGGAGTTGAAATTCTACTTTTTAAAAATAAATAAATAAGATAATATATATTCACTGATATTTACACTTAAATGTCTTTGTACAACTATTAATTGAGTTTTTTTTTTTTGAAAGAAGCCAAATTTTATTAAATTATGCACAAGAAGTGCTACAACAAAGTCAGTACGTCAAATTAATTGAGTTAGTTTGACCAGAACAACAACCACTAATGTTAACAAGCTAGATCCATGCGGCAACTCGAAAATGTATTTTGACACCATATTAAAGTGTAGTCATTCGATTTGACGAAAGAGAAAATATAATTAAAATAAATAAATAAAATTCTCATTAGTTTTTTTACTTTTTATTGATTCAAATGTAAAATACCATAATCTAAATAAAATTCTCGCATTACACTTGAAATTCCCAGCATTAGTTTTATTTTGTTTGTATTAGGAGATTTTTATTGTTTATCGCAATTAACCTTGACTTTATTTTTTGACATCTTTACTTATCCAAAAAAAAAAAAAATACAAGAGCCCCTTATTTTATTTAATACATATCCAAAAAAAAAAAATCACTTGGTAGTTACTCTAGAAAGAAACTGATATTGCTAAATAAAATCTACCACGTAAGATACATATTATAACTTCCCAATATTCAAATTATCAAATCTCTTCAACTGCTAGTAACTTGAGAAATTAACATCAATGGCCAAAATATCTGAAGACAACCAAGACCATGAAACTTCAAGTGTTGAAGATAGCAACAGTAACATCATGCAACGTTGTTCATCAAACCATACCATAACCTTAATACAAAAGGTGACAGTCACTTGTCTCAAAAACTTCAAATCATTTCAGAGTCGTCTTTTAAAACGTGCAAGACAGAATACAATACAGTATCTTAAATTTTTCACAATTAAATTGTTGATAAATATGACTTTATAATAAATTTGTCAAGGTTAAATCATGACTAAGTATAATTCCTAGTTACATACCAATTGTTTTTATAATGTTTTGAAAAATAAAAAGTGACAAATGTTGTATTGATTAATTTATTTTTGTCTTGATTGTGACTAGGTGATTGCAGAATTCATTGGAACATATTTTGTGATATTTCCTGGTTGTGGTGTTATAGCAGTGAATAAGATATATGGCTCTGTGACATTTCCAGGGATTTGTATCACTTGGGGACTTATTGTAATGGTAATGTGTTACTCTGTTGGTCATATATCTGGAGGCCACTTCAACCCTGCAGTTACCATCACTTGGGCCATCTTTCGCCGCATCTCAATTAAAGAGGTAGTTTCATTTTTGCATAACTGTAAAGACTAATTCTTTGAATTAAATAGCATCAATGTTATCATGTGTTTAGTATTGAAAACGAACTCAGAATTTCTGATTTATTAATAATAATCTTTTTTAATTAATTTGAACTTTTTTTAATTAGATTTCACATAATTGTTTAATCACGTTCATCACTACCTTGGATGATTTTTATACATGTAGGCTCCCCTATACATTCTTGCTCAGTTGTTTGGATCAATACTTGCGAGTGGAACATTATCTCTAATGTTTGAGATCACATCTGAAACTCATTTTGGAACGGTACCGGTTGGATCAAATGCTCAATCTTTAGTTCTTGAAATCATCACCAGTTTTCTCTTATTGTTTGTCGTTTCAGCAATCGCCACAGACGTAAGAGCGGTAAGCACCCAAAAATATCTTTTTATATGTATGTGTGCACGCTTACGAATGCACGGTCAACATTACCCGCGTTTAAATTAATCTAACGGCTAAGATTTGCCGGAGGATGAAACTGTTTTCAAATTCGATTTTAACTAACTTTTTATTAGTTTTTTGAATATAAGATTCTAATAGTTATTTGCTTAACTTGATGGCAGGTGAATAACTTCACTGGTGTTGCAGTTGGAATGACAATAATATTGAATGTCTTTATTGCAGGGTAATTAATTGTTGATTAATTAAATTAATCTATGATGGTAAATAGTGATTTTAATTAAGCACCACACAGGTACATACATGGTCCACCACCACTGACAAGTGTGATTATATCTAATTATTTTTATTTGTTCAATCTTCTAGTATATCACATAAAAATCGACGCGCGAACTCATTCGGATGAACGAGTATTCTACTAGTTTTATATAAATATTTTATTCTTATATTAAATAATTTATTAAAAATTATTTGCAGACCTGTATCAGGGGCATCTATGAACCCAGCAAGAAGCATTGGTGCTGCAGTTGTTGTACATGTCTACAAAGGGTTATGGATATACACTGTTGGTCCAATAGTTGGAGCTATTGGTGGAGCAATTGCCTATAACTTTCTTAGATCCATAGAGAAGCCACATTCAGAGTTACCATTGAGGAACATAGTTGTAGTTTGATTATTTAAGATTGCTGAACTATTTTCTTTATTTTTAACTAGGCACTTCTTTGACTTAATAAGTGTTTGGTTTCTTACCGTTATAAAGCTAAACACCGCTGCGACAAAATAGTATCGAAAGGTTTCAATACCGATATTGGTGGAGCAATTTCTTAATTCATATCGTTCATACCGCGATAACCGTAATCAGTATCACAATATTTTTATTGATCGAAATTACGAAAGTCTTTACACAATTGCATAACACGTAAAGACTTTAATTATTTATATTACATTTTGGTTCAAGAAAGTTTATATATAGAGAAAAAAAAACAATAGGAATAAAATTAAATAATGTACCAAAATATGAAAAATAAAATTGAGATGAACATGAACAAGAACAAGGAACAAAAAATAATCAAACATTTTTTCTTAAAGATTTAGAAAAGCTCATGAAGTTACCCAAATTCAATGATTAACATTGCTCCCAAGCAAGCTAAAACCAGCATTAACCCAACAGCTCTGTTTTGGGCAGCAGAGTAATAATAGTATACTTCCGTAGGCTCGCCCGATACGTATATGAATCTCGGCGGAGGTGGTGTTGGTGGTGGACGTGATCGTGGAGGTGGTGGAGGTGGATATGATGGTGGCGGCGGTGGATTAGTATTCTGTGGAGAGGAATATGGAAGTGGTAGCGATTCTGGTGGTGGTGTAGCAGGAGGTTGCGGCGGCGGGGTACTCTGCTCGCCGCCGCAAGGATTACCACAAGGACATGATCCACATTTGATTTCAATGTCTAGTGGTTGAGAAGCAAATGATGTGAAAGCACTAATTGTGATGAAGAAAATAAGAAACATTATTGAAAAATTTTGAGAACTATGTTTTGGAGTTAGCATTGTATGAGTGATTTTGAATTTGATTAATTTTGAGGTAAGGTATAAAAGATATAAGAGCTTGAATATGAAGTAGGGTATGTGTGTGTGTAGAGCTTGGTTGTGATATTCGTGGCTTACTTATATTGCACGAATGCTGAGCCAAAGTAAATATTACCCGTTAAGTAAACAATAAAATAGTTGGAGAATGTTTTTTTAATTAGAGTATTTGATGATGGGAAAATGAGTATGTGTTCTGTGAGTGTTTAGTAAGAAACAGAATACTCCAATATAAGTTGAGTAAAACGGGTACTCATAGGTGAAAAATACGTTGGATATTAAATGAAAACATGAAAAATATTTCAAATAAAAAAATGTGTTATCAAACACTGCTAAAAACATGAAAAATGCTATAACTAACTTCCATTAATAAAAACATCACAGGCCTAATCATGCGGACAAATTTGTTACCTATCACAAAAAGTTGGGTAGTCTATCTTCAATCAATCCACTAATGTCATATCATTTTATTATACTTAATTATTTATTTAATGATTTAAATTTTGTAGATTTCCAATGCAATATAACCTAATTTACTCTATAGGTAACTCTACCCAACCTTTTAAAGTGGGTAGATAAGAATTCACCCCTAATCAATGTTGGGGGAATTCACTATGGAGCATTGATACATAGTATAGGACTAGGTACCTTTGTGAGAGATATACCACTTGTCCACCTAAAATCTTAAGGTGATAGGTGAGTGGGTTCTCCCACTTATAAATACTCAAATCACCACATTTCTATTCAATATGAAATTATTTCCCCACTTACTCACACTTGCTTATATTATTCAAATAATCAAACCAATATCAATTACAAATTTCAAGGATTTTCTCCGTCCCAACATATGTATTATAATAGATAGATACTTTCGTTTAGATTGAAAAAATTTGATAAAGAACTAAAAGAGAATAACAATTTTATTAAATTATTTTTGTTGACTATTAGTGTATTTTAATTATTATTAATATAAAGTGGGAGGAATAGTAAATTAAAAGTATTAATTAAAAATATAATTGAAAGATAAAAATTAAAAATGCATTCAAAATTAAAAACGACATTTATTTTGAGACAAACAATTTTTAGTTATATTCGTTTTGGGAAAGAAGGAGTATATTCGTATTTGGTTAATTGCAGTGCCAATGAATTTTCAAATTTATAAAGATCATAATATGACTGCATAGATCTAACAATAGAAAGGTTTATGTGGTGTGGGGAGGAGGAGCGGAAGGAAAAAGGAAGATGGTTTGGTTGTGTTGGGATAAAGTGTGTCAAGCAAAGGATGATGGTTGATTAAGGATTAAAAATGGTGAGTTGTTTAATCTTGCTCTCTTGTAACTTGGCATAATAGAATCTTAAATGACAAAGAGGCTATTTGACAAGATTTACTTTCATTCAAGTATAGGTATATAAAGAGTCAAGTCAATGAAGATATCCTTAGTAAAGTAAAGAAAAAAGATTTTATCTGGTGGAGGGTCTTGAAGACACTTGGGGCTTATTTAGTGGTTGATTCTTGTGTTTTGAGGGATTGATTTAAAGGTTGACTTAGAAATGGTGAGTCTTTGGGCTTTTAGAGGTCGAGATGATTGGTGGGAAAGTTAGTGTAGATACTTTGCTGAGTTATATAACAAGACAGATAGAAAGGATGCCAAGGTTGTTGAGATAGGCAGTTGGAGCGTACCTGTTGTTCCTTTTGGAATGTCTGCTTTTGCAAAACAACATCATGGAAAAGTGTTCAATTTTGCCAAGCTACTTCAAGATGATTTTAAGGTGCAAAAGGACACATGTTGGACGCGATATCACAACATGTGGGTACGACATGTAGGCCTTGCTCAACATGTCAGATTGTTGCGTTTTTGGGAGATTTTCTTATTAAGATTCATTCAAGTTTTATTGCTTTTTTTTAGCAATATGGTTATATGATTTGTTGGACAACTGTGAAGATCAAATCAAGTTTAAATGCAAATTTAAATTTGAATTTGATTTAAACCAAATCATATTTTTTGTTGGAGATATTTAGGGAACAAATAATACCCAACTGATTACGCAACGAGAAAAGCCAATAACACTTGTGTTATATAAGGAGCTCAAAACCTACATTGAAAATCAAGCAATATATTGAAGATATTAGAGTGCTAGGGTTTAAAGTCCTTGTTATTTCTTTATGTACACCACTATGTTTCAGTAACTTGTCATAGTTGGTTTGTCTAGTTGAGTTGTAATATTCAACATTGGTAATTAGGTTAAATACTAATCACTAGGGTTTAGTGATTGAGAGAAAGTGAGAGGGGTTCTCATATTTAGGGGAATCCTAAATAGAAAGTTATTGGGTAGTGTTAGCAAGAAGCATTAAATAACATAGGGTTTGTTATTGCTTGTAAGACTAAATGTACTAAACTACTAATAGTGCATTTTCTTTCTTGGATTGGAAGTCAACCCTTCAGACGTAGGTGTCGTTGTATCAAACTGAGTTACCAATTATTATGTTCTTTATTGCCTTTCTGCTCCATCATCTTGTACAATTGAATTTGTATTAATTGTAATAATTATGGTATAACTTGTCGAACCAGTTGTCTAGGACATCGCGTTCGACATTTGTCCCCTGAGGAACATAATTTCATTTGGCATCAGACCATACACTCTAGCTTGTTGGGTGAGCTCCAGGTAAGATACATTTTGTTCAACATGGTGATTTTTAATGAAGGAGGAGTTGTTCATCAACCGAAGATTATCATGGTGCAAAGAATACTCCAAAGATTGTTGGCAATTATGAAGATTGTGATATTCAAGCAGAATGTAATTATGAAGAATATCTCAGGCTCAATAAGATCTTTAATAAAGTCTTGAGAATACTAGATAAGAAATATGGGAAGAATATATCTCCAAATCAGCATAAAGGAAAATATGGTGATAGTCAAAATCTTAGGTGTAGAGGAATCCAATGTTGTAATTCCAAAGACTTTGGACATACTAAAGTTGAATGCTAAAGTGTTCCAAGGGAACAAAAAAGATTCTGCAATGTCACGGATGTTAAAGAAGGTGAAGAGGATCAGGGAAACAAGGGTGTTTCTGTTAAAGATATGCATACTAATGAGAAATCAAATTCAAAGAAAAGGTGCATTGCTGCTATTCAGAAACTATAATGAAGAATTTCAGATAACATATCCCAGCATCGGGTCAAACATGATTACCAGTTTCTTAAGTGTAACTCATTCATTCCCTTATATGGAAGTTAATATCACCATCGGAAGTTGCATCCTCAGTGGAATGAGAAGTTTCAAAGGCAACATCAACAAGTTTGGCTTGGCAAGCCTAATATCCTTGTTGCTTGTTTTTTCCACAAAGAGTTATCTTGTGAAGATTGGGTTCTTAGCTGCATTAGGAAGATGATGAGAGAAAGAGACTTTGTTGTTCCTTGTGATATCCATAGAAGAAGGAAATATGTAAAGATGAAGATGGTGGTTCCTCTGCAATGCAGATTGTTGAAGACCATGGTTCAGGCATCAGAAAACATGAAAGTTTCTGTCACATGTGAACTGATCTCAATAGTTATGAAGGTTGTCATCTTGAGAAGTAAACCAAGATGTCTTACCAGATGGTTCACCATCTTTCTTATACTTCTTATTTACCACATATGAACTCTATGAGGCTTAAGCAAGGGCTCGTCATTGAAGGGAAGGTTGGGGGTCCTCCCAACATTGAACAACCCGTAGTGGTATAGAACAAGATGCTGAACAAGAAGATTAATTACAATATTCCTTCTCATATGTCTGGAGCTTTATTTAACCAAAAACATGAAAGTGTGTTTGGTAAAACTGGAATTTGTGTCTTGAAATATGCATCACATATTGCTTTCCTCAACATTCCACATGTTGAAAAATCTAATATAGATGCTGGTGGAATTGTGATTAATGTCCCTCACATGTGTGGGCCTATGAAGAATCATCATCTCATTCAGGTTTCTTTTGATGAAGAGGCCCAAGAAACCAATATGGGAATTCAAAATGATGATAACGATACACGAGACATCTTATTTGACATGTTGACACATGCTCAAATACATAAGAAGAATGATGATCATGAAGTTATTGAGGTTAATACTGTTGTATCCAATAATGGTGTTGTTAATAACCATGAGCATGCAGTAAAAATGGGGAGACATGGTGTGAAGATGTGATAAGTAAGGATACAAGTTTACTTTTGGGTTGTGTTATTAATAGAAAGGAGTATGGATTATTTACCAAGGGCACTCAATATGTAGGTGATATGTCTCTGCATAATGATGAAGATGTTAATCTCATCGGTATTGCTATGAAGCAAGTTGTTACTAAAAAATCAGGTAACCCTATGCTAACTAATGGAGAAGATGGGAAGGTATGTGATGCTGATAGTTTTGGAGCCATTAGTTTGAGACCTAGATTGTCATGTATCCTGAAGCTCAAACTTAACAAGATGAAAGAACAAAGTACCTTCCTAAATAGGAACTTGAATGTGAAAGTTGAATACCTTCTTTATGTCACCATAATATAGAGAAACATGGAAAAATTAATCAAGTATCATGACAAGAGTATAAAGAGCATCAAGAAGAAGTATATGTCTGATCATGAAATTTTGGTGTGTGCAAGATTTCAAGCAAAATTGAAGGCAAGTCATCTAGCTCGAATTAAGAGAATCCTGAGGTATGTCAATGGGACATGTAAGTATGGTATACTTTACTCACAAGACACCAACTTAATTCTCATTGGATATTGTGATGCTGATTGGACTGAAAGTGAAGATGATATAAAGAACATATATGATGGATGTTTTTTTACTAGGAAGAACTTTATATCCTGGTTTAGCAAGAAGCAATTGTGTGTCATTATTAATAGTTAAGGCTGAATATATGGCTGCAAAGAGTAGCTTTACACATCTATTATGGATGAAGCATATGTTGAAGGAGTACAACGTGGAACAAGAAGTCATGACATTGTTATGTGACAATATAAGTGTCATCCAAAGCAAGGACTCACATGCCATAGATGAGGTTCAAACTGATATAACTCCTCGTGAAGATAAGGAAACTGGTGTCATTTTTCTTGAGGTAGAGCAAAGTTTTACTGACATATCGGGAAAACTATGCTACCTATTGAAGAAGATGGAAGTCCTTTTGATGTTGAGGCTTTTGATCCTATTGATCATCTTGAAATCATCAGATTAAAACCCACAATATCAGTTGACTACCTTTATTTTGCAAATCTAATTAGGAAGGATAATGTGAGTAACAACAAGGATGATGGTGATGCTACTAAGGATGTTGATTAGTGTGACGTTTCTCCCCATCATGAGGATATTGTGATAAAATCGAAGTATTTGTATCAAATGAGAATATCCCTTGTAAGGATGGTGTCAAAAGAAACCTTGACAACTAAAGAAGATGTTAAAATTCTGGAGGAAGTCATTGTGAAAGACATGTATTTTATTGACATACCAAGAAATATGGTGGAGCATGCTGATCATCAAATATTGTTTGGTGTTAAGATGAACATGATAGGAGAGATTACATATTTTGCTAATTATCAAAGAAAGCAAGTAAAGGACTACATATGTGATTCTTAAGGTATATATACTTGTAGGAGTTACACTCAACTACTGTGGAGCAACCAAGTTATCAATGATGTCATCAAAAAGAGTAATGAAGATGTCAATCAAGATGTGTCAGACAACATGTGTGACATGTTAGTAACTGAGTTTCCAACTCAGAGGAAGAATGAATAAGGTGCCCTTGTTAATTCTCAAATAAATAGAAGGCTTGTTCAATCATGTGAACCTGAGACAAATGTTGTAGCAAATGACCCACACATTGTATCCGCCTTAAGGAAAGAAGTTGGAAGGAAGAGAATTCACAAGGATGTCACAAGTAGTCAGAAATGGAAGATGGTTCTTTTGAAATGGACTGCAACTGAAAAGAAGTCAAGTGTAGAAGGTCGTTATTGAAAAGGAGTCACGAAAACTTCTAGACTAATAAAGACTACTACTCATGATGGTCATAGCTGTGAAAAGCTGGTCAAGGAGCCTAAAAAGGTACATGATAGATGGAAGTTTGTGAAACCTTCATATTCTACTATATATTGATTAGATAGAAGCAAGTTTCCTTCGAGTGACAAGATTATGATCAAGAAGCTGTAGAAATTAAGTATCTACAAACGAGGTCGCATGTAATGATGAATACTGAAATTTGTTGAAGTTAATTGAGGTTAAGGATGTTAGTATTCCTCATGGGGTGCTAAGGATCAATTGTAGGCCAACTGTTGGGACAGATGTATCATACATTATGTCCTACATCTATGGATTAGTAGATGAATCTAATCTGAGTAAAATAATAAGGAGTGCCCTTGGTATTTGCATCTGTTGGGAAAGCGTGCAAACATGGAAAATCAACTTCTCTCTTTTTTCAGTCAAAGCTGATTTTAATTTAGTCAAGATCTCCTTTTATACGGATTAGCGGGATGTGTAGAAAAGTAGTCTCTCATTTTTATCTTGTTCTTATATATCAAGGTGAAATTTGCTCTCATCATTAGTCAAAATAAGAGTTCCTCCTTCAAGGAAATCAGTATCAGGAAGGATATTGAGATGTTTATGGAGGTTGAGAGAAATTAATCAATGGGGGCTTATTATGCTTCTTCTGCATCTGCACTTGGTGGATCATTAGTTGGAACATCTGTGGCTGGAAAAACATCAGCACTTAAGGCGAATACCGACAAGAATAATCTTGCGCAAGAGAGTGACTCAGATAAAGACTAAGGTTCCTTCTTAAGCCTTAGAACCGAGTGATGTGGAGGCTTCCAATTAATCATTTTTATTGTTTGATGGATATGTAATATTTCCTTAACTTTTTTTATTTATCTTGATTTTCTAGCCTAACGGGCTATTTTACCAATAATTATCATGATGCTCTAGCATTGTGCACAACATTTGTACCAGTAGGTCTGGATTTGTAAGAGCTTTTTAGCCTATTTGAACTTATGTCCAATAACAGATATGATGCTTGTGCATCTCTGGATGTTGTTTTAATTGCTCTACTAATGTTTTAGCAGTGTATGATCTAACATACTAAACTATGCATGACTGACCTATGAGTGTTATTTAATGTTCTAACCCTTTGTCAAATTATGGAAAAGGGGGATTAGTATGGTGTTGTTAAGGCAACACACATGTTTTTATTTAGTACTGGCCATCTGGGTTATTACTAATGATGATGGGCTCACATGTTGGAGCATCGGGCAAGACATCTGGCCTTTTTGGAGTGAGCTTTTGTGTTAGTAGTATTATGCATATCATGTTATTAGCTACTAACTGTTTTTATTATGCATGACTAATGATTTCATGCTGATAATTGTTAGTTGGTAGGATTTTATGCTACTAACTATGAGCTGACTGAGTGTCTTGTTTGACTAAGTTGTGAATGATTGCATGTTTATCTGATTGATTTTGGAGCATTATTTTGTGTGACATCCATATATGCTACTTATTTTTCGTTGTTGTGTTACAACTCTAATGAATGTTGTTGCTAATGAAAGTGTATTCACTAATGAATGTCACTTGTTCTGATTGAATGAGTGTTATCTATCTTGAAAAGTTGGTTTTCCACTATTTGCTAAGGGGGGAGATTCTTGCTCCTTTTAGATTGGTTGTATTTTACAAAACAATATCATGGAGAAGTGTTCAAGTTTTCCAAGCTGCTTCAAGATGATTTTCTGGTGCAGAAGGGACACATGCTAGACGCGGTGTTACAACATGTAGATATGAGACCTGGTCCTTGCTCAACAGGCCAGATAGTTATGCTTTTTGGGAGATTTTCTTATTAAGATTCAATCAGATTTTATTGCTTTTATTTAGAAATATGGTTATATGATTTATTGGACAACTGTTGAGATCAAATCAAGTTTAAATGAGATTTAAATTTGAATATAAATTAAACCAATCCATATCTTTTTGTTGGGGATATTTATGGAACAAATGATATCCAACTCATTATGCAAATATTCTGGAAGAAATTGAAGCTAATATCCAAAGAGAGAAACCCAAAATACTTGTGCTATATAAGGTATTCAAAACCAACATTGAAAAGCAATAAATACATTGAAGATATTAGAGTGCTAGGGTTTAAAGTCCTTGTTATTGCTTTATGACACCACTATGTTTCAGTAACTTGGAATAGTTAGTTTTTCTAGTTGAGTTGTAATATTCAACATTGATAATTGGGGTAAACATCAATCACTAGGGTTTGGAGATTAAGATAAAGTGAGAGAGGTTCACATATTTAGGGGGAGTCCTAATAGAAGGTCATTGGATAGTGTTAGAAAGAGGCATTGAATAATATAGGGTTTGTTGTTGCTTGTAAGACTAAATGTACTAAACTACTAATAATAAATTTCATTTCTTACGTTGGAAGTCAACCCTCTAGACATAGGTGTTGTTGCATCAAACTGGGTTATCAATTATTGTATTCTTTATTGCTTTTTTGCTCCATTATCTTATACAATTGATGGAGCAGAAAACATGTTTTAATTATGGTATAACTTGTCGAACCAGTTGTCTTGGACATCGTATTCGACATATGTCCCCTAATGAATAGAATTTTATGATCGATGCAATTCGCTATTTCTGATTTGTCTAAATTAGAAATGCAGCAACTGAACTGTTTGGCTTCAATTTTGTTGGAAATGTCTTTGAAACAACAAGAGAAGGATATTTATGTTTGGTGGAGAGATTCAAATGGTTTCTCAGTCAAGTCTTGTTATGATTGGATGCCTGACTTGGTTTTTGAAGGGCTCTCGAATTCATAAATGCAGTAACATGTTTTAAATTCAATCTGGAAGGTGAAGGAGCCTAACAAACTTCTTTTATTCTGATGGAGATTATTTTGCAACATTCTTCCATCTAGGCCTGAGTTAGCTCGAAAATATTTGGAGGTTGAAGTTTTTTGTCTTAGTTGTTTCGTAAAAGAAGAATTTGTTTGCATTAGTTTTATTTGTGCCTAAGTGCCTTTGCTTTGTGATCTTTGGTTTTAAATTGGTTGGAGGTGGATAGCATAATTGCAGCAGACCCTTTGGAGAACTATTTCTTCTCTTTTTATAATATTCTTAAAGTTAAAATTCTTAAAAGGAAAATGAGTTTTATTTGGCTTTTGGTTTGTAGGTGTATTTGGTTAAGTAGAAATAAGGTGTTGTTCGACTCGGGATTTAGAGATGTTTCGAAAATGTTACGCAAGGTTCAAAATTTTGCTTGAGAATGATTGGTTATTAAAGTGTATGATGATTGTAATTTTTTTTCTTAGAGCCTTAGAGTAATTCCATCGGCTAGTTTCATCTTATGTTCACCAGCTAGCAATGCGTTGCAAGTGAATATGCATTCGTTGGAGTTTGTCAGATTGTCAAACATTGCACTACAATGCAACAGTTGCATTGCATATTAAATAATAAAAGTATTATAAGTTAAAATAAAATTAATATGAATAAAATATTAATATATAAAGTAAAGATGTGAGATTCAATATGAGTTTTTTAGAGTTGTAACATTTGAGTAAAAAATTAGATGAGTTACTTCAAGCTGATGTGGCTTAATGAATCCAAAAAAAAAAAAACTCAAAATGAATAGCACCATTGAAGATGCTCTTAGAGTAACTCCAGCGGCTAGTTTCTTCGAATGTTGACCAGTAGACAATGCGTTGCAAGTGAATATGTATACGTTGGAATTTGACAGGCTGTAACGTTGCACTACAATGCAACGGTTGCATTGCATATTAAATAATAAAAGTATTATAAATTAAAATAAAATTAATATAAATAAATTAGTAATATATAAAATAAAGTTGTAGGACAAAATATGAGTTTTTTTATAATTGTAACATTGGAGTGAAAAATTAGATAATTTGCTTCAAGCTGATGTGGTTTAATAGGTAAAAAAATTATAACAAAATATAAAAACTCAAAATGAATAGTATTATTGAAGATACTCTTAACCCTTTATTTTGGTTTAATAGGAGGTTTTAATTCTCTTGAAAGACAGTAGAGTATCCTTATACTCCTTTCAATATTTACTTATAAAAAAAAAAAGTACTTTCTCTAATTTTTTAAGTTTTGTTTTTGGAAGATTTTTTCCGTTATTTAACTGTCGTTTATAAAGTTAAACCTAGTAGTAATTACAATTTTATCAAAATTAACTTAATTATTTATTATTGAAAAAGAAAAACGGTAGATAAATAAAAAGTTAAAATATTATAAATAAAATAATTATAATTATTTAAACAGTAAAAAAATATCATATATGTATATTTTGAACTCACAATATGCTGAATCTTGGATATGTAAAAAATATAATTGCATGCTTGCATATTATTATACATTTCACAACCGCCTTAACATCTAATTAATGTTTGTTGAAATTAAAAGAATTCTTGTATATATTCCAGTTTAATAGAATGAGAATAAAATTAAAAATCTCAAATGTAATATTTTATAATAATACATATACAGTGTAAAAAGTTGGCATTATTCTTCCTTGTAAATGAGTATTATTCGATATCTTACTTTAACGTAGCGTGCACTTATAACATAAGAATATCCAAACTATGATTTTATTCTAACATTCTTTATACTGTGAACCTTATAAAACTAATAAGAAAAGGGAACACACTAGTGTTTTAGCCATGACCGTCTTTGAGGGCGTGCAAGGTAAACTACCGCACGAGGTCTCAAATTTTGACGGTTAAATCAGAATTAAAAAGGGCCTCGTCAATCTTTGTCAGGGCTAAAACTTGGTTAAATAAGACCTCTAATTATTTTGTCATGGTTGAACCAGGATTAACCTACATAGGGCCTCCAAAAACTTGAGACGACTCTGGTTTTAGCAATACCAAATTATTATACAGATATTTGAATGTTGAATGTATAAAGTGCTTATATATATATATATATATATATATATATACATATAAAAGAATTTTAAATAAAAAATTATATAGAAGTATTTTAGCTACTTTTCAAAATTACATTATTTCAAAAATAGTTGTCATTTGAAGACACCCCTAAAGATATGTTTTTAATATAATGATATATTTTGGTCCTTCAAAACCTCTAGTAATTGACATGCTTTTGTAGTAAGAGTTTTTAATACTACAATACATCTCGTATAGTAATAATACAATACTACATATTATATTACAGAGAAAAACTTGCATGAAAACGCACATAAATCCTTATTGTTAGGAACAACTAATGAAAAAAGAGAAAAAATTTAATTTATTATAAATTTAATTTCGTTTTTAATTGGAATCATGGGGTGGTGATTATTATGCAGGAGAAAGAAAATATTATTTTTTATTTTTAATTAATTAAAAAAATATTATTAATTGTTTGTAAATACATATGTTATGTTTGTTCCTATGCAAGTATTTTTCCATACTACATGTCACATCTTGTTAAAACAGTTTAATTGATAATTACGAGTAGATACATCAAATTCAAAAATGCGGATTCAAATTCACAATATTTTATTTATTCACATTTAAAATAGGAAATTTCAATCACTTAATCTATTTGACATAAAAATAGTAGATATCTCTTAACAATTAATTCAACTAATTGTACAATATGTCAACTTCATCTCTATAAAAGTGAATTCACTTTTAATAATTAAGTTGAGTTCGTATTGAATAAATGAAGTATACAGACCTCTATTCTCTACACTTAAAAATTCATCATATTCACCGTATTTTAGTCAAAAAAAAATTCACCATATTCACATATTCGACAATTTTTGGGTTAAATCAAAATCAAACAATTTCAATTTAAATGTATTTTTTTTCTTGAATGCATGAATATGACAAATTTTAACTACAACATATCAAATTTCAAAGTCTACACAATCGCATCAACCATTGCCACCACAGTCGCCACGATGGACAAAGATAAACATAACAATATTCTTCATAACAACTTTCTATAATCGTACATAGCAACTATCCAATGACTATTTCAATCACTCAAAATCATATGACATTTGTAGCATCTCAAATTTTTAGAAACTACATTTTTATAACCTTATGCGTTAGTAGTATTGTGTTGTTTTTTTAACAATTGATTACAAGTGTGTGCCTAGTTATATTTTAATTATTTATTCATAAATTATTGTATTGATATATTAATAATATTGTGATTAACTTCCTTTGAATGTGTACTTTTTATAGTGTGCTTATTTTATGCATATTTACTATGATTGTTACTGGTTAAAATAAAGTATGTGTATTTTATTATTAATTTATTTTTAAAAAATATTATTGTTTTAGTATAAGTATTTCCAAGAATAAGAATATAACTATAATTTAGTATAAGAATAATTTATGAAATTAGGTCATTAGAAATAGAAAAATATGCTTTGCACCATATTGCTACCCACACCCTTGTTTTCTATTTCAGCACGTGCCTAATCAATCTTTATTTCTTTGGGCTACTTAATTACAGCACCCTTTTTTCGTTCTTTTTTAGCAGACTAGTTATTTTCACCTCCCGTTTTTAAATTTACTCCTTGTGCATCGCTTATTATGCTTTTTGCACACCTTTGAAACAACAATAATAAGGACAATGCTAAATTTAAAATGTAAAAATTTTGTGTTGGAAACTATACATTGACATAAATAAAAGCGTGGAATTCAAATTACTCATTGTTTTTTCAACACAAACTTCTTATTTATAGATTTCGTAATATGTGTCATTAAGTAACACATTAGCATGACTCTAATAATAACTAAAAAATAACAACTCCTTACTTATCTTTTTCATGGGTAAAAAAGAATGTAGTCCATTTCTCACTATAAAGATTAAAAAAGAATGCAGTTCATTTCTCACTCTAAAAAAGAATACAGTCCATTTCTCACTCCTTATGTATATGTCCTATAAATTGATTTTGATCATTTTTCATTTAAAATCACACATCGAAACCATTTTTGGAATCAACTTCCTCGATCGTGTCTCCGTGTCGCCACATCCATTCCTTTGGGAGAAATGTTATTAGCTGATTTTGATCACAAAGTTCAACATTTGAAAAAACACACATCATTTTTAGATTTCGCTTATTAGAACCTTTAAAAAAAGCTCTAACGTTATGAGGCCAAATCACAGGCCCAAAAGAGATTTAAAAAAAAACATTTTGCATAAAAACGACATTCAGTATTAATGAGGATGCATCAACAATTATCTCTAATTTTATTATTTTAGTTTATGTTGTTTTCCAGAAGTGGCACAAACCCATTATATTTAGAAAAACTTTGGTATTTAAGTGATAATGTTGTTGTAGTAGAGAATTAATAAAATTTCTAAAGTTTGTTTTATCTTTTTTTTTTTCCTTTGCAACCTAAATCTATATTTTAGACCTAACAATAATCTATCATTGGTACTCTTATTTCTTTATTTAATGCCTCACAATCATACGAATTCATCCGCTAAGGATTTAGCTGATGTCATTCAAACTGCCCATGAACATATTAAAATGCAATCACCATATTCAGCACCAAATGGATGACAGATTTCATTAAACAAGTTAGAATTTAGAATAGAAATTGGGAAACATCCATACTAAAATGGATAATCAACAGCAAGTTATGGGTTTAGACATGAATCTATCATGAACATTCTCATAAATTTAATGGCTCAAAATGGACTGCAACAAACCACCACTGTTCTCACACAACAACTTCATCAGGTATAACTATAAACTCTCAAATTTCCTTGGTTGTAGACTTGTTACTGCCCATATTTTATCCATGCTAGTCTTATTCATACCCACATTGCCGCATTTTTGAATAATCACACTCAATCTACTTTTATTGATACTATGAGAAACATAGCAGGATAACCACCACCACCACCACTGTCGTCGTTTCCTCACTAAACCTATATGGGACCTATTTATATTAATCCCCCAACTACCTTTTCAAGCACACAACTCTATAATATTCCCATTTTCCATCAATACCCCTCATCACATATTCTCTAACAGACCCCATCTAGAACATCGAAATTGGAACTTGTTGTGTTTGACGGTTCGATGCCTTTAGAATGGTTTCAATCATTTTTTTAATCTTTATAAATTGCCATAGGAAAATTGTATATTTAGCTACGTTTTACATGAAGAGTTGGGCTTTATGTTGGTATAAATGGATGCACCATAATCAACTATTGTTAAATTGGTTTTTATTTATAAAAGCTTTAGAATTACAATTTGGTACTTCAACATATGCTAATCATCAGGCAAAATTATTTAAGTTGAAACAAGAAGCTTCTCACTACAACAAAAAGGACTTATAACATCTCACCTTAGACAGCGCTTTATTACAAAAGCGCTGCTATAGGTCAAAAACACGGAATCTATTAATTTAATAAAGGAAAAGCGCAAAAAAATATAAGACCTTAGACAGCGCTTTAGTGAAAAGCGCTGTCTAAGGCCATTTAAATTTTTAAAAAAATTTAATGGAAAATATTAGACAGCGCTTTCCTTAAAAGCGCTGTCTAAGGCCTTTTAAATTTAAAAAAAATATAAGACCTTAGACAGCGCTTTTAAGGAAAGCGCTGTCTAAGGTCTTAAATATTTAAAAAAATAAAAACAAAAGCGCTGTCTAAGGCCAATCTTAGAAAGCGCTTTTAAAGCGCTGTCTAAGGGCCACCTTAGAAAGCGCTTTGTTGAAAAGCGCTGACTAAGGTCTAATAAAATTAAAATATATGAATATACTCAGTTTTCATTTTCAGTTTTGCGCTCTTTCTTCTCCCTCCCCTGTTGCGAACGGATACTTGCGAACCTGAGCTAAATTTGAGAAATTGGGAAATCAAATTATGAAACTGCCTCAATAAGTTATTCTTAATTGTTGTATTTATGTTTTAGCACCTAAAATTAGAAATTAAATGACTATTCATAGACTTGTCTCAATCTCTCAAGCAATTGGCATTGTCAAACTCAATAAAGCCAAATTAAAAGATGGCAAACCTAAATTTCAAAAACCCTTTTCATACATTTTCAACCGCACAAACCACACCTTACAAAATACCCTAATTCCAAAACTTAGCCTTCTCACAACATACTTTCATTCCTAAACCCTCATCCACAACCTGACCACCCAAACTTCCCATAATACGCCTATCACTGATCATGCGATATTACATAGTATATTTTGCCCTGAATTGCATTGATTTATTGCGTTATTTTTGTTTGTTAACATTGTATTTGCGAGTATTAAGCACATTTTCAGGTATTCTCATTAAGTCAACCAGCAAGAAGAAAGAAGAGGAAAACAGAAGAAAATAGAAGAAAAGAAGGTGTTTTGACAGCAGAAATGAGATTCTGCATTAAGGAAGTGTCACGACCGTAACACAAGCCATTGCGACCGTCACAAGCTTTAAGCCATGACGACCGGCATAAGGACATTACGACCGGCACAAAGACATTTCTCAGTTTTTAATTTCAAACGACGTGGCTTCTCAAACGGTTACAACTTAACATAAGCCACGATCAACCAGTCTCTCAAATATTTTCGGTCGTGTGCACCTGCCTGAGACTTTCTCTCCTTGTTTCACGTCAACTCTCAAAGGGCTATAAATAAGGCAGTTACTTCACAAGACTCTCCTCTCTTCTTTCTCTACCATTTCGTTTTACGATATTTTCCTTGAGTTCAGAGCTTTTCATTCCCTGCATTACTTTTCCCGTTTTTCTTACCTTCCAAAGCAATAGTTTCCTACACCGGGGAACTATTGCACTTGAATTAATTAGTTAGTTTAGTAGTTTGTTGCACTTTAAGTCTTTATTGTTCGAGCAAAGTGAATCCTGCCGGCTTGTGGAGGATCGTTACTTAAGATTCGTTACTTCCAGGTTTTTATTCAATTTATATAATTGCCATTTACGTTTAATTATTATGTCTGCATTAATGTTTTATTGTTTAAGGTTGCATATGTCTGTTGAAATGTCCGGCTAAATTAATTATGTCGGTATGTAATTAAGTCGATCGGAAAGGAGTCCGATCGATCGTAGGTAAACTTCGACACTTTAATTTTCTGGTTGCGTTTTCCTATTTTACTTAACTTTTGTTACGAGAGTAAGAAAGTACTAAGGTTACGATTAATAAAACGGGAGTTTGAGATTTTAACCGGATAGCTGAAACTGGACATTGGTTTTAAATACAGCGAGAGCGCTTTAAAACCAATTAGGATTTATTAATTTTCAAAAAGTATTTTTAAACTCAAATGGGATAGCGAGAGCGGACATTCTGATTTAGGAGTATAGTCAGAGTCAATAACACGAGAGTGTGAGGTAAAGACTTTTAAATTGATATTTTTCTACTGAAAACTATTTTGACTAATAAGCCGACGATCTATTGGACTCCTGATGATTGATGAATTACGTACCGATATTCCGTTATATTTTAAATCAAATCTAAATTTTAGTTTCCTGTTTGCACATTAATCTAAAAATCATCAGCCTTAGCTAAACATAATAACAACCCGATAGCACTAGTTTGATTATCGGTCCCTGTGGGTTCGATATCTTTTAAAACTACGCGATAGACTGGACGCTTGCAGTTAGTAATCCCGATACACTCATAAAGTCGCGATCAAGTTTTTGGCGTCGTTGCCGGGGACTGATTTAGTCAATAGTGCAATTCATTTGTTGCGTCGTATAGACTAAGGTAACAAATTCCCTTATTTGTCGGTTGTATGCCAAGTACTCGCTCAAAAGGCGAAGACCTCACACGACCGACGGACGAACCTGAACGTCTTCTTAGTGTAAAAAGAAGAATCCAAGAATACTGCCTAAACCACGAAATACCCTTTCCTCTATCAGAACCTGAATCTCAATCTGAATTCGAATCTGAAACAGAACTTGACTCTGAGTCAGAATCAGAAGAAGACATGGTTGATGGACCACAGAACCGTCCTCTTAAGTATTATGCTACTCCTTGTTAGATGTCAATCATGATATATTTTTGTATGAATTATTTGGCATTTTCCATGACTTTTCCATGTGGAATATGTTGATTTTAGTGTGGAATGTTGTTGTTGGGCATTATTTGAAATATACTTGTGGTGCTTGTAATGTGTGTGCTAATGTGCAGAAATAGGAGTGAAAAGATCAAAGTTTGAAGACACAAAGAAATAGTGCAAGCTGCCAAAGAATTGAAATCAACAACAGCATTCGCTAGGCGAGTGTTGGCGAGTGTCCCAGCGAAGGGTGGCAGAAAGTTTCAGTAGGAAAAGACCCTAAATTCGCTGGGGCGAAGGTTTTGGCGAAGGCTCGCTTCGCGAGTGTTTTGTTCGCTTCGCGAATGCACGTGAAATTCTGGGGAGGTTTAACTGTTGAGGCACCTGATGTGCCTATGTTTAACCATTCGCCTAGCGAATGAATTGGTTCGCCTAGCGAACCTGCAAATTTCTGAATTGTATAAATACAATTTTTACACTTTTTAGGTAATGTTTTTTTTTATGTTATTAGATTTTCAAAGGGAGAACTTGTAAATAAAAGTTCAGAACTTCATATCTCTTTCATTTCCAAGGGAGAAAAGGTAGGATCTTTGCTTTCTTGTTGGTGTTGGATGTAATCTCTTGATACCTGATGTATTTCATCTAATGTATGTATGTGGATTGAATTCTGATTTGCTATTGTTGTTGTCTTTGGTTGATTGTTTGTGGTTTTGACAAAACCTTTACAAATCTTTGATCTTAGATTTTCATCTATCAATAAGCAAGCTTTTGACATGGTTTTGTGAGTTGATATTTATTTTATCTTTTGTTGTATTGTGTTGATTAAGTAGCATGGGTAGCATGAGTAGGATCGATACGATATCGCGAGGATGCGTGATAATAGCGATGAAGAAGGATATTCACATTCATTGGGCAAATTAGTTGAATACATGTAAAAAGGGTTAAGCGTGTGTACGTATTCTGATTTTGTTTAATACGAAGAAATCATTTATCTGATATGGTTGTTATAGTAATATCTGTTGGGGCTAGACTCTAGACATAGATTTAGGCTTAACACTTGCATGAGTATCAGTTCTTACTTATCTGTGTTGGTTTTGTTGCGTGAGGCATAAGCCCTGCGTATTGCATGCATAGGATATTCATGGAGGAGGACTTTAAACCGGTTGCTCAACCTCAACGCCGCTTAAATCCTGTCATGAAAGAAGTGGTTAGAAAAGAAGTACTGAAGATGTTAGATGCCGGGATGATTTATCCTATTTATGACAGCCCGTGGGTTAGTCCGGTGCATGTGGTACCCAAAAAAGGCGGATTAACGGTGGTCCGAAACGAGAAAAATGAGCTCATTCCATCAAAGACCGTAACCGGTTGGAGAATGTGTATCGACTACCGTAGGTTGAACAAAGCTACGAGAAAAGATCACTTCCCTCTACCTTTTATGGATCAAATGCTCGAGAGGCTTTCCGGTCAACAATTTTACTGTTTTTTGGATGGTTATTCGGGTTACAACCAAATAATTGTGAACCCGGATGATCATGAAAAAACTGCTTTTACATGTCCGTTCGGAATCTTCGCTTATAGGAGGATGCCGTTTGGATTATGTAATGCACCGGCGACTTTTCAACGGTGTATGCAAGCAATATTCTCGGATTTGATCGAAAAGACAATTGAGGTCTTTATGGATGATTTCTCCGTGTTCGGACAATCGTTTGATTTGTGTTTGAAAAATTTGGATACGGTGTTGGAGCGGTGTGTGGAAACCAATTTGGTGCTTAATTGGGAAAAATGCAACTTTATGGTGAACGAGGGAATTGTGCTCGGTCACAAGGTTTCGTCAAAAGGCCTTGAAGTTGATAAAGCCAAAGTAGATGTTATCGAGAAATTACCACCGCCGATGAATGTCAAAGGAATAAGGAGCTTTCTTGGTCACGCCGGGTTCTACCGGAGATTTATCAAGGACTTCGCCAAGGTCGCAAAGCCGTTGAGCAACTTGCTTGTCCAAGGTAAGGTTTTCGACTTTGACGAGTCTTGTCTTTTTGCTTTTAATTTTCTGAAAAAGAGTTTAACAACCTCACCGATAATCGTTGCACCAAACTGGAAATTAGATTTTGAATTGATGTGCGATGCGAGCGATTATGTGGCTGGGGCTGTTTTGGGTCAAAGGAGAACGAAATTTTTCCATGCTATACATTATGCGAGCAAGGTTTTAAACGAAGCTCAGATAAACTATGCCACAACTGAAAAAGAGTTGCTCGCCATAGTGTATGCGTTGGAGAAATTTCGTGCCTATTTGATTGGTTCACGTGTCATCGTTTACACGGATCATTCGGCTATAAGGTATCTGTTCACCAAGCCTGATTCAAAACAGAGGCTGATTCGGTGGATCCTTTTGTTACAAGAATTTGATCTTGAAATTCGTGACAAGAGGGGTTCCGAGAATTTGGTGGCGGATCACTTATCCCGCCTGGTCAACGTTGACGTGACCAAAAATGAATTTGAGGTAAAAGAGGAGTTCCCAGATGAAAAACTTTTTAGAGTGCAAGTTAGACCGTGGTTCGCCGACATGGCTAACCACAAAGCCACCGGATTGATACCGGACGGTCTAACGCACCACCAAAAACGAAAATTTTTGTCTGATGCCAAGTCATTTGTATGGGATGAACCCCATTTATTTAAACTTGGTGTCGACAACCTCCTCAGAAGGTGTGTATCAGTGGAGGAAGCCTCGAATATTCTGTGGCATTGTCATAACTCTCCTTACGGAGGTCACTTCAATGGGTTAAGAACGACCACTAAAGTCCTTCAGTCGGGCTTTTATTGGCCGTCCTTATTCAAAGATGCGCATGCGCATGCCCTTAGTTGTGACAAGTGCCAGAGAAGCGGCGGTATTTCACAGCGGCAAGAAATGCCATTACAAAATATGTTAGAAATCGAAGTTTTTGACTGTTGGGGGATCGACTTTGTCGGTCCATTCCCATCTTCATTTTCTAATGAATATATTTTGGTCGCTGTGGATTACGTTTCCAAGTGGGTTGAGGCGATAGCATGTGCTAAAGCCGACGGAAAAACAGTGGTGAAGTTTTTGAAAAGAAATATTTTTGCGCGTTTTGGTACACCTCGAGTGTTAATAAGTGATGGAGGATCTCACTTCTGTAACACTCAGCTTGACAAAGCTTTTGAGCAATATGGTGTGAAGCACAAAGTTGCTACACCATATCATCCTCAAGCTAACGGTCAAGCAGAGGTATCCAATCGTGAGATTAAGCGTATCTTAGAGAAAACTGTTTCAACCTCGAGGAAGGATTGGGCGAGCAAACTGGATGATGCGTTGTGGGTGTATCGGACCGCTTTTAAGGCTCCGATCAGTCTCACACCTTTCAAAATGGTTTATGGTAAGAATTGTCACTTGCCGGTAGAGTTGGAGCACAAGGCATTTTGGGCCTTAAAATTTTTGAATTTTGATCCAACTCTAAGCGGCGAAAAAAGAAAAGTGCGATTACACTAGTTGGATGAATTGCGCCTTCAGGCGTACGATTCCAACAAATTGTATAAGGAACGTGTAAAGTCTTACCATGACAGAAAAATTGTCATTAAACAGTTTGAGGTCGGACAGCTGGTCTTATTGTTCAATTCTCGATTAAAATTGTTTCCCGAAAAATTAAGATCTAAATGGTCCGGTCCGTTTCGGATTGTGGAAATCAAGCCTTATGGAGCAATCGTAATTGAGGACACAACGTCAAAAGAAAATTGGACAGTTAATGGACAGAGACTGAAAATTTATCTTGGAGGAGATTTCGAGCGGAATCCCGCCATTGTTCCCTTCCGCGATCCGTGAGATTGCGGTGGACCGTCGAGCTTAGCCGACGTTAAACAAGCGCTTGTTGGGAGGCACCCCAACATTGTAAGTATTACTGCTTATTTCTGTTTTTAGTCTGTTTGGTTATCATTTTGTAGCCTTAAAAGATGTGGTACATTTTGAAATTTTTTGAAAATTCTGGTCTTGTTCGTTGGTGTTCGCCTAGCGAGCTGGGGCGAGCATTCGCTGGCCTTCGCTCCGCGAACCCAGCGAGACAGACCAACCCAAGTTTTGCCACATCAGAAAAATGAATTATGGGTGGGCCACCCAATTGGGCCCAAGACCCACTTTGAAATCAGAATAGAGGGGGAAAAACCCTAAGTCAATTGCCACCATTTTCTTTCCACCGTTTGCAATTGTCTTCTCATTTCCTCTCTTGGACTAAGCAACACTCATCTCTTTCAATTTTCCATTTGCCCTAATCCACCACTAACTGTGCGAAATTCAGGTTTGCATACTCTTTATTGTTTATTTCGTTTTGCATTGTTTATGTTCTTGGTAGATCAAGTAGGATATTGAGAAAAATATGGAACCTCTGTCATGATATTTTTTTGTATTGCATGTTAAAAATTACATTGGCATTATGACTAGTGTGATATTAGAAAATAGGAGATGGTTGTTGGACTGCTTGTGCTATGGTTTTTCTGAGATTTCGCGTATTCGCTGGTTTGTTCGCTTCGCGAGTCTGCGCGAACATTCGCCAGCATTCGCCTCGCGAATCTGGGGCGAGTGTTCGCCAGACTTCGCCTAGCGAACCTGGCGCGAACAGAAGCAAATTTTCATATTTTTTTTATGCAATGCAGGTCTCTGGTTGGTTGTTTTTAGTCGCTAATGCGTTTGTTTGTCTTTGTTTTGTTTTATTGTTTGTTATGTGCAGATGGCACCAAAAACTGCAATTCACGCGGCTAAGAAGCGAAAGGCTTCAACCTCGAGAAAGCGCCCGTGCGTTTTGATGAAGACAGATTTAGGGGTGCGAAGCAAGCAGTCAGATATGAAACCCTAGAGAGAAAGACCATTTTGGCCGAGAAACGATTTTTGCTTAGTGATCGTGGAGATTACCGGACAATAGATGCTCTTTTTGTGGCGAAGAAATGGGATCGTCTAATGATGCCGCTGGATGGGTACAACATTGACATTGTTCGGGAATTTTATGCCAATGCTTTGTCGGATGATGGAGAAAGATTTAGCTGGGCCTCATGGGTTAGAGGAACTGTTGTGAGATTTGATCGTAGGACGATCAACACTATTTTGGGAGATCCGTTGCCATTGGTTGGTACTGAGTTGGATGCATATCATCGCGACTTGCATCTCCACCTTGACATTGGAAAGATGACCCGGGAATTACTTCTTGAAGGTAAGGAAGTTGAGCTGAATTCATCCGGGGTGCCAATTAGATTCAGACGGGTGGATATGCAGCCTTTAGTTCAGCTTATTCTGTTGTTTGTGCTCACTAACATTTGTCCCAGGTCGCATCATAGTACAGTTCCTATTGCTCTGGCTCATCTTATCCACAGAATTCAGATGAATGTGCAGATTGACGTGGCCCGCGTCATTGCGGATGAAATCAAGGCAATTGTTTTAAGTGGTTTGGGAGGTACTGCGGCGCGCAAGAATGCCCCGCTTGCTTTTTCATGTCTTATTATGTCCTTGTGTGCTCATGCTGGTGTGGATATTCTAGCCCGCAGGCAGGTCACTATTCCTTCGGCAATTGATGATCGGTATGTGGATAAGTTCTGTAAAGCTAGAGGGGTTGGTAGAGAGTCTTCTAGGGCTGCTGCTGATGATGCTGCTGGAGCTGGTGGAGGTTCTGAACCGGCGTCGCCGGCCTTTTATCCATTTCAGCAGGAGATCGGCCAATATAATTGGGATTGGATGGCTGCCCAGCAGCGTGCCATGACTGATATTCATAATTCTTTGCAGGTTCTCCAATTGCAGATCTGTGACCCTTCTTCTCAGCAGATGATGATGTCTAGGGAGCAATTCCTAGCGCATGCTGGTTAGCCTGAGGCCAGGCCAATTTTAGGAGAGGGTGAGGACGATGCTGATGATGAGGAGGCTGGAGTTGAGACTGTTGGTGACGACGATGATGATGAGGAGGAGGCTACTTCTGCTGGCGGTGATGAGGATATTGAGGTGTCGGATGAGGATTGATGTGATTTTTTGTGATCTTAGACTTGTACACTTCCTTTGGACTCCATAGTGAAGTTTTCTTAGTATTTTTATTTTTCAGCTTTTACTAGTCTTATGTATCCACATTAGTGGAATATTTTGATATTGGTGTACTTGTATCCTAGTGGTACTATTTTTGATATTGTAGGTGTTCTTACACCAAGCACTTTATTTATATTGAGTAATGTTAAGTGTTTTGTTAAATTTTTTTTTTAATTGTTAGTATGTTTGCATGTAATTTTTCTTTCTTGTATGATGGAAGTTTGGAAGTAGGTTGGACTCTTGATTTTAACGAAGGATTCCTCTAATATGTGAGGGCTATGATAGTACCGTAAGCATTGTGTTGCGACAAGGTATCGTTACCTTGTTCGAGAATTTTTTATGTTTTAGAACTTTGTGTCTTGGTGCGATTGAAATTGTGTTTCATGTTACAACTTCTTTTGAATGCATATGTCATTTTAGGATCATAAACCATTAAAGTGAGAAGCCTCCAAAGTATTACTATATGCTAAGGATTGTGATTAATGTTGTCTTTACTTTTAATTCATGCCTTATCTTATGACCATGTGATTTTGTGGAAGTAGGAGAAGTGATCAAGGCACTTTTTGAAGTTGAGCACAACCATGTCCATATATTAATTCACCCGTGAGTAGTGAGCATTTGGTAACCCCTTTGAGCCTAAACAGTTTAGAACTCAATTGAATCATGAACTTGTTTTATGTACATAATTTGCAAGTTTGGTTCATCATTGAATTTGATGAGTTTCTAACATTTTCTTCTTTAACCTTTGAAAATTGTATACTTTGACTTCCTTGCCTTAAAAAGCAAGGAACATTCACTTTAGGTTGAGTTGAAAATGAGTTGGGGAGAATAAAAAGAAGATGGGTGCATTACTCCAAATTTTGAAAAATATTCAAGTAAGCGTGTAAAGAAAAGAGTGTGAGTATGTTGTACAAATGCGAAAACGCTTGCTTGAATGAATGAAAAAAAAAAGAGAGATTCAATAATTGTGAGGTAGTTTGTGAAGGTGTGATGAAAATTTGGTGGAATGAAATTGAGATGTGTGAATATGTGTATAGTGAATGTTCTTTTGCTTCGGCAATTTCGTTTCCATGACCTTTAGAAATGACCCTTTTTTGTTCACCCGACCAAGCTACATCCTTGTAGTCCTTAGTGATCTTGTACTTCCATGAGTTCTTTTGTGTTCATTGAGATATGATATGAATTGCTTAGTATTGCATCATTGGTCATTTAAGTGTAATTGTCCCGTGCTTGTATGCACGTTTGCCTTCAATCCTTTTTCGAAGAGGAGTGTAGAATGACATGTGTATGATGAGTTAGTTGTCTCTTGAAACATTGTTGAAATTGTTTAAGAGTCAAGTTCTTTTACGTTTTGAGTTCTTGAATTGCGTAATTATTGCATTGTTGTGATCGTTGTTTAGTTGAGCCGTTTTTCGTGTCTTGGTTGAATTGAATCCTCGAGCAAATCCTTGTGAGAGGCATACTTTGCTTGAGGACAAGCAATGAGTTAGTTGGGGAGAGTTTGTTAGATGTCAATCATGATATATTTTTGTATGAATTATTTGGCATTTTCCATGACTTTTCCATGTGGAATATGTTGATTTTAGTGTGGAATGTTGTTGTTGGGCATTATTTGAAATATACTTGTGGTGCTTGTAATGTGTGTGCTAATGTGCTGAAATAGGAGTGAAAAGATCAAAGTTTGAAGACACAAAGAAATAGTGCAAGCTGCCAAAGAATTGAAATCAACAACAGCATTCGCTAGGCGAGTGTTGGCGAAGATGCCAGCGAAGGTTCGCCTAGCGAACGTTAGCGAAGGTGCCAGCGAGGGGGGTGACAGAAAGTATGCAAAAACTTACAGTAGGAAAACTGGGTAAATTCGCTGGGCGAGGAAACCAGCGAATGCTCGCTGTCATGTTCGCGAGGCGAAGGTGCCAGCGAGGGGGGTGGCAGAAACTTCCACTTTTGAAAACACCCAAACTTTGCTGGGGCGAGTGAGGTAGCGAAGCTTCGCGTCGTGAGTGAAATGGTTCGCCTAGCGAACCCGCGATAATTCCATTGGGCAGTTTAAGTCTGAGGCACTTTAATGTGCCATGTTTTTAGTCATTCGCTAGGCCAATGAATCCTTCCCTAGGCGAAGGGTGCTGTGAGTAAAGTGTATAAATAGATTTTTTACTTTTTGTAATGGGATCTTTTGCTCATTTTCCATCAGAATTGATAGTTTACAGTATTTTGTTCATCAAAGAGTGTATTTTCGATTGGAGAAGCTGAAGTCGCATCCATTCTCGATTAATCGTCGTGGATGCTCATTCATCTCCTCTCTTTACTTGTCATCCAAGCTACCATGAGAAGTGGTAGCTAAACACTCAATGTTGAGGTTAGATGTAGTTGATTCTGTTTTTATGTATTGCTTTTGATCTATTGTATATGAACAAAGTCTTTGATCAATATAGATGAAGTTGTTTTCTCTTAATGCTTTATGTTTGATTTGTTTTACTCTAGACATAGATTCCACAAATCTTGACCTAACAATTTCATCTCTTAAAAACCAAACTCTAGACATAGATTTGGAATTTGCTATTCGCATTGTATTGATCTTAATGATCGTTGCTTAGATTGTTAGCGTGAGACATCATCTAACGGTCTAAGCAACGGTACTCACTATTTCGCTTTAGACATAAACATAGTCGGGAGGATACGCGGTTGTATTGGTCGGAAACCGAGTTCATATGCTTGATTAATCATTTATACATGGAAAGGATTAGCGAAACCTAACCTTAACATGTTTTTATAAAACCTTTTACAAAAATCTTTGTCATAACTTAATCTTTGCTACAAGTGAATGATAACACCAATTGAAACTTTTGAAACCATTAACTTAGAATATCGCAACTATTGAACGGCAGGCATCAAATATCCGACAATCCCTGTGGATACGATAACAAAAACCCACACTATTACTCCTTCTCAGCATGAATCACATAACAGCATTGCTGCCCCTGCTATCAACCGAAACGATTTCGAGTTAAAACCCTCACTATTGTCAGCCGTACAACAACATCAATTTTCTGGAAATCCTACGGACGATCCTAATGAACATTTGACCAAGTTTGTGCAGTACGCAGACACAATGAAGGCAAATGGTGTAACTCCAAACGCGATAAGACTACGTCTTTTTCCTTTCTCATTAAGAGACAGAGCTTGGGCTTGGTTGCAATCCTTGCTATCAAACTCCGTTACTACGTGGGATGAGTTGAAAAAAGTATTCTTAGCACGATATTTCCCACCAAGCAAAACAGCTATGTTGAGAGCCCAAATTAATGGATTTCGACAAAAAGATACTGGGTCTCTTTATGATGCATGGGAAAGATACAAAGATATGATGAGGATGTGTCCGCATCACGGTCTTGAAGATTGGTTAGTCATCCATACGTTTTACAATGGTCTCTTGTACAATACAAGAATGGTCTCTTTTACAATACAAGAATGACAATAGATGTCGCCGTTGGTGGTACACTTATGGACAAACCTTATGCCGAAGCTTATCAACTCATCGAAAGTATGGCTCAAAACCATACCAATGGGGAGGTGAAAGAACGCCAGTGGAAAAAGCCCAAACGAAAGGTGGAATGTACGAAGTTAGCAGCCTTGATCATGTCCATGCTAAGGTAGATGCCCTTGCTCAAAAGATAGACAACTTGACCATAACACCCGCAGCCACCGTGGCTGCTGTAGCTACAAACTGCGAATTATGCGGAGTACCTGGACATGCTGCCCCCGAATGTCGAATTTTGGCAGGAGTTTCCGCTGATCAAGTGAATTATGCTCAAGGAAACCCTTATGCAAATACCTACAATCCTGGCTGGAAGAACCATCCAAATTTTTCGTATAAGAATAATAACGCTCTGTATGCACCTGGCCAAGCGCCTGCTGTGCCGCTAGGATATCAAAAACCCACTGCTAACATTCCTAGAAAGTCTAACCTTGAAACGATGATGGAGAACTTCATTGCTGCACAAGCTCAACAAAATAAGGAGTTCCTTAACCAGAATGTTCACACAATGAGCAAATCAAACAATTACCCAACAAGGTTGACGCTCTAGCCACTCACAACAAAATGTTAGAAACACAAATCTCACAAGTGGCTCAACAACAAGGAATTACCGCTGCCCCAGTTGGTAACCTTCCAGGACAAACTCAACTTAATCCGAAGGGACATGCAAATGCTATAACACTTCGGAGTGGAACGGAACTAGAAGGACCCACTGACCCAAGGATCGAAAATCCAGCCATGTACCAAAAGCCTAGTAAGGAGTTTGAAAGGGAAGGCGAACAAAAGGAAAATGAAAAGGAAGATGATGGTAAAGAGGCCGAAGAGAAAGAAGAACCATATGTGCCTCCGCCACCTTATAAACCACCTATCTCGTATCCCCAAAGATTCGCTAAATCTAAAAACATAGGGCAATTTAAGAAATTCGTTGAACTTCTGAAACAATTGAATGTCACAATACCTTTTACAGAAGCAATCACACAAATGCCCTCCTATGCTAAGTTCTTGAAAGAAATATTAACTAATAAGAAAAAGATCGAGGATACTGAAATCGTCATGCTTACTGCAGAGTGTAGCGCTATAATCCAAAACAACATGCCTCATAAGCTAAAAGACCCTCGTAGTTTTTCTATACCATGTGTGATTGGAAAGTTTGTCATAGACAAAGCCCTGTGCGATTTAGGAGCCAGCATTAGCTTAATGCCCTTATCTATTTATAAAAGGCTCAACATGGGAGAACTGAGACCAACAAGAATGTCTGTACAACTAGCTGATCGATCAGTGAAATTTCCTCTAGGAATGCTAGAAAACGTTCCAGTACGTATAGGACAATTCTATATTCCTACAGATTTCATAATTATGGACATCAAGGAAGACTCAAACATCCCTATCATTTTAGGAAGACCCTTCCTAGCCACCGCCGGAGCCATCATAGATGTTAAAAAAGGAAAACTGACTTTCGAGGTTGGTGAAGAAAAAGTAGAATTTATCCTCTCACAATTCTTCAAAGCACCTGCTATAGAAGATTCGTGCTGTTTCCTAGATGCTATTGATGAATGCGTTAAAGAAATGGAAAAACACCAAAACACGTATTCTGAAGTACTGAGAATTCTGATGCCCCCCATTTTTGAAGATGATAATTGGCGTGCTGAATACCAAGATAATAGTCTAAGTGAATGTCTCGCACTCACTCCTGACCCTATGCCTTGCCCAAAGAAACCAGCTGTAGAACTAAAGACACTACCCAAAGATCTAAGGTATGAATTCCTAGATACAGAACTCGAACGCAAATTTAGGACAAATAGAAACCGATAAATTATTGCATGTCCTGAGAAAGTACCCAACTGCCTTAGGCTATAACATCTCAGATTTGAAAGGAATAAGTCCCTCTATCTGTATGCATCGCATCATGCTTGAGGAAGACTGTAAAACCTCAAGAGAGCATCAAAGGAGAATCAATCCCATTCTGAGTGATGTCGTTAAGAGAGAAGTGCAAAAACTTTTAGAAGCAGGAATCATATACCCAATATCCGATAGTGAATGAGTTAGCCCAGTTCACGTGGTACCCAAGAAAGGAGGTGTTACAGTCATCAATAATGAAAAAGGCAAATCTGTAGCACAACGTACTCAAACCGGATGAAAATGGCTATAGAAAACTAAACAAAGCCACTCGTAAGGATCATTTACCTTTACCCTTCATAGATCAAATGCTTGAACGTCTGGCTAAACACTCCCATTTTTGCTATTTAGACGGATATTCAGGATTTTTCCAAATTCCTATCCATCCCGACGACCAAGAAAATACTACTTTCACGTGTCCCTATGGTACCTTTGCCTACCGGCGAATGCCTTTCAGATTATGTAACGCACCTGCAACATTCCAGAGATGCATGATGTCCATCTTCTCGGACTTCTTAGACGGTATAATGGAAGTCTTTATGGACAATTTCTCTGTCTGTGGGGAAAGTTTTGAAGGATGTCTATCCAACCTCGAAATGGTACTTGAACGATGTGTAAGTGTCAACCTAGTGCTCAATTGGGAAAAATGCCATTTCATGGTCCGACAAGGGATTGTGCTAGGACATATAGTATCCGACAGAGGAATCGAAGTCGACAAGGCAAAAATCGAAGTTATAGAAAATCTCCAGCCGCCGAAAACCGTTAGAGAGATAAGAAGTTTTCTAGGACACACCGGTTTTTATCGACGTTTCATTAAAGATTTCTCTAAGATAACCAAACCCCTGACTGAGCTATTAATGAAAGATGCTGAATTCGTCTTTGATGACAAATGCTTGGACGTATTTCAAACACTCAAGCAAGCGTTAATATCAGCACCCATTATGCAACCCCCATATTGGAATGAACCATTCGAAATCATGTGCGACGAGAGTGATTACGTTGTAGGTGCAGTCCTAGGACAAAGAAAGGACAAAAAGTTTCATGCAATCTACTACGCAAGTAGAACCTTGGATCATGCACAAATGAACTACGCTACCACAGAAAAGGAACTCTTGGCTATCGTGTTCGCTTTGAATAAATTTCGTTCCTACCTAGTAGGAGCAAAAATAATCATCTATACCGATCACGCCGCAATCAGGTACCTATTAAGTAAAAAAGACGCCAAACCAAGGCTTCTGAGGTGGATTCTACTCTTACAAGAATTCGACTTGGAAATCAAAGACAAGAAAGGCACTGAAAATGTAGTAGCTGACCACCTGTCAAGAATGGAAAACATCCAACTTGAACCAGTACCTATTAATGACGATTTCCCTTATGAAAGACTCTTAGCCCAGTTAGAAAGTAATACAATTGACCAATCTCTGACTTATACTGATACAAAAACTAATGAAGTGGTAGAATCTGTTTACACTAAAACCACGCTGCCATGGTATGCTGATTTTGTCAACTATCTAGCAGCTGGAGTACTGCCACCTGATCTAACCTATCAACAAAAGAAGAAATTCTTCCACGACCTTAAACACTATTATTGGGACGAACCACTTCTTTTCAAGAGGGGCGCCGATGGTATTTTCCATCGTTGTGTACCCGAAGATGAGGTAGAAGATATAATTTCTCATTGTCATTCCGCCCCCTATGGTGGGTACGCGAGCACTTCAAAGACTTGTGCTAAGATTTTGCAAGCTGGCCTCTTTTGACCTACTCTATGGAAAGACGTCCATATCGCGGTTATAAATTGCGACCGGTGTCAACGCACTGGCAACGTCTCTAGACGCGATGAAATGCCTCAAAAGGGCATTCTAGAAGTAGAAGTCTTTGACGTGTGGGGAATAGATTTCATGGGACCATTTCCGCCCTCTTTTGGTAACAAGTACATACTCGTCGTTGTCGATTACGTCTCAAAATGGATCGAAGCTATAGCAGCTCCTACCAACAACACACGAGTAGTGAATAGGCTCTTTAAGAACATAATTTTTCCTAGATTCGGTGTTTCGAGACTGGTAATCAGTGATGGAGGTTCCCACTTTATTTCGAAAATCTTTGAGAAACTTCTATCAAAATATGAAGTCAAACACCGTGTAGCAACACCTTACCACCCCCAAACGAGTGGGCAAGTAGAGGTATCAAACCGAGAAATTAAATAAATTCTAGAAAAGACCGTTGCCACCTCTAGGAAAGATTGGTCTTCTAAACTGCACGAAGCTTTATGGGCCTATAGGACCGCTTACAAAACCTCCATAGGAACCACTCCATTTAAACTAGTCTATGGCAAATCTTGTCACCTGCCGGTAGAAATAGAACATAAAGCATATTGGGATATCTAAACTATACCGCTGCGGGCGAAAGGAGAATTTTGGACTTACATGAACTAGACGAACTTAGATTAGATGCCTACGAGAATGTTAGGATATACAAAGAAAGGACAAAAAATGGCATGACAGACGCATAGCAAGGAAAGGATTTGAAATAGGAGATATTGTGCTTTTATTTAACTCAAGACTCAAATTCTTCCCAGGTAAGCTTCGTTCTAGATGGTCTGGTCCCTTTGAGGTTACCAAAGTCTTGTTAAGTGGCGCAGTTGAAATAAAAGGTAGATCTAGTGAGCCGTTCATTGTAAACGGACAACGTTTAAAACACAATCACTACGTAGACAATAGGGATTTCTCAACTGGCCTTAAACTGGCAGAAATGCCTACATTCCCCGTAAACTAATGATTCATATAAACTGTCGAGCTCCCGACGTTAAATGAAGCGCTGAGTGGGAGGCAACCCACGAAATTTTTTTTATTTATTACTTTGTTTCTTTTTTATCTTTATCTTTTATTTTGTTTTCACTTCGTTATTTTTCTTATTACTTTTGTCTTATTATTTTTGTCAAAATTTACTCTACTTACTGATGCGGTATTTTTCAATTATTTTAAAAATCAGTACTGATTATCTCAATTTATGCCTCCAGCATTCTCATCTTTTTCTACCTTCTTCCTTCTCCATCTGTTTTACTTTTCCGATTAACTGTTAAGATGGATAATGAAGACACAATGGTTGTGCTATTCAGGGACGCTGTCCAATGGCACCGCTATGAAGCCCTCTCTCGCAGACCTATGGCCTTAACCAAATTCCCCCATGGACCTACCATGACTGCTTTAGGCATAGGAGATAGCATAAACTTTATGTTTAACCAGATAGGATGGGAAGGTTTTGCTAGAAAGAAGCATCCGACCTACCACAGACTGACCCTAGAATTTCTAAGCTCACAGTCCTATGACCCTAACCATGGCATGGTATTTAATAGGGGTAAGATAACCTTTAGGCTATTTGGGTACACATGTCATTTCAACATCAGAGAGATTGGGGACCTGTTGGATTTCCCCAATGGACCCGACGTCTTTTCCATGGCACAGGAGGATTTATTAATGGAAAATGAACTGAACTTTTCTGGAGTAGTATTTCAGGACGACCGTATCATGACCCACACCCTATGGTGTCCACTGAAATTCACAACCCGGCCATAAGATACTTTCATATGATTTTAGCCTACACCCTTTTTGGAAAAGCCGAGAATGACACCCTAGTCTCTAGAGATGAGTTATTTATTATGTTTTGCGTGTTTCAGTCCCGACCCGTTAATGGAGCCACTTTTATGCTTGATAATCTCTGCAGGATTGCTCGAGCTGATCACGGTCCCATTTTGATCGGTGGCCTTGTAACAAAAATTGCTGAAGCTATGGGATTTAGAACACGTCTTTCCCGAGTGAACCCTCTAGGCGGCTATAGGCCAATGAATATCACTTTCTGTTTTAACCGATGACTTATTAGAAATCTTGGACCACCCCCGTTTCAACTCCTGATCAATAATGAAGTTGTTTCATATTTTACACCGCCTGATCACGAGCGAACTAGTGTGCATAACCGCCACAACTGGCTATATGATTTAGATGAGCCACAGCCTGAAAAAGAACTTGATAGTCATGTGTCTGATATTGAGATTGACCCTGAAACTCTTCCTCACTATCATGATTTCCCTGAGCATCCCATGAATGATACTAATATTGTCCCTCCTGCTAACATCAATGCTACACTTGAAGCTTTCCGCACTGAACTTCATGCCATGAGAGACCACCTTCAACTTATCCGTCTTTACGTTATCGGTCTAATGGATACCACCGTCGAGGAACTGGACCACCTGAACCAAGCGGTGGAATCTTTGAGACGCGGACGCGACTGATTTTTACTATCTTTGACTTATTTACTGCATTTTCAATTTCCCTTGAAGTATTTATTTTTCACTGTTGGATTTAAAACTCACTGATGTATTTGCATCTGTTACTGTTACTTTTGGATACTGAACAATTTTGCTTCAGTTAATGCAATTTCATTTCTTTGGTTTTTAATTTTATACTCAGTCAATTGCAATTATTTTTCATACTACTGTGGTTCAAATATATCATTACTGCGTGAATTGTTATGTGTGCTTCAAATATATCATTACTGTGTGAATGTTATGTGTGGTTCAATTATATTTTACTGCGTGGAATGTTGTGTACCGTTTCCAAATATATGCACTACTGGAAGTTTAATTAAATTTTATAAAATTTATTAAAATTGAGGCGTTATGACCGTGACATCTCTGTGACGTCCATCATAGGCCTCATTTGAATGACGATCATAATAACATCTGTGAGGATCGTCACAGACTAAAACCCTGTTATATTCGTAACAGACTCCTCGTATCCTTCTTCCTTCCATTTTCCTGCAACCGTCCCACTTTGCCATTGCCACCATAACTCCACACCGTTCAATATCACCATTCATTCACCACTAATTCACACACTCACTACATTTTTCTCTATAAAAACACACTCAATTCACTCCAAATTCATAATCCCACCTCTGTTCCGAAACCAACCCACATTCTAAACCCAAAAAAACCCTTGCATGCACAATGGCTCATCATTGTAACCTTTCATAGATAATTTTTCACGATGGCCAAGCAGGTGAGTATCAAAGGGAGCAGTATATCAAGTTCCACAAACGATCAATTCAACCCACGCGCTATCTTGACATTACCTGTCTGGAAGAGCTTGGCCTGTTGAAAGGAGTTCGTTGGATGCTTCATAATTTGGGGCTAACTCACATTTGTACGCAAAACCTTCCGTCATACGAAGCTCTGACATTGGAATTCCTCAGCTCCTTTTCCTACAACACCCCTTCAGACGACGCACAGTTTCTCACCGGGTCGGCCTCTTTTAGGATGTTCAACACCGAGTACTCTCTTTCTCAAGACGAGCTTGCCATCATGCTAAAATTTCCACAAGGAGACAATGTGCAGTACCGTGTGCCACGTGATCCCAACTGGCCGAACACGACATTTGAAATTTGGAGAACTTTAACAGGCGAAAGTGTTGATAGCTGGGAGGGACTTAATGCTACATATATCCATAACCCGGCTATACGGTATTATCAGTGCGTGTTGGGGCACACCATCTTCGGAAGAATCAATAATCACAAGGTAAATTCAAAGGAGCTCTTCTTTATGCATTGTGTATTTACACCCGTACCGGTCAACGCCATTTCATTCCTGTTGTCACACATTAGCTCCAGTTGTGCAAGAGGTACCACTCCTTTCTGTTTTGGAGGAATAGTCACCTCTATCACACTGGCTTTGAATTTGGGAGACAAGCTTACCCACTTACCTTTGGTACCGGCAATGTATCAGGATTTGGAACATTGTCGCAGCTCACGCTTGATCAAACTTAGAGAAGACAACAAATACAACCCTGTGGTACGAAACAAGGTGGTGAAGAGTATTGTTTTGCCCTGTCCTGCTAGAATTGATCCAAAGAACATGGCGAACTGGTTATTTGATTTGGATGCACCTGAGCCTGATGCGGCTGCACTAGAAGGGCAAGTCAGAGATGATTATGATGAAATGGAACACGGCCTCCCTGAAAATGACCCCCATCCACCTGAAACACAACCAGCTAATTCATCCTCCCGACGCCGTCGACGAAGCGACTGCGCCCCTGCCACTACTGATGACATCCTTGCGGCCATCATGCAGAGAAACAAATTAGATGCCCAGCGAGACCAAAGACACCAGACTCAGCACGAGGAAATGATGGGTCTCATGCGGCAAATTCAACAAGACCAACGCGAGCATGAAGAGCGGATGGATCGACTATTGTCTAGCGTCATCGATGAGATGGGCGCTTTGACTATGAGGGTGGATAGCTTGTACGACTACGTCTATCATATGGGTATACCACATCCCCACGCACAAGGAGGATAGGGATGAGCTCATGGCAGATCACGAGGACCTCAGTAGTTTTCTTTTCTTTTTTTGTTTTGATGTTCCTTTCTTTTTTACGCTATTCCAAAACATTGAGGACAATGTTAGACTCAGTGTGGGAAAGGAAACATTTGTTTTAGTTTATTTGCTAGTTTTTGTTGTTATTTCCTTTTTGTTAACTTTTATGTACTTCATGGCTAGTATATGAATATGTTTTTCGTACTATTAAATATCCCCACTTCATTCGATGCATAACTCGACACGCCTTTAGAATATATAGGTTGTCTTACGAGTAGGCTATGTTGGAGACTTGAGAAAGTATGAACAAAATTGATACCGTCTTGACACCCTAGACCTCTCATATTTGCGTCATCAGTTTGAGTACCTATTATACCATTACCTTAAGCTGAAAATTCTAATTAGCCCCTAGTAGTTTATATTAGCAGTCAGCACCGTCTAAGCACAAGCTATGTGGAGAGCCGACGAAGATAAGTGATTGATACCTCAAGTTGCTAAAATTTTAAAATTTCACGCCTTTGATTGTGGAATTAGAAATGCACAAAAGCTAAAGAATGCAAGTGATGCAAAAAAGCAAAAGAAATATGTTGATAGTTGGTTCAGAGGTATCTGGTACTGAACTCGGTAGGGCGGACTACAGTTCGATCCCCCACAACTTGCAAGCAGAATATGTACAAAAGGGGTACCACACTTGTGTACCAGACCCCTCGTTTAAAGGATCAAAATCACTAACAGGCTACTCTACTATGTGCGTACAAAGGCAAAGGGCTTAATGTGATTGCGTCAGAATGAAGACGGGCGAAATAGAAGCATTAGATGAAGGTATAATAGAATGATTCGGACCAGTATGTAAAAGGGAGGTTTATGACCATGTTCTGTGTTTTGTGTCATTAAAGTATCTCTGGTGTTTGTTTGAGTATCTATCGTTTCAAACAGAAGGCCACACAACTATGTACGATTCGGAGGAGTGTCAGCTATGTGCACCGGATCAATGCTTTTGAAATGACTATTTGTATGAGGACAAGCAAAGATTCAAGTATAGGGGAGTTTGATCATGCGATATTACATAGTATATTTTGCCCTAAATTGCATTGATTTATTGTGTTATTTTCGTTTGTTAACATTGTATTTGCGAGTATTAAGCACATTTTCAGGTATTCTCATTAAGTCAACCAGCAAGAAGAAAGAAGAGGAAAACAGAAGAAAATAGAAGAAAAGAAGGTGTTTTGACAGCAGAAATGAGATTCTGCATTAAGGAAGTGTCACGACCGTAACACAAGCCATTACGACTGTCACAAGATTTAAGTCATGACGATCGGCACAAGGACATTACGACCGGCACAAAGACATTTCTCAGTTATTAATTTCAAACGACGTGGCTTCTCAAACGGTTACATCTTAACACAAGCCACGATCAACCAGACTCTCAAATATTTTCGGTCGTGTGCACCTGCCTGAGACTTTCTCTCCTTGTTTCACGTCAACTCTCAAAGGGCTATAAATAAGGCAGTTACTTCACAAGACTCTCCTCTCTTCTTTCTCCACCATTCCGTTTTACGATATTTTCCTTGAGTTCAGAGCTTTTCATTCCCTGCATTACTTTTCCCATTTTTCTTACCTTCCAAAGCAATAGTTTCCTACACCGGGGAACTATTGCACTTGAATTAATTAGTTAGTTTAGTAGTTTGTTGCACTTTAAGTCTTTATTGTTCGAGCAAAGTGAATCCTGCCGGCTTGTGGAGGATCATTACTTAAGATTCGTTACTTCCAGGTTTTTATTCAATTTATATAATTGCCATTTACGTTTAATTATTATGTCTGCATTAATGTTTTATTGTTTAAGGTTGCATATGTCTGTTGAAATGTTCGGCTAAATTAATTATGTCGGTATGTAATTAAGTCGATCGGAAAGGAGTCCGATCGATCGTAGATAAACTTTGACACTTTAATTTTATGGTTCCGTTTTCTTATTTTAATTAACTTTTGTTACGAGAGTAAGAAAGTACTAAGGTTACGATTAATAAAACGGGAGTTTGAGATTTTAACCGGATAGCTGAAACTGGACATTGGTTTTAAATACAGCGAGAGCGCTTTAAAACCAATTAGGATTTATTAATTTTCAAAAAGTATTTTTAAACTCAAATGGGCTAGCGAGAGCGGACATTCTGATTTAGGAGTATAGTCAGAGTCAATAACACGAGAGTGTGAGGTAAAGACTTTTAAATTGATATTTTTCTACTGAAAACTATTTTGACTAATAAGCCGACGATCTATTAGATTCCCGATGATTGATGAATTACGTACCGATATTCCGTTATATTTTAAATCAAATCTAAATTTTAGTTTAATTTTAGTTTCCTGTTTGCACCTTAATCTAAAAATCATCAGCCTTAGCTAAACATAGTAACAACCCGATAGCACTAGTTTGATTATCGGTCCCTGTGGGTTCAATATCTTTTAAAACTACGCGATAGACTGTGCGCTTGCAGTTAGTAATCCCGATAGACTCATAAAGTCGCGATCAATCACAAGTTCAATTATAAGAATGACGTGAACAAGGTGTTTGCTATAATTGTGATGAAAATTTTGTATCTAGACAAAAGTGTGCTTCTAGTAGGTTTCTCCTAATTTTGGTTGAAGAAGACACACAACAAACATAACAACTGCAAGAGTTAAGTAATGTTGAGGAATTTGTTGAGGTAGATCCTACCGATACTTATTTCTAAATATCACTTAAATCTTTGGCTGGTCAATTTTCTCCTTAAGCTCTCAAATTTCACGACTATTTGGAGGACTTCCTGTGAAAATCCTTGTTGACACAGGGGATACTCATAATATATTACAACCTCAAATTGATCAACATTTAAACCTAGTCGCCATAACAATTCCCCAGTTTTCAATTATGGTTGGTAATGGCTCTCATTAAAAATGTCAAGGGATTTTCAATAATATTCAAATTACCCTACAAATTCACCCTCTCACCCTACGTTTTTATTTGTTACCCGTTGAAGGCGTAGATGATGTTCTAGGCCTGGCCTGGTTGTGTGCTATATGGTCGGTACATGTAGATTTTTCTATTCCCTCCATTATATTTTCCTACAATGAAACTTAAATAACTTTAAAGGGTGTTCCAAAATCCCATCCTACCCATACAACCTTTCATCAACTATGCAAACTAATTCGCACATGCTTCGTTGCCTCCTTACACGTCATGAATTTTCAAAGTATTGATTATACAAGACTCATCCACTGAATCCTATATCGCAACCCTTGAAAACCTTCCTACTAACCTTCTACCAAAAATTGCTACCCTTATTAAGAACCACCCTACTATTTTTCAGTGCCCACATGGACTCTCACCATCCAGACAACATAACCACCATATTCCACTTCTCCCAAATACACCACCCATCAATGTAAAAACCTACCGCTATGCCCATTCCAAAAAAAAGGCTATAATTTTAATTATATAGGAAATGTTAAGAGAAGGAACCATTATCCCTAGTAATAGTTCCTTCTCCTCACTAGTCTCCTATCAGTTAAAAAATATGGGACTTTGCAAATTTTGTGTGGACTATAAGGCCCTAAATTATGTTACAATTAAGAATAGGTTGCCAATTCCTACAATTGATCATTTGTTGGATGAAATTGGCACTACATCAAATTTTACCAAAATAAATTTGTGCTCCGACTATAATCAAATTAGGGTTGCTTTAAAAGATATACATAAAACTGCTTTTAGAACTGTCAATTGTCACTATGAATTGTTAGGGATGCCTTTTATGCTTACAAATGGACCTTCAATTTTTAAATCTTCCATGAATGATTTACTGTGTCCTTAGTTGCGACAGTTTGTTCTGGCTTTTTATGATATCTTAATTTAAAGTTCAAATTTGAGTGATCACATAGTTCATTTACAAATTGTTTTTAACTTATAGTCACATGGTTTTGCTACCAAATTGTCTAAATTTATTTTTGCAATGGATAAGGTTAACTATTTAGGTTATGTGATATTTGGGGGTGTTACCCCAGATCTAGAAAAGGTGTAGAAAATTTTGGATTGGCCTGAACCTCATTCTTAGGAATTTGTTGTTTTAAAATATTCAAACATCAAAACAACAAAAATGGGCTTTAAAATACAAGGGTTTCATTTTGAAATATTCTATAAACTTAGTCATTCAAAATTGGTAGCAAATGCTCTAAGCAGAAAGTTCTCTATAGATGAATCTTTGTTATTGAAAAACTCCTTGCCAATCTATAATTTCTTTACTTGTCTCTTCCATTATTATGAAACAGATTTGGAAGAACAGACGTTAGTGCAGCAGAAGAAGTCATAGGACAAAGAGTTGTATACTTTTAAGAAAGGGCTATAGTACTTTAAAAAATAACTTTTCATACCTAACTCGGGAGAAATGCGCCCTGCACTTATCTAAGAGTTTCATATAACCCAAACAGTAGAACATTCTAGAGTAAACCCCGCCATAGCAAGAATAAGAACTTCTTTTGCATGGCCTAGACTCTACACAAATGTTAAACACTTTATCAAACATTGCTTAGTTTATCAAGATAGCAAATAGTAACCAAAAAAAGGATGAGGTTGTTACAAACATGATCAACACCCAATAAAGTTTATGAAGAGATTCGAATGGATTTTGTAACACATTTGCCAAACTCTTTTGGTCACACTGTTCTATGGGTTGTATGTGGCTATCTCACAAAGTATATGCATTTCATTACTCTCCAAACCCGATTTACATTTAAAGATTTATCTATCTGATTTTTAGTCGAGATCTATCGTCTCCATGGTATCCTTAAATCTATCATTTTAGACAGATATCCTTTATTCCTTAGTACCTTTTAGAAAAATTTGTTTAAAGTACAAGAAACAAAACCCAAATACAGCACAACATACCACTCAGAAACTGATGGACAAACATAAGTGGTTAATCGAAGTCTAGAGGCATACCTAAGATGTTTTGCAAGTGATCAACCTCGTAGGTGGTTTAAGTTTCTTCATTTGGAAGTGTTCTCGCATAACACTTACTTCCATTCAGCTATTAAAATGAAACCTTTTACATCTTTGTACGGTCGTACTCCTCCCTTTATACCATATTATCTTGTAGTTCCATTTATTTAGACTCCTTAGATAGCTTGTTGCAACAGAGAGAAAATATCTTAAGTCAGTTGAAGGTTAATTTACCAAGAAATGAAGATAAAATGGAAATACAAGCTAATAAAAAGCTAATTAATTTTACATTTGAGGTGGGTTATTTAGTCCTTCTTCATTTACAACCAGACAAACAAAAAACAGTGGAAAAAAGAGTATCACAAAAATTAGCCAAATATGTTTTTGTCCATTTACTATTATTAAATAATTTGGATCCGTCTTCCTCAAAGATACACCCAGTGGTTCATGTTTCGTTGCTAAGACCCTACTATGGTGAAAATGTGAAACCTGGTTTTTTTTTCCCACGTGTTCCTTATCATCCCACACATCCAATCACAACTCAACTTTCTTCCATAAATTCATCTCAATAAACTGATTTCTGACAATTTTTAGACAATCCCTCATATCCTTCTGATCAATATTCTCCAACACAGGATACCATTCCACCCAAACAACATTTTCCTCGCAAATCCTAAACGAACAAAAATCCTACGCACTTAAAAAAAGCCTCTCACCTTCAGCCAACAGCAAACCTCCACATGGCATTATGAGGTTAAAACTTGAGGATAAAGTTCCTATTGGGACCGAGAGTATTGTTAGAGGGCCATAACATAGGCCTAAAAGAGATACTAAAAACTTATTTGGGTTGAGAATTGCATTCAGTATTAATTTGGGTGCACCAATAGATGTCTCTGATTTTATTATTTCAATTTATATTGCTTTTTCAAAAATGGTCAGGCCCATTATATTTAGAAAATCCTAGGTATTGATGTATTAAAGTTACTGTAATAGAGAATTTATGAAAATTGTTTTCATCTTTTTTTCCTTTGCAACCTAAATCTATATCTTATCCCTAGCGATAATTTATCATCTAATCCTTAGTATTTTTAGAGATAGTTAACGATAGACCGTGATCACATTTTGCCATGTCGATGAGGCTTTTTCCTATCATTAATTTTTTTCCATTTATTTCACACAAATTTTTATATTTCAGGTAATTTAGAAATGTTTCGTTAACTTTACAATTTTGTTGGTGAACCATTTAACTTGTTCGTTGTGCGCTACTAATCTTTCGTTGTTGCTAAAACTTAAATATATGTCTTTATGTCATACAACATTGTCAAATCAGGTACGTGGTGAGATTCAGTTCAAAGCATAAGTGTAAATAAGATTAGATGAATGAGAGAATCAAATTTCTGACGATTCATCTGGAACTCTCTATGACATTTATTGTTAGGGATGGACAACGGGCCGAGTTAGGCGGTTTCGGGCCTAAAATCCACACCCAGCCCAACCCGTGGTTTAGATATGTAAGCCTATTTCCGCCCATTTTTGCAATCGGTTTGGACGGGTTGGGTTAGCACGGGTTGCGGGTTAATTACACACGGTTTAACCGGATTAATGGGCTGGTTTTTTTATTGGGCCCAATAACACATTTTTACCTACAAATTAATTCCAACTCAAATTCAAATTACTAAGTGCTAAATTCAAACATAAATTCAATAAACTCAACATAATTCCAGCATTAATACAAATTATAATCCAACATAACATGATTACAACAAAATACTAAAAGTTGCTTCAACACATGATTGTAGTTGTTTTCACAGAAAAACACATGATTGCATCAGAATGATGTCAAAGTTGCTTCAAGATTGCATTACTAGTTGTAGACTCGACACGGAAAAGCTCGACACCAGTGTGCATCCTGAGAAAGACACATCATTAATAATAAGGCATCAAAATACAATTGAGAATACTAAAATTTTAAAATAAACTTTATGGAAACAAACCTGCAGCCCTCTGAACGGATCCAACAACACTTCGTACATATTGACGAGCCATGGCAGCAACATTGTCACGCAGAGTACTCATAAAGGTAAACTGAAATGCGATAATAAGGACAGATCTAAGGTTGTATCCATCACCACCTTCACAAAGGTAAATAAATAAAACACATAAAAAAACCAACATTTCTATATGATATTTAGACAATAAAGTAAAAGCATAAATTGTATCAGTTAGAGTTTTTCAAGTTGTGTATCAAGCATATATAATACTAGTTAGAGTTTATCAAACATATATAGTACCAATTAGTGTTTCTCAAGTTGTGTATCAAGCTTACAAAGACAATGAAAAAGTATCATTATAATAAAACTAAAAGAAGTTTGTGAGTTACATATCATAGAGAATATTTAAACAGTTTGCAATACTTCTTTTGCATTGTAATTCTTCTTTTCATTAAAAAAAATCAATTTAAACTGTTTGCAATACTTCAATATTTCATGCAAAGTCACAAATCACAACCACATATCTTGAATTAACTAAATTATCAAGAAGACACTCTAACTAACATGTCAGCTTCAATTAACAAAATACTAGTTAATGTTTCACCAGAAGAACATTAGAACAGTTTCAATGGAAGATATCTAATTACAGTTTAAATACTAGATTGTACCTTTGTGCTCTTCATGTATCTACATAGTGCTGATAGTACATATAGCTAAACTATAATGTACCTTGAAGCATAAATTACAACCTTTCGTTAAATTAAACATATAACAACTTATTATATAATAAGCAATAGACGTAAAGCTCATCTTAGACTACTTTGTTCTAATGTGTCAGTGTGGTTATAATTAATTGAAGAGTTTTGATGCGTCCGCAAGTGCACAGAAATATCGAAGTAATATAAAAGATTGTCGAACCCACAGAGACCAATGTCAACCTACCGTAATCTATCGTTACTTTGTAAAGCTAAGGCTGATGAATATTTAATTAAGAGGAAACTAGAAATAAACTAAAATTGAACTTAGAAAATATGATAATAAAGAGAGACCGAAATATGGATTCCGCGTCCCTAAGGACTTTGTAGAATTAGGGTACTAATTATAACTATAACTTAGTTCCGTAGAATATACCAACTTAAAGACTTTGCCTCACGCTCTCGCGATATTAACTAAAGTCATGTTCCCTAATCCCAAGATTTTGCTCTCGCTCGCCCGATTACTAGGAAATATACTTTGAAAGCCAATAATATCCTAAACTTATCTAAAACGCTCTCGCTGTATTTAGATTTGTTGCCTAATTTCCACTATCCGGTTCGACCCCCACACTCTCGCAGTGCCGGCTTTAACCTTAATTAATTTCTCACTCTCATGACGAAATCGTGTTAAATAACCTCTCACTCTCGTGACGAAGCTAATTAAATTATACTTGGAAATTAAAACCAAAACAGGATTTTAATCATAAGTTCACACCTATTATTTTCTACCGAGTCCCGTCGGTAACGATGGTCCTCATACGCCGGACTCAAGAATATTTAGAAAGACATAGATAAGAAAACAAATAAACAATTTTGGGTTTTTGAATTAGACAAAAACATAATAAGCGATTTAAACTAATTTAATATAAGGCAAGACGGAATTAAGCAATTAATTTAGGACAGTAAAGTAAACAATAAAATAGAACCTGTAATTAAATGGAACTGGAAACAATGCTTGAACTGAAGTCGTAATATGCCGGCAGGCTTTGAATCAAATACATAAATTAAACTATAAAAATAAATGCTAAAACTATATTTGTAATAGTCCCCCAATGTGGAAAACTATTACTTTTACATCAATGAGAATTGCTAAAAACTAAATAAGAAAAAAAAATCCGGCGAAAAGGAGAAAAGAAGAGAGAGCCCTCCATCGTGTAGCAAACTCCTCCTTTTATAGCTTGAGAAGTTGTTGTGAAAGAGAGAAAAAATAGTGGAAGTTAATGGCCGAATTTATCTCAAGCACTCCTTGACCGGTTGAACGTGATTTGAGTGGAATTGGTACCGTTGAGTGGTCCATGTACTGAAACGTGAATTCTGAGAATTATTCCTGTGCCGGTCGTCACGCAATACGTGACGGTCGTCACAACTTGAAGTACTGTGACGGTCTCCATGGACCTGTGACGGTGCGCCACCCATAAGGTATGACGTTCGTCACACTTATGTTGTGTGGTGGGCCCCACCCACTTTTTTTTTTTTAAACAATTCTTCTTTTCTTCTTCTTTCATATTTTCTTCAAAACATCTTCTTTTCTCCATATTTTCTCCTTTAATTCTTTTCTTTTCTTTCTTTTGTGAATTAATCCAAGTCACCTGAAAAAGACAATAAATACCGGCATAATAAAACATAAATCAAAGAAAATAGATAAAACGAAACTAAATTGCATGCAAATCGAGTCTAAAAATACGATACATTTACGTGTTATCAACACCCCCACACTTAAACCTTTGCTTGTCCTCAAGCAAACTATGACTCGCGAGAAAAATAGTGTATACGGATACTCATCCTAGGATACCAACTCTACTTTGGTTAAGTTTGTGTCGATAGGTACTTGCTGACACACTAAGGATATCGTAACAACACAATTCCGCTTTGGCGGTCATCAACCTCCCTCCTATACAAACCAATCCGAATCATGTCATTATACCTAAGCCTAACCTTCTTTCGTCCCTTTTCATTCTGGCACAATCACATTAAGCCCGTTATCCTTTCACACTCATGGTAGGATGGCCTGTTAGTGACTATGATCTCATTATCATCATTTTTTTTTCTTTTTGGCACATTGGCTTAAAAATCAATAAAATAAAGAAGTTTGCATCGTTGGGCTAAATGATCGGGTGAGGATCACCTAACTTAGAAGGAGCATTTCTTTTCATTCATTCATTTTTTTTCTTCTTTTACCTTTTAAGCTTGAGATCATACACTTATTTGCATCAGCTTCCTACTTAGTGTATGCTTAGGATGGTGCTGACTATTAAATAAACTACTTAGGGACTACTAAAGGGGTGAGGACTTAAGGCTATGGCTTAACAAGTACTCAAATTGATTTCCATAATTGGGAAGCTCACGGTGTTAGAACGATACCGATCTTGCGGAATTTTCAAGTCTCACAATTCAACCTCAATTTCGTTTGTAACCTAAGATTTTCAAAAGAAGCCTTGTTTTTAACTAAAAATTTTTCAAAATATTCAGTGTGGCTAAGAGAATAGGGAAATCTATAAACAACATAAAATCAGCATAAAGACTCGACAGTACATGCACAGACGGACAAAACATTTAAAACAAAAAAATTTTAAAATCATGCTGGGAAACAGTAAATCTAACTAGAAAGCGGTAAATGTTCCTCCCCCACACTTAAACCAAACATTGTCCTCAATGTTTTGATAAAAGGTGAAAAAGGAAAGATAGAACCTGTATGAATGCCATTGCGTGCTACCACGGCCAAATTCGCGCTGATTCTTCCCTTGTTGTCCCTGTCTTCGCTGGCCACTTCTACTCCGGTGTCTTGTACTACGAGTTATCTGAATATGCTGAAACTTCATCTTCTTGAAGCCGCTCATCATACTATTTGTTTCCGAAGGAAGTACTCATCATTGGCGTCACCACCAGCAGCGACATTCGTAGGAATGTGCGTGGGCACCAAGTCATCTCAAGGGATTGTCATCTAAAGATCTTTTGCCTAAATGTAGCTAAGACGTGACAAGCGATACAATTCTTTATTTTCTGCAAACACAAACAATAAAAGGAAAACATTAAATTAAAAACTCGCGGGTTTCCTCCCACGCAGGGCCTTGTTTAACGTCGATAGCTCGACGGCTAATAATTTTCAGTTTCCATGGCCATTTATCGAGCCATCTCACATATCCCTCACTTTTTCTTTTCTTCCTTCTGTGGGGGTGGTTCATTCTTTTGAACTTGTGGTGGTGCTGGATCTATCCTAAGTATTAGCTTTTCAAGTTTGGGCTTAGTTATTTCATCCATCACCTAAAAGTTTAACCTTACCCTCTTAACAGCAATGATATCCCTAGTTTCATGGTCCTCGAATTTTCTCTTTTTATGCGTGCCCTCAAACAAAGATGCATCGGTGTGGATATTTTCCAATACCTCCACATGCGTTTTGGATTGGGAGTCTACAAACCTATGCGGGAAAGGAATCGGTGGGGTATAGGCACGAGGAACATCCTTAGGTGCTACTTTCTCTACCTCTTTGACGACCTCCCTTTCAGGTGGTCCCAGTAAAATTTTCTCAATCTCTACTTCTTCCTCACCAGAACTCTCCTCAACCTCATTATCACTCTCCTCGGGATTCTCGATTTGTTTTTCATTAATGGTTGTTACAACATCCACATGCTCCTCAGGGGAGGGTCCTATAGGTGTCAGTGCAAGTAGTAAGATTTGAGTCTCCAATGCCTCAGTGTGAGTCGCGAGGGACTCGGCTATTGTGTTTATCTGCCTAAGATTTTCATAAGTATCGAGATGTTGTCTTCTAAGCTCTTCATTCTGGAGAGTTTGTGTCTCTGCAAAGTGCTCCATCATGGATTCTAGCCTCGAATTAGTTGTTGTTTCAATGAAATCCTCCATTAATGTTTCAAGGTTGGAATTGACGGGTTCTTGCGGTTCCTCAAAATAATGGGAGTGGTAATCGTAGGGAAAATTTGGTTGCGGTTCCTCAAAATATTGGGAGTCTTGCGGCTGGTAATTATAGAAAAAATTTGGGTGCGGCTCCTTAAAATTTTGGGAGTGGGTCAGTGTCGCATTGAAATCCTGCATTAATATTTCTAGGTTGGAATTATGAGATTCTTGCGGCTCCTCAAAATTTTTGGAATGGTAATCATAGGAAAAATTTGGTTGCGGTTCCTCAAAATATTGGGAGTATTCCGGTTGATAATGGTAGAGAAAATTTGGGTGCGGCTCCTCAAGATATTGTGAGTGGGTATCATAGAGAAAATTTGGGTGATACATAGTTTTTAATTTTTTAAAATTTTTATTATTATATATTTTTTTATAGGAGTGCCTTAGACTATACGGTGCAACAACGGAATAACAATATTGACTGTTGGTCCCTGACAACGGCGCCAAAAACTTGATGCGTCCGCAAGTGCACGAAAATATCGAAGTAATATAAAAGATTATCGAGCCCACAGAGACCAATGTCAACCTACCGTAATCTATTGTTACTTTGTAAAGCTAAGGCTGATGAATATTTAATTAAGAGGAAACTAGAAATAAACTAAAAATGAACTTAGAAAATATGATAATAAAGAGAGACCGGAATATGGATTCCGCGTCCCTAAGGACTTTGTAGAATTCGGGTACTAATTATAACTATAACTTAGTTCTGTAGAATATACCAACTTAAAGACTTCGCCTCACGCTCTCGCGGTATTAACTAAAGTCATGTTCCCTAATCCCAAGATTTTGCTCTCGCTCGCCCGGTAACTAGGAAATATATTTTGAAAGCCAATAATATCCTAAACTTATCTAAAGCGCTCTCGCTGTATTTAGATTTGTTGCCTAATTTCCACTATCCGGTTCGACCCCCACGCTCTCGCAGTGCCGGCTCTAACCTTAATTAATTTCTCACTCTCATGACGAAATCGTGTTAAATAACCTCTCACTCTCGTGACGAAGCTAATTAAATTATACTTGGAAATTAAAACCAAAACAGGATTTTAATCATAAGTTCGCACCTATTATTTTCTACCGAGTCCCGTCGGTAACGACGGTCCATATACGCCGGACTCAAGAATATTTAGAAAGACATAGATAAGAAAACAAATAAACAATTTTGGGTTTTTGAATTAGACGAAAACATAATAAGCGATTTAAACTAATTTAATATAAGGCAAGACGGAATTAAGCAATTAATTTAGGACAGTAAAGTAAACAATAAAATAAAACCTGTAATTAAATGGAACTAGAAACAATGCTTGAACTGAAGTCGTAATATGCCGGCAAGCTTTGAATCAAATACATAAATTAAACTATAAAATAAATCCTAAAACTATATTTGTAATAGTCCCTCAATGTGGAGAACTATTACTTTTACATCAATGAGAATTGCTAAAAACTAAATAAGAAAAAAAAATCTGACGAAAAGGAGAAAAGAAGAGAGAGTCCTCCATCGTGTAGCAAACTCCTCCTTTTATAGCTTGAGAAGTTGTTGTGAAAGAGAGAAAAAATAGTGGAAGTTAATGGCCGAATTTATCTCAAGCACTCCTTGACCGGTTGAACGTGATTTAAGTGGAATTGGTACCATTGAGTGGTCCACGTACTGAAACGTGAATTCTGAGAATTATTCCTGTGCCGGTCGTCACGCAATACGCGACGGTCGTCACAACTTGAAGTACTGTGACGGTCGCCATGGACCTGTGACGGTCGTCACAGTCCTAATTTATTTAATGGTAGGCGCCACCCATAAGGTGTGACGTTCGTCACACTTATGTTGTGTGGTGGGCCCCACCCCCTTTTTTTTTTTAAACAATTCTTCTTTTCTTCTTCTTTCATATTTTCTTCAAAATATCTTCTTTTCTCCACATTTGCTCCCTTAATTCTTTTCTTTTCTTTCTTTTGTGAATTAATCCAAGTCACCTGAAAAAGACAATAAATACCGGCATAATAAAACATAAATAAAAGAAAATAGATAAAACGAAACTAAATTGCATGCAAATCGGGTCTAAAAATACGATAGATTTACGTGTTATCAAGTTTCCATTAAAATTTTAAAAAGAAAATAGCAATAGTATATACGACATATTATCAATCATAGTTGTAGGTCAATATCTCCATGCACATTCAACAAATCACTCAGAATGTTGGCTTACAATGACAATGGCAAACCAGCTGCAGCTAGATTTGCATCAACCTTTATTCCATCGGCACTAGATGCAACAACCACTTTAAGTCCTTTGCTTTTTGATATGTTCAAATTTTAGCTATTTTTGTATATAAGTTTTGTTTCACTTATCGATACTTTTTGTTAATATCGTTCGAATAAACCCCACTTTGTTTGTAAATACGTTTACTTGATGTTATAGTGTATATATTGCGTTATTGTGTAAATATCATTGAATTTAATTGTTTTCCATTCATTTTTGCAGTTATTCAAGCAAGAACATCTTGTCATATTCATAAATAGCATTGAATAAGCTTTCCAACACTTCCGACCGTGCGTCAATCCGAGTTACGGTTCAAAAGTAATGGTCAAAACAAGGGCTGGTGTGATATCAAGTTCACTTTGCGAACTTCCCAGCGGATACTCCCAGACTTGAGGCAGTAGAAAAAGGCACCAAAGTTCGCATTGCGAACTTTCCAGCGAATATTCTCTTTGCAAATAAAAGTTCACACTGCAAACTTTTGCAGAATCGCAGAGGCGGTTTAACTGTTCCTGAGGCACATCAGGTGCCTAATTTGATGTTCGCTTTGCGAATAAAAATTCGCATTGCGAACTTGACAGATTTTGTAAATAATATATAAATTATTTCATTCATTTTTTAGGTTATGGTTTTGGGGATTTTTGCTCCCAACTTCATCAAACTCATTTTTCAGTAGGATTAGCTTAGAAAACAACATTGAAGCTTGCACACGGATGATCCGGGGTGGATTTTTCATCGACCGACGTTGACAAACTGCGAGATGTTTGGTTTATTTCTTTTCTTCTTTGTGTATTTCTTCTTTGTTGGGTTGTTGTATATGTATTTACTTTGAACTCGTGTATATTTGTCGCCCATGGCATTGTATCTGATTTGCTTTACAAATCTTTATCGGTGATTGTCCTTGATTTTTGCTTTATGGTCAGGGTTTGGGTTGTGTTAGAGATAAACATCGCAAACTTTGATTAGGGATGATTATATGTTAGTTTCTAGATGCAAGAGATAGATTTAGAGCTAACAATCTTTATGGGTGTCAAAGCTTAATGCATCAGTATCTCAAATCGGGTGCGAGAGTGTCGACGAGGGTAACACGGTTGTTCTCTCAGCTCAGTGTGTCAGTGATGGACACTGTTGTGAGCGATGCTGGGTGATATTGAGGAGTATTGTAGGTTGAGTATAACTGGTCGGTAAGTTTAAGTTTGTGAGGAGTGGATTATATGCATACCGGATAAGTTTCTTCTCTCTGATTAATGAATTCTTTTTATGTTGATATTTACTTTTTTGCTTTTACTTTAACCAATTTAACCCAAACTCGTAAACGCGAGACTTGTCGAATGGCAGTTCAATAGCACCGATCTCTGTGGACACGATAAATTCCCGGAAAAATACTTCCAAAATTTTTGTTGCTTGCCGCTTTACCGCTCCAACAAAATGGCGTCGTTGCCGGGGATTGGTTTTGATATTGGATTGCATTGCGATAGTTTTGATGTTTTGGAGCTTTATACACAATTGTTTATATTGTATATATGCTTGTATAGATACTTGTTTTGCTTTTATTTTCCATTATGTTTGTTCAAATTTTGTATACATTTTGTTCCCGTAACGTTTGTTCAAGTGTTTGGTTATGACACTTGCTTTTGGTTTGCACGGTGAGGCATCACCATGACATGAAGGGAGTAATTTACTAGCTAAGCACAGTAAAGGCGTCGAGCTTACGACGTAAAACAAGCATGTTTTATCGTTTTTTAGTTTCGTTATTATTTTTTCATTCTAGCTTAGGTAGTGTGGTGAACTTTCATTAAATAGGTTGTACTCATATTGTTCATAAAATTCTCAAATCTTCACTTTACAACTTGTTTAATCCAATTTCACCCGATCTTTTAGTTTGTTTATATTAATAGTTTTTGTGTTTGTCTAAGAGCTTGTTTTGAGTAGCTTGAGGAAATTTGAGGTGATGTTCCAAGTTTGATCGTTTCAACTTGCAGATGTATGGTAATGATATTGTTAAGTTTTGTACACGTCCAAGGTATGTGTTTATCGCTTTCTAGACTTTAGCATATTCATGATACTTAGGCTTTTCACAAACTTCCATGCCATTCATTCTTTTGTATACTTGTTCTTGATGTGAATCACTTTAGTTCCCACCCTTTTTGTGAGGTAGATTTCCATTGTTCAAATAGTCAATTCACCCTGTGAGTGTGTGAGCATTTGTTAAACCCCTTTGTGTCTTTCTATCATTATCCATGTTGTTTGAACTTAATGCTTGTATATGAGTATTGAATTCACTTTTTGTATGGATTTTGATTGATTGTTTTTTCTTGAACCTGCAACTTTGTGTTGTTATATGAATTTTTACCTTACCTTAGAAAGTAGGGAGTATTCAAATGATGATGTGGTTGAATTTAAGTTGGGGAGAGAATGATTGTTTACTCATTGGTTGGTTTCTATGAGGTTGAAAAAGAAATGAAAAAAGAGAAAAATATGAAAAAGAAAAGAAAAGAAAAGAAAAAAAAAATAAACAAAAAGAAAATCCTTGAGAAAGGAAACAAAAAGAGTTCAAATAATTGTGCTAAATAAGTATTGTGTTTTGTTTAACACTTGAGATTTTGGAAGAAGTTGATTGGAATTTTGTGTTTGAGTCTTTGAGAGTTGATGACTCCCTTAGGTTTAGGCAAGTTTTTGTTTCAATTACCTTTAGAAATTTCCCCTTGTTTGTTTACCCGACCATGCTACAACCTTGAAAGCCCTTGTGATTCTTGCTTTTATGTTTTCAATATGATTTTTGGATGATTGCATAATTTAGTCTTTTGTTTGCAAGATTGTTGTGTGAGTCAAAAGTACCTCATTTTGTGTTTTTCATCTACCGATGATTGTTTTTGCTAGGTGTGATTCGCGTTTGAACTTGTGTTGTTTTAGGATGTTTGGCATGATTTTTGTATTTAGCATTTGTTTCGTGACTATGTTATCGTCGTAGTTTAGTGGTAAGTATTTACTTTGTGTGTACCGTTTTTCATTTGAACCATACATTTGCTTCCGTTTTTCAAAACTTGTTGATTCATCATTGTAATACCCCGTATTTTATAAACGCTCTGGATAATATTAGTTGAGACCAGTTGAGATCCAGTGTGCTCTGAGTATTTATCTGATAAGATAATTAGAGCAACTGATAAACTCAGAGCTGATTAGATTAATATTATCTAACTCTAAGGTTTTATTAATTGGTGCATTTGAGTTAATTTGGACATTTAGTAGTGTTACTAATTTTGAGTATTTTCTCTATATTATTTCTTTTTCCCTAATTTTCCAAAGTTAGAAACATTTGGAGCAAGAGAAAGTAAAGAGAAGGAAAAGGAAAGGAAAAAGAAGAGAAAAATTCCAAAGAGCTCAAGAACAAGAATCATCATCTCATCTTCATCTTTTCATCTCATCTTCTTCATCATCATCTTCTAATCCAGGTGGGTTCTAGATAGAAGCTTTAGTTGTAGAATTCTTGAGTTTCTAGAGTTAGGTTAGATTTTGAGAAAAATGAACAATTTTGCAAATCAATGAATCTAACGGTTGAAAATCGATATAAATTGCGTAGTATAATTGAAATATGCATATGAACATTGTTGACACTTGTTTTGATTGTTTGACAATGTTTTGGGTTGGAAAAAGTTGGATTTTGGGGTTTGGAACCATGTAACCCACAGTAGAAAAATTCTGGTTCTGATGTGATTCGCCATGTGAATTGGGATTCGCCAGGCGAATTAGGTCTCGCCACTAGTTCGCCAGGCGAAGTGCTGGCGAAGAGGGATTCGCCAGGCGAAATCCTAAGTTGCCAGGCGAAAATGGGGAGACATAAATGTGTTAGCTACTAGAACCTTTGGTTTTTTTCAAAAATGGGGATTCGCCACTGGTTCGCCAGGAGAAGTACTGGCGAAGAGGGATTCGCCAGGCGAAATCCTGAGTCGCCAGGCGAATCTGGCAGTTTCTTAATAATTTTCTTTTCTTCAAAATCCGTAACTTTTGACTAGTTTATTCGGTTTAGACGTTCTTTATATCGATGTGAAGCTATGAAAGAGTTTTATGCTGTGGAAAGTGAAAATATTATTTATGAGATGGAATTTATTCGATTGTGGTAATTAATCGGAATTATGTGTTTTATGAAAAAAAGTAACTTTTGGAAATTTAAAAGCTTCAAGTTGTGAGCTAGTGAGGAAAACATTAGTACAATAGAATGACTAGAGAATTGTGGGACGATGCTTACATCGATACTAAAAGTGTACCTATGATAAGAAGTTTAGTGGAGGTTCGAGGCTAGTTTTGTGAACTCCTCCGAATTTAACTTGTGTTATCCCCTAATAAATATTAGTGACCCATGTCGAGATCCTCTGGCGTAGGATGGCCGGGGAAAGTATTTATTAAGTAAGTAGCCATAAGTAAGTAGCCGTGACCCGTGTCGAGATCCTCTTGTGTGGGATGGCCGGGGAAAGTTGCTTAGTGGGTGGTATTAGTGACCCGTGTCGAGATCCTCTTGTGTGGGATGGCCGGGGAAAGTACCATTGGTAGATAATTAGTGACCCGTGTCGAGATCTCCTTGTGCGGGATGGCGGGGGAAAGTTATCTACGTTAAGGATCTGTGACCCGTGTTTAATCTCTTTGAGTGGGATGGTCGGAGAAAGATTCTTTAACTAGTGTCGGTTTTGTGTATCATGTGATGGTTTCTCTAGTCAGAAATGTTTGAACTCAAGGTCTAGTTCCTTTTTCCCCCGACTTGAGTTAGGTTTTGGGTTAGAACCTTGTAAAGCTGAGAGAATCCATAAGATAGAGAACTCACTGAGATTTGATGTATCTCACCCCACTATTGTTGAATATTTCAGGTACTTCAGGTTCCACAAAGGGTAAGGATAAGGCCGTATGATTATCCTTACTTGTCTGATGGCGTAGCTTCCGTTGTGGAGTTTTTTGAGATCGTTGTCGATCTAGTTCTTAGTATTTATCTTTGGAACATCTTGTATATATATTTATGCCATAGTTTTTTTGTATTAGGCTTTTTGGGCATGTATATGTATAATGTGTTTACTAGGGACTTATTGGTATTTCAGTACCAAACGTGGTTTTCATGTATAATATATGTTTTGATGTATGTATTTATATATAGGCGTTACAATCATTCTTTGGTTATTGCTTTTGTGTTTTTAAGTTTGTTTGATTCTTGTTTAAGGACAAACAAGTTTAAGTTGGGGAGAGTTTGATAAGTGCAAATTATAGCTATTTTTGTATATAAGTTTTGTTGCACTTATCGATACTTTTTGTTAATATCGTTCGAATAAACCCCGCTTTGTTTGTAAATATGTTTACTTTACGTTATAGTGTATATATTGCGTTATTATGTAAATATCATTGAGTTTAATTGTTTTCCATTTATTTTTGCAGTTATTCAAGCAATTATATCTTGTCATATTCATAAAGAGATTTGAATAAGCTTTCCAACGCGACCGTGCATCAATTCGAGTTACGGTTCAAAAGTTATGGTCAAAACAAGGGCTGGTGTGCTGTCAAGTTCGCTTTGCGAACTTCCCAGCAAATACTCGCAGACTTGAGGCTGTAGAAAAAGGCACCAAAGTTCGCATTGCGAACTTTCCAGCGAATATTCGCTTTGCGAACTTTTGCAGAATCGCAGAGGCGGTTTAACTGTTCCTGAGGCACATCAGGTGCCTAATTTGATGTTCGCTTTGCGAATAAAAGTTCGCATTGCGAACTTGACAGATTTTGTAAATAATATATAAGTCATTTCATTCATTTTTTAGGTTATGGTTTGGGTATTTTTTGCTCTCACTCCATCAAACATCATTTTTTCATAGGATTAGCCTAGAAAACAACATTGGAGCTTGCACACGGATGATACCGGGTGGATTTCTCATCGACCGGCGCTAACAAACCATGAGATGTTTGGTTCATTTCTCTTCTTCTTTGTGTATTCTCTCTTTGTTGGGTTGTTGTATATGTATTTACTTTGAACTCATGTATATTTGTCGCCCATGGCGTTATATTTAATTTGCTTTACAAATCTTTATCAGTGATTGTCCTTGATTTTTGCTTTATGCTCGGGGTTTGGGTTGTGTTAGAGATAAACATCGCAAACTTTGATTAGGGATGATTATCTGTTAGTTTCTGGATGCTAGAGATAGATTTAGAGCTAACAATCTTTATGGGTGTCGAAGCTTAATGCCTCTGTATCTCGAGTCGGGTGCGAGAGTGTCGACGAGAGTAACACGGTTGTTCTCACAGCTCAATGTGTCAGAGATGGACACTGTTGTGAGCGATGTTGGATGATATTGAGGAGTATTGTAGGTTGAGTATAACTGGTCGGTAAGTTTAAGTTTGTGAGGAGTGGATTATATGCATTCCGGATAAGTTTCTTCTCTCTGAAGAATGAATTTTTTTTAAGTTGACATTTAATTTTTTGCTTTTACTTTAACCAATTTTAAACCCAAACTCAATGACATTTAAATTGTCGAACGACAGTTTAATAACACCGATCTCTGTGGACACGATAAATTCCCGGAAAAATACTTCCAAAATTTTTATTGCTTGCCGCTTTACTGCTCCAACACTTTTACACTTTCAAATCCCAACACACCTTATATTAGTCGCTCCATGAATCAACAAGGTAATCAAATTGCAAAAAATCTTACATTCCTGAGAAACTAGTTCAAGGGCAACTGGAAATCCTATTTCAGAATCTGGTTTTGCATACTGAAATAAACGAAAACACGTTAGAATTTAACTAATATAAGTTAAAAGAAATAAAAAGTGGCAACAAGTGAATTATATACCTCAAAAATCAAAACTAAAGAAGCAACCATTATGGGAAAAGCTTCTGCGACAATGAAAGTAAGTTGGTCACAACAGCATAAAGTTGATCACAACAGCATATCAGACGAAGACAATCATCATTTAGAATAATATACTACCTATTAGCAGTAGGACATAAGGGAGTGTTGTCCTTGTTGATCTTCCCAACGCGAATGGAAACAAGAGGCAAGTAGAAGCATCAATCCAACATACCAACCTCCGATGGCTCAAAATGTTGCACATAATTAAATACTAGATGCAAAATACTAGAGAAACAAGTTATGATTGTAGTATTCATAAACTCTAACAGTAGCATAAACTAGATAAACTAGAGAAACAAGTTATGATTGTAGTATCCATAAACTAACAGTTGCATAAACTATATTAGATGCAAAATACTATCAGTAGCATAAACTCTAACAGATGCAAAGACTAATCATAATCAAAATTATCAGTAGCATAAACTCTATCAGTACTATCAAAACACATAACAGTTAATGCAAGACATAAGCTAATAATAGCATCACTATTTTGAACCAAGCAAACACAATCTAATCCTAACTCCAAGTCAGGCCAAACTTCATAATTGGTAGTATATTTAGCAAAATTGATACTCTTTCCAAATCAAAATCAATTGACTACTAACTGTAATTCAAGCTAAACCTAAAACAATTAACTTCACTGCAATTCTACTCTAAAGCAACTAGCTTCACTTAAAGTGCAGGATTTATAACAACATTTCATTTATTTAAACAAACACATTTAGTTCAAACATTCAGAATTCATCGGCATTCAACATTCAACAAACACACACCACATCAGCATTACTAAAGTTGTAGCATTCAGCAGTTAAAACATTCATTAAACACCATATCTAGTAATTAGTAACAACTTAATCAACGTTCAACATTCAACAAACACACACCACATCAACAATTATATAACATATATACAATGCCAAACATATATTCAGTTAATACACTTACAATTACTTTGATCCATTCCACTTTAACCTTAATCTATTCCACTTTGACCTTGTTGAAAACCTTATTAAGATTCGGTAACAAAACCAAAGCGAATTCAAGTTACAAATAGCATACGTAATTGCTAACGTATTAGTACTAGCAAACAGAAACAAAGGTTTTTTTTCAAAATACATACTAATAATACTACAATCTAAAAAATAAAGTTTCCTAATAATACCACAACTATCGTACAAATAGTATAAACATGCCTTGAAAAGTGAAAACATTTAGCTAAAATTTCAATTTGGGTGTTGAGAAAAGTGAAAACAGAACAGAACATGAGTTACGCATTTACCTAAGTTCCAAAAGTAACGGTTAATTCAGGGGTAGCAAAAGTCACGTTCCAGTTTCAAAGATCAGTCCCAGCAATCAAATATCATGCAAAATCAATTTTCAAAGTTAGAGTTAGAGTGAACTGAGACATTCATAGAAACAAAACAACAAAATAAATTAAAAATACAAACCCTAATCACCTGTAGAGTGAGAGAACTGCTTCAAAGTGTTTAATCCCCTGTAAACAACAACAATCATCCATAAACCAAAAATTAAAAACCTTAGATTCAGAAACTCTAAATTAGAAACCCTAAATTCTAACTACGAGTGATAGAATTGAGAGTAATGTATGAGAAGGTTAGAGAAAACTAAACCTTTGTGAAGAACTGGAACGAGAGTGTGAGAGATCTGGGAACGAGAGAGTGAGAGATATGGGAAAGAGAAAAGCGATGGAACGAGAGCGTGAAACAATTTTCTGAAGGAAGGAAACAAGAGTGAGAGAAATTACCAAGGAAGTCTGAGTTAGTGTGAGGTATTACCCTTTCCCCCACTTAATCAAAATGAACGTGTTTAGTAGTTGGGCGGATCTGGGTATCCGTTGGTCCATTTTTGATACCCGATCCGCCCATTAGAACCCCCTTTAACTCGGGTTTGGTAACCCGCTTGACCCGTTGGCCATATCCAACCCGCTCAATCTCCTTTTTTTTTTCCGGTTTGCACCGGGTTGGGCCGGATATGCAAATGTTGTCCACCCCTATTTATAGCCCTTGAGCAATAATTATACTGTGAGATTAAAAGAGAAACTAAAAATCTTGTAAGATTTTGATTCGTTTAAATTATATTGGATGTGTGGTAGTTGATGCAATTGTGAAAATTGATATTTTGTTCATAGGTAGATTGTTGTAATTATTTGATAATCCTAATTATTTGATAATTGTGATATGATTATATGTGATGATGATTTGATGTGATAATTTGTACTATTGGTGTATAAATAATGATTATAAAGAGTGAGCGGTGTATAACAATATATTACAACTCTCTAAATTACGAGAATGACATGGACTTTAAAAAAAATAGTAAAAGTGAACCGAATTGGAAAAATGATCGAGAAGAATTTCGTAGTGATATTGAATAATTAAGCAAAGTTATTTACTTGCACAAAACCCCTTTTAGTTCTTTTACGGTTTTTTAATCTTTACCAATAAATTTTTGCAGTTAATACATGTTAAATTTCAGTGTCGGTCCTGTGTATCTGCCAACTGTGCTACAACACAGAGTCTCAGTATATAAAAGGCCTCCAAAAGTTAATGTATCATCTTAATTAAATAATTATAAAAAATTATTGTTTTAATATGTAATGAGCTAGACTTCTCTATCTACAATAAAAGCTAACCTACGAATAAGCGAAGGCACTTTAGATAATACTCTTGCTAGAAAAACAGATCAATAATTCTGATACTTCAAGAAAACTTATATTAATTGTAAACATTTTTTTTAATATTTCAAAAAGTAGTATCTATCATTATACTACTGAAATATGTATCATTTAAAATAGTAAATCTTATAAGCAAAAAGTGCAAATGAATTAATTATAAATTTAAAATAAACTTATTGTTATGTGTAAATATATAGTACCATCAGAGTGTAGGTTGCTAATTTCGACGCCAGGAAAATGGTTCAAAAGCAAATGGAAAATTTCGACAGGGTGATTCGACAGGACATTTCAATTAGAAGATTTTTGATGAGAAATGGCAAGTCGAAGGAAAATGGAACTTAAGGGAAGCATTGGCAGATGTTTCTGAGTAAGAAGGATGATTTCGACACAAGAGAAATAGGCCAATTCGACGGGTGTTTGAATTTCAAATTCAAGAGGGAGTTTCACTTTTGAAATTGGACGCGTGGAACGCATCTAGGAGGCGAATGCATGCAGAATGACATTTGTCGCTATTATGAGAAATAGCTGTTACGGGTAGTTATTTCGTTTATATATAAATAGGGGGTTTTGGTTTTGGATTCAGTGTGATCCAAACTTTGTACAAATTACCGCAAATACTCAAAGTAACCGTGTGAGAGAAACGAGTGTTCTGGAAAATGTATGTATGGAAAACACCACTTTACATTTATGCATTTTAATAAAATTCCAAGCTTTTCTTCATTTCTTTACATTCAAGTCATTTCCTTTATCTCAGCAATTTACTTTGTTTCCAGTTTAAGTTTATCTTCAATTACTTTTTCGCCATTATCGCGTCCTTGTTCTATTAGTCGAAGAAACTATTAGAAGAAACCTTAGAAAACACAAAACGAATACATTCCTTTTCAAATCAAAGACATTCTCAAAAGCACTTTGTCCTAGGATTTGTTTGGTTGGTCCTGTTAGTGAACTAATTTTTCATAAATTAGGAAACCAAAGGTTGTTCGCCAAATTCACCAGCGAACACAGAGATGTCTAAATTTATTGATCCAAATAAAAGTCAAAAATTAATTTAAATTAAATTATATGAAATTGAATATGATTTGATTTTTTATTACAATCATCTAAAATCAAATCGAATTGCGGATGATTTTATTTATAGATAATATGTGTTTTTATTTCATAATATTGAATCCAAACTGTACTGTAAATATTTTTATTAGGTTTATTTTTTAAATTTGAATAGGGCTTTCGAATTGATTGGGTCGGTCTTGTCAAATTTCTTGTAATGAATAATTCATATTTGAAAAATTGTTGATAGAGGAAAAGAAATTATATTTAAGATGGAATCATAAAAATATCCCTTGAAAACATTGACACATATTAGTTTTCACAATCGCTTAAGAAAATCAAATCGAATCGCGGATGATTTTATTTATAGATAATATGTGTTTTTATTTCATAATAATGAATCCAAACTGTACTGTAAATATTTTTATTAGGTTTATTTTTTAAATTCGAATAGGGCTTTCGAATTGATTGGGTCGGTCTTGTCAAATTTCTTGTAATGAATAATTCATATGTGAAAAATTGTTGATAGAGGAAAAGAAATTATACTTAAGATGGAATCATAAAAATATCGATGTAGCTGGAGTTAAGAATGAAGTGAGGAAGTTTTTTGCTGAGAATTATAGAGAGACTTGTAGTAGGAGGCCTAAGTTTGAGGATATCAATCTGAAGTGTCTGTCTGAAGCTGAAAAAAGTGGTTTAGAAGTGGAATTTTCTAGAGAGGAGATTAAGGAAGCAGTGTGGGGGTGCAATAGAGATAAGAGTCTAGGCCCAGATGGTTTTTCGTTTGCGTTTTTTCAAGGTTGTTGGGAGATAATAAAAGAAAACATTTTCAGGTTTGTGTTAGATTTCCAGGAAAGGCCTGTCCTTACCAAGGCCGTTACGGCTTCCTTTATTACCCTTGTTGCAAAGTCTAAAAACCCTCAACATCTGAAGGATTTTAGACCTATTTGTTTTGTAAATTATTATCATAAATTATTGTCTAAACTGTTGGCTGGAAGGATTAGGAAGGTTGTTAGCTCTTTAGTCTCTATCGAGCAAACGACTTTTGTGCCAGGGAGATGTATCTTTGACGGAGTTTTAGTGGCGAACGAAGTTATAGACCAAGCTAAGCGTAGAAATAAAAGTTGTTTGTTAATGAAGATTGACTTTGAGAAGGCTTACGACTGTGTATCTTGGACCTTCCTAATTTCTCTTCTTAGTAAGTTGAATTTTGGAGTCAAATGGATTAGTTGAATCCAGTCCTTGGTTTGTAATGTCTGTTTTGGTTAACGGTAGTGCCACTGGTGATTTTGTCGTGGAAAAGGGGTTGAGGCAAGGGGACCCGTTATCCCCTTTCCTTTTTGTTCTTGTTATGGAAGTTCTAACAAAGTTGGTTAAGAAGGCAGAAATCGCAGGGCTGTATGAAGGCTACCAGGTAGACTCAGCCCTGCAGTTAAGCATAACTCAGTTTGCAGATGACATGTTATTGATGAGCAAGGAAAATTGGAGTAATTTGTGGTGTATCAAGGCAATCCTAAGAGGGTTTGAATTGGTTTCAGGTTTAAAGGTGAATTTTTTCAAAAGGTGAATTTTTTTAAAAAATCGACTTTTTTGTTTTTGAAAAAAATCGTCAACTTTTTATTTTTCAAACAAATTAGATTTTGAGCCCCTCACTTAGGCCCCATATAACACAAAAATATGAGTGGGCTTAAAAATAAGGACCCCAAAAAATATTCATTTAGTAGGAGGCCTAAAAAATAAAGGCCAAGTATGGGGCCTAATTATTGGGGTTTTGTCAAATAGGGTTTTTTTGACAGCTCTAATCAAACATACTTGTATATATTGAATAAGATCCATGATTGATCATTGTATTAATGCTCACAAACACCGCTTTAAAAATAAAACAACATTCTCGAATAAATGATAAATAGTTTTTAGAAAAGCATATTAGTGAATTATGGTTCTTTTAGCCAACAAAGTGTGAACAATGGTACATTAAACTAACTAACATATTTTTCTAACTACAATATAATTTGTTGGGATGTGTAGCGGCAAAATCGTGAGTGTAAGCTATTGATTAACTTAACTCGAAAAGCAAGAGTCGCCACCGCACTTTTATTTTATCCAAAAAGGAAAGGAAAAAGACCGAACAAAACCTACACAAGCTCTACAACAAGAACAAGTGAACAGAGACTGGGTAAGGGGGTTGGTTACGTTAAGGGAAGGTGTTAGCACCCAAAACGTCTATAGTACTCTATAGGAACCCTTTGAAATATCTACCGCTTTTGGTCTGAAAATGTTTGTTTGAAAAGTGATTGAGGAGATGAGAAGAGAAATTGTTTTTAAGATTTTTGTGTTTGGAGAGACTTGTCGTCTCATGCCTACGTACCCACGATGTGCAATGTAGGATCAAAACCCCGTAGTTCGTGGTACAAAGAATGAAATTTTGTTTGTTTTGGTTGATTTTAAATGTAAAGACAAGTTGTCATTTCCAAGCTAATAATTCCGCTTAAAGAAACGAATTATGTCTAAACTTATGAAAAAGTTTTAAAAGAGAAAGTGCACGAGGGCACAAAAGGAGTTTGAATGAGTTTGATGTTTTTTAAAGTCTTTTGAAAAAGGTGTCAATATGCTTATGTAGTTTAGCATTTGTTATGAAATGAAAGGAAAAGAGTAAAATCACTTGACAAAGTCAAGGTTTGATTATGAAAAAGGTGAAAGTTTGAAAACAAGAATGTTTTGAAAAAGGCAGAGAGTTTTGAAAATTGAAGAATGGGGTGGAGAAGAAGTGACTATCCTAAAGCATAAAGTAAAAGCTAAGGATAAGAAAGATCTAACCACAAATGTTGTTATCTTCACCATAAACCATTCAAAAGCACAAGTCTTCAAAGTCTTCGAACCATAATTCCAAAGCGAAGGGAAAAGGTCCTAGTTCTAAGTCCAAGGATCCAAGAATAGCATTGAAGTCCAAGGTCTTCGAACCATAATTCCAAATCAAAGGGAGAAAGTCCTAGTTCTAAGTCCAAGGATCCAAGAATAGCATTGAAGTCCAAGGTCTAGGTGCAAAACTCCATGTCCATTGCATAGGATAGTAACCATAGTCCAAGATTAGAAACACAAGTTTTTTAGAGGTTTTGGCCTTTATTAATGTTTTTGGTCCAAGTGAACAAAGAGAAAAAGGCATAAACATAAACATGTGTCCAACGGACAAAGGAAAAATTGCGGAAGCATAAACATGTGTTCAACGGACAAAGGACAAAATTGCATAAAAGTAAAAGAGAGATAGGGAGCGAGAAGAAATTGTAAAGAAGTTAGAAGTTAGTAATTAGTAATTAGTTGTTAGAGTAAGTGATCAATAATGATTGAATAGTGTACTTAGGTCAAGGTTAATGAAGACTTGTTAGAAGATTGATAGAATCAAAGCCTCTACAACAACAAGCTTCATAGATTTTGAACCTAATACAAAAGATTAATCAACATTGAGTTGTTTTACGATACGGGACATAATGTTGCGCTATGTTAAGCAATCGCCAAGTAATTTACGGAGTAATTACCCTACAATGAGGTCGGTCAATAGCTCTTTGTGCTAATGCCTGCTAGATGAACGATATGTAGATCGTCATCCGAAAGCAATACCGCACGAAAAGAAAAAAAAGTAACGATCTCGTCTTGATCAAAATTCAACAACGGAATTCTATGATCCATAAGACTTTCATCAATCAAAAGAAAAGAGAAATAGATGAAGAGAAAGCCAAATTAAACCACACAATTATGTGATCTAAGGCTAAGAACAAAAGGAAAGGGAAGAAAATGGAAAAGGAACCAAAACAGTCCCAAAATTAGGTGAAAAACACCATTCTGCCTTGTGCAATCGATTGCACCAGTGTGCAAATCGATTGCACAACAGAAAATCAGCAATTCTTAGACAAAAAATGAACTGTGCAGTCTATTGCACAGAAATGCAAATCGATTGCACACTGACAGGCAGCACTAAATTTTTTGAAAAATTCAGCATCCATGATCCAATCATTTCTTCAAACACCTCATGGTCATGGATGAAAATTAGCACGAAAATACAAGTAAACCAACAACAAATAACACCAATGGATCGCAAATTGCAAGATCCAAAGATCAAGCAACAAGAATTATTAAAGGATCACATTGTGGAAGATGAATCAAGAACAACAATGGTGGAAAATGAGATTACCACTCCAAATCTGAAAATTGCTTCGAATTACTCCAAGATCCAAACTCCAAAGCCTTGATCTACAAGAATTGATGAAGAAAACAAGTTTGGATGAAGGTTTAGCTCAAAGTTGACCAAGATTCAATGTGAATTCTTGTTAACTTTCAAGAGAAGAAAAGTGAGCTTTAGTGAATTTTGTGGTTGGGAAGAGAATTTGCAAGAGGTTTGTTGGCTATCAAGAGCTTCAAGAGAAATTTTAGCAAGGTGAATTTGGCTCTCAAAAGCTTGAAGAATGAATGAAAAAAGGGTTCTGTTTATAGAGTTTAGGCTTGGAAAATTTGGTGGATTGGAATTTGGTTTGGAAATGAAAATTAGGCTTGGAATTTGAATTTGAAGGGAAAATCAAGATCAAGTGGTGATTAGTGAAGGTGTATGGTGGGAACTAATTGTGATTATGTAGGGGAATTATTTTTGGGTGATCTAGAATATTTTCAAATGATAAAATTGGTGCCAAATGCTTCAAAATTTGAAAAATGCTGATTTTGGCCAATTCTGTCTTTGTTCAGTCGATTGCACTGTAGCGCGAATAGACTGCACTGCTGAAAACTTCAAAATATAGGCAAAAAATGACTGGTGCAATCGATTGGACCAATAGTGCAATCGATTGCACAGTTGAAAAACTTGAAAAATAGCCATGTTGGATGGATTGTTCTGGCTCTGGCTCGATTTTCTTGATTTGTCAAAGAAGGCATGGAAATAAACACATGAACCTTGGAGTCTCTTGAATAATAATCAATTAAATCTTGGAAAATCTTGATCAGATAATTTTGAATTATTTGCAGATCAACTTTGACTTTGTTCAGATGAAATTCATTCGAGCTGAGGGACTGTTTGATATCCTTGATTCCCTTCCTGAAAAAGTTAGTGAAGACAAAAATAAACATATTTTTTTATTTTGATTAAAGGTTAGTAAACATGAGCAAATAAAGGCAAATAAGAAAGACACAGATGCTCAGTGATCCATGCAAGGCATAAACCCAAAGAAGAGAGGCATAAAGGAATCAAAGCATGATCTTGTTTGTGGTAAAGATGCAAAATGAGATGTGAATGATATGTGGAATCTTAGGGGTCAAAAATTAGGGTCTTACAAGATGCATTTTTTTATAAGCCAAAATTGAATTAAGTGAGTACAAGGGGACTCTACCCAATACAAATAAACATTAGCAAATCCTTGTTATACAAGATAAATGATTTGATCTCCAAGTTGCTAAGTTACAATTAACAAAACCCTACATTATTTGATCTCCGATTGTGAAGATTCTGGTGACGAAGATGAATTGTCTATCTTATCCAGAAGAGTCAGACAACTTTGGAAACGACCTCATGATATGCCAAATCTATGTAAATGATATAATTTTTGGTTCTGCTAATACTTCTGCATGTCAAGATTTTTCTAAGCTAATGCAGGCAGAATTCGAAATGAGCTTAATGCAAGAGTTAAAGTACTTTCTGGGAATTCAAATCAATCAAACTCCAGAAGTCACGTTTATTCATCAAGGAAAATATACTAAGGAACTTCTAAAGAAGTTTGATATGACAGAAAGTAAACTAGCTAAAACTCCCATGCATCCTACTTGAATTCTTGAGAAAGATGAAGTAAGTAAAAAGGTTTGTCAGAAGCTCTATCGTGGTATGATAGGCTCTCTTCTCTATCTCATTGCCTCACGACCAGATGTTTTATTTAGTGTATGTCTTTGTGCTCGTTTTCAATCAGACTAAAGGGAAAGTCACTTAACTGATGTTAAGAGAATCCTAAAGCATCTGAAAGGAACTTCTAACCTTGGCTTGATGTATGTGAAAACATAAGAATACAAGATATCAGGTTTCTATGATGCAGATTATGCTGGAGACAGAATAGAACGTAAGAGCACTTCTTGGAACTGTCAGTTTCTGGGTAGCAATCTCGTCTCATAGGGAAGCAAAAGACTATCTACAATAGCTTTATCTACTGTAGAAGCAGAATATATCTCAGCATCACTTTATTGCACTCAGATGCTCTGGATGAAAAATCAGCTTGAAGACTTTAATATATATGAGAGTAAAATTCTTATCTATTGTGACAACACTGCAGGTATTTGTTTAAGCAAGAATCCTATTTTGCATTCTAGGGCTAAACACATAGAAGTTAAACATCATTTGATTCGAGACTATGTTCTGAAAGTGACTATTTCTTTACAATTCCTTGATACAGATCATCAATGGACTGATATTTTTATAAAACCCCTAGCTGAAGATAGATTCTTATTCATTATGAAACATTTGAAAATGGAGTTTTGTCTATAATGAAATTTCTATTGTTTAGCACCTTCTATAAAATCGTGATTCTGATGTTATAAATGCTAATGTGTTTATTAAATTTCTACCAATTAGAAACTATCTTAATCAGAAACTTCTCAAATCAGAAACCTTTTGGTTTTCTTATCCTCGATAACATCAAAATGGTGAAAATTCAAACTGACGGCTATGATTCACTCTTACACGTGTAAATCATATTCTGATGATTGAGTGACACCTTGAGCATTGGGATGTCTTAAGGTTAGATTGAAATCATTATTACTTTCCCCTTTTTCAGTCCTTTTCAAGAAACAGTAATTAATTCCTTTATTTATTACCCATTATTCTCTTCATCACACATTATTCACTCCACACACTCTAACCCTAAAATTTCAAATCCAACTGTCTTCTCCGAGAAATCTTGTCATTCATGGATGCTAAAAAACAAGCTCTCTATAACTTCTCTAGACAAATGGAACTCTAGACAAGCTCTTCTCAATAGTCCGATACAAACCTAACATCTCCGTTATCTCAAGTCTTGCCCCTAATAATGGTCGGTCCTTAACAACAGCAGATTCATATTCTAGATCGACCTGAAGAACTTTATCTGAAAATAGCCCCTGGAGAATTGGAAGTTTGTTGTGAACTCTTAGTTGACTTTGAAAACCTGAAAGAAAATGGTGTGAATTTAACTACTGATGTAAAGAAACAAGGATGGGAAAACTACTTCAAACGTATTTTCGGCCCTGTTTACACCGCTCTGGTAAGAGATTTCTAGGTTCATGCTAATGCTGATGATTATTATGTTGTTTTAGATGTTAAAGGAAAAAGGATTGTCATCACTGAAAAATCAATTGTTGCTCTACTGAAAATGGAATACAATAAAGGCAAACATGTCTACAACATGAGTAATAAGACAATTTACCTAAATAAATCAGTCATACCTTCAATCTACACTTAACGTTCTGATGAGAAATCAAAACCTAAGGCAATAGATTTGTCCAACAATCTTCGTGTTTGGTTCAAGATTATTCTGGGTTGCATCCGCACCAGGCCTTCAACAAGTTCCTCTGACTATGCTAACACTGATCAAAAGTACATGCTGTACTTTCTACAGCAAGGAGTGAAAATGGATCTTCCCTTCATTCTGTTTAAATTTTTTCGAGATTCTGTCAGAGATTCTAGGGATAAGCCAAAAGGGCATATTCCTCTGGGGAGACTCATTTCAGATATTTTGATGAAGAGTGGTCGTGTGGATCATCTGATTACTTATAACTTAGTTGATGATCTTGGTGAAGATATTGGAAAACCTTTCAATGTCAAAAATGTCAAGAGCATGACTATTGTTAAAGAGATCACTGTTGAACCTACAATGGATAAAGAACTTGAAAGTATTAAGGGACAAAAATTAATTGTTGCCAACTTTCCTCTTTTCACCCAAATTAATCCACCAGAAGTCTTACAAACTTATTTAGACCAGCTTGAATAAGAAGGTCATGATGTGTTTGGTATCTCATTTGATCAACTTCTAGCTGAACCACCTAACTTTTATAAGCGGAAACATGTTTCCTCAAAGGCTATGGTTGCAAAGAAAAAGAAGTTAGGGCATAAGGAATTGGATTCCTCCATGAACTCTAAAACTGATGTTTCCTCTGCTTCAACAACTGTAATTTCTGACTCCTCAGCATTGGTTACCTCTAGGTCCGTTATTGGAATCCTTGTTTCAAATATTCCTCCCATAGCACCATCATTCTCAACCACAGTTACTACCTTCGCCATCCCATCTAAACCACCTAGTGTATTCGTTCCTCTTGAAAAATCCAAAATGATAACCTCCTCAATAACAACTATCTCCACCTCGCCAGTTTCTGTATCTCTTTTACAACATGCCTTCTCATCATCAGCTCCACCTGTTTCCATATCACCTTCAGAAACTATGTCTTCTATTGTTGTTGCAACTTCAGAAGAAACCCTGTCTACCCCCACCAACCTCACCACTTCATATCTCTCTAGACTCTCCCACAGAATCTGCATTTGATGATGAAGTTATTCATGGCTCTCAACCTTCTGATTCTCCACCTCCTAGCAAAACACTGGCTGATGTTCTTTCTATCTTGTTGGAAGAATGTGTCACTAAAGCTCAAGGGCTTTATGAAGACTCCAATTCTAGTGGTGATCCTACCCTTCTAACTACAAATTGGAATATCTTTAACACTTGGCTAGCAAAAAAATTCCAAGATGTCAAGTGTTTCTCAGATCAAGTTAAGGAGGAATTTGTGAGTCAAGCAGAAATCAGACTAGAAGAAAGGAAGGAAAAAGAAAGGTTTACTGAAGAAGCAAGAAAGGAAGCCGAGAGAATTGTTGCTGATATTGCTAAGAAGGAAGCTGAAATAAAAGCCGCTGCAGAAAGAGAAGCTGTTCTACAAGCCGTTGCTGAAAAACGTGTCTCTGATGATAATCTTCTCCCAATCATGGCACAAACATTGGTAAAATTGCAGAATAATCAGAAAACGGTGCAAGTAAGGTTGGATAGTCAAGAAGAAGTTAATCATTCTTTCAAGGATATGCTCGCTAAACTTCTTGCAAGAACTTCTTCTACTTCCCTTCCCTAGGCACCTTAAGGCTTACCCTTGTCATTTTCGTTCTGTTTCTGTATTTTTCTTTCCTCCGTGTACTCTCAATCTTTTTATAAAATATTTTTGATTAAGACAAAAAGGGGGAGTATAAGTAGAAATGATTTTGATATATATATATATATATATATATATACCTGCTCTGTAAACTCATGCTCACATTCTAACACCATATATACAAGCATGTGAAAGAAATTGCAAGTTAGAAGCTTCTGGTGGCAAACATTGCAAAAAGAACTAAACTCAAAAGAAGTAAAACATGAGATATAAGCTCAGGGGGAGCTTGTCTATCTCAGGGGGAGTATTCTAAAACTTAACTTTGATTTTGTTAGCACATTAAAGCATATGCATTGTTTCATCAAAGTACATGATTTTGTCACCATAAAAAAGGGGGAGATTGTTAGAACAAAATCTTGATTCTAAATATAATCTCTAAGTTTTGATGATAACAATGCATATATTTTATATGTAACAATGTGGTACTCTAATTCTATTTTAAGCGCGCAGATATACAATTCTAAATGGAATCAAATTTGAGCGCAACTCAATAACATTCTGATAGATACTAAGGTTTCTGATGAAGAATATATGTGTGTCTCAAAAAGGCGTTCATTTCTAAAGAAAGGATTATGAAGACTCTGATCAACGCTTAAGTTCAAATTACATGTTGAGGGTCAAAAGCTCAAAGTCCAAAGCAAAACGTGAAGACCAAGATTCCGTACAAACGACTCTTTCCTAAAAAACGCAAAGTAGAGATTTTTCTCAAAACAGACCAGAATGCTTTCTTAGCTTTTACAACTTCTGCTCTCCAGGAATTTCACCGTTGAAGACAGCTGGCCAAATCAAAAGACATTCTTATCCCTCAAGGAAGATATAAATAGAATACCATGCTGCATTGCAGAGTACAACAATCTTACAAGTCAAAACGCTAAAAGTATATACTTTGTCAAAGAATCTCAAAGACACAAAGGGTTGTTGCTCATATCTGTGTAGAAATACAGCTCTTAAATTTGTTTCAACATGCTTATTAAGAAGCAATATTGTAAACATTCTTATAACATTTTCTAAGTGATTTTCCTTGAGTGACTAAGTGTTTTAGTCGGTAGACTCGAGAAGTCTAAGTTGTTGTTGAACAATTTAGAGGTTGTTTGTAAGCTTTTCCTTGAGTGACTAAGTGTGATTAGTCAGGAGACTCGAGAGGGCTAAGTCGTTGATGACTTAGAGGTTGTTGTAATCTTGTCAAAGATTAATGGATTAAGTCCTTGTGATAAGGAAAAATCACCTTGGCGGGTGGACTGGATTAACTTAGTTAACAATGAACCAGGATAACCATTTGTGTTCTTTCTATTTATACTTTGTTAGCGTGTGTGTGTTATACACTTTTTTAAAAATTTTAAAAACCCAATTCAAACCCCCTTTCTTGTGTTTTTCTCAACCTTCACGTTTTAATACTTCTAATATTTTAGTTGAAAAGATAGTAAACATAGATTGTGTTACTTGTCCAATTTAAAAACTTGAAAATGAAAAATCTCAAAGAACAATTGGCACAAGTTATATCTATATCTACTACTAGTTTTATGTCTTTAAGTGAAAGAGGGATCAGTTTTGAGAAAACCCTTCAACTTGTTAGAAGAAATAGAAAAAGTATTTCACCTAAAGCTATATGTCACTGTTGTGGCCATAAGGGTCACATTAGGCCTCTTTTCCAGGTTTGGGATGTCAAAGTTCCTAATGGTACCATGACTTGAATACCTAAGTGTTCTTTAACTAACCCCTAAGGAACCAATTGAAATTGGGTACCTAATTCTAACTATTGATATTTTGTGCAGGAGTGTGTAGGAATCTTAATGGATTCTCAAGACAAGTGAAGGAAGACGTATCCAATCATATTTTTGATTGTATTGTATTCTTTTGATGTATTAGTGTTGTTATTTTCTAACTTTACTTATGTAGCAGCAATAGTCCTAGATCATCGCAATTAGTATGATTGTTCCTTTCTTCTCTATCTCACGTAGTTGCATTTAATTTATCATAATTGCTCTTAATTGTTTTGATTGCATTGTGGCCATTCAGTTTTTTTTCATGTGCATCAAAATTATTTTTTTATTTGCATCAAAATAATGTTTTAGTTGCATTAAATTTTTTTTCCATTAAATTCACCTTGCATTAAACAATTTCTTGCATTAATTTTTTTTGAATAAGAAGTTGCATATTTGTATTAGTTCAAATTTACATTATTGATATATTATTTGGCGCCACTGATGAATCTATTTGGAAAATGTTTGCTAGTATCATGAAATGAATTTCTCTAATGGGAGAGCTTGCATATTTCTTGGGTTACAAATCAAGCAAGCGGAAGATGGAACATTCATAAGCCAAACAAAGTATTGCTTGGAGCTTCTGTAGAAGTTTGATATGTAAAATTCGAAGAGCATTTCAACCCCCATGGATTCAAATGTGCTGATAGACAAAGATGAAAATCGAGTAGAGATCGACATTACCAAATATCGAGGTATAATAAGAACCTTACTCTATTTAATGGTGAGTAGGCCATATATTATATTTAGTGTGTGTATGTGTGCTAGATTTCAGGAGGGTCCTAGGAAATCCCACTTTAGGATTGTAAAAAGAATTTTATGGTATCTTAACGGAACCTTGCATCACAGACTTTGGTTTCCCTAAGGAAGCGAATGTAGCTTAATAGGTTTTTCAGAATTTGATTTTGTCGGATGCAAATTGGATAGGAAAAACACTAGTGAGACTTGTCATCTGCTTGGAAACTATGTAGTTTCTTGGCACAGTAAGAAACAACATAATGTTATCTTTCTGCCATCGAGGCTGAATATGTATCCACTGGTAATTATTGTGCACAAGTCATATGGCTAAAGCAATAATTATTGGATTACAATTTAAAACTCAGTTGTGTTCCAATTAAATGCGATAAAACTAGCGCAATAAGCCTAACCAAGAATCAAGTATTTCATTCACGTACTAAATATATAGATATCATGCACTATTTCCTTAGGGATAATGTTGAAAAGGGTGATGTTATTTTTGAATACGTGGGAAAAATAAGCTTGCTGATATTTTTACAAAACCCTACCCTTATAACATTTTCTCGAGATACGTATGGAATTCAGAATCCTACATTCATCGTACTTCAAATAGATTTGGTTTCCTACATTCATCGTACTTCAAATAGATTTGGTTCCTTATTTCATTTCTTTTTCAATATGTTTATCTTTTACCCTAACATTTCTTTGTAGCAATTTATTCTAACCAAAGCTATTTCATTTCGTTATATCGTTGTTTGTATTTTTTTCTTATTTGTTCATTTACTTACTTCTTACATTTCTTATTTCATTTATTCATTCATAAGTTGTTGTTTTGATTGTTCACGTGTTGCTTTTAAGAGTGTATATCTTTATATTTTGTATTCGATCTTTGTTATTGTATATTCTTCTTAGCTATTTTAAACTCATTTTGTTTCTCTGAAATATCATTTGTGTTGCTGGTTTTGTTTGGGTTTATGTTCATTAACATCTATCCTTTTGTGATGTTGTTAAAGGGGGGAAGTAGTAATGTGAGTCTAGATTTGTTTTATATGTTGTATGTTCTTGTGTATTGTGCAATGTTTCAGGGGGGGGGACACGCATTTGAAGGAAAACATTTATAACATTTTTCTTTTTCTTAAAGTGGAGTCATATTCAATTAAAAGCTTTCCAAGCATAAAAAAAAGGGATACTAAAGTTGCATGTCTCTGATATATTGAGGGTGTTATACATGGGCTACGATCTAGAAGGGGGGGTTGAATAGATCGCTGAATAAAAAATTTCTTATTAAAATCTATTTTGAAAACTATTTTTCTATGGAAAACGGAAGTGAATTCGGACCGGCTCTCGTTTATCCGAACCGTTATTGGTAGGATTGGACATGCATATAAACCATAGTAAAGTGAATACTGAAGATGAGAAAAACAAACCATAAAGTTCAATATAATTTGTTTGAATATAAACCACACCAAAGTAAACGATTTCCAATGAGAAGTAAAATAAAACTTGACTATGAAATTTAACAAACACTTAGTGTGCAGTCAAAATATAAAACACTTGGTGTGTAATACACCAAGCTTAACTCTCTTTGTGTTTAAGGTGTAACAAATCAATTGCAATTGTCTAGATTACAATGGTTTCACAAAAACAATTTTAAACACTTCAACTCAACTAGAATTTTCAACAATTCAAATCACACACTAAGTATTATCAATATATATATATATATATATATATACACACACACACACACACACACACACACACACACACACACAAAGAGAGAGAGAGAGAGAGAGAGAGAGAGAACACCAAGATTTGTTTAGGCAATTCCCTAATTGTCTTCACTATGGGTACGTCTGCCCTCAATTCGAGATCAAAAATGAGATATATTAATTAACCTTTGCAATTTCAGTTTACAAGAGAAGTAGTAGAAATTCAAACCCCTAAACCCTATGTTTGATGTTGATCCTAGCTTATTCTATTCCCTTAATCTTAGCTAGATCAAGTCACACAAGATCTCCAATTTGATCCTCCGGTTACCATTACTCCTCTGACTGAACCACCGTTTTTCAAAACTTTCACTCGGCTGAATCCAAATAAAAAAGAGTTGTGCAAAAACCTCCAAATCAACCCTAGATCTTGGAGTAAAAACCCTAAAGCTTTTCTCAATGAAACCCCCAAAAATTACCAACCCAATTTAGATTTAAAAAATTCTAAATTGAACGTTATCACTTTCAATCAAGATCACTCAACATGAATTATTATTTGTAAATGTTAAATGAATGCTATGAAGAGGAATAAAGATGAAGATCAATCTTTGTATCTTTCAGGTTTGAATACATTGAAATAAGATGCATGAATGTATTTATATGTGTTTGTAAAATTTGAAATCTAACAAAAATTTCATGCAAGAATAACCAACATTTTTTCAGCAAAAATGAGCTATGAATCAACTCATAGACTTCTATGTGTCGGTGCCTGAAGGACAGTGAGCAAATGAGTTGTGAAATAATGGCCTATGCAGTGACCTTTAGGGCTATGCGTCGACTCGTAAGAGAAAAATTTCTTCTATGTGTCGACCTGTAGCTTCTATGAGTCGATGCATATTGTCCAATGAGATTTCTTTTAAAATTATGTCTTTATGCGCCTACCCATGCATCGACATGTCGCCCTATGAGTCAATGCATACTGAATGAACAATTTTATGCACGTAACTACAACATTTATTAGTTGATGCATGCTGAATGAAAAAAAAATGCACCAACTTGTAGCATCTATGAGATGATGCATCATGAATGGAAAATTTTATGCAGCAACTTGTAGAAACTTATGAGTTGATACATGCTGAGTGGAAAATAATTTCCCATATTATTTGTGTAGTATGAGTTGACTTATAACATCTATGAGTTGATGCATACAACTTATTTTGATCCAAAACCTTGTTTTTTACTTAGTAAATAATTTTAAACAAATAAGGATGATTATGCACTCCTAATCATGAAAATGCACACTTAGATTGAGAGGATATTGTCCAACGTACATAAATACTATGTGTCCTAGTTTTGACATCAATCAAAACATGCTACTAGAAGGGAAATGCACTCACATACTCCCCCTTTTTTATGATGGAAAAACTTAACAAAGTATTTGAGTTGATGTCTTGAAAGCTTCCTCTGAATATATGCACCACAACTAGACGACTTCATCTTCGTTTACTTATCCACAACTAGATGACTTCGTCTTCGTTTACTTCTCCCCCTTTGACAACATCAAAAGGAGACAAATACGAGAAACGTGAGAAGTATCATGAAAAATTACACAACAATAAATAACGCACTCAGAGACGTTGCAAAAATTAAAAGTATCAACTAAAACGCACTCACATAGAGTTACGTAAAATTGAAAACGAAGGTTAACCATAAATAAACAACCAAGTAGCCTAAAGTAGATAATATCACAAAGGTTACAACAACATAAACATAAAGACAAATAAAATAGAAATGCATGAAGAAAAATAAAAATAACTAGGTCCACAATGATGCCTAACTAACGACCATGTGCACGTCCTCGACCTCTACCACCTTTACTACAACAGATCCAAGCAACACCCTGCTTGCTATCCAACACATCATACATCTCTCGATAAAACTGAAGATAATGATCATTGTTGTAATTTTGATCACAGATAATTTGATGAATACCAGCTTGAGTTGCAGCATAGTTTTAAGCCATGTTTTGACGAATTTCATTGAATTGCTCCGTAGCATACGAGGAAAAACTATGAAAAGTGTCATCCTGGACAGTTAGATGATCATGAATGGCTCTGAAACACTCCTCTTGAGCGGCCTCAAACTCATCACACCTACGGGAATCTTCTGCATGACCCCCTCATTGCTCTACACACATGGTTTCGAGCATGATAAGAATGGATGATTCTCCACCAGATGAGGTAATACCAGAAAGGTTCTCGTAAGTGGTGCCATGTTGAGTCATGAGTTTTGTTGCCATTGTCCCCAACATTGTGAGTGGTCATACAACCTTTCCACTCAGGAGGGTTTTCATTTGCATGCTCAAAATCCATCATAACTGCATCCATATTCTGACATGGTTCTTCTACCTGATGTTCATCCAACATAGCAATACCAAATTCAGCTGGATCATCATAGTTATTGATGACCTTGCCTGATCCATTCATCTTATAATAATATACCTTATTCGTGTTGTCCCAAATGCATCCCATAAGAGTCATTGTTGTTTTGCTAAACTCTTGAGAGGGACCTGGAGAAATAAAAGAGAGACTTGGCACAATGATCCCAAAATAATCCAAGATACTTTGAATCATTGAGCCATAACACAATGATGAGCCTTTTCCATAATCCTTGACACCAAACATCCTAGAGACAAAGTAGTTAGGCCAATTTATCCTTATCTTCTTTTGAAGACCATAGAGTAGAAATACTTCATTATGATCGATTATAGAATGTCCTCTTTTCTTAGGACACAAAATGTGTGAGACAATCCAAAATATGAGAATTTCTTTTCAAGTACCCAGTAGTCACATTCTCTAGATTCTCGTCGGATCTTGGGGCCTTGAGCATGAAATTTAGACGAGTTTTCCAATCATACATAATAGGGTGATCTTGATCAGTCACACATGGATCATGATTTTACGGAGACATGTGTCATATGTCAAACATGCTATATATTTATACTTGATACTTGGCATTTTTCATTACTTTCATGTCATAATTATGGATTTTTGTATTGAATTGTTGTTGTTCTTCATGCATTACATTTATACCGTTGGTGCTTGTAATTTGTGTGCTATTGTGCAGGAAAGTGCACTAAAAACATCAAAGATAGAAGACACAAAGAATTGATGCAAGCTGCAAAGAAAGTGGAAAACAACAGCGGGTTCACTTTGCGAACCCTGGCAAAGCCCCCAGCGAATGTTCGCTTTGCGAACATTGGCGAAGCTCTCAGCGAACAAAACAGAGGGAAAAGGACCCAAAATTCGCTTTGCGAATGTTTTGGAGAGTGGTTGGCTTTGCGAATGAAGTGTTTGCTTTGCGAACTCACGAAAACAGTCAGGGGTGGTTTAACTTTCAGAGGCACTTAAGGTGCCATTTTCTTTCATTCGCTAGGCGAATGATTCATTCGCAGTGCGAATGTTGCTGATCTCAAGTGTATTATAAATAGATTTTTATGTTTTCTTGGGATCATAACTTGATATTTTCACACCAAAACATACTTTTCTGAGTTTTGATCATCCAAGGGTGAATTTCTACATAGAGAAGCTGAAGTCACATCCGATCTCGATTATTTGATGCAGATGTTCTTTCATCTTCTCTTGAAACTTGTGATACAAGCTACCATGGAAATGTGTAGCTAAACACTCTTGTGTTAAGATTAGAGGTAGGTAATCTTGCTTATATGTATTTCTTTTGATCTTTTGTATATGAACAAGGTTGATGATCAATATATGATGAAGTTATTTGTTCTTAATGATGTATTTGTGGTTTGAACCACTCTATAAATAGATTTTCTAAATCATGACCTAATATCTTCATCTCTTAAAAACCAAACTCTAGACATAGATTTGGGGTTTAATATTCGCTTTGTATTGATCTTAACGGTTGTTGTTTCGATTGTTAGCGTGAGACATCATCTAACGGTCTAAACAACGATACTCACGAATTTGCGTTAGATATAAACTTATTCGAGAGGATACGCGATTGTATTGGTCGGAACTAAGTTCATATGCTTGATTAATCGGATATGTATGAAAAGGATTAGCGAAATCTAATCTTGACATGCTTTTATAAAACTTACAACATCTTTGTTATAGTTTACTTCTTTGCTACCAAAATTAATGTTACAAAACCAAGAACAATTTGAAAACCCCTTACTTAAAACGTTTCAACTATTGAACGACAAGCATCAAAATATCACACAATCCCTGCGGATACGATAAAACACCCCCCGAAATACTCTTTAAACAAAATGACGCCGTTGCCGGGAATTGTTGTTTGATATTGCAAGCATTGCAATAGTTATTTTGTTTTAAGCTTGTTAACTTTTTCTTGTGCTTGTTGATTTGTTTGGTTTAGTGTGCAGACTCCGTTTTATGCGAGGGAAGTTACCCGCAGACCAAATTCTTTTTGATCCTGAAATCGAAAGAACTGCGCGTAGGTTAAATAGCAGAACAAGGCGGAGGAGGCAACTTGCCAAAGAAAGACGAGAGCGAGACGAGAGTTCAACTTCGACGCAAAATACCACAGTTACCACCAACTATGGCTGCACCACCACCACCACCTGCTTCAAGACCTTGTACGAATACTCCGAGACACACTGCATAATTTTCGCGCAATGCTGAGAACGGCCGACATTCAGAAATGAAAACTGGTATCCTCTCGCTTCTATACCAGAGTCCTTTCACTGGTATGGATCATGAGGATCCTTTTACACACTTGACTAAGTTCTATGAGATTGGGGGAGCAACTGGTGCACCCGAAGATGAAGAAGAATCATTGTTTAAGCGATTATTCCCGCATTCCCTCACTGGGAAGGCCAAGGAATGGTATCTTGACCAATCTACGGCAATCATGACGGACTGGAATGTACTTGAGGAAAAGTTTTTGGAACGATTTTTTCCATACAATCATTTCATGGAGGCTAAGACAGCAATAGCAGTTTTCACTCAAGGTGGAAATGAATCTCTCAACGAAGCTTGGGAGAGATTCAAATCCATGTTGAGAAAGTGTAAAGGGCGTGGGTTCGATGAGCTTACTCAACTTCACATTTTTAGAAACGGTCTTCAATTTGTGCATAAAACATTGTAGGATGCCACCGCGGGTGGATCCTTAATGAGCAAAAGTTTCGAAGAAGCCATTGCCATCATTGACAAAATGGCTTTAAATGACCATCAGGGGAACCATAACCGTGGCCCTTCGCAAAAGAAAGGAGGAGTGCTTGAGTTGGGAACTAATGACGCAATTCTTGCACAAAACAAACTGTTATCGCAACAAGTGGAGTTGTTGACACAACAAATGGCAAAACTCCCACAACAAATAAAAGAGATGCATGAAGTTCCTAACAAAAACCAAATAATAGCGAGTTGTGAATTATGTAGAGGAGATCATCTTACCGGATATTGTCCTCCGGTAGTGGAAGAGGTAAATTATGCTGGAAACCAAAATCAAGGATACCAACCTCGACCTCCTTACCAACAAGGCAACCAAGGTTACCAACCTAGAGGTAATCAAGATCATCAACAACCATGGAGACTGCAAGAAGCCGGACATTCAAATCGTCAACAATACCAAAATTACACTCAACCTCCACAAGTTCCAATTGGAAATACAAAAATAGAGGACACTCTCACGCAATTTATGCAAATGTCAATGTCAAATCAGAAGAATACCGATGCGGCCATAAAGAATCTTGAGACGCAAGTCGGTCAATTATCAAAATAATTGGCCGACCAACACAAAGGATTTTTTACGGCAAATACTCTACCAAATCCAAAAGAGCATTGTAAGGCTATTCTAACAAGAAGTGGAAGAGAGATTGACATGGGCATAGGTGAAGTTGTAGTGGAGGAGGAGGAAGTAGTTGAAAAAGAAAAAGATAGTGATGAGATTGAAGTAGAAAAAAATGTTGAGGGAGATTTAGTTGAAAATGAAATGAAAAAAAGTGAGGAAGAAGAAAAAAGAAAGAGAGAAGAAAAATTGAAAAAAACTAGGAAGGGGAAGGAACCGTTGAGTACTATTCCGATCCAACTTTTGCAATATCCTCATGCTCCGTCAAAGAAAGATAGTGTGAGGCACTATGCTCTTTTTAGGGATATTTTCAAACAATTACAAATAAATATTCTATTTTCCGAGGCTTTGGAGCAGAAGCCAAAATATGCAAAATTTATGAAGGATATTCTCACAAAAAAGAAGAGGTATACGGATCAAGAGACTATCATGGTTGACGCTAGTTGTAGCACTATCATTCAACGTACTCTCCCGAGGAAAAAAAGTGATACGGGACGAGTCACTTTGCCGATTACAATAGGAAACATCTATGTTGACAACAGGTTGATTGATTTGGGGTCTAGTATCAATTTGATACCTTTGTCTATTGTGAAACGATTGGGGCAGATGGAATTGAGAACCACTCAAATGACGTTGCAACTTGCCGATAAATCCACTACCCATCCTCACAGTGTAGCGGAAGATGTATTGGTTAAAGTGGACAAATTCTTATTTCTAATCGACTTTGTGGTGATTGAAATGGAGGAAGATGAAGACGCTCCATTGATTCTTGGAAGACCGTTTATGAAAACTGCTAGAATGGCAATTGATATGGACGACGGTCTTATGAAGGTTAGAGTCCAAGATGAGGAGGTTTGTTTCAATCTATTTGAGGCCATGAAGCACAAAAAAGACAAAGGCGATTGTTTTAGAATAGACGCAACGGAGAAGGCGATTGAAGAAGTAAAGGAGCAATTACAAGTTCCAACCCCTTTGCAAAAAGTTCTCATGAATGCTCTTCAAAGTATCGATGAAGCCGAAGAAAAAGAGATCGAAAAGTGTTTACGAGAACTAGAAGAATTAGATGAAATTCCTCCTTTGAAAGAAAAGGTGGAAATTTTGAAAAAAGAAAATAATGAGGAAATTAAGCTTGAATTGAAGTTGTTGCCTTCTCATCTTAAGTATGTTTTTCTTGATGATGAGGGGCATAAACCGGTGATAATAAGCATGGAGCTAACCACAATGGAGGAGCAGAAGTTAATGGGTGTTTTGAAGAAGAATCAAGAGGCAATGGGGTGGACTCTTTCCGATCTAAAAGGAATAAGTCCCTCTTATTGTATGCATTGAATATTCATGGAAGAAGATTTCAAACCGGTCGCTCAACCGCAACGCCGCTTAAATTCTACCATGAAAGAGGTGGTTAGGAAGGAAGTGGTAAAAATGTTAGATGCCGAAATGATTTATCCCATTTCTGATAGCCCATGGGTTAGTCCGGTACAAGTGGTGCCGAAAAAAGGAGGATTGATGGTTATCCGAAATGAGAAAATTAGTTAATCCCAGCGAGAACCGTAACCGGGTGGAGAATGTGCATAGACTACCGTAGGCTTAACCAAGCTACGAGGAAAGACCATTTCCCTCTCCCGTTTATGGATCAAATGCTTGAATGACTTTTTGGTCAATAATTCTATTGTTTTTTAGATGGTTATTCGGGTTACAACCAAATTATCGTGAACCCAGAGGACGATGAAAAAACTACTTTTACATGCCCTTTTGGAATCTTCGCTTATAGGAGGATGTCGTTTGTGTTGTGTAATGCACCGGCGACTTTTCAAAGGTGTATGCAAGCGATATTCTCAGATTTGATCGAAAAGACAATTGAGGTTTTCGTGGATGATTTCTCGGTTTTTGGGCAATCGTTTGATATTTGTTTGAAAATTTTGGATGCGGTTTTGGAACGGTGTGTAGAAACCAATTTGGTACTCAATTGGGAAAAATGTAACTTCATGGTGACCGAAGGAATTGTGCTTGGCCACAAATTTTCTTCAAAGGGCCTTGAGGTCGATCAAGCCAAGGTTGATGTTATTGAGAAATTGCCACCACCGTTGAATGTAAAAGGTATAAGGAGCTTTCTCGGACATGCGGGATTTTATCGGAGCTTCATGAAGGATTTCGCGAAGATAGCAAAGCCTTTGAGCAATTTGCTCAACAAAGATAAGTCCTTTGATTTTGATGAATCTTGCATGTTCGCTTTTAATTCTTTAAAGAAAAGTTTGACTACCTCACCCATAATCATCGCGCCCAATTGGAAAATGGATTTTGAACTCATGTGTGACGCGAGCGATTATGCGGTGGGTGCGGTTTTGGGTCAACGAAAAACAAATTTTTTTCATTCTATACACTATGCGAGCAAAGTTTTAAATGAAGCTCAAATAAATTATGCAACAACTGAAAAAGAGTTGCTTGCGATAGTGTATGCATTGGAAAAATTTTGTTCTTATTTAATTGGATCTCGAGTAGTCGTTTACACGGATCACACGACGATTAAGTATTTGCTCACCAAGCCCGATTCTTAACAAAGGCTTATTCGTTGGATCCTCTTGTTACAAGAATTTGATTTAAAAATTCGTGACAAGAAATGATCTGAGAATTTGGTGGCGGATCACTTATCCCGCCTTGTAAATGTTAAAGTGACCAAAAAGGAATTAGAGGTCAAGGAGGAATTTCCGGATGAAAAGTTGTATATGGTGCAAGTTAGACCATGGTTCGCCGACATGGCTAATCACAAAGCCGTCGGATTAATATCAGATGGTCTAACTCACCATCAGAAAAAGAAATTTTTATCAGACGCCAAGTCTTTTTTTTTGGATGAACCACATTTGTTTAAGCTTGATGTCGATAACCTTTTGAGAAGATGTGTGTCAATAGATGAAGCCACTAGCATACTTTGGCATTGTCACAACTCTCCTTATGAAGGACATTTTAACGGAATAAGAATGACAATGAAAGTCCTTCAATTGGGCTTTTATTGGCCTTATTTATTCAAAGGTGCGCATGCGCATGCGCAAAGTTGTGGCAAGTGTCAAAGGAGTGGTGGAATTTCAAAGCGGCATGAGATGCCTTTACAAAACATGTTGGAAATTGAAGTGTTTGATTGTTGGGGGATTGACTTTGTTGGACCTTTTCCATCATCGTTTTCCAATGAGTATATTTTGGTCGCAGTTGATTACATATCCAAATGGGTAGAGGCAATAGCATGTGCTAAGGAAGACGGAAAAACTGTGATAAAATTTTTTAAAAGAAACATTTTTTCTAGATTTGGTACTCCGTGTGTGTTGATAAGTGACAGAGGATCCCACTTTTGCAACACTCAGCTTGAAAAAGCCTTGGAGCAATATGGTGTAAAACACAAAGTTGCAACACCATATCATCCACAGGCCAATGGGCAAGCGGAGGTATCAAACCGGGAAATTAAAAGAATTTTAGAAAAAATGGTGTCATCCACAAGAAAGGATTGATCAAATAAGCTAGATGATGCTTTGTGGGCTTATTGAACAGCTTTTAAAGCTCCGATTGGACTCACACCTTTTAAATTAGTCTATGGTAAGAATTGTCATTTACCGGTGGAGTTGGAACATAAGGCATTTTGGGCCTTGAAATTTCTAAATTTTGATCCAACTTTAAGTGGAGACAGAAGAAAGATGCAATTGCATGAATCGGAGGAATTGCGCCTCCAAGCGTATGATTCCAACAAGTTGTATAAAGATCGAGTCAAAACTTACCATGACAAAAAGATAATGGCCAAACAGTTTGAAGTAGGGCAGCTGGTTCTACTTTTCAATTCTCGATTAAAACTGTTCCCTGGTAAACTGAAATCGAAGTGGTCTGGTCCATTCCGGATTCGTGAAATCAAGCAATATGGGGCAATAGTCATTGAAGACACAAAGTTAAATGAGAATTGGACTGTAAATGGTTAGAGGTTGAAAATGTATCCAGGTGGTGATTTCGAGCGAAATCCCTCCATTGTCCCGTTTTGCGATCCTTGAGGTTGGTGGACCGTCGAGCTTAGCCGACGTTAAACAAGCGCTTGTTGGGAGGCAACCCAACATTGTAAGTATTTATTGCTTTATTTGATGTTTTAAGTGATGTTTGATGTTTAGAGTGGTTTAGGAAGTGGCAGCAGTGCAGAAAAAAAATTTCAAAACCTGTCATGTTCGCTGGCGTTCGCTTTGCGAACCTGGGGCGAGCATTCGCCAGTCAGTTTGCTTTGCGAACCCAGCGAGAGAGGGGAAGTGTGTTTGCTGCCACCTCAGTTTAAAAAAGGTTTTTAATGTTATGGATGGGCCAACACTTGGGCCCAACACCCATATCATTTTCTGAAAGTGAGAGGGAAAACCCTACTCCCACTCTTGCCTCCTTCTCATTCAAACAAAACACTTTCAAGAGGTCAAGCTCTCACGTGCTCTGTTCCGCAAATTTCACCCAAGTTTTTCCCCTATTTCAATCACAAACTCAGGTTTGCATTTCTTTTTCTTGCTAATTTCTGTTAGATATTGTTAGGATTGTGGTTTACATTAGAGACATTTAGGAATTTAGGGTTTAATTTCTGTTGTAAGGTTTGGATGCTAATGCATGCTGAATATTGATTAATCCTTAGAATGGAAATGATTTAGTGAATAAAGCTCTAATGTTGGACTGTTTGGCTGCTGTGTTTTTCTGAATTTTCATGGGTTCGCTACTTTGTTTGCCTTGCGAACTTGGGCGAGCATTCGCCAGACCTTCGCTTTGCGAATCTGGGGCGAATGTTCGCCAGCCTTCGCTTTACGAACTCTGGAGCGAACATAACAGAATGCTAAATTTTTTTTTTATATTGGTTCAGTTGTGATTTACTTTTGGCTGCCAATTCTAATGACTATGTTCCTATTTTTTGTTGTTTACTTGTTGATGTGTGCAGATGGGTCCAAAGATTAACCCCACCAAGAAAAGAAAGTCTTCCACATCACGACAAGTACCAATCCAATTTGATGACACTATATTTAGGGGTGCCAAACAAGCAACGAGGTATCTGACCTTAGAAAAAAGAAGCATTTTAGCGGAGAAGAGATTCAACTTAAGTGAACGAGGGAGTTATCGGTCCGTGGCTGAGCTTTTGGAAGAGAAAAAATGGGGACGACTGATAACTCTGGTTGATAGCTATAATGTAGAGCTTGTCAGAGAATTTTATGCGAACGCCCTTCCTGATGATGTCGAGCAGTTTAGTTAGATAACATTAGTTGGGGGAAAAGTCGTGAGATTTAACCGTAGAGCCATTAGTATTCTTCTTGGAAGTCCTATGCCTTTAAGGGCTAGCGAGATTGATGATTACCATAGGGACCTCCACCTTCACAGAGATATCCCAAAAATTACCAGAGATCTTCTTAGGCCGGGTAAAATAGTTGGACTCAACCCATCTGGGGTTGCTATTAGGTACCGGCGGGAGGACATGCAACCTTTGGCCCAACTCATTTTGCTTTTGGTTATAACCAATATCAAGCCAAAGTCACATTCATCTACCATCCCGATTCCTCTTGCACACCTTGTCCACAGTATCTTGACAAACGTCCAGATTGATGTGGCCCAAATTATTGCCGATGAGATAAGGGCAATTGTGGAGAGTGGCCTTGGTGGTACCGTGTCTCGGGCGAATGTCCCTCTCGCATTTCCTTGTCATATCATGTATTTGTGTGCGGATGCTGGGGTTGATATTCCCACACACCGCCATGTCACTATCCCGTCGGCTATTGATGATCGATATGTCGACAAATTCTGCAAACAAAAGGGGACAAGGGGTGAGACGTCGGGTGTTGGTGCTGAGGCTAGCAGAATGGGTGGAGATGCTTCTGGTTCTGGGTCTCAGAATTTTTACCCTTATCAGCAGAAGATATGCAGTACAACTGGGACTGGATGGAGGCTTCTCAGCGCGCCATGACTGATTTACACGACTCTATGCAAGTACTACAGTTGCAGATTCGCGATCCCGCCACTGAGAGTACGATGATGTCAAGGGAGCAATTCCTTGCACATGCTGGTTGGCCTGAGGCCAGGCCAGTATTCGGAGGGGGAGAGGATGTAGCTAGTGCTGATGATGATGCTGATGAGGAGGGTGATGGTGCTGAGGTAGAGGTATCTGGTTTAGGTTCTGGTTCAGAGGAGGAGGCAGAGGTGTATGCTTCAGAGTCCGAGGAGGACTGATTTTTTTTGTGATGATGATTTTGTACTTCCTTTGAGCATCAAAGTGAAGTTTTCTTGTATTTTGTTTTTATTTTAGTTTTTATTGATGTACTCTATCCACTGTGTGGATTATTTTGGATATTTGGATGTACTTGTACCCTTTTGTGGTACTTTTGATTTTGTAGGTATGTTCACACTAGTACATTTTTATTATTATTATTAGTAATATATGTTTTTTTTCACTAAAAAAAATTTTGTTTTTAATTTTACTAATATATCGGTTTTAATTATTGTTATTAAGTGTTGAGTTCTTCAGTTTACGAATGCTGAACACTTAAATTGTTGGTATGCTTTTGTGTTAATTGTTGTTATTAAGAGTTGAATTCTTCAGTTTACGAATGTTCAACTCTTAAGCTGTTGATATGCTTTTTATTGTTTTATGTTGGTATGCTTGTGGAAGTTAATATTTCCAACTTTTGCATGTTTTATGGAAGAAACTTAGGTTGGTGTTGATTGTGCATCAAAGAAGATTCCTCCAAGATTAGATGACTATGATAGTACTTTAAGCATGATGTTGTGGCAAGGTACATAGTTACCTAGTTCTAGAATTTAGAATGTTTGGGAACTTTGTTGTCTTTGCACAAATGAAAATTTTGTTTCTTGTTACAACTCTATTTGAGTGCTTGTGTCATTTAGGTCCAAAAATCACAAAAGTGAGAACCTCCATGTTATACTAAATGCATATGATTAATGATGAATGTTGTTTTATACTTATAATTCATGCTTTATCTTGCTTGTTGTTTTGAAATTGTGGAAGCATAGAAATGATCAAGGCAATGTTTGTGCACTTTGAGTATAACCACCATTCCAAAAACACTTCAAGTCACCTTGTGAGTGTGCGCGTATTTGAAACCTCTTTTGAGCCGAAAGGAAATTTTTTTTGAATCATGAACCCGATTTTAACCTGTTTGAAGAGCATTTAAGCTAAGATTATGGCAATGTTGAAGTTGGGGAGAATGATTTATTGTGAAAAGAGAAAAAGGAGTTGGTGATACAATGCATTCTAAGACAAAGAAATTAAAAAAAAAAAGAGAAGAAAGAAAAAGAACAAAAAGAAAAGAAAAAGAAAATAAGAGAATGCATTGTGAAAAAAAAAATTAAGGATTAAACAATATCGAAAATTTTGAAAAAGAAATGCTCTTCAAAGTCTTTACCCTTTCTTGTTTCAATGGCTGTGTACATATGTCCTTTATTTTTAACCCCGACCAAGTTACAACCATAAAAGCCATTAGTGATCTTTTGCTTCTATAATTTCTTGCGATCGATTAGATATTGTATGAATTGTTTAGCATTTGCTTCATTTGTCATTTGAGCAAAATTGCCCCGCGGTTGCAAATGCGTTAATTTCCTTCAATCCTTTTTCGAAGAGGAGTGTTAGAGTGACATAAGCATGATTGTTTAGTTGTTTCTGGAAACATTGTCTGAGATTTGTTTTAAGATTCAATTTCTTTTCCATTGCCGATTCTAGGATTATGTAAGTGTGCTTTGTTACAAGTGTTGTTTTATTTGAGCCGTTTATCCGTTCTTGGATTGAATCAAATGCTCGAGCAAATCCTCTTGTTTTCAATGAGAGACATACTTTGCTGAGGACAAACAAAGACTTAGTTGGGGAGAGTTGTTAGATGTCAAACATGCTATATATTTATACTTGATACTTGGCATTTTTCGTTACTTTCATGTCTTAAGTGTGGATTTTTGTATTGAATTGTTGTTGTTCTTCATGCATTACATTTATACCGTTGGTGCTTGTAATTTGTGTGCTATTGTGCACGAAAGTGCACTAAAAACATCAAAGATAGAAGACACAATGAATTAATGCAAGCTGCAAAGAAAGTGGAAAACAACAACAGGTTCGCTTTGCGAACCCTGGCGAAGTCCCCAGCGAATGTTCGCTTTGCGAACATTGGCGAAGCTCTCAGCGAACAAAACAGAGGGAAAAGGACCCAAAATTCGCTTTGTGAATGTTTTGGCGAGTGGTTCGCTTTGCGAATGAAGTGTTCACTTTGTGAACTCACGAAAGCAGCCAGGGGCGGTTTAACTTTCAGAGGCACTTAAGGTGCCATTTTCTTTCATTCGCTAGGCGAATGATTTATTCGCAGTGCAAATGTTGCTGATCTCAAGTGTACTATAAATAGATTTTTATGTTTTCTTGGGATCATAACTTGATATTTTCACACCAAAACATACTTTTCTGAGTTTTGATCATCTAATAGTGAATTTCCACATAGAGAAGCTGAAGTCACATCCGATCTCGATTATTCGACGCGGATATTCTTTTATCTCCTCTTGAAACTTGTGATACAAGCTACCATGGAAATGTGTAGCTAAACACTCTTGTGTTAAGATTAGAGGTAGTTAATCTTGCTTATATGTATTTCTTTTGATCTTTTGTATATGAACAAGGTTGATGATCAATATATGATGAAGTTGTTTGTTCTTAATGATATATTTGTGGTTTGAATCACTCTAGACATAGATTTTCCAAATCATGACCTAATATCTTCATCTCTTAAAAACCAAACTCTAGACATAGATTTGGGGTTTAATATTCGCTTTGTATTGATCTTAACGGTTGTTGTTTCGATTGTTAGCGTGAGACATCATCTAACGGTCTAAAATACGATACTCATGAATTTTCTTTAGACATAAACTTATTCGAGAGGATACACGATTGTATTGGTTGGAACTAAGTTCATATGCATGATTAATCGGATATGTATGAAAAGGATTAACGAAATCTAATCTTGACATGCTTTTATAAAACTTACAACATCTTTGTTATAGTTTACTTCTTTGCTAGCAAAATTGATGTTACAAAACCAAGAACAATTTGAAAACCCCTTACTTAAAATGTTTCAACTATTGAACGCCAAGCATCAAAATATCGCACAATCCTTGCGGATACGATAAAAACACCCCCTAAAATACTCTTTCAACAACATGCCAAACAAAGTTTTCCAAACATTCGTAGTGACATGATATGATTTTGTACCTATGTTGAACCAAAACATTTCATCATCCCTTGTAACACCATCTAAACTAGCACAGAATACTCAAACTAAATCCTCATTGTAATTAGTACAACACTCCAAAAATAGATCAACTTTCTGATGCTCTATAAGGTCAACAACTTTAGGAATATTCAACCTAGAAGCTGCCTTAAGATAATACACATGTTGTTTCACAACCAACCTATTCTTGTAAAACTTTTCAAAATCTTCTAAACAAGAAGGATCTAGCACTGAAAGTGCATTTATCGGAACCGATGTAGAAGTTGAAACGGCGTTCTTATTGTAACGCCCCAGTCAGTTTTGTCAGTTTTGTCTTTTTAATTAATTGAGTCGTTTTGAGTATTTTATTATTATATTACTTTATTTCTGACTTTTATGTGAAAATATGTTATTTTTCATCGTGATTATATTTTATCGCGTTTTGGGAGCGTTTGCGAGATATTTGAGTGTAGGGGTATTTTGGGTCATTTTGCTTTATTTTGATTGAGTTAGAATATAAATAGAAAGAAAAGAGAGAAAATAGTAAGGAAAAGAAGAAAAAGAGAAAAGAAGAAAAGAGAAGAGAAAGAAGAAAAGAGAGAAAAACTTGAGAAAGAAGAAATCAATCTCCCGACTTTTCTACACGCGATTTAATCGGGTAAGGGTGTGAAACTCGATTATCTTATCATTGTGTATGATTATGTATTTGTGTGTGCATATTGTCTTGCCTTTTTCCATAGTTTTTCGGTTATAGGTCGAAAACGCGTAAACGAGTAGAAATCGATGTTTTCACGGACGAAAATCGATATAAATTATTTTGTATGATCTCACTATATTTAGGAACCATTGCTAATAATTGTTTTGCTGGTGGAAGTGATTCGGGTGGAAAAAATGGGTTTTTGGGGTTTGAAAACGAAGCAGAATTTTTCTGCATCTGGTGTAAAGCGCTGGGCGGTTTTCTTATTTCGCCGGACGGTTTTGAGAGGCACAGCGTTGTCATGATTCTGCCTCTATTGAGTTATTTGGGGGAATTGGTGACGCCTCTGCTTCACCGGGCGAAGTAGCGGCGAAGGGCAAGTGCCGGGCGGTTTTTAGGGTTTTTCACATTTTTTTATTTTCTTTTTAATTTCATGACTTTTGATCTGATTACCCGTTTTGAACGTTCTTTATAGCGTTGGAAAGCTTATGAAATGTTCTTTCTTGTAAAAAATGACTTTGAGATTGTTGGTCGATTAATTTATATCGGGAATTTGAAATAGTGACGTTTTGTCGACTTTTGCCGTTTAAATTGTGTGAACTTGATGTGTATATACAATATGCTGTTGGTGTGGATATTGTATGACCTGTGTACTGTTGTGTGATGAAATTGCATGAAATACATATTGTGATGATAATTTGTGGCTTTAGGGCAAGAAAATGCAATGTGTGGTAATTGATGATATATGCATGATTATGGATGTGTATATGTGTGCATTTTAAATGTCATGAGTCATTGTATGCCAAGCATCATGATATGCATTCTTGTGACGTCCTGAGTGACGGATTGATTCCAGACGGAATCTGCTATAACATCGTGCGCCTTAAAAATAAGAGGAATGAATCGCCTTAAAAATAAGAGGACCGAAAGCGATGGTTATAGACGATCGTGTGCCCATGTGGGGTGTGAGCCATCGGGTCGTGTGCCCGTGTGGGGTGTGAGCAATCCATAAACGTCGTGTGCCCGTGTGGGGTGTGAGCGACGGGGAACATCGTACGCCCGACGGGGAGTTACAGTGATGTAACGAGCGATGATTCCAGCAGAGTTCCTGAGTGAACTAGTGATGAGAAACATTGGAAGTCGGTACCGCATGTGCATTGCATAGAGTCGTTGTGTCGGTCTCTGTGCATTTGCATAAACCATGGATTAATTGTGTATGGAATTGTGAATGTGATTAATGAGATGGAATATGTATAAATGTGTTGATAATGAGTGCATTGTGCATGATTGATATGCATTGGTGATGGATACCTGAGCATTGTACTGCGTTGTGTTGTATTTGATTGTGGTGCATTTGTGGTGAGAATATTTTACTTGTGCATTTCTGTGTTAATATATAATTATATGCAACTGTATTATGATTGTGTTTCTCACCCTTCTGCTGTTTTATAATGCTCTATGAGACATTGCAGATTAGAGTTGCTGGAGGTCTTTTTGTGAAGCTTAGGTCTTCATTCTTTTGTCGGTCGGCTCTGATATGTGACACTGGGTAGTCGGGGTGATCGAGTGTGATTAATTTGTGTTATGTATATGTATCTTTTGGATTGTACATGCATGGTTATATATGACACATACACTTTTATGATATATATATATATATATATATATATATATATATATATATATATATATATGAGATGTCAAAACAGATTTTCCGCTTTCATTCTGTTTCTGAAATGTGGGTGTATTACTATCTGAATTGTTGCATATCTTTATGAGCAGGTGTTGTATGTTTGTTTCAAAAGGATGTGACCCCTCGGTCTATGCCGTGAATTTTTAAATATACTCTGATGAAATTTTGAATTTTTTTTATTGCTTTAATAGCTTGGGGGTATAGATTGGGGGTGTTACATTAAGTGGTATCAGAGCCAGTCCGTGTCAGTTCATGTCTGGTTGTGTCAGTCCTTGTCGGTGTGGCGTTTGGGGTGAGTTGTTTGTTTGACCATAGTTTCTGTTATTGGAAATGAACAGAATATGGCTGGTAGGAATGATGCTGCTTTGGCTGCTGCGATGCAAGCAATGGCTCGGGCTGTGCAGGGTGCACCTAATGCTGCTGGTAATGATGAGTTCAGGAAGAACAAACCGCCTGTCTTCAAAGGGAGACATGATCCTGATGGTGCACAGATTTGGTTGAAAGAGATTGAAAGGATTTTTCGAGTTATGGATTGTGCTGAGGACAGTAAGGTGAGACTGGGTACTCATATGTTACAGGAAGAGGCGGATGACTGGTGGGTTAGTACTCGTCAGGCGTTGGAAGCTGGGGATGAAGAAGTTACTTGGGAATTGTTTAGCCGAGAGTTTCTGAGGAAGTATTTTCCCGAAGATGTAAGAGGAAAGAAGGAAATTGAGTTCTTGGAATTGAAACAAGGTAATATGTCGATTGTTGATTATACTGCTAAGTTTGTGGAGCTTGTGCAGTTTTATCCTCATTATGCTGAAGCGACTGCAGAATTTTTTTAAGTGTGTGAAGTATGAGAGCGGATTGCGTCCTGAGATTAAGCAGGCAATTGGTTATCAAAGGATAAGAAGGTTTTCTGATTTGGTGGAATGTTGTAGGATTTATGAAGAGGATAGTAAGGCTCGTTCTACTCACTATAAGGGTGTGAGTGACAGAAAAGGGAAGCAACAGTTCCGTAGTGGTCCGTATGTGACACCAGCTGATAAGGGTAAACAAAGGGGTACTTTTGATCGAAGGTCAAGTGGTGGAGGTATGTCTGGTCCGTTGAGGTGTTATAGGTGTGGTGAGTTGGGGCATCGTCAGTTTGAGTGCAGGAAAGATATGAGGAAGTGTACTAATTATGGAGGCGTCGGACATGTCGTAGCTGATTGCAAAAGGAAGAATGTGGTGAAGTGTTTCAACTGTGGTGAACCTGGTCATATTAGCACAAAGTGTCAGAAACCGAAGCAAGCTCCAGCTAGTGGGAAGGTGTTTGCATTGGCAGGGACTCAGACTACTAATGCAGATCGTCTGATCAGAGGTACTTGTTTTATTAATAGTACGCCTTTAGTTGCTATTATTGATACTGGAGCGACTCATTCGTTTATTTCGTCCGAGTGCGCTAAGCGTTTGAATCTTGTGTTGTCTTTGATGAATGGTGAGATGGTCATTGATACTCCAGCAATGGGGTCAATAACTACTTCTTTGGTTGGTTTGTTTAAGTTGTCCTTTGACCATTTATGGTAAAGACTTTGAGATGGATTTAGTGTGTTTACCGTTGAAGGGTTTAGATGTGGTTCTAGGAATGAATTGGTTGCAATTTAATCGGGTTCATATTGATTGTTATCATAAGCTAGTAAGGTTTCCTTCTCTTGAAGAAGATGAAGACTCGAGTTTCTTATCTACCAAAGAGTTGAAGAACCTTTTGGCGGATGAAGCTCAGTTGCTTGGGTTGTTTGCGTCGTTGACTGTGGATAGTCAAGTTTCACTTGATGTGTTTCCTTTTGTGTGTGATTTTCCAGAAGTGTTTCCTGAGGATATTTTAGACTTGCCGCCAGAGAGAGAGGTGGAGTTTTCTATAGATCTAGTTCCTGGTACTAGACCTGTATCGATGGCACCTTATCGAATGTCTGCATCTGAATTGGTAGAGTTGAAGAAGCAGTTGAATGAATTGTTGGAAAAGAGGTTTGTGAGACCAAGCGTTTCTCCTTGGGGTGCTCCAATTTTATTGGTGAAAAAGAAAGATGGAAGTATGCGGTTGTGTATTGATTATCGCCAGTTGAATAAGGTGACGATTAAGAATAAGTATCCTCTTCCGAGAATTGATGATTTGATGGATCAGTTGGTTGGTGCTTGTGTGTTCAGTAAGATTGACTTGAGGTCAGGGTATCATCAGATAAGGGTGAAGGAGGAAGATATTCAGAAGACGGCTTTTAGGACACGTTACGGTCATTATGAATATTCTGTGATGTCGTTCGGGGTTTCTAATGCGCCAGGTGTGTTTATGGAGTACATAAATTGTATTTTCCACGAGCATCTGGATCGATTTGTTGTTGTGTTTATTGATGACATATTGATTTATTCTAAGTCTCGAGAGGAGCACGCGGAGCATTTGCGTATTGTTTTGCAGGTTTTGAAGGAAAAGAAGCTTTTTGCCAAATTGTCTAAGTGTGAATTCTGGTTGTCGGAAGTGAGTTTTCTTGGGCACGTGATTTCAGGTAATGGTATTGTTGTGGATCCATCTAAAGTAGAAGCAGTTCTACAATGGGAGGCTCTGAGATTTGTCACTGAAATTCGAAGCTTTTTGGGTTTGGCCGGTTATTATCGAAGGTTCATTGAAGGTTTTTCTAAGCTAGCACTTCCTTTGACCCAGTTGACTTGTAAAGGGCAAGCGTTCATTTGGGATATTCGGTGTGAGGAAAGTTTTAATGAGCTGAAGAGAAGATTGAAGACAGCTCCAATTTTGATTTTTCCGAATCCTACTGAACCGTTTGTGGTGTATTGTGATGCGTCTTTGATTGGTCTAGGTAGTGTGCTAATGCAAGACGGTAAGGTCGTGGCGTATGCTTCGAGGCAGCTGAGAGTGCATGAGAAAAATTATCCTACTCACGATTTGGAATTAGCGGCTGTGGTGTTTGTATTGAAGATTTGGAGGCATTATCTTTTTGGTGCGAGGTTTGAAGTCTTTAGTGATCACAAAAGTTTGAAATATCTGTTTGATCAGAAGGAATTGAATATGAGGCAACGAAGATGGTTGGAATTTTTGAAGGACTACGACTTTGGCTTGAATTGCCATCCTGGTAAAGCTAATGTGGTAGCCGATGCATTGACCCAGAAATCGTTGCATATGTCGGTGTTGATGGTTAAGGAGTGGGAACTTTTGGAATCGCTTAGAGATTTGAGCTTGGTATGTGAAGTGACGTCGGATAGTGTGAGGCTGGGCATGTTGAAGGTTACTAATGATTTTCTGTTGACGGTAAGTGAGAAACAGAAGTTGGATGTGAAATTGGTGGATTTGATGTTGGTTGGCGGAAAAGATGCGAGTGGTGATTTTCAAGTGGATGTTAATGGTGTGTTGAGGTTCCGTGGACGAATTTGTATTCCGGACGATTCGGTTTTGAAACGGATGATTTTGGGAGAAGGACACTGGAGTAATTTGAGTATACATCCGGGAGCGAACAAGATGTACCAAGATTTGAAAAAGATTTTCTGGTGGTCTGGATTGAAAAGAGATATGGCTCAGTTTGTGTATGATTGTTTGACTTGTCAGAAATCAAAGGTAGAACATCAGAGGCCTAGTGGTTTGTTGCAACCGTTGGATATTCTGGAATGGAAATGGGATAGCATTTCTATGGATTTTGTAACGGGGTTGCCGAATACTCAGTGAGGGCATAATGCTATTTGGGTGGTTGTGGACAGACTGACTAAATCGGCTCATTTTATTCCGATTGACATCAGTTTTTCTTTGGAGCGGTTAACTGAGATTTACATCAGTGTGATTGTGAAGTTGCATGGGGTTCCGTTAAGTATTATTTCGGATCGAGACGCGAGGTTTACCTCGAGATTTTGGGAAAGTTTACAGAAGGCGTTGGGTTCTAAATTGAGGTTGAGTTCGGCTTATCATCCGCAGACGGATGGACAGACGGAGAGGACGATTCAGTCTTTGGAAGATTTGTTGCGAGCGTGTGTTTTGGAACAAGGTGGTGCATGGGATAGTTATCTTGCGTTGATTGAATTCACGTATAATAACAGTTTTCATTCTAGTATTGGAATGGCACCGTTTGAAGCATTGTATGGACGAAGATGTCGGACACCGTTGTGTTGGCATGAATCTGGTGAGAGGATGATGGTTGGACCGGAGTTAGTACAACAGACTACAGAAAAAGTGAAGTTTATTCGTGAGAAAATGAAGGCTTCTCAAAGTAGGCAACTAGAATTTCAAGAGGGTGATCATGTATTTCTGAGGGTTACGCCGGTAACGGGTGTTGGTAGGGCATTGAAGTCGAAGAAACTTACTTCTCGGTTTATTGGTCCTTACCATATATCTGCGAGAGTGGGTGCTGTGGCTTATAGGGTGGCATTGCCGCCGAGTTTTTTGAATTTGCATGATGTGTTCCATGTTTCACAGCTTCGTAAGTATGTTCCGGATCCGTCGCATGTGATTCCGATGGATGAGGTTGAGGTAAGGGAGAACCTTACGGTCGAGGCTTTACCGGTTAGTATTTTGGATCGCGAGTTGAAGCGGTTAAGGGGCAAGGAGATTGCACTTGTGAAGGTAGTGTGGGGAGGCGCTGCTGAGGGCAATTTGACTTGGGAGTTGGAGAGTCGGATGCGGGATTCGTATCCAGAGTTGTTCGTCTTAGGTAATATTTTCGAGGACGAAAATTTCTAAGTGGGGGAGAGTTGTAACGCCCCAGTCAGTTTTGTCAGTTTTGTCTTTTTAATTAATTGAGTCGTTTTGAGTATTTTATTATTATATTACTTTATTTCTGATTTTTATGTGAAAATATGTTATTTTTCATCGTGATTATATTTTATCGCGTTTTGGGAGCGTTTGCGAGATATTTGAGTGTAGGGGTATTTTGGGTCATTTTGCTTTATTTTGATTGAGTTAGAATATAAATAGAAAGAAAAGAGAGAAAATAGTAAGGAAAAGAAGAAAAAGAGAAAAGAAGAAAAGAGAAGAGAAAGAAGAAAAGAGAGAAAAACTTGAGAAAGAAGAAATCAATCTCCCGAATTTTCTACACGCGATTTAATCGGGTAAGGGTGCGAAACTCGATTATCTTATCATTGTGTATGATTATGTATGTGTGTGTGCATGTTGTCTTGCCTTTTTCCATAGTTTTTCGGTTATAGGTCGAAAACGCGTAAACGAGTAGAAATCGATGTTTTCATGGACGAAAATCGATATAAATTGTTTTGTATGATCTCACTATGTTTAGGAACCATTGCTAATAATTGTTTTGCTGGTGGAAGTGATTTGGGTGGAAAAAATGGGTTTTTGGGGTTTGAAAACGAAGCAGAATTTTTCTGCATCTGGTGTAAAGCGCTTGGCGGTTTTCTTATTTCGCCGGGCGGTCCGGGATTTCGCCGGGCGGTTTTGAGAGGCACAACGTTGTATGATTCTGCCTCTATTGAGTTATTTGGGGGAATTGGTGACGCCTCTGCTTCGCCGGGCGAAGTAGCGGCGAAGGGCAAGTGCCGAGCGGTTTATGGGCTTCGCCGGGCTGTTTTTAGGGTTTTTCACATGTTTTTATTTTCTTTTTAATTTCATAACTTTTGATCTGATTACCCGTTTTGAACGTTCTTTATAGCGTTGGAAAGCTTATGAAATGTTCTTTCTTGTAAAAAATGACTTTGAGATTGTTGGCCGATTAACTTATATCGGGAATTTGAAATAGTGATGTTTTGTCGACTTTTGCCGTTTAAATTGTGTGAACTTGATGTGTATATGCAATATGCTGTTGGTGTGGATATTGTATGGCCTGTGTACTGTTGTGTGATGAAATTGCATGAAATACATATTGTGATGATGATTGGTGGCCTTAGGGCAAGAAAATGCAATGTGTGGTAATTGATGATATATGCATGATTATGGATGTGTATATGTGTACATTTTAAATGTCATGAGTCATTATATTCCAAGCATCATGATATGCATTCTTGTGACGTCCCGAGTGAGGGATTGATTCCAGAGGGAATCTGCTATAATATCGTGCACCTTAAAAATAAGAGGAATGAACCGCCTTAAAAATAAGAGGACCGAAAGCGATGGTTATAGACGATCGTGTGCCCATGTGGGGTGTGAGCGATCCATAAACGTCGTTTGCCCGTGTGGGGTGTGAGCGATCCATAAACGTCGTGTGCCCGTGTGGGGTGTGAGCGACGGGGAACATCGTACGCCCGACGGGGAGTTACAGTGATGTAACGAGCGATGATTCCAGCAGAGTTCCTGAGTGAACTAGTGATGAGAAACATTGGAAGTCGGTACCCGCATGTGCATTGCATAGAGTCGTTGTGTCGCTCTCTGTGCATTTGCATAAACCATGGATTAATTGTGTATGGAATTGTGAATGTGATTAATGAGATGAAATATGTATAAATGTGTTGATAATGAGTGCATTGTGTATGATTGATATGCATTGGTGATGGATACCTGAGCATTGTACTGCGTTGTGTTGTATTTGATTTTGGTACATTTGTGGTGAGAATATTTTACTTGTGCATTTCTGTGTTAATATATAATTATATGCAACTGTATTATGATTGTGTTTCTCACCCTTCTGCTATTTTATAATGCTCTATGAGACATTGCAGATTAGAGTTGCTGGAGGTCTTTTTGTGAAGCTTAGGTCTTCATTCTTTTGTCAGTCGGCTCTGATATGTGACACCGGGTAGTCGGGGTGATCGAGTGTGATTAATTTGTGTTATGTATATGTATCTTTTGGATTGTACATGTATGGTTGTATATGACACATACACTTTTATGATATATATATATATATATATATATATATATATATATATATATATATATATATATATATATATATATATATATATATATATATATATATTTATATGAGATGTCAGAACAGATTTTTCGCTTTCATTCTGTTTCTGAAATGTGGGTGTATTACTACCTGAATTGTTGCATATCTTTATGAGCAGGTGTTGTATGTTTGTTTCAAATTGATGTGACCCCTCGGTCTATGCCGTGAATTTTTAAATATACTCTGATGAAATTTTGAATTTTTTTTATTGCTTTAATAGCTTGGGGGTATAGATTGGGGGTGTTACACTTATCCTTGTTACCTCTAGGAGCCATAGAAACTTGTTGCACACAAGGTGTTTGATAGAATGCTTGAATGAGCAGAGCTTGAATTTGAGATAAGTAAGTAATACCCACTAACCTAAATGTGTGAAGGTTGCTTGAAATAACCAAATAATGAGGATATCAATCACAGCACAACCCAATTATACAAATAATCACAACCCAATATGTGAGTGGAGGATATATTGAAGAATGACGTTTGAGTAAGAACCACTTCAATTGTGACTCTTATGTTGATGAAGGTGTGATGGAAGTTATGAAACTGATGGAGGTTAAGAGAATTTTATGTTAAGGTTTTGTTGGAGATTGAGGACGAATAAGTCTTGTGGAAGAGAAGTGGGTTTCCAATAGGAGTTAGTAGTGTAAAGTGAGAATAAGTGGACAAAATGTATGTTTATGAAAGAAAAATGTGCCATGCATCAACCTACAGGAGCGATGTGTCGACTCATTGGTATTATACATAGATGCATACTGTTGTGTTTTTTAAAAAAATTCTGAATGTGGTAGTATGCGTAGACCTGTAGGGGGCTATGAGTTGATGCATGATGGACAGAACCAAAATGCTCAGTTTTGTGATTTAGAGGTCGACCTATACTCTTGTGAGTCGATGCATGGATTTGAAAACTTACAAAATCATGCAAAACTATCATTTTTCATGAATGAAAATGATAAATAAGATGCTCAAATATAAATACTTCAAATGAAGAGAGTAAGTGGCATGAAATATACTTGATGAGGAGTTCAAATATGAATTCACTATAAATATATAAGTTGAGAACATTCAACAGTACTCAATGACATTTTTGGAAGTGAACACATATAAATTTCACCATACATCATGTATATCATACAATTTTAAGCACAACAAACAATAACATAAGGCAAGGCACACAACTAATACATGTAGTTTAAACTACACTTAAGCACAAAGAGAAAAGTGAAACGATATTACCTCTTGAATGGAAGATCGAGAAAGTAATTACTTACAATTCTTTACTTGTATAACCAATGATTAAATCCCCTCGTTATCAAATTGATTTTGTCCAATTTATTTTCATAAATACACTTGGCACCTATATATTGATAATCTCGCGAATGCAGGAGAAAGTCCCACACAATGATTTTAACTCAAATAACATGCCCTTAGGCCAATGCTCATCAAAGAGGACAACTAAGTGATTCAAGATAAGAATTGAAACACATTTTAAGAGATAACTAAAAATACATATCTAAAAGAATATAGTCATTCATTTGGTAAAGTTTCCAAGATATTGTTGAAGACTTGTTTTCTCTTGACTTGATGGTCATCTTTTCTCCTCCTCAAGTTCTACCATTTCCGGGTGATCAATCCATCTTTGGTGACTTTGAGTATGTCTTCTAAAGATTCATCTGCATCAAAATAACTTTCTCGACATTTATTGGATACAATACATCATAAGTGATGTATTCAACCTTAATAACAATAAGTATTATCAAGAAATTTTAATGCCAAAGATAATAGTGAAAGGGGGATTTACCTACACTACCTATTACATGATTTAGCACAAGTATATGATAACATCATATGTTACAACATCCTTCTCCTTTGCCACAAGGTCAATGAACAAGGAGATGCTACATTGTGCGTGCCTTGAGCCTCCCTTGTTAAGATCCCATACTCTCTTTAAGGAGTTCAGACATTTTACCTACAAAGTCAATCAATAATGCTAGGTACCCAATTTTCATTGGGTCCTTGAGGGTGAATGGAAACATTGTTGCACTTGGGAAACCATTAAAATACACCTTTAGGAACCAAAAGTCTCCTAAATTTGCATTTAGCGGTGGTATGACCTTTCTTACTACAATAGTGACAAGTCAAGTGACGATGAGAATGACTTTCGCTATTAGATCCTTTTACAACAAAATTATACCTTATGTATGGTTCATATAAAGGTCTTTTAGATTTTTTTAGATCAACGGAGAAATTTACTTTTGGTTCTAAAGCCTTGATTAATTTGGCCTTTAGTGTATTAACCTCTTTTTGCCAAAATGTGACAAGTTTCACAACCAAACAAAAAAGGGTTCTCATCCTCAATCTTATCTTTTTTAGCATATAACATGGTTTACTTAAGAACTTCCATTTGTTTTTTCATTTCTAAAATTTTAGCTTCATAATACGAAAATATTTTCTTATTTGAATCCAACCTGTTAAAAGAGTCTACGACTTCACCATAGAGATTCTCAAAAGCATTTTGTAATTCATAATGAGACATTTCATCAAAAGGTTCATATTTAGAATGTCTTACATTTTTCTTCTTATGATGATGGGCCATGAGACAAAGACTTGTCTCTGCTACCTTCACTTGAGCTACCTTCACTTGAAAATTCACTATCACTTTCCCAAGCTATATATGCTCTTAGTCTTGCTAGACTTCTTGTATTTACCCATATTTTTTCTTTCTTAAGTTGTGAACGATCCGACTTATAGTGCCCGACTTTAACACATGTGTGTGTGTGTGTGAGAGAGAAAGAGAGAGAGAGAGAGAGAGAGAGAGAGAGAGAGAGAGAGAGAGAGAGAGAGAGAGAGAGAGAGAAACACAAAGATTTGATTAGGTAGTTCCCTAATTGTCCTCACTATGGGTACGTCTGCCCTCAATTCAAAATCAAATTAATATATTATAGTTAACCTTTGCAATATCAGTTTACAAGAGAAGTAGTAGAAATTCAAACCCCCAAATCCTATGTTTGATGTTGATTCTAGCTTCATCTATCCCCTTGAACTTAGCTAGATCAAGTCACACAAGATCTCTAATTTGATCCTCCGGTTACCGTTACTCCTTTGCATGAACCACCGTTCTTTAAAGCATTCACTCGACTGAATCCAAATTACAAAATCTTGCTCTAAGCCTTTCAATTGATCCTTCGGTTACCGCTACTCCTTTGCAAGAACCCCCGTTCTTCAAAGCTTTCACTCAGCTGAATCCAAATGCAAAGACTTGTGCAAAAACTTCCAAATCAACCCTTGACCTTGGAGTAAAAACTCTAAAGGTTTTCTCAATGAAACCCCTAAAAATTCTCAACCCAATTTAGATTTCACAAATCCTAAATTGAACGTTATCACTCTCAATCAAGATCATTCAACAAGAATTATTATGTGTAAATGTTGAATGAATGCTATAACCCCATACTGCTTTCAAGATTACCGCTTATCCCACAAACCAACACGGGTCTTTTCAGCATGCTTTGTCCTCACTCACACATTTTTCGAGAAACTTCCCAGAAGGCCACCCATCCCAAAATTGCTCCAAGTCAAGCACGCTTAACTGTGGAGTTCTTATGGAACAAACTACCGAAAAAAGATGCATCTTGTTGGTATAGGTAGTACCAATTAATCCTTGTAAGCCTTTCTTCAACCATCCAGTCTCATACCTACACAGCCTCAGGATCCCTCTCATTCCGATGTGAACTCAGTTTTTCCCTAGAAGCTGCTAGGATGTATCTTGTCGGTGCACGAGGCATGACAATGAGACACTCCTAGCAGCTTCTAGGGAAAAATCGAGTTCACATCGGAATGAGAGGGATCCTGAGGCTGTGTAGGTATGGGACTACATGGTTAAAGGAAGACTTTCAAGGATTAATTGGTACTACCTATACCAATAAGATGCATCTTCTTTTCGATAGCCTATTCCATAAGAACTCCATAGTTAACAGTGTTTGACTTAAAGCAATTTTGGGATGGATGACCTCTTGGGAAGTTTCTCGAAAAGCGTGTGAGTGAGGACAAATCATGCTGAAAAGACCCGTGTTAGTTTGTGGGATAAGTCGGTAATCTTGAAAGCAGTCTGAGGTGTTACAAATGGAATCAGAGCAGACCTCTCCCAGTACGATGTGGTTTGGGGATGAACCAAGCGGAAGTTGGTGGGCATGTAACACCCGATGCCGAAGAGGGCGGAGAGTGGTTACACATAGTACCTGAGGGTGAGGGACTGGTTGTCGGTGCACGAGGTAAGACAATGAAATACTCATAGCATCTTCTAGGGAAAAACTGAATTCACATCGGAATGAGAGGGATCCTGAGGCTGTGCAGGTATGAGACTACATGGTTGAAGGAAGTCTTATAAGGAATAATTGGTACTACCTATACCAATAAGATGCGTCTTCTTTTCAATAGCCTGTTCCATAAGAACTCCACAGTTAAGCGTGCATGACTTGGAGCAATTTTGGGATGAGTGACCTTCTGGAAAATTTCCCGGAAAACGTGTGAGTGAGAACAAAGCATGCTGAAAAGACTCGTGTTGGTTTGTGGGGTAAGTTGGTAATCCTTAAAGCAGTTTGGGGCATTACAAATGCTATGAAGAATAATGAAGATGAAGAGCAATCTTTGTATCTTTCAAGTTTCAATACATTGAAATAAGATGCATGAATATATTTATGTGTGTGTGTGTGTGTGTGTGTGTAAAAGTGGAAATGTAGCAGAAAATTCATGCAAGAATAACCAACATTTTTTCACCAAAAATAAGCTATGAGTCGACTCATAGACTTCTATGCGTCGATGCATCGACATGTCTCCTTATGAATCAATGCATAATGAATGAACAATTTTATGCACCTACGTGCAATATTTTTGAGTTGATGCACGATGAATGAAAAATATTATGCACCAACATGTAGCATCTATGAGTTGATACATACTGAATGGAAAATTTTATACACCAACATATAGCAACTTATGAGTTGATGCATGCTGAGTGGAAAATAATTTCCCATATTATTTGTGCAGTATGAGTTGACCTGTAGCATCTATTAGCTGATGCATAATACTCATTTTGACCCAAAATATTTTTTTGACTTAGAAAATGATTTTAAACAAATAAGGATGATTATGCACTCCTAATCATGAAAATGCACACTTAGATTGAGAGGATACCATCCAATGTACACAAATACTAAGTGTCCTAGTTTTGACATCAATAAAAATATACTACTAGGAGGAAAATGCACTAATAGATGGGGAGAGCCCCATGTGGTTTTATTGCTTGTCTTTTAAGATTTACTTTTAATTTTGTTATATTTGAGTCATCATCAATCACATATCTTTTAGGATTGAGTTCTGAATCCGTACTTTAGCATGCATAATTCTTAGTTTTTGTGTTTGAGTTTGAAGATTATGCTTTAGATCAATTATGCGAGTTTTGGTGAACAGGAACCATAATTGAGATTAATTAAAGTCATGTCAAAGGTAGAATCTCAAAACATAGATGAAAATTGGATTTTTGAGATTTTGGATGTGTGATTCTAATCACACACATCTATGAGTTAAATCAAACAAGGCAGAGAGGAATAGGAATTTCTTGAAGCTTATGATTCGTATTATATCTAGCTCTTGATTCGAATCATGCAGCTGTGATTTGAGTCACAATATATGCTTAAATTGAATCATATATCCTTCTCTATCCACTGCCAAGTTTGAGTCAAATCATGACTAAGCCCTAAATCGAATCACGACCCTTGTGAGTCAAATCACACCTTATTCTTGATTTGAATTACAGAAAAAATGGGTCTCTCTTTAAGTTTGATATTGTTAGTCGTCACTTTAATAACTTGACTCAAATCACCAAATGCTCTTGACTCAAATCAAACATGAATTTTTAACTTCTTTATGTGCTTCATATCCAGAACTTATAAATCATTTTCATCTCTCAACCTTTCATAATGTTAGAAAACACATTCTTTCATTGATGATTTAAAAACTCACAAACCACTTGTTCTTAATTTTTCAAAAGGGTTTTGAATCTTTCTTGAACACTTGCAAACAATTTCTTTCATCTTCTACCTCATTCTTTTTCCATTATTGCATGGATCTAAATCTCATCTTGATAGATTTATGATTTATCAAAGAGATTCGTTTTTGGAGTTAACATTTTTTAAAGATTTTTTTAGGATTTCAGAGGCTTGGAAGATTTTGTGGTGTTGTGTCTGATTGTGACAGTTCTATTGGAAAATAAGAATATTTTTCTCTCCAGGTTGACCTTGTTAGTGTTGTGTGGAAGCATACTAACAAGGTAAGAGTTTTTTTTATCTTTAGACAGACCAATACTCAAGATACTGTCAGAATTATGTGAAAATTGACGTAGATGGAGACTTAGGAGCAGGTTGTTGGGGATAAAAGATTCAAGAAGCAATCTCAAGTAAATATTTTGCATAGAGTATAGTTCCTGGAGCTGTGTACAAGTCAAGATTTATAATAGAGGAAATTTTATTTTTCACATTTTATTTATGGACTATTGATTGTATAGACTTTTCTTATAATTTTCAATGGGAAAACATTGGAGAGTGGATCAAGCACAAAGCGAGGAAGAACATGACAAACCACTATAAATCCCGGTGTACAATTTCTTTCTCTCAGTCAGTCAGTCAGTCTGTCTGTCTCTCTCCCTCCACACACACACACACACGCACACGCACACACACACACACACATATATATATATATATATAACTCATTCACGCATTTAATTCGTAGCTGATTGCATGACTAGGTTGTCGTTATTGCTTTCTAGAATAACATGTTGATAGGTTTACCTATTGGTAGAAATTTGTTGTATAAGGTTGTTAGAATTTGAAACTCAACTTTGTTTGATTGTGGATTAAGTTTGTAAACATTGATAATGGTGTCTTACTTGTATTGAAAGTTATTCAATATCACATCTTGTGAAATTGAGTGATTGTGTAATACATTTGGTTTGTAACTTTTGGTGTAATTCAATTGTTCAACTTGATTATTGTGAACTATTTAAGGACACTCACATAACTTCCAATCGATAAGCATAATGTCTTTTATACACAAACTTTGCTTCCGCCACCCAAAACATATTGTTTTTAAAACTCCAATGAAAACCTTTTTCAAATGAAATATAATTTTGGGAGGTCTATTCACCCCCTCTAGATTGTTATTAGTCCATATTCCCACCCAACTCTTTGAGCCTTTCATTGACCAACATATAGTTCCTACAAAGCCAAAGGGACCAGCACACAGATAGCCACATTAAGCCACTGTCATATCCCAAATTTATCCTACTTGTTTATTACCTTTATTTGTACACCCGTCCACTGACAATTATTCAAAAATCCAAAAAAATATGTCACTTCCATTTTCATTTTCTCATTGCCTAAATTCACGTTTTATTCAAGGGCATCAAGGTCAAGGTGTATTGATTCAAGTAATGTGTTCCTAAGGTTTTCATTAGGGTTTGTGCCAATTCATGTCATTTGTGCGTGGGTCAGGTTATCAAGCTGTGCAAAGTCTTCATGACTGAAGATTATCAATGACTGGTTCTTTTTAATTAGGATTCTCATGCAGTGAGGTTCATCAAGGCTGAGGTCGATTCATAGTTTCTCAAGGGTGATTCATTCATAGTCATACCCATTTTCAAAAATTCATTTTCTTATTACCCATATCCATTCGTAACCAAATCTATTCATTTCTACATCCATTTTTTCTAACACCATTTATCCATTATTCATTATCCATTTTCATTTATCCATATTTTTTCAACTAATCCATTTCTATTTTAAAGCCCATTACTTATCATCAAAGCCCATTTGCATTACAAAATTCTACAAAAAATGGATATGCAAAATAATTAAAGTCCATCTACAAAAGGCCCATGGTCCAAATCTTCAAGTCCATCTTCAATTTATTAAAAAAAAAGAAAGGCTACAACAAAAATTTTACCCCATACCCCTACATTTATCCCCATACCCCTACTCATCAAATTTTTGGACGAAAATACCCCCATATAAATAGTCTTTATTTCAAAATTTTCATTTTTTTGTTCATTTTGTCTTTCTACAAATGGTAAAAAACGCACAGACTTTCGCTTCCGGAGAAAACACTGAGGCTACTTCCGAATCACAAAAAATCACACTTCCGGAGAACATACGTGGGCTACTTCCAGAGTACAAAAAAATACAATCGGAGAACTCGAGTAAGTTAGTTCTGGTTCTTTATTTTTCGTTGGCACACACTGGATAACTTGGAAACGTGTTATCCGGTTTGTGTATTTCCTTCACCGGATAACTTGATGCTCGGTTATCCGGTTTGTTAAGTTCTTCACCGGAAAACTAGATGATGGGTTTTCCGGTTTTGTTTCGATTTTTAATTTTTTTTTTATAGTGGCTCGTTTTAGAGGACGCGGCGGATTTATCTATCGACGATACGCTGATGGATCGGTAGTTCGAGCACGTGATATTCGAGATGAAGATCGGATAACTGATCCTCCACCTGTACCAGTAGCGGCTCATATTCCACCACATCCACCATTTCTTGGAGGACCGACTGATACATCACTTTTGGTGAGGTATCAGAACCATGTGGCTCGTTATTTGTGGGATGGTCAAGTAAGTAAATCTATGACCTTTCTATGGTGAATAAAATGTAATTTTAGTTATTTATGTATTATGACATATTCTACGATTTATTTTTCAGGAGAGAGTTCCGAAGAAGGAGCTGAAGGTTGCTGCACATGGCAGCAAACTGATTGGATGAGTTCCATCACATCTCCCACCTATGATTGAGTGGTGGGTATCTGGTTCTGGTCTATCCTCTCTTCAAAATACCAGTTTATCGAGGATAGATCAGAACCTAGTATCCGCATTTGTGGAGAGGTGGCATCCCGAGACATCGGCATTCCATATGCCGTTTGGCGAGATGACGATTACATTAGACGATGTTTCGTGCCTCCTTCATATACCGATTAGAGGGGAGTTATGTAACCCTGCACAAGGTTTTACTGACTCAGATGCTATTACCCAGGCTATTAGTCTAATGGGTGCTACACTGGAGGAAGCAGCTGAGGAGATTCGTGCAAGCAGAGGTCCTTACTATAAGCTTGATTGGTTGAAGAAGTTGTTTGTTAGTATGCGAGTTGATAGCAGATTTGATTGTGCGGATAGGGAGTATATGTTGTTGTTACTAGGCTGCATTATTTGTACATATAAGACCTTTACTCTTGTAGAGGCAAAGTATTTACCACTCTTTGAGGACTTGGAAAGCTGTGGTAGATACTCTTGAGGGGCTGCTGCTCTTGTCACACAACATAGATATCTCGGAGATGCTTCGTTCTATAGTTGCAGACAGCTTGGTGGATATGCCTCTCTACTACAGGTATAACTGCTTAATTTTAATTTAATTTAGACTTGTATTATATTATTTATAATACCTTTAATTGATGATATTCATGATGTGTCACAGTGTTGGATTCACGAGTATTTCCCAACTGTTGGGAAGAGAGGATTTTTGAAGATTGCTGGTGTTGGTAGTCCACTTTCCAGGGCGATGAAGTGGCAATACAAGCAAGGGACGCAGAAGGTTGATGAGATTAGGGCAGTGCTTGATGGATTGGCATCTACTGATGTCATTTGGCGCCCGTTTGAGGATCACAGACAAACCATACCATTTACTGATATTTGCTTGTACAGGGGTGGCTTGAAGTGGTATGGTACATCTGTTCTTTATTTATCTGACAGATGTTTACGCCAGTTTGGATACAGGTAGTTAGTCCCATCTTATCCACCTGATATTGACACACTTAATATAGATTTTGAGTGAGTTTCTTACCATGCGAGCGTCTCGCAAGTGCTACATCATGTCGAGTTTGCAGCTACTCCGTATGATACGGTGGCTGAATACATGCTGTGGTACTACACAGTTTCCCATCCTCTTTTGATACCACCTCAGGGGGAGGCCAGTGAGGTTCCAGTTCCAGAGTTTGATGCTGGACCGGCAGATCCGAGGTTACGGCATATTTCACATGAGCTGCGTCGCTATCTCGCTCGTCATGAGGCCGAGGAGGATGATGATGATTATGTTGAGATCTTTCGAGCACTACATCTAGCTCAGGGTGGACCGTTACCTCTGGGTAGACCGGTTAATTATGGTAGTGAGGACGATGCTTGATGTATTAGTCAGACTTATGTATTATTATTTAGACTTATGTATTATTCAGACTTATGATTTATATTTATGTGATAATATTCAGATTTATATTATGATTGATGATGTATAAAAAATATAAAAAATAATATGAAGTTAAACGTCACTCATAAAAATATAAAAAATAATAAGAAGTTAAACGTCAATCTTAAAAATATAAAAAATAATATGAAGTTAAACGTCACTCATAATAATGGAAAAAATAATATGAATTTAAACGTCAATCATAATTTAACATGTCTTGGGAGCACAGGCATAAGTTGTTGCTAGTGTTGTAAACGTTCAGCAAATCCAGTTATCCATGAAGTTGCATCTGGTGTCCGATGTGTTCTCCAATCTGTTGTGACCGGTGGCAAGGGAAATCCCTCATTCATATTTATCTGTTAAGAAAGTTAATAAGTAAGACTTAAATCATATAGAATTCAGTAATATAAAAACTATAATATTTACCTGAACCCAATGATTTGAGTTTACAAAACCAATGCAGTAAATCGACACATTAGGATTATGTGCAGTCGTCATAGGGAAGAAACTCAAACTAAGAGCACTTAGTGAGACAAGAATGATGTTATACCGACTTGCTATCACATAAACCATTCCTGGAAGTGTCATCCATTTATCAAATGGCTGGGAACCTAAAGATGATATCAACAAGGATTCTCTCACTTTTGAATAATTAGTTTCAAATAACTTCTCATATAGACTTTTTCTGGGACCTCTCATTTCATTATCCAAATCACGACGAACCATTGACCACCCTTCCTCACCAAATCCATGCATAGATGCAATAACTCTAAACCCACAATTTCCATCATCCTTTACATCAACAATTTCATCAATAAATGGTCTTATATGTTTTGGAAATTGTACAATGTACCTGTGAGATGGTTTTTTCTTTGAGGTATGGGATAACTGCGAACAAGGCTTCTTTGAATATTTTTGGGAATTGCTGTGTTCTTGAGCAACATACTCATGATACGAAGGATCACGATAAACATCGTACCCAACAAGTTTCTTCCCTTTTCTCTTCACTCCTCCTTTGGTCTTTATTTTTTCAGGTGGTGGTACCATCTTTGTTGTAGTGGGGTAAGCAATTTCGCACACCCTGCTTTTTAGTGCTCTCTTTCCTGCAAGATCTAATGAATGAAACCTCTTCCATAGTGCTTCAATCGCATTTGTCATATCTACCTCTGCTTCATCCTCTGTATCTACCTCTTGTTCACCTTCCATACTCAGTTTCCTCCAATGGATATGAATAGAATCAATTGGTATTGGTTCACCACTCAATGTGTATCTCCCTCACTCACAGGCACAAGGTAACCCGTATACTGTTCTACGAAAACACCTACACATCTGGGTGTTTGTACCCACCATGTCAACCCTATGCCACTCTTCAGCAATGTGCCGCAAAGCAGCTCTAGATACTGATCCATGCAAATTCAAATAATATGGACTAGTGTGTGCATGCTTAACCTCATAAAAACTCTTCTGAAATGAAGCTCTAATATTGCCCACTTGAACCTTGATGTTGCCATTCATAGCCTCCCAGCACTTACACATATCACCTAAACTGTTCTCCAACATTTGCTTCAGCTTCCAATACGCAGATTCGACTCTAACAAAAATAAAAGAAGTTCAGTATAAGTATCAGTAATATTACCATAAACAAACTATGGCTATAAAACAAACGCATTACCTGTTACTAGTGATGTCGCCTAAATGCAACACTTTATTGATCCAAGCTTCAACAAATCTATGCCTATGAGGTGTCAACCATGTGTCTTTCAATTAATCCAGAAAAGGTCCATATTCCAAACAGGCATGCTCAAGCAATTTCAACTTTTGGTGGTATTCCACCTCATCACTAGCTTTTACAAGTTCGTACCAAAGCTCCTCTATCGATTTTCGCATGTCATTCACAACATACTCCTTGCATTTCGCTCTCACATTCTTCTTTATGTGAAATCGGCAAAGCAAATTAACTGTCGTAGGAAATACTGTTTCAATTGCTTTCATCAAAGCAAGATCTCTATCAGTTAAAATTACTTGTGGACATAACCCTTATTTAGTAAATAACTGTTTCAATTTATCTAGTATCCAACACAAAGTCTCTGTTTGCTCAGATTCCATATAGGTAAATGCAACAACTATTTCAAACAAAGGTTGCCTATACTTATTGGTTTTGTAAGTACTATCCATAATCAACACAATAGGAAACAGATTCAACAACTTCACAGAGTCTGGATGGGCCCAGAAGATATCTCTCACAACTTCTGACTCATCTTTTTTCCTACTCCAATAAACATAATCAGATTCCTCTATCAATTTAAACAACTGTTGCATTTTCGTTATAGGGCCCTGATGTTTTTTTGAATCTTACTCTTATTTTTATATATTTGGGTGATTCGAGTCACACTCTCCGGATCTCGTTCTTTCAATGACAACAATATGTGTCTTGGAGGAACATGACGTTTTAACAAATCAGCTATATGTTGTTGGTCATCATCATTAAGTTGACTTACAAACGCATGGCCTTAAAATCTATCAGGTAAACCATGGTTGTGAATTCCACATTTTACATCAATTTTCCAACCAGAACCATCTTTTGAAGGTGTTGATATTACTTTGAAAGGACAAATACATTTTTTGGTAGCACTTTGTGTTTCGCTATCCCCTTCTTTGTATTTTCCACCTCAATCACAGCCAAATATAACCTTGTCACTTCTTCCTCTCTTGCCAGTATTGGTGTCCGAACGGGTTATTATAACAGTGACTCTATTCCTCAGTCCAACCTCCTTAATCCACCTAGTCGCCTCTTCTCTTGTAGGAAATTTTTCTGTGGTCGAGAATATTTCTGTTGTATCTACACCTGTCTGGTCTTTGTCACATATCATCAAAGGAATGTCCATGTCTCCTAAACAAACTTAAATTAAAAAAAAAACACGAACCGGATAACTATGGCCTAAGTTATCTGGTTGATAAATAATCCAAACCGGATAACTTGAAAACAAGAAATTCGGTGTTGAAAGTATACAAATCGGATATCTTGGGGATAAGTTATCCGGTTAACAATTATGGCATCCAAAAAGCAAACCAGATAACTTAGTGTTGTGTTATCCGGTTCATGAAAAACGTTAACCGGATTTCTGTGTTTCATGTTTTCTGTTTTGTAAAAAAGCCATTCCGAAAATCCTTACCCTGGATTCTCCGGTTCTCGTCGAATACTGACAAAAATTACTTTTGGACTCGTCTGACTACACGGTAAAAATTAAAAATAAATAAATAAAAAATAAAAGGACAAAATTGGAATTTTTTAAAATTTATAGGAATATGGAGATAAATGTAGGAGTATGGGGTAAAATTTTCGGTTACAACACATTACAATAATTTTTCTACAAAGAAAAGCCCATTTCATTTTTTTGTTTGTGTTCTTTGATGAACACATGAATTCCAGGAAATTTTATGAAGAACATGATGAACTTTATGAATTTCTAGAATTTTGTAGAAATTGTTAGCGTAGATCTTTGTAGAATCTGGTTAGGTGTATAGTTTAGCTTGTAGTCGGGCACTAGGCCTGTTCGGGATCTTAGTGTGAGTGTGGGATGGACATGCATCCTCGTATGTGCCTCTATGAGTCCTGGTCGCGGGGACCTCTCTTGGCTATTAGTAGATAATTGATGCAAGCACGTGGTTGTCCTCGAATTCGTTAATGCCCTTTCACTTGATTAGTGGTGGAAGGGTGGATTTTATCATGAACGTCGAATTCACTTCTCTTCCTCTGCTTTTCAGGTGAAAATGGCTGAACCCCGCGACGAAGTTATGCCCGACGCACAGGAAGCACCAGAGGGACCCGGTGTGTCCGCCGATTATTCGAACATCAAGGTCGCGGGAGGGGACCTTGACTGGCTTGGACATGAGCCTTTGTCCTTTCGATCAACCTTCTCCGAGGAGGAGATACGGGACTTCGACTTGCTGGAGAGACGCGACGAGGGTGCTCCACGGGCATGGAAAGCTTTTCGTCCCGGGGAGAATGATAGAATCTGTTCCTCGTACCCGGGACTTCGCTTTCCTATGTACGAATTTGCGTTTACGGAGGCCAAAATGCGTCTCCCCTTCACTGACTTCCAATCCTCCCTGTTCACCCACCTGGCGCTGTGCCCGTCCCAGCTTCACCCGAACGCCTTGGCTTTTTTAAGGGCTTTTGAGTTGGTGTGTCGTTATCTCAACATCGGGGCGACCACGGATCTCTTCTTCTGCCTCTTTCAGATTCAGCGGAGCACGGCGGGGTCGAAACAGAGTTGGGTATCGTTTAAGCAACAGAATAGGCTGTTCTGGCCGTATTCTAATTCGATACGCAATTTTAAGGACATGTTTCTGGTCGTGAGGCCTATGACCGAAGAGGCGAAGAGGAGAATCTCGACTATTGAGAGGGTTATGGTGGATGGTCGGGAGAGGGATAGCGTGGTCTCCATTTTTCCTTTAGAATGGGTCTACACCTATTTTAAACACCGAACAGATCAGTTCCTGGTGAAGCATGAGCAGCTTTTCCCGGCGGATAAGGAATCGTACAGGATCCTTCACGCTTACGTGGAGAGTTTTTCTCCGGCCTACGTCGTCGACCGGGACGGAAATCAGCTGATCGGGGAGGATGGGGCTGTCCAAGCAGCTAGATATATTAATGTCAAAGCTCTCCTTGAGTGTGATACCGACGACGACGCTATGACTTTGCTTGGTATGCTTCACTGTTTGGTTTTGTTTCTTTAAATTCTTTTGATTCTGACTTGATGCGTGTGTTCGCTGGTATGATGGCTGACATGCGAGAGCGTCTGATGAGGTCGCAGGCCGCGAAGGTTCACAAGAAAGCGACCACCGGTACCAAGGCCGGGACGCCCAAGCAGACAGTGATGGAGAGTTTTGCTGCTGGGTCTACCCCCGTCCCGGAGAGAGCTTCGACCCCGCTGACCCCGGAGGGTTCTCTTAAGAGGAAGAGAGATGCTGCGGGGACTCCTGTGGTCGCTGGTCCTGGGGGGTCCGGGGCTGGTCCTTTCGTCCTGCCCGCCTGCTACACGCGCCGAGACTTGTTCGTTGAAGGGAATTCGATAGAAGTCTCTGATTCTGAAGCCACGACTATTTTGAATGCCAAGTCCCAAGTAAGGAGAAAACAGTTGTGCCAGGATGCGGCAGGCATGTTCAGGGTCCTTGAAGCTGCCCTTGTCCTCGCCGACGATGAAGCCGCTACCCGGGCGAGTCTCGTGACTTACCAGAGTAGAATAGCCGAGCTGGAGGTAGAAAACAACAAGCTGTTCAACGACTTAAAATAGTTCGGAGGTCACGAGGAGGCCAAGGTGCTGCTCCAAACGGAGGTGACTCAGCTGAAGTTAGCTGCGCTCAAGGCTGACGAGGAGAGGAAGAGACTGCAGGAGAGGATTGTTGAGTTGGACGGCTTGACTTCAGCTGCACCAGATGAAAATGATGACGAGCAATCTCTAAAATCTCGGACTGACTTGATCAGAAGGATCAGGATTCTTGGCGAAGAAAACCTGAAGGCGGCTGAGTTCGGCTTCAATGCGGCTAAAGAACAGATGGTGGCTCTTAATCCCGACGTGCAGCTCCAGATGGATGGAATGGGTTTGTTTAACAGAGTGAGGGATGGCCACGTGGTCCCTGCCGAAGAGGAAAGCGAAGTCGTAGGATAGGACTTGTTTTTATCATGTTTTGTGGGCCTGCGTGCCCTTATTAATTTGTATTTCAGTGTATGGGCGCTGCCCCTTTTTCTTGTATTTATGACATTATCAGGACATGGTCGGTACTTTTAATATACTTGGGTTGTGAATGTTTTATCACGGACTTTGCTCGTTTTATGTGTGTGTGCGTGTGTCCCCGGCTAGGCGCAAGGCCTAACGAGGAGGGCGAAGTAGTTCCGCCCACGATGAGGTTAGGACTTCGTTTGAGGTACTAGTCTCATAGGCTTGGATTGTTCCCATCGCGAGCTGGGTGTCCTGCCTGAATGGTGTGGCAACGGCGGAGCTCGGTTGAGGTATCCCCGTTGTGCACAGGATCTGCTCGTCCAATGAGCAGAAGCTGGTCGGCGTTGTAGTGCGTGTCGCGCTTCACCAGGGCACGATACGATGGTCGCGCAGATTTCCCTGTTTTGGGATGACTGTGTTGGCGACTTGTATGTCCTCGTGGTTAAGGACTTAGCTATAGTACTGCTTGAGCTTTTCAGCATTCCATGGTCGAGCAAGTTGTTTTTCGTCTAGTGTTTCCAAGTAATACGCTCCCGTGCCCGTTTTGGACTTGACCCTATAGGGTCCTTCCCAGTTCGCCGCCAGTTTCCCTTCGCGAGAATCCTTCTGGTTTCTGCATAGGACCAGACTGCCTACGGGGAAGTCGCGTTTTATGACCCTGGCGTTATGTCGCATTGTTATTTGTTGCTTCAATGTGGCTTCGCGGAGGGCAGCCCCTGATCTTATTTCTTCGACCAGATCGAGTTCCTCGCGTAGAGCCTCATCGTTAATCTCTTCGTCGAGGGGAGCTTCAGTCCTTCTGGAGGGCTCCCTTATCTCCACCGGTATTACCGCCTCTGTTTCGTATGCTAGTCGGAAAGGGGTTTCCCCGGTGGTGGAGTGAGGTGTTGTCGTGTACGCCCAGAGGACGCTGTGGAGTTCCTCGACCCATCTTTTCTTGGCCTCGCCTAGTCTTCGCTTTAATCCGGGCAAGATCACTCTGTTTGCGGCTTCCGCTTGCCCGTTGGTTTGTGGATGCTCGACAGAGGTAAAGTGTTGTTTCGTTCCTAATTTGGCGACGAAGTCTTGAAATTTCCTGTCCGTGAACTGGGTTCCGTTGTCGGTCACTAGGGCCTGGGGTACCCCGAATCTGGCGAGGACGTTTCTTTTGTAGAAACGTAGTATATTGAAGGCTGTGATCTTGGCGAGTGCTTCGGCTTCAATCTATTTTGTGAAGTAGTCGACGGCCACGATTAGGAACTTATTTTGATACGATCCCATTGTGAAGGGGCCTAGGATGTCCATCCCCCACCAGGCGAAGGGCCACGGCGAGGAGAGGGTCCTCAACTCGTTGGGTGGTGCCAAATGCATGTCCCCGTGGCGCTGGCAACGGTCACACTTCTGTGCATGTTCTTTGGCGTCCTGCTGCATGGTCGGCCAGTAGTATCCCGCGCGTAGAGCTTTTCGAGCTAGGGATTTCCCCCCTAGGTGTTGTGCGTTGATGCCCTCATGGATTTCTTGTAAGATTTCGGGGACCTGAGCTTCGTCGACACATTTCAACAGGGGGATAGAGAATCCTCGTCGATATAACTTGTTCTCGACCAGCACGTACGAGCAGGCTCGTCGCTTAGTCACACCGGCCTCCTTACTGTCTTCGGGAAGTTCCCCTTTGGCGAGATAATTGTATACTAGGGTCATCCAACAATGGGGTTCTCCGATGACGTTAACATCAGGCAGGTCGGGCTTTGTGATGCTCGGGCTAGCCAGTATCTCTTGAATTATGGATTTGTTTCCACCTTTTTTCCTGGTGCTGGCTAGTTTAGAGAGGATGTCTGCCCGGGTGTTCTGTTCGCGTGGGACGTGCTGAACCTCCCATGCTTCGAACTCCGTCATTTTGTATTTTACCATGGCCAAGTATTCGGCGAGTTGGTCGTTTTTTGCTTGGAACTCTCCTCGTACTTGAGAGGCCACGAGTTGGGAATCAGTGCGAATTTTTATTTTTCTCGCACCGACGTCTTTAGCTAGTCGTAATCCTGCGAGGAAGGCCTCATACTCGGCTTGATTGTTGGATGTTTTGAAAGAAAGGATCAGGGATACTTCGATCAGGGTCCCTTCCTCATTTTCGAGAATAATTCCCGCTCCGCTGCCTGAGGGGCTTGACGCGCCATCCACGTAAATGACCCATTCTTGCGTTACTCAACTCTTCCAATTGAAACTTTCCTATAGTTGTTAGACTGTCTTCACTAATGTTAATGTCTCAAATCCAACTATTTTCACTCCAAAAGCCCATTTCAACAATGTTAACATTTTTCCTTAAAACACAATTAAAAAGATTAGGGAACACTTTGCACGAAGAATCATTTCCTAATCACCTATACCTCTAAAAAACCAATGTTTTTCCCTTCCAAATTCTACCTCTAACACAATTAATAAACCATCAAGAGTTTTCAAACTCAGATTGACCTAGATGCTTTAAGTCCCTCCACCAAATGGAGTCTTTTATACCAATCACTCTAATAGAATCTTCACCAAAATGAGCTTTAATATTCCCATACCTATAAGTGAGAAAACCATGCCAAATTGCCTCCTCCTTATTAAGGATTTTCCACTTCCATTTACTCAAGACATCTAAGTTCAAAAGTAATGTGTAATTCCTAAGCCACCTTATTCCAACTTATCCAATTGATTCTCCTCCTACCCTCCTCACTACCCCACAAGAAATCCCTTTTTGCTTTTATTATCTCATTAACCACCATTTTAGGGGCCTTAAAAAATGAAAAAAAAAGAAGAAGTAGATGTTAGAATATTCATAACATAGTGCATCAACACAACTTTTCCACCAATTAAAAGTTTCCCTCTCTCAAAAAACACAAATTACAGTGAAACTTATTCAAAATATGATTCCAATTGGATTTTCTCCTAGGGTTGGATCTAATGGGAATACTTAAAAAGAGAAAAGGGAATTTACCAATGTAACTAGACAAGTTGGCTCAAGGAAGGACTCCTTCAAAATGATCCCATACAACTTACTCATGTGAAAATTAACAGACAACCCTTACACTAATTGAAATCCTTATAATTCATTTAATATTAGTCAATTAACATTTGATACAAAGTCACACGATGATAAAAGTACCGTGTGAAATAATGGATTAATGTGGTTGTTGCCTCTGGCATACATATTTGAACTTTGGAAGATAAAATCTCATTGTGACATATAAATATTATGTAATTTAAATATTAAAAATATTATTTCTTTAACATGTATTGATTCTATAATCGAGACAATTTTTTTTTGAGATATATAGACTTGCTAGGAGAAATAATCAATTTGTTAACAATAGAGATATAAATAAATAGATATGTCAAAATAGAAAAGAAAAAGGAAAATTAAACTTCAATAGTTTCAATAACATAATATATAAAATAGTTATTATAATATGATAGATTAGTGGCAGGGTTACAATATTGATCAATATTTCAAAGGAAAAAAATAAAACAAACTTTAAGAATTTTCATTTGTTTGACATAACTTCAACATTATATTATAAATAGCTAAGTTTTACAAAGAAAAACTAGGTAATGAGCCACTTTTGAAAAGGCTACATAAACTAAAATAATAAAATTAGAGAAAATTGCTAATGCACGCACCATATATTAAAATTGATAACAATCCTTAAGCCATGCTAATTTCTTGATATCTCTTTTGGGATAGAAGTTTGACCTTATAACAATACTCTTGAGCCCATAAGGAATTTTTTCACAAGGTTTATGAGTGCCATATATCATGGTAGGAGTGGTTGTTGAAAAGGAGGAAAGTAGGGTGGTAATGGGGGGTATGTGGCACACTAGAATTGGCTGTTAAGAAAAGGAAATATGTGATGGTTTTTAGGGGAAAATGGCGTGGTTTCTTTTGTTTATGGGGAGTTTGAATTTTTTGGGGGAATTAGAAATTTTATGAAAAGGTGGAGATTGGTTGAAATGTGATACAAATAACATCAAGGATAGTACAAATAATATCACTCATCAATCACATAAATCAACCACAACAAAAATCAACTACAGATGCAATTATGTATCCAATATATCTTATTTCCTCTACTCCAATGCATGTGGTACAAATGTTTTTTTTTGGATATCAAAGGTATGTTTTTGATTAAACAACTCGTCACTGGTTCCATCTCTAAACTTCGTTCCATCTATGAACCTTTAGACGTGTTATTGGTTTCTCTCAAAACCTAGTTCTATCTTTGAACCAACAGACTCGTCACATGTTCCTTTTTGAATTTGAGACTCATCATTGAATCGAAGTCTGTCACTTATCCGCGATATACATGATGCATGATTGTAACGAACAAATGCAATACTCGTCTCGAACCTCTAACTCCAATACTCATCGTTGGTTCCTCTTTGAACCTAAAACTCAACATGAACATCGCCAATATAAGAACACACATTGGTTCCTCTCTAAACCAACATCTCAACATTACTTAGCATTTTAATCACAACTCATCATAATAATCAAATTATATAATTTCTTAACAAAACTCATCAATACTCATCAACAACATCAAAATAAAATTGAATAAACATCGAAAATAGAAACTACTCAAAAAGTCAACTCTAACGATCCAAAATTGGTCAAACAGAGGTATGAGGGCCTGCCCATTATGCATGATGGCAGTCACGCATGCCCGTCACCTCCCTCACTCATGCAAACATCATCATACTGATGCTCAGGCAAAGAGCCTGTCCCTAGGGCCCATGATGGTCTGCCCGTCATCACGTTGATGCCTGCTACCCCTCTCAATGCAATGCCGGTTGGCCCGTCAAGAAGGGTATGCGCGTCATCACTGTGCAAAATGTAGAATTCCGCATTTTCACCATTGGAGTACTTCTGAAGCTCCAATTTCAATTCTAGAAAATCCAAAATTCACAGCAAACCATCACACACAATTTATACAACATTAGGCATATCAATTTCACACAGAATAATCATTTAACATCAAATTATTCATACTTTTCATCAAAACATCACATAAGCATATGAACATCAAAAATCAAAATTTCACATACAATTTCATACAAAAATCAGTCACCAATACAACACAAAATTAACATCAAATCACAACAATCAAGAGAGAGATCCAACAATTTCATCAATTGAAGAAAATTAGAAAGAAAGGAGAAAGAGGATAAAAAATCTTTTATATCCTTTATGCCCTAAACACCCATATTATGAACAATCTCCCCTACCTCGAATTTGCAGTAAAAGTTTGGAACTTTTGACAACAGAAGCTATCTTCTCTTACCCCTTGTTCTACTAGGGCTCTCTCTGACTTTGTTGACAACTATTACTCACCACAACAACCCTAACTCTAATTCTCTTATCTATTTAAATAAAACCACACTAATTTTATTAATTCACTAACTCCCCTTAATTCTCACTAATTCCATATTTTTTCTTAATTTTAATTAAAATTCTAATTTTCACCTCAAGGTTCAATTTCTCATTATTTTTATTATTTAAAAAATTAAAAATTAGTGATAATTCTAATAAAATTCTTCCTAGCCTCAATAATACCAATAAATTAAATAAAACACTCCCATAAAATAACATAAATTATTTTAAACTCAATTAAAATAAAATAAAAGAAAAGCCAAGGTGTTACACCCAACATCAAACTCTGAATTTATCCCTTTGATTAAGTCACATGCTTCAAAATAAGACAACAATCCGGATCTTAACCACTATATGCATAAAATTCCCCACCCTCGTATCTTAAGTTAGGTTTTTTTTTACAAAATAACCCTTGGTGTTGAACACCGTCTTAAATAACCCTATGTTCTGTACATTACACTTATGGTCAAATTTGTACAACTTACGTCAAATAAGGTATACAAATACACAGTCAAAGTTCACTCAACATTATGCAGTATAAATACATAAAAATTTTTAAAAAAATTTGACCAACATTAAACAATCAAAACCTCAATTACTACAAAAAGTGATGGACTAAGTGATGGATCCCTAAACCCAAAACTAATACTCAACACAAAAATAACAAATTTATTAAACAAGTGAAAAAACTTGAACTGCAGTGTGAAGGACCATAGGACGCACTTTCGCAATGTCTCAATGGGATGGATCACCACAAGCTTTCAGTAAATTGAATGGAACCACCGCAACAACAAAGCAACATTTTTCCCTTTTCTTCGTAAACGGCTTCAAATAGAGGAGAACTAAATCAATGTTTCGAATAAGAATGAGCCAAAAATGCACCAAAGCTAGAAGACCATACTTGAGTTCCTAGGGTTTTAAATGGAGAAGGTTCAAATGCTAAAAGGTTAATCAAATAGTGTAGGGTTTCTAACGTTTGGTTTTCTAACTTAATTAAAATAATTTTAACTTCACATAATTATTTTTAATCCATGTTGGTCAAATCATCCCCTACCAAACTACATATATTATGTCACATGTGTTGCCACATCAGCCTTTGTTAGTAGAAACTAATGAGATGAATCAAATTTATGAACAGAAAATATTTAAAACACTATTAATCGAAGAAATTTCTTATAAAGATTAAAATTAAATGGTTGACTATTTATAGGAATTTAAAATATATTTAACTCTACTTGTTTTCTTAAAATGTCAAATAAACGAATATGGATATAAATACTTAGTTACTCATATAGTATTAATACGAGTATAAATATTATTGTCTATGTAAATATAAACTCGAATACAATTTTTTATTTATTTTAAATATAAATATAAAAACATATACTATAGCATCATGCCCGAACAATGCCCAAACATTGTTCATTCTCATCCTAAGTACTAGTCTAGAAGAAAGTGTAGTCCAATGTAGACAAAAACGAGGACCCAAGTCTACCGCCTAAGGAAAATTTTACCTTATACCCCTACATTTATCTCTATACCCCTACATTTTGGCAAATATTCCAAAAATACCATTAATAAATTGTTTTAGTTTTTATTTTTATTTTCGTAGTGTTTTTTTTCAAACCAAAAAATAATAAAAAATAAATTCCATAGTTGTTTTTATAAACCGGATAACTGGTATTTATGTTTTTCGGTTCACTTTTGTTTTTCCGAATTACTTAGCAGCATGAGTTCCGGTAAGTTAATTCCAATAGTTCCAGTGTGTGTGGCAACGGATGACGGTGCAACTTCGTCGATGTTGGATTTATCATTCCTCTCCTCCACCTCCTGCTGAGTGAGTTGAGCCTATGGGAGAGGACCAAGATTTCCATCTATAGGAGGAGCCGGTAGAGGCAGTATAGGTAAGGAACCTAACATGGTGACGTTTATTCCTTAAAACCTTATAAAATGAAAACAAAAAATTAGAACTAGCTAAGATTAATTATAATAAACAAGCTTAATAAACAATAAACAGTAAAATTACACATAATCATATTTTACGATTATAGGAAAATACATCTACCGAAACCTAAGTTGTGAATCCAAAACCTCAGGTGCGTTGCCTGAAGAAGTATCAACTAACTATTGTTGCCTTGAATTGAGATGGAATCGAATGCAAGCACTAGGTAGAAGGAAAATCAGAATGAAAGGAGAAAAAATTTCTTACTCTTTATGGCAGACAATGACCAACACAACTTGCATTTTCCGACGAGATTTGACCGGAATGGAAACACTGCGACTTCACGCTTCAAATTGATTCTAAGATTTTATTTAGATTTTTTTTTTTAATTTTTGACTTCTTTTTCACTGTGCAATAACAAATTAAAAAAAATAAAAAAAAAATTATCAAGAATATTTTTGGAATATTTGTAAAAGTGTAGGGGGATAGGGATAAATGTAGGGGTACAGGGTAAAATTTTCCCGCCTAAGTCAAGCAAGCCCATCTTCCCTGCCTCTCTCTACTTGGATGATGCCAAATCAATCTGCCCCACTTTGTTCATACCGAATAATAGTGGTTCACATAAATTTATTTTAAGAAAATGTAACTTGTAGAAAATGCTAATTTTACATAGGCCCAAAGCAAAACTTCTAGTCTCAACTACCAACTTCACACTTGTAATTGTGATAAGTGCCAATTTCACGGTCATGTTAACACTTTCAAACCAAATCACAAGCTACCATCTTCACACCTTTCTTTCTATAAAATTTTTAGACTTTATTTTTGAAGAAAATGGAAAAATTGAAGATAAAAAATAAATAAAAAAAGTAGAAAGAATTAAGAGATTCGAATGATGAGAGTTTGTTTTTTAAAGTTAAACCATAAAAAATTTCCGATTGAACCATTTTTGATGAAATGAAAGTTGCGATGAATTTTATTATTCATTGTGGTCCTATATAATTCGAGAGATTAGTCTTTTTAATTGCGCGCAGAAAATATCTAATTTTTATCAGAAAAAAAAACAACATTAGAATTTATATTGACTATATAAAAATATTCAAGTGTCTATTTAAGTTACCATACTCTTATCTAATAATACTAAATTGATAATCTAATGAAATTATTAAATCATGTTGAAAAATATAGATTTAAAAAAGAAAAACTAAATATAGACTTTTTACTTAAAATTATTATATTTTTTCACATTGGAAAAAGATGCTTGATCATCTTTGATCCTCTCTTGACTAATCTTTCCCATTTTCGTAGAGCACAAGGTGGAAGAGTTTCACATCACTTACAACTTTTGTGAAAATAGCAAAGACAACTCAATTGGTTTGAATTTATTGAGCAAAAGATTAAAGAAGTTGGAGGTCCAAGTTAAATCTTTGCCAAACATATAAATATCATACTAACAATTACATACTAATAATTAGACATTAAAAAACTTATAACTTCCTATATAAAATTTTTAAAATCAGTTTGATACTTTAAAAAGGTTTTAGAATGAGATGAGAGTAGAGGAAAAAAATAATATTTTTTTGTATTTTTTTAAAAAATATTTTTTTGTAGGAAATGATAATTTTATTAAAGGTTAAAATCAATTTATTTTACCTCAAATAGGACTTATCTTTTTAAAGCCTACAACACGCACAAATTTAGTACAACTAGTTTTTGTAGCGTGTAACTAACTCTCCCTTACATACACTCCAACACAACACACTAATCAACAATCACTAGTATTTTAATTTCTTCTCAACATGGCAAGGCCTCTTCTTGTTTCCAATCTTCACAATTTTCTTCTATGTTCATCATCCATGTCTTACACAACAATTCTCTTTCTTGTTCTTTCTGTTTTCTCTATATTTTCCATCATCACTTTTCTATGTGGTACTAAGAGCATGAAGAATCTCTACATGGAGGAAGAAGCAACTGCGGTGGCGGCGAGCAACGAAAACAAGTTGATTTATAAGATAAAAAGGAAAATTAATAGGAGAAGAGTTTCAATGATGAAGATGCTATATTGGAGAAAAATAGAGGCTGAAGAATTGGAGGAAGGAAAGCAAGATGATGAAGAGGAAGCTCTTTGGAAGAAGAATATATTGATGGGAGAAAAGTGTCGACCTATAGATGAAGAAAATTAGTAGTAGTTTTTTAATTTTATATGTGTAAGGGTTTTGGTTTGAATTTTGTGCATCTTCTGGATTTTTATTTGAAGGGTTAGATTCAAAGTTTATCGATTAATTTTTCCATGAATTAGATAGTTGTTGAGTTTCTAATGTTTCCTAACCAAAACAAATTCAATGTTTTCTTTCATTGGTGGTCCATTGTGGTCCAAAATGATTAATTGCAAAAATATTAGATTTCAGGAATGCATAATAAACCCAAATCGAACTGGTGGCAATCCTTTATTTTCTCTTATTCTTGTCTCAAATGTTATAGAACAAATTTAGAACTATTACTTCTAGAGAATGATATTAACCAAAGTGACCATTTCAAATGATTTTTAAGAGTGTGTTTGTTTCACTTAAAATTATAATTTAAGGAATGTCATTCTTAAAAATATTAATATCAATTTTATTCCTATTAATTTGTTTGATAAAGTAGTAAGATTTCTAAAAATATTTTTAAATTTTTAAGAAAAATGTTTTAAAATAATATAGAAGTAAATACTTATAGTTAATTGTTTTTTTTTCCACATGAATATAAATCAATCAGACACCCTCTAAGTATTAAGTAAAACTTGAATTGAGAAAGGATGGAAATCATCAACTGGAACTGATATTGCTCCGTCTATGGATTCGAGCTTCATTTTTACACGAAGAGTCATGCCCATAAATCTCGCCCATGAATAATAGTAGAAACCTTCAAGAATTAGTGTGACCTTAACTGAAAAAGGTTCATTACTAGGATGATCATAATAGAGATTGGTTTTATCGGCTTAGGAATCAATATGAGGTGACATGGTGTTAGAGATATCTTAGCTTAGCTTAAGTATCCTAGTTATTTCAGTTAATATTACCTAACTAATTCTGTTAGATATTGTAACTGTCAGTTAGGATTTAGTTTGCTTAGTCACTTGTGTTATATAAGAAATACTATGCACACTTGTAAAGGTTGAGAAAACCATAATATCATTTTCCTTTTCCAACTTTACCTTTCACTCTCTCCTGCATTACAATCATTGTTACTGCATTACAGTTTCAATCTTCACAGAGTGAAGATTCTTTAATCTTGCAGCAGTACTGAACCTTATCAAGCATGGAGAGTGCATTCATTTCTAACATGGTATCAGAGCCTACGGGGACCGTGTCTTTCCGCTGCACCATCATCATCATCACCGCTATCGTCTTCGTCTCGACGGTGGGTGCAAGTTGCTTCAAAGAAGCACTGTTTTTTATTTTCTCATTCAGAAATTTGCAGAGCAAAGAAAGCTTCAAAGAAGCTTGGTGCAAGTTGCTTCAAAGAAGCATCGATCAGAAATTTGCACAGCAAAGAAAGCTTCAAAGAAGCTTGGCGCAAGTTGCTTCAAAGAAGCATCGATTTTCGGTTATAAAGTTGCAGATCAAAACAAGCTTCAAAGAAGCTTCAGATGTCATCTGGTAGTGCGGTTCGACAAAGGCACACTGACGCTAGCAACCGAGATCAAAGTAACGCTTAAAGAAAATGACGTCGCATCAAAGATCGACACACTCAAGAAAGCAAGCATGCTTCTCCTTAACGTTGAAACCATTCCCCAGCTTGTCATCAACGTCATCTATTATATTCTCACTTGCGATGATGACACCGTTCAGAAACTTCTCTTTCTGTATTTTGAAATCATCGACAAAACTGATTCGCGCGGTAAAGTTCTCCCTAAGATTACACATCAAAACAAGCTTCAAAGAAGCTTCAGTTGTCAGTTAAGTCTATCTCTCTCTCTCTCTCTTTGTTGGTTTCGCCTCCGACAAATTTCATTCAGCTTCAATTAGCAACAGAGAACTTTACCCCTGACAAGTGTGTAGGTCGAGGAGGTTTTGACAGTGTTTACAAAGGAAACTTGGCTCCACAGAATCAAGAAGTTGCTATAAAGTGTCTTGACCGGAAAAACAAGCAAGGAATCCAGAAATTTATTACTGAAGTGGAGTTACTGAGTAACGCAAAACACAAAAACAGTGTCCGATTGATCGGATATTGTGCTGAGAATGAGCACAGGATGTTAGTTTATGAGTACATTATAATGGGATCTTTGGAAGATCATTTACTAAATCATCATGATGATTCTCATCGTGGAGTTCTGCACTGGAATACAAGACTTAGAATAGCATATGAAATAGCAAAGAGTTTGCAGTATCTTCATAAAATGGAGCCTCATAAGATGATATACAGGGATCTCGAAAGCGCAAACATTTTGTTAAGGGAAGGTTTTACTGTAAAGTTAGCTGATCTCGGATGTACTAGACAATTGAATAAAGTTCCTGATTAACCAAAAAGTCCTAGATTCAGAAAGCTAATCCGGAGTCATACATTTCTTCTAGCTTCTGCTACTCGTGCTTGAGCTAAAGTTATATCCTTTTGAAGAGGCCTGTTTACAAAACCATGGTGGCAAACTCAAGGTGGTGTGCAACCCTTCCCACACTTCAGTTTGAGGGGGGGTGTTAGAGATATCTTAGCTTAGCTTAAGTATCCTAGTTATTTCAGTTAATATTACCTAACTAATTCTGTTAGATATTGTAACTGTCAGTTAGGATTTAGTTTGCTTAGTCACTTGTGTTATATAAGAAATACTATGCACACTTGTAAAGGTTGAGAAAACCATAATATCATTTTCCTTTTCCAACTTTACCTTTCACTCTCTCCTGCATTACAATCATTGTTACTGCATTACAGTTTCAATCTTCACAGAGTGAAGATTCTTTAATCTTGCAGCAGTACTGAACCTTATCAAGCATGGAGAGTGCATTCATTTCTAACACATGGTGAAAATATAAAAAAAAAAAGAAATCAAAGATGTAAGAGTGCAACTAGATCGGTGAAAGCATGTGATATCATGTTAAGAAACTAAAACTCTGTAAAAAAGAATCTTGAAGTTTTGGAGATTCATGGAAGAAGAAAAATAATATTAGATGAAGCATGTAATTTGATTATTGTGCTTAAACACCAACTGTTACAAGAGTAACCAATATATAGCAAGCAAAGGAAGCTATCAACTAAGCTAACCAACTTCCAACTACCTCTAATAAACAAGTTTCCAAATATAGTAACTACTATAATCGAATTTTGAAAACTATCTAAAACAAGAAAGTTGATACATTCGTGTAATTAAACTAAAAAACTTCAATATTTCAACAATGCGTTTTATAGTCTGGAATGTTTTGTTTTCTCTCCAAAAAAATTTACCCTAGAAAGGATCCCCTGCCAGTTATTATCTTGATTAATTGATTCATTTTAACTCTAGTAAAAAAAGTCTTCATTCACGCATTCAAACATATTGAACGTTTTAATTTAAAATAAGTAATTTGAGAAAATTATAATTGTTTTAAGCAATATTTTAAAAATCGGACTAGAAATCGAATCGGTGAAACTTGCGATTTAAAGTTTATTTGGTTAAACCTACGATCGAACCGTTTATTAAATAAAGTAATAATATGAAACTAATTTCATAGATATGTCACACATAATTATATGTTCACAACTTAATAAAATAAATATTTCAAAAATCCATTACAAATCTAATACAACAATATCGGTATTACATAACATAACATAGTTTTACACTTCATTTCAACCAACATTTAAAAATATTTTGACCAAACTAAAGAATTACAATAAAATGAATTAAACTAATTCAAATTCAAATTAAAATAATAAAATATAATAATTAAAATAAAATTCAAATAATTAAGAATACTAAATTAAATAAGATAGAATACTAAAATATAAATAATATAATATACTTCATTAAATAATACAAAATTGAACTTGAGTTGAACTAGGACAAACAAGTCTTAATTAACAACAACAAACAATATTGAATTAAACAAAAATAAATATTGAGTTGAACATCGTGACTATGTTTAAAAGAGACGACATGAGGATGATTGAGTGTGGTTGAAAAAAAAACTATAATGGAGTCACCAAACTTAAAAGTATGAATGATTGTAAAAAACACACTTAATTTTTTTTTGTGATTGGGGAATGTATTTTAAGTTTTGATATTAACCTATTAATTTTTTTTTTAATTTAAAAAATGGTCAATTTAATGTATTTTTTTCAACCGGACGGTTTTACTAAATTGACTCCGGTTCTTTGGTTTGAATGATTTTGGACTGTTTAATCCGGTTTTAGTGTGGTTTTAACCCACTAACTGTTTTAAAAAGTTGACACAACCATATTCATTTTTGGTTTCTGGTCTAACCGATTGAACCGACCAGTTAAATTCTGTTCCGGACTGGACCAATGGCTAGGCATGACCCAATCCAATTCTACTCCTAGAACGGCCCAATTGCCTAAGTCCAGCTGAGGAAGGGCAGCAATTTACCTCTCTGACCTTCTATCGGGCACACGTGGACATATGAGTCTCAAGGTCATCTGCTCCTCCCCGACATTTCTGCCCGTTACACACGGCTCCTTCACCCAAGAACGGTCATGGCGCCTATGCCAGGAACTCTGCCCTTGCCCGTGGCAACGACTAGTTTTAGGCACCTCTGCCCGTCATAACGACTAGTTTTTGGTAGTTACCTATTCTTCAGGAAATGGTTATTCCGCCTCGAAAATAGGGACCGTTGGCCACGCGCTGGGGGCATTATATAAACCCTCTCATTTGAGAGGGTCAGGTATCCAAAAAATCATTCTAAGAACTCATACTTTTGTACTTGCCCCTTTTCTCTGACCCTTTTTTACTTGAGCGTCGGAATGCCTTGTAGGTACACCCCCTTCTCCTCATCTCACACCCAACATCACAAACGTTCTTCTTGCCCCATCACAGGATCTGATCAGCCTTCACGATCAGTGGCACGGGGACAATGGGACACAGTTCACAGACAGGAAGTTCCAGGATTTCGTCGCTCAACTAGGCACGAAACAACACTTCGCATCCGCCGAGCACCCTCAGGCTAACGGGCAAGCTGAAGCAGCAAATCGAGTTATTCTACGAGGCCTCAAGCGAAGGTTAGACGAAACGAAGAAAGCATGGGTCGAGGAGCTGCACAGCGTCCTATGGGCATACCGCACAACCCCACACTCTTCGACGGGGGAAACTCTTTTTCGCCTAGCCTACGGGACTGAGGCAGTAATCCCCATCGAAATACACGTACCATCCAGGTGGACTGAGTCACCCCTGGACGAGGAAATGAACGACGAGGCACTAAAGGAAGAGCTCGACCTCGTCGAAGAGGTCCGATCTGGAGCAGCTCTCTACGAAGCCTTATTAAAGCAAAAATTTGCAATCGGGCACGACGCCAAAGTGATACGGTGAGAGTTCCAACTTGGCAGCCTTGTCTTGAGAAGGAACCACAAGGACTCTCGTGCAGGCAAACTCGCCGCTAATTGGGAGGGAACCTATCGCGTCCGGGCAAAGACGGAGAATGGGGCCTACTGTAACGCCCCGTCTTGTCCGATTTATTTAATCGAGTCGATTTAATTATTTCTGTTTTTATATTATTTTATTCTTGCCTTTTATTTGACAATATATTATTTTTCATCGTTATTATGTTTTATCGCGTTTTGAGAGCGTTTGCGAGATATTTGAGCTGAGGGGTAAAATGGTCATTTTGAGGGGTTAGATATTTTAGAAAAATTAGATATTTTTATGAAATAGAGATTTGAGAGAAAAAGAGAAAAAAAAAGAGAGAAAGGAAAGAAAGGAAGAGGAAGGAAAAGAGAGGAGAAGAGGAAAATCGAAGAAAACTCCGTTTCAATCGCGACTAATCGGGTAAGGGTGAGAAGTTTCGATTATATCTTGCTTGTATATGTATATGTATGTATTTGTTTGAATGTTTGGTTGAAAAATATATGTTTTCCACTTGATTGGAATTGTGATCATTTCGATAGAATTGATGTTTTCACGGTTGGAAATCGATACGAATCGCGTAGTATGATCGTATTATATGTATGAATATTGTTGATACTTGTTTTGATTGATTGAAAACATTTTGGTGGGAGAAAGTTGGATTTTCGGGGTTTGGAACCGTGTAACCCACAGCAGAAAATTCTGGTTCTGATGCAATTCGCCAGGCGAATTGGGATTCGCCAGGCGAATTAGGTCTCACCACTAGTTCGCCAGGCGAAGTGCTGGCGAAAAGGTATTCGCCAGGCGAAATCATAAGTCGCCAGGCGAAAACGGGGAGACAGAAATGTGTTAGCTACTGGAACTCTTGGGGTTTTTCCAAAATTGTGGTTCGCCACTAGTTCGCCAAGCGAAGTGCTGGCGAAGGGGGATCCGCCAGGCGAAATCCTAAGTCGCCAGGCGAATCTGGCTGTTTCTCAATAAATTCTTTTTTTTTAATTCATAACTTTTGAGCCGTAACTCGGATCGAGACGTTCTTAGTACTGTTGGAAAGCTAATGAGATGTTCTTTCCTATAAAAATGGTTTTGAGATTAGTGGCCGATTTAATTGTGTCGGGAATTTGGAAACATGTCATTTTGTCGACTTTTACCGTCGTAATTGTGTGCGATTGATGTGTTATCATGAAATATGCTTTTGATATGTAACGTGTAGCTTGTGTGCTGTTATATGATGTTGAAGCATGTGATAAGTTATTGTAATTGTTGTGGCCTCATGGCAAAATACTTTGTTGACTTGAATACAAATGTATGGTATTAATGTATGTTGTTGTGGGTAGCCTTCGTGGCGTGAATCCTAGTGTTGTGAGTATCATTGTATGATTGCAGGATTATTGTGGCTGATGATGAGTAATTCTTGATGTGAATTGATATGAGTGTATATGCTAAAATGCTAATTGTTGTGGTTTGTGGATTATGATCAAATGCATTGTTTATGTGAAATTCAATGTGTGTTATTTGGTGGCCTTATGGCAAGTAAAGGCATTGTTTGAATTGATTTCCAATGCATGAATAATGATGATGAGATAATTCATATTGTTGATTTGTGAATGTAAATTTGATTGGTATGAGTCGTTGATATGACATGCATCATGATATGCACCTTGTGATGTCGTGTGCCCTTGTGGGGTGTGAGCGACGAAACGATTCCAGAGGGAATCTGCTGTAACGGTCGTGTGCCTTATACAAAGAGGACCTAAAGTGACGTTATAGACGATCGTGTGCCTTATACAAAGAGGACCTAAAGCGATCGAATCGTGTGCCTTATACAAAGAGGACCTAAAGCGATCCATAAACGTTGTGTGCCTTATACAAAGAGGACCTAAAGCGACGGGGAACATCGTTTGCCCGACGGGGAATTACACTAAGTAACAAACGATGATTCCAATAATTCTTGAGTGAATTAATGATGATGAGAATGATGGATGGAATGGTACCGCATGCATAGAGTCGTTGTGTCGGTCTCTATGCATTTGCATAAATCATGAATGGATTGATTATGTGTGGGAAATTGTGAATAGATTGATTATGTGTGGGAAATTGTGAATTGATTGATTATGTGTTGAGCTCGTGATAGCATTGGTGATTTGATATGCATTCGTGATAAATGTATGGATTATGGATGATATGTTTTAGGAATGGACATATGCTATGTTTTGTGGAGATGTTATACATTACAAAGATTGTTTGGATTATCGTTGATACGCGGTGTATGAATATAGGTGATGTGGTGGTGTGTTTCCATATGTCATAACTTTGGTATGCCTTATGTGTGAATATGTGAGTATGTTGGTATAATTGATATATGTTATGTGGTTGGATTATTAGAAATATGTTATGTATCTGTGGCATGTCATATGTATTAGTATGTGATGCTTGTGGTGAGAATAATTATGCATGTGAATTTATATGTGTTTGCATATTATTATGCAATCTTGATTTAGTTTTTATTTCTCACCCTTCTATTGTGGTTTGATGCCCTATGAGGCAATTGCAGATTAGTATCTTGGAGGCTTTTGTGAAGATTAGTTCTCCATCCTTTTGTCGGTCTGACTGCTCTGATACGTAACACGGGAGTCGGGGAACGCTTTTGTTATATATGTATACATTTGTTGGATCTATTTTGTATTACCTTTGTATGAATATTTTGATGTTATAAAATAATTTATTCTGCAAAACAAGTCAGTTATGGATCTTTCCGCTTTATTCCATAATTGAACTTTCCTTTTGTTGAAAAAAGTTTCCCTTTTATGTTTATTCCATTTTGTGTTATGTATCAAATTTATGAGCAAGGATTGTGTTTTCTTTCTTTAAATGTGGCATCCTTGTTTCTGTCTAAGAATAAAATTTTTATTTACTCTGATTTATTTATGTATTATTTATCCACGATGGGAGTTGGGATGTTACACCTACTACCTATAACATCTCAACGGGGAAGAACTCGCTCGACCATGGAACGCCGAAAAGCTAAAACAATACTATAGCTAAGGCCCTAACTGTCGGTTTTCTTCGTCATTCACGAACATAACATCCCGACCACAATGCACGCCCAGGTATAAGCGTTGCTTGCCAGCCGAGGCAGGACCCCGCTCAGGATCGAGCTGGGCCCCTGCCTGATAGCGGTTCCTCAACCGAGCCCGGAGTCGTCAAAGTACCATGATAGGCAGAACACCCAGCTCGCGATGGGAAGTTCACACTGCGAACTCAGGCCTCAAACGCGACCTGAGCTCTGCTGTCCTGCCCGGAAATTCCCAGGCCGTTCGACCAGTCCCCCTCACTGTCGAACACATCTAATCGAGCAATTCTCTGAAACTTTAAACAAATCAAAGTAATCCCTATAACGGGCACATGCGATATGATATAACACTTAGCAAAAATAAACAAAGAAAGCCATGTGCAAACATACAACATACAAAACTGGCCACACTGACCGGATACATATATTTAATGGCCACAAGGACCACAAGTGTGCATATTACAAAACCAAGGGGGACACGCCCCTAAACAAAATAAAATTACATCAAAACATTGCACGCAGGCCAGATACATTACAACAAAATAAAAAGGGATCACTCCTCCATCCGCTCGGGCTGCTCAAGGTTAGGATCGGGCTGCTGAGTCTCCTTGTTCAAAAGCTAGGCATGCTCACCGCCAATATTGAAGAAGTCTGGATTAACTATCTTGACATTCTCAACATGGCCCAAGAAGTTGGTACCTTCCATGGATATTTGGACCACTGGGTTCACCAGTCGGAGTTGGGCCACGGCGTTTTTGAACGACTCGACCCCAATGGCAATGACGTCTTCCTCCGCCCGTATAAGACGAGCGACAAGCTCGACTCTCGTCTTCACCGCTTTCACATCCTCGGGCTCATCTTCAACTGGGGCCGCCGCAGCCAACACCTGGTCTACCAGCTCCTCAACAACTTTCTTCTCCGCAACCAGAGTGTCGTTCTCCCCTCTTAGCCTGACAGCCTCTTTGTATGATTTCTTCCTCACATCAGTGGTAGCCTTTGCTTCTTCCCTAGCCTTCATCGCGGTTTCTTCTAGGGACGCTATGGTCGCCTGGGCCTTCTTAAGTTCGGACTCAGAGGAAAAATCTCCCTCGGCATATATCTCTGCCATCTCCAAGACCCTGACCAGCGTAGAGGCATTCTGCGCCAGCAGTGCCCTCTTGCTCGGGCGATCCATGCCCTCCAGCGGAAGAGACTCTGCCCGAGGTACCACTAGGGATGTTCCCTCAAAAAATTTCCTGTCAAGAATGCAAGGGGGAAGTTCGAACTTGCTCTTCTCAGGCGCCCGAATGAGGTCCATCGTCTCACTGACTCTGGTCCGCTTGAACCTCGAGGCCAAAGGCAGCGGGGATCCCTGGGAAGGTACAGGTGAGGAACTCCCCGCAGCAGGTTGGGCAGGAGGCACGCGCTGTGTAAACCGAGACTTCGAGGCGGCCGCGCCAGGCTTGCCCCTCGACATAGCGTTCTTTACCATCCTCTCATGGACAGAAGGCATCTCACCTGCAAAAACATAACAAATATGTTAGACACCGAGGAAGCTATAATTCAGACAAGTTAAAAAAAAGGCCAAAACTACCAAGTAGCTTAAAGGCGTCCGCATGAGTCTTGCACTCCAGAAGCGCCTTCGTATTAATGTAACAGTACTCCACTCTCTGCCCACCATCGTCCTCAAAGATCGGGGCACCCTTCTTCGTCCAACACTCTGCAGGCCTGAAGGAACTAACATACTTGACCAGCGTCTCGTAAACAGCTATATCCTGCTCGTCCAGCATATCCGGCTGGGCAAGATAATGGCCAGTTCCCCGAGTGAAGTGGCTCCCACTCCAACAAAAAGGGAACTTGAACACCCTGTCCACCAGCAATTTCCCGTCCTCATCATACATATCTCGACCCTCCTCGTTGGTCGACACTGCCCAGGCATACGTGGTGTTTTGGGCCGCCTCGGACACAGGCTCGATGACATAGAATCTCTCTTTGAAGGTCCTGATCGACTCCGAGAAGGGCTTGAATAGCTTTCTTGATTGCTTCAGCGAGACCCAGCCATACCTCCTCCCCGAGACTTGCCTTTAAAGGTGGAAGATAATGAAGAACAAAGGCTTCGTAGCTCCTATCCTCAGGAACTCGCAAGTCAGCTCGAAAGCTCGGATGAACGCCAATGAATTCGGATGCAGTTGCGACAGGTGTAACACCCCATTTCTACCCGGCATTTATAAAGAAATCAGAGTGATAAAATTTTAACATAAAACAGGATGTCACATTTTTCAACTTTAAAATCAATAACATGATAGATAATCATGAAAGATACATAGCAAGTTCAAGGAAAAGAAACTCATAAATCAACAAATAGTCTCCAAAGTAACTCAACTTTATAAAATACGACGCAACGGATTCATAATCAAAGTAATAGCATCTTTATCCAACATAAACAACTTTAAAATAAGCAACAAGGTGTTCTTCGACAATTTAACTTAAAAATTCAGCATGTAAACAAATAAACAAAATAAGACACGCATCATCCCCCCGAGTGCTACGTATCAGAGCGACAACCACCGACTCGAACTAAGGTAACTGGCTATTCCTCTTGATTACCTGCACGTTGCCAACATAGGGACAACATTCAAGCAGAAGGGGTGAGATATCGAACAATATAATAAGATATATGATAAGTAATATACTAGAATCAGATTATACAATCACCACTTCACAACATCTCAATCAACGTAAAAGAGCAGCACATCAACAACTTTTACTTCATCCTTAATCAACAACACAACAACAACTATGCAACATGAAATGCGACTCGAAATGCACATGCATGTGGTACCATTGGAGCAGAACTCCCAGCTTAAAAATTTGCCAATTAATATTGACTTCAACAAGGCATAAGCCTTCCGCTTAATATTTTGCCAATCCAAGCCTGCTCAATATTTTCCCAATCCAGGCCAGCTTAATATGTTATGCCATGCGACTCAAATATGAACATCAAAATCACAGCACTAATACTTATCAATCCGCACAGCAACAGCTCAACATTGGCCATAGGCCCCACAGCTTAATTCTTGCCAATAATTAGAGGCAATTCAACATCGTTCACAGCTTAATAATTTCCAACAATAATATCACAGCAACTAGGATATATAATTATGCATCATCTAAGATATATCACAATCCATCATTTAATCAATCGGTAGTTTTCGACAAAAAAATCGGTTAATTGGTTCCGTCATAATTCCATGTCCGATGCTATTGAATTATATAACAACTTCTTAATTAAAATGGATAGAACAAACACACCACATCAGAACATAACAGAAACAGAAAAACACATAGCAGCACGCGTGACGGTCGTCACAACACCATCACGGTCGTCACGACACCATCACGATCGTCACAACCCACCACGATCGTCACGGCCCCAAAATCCTTCGTCTCAGAATTCGTTCGTTCCAGTTTCTTTCCAAATTCACAACCTTTCCCCAGATTCATATCAATTACAAATTGTCCAAGACAACCTTTCCTCATATTCATATCAGTTTCAAATTGTCCAAGACAGTGCATTTCAACATATACCACAACAGAATTACAACATTTCCACGAATTTCAACATTTCCACAACAGAACTACAACAGAATTACACCTAAAGTAACATATACTAGTTTCTCACAACCACTTCATCAGTCGCAATGCATTTCAACATTTCTACGACAATCATTTCGACACAGACATAAGAAATTCTACAAACAATTCATCAACAGAAAACCAAATTCAATATTCACGACATCAATTACACAAAACAGAGGAGAATTATATAAAACCAACCCCACATATTAATTATCATATTCCCGTTTATAGAATTCGAACCCCACCCTTACCTTGGATTGAAGGTAGCTCGAATTTTCGGTCGACACCGAAGCTTTTTCCGGCAATCTCTCGTGTTCTCTCCTCTCCAACCGCCGTTTCCAAACTCTCGTACACTTTCAGTAACTTCCTCTCTCGTACTGTTACTTCTTTTCTTACTGCCACTTTCTTTTTATTTCCTTTAATTATAACCTAATTTAATAATAATGGGCCTACTAAATTTCTTAATGGGCATTACTATCTGATACCCCCACTTGGTATTTCTCACACTAATTAACCCAACCAAATTAATTAAAACTCTATGAAAATAAATAGTAGTCCTAATATTAATTCCTCCCGACTAAATCGACTAATTACCTGGTTAATACTTATTAGTATCAAACAACATAATCAACATACTCAACAATTATACGGAAAAACACTCAATACTATTTAACTAAAAATATTTAATTAAATACGGGCGTTACAACAGGGCTAAATCCAGATGGACGAAGATCGATTGTTGGAAGTCAGTAAATGGCAACCTCAACCCTATTTCCTTGAAAGCGTACTTGTAGATGGAGAACCTCTCCCCGTAATCCGTGCATATTCGGTCGTCCTGATTGGGGAAGTGCATCTTCCACTCCCCCTCTAGTCCTACGTCCATAAAGACATCCCCGGTGTATGACGCGAAAGTAGACGCGTGCTCGGCTGGCTCCACTACGGTCCATTCCCTCGCGGAATCTTGCTCGTGTTCCTCCCAAACTTCGCTGGGGGCATTGTAAACCTCGGTATCACTACTCTCCGAGGAGCTCTCCGAGGACGAGTCTATGAGAATCTCTTGCTCGGGCTCGTGCGCCATCTCGATCACCTGAAAAGCAGAGGACAAAAGTGAATTCGACTGCAAAATCAAATTCACCCTTCCACCGCTAGTCAAGTGAAAGGGCGCGCGAAGGGCCGAGGACAGTGTCCCCGACCTAAGCCCTAAATCAAATAAGCACAAGAGTCTCCCACGAGGAGATGCCCGGGGACAACCCCTTATACGCCACGAGGAACCTCCCCGGACTACTACCTAATTTCCGTTTAAAGCTCCACCAGAAAATTCATATATTCATCAGAACATCAGAAAGCTGGGTGGTCTCACCGGTTACACCCGCGCCATCGTCGCGATAGCGCCGAAAACGGCCTAATTCAAGGGCCTCTAAGGAGCTCCGGCGACCACATCAGCGACAGAAGATGGCCAAACCACCGTCTTCCACCTACAGACGCCGGAAAAACGCAACAGTCCCACCTAAGTCTACCTAACCGCATGCATTATAACTAAACAAAGATGAAAAAGCTGGAAATAAAGAGGAAATCAGGTAACTTACGTGGTCGAAGAGAGTTTGGAGAACTGAAGAAGTTGCTCGGAGCTGCGTACGGCAGCTGGCACGGCGGTCGACGACGACGTCAGACTGAATTCTCTGTGAAGAACGAAGAAGGAGAGAGAAGCGAAAACGCAAATGAGCGGCTCTCCCTCCTTTATATACTGTCTAAAAGCATGTGCACGATCACGCGCGGCTAGGGTATCATCATGACCCTAACCTTGCCATCATTGCGTAGTTAATACAACACAAGGCTCGAGACACACGTGGCGTTGCGTCCCTTCAGAATACCTCAAATGTCGGTCTCCCCGCATGCCAGGCAGACCGACCAACGTTACACATCCCGCAGGCACTATAACCCCCGGGCACCCCAGGACAATTCCGTCCCATTGACAAACGACGACTCCTCTAAAGGTCCCCAGAGTTGCGAGCCATCCTTAAGTCATCACTCCCATACTCGGGAGCAACGACTTGGGGGGCTCCTGTTCCGGACTGGACCAATGGCTAGGAATTGCCCAATCCAATTCTTCTCCTAGAACGACTCAATTGCCTAAGTCCAGCTGAAGATGGGCAATAATTTACCTCTCTGCCCTTCTACCGGGCACACGTGGACAGATGAGTCTCAAGGTCATCTGCTTCTCCCTGACATTTCTGCCCGTTACGTACGGCTCCTCTATCCAAGAACGGTCATGACGCCTATGCCCGGAACTCCGCCCTTACCCGTGGCAACGACTAGTTTTGGGCACCTCTGCCCGTCATAACGACTAGTTTTTGGCAGTTACCTATTCTTCAGGAAACAGTTATTCCGCCTCGAAAATAGGGACCGTTGTTCACGCGCTGGGGGCATTATATAAACCCTCTCAAATGAGAGGGCCGGGTATCCAAAAAATCATCCTAAAAACTCATACTTTTGTACTTGCCCCTTTTCTCTGACTCTTTCTTACTTAAGCGTCGGAGTGCCTTGTAGGTAGACCCCCTCCTCCTCATCTCATACTCAGCATCACAGACGTTCTTCTTGACCCATCACAGGATCTGATCAGCCTTCACGAACAAATTCAATTTTTAAAACATTAGTTTTATGTGACTCATTAAAAATCACAATCAAGTTGTTAATATCATTTTAATAACATAAATGTGTAAATATTCCGACTACATGTAGATTCAAATTCACATCTTCTCACCTTTCTTTTTTATGAAACTTTTAGGCTTTATTTATTTGAGAGTTAAAAAAAAAAGAAAAAAAAAATAACGTATTAAGAAATTTGAATGAATAAACAAATAAATAAAAGAAGCTATAATGAACTTCAAATAAAATGCTACCGTTGAACTACTTTTGATAGAATAAAAGTTGCAATGAATTTCAAATTTTAAAGGATGTAACAATATTAAGACTTAAATTGACTACATAAAAATATTCAATTGTGTATTTAACTTAAGAGAAAATTGATTAAGTGGTATAAAAAATTGTTTATAGTGAATTAATTATATAAAATTAATCATAGTTAAAATTGAATTAAAGATAAAATAATTTATATTTAAATAAAGAGATTAATTGGAATACACTGTCAGTGTAAAATTACTTTACACTGTCATCCAATTAGAATTAGTTATTTTGACACATGAGAAGAAAGAAACAAGGAAGAAGTACTTATTAAAATGATTTATTTATAATGTAATTTGTTTTATTTTTAATTTCATAAATATGTGTCAAAATAATTAATTCTAATTGGATGACAGTGTAAAGTAGTTTTACACTGACAGTGTATTCCAATTAATCTCTTTAAATAAATTGTTTCAAAAATGAATTAAATAATATATATTTCAGTATAAAAATCATGTTGAAATTTAAAATTTATAAATATTAATTTCAAGTAAAATCAATTTTAAAAACTCCTTCACATCACTTATAATTTGTTTTAAAGATAAAAGAGATAACTCAACTCGTTTGAATTAATCAACAAAAAAGTTAAAAAAGTTTGAGGTGCAAGATTCAATCTTTTTTAAATGACTCACATCTATAATATAAGAAAGTTTGTTGTTCTGGAAAACACATTTATACCCTTATCTCTTTTTCTGCCATGTCATCAATTTAAGGGCAATTTGTGTCAAAATTTGCTTTTTGCAACCAAAGTATCATTTTGAACCAAATAGTTTGCTTTTGCTTTTCACTTTTGCCTATGATATCTATTGTTTACATTGATTGGTTCAAAACAAACTACCAATTTCTAAATTCTACAACTTTTTACATTTACCGATGCAATTCAAACAAAAATTCAGCTTCCCCCCAAATGCAAAGCTACATTCTCTCTCTTCCTCTACCTGTCTCGTCCTCTTCCTTTCTTCTCTCTTCCACTACCTCTCTCTTCCTCTTCTATCTTCTCTCTTCTGATGCCCCTTTTCTTATTCTTCTTTCTTCTCTCTTCTGTTGCGTCTATCTTCTTCTTTTACATGTCTTCCTTTTCTTCAAAAAAAAGATGTTACTTTTATCCTATTCTAATTAGATCTACGATACTCTGGCGATTTTACGACGATGGGCGATTTTATGGCGGTAGATATGTGGTGGCCGCAATGCATTTCCGGCAACGAGTGTGGTGGTGGTCGAATTCGAAATGGTTTATGTATTACTTTTTCAATTTAGGTTTTGTTATTAACTTATTTACTTTTATTTGATCTATTTAGGTTTTAGACTTTGGAGAAAGCGAGAATCAGGTAGAAGTTGGTCCCTCTTCATAGTCATCATGTTGAGGTTATTTGATCTCTTTTATTTGTATTTTATTTATATGTATTGTTTTCTATATACGATGGTTATGATTTTTCTAAATTTTTTTATGATTTTTTCAGCATCAGATATTGCTAACTCTGAGATTGTAGCCGTCGAAATGGTTTGCTTTTCAAGGTTAGTTTTTCGACAATACAATCTTCTTATCACTGTGACCACAAACTGAAGTTTTCATACTATGTTGTTACTGACATCACTTTCTTTTACATGTCTGTTTTACGGGTATAAGGGTTGATTCTTGTGCTTTCTTTGGATTTTTTTCTACAAAGAAAATTATATGATAATCCTTTTGAAAACTAAGCTCTCTGTTTGGGAAATTTTTTCTGGATTCAATCATCAACAACTGCAGGGAGGAAGTACAAAGAAAACCGTGTCGGTGACAAAGAAAGTATATTTTACATATTCTTCAAATTTGATTTCGTTTCTCATCACTGCAGGGAGGAAGTACAAAAGGCACAATGTTATTGTTTGTTGTATTCCTTTTCGTTATGACCTTTGGTGCAATACTAATGTGCTTCCTGCATAAACGGAGTGGTAGTAGTAATGATGCTGGTGAATCAAAGTCCCTTAGGTCTCTATGTAGTTCACTCACAAGTGCATTGTCTGATGTGAAGATGTTGTTGATCATACCCCTTATGGCATATTCAGGTGTACAACAAGCATTTGTGTGGTAATTTCACATGAACCATAAGTTATCTTCCTTACGATCTTCAATAATGGTTCTTTGAGTTATTGATTTCTTTCCTATATATTTTGTAATGTTTGTTACTGAAATAATTTTCACAGGCCAGAATTTATCAAGGATGTTGTGACTCCCGCAAATGGTGTTTCCGGTGTTGGTATTACAATGGTAGCATATGGGGCTTTTGATGGAATAATAAGTATTGAAATTGAATGCAAAACTGTAGTTTCTTGGGCGATGGTTCGAAAGTGACTTGATTACATCATGGTTGAAATGTTTGAATCTCTACAATTAGATAGTATGTTGAGAGGAGTATGTTAGAGATTGTGTTGAAAAGTTATGCAACTACATTTATTTCAACGTTTTCTTTCATTCTGGTTTTAAGGTTTATGTATTTAACAAAGTTGATTTTTGCATTCTGGTTTTCATATGTTTTTTGGTTTTTGCATGCTTTGTACTTTGAATCAGCTTTGTATGGTAAGTTGGTGGCCAGTTGTTGATTAATTTAGATGATCATTGTTTAGTATAATTGGTTAGCACTAATGTTTGAATAATTTTTGAAAACTTTCTGTTAATCTTACTGCTTTGTTCATTCAATCATCAACCATATTTTGGTTTCAGTTCTCAAGAATATCACGAGGCTCTTGAGAAATATATTCAGTTCTTTGAAGGCCAATTAAGTTCTGACATTGCGCCCGAGACAGCAGCTGCATTGGCATCTTCATTATTAGTATTCAGAATCCCTTTTCTACTCCCTCTTGAATTATAGAACCATCATGTTTTGGTTATGTTTGTGATTTGCCTTCATTTTACATCAGAAACATACAAGTTTCTGTTTCGATGCAATGTTGTACAAACTTAATTAGGTAGTGTTTAATTGTTTAATGATTTTGGTATGTTTGTTAGTTTTCACATACTCAATTATGTTTGATACATTTCTCATTTTTTTAGTTCATGAATGTACTACACTTTGCTTGAATTTGTTCCTGCAATCCTTCTAACAATGACTTTCCTTACTGCAGCCAACATTTCACTTCTTTCAAAATGGGAAAAACACTGATGAACTTTTAGGCGAAGATGTTGAGCAATTTAATCATATTACGGAGAAACTCTTTAAGTAATGCTTCATATATTATGGAGGAACTCTTTCAAAGAAAAGGTTTTCACTCTGGTGAAGTTTCAATACATATATTGTCAGTTTTATGATTAATACATGCTATTCCATGACTTCTTTCGGCTGCTATTTCTTGTTTGTTCAGACAAATATTGCGTCTTCACAATATTCGCTTTCTTTTCCCAACTTCTAATCTTTTGGGTTTGTATTTCTCGGGTTGTTCTCCTGTCTGAGACTATTCAGGAGTTGACTAAAACATTTGAATTACTAGCCTCGCTGCAGGAGGAGGCATCTAAATTACGTAAATTAACTGATGCTCAGAAAACTGAAAATGTAATATTTCCTATCAATTTAATATTTAAGTTTACTATCTATTTCATTTTCAATACACGAGTACACTATATTTGTATTATTTCTCTGTTAAGCTCAAATATTCATTGTGGTGTTTGAACCCATGAAATAATATGTCCGTTAAATATCAATGATTTTTTCGATGAAATGTTTGAGTAATGCTACCTCATGGAATTGCTCAGGTTAGGAGTATCACTAGAAGCAAAATGCTTCATATCCTTAAAGCTCGCGGTTTATTCTTTTCTGTCTGTAACGTATTATTATTGGAATGATCTGTCCTTTGTCTTTTGATATTATTGCTGGATTAATAGATTGATTTGAAATCAGTTTAAGGCAGAGTTGTTAGTGTTAGTTTCAAGCGGCTGAAGAAGAGTTTTGAGGCAAATATACTTGAGGATAAGTTCTATTGTGTTTCTGATGCTGATCATGGTTAGCCTTGATGTGTATCTGAGTGTTCATTGGAGTTTCATTTCATATCTTTGTATAGTTATGATATTTTGGCTCGTACCTGCATTCGTTTCATATTTTACAGTCAAACTAATTTGAGAATGTTGTGGATCTGCTAGCTGGTGTTTGTGTTATGATTGATCTAAAAACTGCTCAACTATGGGGCACTTAGAATTATGATTGATCACGCATAAAATTATTAATTGATGTATGATGTATCAATTTTCCACTGATGTCTTTTAGATTTTATTATTTGAGTTTTGAATTGGTCATGTTGGCAATGTGAAAATTGTAATAGATAGCTTTTGTATTGATATAACATGATATGACTAGCTTTTCACCAACCTCGGAACTGAAAAACTTTCTTTTTCAAGAAAAACATGTTGATTCTGTTGAGCCTATAGTGGTTTGTTTAATGTACAGGCCCGACAAATACATAAGAGGCTACGCATTATTGGTGTTGAAACTACATCAGATCAGTTCTCCAAGGAAATGATTACATACTTATATCTATAGCAGGTCCTTTTTTTGGATGCTGATGTTCCACAGTAACAAATAAGCTAATGTTTCATTGCATCTTGGCGTTAAGAACCTGAGGGAGGTATACTTTTGGCATTATGATGACGATGACGACTGTGGATACCTGTTGTTTAGGTTGTAAATTATGTGTGGTTTCTAAAAAATTAGAACCTTTTCCATATTATATGGAGGGTATTAAGGAAGGATTGAAAAGGTAATTTGTGAGAGAAACATGAATGTTGCGATTTTCTTCAGAGTCAGCATTGGCTAATGGGAATGGAAGCATTGAGCATGGCCAGAAGCTTTCCAGTACAAGTGAACTTCCAACAAAACAGTATTCCATGGCACCAGCTTTCAATGCAAGAAAATTATTGATCGAGAAAGCCAGGACATAAATAAGGAAAAAACTGGAATAAATTAAGTTGGCATCTGAAGCTGCAGCTGCTGCTAATGAGAGAAAAAAATCTCAAGTTGATGTTGGTCAGTTCGAAGGAGGTGCATACATTAAAGCAGCTCTTAATGTTTCTGATAATCAATTACAACATAAGAAAACTGTTCGAGTGACAATTACGGTCCCAGATCCTGATTTTCACAATTTCGATCAAGATAGGTCAGAGTCATGCTTCAAACCAAAGCAAATGTGGGCCTTGTATGATGAGGAGGACGGGATGCCCCGCTTGTACTTTCTGATTCGCGAGGTTGTCTCTGTCAATCCATTCAAAATTAACATTATTTACTTGAGTTTAAAAACTGATAGTGAGTTTGGCTCATGAAACTGGCTTATTTCAGGTTTCACAAAATCCTGTGGAAATTTCAGGGCCATGGCCTCTGATGTTGTTGACCAATTTAACATTTTTTTCTCATGTTCCAAGAAGGGTGAAGGCCGGTCGAGGCGGTTGTGTTCGCATATATCCCAAATGCGGAGAAATTTGAGATGTTTACAGAAACTGGTCTACAGATTGGAATCATTCTACATCAAATAAGGTAAGGCATCATGTAACACCCCCAATCTATACCCCCGATTAAATAAAGCAGTAAAAGAAAATTCAAAATTTCATCAGAGTATATTTAGATTATCATGGCATAGACTGGGGAAGTCACATTATATTGAAACAAACATACAACATCTGCTCATAAAGATATGCAACAGTGGGGTAGCAATCAACAGAGGAACTTAGTTCCTTACACCCACATTTCAGAATTTAGAATAAAAGCGGAAAATCTAAAACTGAATATCAAATATATATATATCATGAAAAGTTTGTCATACATCAAGTAGTACATGCAAAAGCCAAAAGATATATATACATAATACACAAATATCACAAACGGCCTCCCTAACTACCCGGTGTCACATATCAGAGCCGACCGACAAAAGAATGAAGACGCAAAGCTTCACAAAAATACCTCCAGCAACTCTAATCTGCAATGCCTCATAGAGCATTATAAAACAGCAAAAGGGTGAGAAAAACAACCATAATATAATTGCATACAATTATATATAACGCAAAAATACGCATATATATGGTTCTCACCACAACTCACACCACAATTCAAACACAATACAACACAAGGTATAATTCATATTTCCATCACCAAGGTATACCAACCATACACATATCCACATATCAATTTATCAATTTTATCCACAATTCCACACATAAACAACTCATTAATGACTTATGCAAATGCAAGAGACGGACACAACGACTCTATACATATGCACATGCGGTACCGACTTCCATTGTTTCTCATCACTAGTTCACTCAGGAACTCTGCTGGAATCATCGCTCGTTACATCACTGTAACTCCCCGTCGGGCATACGATGTCCCCCGTCGCTCACACCCCACACGGGCACACGACGTTTATGGATCGCTCACACCCCACACGGGCCCACGACCCGATCGCTCACACCCCACACGGGCACACAATCGTCTATAATCATCGCTCACACCCCACATGGGCACACGACGTTATAGCAAATTCCCTCTGGAATCCAAACCGTCACTCAGGACGTCTCAACAATGCATATCATGATGCTTGGCATACAATGACTCATGACATTTAGTATGCACACATATATGCATTCACCTCAATCAACAAAATCACACTTTGCACTTATGCCCAAAACAATGCATTTAAATGCCATACGGCCACAAATCATCACAGCACCGTCTAAACACATACATTTACATCATACAACAGCACCTTGCATGATACACATCAATTACACACAATTACAACGACAAAAGTCGACAACCGACACTATTCCTGATTTCCGACATAATTAAATCGGCTAACAATTTCCAAATCATCATAATGAGAAAGTACAGCTCAATAGGTACACAACGATACCAAGAATGTAAAAATCAGATAAACGGAACCCAAGTTACGAAAGAAAAACGAAAACGATATTTTGAAAAGTCCCATTTTACCATTTTCCTGGCCATACGCGTATTGCCCAAATTCCTCGCCATGCCATACGCGTATTGCCCAAGGCCATACGCGTATGGGTAGAGTCTCATTTTTCCCAAAACCCACGTTAAAATTTCAATACGCGTAGTGCCAAGACCGTACGCGTATTGCCCCAAAATGTTACGCATATCATACGCAAATGGGCAGATGGCCGGGTAAAAATGAAAATCCATACGTGTATTGGCCCATGCCCCGCCCACGTTACGCGTAATGCCAAGGTCCATACGCGTATGAACATGTCCCATACGCGTATGACCTAGAAAAAACCAGAAAAATTTCTGCAGAATTTTGTGTTACGGGTTTTACACCCCAAACCCTCCAAATCATCGTCCAAAACTCAGAAAAACATCAATTTGAAGTATAACAATACATACCCAACATGTATAAACAACCAAGAACACAATCAACATGAATTTAAATACATTTGGATCAATTTTTACCAATTTCTAAATATTATGATTTTTACTAAATTTATCATTTCAATCCAATAACAATCACAAACACACATACATAATCATACACAAGTATACAATAATTGAGTTTCGCACCCTTACCCGATTAAATCGATTCTAGAAGTTGATTTTCTTTTATTTCCCAAGTTTTTCTCACTATTTCTCTTCTTCTTCTCTTTTCTCCTCTTTTTCTTTCTTCTCCTTTTCTTTCTCTCTATTTGTCTCTCTTTCTATTTTCTATTCTATTCTAACTTAATGAAAAATATTATGAAAAGACCAAAATACCCCCACACTCAATTATCTCGCAAACGATCCCAAAACCCGATAAAATATCACAACATTGAAAAATAACATATTTTCAGATAAAAGTCGAAAATATAATAAAATAATAATAAAATAATCAAAAAGACTCGATTAAATAAAAACTGACAAAACTGGGGCGTTACAACTCTCCCCCACTTAGAAATTTTCGTCCTCAAAAATATACCTGAGACGAACAACTCTGGATACGACTCCCGCATCCGACTCTCCAACTCCCAAGTCAAATTTCCTTCAGCAGTGCCTCCCCACGCCACTTTCACAAGTGCAATATCCTTGCCTCTCAACCTCTTCACCTCGCGATCCAAAACTCTAACTGGTAATACCTCAACCGTAAGGTTCTCCGTTACTTCCACCTCATCCATCGGAATCACATGCGACGGATCTGGAACATACTTCCGAAGCTGTGAAACATGAAACACATCGTGCAAATTCGACACATTCGGCGGCAACGCCACCCTATACGCCACAACACCCACTCTCGCGGATATCTGGTAAGGACCAATAAACCGAGAAGTAAGTTTCTTCGATTTCAATGCACGATCCACACCCGTTACCGGCGTAACCCTAAAAAATACATGATCGCCCTCTTGAAACTCAAGATCTTTCCGTCTCCGATCATGATAACTCTTTTGCCTACTCTGAGAAGCCTTCATTTTCTGACGAATAAGCTTCACTTTCTCCGTCGTCTGCTGTACCAACTCCGGTCCAACCACCATTCTCTCACCAGATTCGTGCCAACACAACGGTGTTCAACATCTTCGTCCATACAATGCTTCAAATGGTGCCATTCCAATACTAGAATGAAAACTGTTATTATACGTGAACTCAATCAATGCAAGATAACTATCCCACGCACCACCTAGTTCCAAAACACATGCCCTCAACAAATCTTCCAACGACTGAATCGTCCTCTCCGTCTGACCATCCGTTTGCGGATGATAAGCCGAACTCAATCTCAATTTAGAACCCAAAGCCTTATGTAAACTTTCCCAAAATCTCGAGGTAAATCTAGAATCTCGATCAGACACAATACTCAATGGAACCCCATGCAATTTCACAATCACACTGATGTAAATCTCAGCCAACCTCTCCAAAGAAAAACTCATATCAATCGGAATAAAATGAGCCGATTTAGTTAGTCTATCAACAACCATCCAAATAGCATTATGCCCTCGCTGAGTATTCGGCAACCCCGTCACAAAATCCATGGAAATGCTATCCCACTTCCACTCAGGAATATCCAACGGTTGCAACAAACCACTAGGCCTCAGATGTTCTACTTTCGATTTCTGACAAGTCAAACATGCATAAACAAACTGAGCCACATCTCTTTTCAATCCAGACCACCAGAAAATCTTCTTCAAATCCTGATACATCTTATTCGCTCCCGGATGTATACTCAAATTACTCCGGTGTCCTTCTTCCAAAATCATCTTTTTCAACTCCGCATCATCTGGAATACAAATTCTACCTCGGAATCTCAAAACATCATTAACATCCACTTGAAAATCACTATTCGCATCTTTTTCTCCCAACAACATCAAATCCACAAATTTCACATCCAGCTTTTGTTTCTCACTAACCGTCATCAGAAAATCATTAGTAATCGTTAGCATACCAAGCTTCACGCTATCCGACATCACTTCACAAACCAAACTCAAGTCCCTAAACGATTCCAGAAGTTCCCACTCCTTAACCATTAAAGTGGACATATGTAACGATTTCCGGCTCAACGTATCGGCTACCACATTAGCTTTACCAGGATGGTAATTCAAGCCAAAGTCGTAGTCCTTCAAAAATTCTAACCATCTACGCTGTCCATATTTAGCTCTTTCTGATCAAATAAATATTTCAAACTTTTATGATCACTAAAGACTTCAAACCTTGCACCGTAGAGATAATGCCTCCAAATCTTCAACACAAAAACTACAACCGCTAATTCAAGATCATGAGTAGGATAATTCTTCTCATGCACTCTCAACTGCCTCGAAGCATAAGCCACCACCTTACCATCTTGCATTAGCACACCACCTAGACCAATCAAAGAAGCATCACAATAAACCACAAATGGTTCATTAGGATTCGGCAAAATCAAAATCGGAGCTGTCGTCAATCTTCTCTTCAGCTCATTAAAACTTTCCTCACACCGAATATCCCAAATGAACGCTTGCCCTTTACAAGTCAACTGGGTCAAAGGAAGTGTTAGCTTAGAAAAACCTTCAATAAACCTTCGATAATAACCAGCCAAACCCAAAAAGCTTCAAATTTCAGTAACAGATCTCGGAGCCTCCCATTGTAGAACTGCTTCTACTTTAGATGGATCCACAGAAATACCATTACCTGAAATTACGTGCCCAAGAAAACTCACTTCCGACAACCAGAATTCACACTTGGACAATTTGGCAAAAAGCTTCCTTTCTTTCAAAACCTTCAAAACAATACGCAAATGTTCCGCATGCTCCTCTCGAGACTTAGAATAAATCAAAATGTCATCAATAAACACAACGACAAATCGATCTAAATGCTCGTGAAAAATATGATTCATGTATTCCATAAACACACCTGGCGCATTAGAAACCCCAAACGGCATCACAGAATATTCATAATGACCGTAACGTGTCCTAAAAGCCGTCTTCTGAATATCTTCCTCTTTCACCCTTATCTGATGATACCCTGATCTCAAATCAATCTTACTAAACACACACGCACCAACCAATTGATCCATCAGATCATCAATCCTTGGAAGAGGATACTTATTCTTAATCGTCACCTTATTCAACTGGCGATAATCAATACACAATCGCATACTTCCATCCTTCTTTTGCACCAATAAAACTGGAGCACCCCAAGACGAAACACTTGGTCTCACAAACCTCTTCTCCAACAACTCATTCAACTGCTTCTTTAACTCAACCAACTCAGATGCCGACATACGATAAGGTGCCATAGATACAGGTCTAGTACCAGGAACTAGATCTATAGAAAACTCCACCTCTCTCTGGCGGCAAGTCTGAAATATCCTCAGGAAACACTTCCGGAAATTCACACACAACAGGAAATACATCAAGTGAAACTTGACTATCCATAGTCAAAGATGCAAACAACCCAAACAACTGAGCTTCATCCGCCAAAAGTCTCTTCAACTCTTTGGTAGATAAGAAACTCGAGTCTTCGTCTTCCTCCAGAGAAGGAAACCTTACCAACTTATGATAACAATCAATATGAACTCGATTGAATTGCAACCAATTCATTCCCAGAACCACATCTAAACCCTCCAACGGTAAACACACCAAATCCATCTCAAAGTCTTTACCATAAATGGTCAAAGGACAACTTAGACAAACCAAAGAAGTAGTTACTGACCCCATTGCTGGAGTATCAATAACCATCTCACTACCCATCAAAGACAACACAAGATTCAAACGCTTCGCGCACTCAGACGAAATAAACGAATGAGTCGCTCCAGTATCAATAATAGCAACTAAAGGAGTACTATTAATAAAACAAGTACCTCTGATCAGACGATCTGCACTTGAAGTCTGAGTTCTCGCCAAAGAAAATACCTTCCCACTAGCTGGAGCTTGCTTCGGTTTCTGACACTTCGTACTAATATGACCAGGTTCACCACAGTTGTAACATTTCACCACATTCTTCCTGGCACAATCAGCTGCAACATGCCCTACACCTCCGCAATTAGTACACTTCCTCAAATCTTTCCTACACTCAAACTGACGATGCCCCAACTCACCACATCTATAACACCTCATAGGACCAGACATTCCTCCTCCACTTGACCTTTTCTCAAAATTTCCCCTCTGTTTACCCTTATCAGCTGGTGGCACATACGGACCACCACGGAACTGTTGCTTCCCTTTCCTCTCGCTCACACTCTTATAGTGAGTAGAACGAGCCTTACTATCCTCCTCATAAATCCTACAACAGTCCACCAAATCAGAAAACCTCTGAATCCTCTGATATCCAATTGCCTGATTTATCTCAGGACGCAAGCCATTCTCAAACTTTACACACTTAGAAAATTCCGCAGTCGCTTCAGCATAATGAGGATAAAACTGCACAAGTTCCACAAACTTAGCAGTATAGTCAACAACAGACATATTACCTTGTTTCAGTTCCAAGAACTCGATTTCCTTCTTTTCTCTTACATCCTCAGGAAAATACCTCCTCAGAAACTCCATACTAAACACAGCCCAAGTAATCTCCTCCTCTGCAGCTTCCAACACACGACGAGTACTAACCCACCAATCATCAGCTTCTTCCAATAACATGTGAGTACCCAGTCTCCCCTCCTGATCTTCCGCACAATCCATCACTCGGAAAATCCTTTCAATCTCTTTCAGCCATATCTGTGCACCATCAGGATCATATCTTCCTTTGAAGACCGGCGGTTTGTTCTTCCAGAACTCATCGTTACCTGCAGCATTAGGTGCACCTGCACAGCACGAGCCATAGCTTGCATAGCAGCAGCCAAAGCAGCATCGTTCCTACCAGCCATATTCTGTTCATTCCTAATAACATAAACTATGGTTAAATAAACAACTCACTCCAATGCCAAAACCGACAAGGACAGACACAAACTGACACAGACTAACTCTGATACCACTTGATGTAACACCCCCAATCTATACCCCCAATTAAATAAAGCAGTAAAAGAAAATTCGAAATTTCATCAGAGTATATTTAGATTATCATGGCATAGACTAGGGGAGTCACATTATATTGAAACAAACATACAACACCTGCTCATAAAGATATGCAACAGTGGGGTAGCAATCAACAGAAGAACTTAGTTCCTTACACCCACATTTCAGAATTTAGAATAAAAGCGGAAAATCTAAAACTGAATATCAAATATATATATATCATGAAAAGTTTGTCATACATCAAGTAGTACATGCAAAAGCCAAAAGATATATATACATAATACACAAATATCACAAACGGCCTCCTTAACTACCCGGTGTCACATATCAGAGCCGACCGACAAAAGAATGAAGACGCAAAGCTTCACAAAAATACCTCCAGCAACTCTAATCTGCAATGCCTCATAGAGCATTATAAAACAGCAGAAGGGTGAGAAAAACAACCATAATATAATTGCATACAATTATATATAACGCAAAAATACGCATATATACGGTTCTCACCATAACTCACACCACAATTCAAACACAATACAACACAAGGTATAATTCATATTTCCATCACCAAGGTATACCAACCATACACATATCCACATATCAATTTATCAATTTTATCCACAATTCCACACATAAACAACTCATTAATGACTTATGCAAATGCAAGAGACCGACACAACGACTCTATGCATATGCACATGCGGTACCGACTTCCATTGTTTCTCATCACTAGTTCACTCAGGAACTCTGCTGGAATCATCGCTCGTTACATCACTGTAACTCCCCGTCGGGCATACGATGTCCCCCGTCGCTCACACCCCACACGGGCACACGACGTTTATGGATCGCTCACACCCCACACGGGCACACGACCCGATCGCTCACACCCCACACGGGCACACGACCCGATCGCTCACACCCCACACGGGCACACGATCGTCTATAATCATCGCTCACACCCCACATGGGCACACGACGTTATAGCGAATTCCCTCTGGAATCCAAACCGTCACTCAGGACGTCTCAACAATGCATATCATGATGCTTGGCATACAATGACTCATGACTTTAGTATGCACACATATATGCATTCACCTCAATCAACAAAATCACACTTTTCACTTATGCCCAAAACAATGCATTTAAATGCCATACGGCCACAAATCATCACAACACCGTCTAAACACATACATTTACATCATACAATAACACCTTGCATGATACACATCAATTACGCACAATTACAACGACAAAAGTCGACAACCGACACTATTCCCGATTTCTGACATAATTAAATCGGATAATAATTTCCAAATCATCATAATGAGAAAGTACAGCTCAATAGCTACACAACGATACCAAGAATGTAAAAATCAGATAAACGGAACCCAAGTTACGAAAGAAAAACGAAAACGATATTTTGAAAAGTCCCATTTTACCATTTTCCTGGCCATACGCGTATTGCCCTGAGCCATACGCGTATTGCCCAAATTCCTCGCCATGCCATACGCGTATTGCCCAAGGCCATACGCGTATGGGCAGAGTCTCATTTTTCCCAAAACCCACGTTAAAATTTCAATACGCGTAGTGCCAAGACCGTACACGTATTGCCCCAAAATGTTACGCGTATCATACGCAAATGGGCAGATGGCCGGGTAAAAATGAAAATCCATACGCGTATTGGCCCATGCCCCGCCCACGTTACGCGTAATGCCAAGGTCCATACACGTATGAACATGCCCCATACGCGTATGACCTGGAAAAAACCAGAAAAATTTCTGCAGAATTTTGTGGTACGGGTTTTACACCCAAACCCTCCAAATCATCATCCAAAACTCAGAAAAACATCAATTTGAAGTATAACAATACATACCCAACATGTATAAACAACCAAGAACACAATCAACATGAATTTAAATACATTTGGATTAATTTTTACCAATTTCTAAATATTATGATTTTTACTAAATTTATCATTTCAATCCAATAACAATCACAAATACACATACATAATCATACACAAGTATACAATAATTGAGTTTCGCGCCCTTACCCGATTAAATCGATTCTAGAAGTTGATTTTCTTTGATTTCCCAAGTTTTTCTCACTATTTCTCTTCTTCTTCTCTTTTCTCCTCTTTTTCTTTCTTTTCCTTTTCTTTCTCTCTATTTTTCTCTCTTTCTATTTTCTATTCTATTCTAACTTAATGAAAAATATTATGAAAAGACCAAAATACCCCCACACTCAATTATCTCGCAAACGATCCCAAAACCCGATAAAATATCACAACATTGAAAAATAACATATTTTCAGATAAAAGTCGAAAATAAAATAAAATAATAATAAAATAATAAAAAAGACTCGATTAAATAAAAACTGACAAAACTGGGGCGTTACACATCACTGTGATATGATAGAGGTGTTGGATGATTATTCTAAGGAGATTGGTCTTTGTGTTAACCCCCTTATTAAGTTGGATGGATTCAAAATCGTGTACAAGAGAAATGCAGACAAAAGTTCCATTAGATGGATACCAAGAAGAGAAATGTTACGTTTTTTGCACCAAGTGCCTTTGTGGTTGTTGAAGGGTGAGGAAGCAAGCAATTTGCTCGACAAGTGTTGGGGCCTTGATCCAACTGCAACTCCCGATGAACTATTTCATGCTGCTATAGAAACAAATACTTCGTAGACACGCATGATTGAAACAAGTACTATTTGGAAATATTTAAGCATTCTTCCAAAAAAAAGTTTTAGATTTAACTATACATTATGTCTCACACAGTTAGAATCCAATGAGATTTTAAGCACTGACATTTTTACAAAGTGAAATCTTATTTAGCAATATTTCAAGTAACAAATGTTAGAGGTCAAGATAGATTGGCATTGTATTTGCTACTTGTAATTTTACAGCATGCTGGTGTAGGTGGAGAAGAATGCTGAAAAGACAAGCAGGCATCAGGTTCTGTTGATTGCTGCAGCTGACAGTTCAGATGGATTACATTCAACCATCAGATGTTACTTTAGCCATGAAACAAACATGGGGCCTTTGATAGAAGAGCAAAGGGCTGAAATGCTATTGCATTTACTGCAAAATATTTATGGACTCCACTCTAATGTGAGCGTGGAATAAAACCTCCTCTTGTGTTTATACATTCTGTACAAATTCAATAACTTTTGTTGATTTTAAACAATTGCATTGTTGCTTCTTTCATTGATTTAGAGGGGTTTGTAAAAGAAATAGTTGGACAGACATTTGGTTTCATGCCCAAGGATATGTGCGCTTTGATTGCTAATGTTGGTTCCAACTTATACCCCAACAGCAATGTTGAAGTAGACAAAAATGAACCTGAAGGTGCATATAGTTCTCTTAGTTCAAAGGTGACTGAGGAAAACAAAAACTCATTCAGCTTGGAAACCTGGGAAAGAAGACTTGGTGAATGCTTTGGAAAGATTAGAGAAAATAAACGTGTCAGCATTGGGTACTCCAAAGGTAAATAAACAATCAGGATTTGTGATGTTTTTTTGAGCCAGTTGAATTGATTGGTAATATACCATTTTTTTTATCGTTGAAAATTGTACATATTAGCATGTACTATGTCTTATGGAAGAACAATTTCTCCAGTGCTTGATTTTTTTTGAAGTATAGATTTTTTATGCAGGTTCCAAATGTAAAATAAGACGATGTTGGTGGTCTTGAAGATGTAAAAAAATCAATCCTGGATACTCGAAGAATACAAATAAAATATGAAAGAATGTGCTTTTAGAGAGTCAATATTAAAATATGAATGAACTTCACTCCTAAAGTTCAACATGGAAGCTGTCAAGACTAATTTCTTCTAAAAATATAATAATATTTTGGTTATTTTGTTCTAAAGATTTTCTTTTGCTTAACTAAATTTTCTACGGGTGTTTCATTTTATTAGATGCTTGCGGAAATTGACTGCTTAAGTGATTCAAGACAAGTTTTTATATTCTCCAATTTTTTGTCATTTAGTAAAATATATTTGTCAGATTTTGCTTCTAACAAATGTTGTTTATTATTGAAGATAATAGAAGATGATATTTTATCTGTCATTTTTTGTGTTAGTACTTCAAAGGTTGTTGGTTATTGATTATTGATTAAATTATATTATATTTAAAATTGATATTCTAACATTAATCTCTTCTATAGTTATATTAACCTCAAATCTTACTTATTGTCAATAATGATCGAAAGAAATATATATTTTTTTAAAATTAGTTTTTATTTATAAAATTAGTTTATAATATCATAAAATTTATAGTAAATAGATTTGATTAATTTAAAATTAAAATTAGTTAAATTTAAGTGCATGTGAATAAAGTGCAAAATAAATTTAATTTGCCCATGACTAGATTTTTTAAAATTTATTCTGAATAATTTTTATTTTATTTTATTTTTAAAGTAGCACGGGACACAACCAGTTAGATATAAATAAGAAAATATTCATATATATTATTTCAACTTAATGAACAAAAATCAAATGAAATAATAATACCATTAATTGAATGTGTAAATAATGAATTTAGTTGAATGGAATATAATGAAATCGTTGTATCTCATTCAAACAAATCTCACTATTAGAATATTTGTGTATGTATATAGATATTTGTTTTTTCCTAATATTAAAATTATATGAAACGGAGAAAATCAAGATATTGATCAAATTATTGAATGATAACGGGAACAACTATACTATTGATTCATAAGTTTTAATGCCTAATGTCAAAACAATAATAATATTTAAATATGGGAAAAAATACATTGTTAAATCAAATTTTGTTATATACGAAAAAAATACTATTGTTATAAATGGGCACAAGTTCAAAATTTGATTCAAATTGTTTGATATACGAAAAAAATATTATTGTTTTAAACGGACACAACTTTAATTTTGATTCAAATTTTTTTATATAAGATAAAATACTACTATTATAAACGGGGACAACTATAATTTTGATTCGAATATTTTTATATGCGAAAAAAATAATATTGTTATAAACGGACACAAGTTTAATTTTGATTAAAAATTTTTTATTTACGAAAAAATTACTATTGTTATAAACGGGCACAACTTTAATTTTGATTCAAATTTTGTTAAATACGAAAAAAAATACTATTTTTTTAAACGGGCGCAACTTTAATTTTGATTCAAATTTTTTTATATGCGAAAAAATACTATTGTTATAAACGGGCACAAGTTTAATTTTGATTCAAATATTTTTTATATACGAAAAAATAACTATTGTTTTTTTTTTATATATGTGGTATCCGACCAGTCAGACCGACTAATCCACATAGAGAGAGCTTTCGCCCCCCACGTAGCCCTTGAAGGTTGTTTTTGATCCCGTGCTCCTTCGAATTGTTATAAACGGGGACAACTTGAATTTTGATTAAAAATTTTTTATATACGAAAAAAATACTATAGTTTTAAACGACACAACTTTAATTTTGATTCAATTTTTTTATATAAGATAAAATACTACTATTATAAACGGTGACAATTATAATTTTGATTTAAATATTTTTATATACGGAAAAAATACTATTGTTATAAACGGGGACAACTTGAATTTTGATTCAAATTTTTTTATATACGAAATAAATATTGTTGTTTTAAACGGGCACAACTTACATTTTGTTTCAAATTTTTTTATATAATATAAAATATTACTGTTATAAACGGGGACAACTATAATTTTGATTCAAATATTTTTATATACGAAAAAATTAATATTGTTATAAACGGGGACACCTTTAATTTTGATTCTAATTTTTTTATATACAAAAAAAAATACTACATGTTATAAACGGCCACAACATTTTCTTATACTTACCAATACAAATTTTAAAATTCAATCATATCTATTTTTATAGTTTTACCATTTTTCTTTTCAATTTGATTAACAATTACACGTCCATAACATAAAATCCTCGAACAGACAGGCCCGTGTGAACGCACGGGTTAGTTACTAGTTAATAATATAACTTTTTAAATATATTAATTATTTAATATATCAAAAATTTATTTTTTAAATTCATTAATTATGTAATGTATCTAGTATATATACTGTTTAAATACATTTATTATTTAATATATTTAAAAAATATTTTTTTTTATAAATAAAGTCAGAGAGACTATGATAATTTTTATAAGAGATTAATTGGAATACACTGTGTAAAACCACTTTACACTATCATCCAATTAGAATGAATTATTTTGACACATGAGAAGAGAAAAACATGGAAGAAGTACTTATTAAAATAGTTTAATTATAATTTATTTATTTTTATTTTTAATTTCATTATTATATATCAAAATGATTCATTCTAATTGGATATCAGTGTAAAGTAGTTTTACACTGACAGTATATTCCAATTAATCTCTCTTTATAAACTAATTAATAGTTTTTCCAGGATTTGTTACAACTTTTAGTAACGCTTCTTATAAATTACTCCCTCCGTCCCAAAATATAAGAGAAAAAAGTGTATTTTTCTTGTCCCAAAATATAAGAGAAAAAAATCAACTTTTATCATTTTCAAAGTAAAATTAAATGCAAGTTGCATTTAATTTGCTTTCTCTCTCATCTTTTCTATAAACAACAACCAATTAGAATTGTTTTACATCTTTCAAAACAAATTTTTTCAACAAAATCTTAGTCAAACTATTATGTTTTTTACTTTTCTTAATAAGTGTGTTTTTGAGTTTTTCTCTTATATTTTGGGACGGAGGGAGTATTTGAAATATTTTTTATATTTTTTATATTTTTTATTCTAATAATTTAAACTCTTTTCAATAAATAATTTTTTTTATAAAAAATCATTATGTTAAACAAACTAAAAGCAATTTTTGATTTATTAAAAGTTAAAATCAATTTATTTTACCTCAAATAGGAGTTAGCCTTTTAAGCCTTACAACATTCACACATTTAGTACAACTAGTTTTTGTAGCGTGTAAATAACTCTCCCTTAATTCACTCTCAACATGGTAAGGCCTCTTCTTGTTTCCAATCTTCACAATCTTCTTCTATGTCCATCATCCATGTCTTACACAACAATTCTCTTTCTTGTTCTTTCTATTTTCTCTATATTTTCCATCATTACTTTTTTATGTGGTACTAAGAACATGAAGAATCTCTACATGGAGGAAGAAGCAACGGCGGTGGCGGTGAGCAACGAAAACAAATTGATTTATAAGCTAAAAAGGAAGATTAATAGGAGAAGAGTTTCAATGATGAAGATGCTATATTGGAATAAAATAGAGGCTGAAGAATTGGAGGAAGGAAAGCAAGATGATGAAGAGGAAGCTCTTTGGAAGAAGAATATATTGATGGGAGGAAAGTGTCGACCTATAGATGAAGAAAATTAGTAGTAATATTTAAATTTCATATGTAAGGGCTTTGTTTTGGATTTTTCATATGTTATTTGAAGGGTTAGATTCAAAGTTTATTGATCAATTTTTTCATGAATTAGATAGTTGTTGAGTTTCTAATGCTTCCTTCCTAACATTTAAAAAAAAAAAAGTTTCATGTTTTCTTTCATTGGTGGTCCATTGTGGTCCAAAATGACTTAATACTATGTAGAGGTGGCTGAAGTTCACAATTAATTAAATTAAACATCTATAAAGTTTGTTTCGTTAAAATAATTTAAACCAATTTAATCGATAGTTGCAGAAATATCAGAATGCAGGAACGCAAAAGGAATCATCGATAATACAAAAGATGTATTTATTTTTTCTTATTCTTGTCTCAAATGTTATAGAACAAATTTATAACTTTTACTTGTAGAGAATGATTTTTACTTGCATTGAGAAAGGAGATAGCCATTTTCAATTTTTTGTTCTTGTAAAATTTTTTAAGAATGAATTTGCCGAATACTTTTGTGGGTTTTCCCGGCATTCAAACAGTGGTCAAGTAAACCTTGGTCTTTGAAGTGGGTCAAGAAAACCATGGACTTCTTTTTAAGATGGTGATGGAAAACATGTTTTGCATTGACACGAGAATTCATTAGTATTTCAATTTCCAACAATTTTAATAATAAAAAAACAAAACACAATAACTAACGATTTTACTCTTATATCTTTCAATAAAATTCTTCTTTTTTTTTTATTAAAAAAATATGTATATAATTTGTTACACTTTTGAATGAAATTAATGTTTATTACTTTTCATATGACTATTTACAATATTTTTTGTATACGATTCTTAAGAAAAAAAATTAAATGTATTGATTATAAAGTTTAATTGTAATTTTGATTCTTTTATTTTCTTTATTTTTAATTTTAGTCCTCTCCTTTTAAAAACTGAAATTTTAGTCTTTTTTTTAATGTTTTTCTTTGGATTTTAATCTCTTTTTTAATTTGCTCTAATTTTTAATGACATGTACTGACGTGGCAATCCAATTTTATTTCCACATCATATTAATTAATTAATGACATGTAACTAATTAATAACATGACACAAAATTATAATTAGTATTAATTATTAATTAATAATATTAATTAAATTTTCTCAAAAATTAAGAAATTAATCTTTAGCACAAAATAGCAATTAGTATTAATTAATAATTTAGTAATAATAATTAAATTTTCTCAGAAAAATTAAGAAATTAATATTTAAAACACATACTCTAGATTGGGCCTAAGCCCATGATCTCAATCGGTTAAAGTACTACTAATTGTTTGTTTAAGTTTTATAAACTCATTCACAACTTATACAAAAAAATCGCCGTGGGACTTGCATCATGCTAAATATGACATGTCTAATTTTCCTCAATATATATTTTCAAAGTTTGGTTTAACTAGAGTTAGTGTGTCTATGTCATTGTATGTGTATCCATAATTGAGTTTATGTATGCATGCCACTGGATACTTTTCTCCAGTCATGTTGTGATATGCTTATTTCAGCTGTCTAAAAACTGAGTTTTTTGTTTTGCAGGAAATCACTAGAATTAAAAATGAGCGTCCTAATGATCTCCATTACATATCAATGATAGAGTTAAAGGCCGTCTTAATGTTAATGTTAATTAAGACAAATGTTAATGTTAATTGCGGGGAGAGCACGTTGCATTGGTATATTTTGTTTCTTGTAGCCAAAAGAAAATAAGAAGAACATAGATTTGCAATATGAACAAGAAAGAGAAGTTGCTGCAATGGAAAGCATGGTGCAAATCTGACTTCGATTTTTGTGTAAGTTATGAAAGAGTTTACAAAACTGAAACAATCAATTTGTAGCAATTTAAATAGATTGAGATCATATATTGGCTTAAGCTCAACCTAAAAGTTGTGTTTTAAATATTTTAATTTTTTAAATTTAATTAATATTATTAATTATTGATTAATACAAATTGCAACTTTATGCTATGTTATTGATTAATTAATATGACAAGGAAATGAAAGTGGATTATCAAGTCATTAAAAATTAGATCTAAATTTAAAAGGAAATTAAAATAGAAAGAAATACTTAAAAAAAATATCAAAATCTCAATTTTTAAAATGAGGAGACTAAAATTTATGAAAATAAAAATATGGGAAATAAAATTACAATTAAACCTAATTTTAATGATAAAACTAATATTATTTATTAAAATACTAAGTAGAATAGTTAAAAATAATGAAAGTTAATAAATAAGAATACAATAATAAAAAAATAATAAATATTATATTAATTTTGTATAGATGTGATTAATTTAAGATTAAAAAAAATGCAAATATGACAGAGTACTAATTAACAAACTTATATACAAATTTAATTTAACAAACTAACACGTTAAAATTTTTATTTTACTTTTAGATTAGAAAAATGAAATTACTAAATATGGTCAACTTTACTTTTAAAACTAACTCTTTTGTTACATTAACTTAAAATTTAAGCCAGGGATAACATGGACAAAAACACACCATATAAATAGTTATTGTAAAAATCATTTATTGAGTATGTGTAAAATAAAGTTTTAGAATTTGTTATGTGTTGCTTTGTTGGCAAGACCATCGGATGAATATTATAAGTGAAATTGATTTTTTTATTTAATAAATTGTGTATTTAGTATATATATATATATATATATATATATATATATATATATATATAAGGCACTTATACCTTATTTTCTATACACATGAGTGAATACTACATGATGCTAATATTTAAATTGATATGAGTGAATACTATGCTTAGAAATATTTAAACGTTTAACATATTTCTATTATGAATTTAAATAAACTTAAATTAATTTATTATTTTTTGTTTTTTTTTCAAATATAATTTATTATTTTGAAATCATTATATTAATATTTTGTTAATTAACAAATTGATCAAATTTATTAAAGTTTATGATTTTAAATTATGCAATTGAATTTTGATTTGAATTTTATGTGAATAATATATTTGTATTCAATGAGACTCATTACTATACGACATATAAAGATCATCCAAAGATGAATCATGACTTATATTGATTGTTGGTTGCGGAATAGGGCAAGCAAGCAAAAATATTTATTTTCGGAAAGAATTCCCTCCGGGATTTATGTCGTGTCCACAGAGATCGGTTCGAGGGAAAGAATGACGTTCGACAATCTCTCACATTAATGAGTTTGGATTAAAATAGTTTCAAACAAGAGAACATAAAAGTAAATATTAAAACAAAAAGAACTTCATTCTTCAACAAGAAAAACTCGTCCGACAATGCATACAAATCACTCCTCACAAACTTAAACTTACCGACCAGTTATACTCCACCTACAATACTCATCAATATCACCCAGCATCGCTCACAACACAGGTTATGTCTAATGCAAAGTTGAGAAAACAACCGTGTTACTCTCTTCGTCACTCTCGCGAGCGAAGCCTCGAAACACGGAAGGCATTAAGCTTCGACGCCTATTAAAGATTGTTAGCTCCTAAATCTATCTCTAGAGTCCAGCAACCAATAGACAATCCTCCCTAATCGACGTTCGTGAAGGTTATGTCTAACGCGACACAAACCCCGCGCATAAAGCAAAAATTAGAGACAATTACCAATAAAGATTTGTAAAGCAAGTTTTATACAACGCCATGGGCGACAAATATACATGAGTTCATAGCAAATACATATGCACAACCCAACAAGAAAGAATACACAAAGAGGAAGAGAAATGAACCAAACACTTCACGGATTGTCGGAGCCGATCGATGAGAAATCCACCTCGGATCATCCACATGCAAGCTTACATGTTGTTTTCTAAGCTAATCTACTGAAAAAATGAAGTTTGATGGAGTTGGAGCAAGAATCCCCAAAACCATAACATAAAAAATGATGAAAAATGGCTAAAATAGGCAATTCTGACTTTCCAGGTTCGCCTAGCGAGTCCCCGTTCGCTAGGCGAACGTAAACCGCATTTCTGTTGAGTTTTTTCACGATTCTGGAACTTTCTGTTCGCCCCGGTTCGCCTAGCGAACAAGCTAGCGAGTGTTCGCTACGGGGGCTCGCCTAGCGAGTATGACAGAAAACCAGAATTTGTTTTCTTCATAACTCTTGAACCGTAACTCCGATTGACGCACGGTTTGAAGCGTTGGAAAGCTTATTCAATGCTCTTTATGAATATGGAAATATCCCATTGCTGGAACACCTACAAAAATAAATGAAAATCGATTAAACTCAATGATATTTACACGATAACGCACTATACACCGAAAACGTAAAGTAATCGTATTTACAAACAAATTGGGTTTTATTAGCACGATATTTACCAAAAAGAATCGATAAGTGCAACAAAACATATATCCAAAAATAGGTACAATTTGCACTTATCAAACTCTCCCCAACTTACCTACTTGTTTGTCCACAAACAAAAATCAAACAAACTTGAAAATGCAAAAGCGATATCCAAAGAAAGACGAATCAACAGGTTTTGAAAAACGGAAACGAATGAATGGTTCAAATGACAACGGTACACACAAAAAGTAAATACTTACCACTAAACTGCAACGATAACATAGTCACGAAACAAAAGCAAAGTACAAAAGTCATGCCAAAAATTCTAAAACAACACAAGTTCAAATGTGAATCACACCTAGCAAAAACAATCATCGGTAGATGAAAAACACAAAATGAGGTTCTTTCACTCACACAACAATCTTGCAAACAAAAGACTAAATTATGCATACATCCACAAATTCACATTGAAAATACAAAGGCAAGAATCACAAGGGCTTTCAAGGTTGTAATGTGGTCGGGTAAACAAACAAGGGGCATTTTCTAAAGGTAATTGAAACAAAAACTTGCCTAAACCTAAGGGAGTGAAAACTCACAAAGATTCACACACAAAATTTCAACCAACTTCTTCCAAAATCCCAAGTGCTACACAACACACAATACTTATTTAGCACAATTATTGCAACTCTTTTTGTTTCCTTTTTCAAGGATTTTTCTTTTTTCTTTCTTTTTCACTTTTTTCTTTTCTTTTCTTTGTCATATTTTTCTCTTTTTTCTTTTCTTTTTCAATCCTCATAGAATCCAACCAACGAGTAAACAACCATTCTCTCCCCAACTTGACTTCAACCACATCATCATGTGAATACTCCCTACTTTCTAAGGCAAGGAAAAAATCCATACAACAACACAAAATTGAGGTCCAAGAAAAAACAAAATCCATTCAAAAATAAATGAACTAAATACTCATAGACAAGCATTAAGTTCAAATAAAAACATGGATCAAAAAGCTCAAAGGGGTTACGAATTCTCACACACTCACAAGGTGAATTGACTATTTGGCTGAGGTAGTTGTGCTCAAAATGAAACAATTGCCTTGATCACTTTCATGCATTCATATAAACAACACAAACAACAGATTCAACATAATAAAATCCAGTAAAACAAGAAAGTCGGTACTCCGAGCATATATGAACAATGGAAAGCTTCCTCACAAAAAGGGTAGGAACTAAAGTGATTCACAATAGAACAAGTATACAAAAGAATGGATGGCATGGAAGTTTGTAAAATGCCTAAGTATCATGAATATGCTAAAGTATAGAAAGCGATAAATACATACCTCGGACGTGTACAAAACTTACAAAGATCATTACCATGCATTCGCAAGTTAAAACGAACCAACTTGGAAAATCACAAAAGCATCCTCAAATAAGTCAATCAAAATCTGTGAGCAAACAACAACCAAAATCTTAGCAGCCTTCGCCTAGCGAAGTAATCATTCGCGACGCGAGCCTACGCTACATCCTTCGCCCCAGCGAAGTTTGGGTGTTTTCAAAAGTGAAAGTTTCTGCCACCCCCTCGCTGGCAGCTTCGCCTCGCGAACACATCAGCGAGCATTCGCTGGCACCTTCGCCCAGCGAATTTACCTAGTTTTCCTACTGAAGGTTTTTGCATACTTTCTGCCACTCCCTCGCTGGCACCTTCGCCAATGTTCGCCAGGCGAACCTTCGCTGGTGACTTCGCCAGAACTCGCTTAGCGAGAACAAGAATTATTAATATAAACAAACGAAAAGAAAGGGAGAAATTTCATTAAACAAGTTGTAAAGTGAAGATTTGAGAAGTTTACGAAAAATCCGAGTACAACTTGTTTAATGAAAGTTCACCACACAACCAAAGAAAATAATACAACATGCTTGTTTTACGTCGTAAGCTCGACGCCTTTACATTGCTAAGCTAGCAAACTCACTTCCTTCATGCCATAGTGATGCCTCACCGTGCAAACCTAAAGTAAGTGTCCTAACCAAACACTTGAACAAACGGTTACGGGAACAAAATGTATACAACACTTGAACCAACATAATGGAAATAGACAATATATACGATATATACAAAACTCAAAAACAAAGAAACTATCGCAATGCGATTCAATATCAAAACCAATCCCCGGCAACGACGCCATTTTGTTGGTTGCGGAATAGGGCAAGCAAGCAAAAATATTTATTTTCGGAAAGAATTCCCTCCGGGATTTATGTCGTGTCCACAGAGATCGGTTCGAGGGAAAGAATGTCGTTCGACAATCTCTCGCATTAATGAGTTTGGATTAAAATAGTTTCAAACAAGAGAACATAAAAGTAAATATTAAAACAAAAAGAACTTCATTCTTCAACAAGAAAAACTCGTCCGGCAATGCATACAAATCACTCCTCACAAACTTAAACTTACCGACCAGTTATACTCCACCTACAATACTCATCAATATCACCCATCATCGCTCACAACACAGGTTATGTCTAACGCAAAGTTGAGAAAACAACCGTGTTACTCTCTTCGTCACTCTCGCGAGCGAAGCCTCGAAACACGGAAGGCATTAAGCTTCGACACCTATTAAAGATTGTTAGCTCCTAAATCTATCTCTAGAGTCCAGCAACCAACAGACAATCCTCCCTAATCGACGTTCGTGAAGGTTATGTCTAACGCGACACAAACCCCGCGCATAAAGCAAAAATTAGAGACAATTACCAATAAAGATTTGTAAAGCAAGTTTTATACAATGCCATGGACGACAAATATACATGAGTTCATAGCAAATACATATGCACAACCCAACAAGAAAGAATACACAAAGAGGAAGAGAAATGAACCAAACACTTCACGGATTGTCGGAGCCGATCGATGAGAAATCCACCTCGGATCATCCACATGCAAGCTTACATGTTGTTTTCTAAGCTAATCTACTGAAAAAATGAAGTTTGATGGAGTTGGAGCAAGAATCCCCAAAACCATAACATAAAAAATGATGAAAAATGGCTAAAATAGGAAATTCTGACTTTCCAGGTTCGCCTAGCGAGTCCCCGTTCGCTAGGCGAACGTAAACCGCCTTTCTGTTGAGTTTTTTCACGATTCTGGAACTTTCTGTTCGCCCCGGTTCGCCTAGCGAACAAGCTAGCGAGTGTTCGCTACGGGGGCTCGCCTAGCGAGTATGACAGAAAACCAGAATTTGTTTTCTTCATAACTCTTGAACCGTAACTCCGATTGACGCACGGTTTGAAGTGTTGGAAAGCTTATTCAATGCTCTTTATGAATATGGAAATATCCCATTGCTGGAACACCTACAAAAATAAATGAAAATCGATTAAACTCAATGATATTTACACGATAACGCACTATACACCGAAAACGTAAAGTAATCGTATTTACAAACAAATTGGGTTTTATTAGCACGATATTTACCAAAAAGAATCGATAAGTGCAATAAAACATATTTCCAAAAATAGGTACAATTTGCACTTATCATTGATCTTAGAATTTGGAGTATAATGTAACTATTGAATACCGAGATGTGGAATTTTGAGATTCTTATCACGGAGGATAAAAAATTTGAGATTTCCACAAATGAAGAACCTTGTGAGGAAGGTTCTCTGTAATTTGTTAAAACACAAACCGAAAGTTCGTCACTAATGAAGAATCTCGTGAGGAAAATTCTTCATGGATTGTTGAAAAACAACTCGAACTTAGAATAAGATAGAGAGTCTGAAAGGCTAAGGATCTAAGACCGAACAAAAATGATACTCAATTTATTTCTTTTACCTAATGGAAGGAAATAGTAAGAATTTTGCTCGTAAGATTTCTATTGTTTTTCAAGTGGAAGATGATCCTAAGACTTATAAGGAAACAATAATTTCTAGTGTCTCCTCTTGTTTAGAAGGAAATATCATAGTGTAACGATACACTAAGCACCTACAAGTTTAGATTAATGACCAAGGGGTTTTTAAACAAAAAGAAAGAATTTATCATTTGACACATGTGCTCTAGTAGCAAGCATAACGAATATTAGAGCAGTGTTTCCATTAGTGTCTTTACATAACCTTATAGTTCCTGAAATGGATGTAAAAATGACATTCCTAAATAGAGGTCCCAATGAGGAGATTTACATGGAGCCACTAGAAGGTTATGTGGAAATGAACAAAAGGTGTGCAAGTTTGACAAATCCTTGTATGGATTAAAACAAGCACCAAAACAATGACATCAAAAGTTTGACTCTGTTATTGTATGATTCACCAATTAAGGGGGGACACACAAATTAGGGGATACTTTTGAATCATTATGAAAACATGAATCCAAAGAGTTTGTCATCATCAAAAGGGGGAGATTGTGAGAAATACATCTAATATCTAGTTTAATTTTGATGAAGACAAATATTATCAAATAAGAAAAGGTTCAAAAGTGTCATGCACATCAATGATGAAGTTGATCAAGAAGGTTTAGCATATAAATTCAAGTGAAGATTTGAGTCAAGTGAACATAAATAAGGTGTTAATTGCAATTTATACTATATTACTTTAAATTGCTCACTATTTCATCTTTCACTTGATCTAAAACCTTCTTGCATCATCATGCATGATTATCTAAAAACCTTCTTCATTTGATTCTTGTTACAAGTGTTTGTACACAAAGTTGTGTAAGAATATTGTGATATTCATTTGTCTCCATGTTGATTATATGATTGATCATTAGCAACGAGATGAACGAAATTTTAAAAACAAATAGGTTTCTAACATCCACATTCAAGATGAATGATATTAGACTAGTTAACACACTTTTGGGGGATCAAAGTAAAGCGAAATAGTGGGGGTTATAAACTTAGTCAAAGACACTATTGAGAAAATACTTGACAAGTTCAAACACTTACGCTTTAAGGAAGTGACCACTCCATTTGATCCTAGTGTCAAACTTCAAAAGAATGATGGAAAAGTTGTGGCTCAATTGGAATATGCAAGTGCATGTAATGTACTAAACTCGGAATAGCATTTGCAGTTAGTAAAATGAGTAAATTTTACTAGAAATCCAAATGGTGAACACTGAAAGGACATCATTCGGATTTTCAGCTATCTTATAAAAACCAAAAATTTTGGTCTCCATTATTGTATATTTCCTGCCATATTAGAAGGATACATCGATGCGAGTTGGACATCGAGTGTTGAATATAATAAATCTGAATTTGGATGGATATTTATGCGAGCAAGAAACAAATGGGGATCACTCCCTCAACCATAGAGTCAGAGTCTGAGGCTCTTGCTTCCACTGGTGAAGAAGCTGAATGGTTGAGGGACCTTCTGTTAGAAGTTCCATTGATTAAAGACAGTGTTTCAAAGGTGTTGATACATCGCGGTAGTTAGGCCACTTTACATATAATATACAAAAAGTGTATAATATAAAGTTTAGTCAAGTAGAACTTAGACATTCTTTTGTAAGAAAATTGATTAAAGATGTAATCATTTCATTCATATACGATCAAGCTATAATTTGTTTGATCTATTTACAGTGCAACGTTTGAAAAGTGTTGTTGTAGGCAAAATAGTGCAATATTTAGCAAAAGTGTTGCCGAAAGTGTGTGTTTCATCAAGGGTTGCAACCTTATGAATTAACATCAGTTTGACCTATAATTTAAGCATTCCGGATTCAGAAAAACACATTAGAAAAATCTATCTTCTTCACACAAAATTCTAGATTTCATCTTCCATACATTCGAGTTTTTATTGGTCTTGTGCTATAACTCGAGTATATGTTGAATTATCCTGGGTATTCATGTGTACAAACTCTAAGATAATTTGAGAGTGCTTGAAATACTATAAGAAAAATAATTCATTCACAATTCTAACCTCGGTCCAATCGATTTAAATTAATTTTCTAACAATCTAATAGTAGTATTGTTGGTGTACAAGATGAATAATGGATGAAAAAGAGTAGAATATATTATAATAGAATGACGGCTACAAAAGGATTACAAAATCACTAACTACCACTAGTCTATTTATAAGCTAAAACTAGGGCTACAAAAGGCAACAAACAAAATACTAAAATACCCTCTAACAAACTTAATGACTAAGTTTGGGAATATAAATTATTATTCTAATACGATCCCTTAATTTATATTTCCTCAAAACTAACAACACCAATTCCATCCCTTAAGCGAAGAAATTGATCAATCTTGATAGCCTTCATCAGAACATTTGCCAATTGTTTCTGGGTGCTACAGTGCTCAACTTCTAACACTCCACTCTGAACCTGATTTCTCAGAAAATGATACTTGGTCTCAATATGCTTGCTTCTCCCATGCAATACTGGGTTTCTGGCAAGATTGATTGCAGACTTGTTATCAATCATCATCTTCAGAGGCTTGTTTACCTTGATCTTCAGATCCTGCAGCAAGTTCAGAATCCACACAGCTTGGCATGCAGTAACAGCACCTGCAATATATTCAGCTTCACAGGTTGACAACGCAACAACAGGTTGCTTCTTGGAACACCAAGAAATAGGGCCTCCCAGAAACTTGAACAAGTACCCAGAAGTACTTCTTCTATCAACTCTGTCTCCACACCAATAAGAATCTGAATAACTCAGAAGTTCTGATTCAATCTTTCTTCCAGAAGGAAATAACACTCCATACTTCAGAGTTCCCTTAATATACCTCAGAATCCTGACAGCAGCTTGGTAATAGGACCACTTGAGTTTACTCATGAATCTGCTAACCATTCCAACTGCATAGCAAATATCAGGTCTGGTATTACACAAATACCTCAGAGAACCAACCAACTGTTTGAAGGTTGTAGCATCCACATCCTCACCATCAGAATTAGAATCTAGTTTCTAATTTGTGTCTGCAGGTGTGATAGCAGCCTTACAATTCTGCAGCTTAAATCTCTTCAGAATCTCACGTTCATACTTCTGCTAATGCAAAATGATACCTTTCTCAGAATATCTGAACTCCATCCCTAGAAAGTATGTCATTTTCCCGAGATCAGTTATTTCAAACTCATTCATCAACACCTTCTTGAACATAGCTAGTTCTTGTTCAGAACTTCCTGTCAGCAGTATGTCATCAACGTACAAACACACCAGAATCATATTGCCTTCAGAAATATGATGAACATAAACACCGTATTCCATCACACATTTCTGAAAACCCTACTTGAAAAATGAATCAATCTTCTGATTCTAGGCTCTGGGCGCTTGTTTTAATCCATACAAAGCTTTATGTAATCTGTACACCATCCCTTCCTGATTCTTTTTCACAAATCCAGGAGGTTGTGACACGTAAACTTCTTCTTGTAATAGACCGTTCAGAAATGCATATTTCACATCTAAATGCATCAGAGGCCAATTCCTGTTAGCAGCTATGGCAATCACGAGTCTGATTGTTTCATGTCTCGCTACAGGTGCAAACACTTCAGAATAATCCAGCCCAAGTTTCTGCAGAAATCCTCTTGCTACTAACCTCGCTTTACGTTTGCCAATTGATCCATCTGGCTTTAGCTTCTGCTTGAAAACCCATCTGACGCTGATGGATTTCTTGTCCTTTGGAAGTTCTGTCAGCTTCCAAGTCTTGTTTCTTTCTATGGCCTCAAGTTCTTCTTTCATGGCCTTTAGCCAGACCTTCTGCTTGAGAGCCTCTTCCGTACTTACGGGTACAAAGTCTACTAACATGGCACACTGAATAACTTCTCCTTCAGAATCTACTTTAGTGTCTTGTAACATGTCAAACTCTTCGAATCTTCTCGGAATGTTTCCGATTCTCTGCGGCCTCTGACCTTGGTCAGAATCTCGTTCGGATGCTTGAACCCCAGAAGTTTCTCCTTCAGAAGTTTCTCCTTTAGAAGCTCTTGCTTCAGAAGGTTGACTTCCTCCAGAACCTTGACCATCTTCAGAGTCTGGCATATTCCCAGAGTCTGGATCACCACCAGAATCTGGATCATTATCAGAATCTGGATCATCAGAGTCACCTTCATCTTTCGAGTCTCCATCAGAATCAGAATCACCATCAATTTCAGAAACTCTTAGTTCTGACCTTTCTTCAGAAGTTCTCACATCAGAGTCAGATTGAGACTTATCCCAATTCCAAACTTCTGATTCCTTCACAATAACGTCTCTGCTGAATTCAACTTTATTAGTTTCTGGACAATAAAGCTTGTACGCACCTGTACTGTGGTACCCCACCAGTAACATTACTTTGCTTCTATCATCCACCTTCTGTCTTCTGGCTTCTGGAACATGTTTGTAACAAACAGAACCAAACACCTTCAGATGACTAACACTTTGCTTTTCTCCAATCCACTTCTGAATGGGAACTATTTCCTTCAACTTCTTTGTTGGACATCTGTTAAGCACATATGATGTGGTGGCAACAGCTTCTCCCCACAAGTTGTGAGGAAGCTTTTTCTCCTTCAGCATGCTTCTCGTCATATCAAGCAAAATATGATTTCTTCTTTCAGCAAGACCATTGTGTTGAGGAGTGTAAGGAGCAGTAACCTCATGCTCAATTCCATTCTCCTCACAGAACTTCTGAAACTCTTTGGAGTTATACTCACCCCCACCATCGGTTCTAAGAATCTTCAGAGTCTGACCACTCTGATTCTGAGCCTTCATTCTGAACTTCTTGAATTCAACAAACACCTCGTGTTTGAACTTAATAAGGGATACCCATGTCATTCTCGTGAATTCATCAACAAATGACACGAAGTATTTATTCCCTCTGATCGATGCTACTGGAAATGGACCACACACATCAGAATGCACTACTCCCAAGGCATGTTTTGCTCTTGGAGCTACTTCTGATGCAAATGGCAATCTTGGTTGCTTTCCTTCCATGCACACTTTGCATGACTTTTCAGGCTTCTTAATTGTAGGAATTCCATGTACCAGCTTCTTCGAATTCAGATGTTCTAAGCTTCTGAAATTCAGATGACCAAATTTTCTGTGCCACAACTCACTTTCCTCCACAACACTTATTGCACTGAGGCATTCAGAGTCAGAAGTTCTAACATTAACCTTGAATGTTCTATTCCTTCCCTGTTCTGACTCCATAATCCGCTTCTGATTACAGTCATACAGCTTCAGAAGATTGTCCTTCATGGTAACTGAAAAACCTTTCTCAATTAATTGTCCCATGCTCATCAGATTATTTTTTATGCCAGGTACATACCACACTTTCTGAATCAATGCTGTTTTCCCATTGTTCAGAACAACTCTGACATTTCCCATACCTTCAGCGTTAAGATATTTGTCATCAACACATCTGATCTTTGTCCTTTTTTCAGAGTCAAAGTCAACCAGCCATTTCTTATTTCCAGTAAGATGATTTGAGCAGCCAGTGTCCATATACCTTCAGTCTGTCAAATTCGTATCATCAGATTCAGAAGCCATCAGTAGCACAGATTCATCATCAGAACTTCTGGCTATATTTGCTTCTTCTGACTTCCTTTATTTGTTTGACCAACAATCTCTAGCAAAGTGACCAAACTTCTTGCAACAGTAACATTGGATCTTCTTCTTGTCATACTTCTCTTTTCCCTTCTGAGCATTCTTTTGCCTATCAGAAGTTGAGGTTTCTGACTTCTGACCACCATTAGATCTTCTCCTGGCTTCTGACCAAGACTGCTTCTGATGCTTCTTATCAGAAACTGTTTTCAGAGCATGTTGCTCTACTTCCCTTTCAGAAGTTCTCTCAGTCAGACGCAGCTCTTGAGCCTCTAGACTGCTTTGCAGCTCTTCAATTCTCATGGTGCTCAGATCCTTAGAATGTTCTATTGCTACCAAGGTTGCAACCAAAAGTGTGTTAATTCACAAGGTTGCAACCGAAAGTGTGTGTTTCATCAAGGGTTGCAACCTTATGAATTAACATCAGTTTGACCTATAAATTAAGCATTCCAGATTCAGAAAAACACATTAGAAAAATCTATCTTCTTCACACAAAATTCTAGATTTCATCTTCCATACATTCGAGTTTTTATTGGTCTTGTGCTATAACTCGAGTATATGTTGAATTATCCTGAGTATTCATGTGTACAAACTCTAAGATAATTTGAGAGTGCTTGAAATACTATAAGAAAAATAATTCATTCACAATTCTAACCTCGGTCCAATCGATTTATATTAATTTTCTAACAATCTAATAGTAGTATAAATAATGGCATCCGAAATTTCGATTTTAAGATTCCAAATCCAAAAGTTAGAAATCCGAATCTAAAAGCTTTAGTAGTGGGAAAGTACCCACACTAGTATCCTAGTTAAAATCCTAATTAAAAGTAGTAGTGGGAAAAGTTGTTAGTTGTATGTAGAAATTTTATATTTTGGTACAATTTATAAAGAAGTAGGTGTGGGGTAATCTAGTCCAACCTTTAATCGTTCTTTATTGCATTCACCTATTTTGAAAAGATGAAAAACAAGTGGGCTTGTTAGCTTTATATTTTTTTTTCTTTTCATATTTGTATTTTTTTGGTGCGTGTGTGTGTAAAGGATTCTCTTATGTTTGGAATAATCAGAAAAGTTTATAACTGACTATAATACATAATTTCGATCTAATTGAATTGAACTTTGACAATTACAATAATTTCATATGGTTTGACATTAGAACTTCATTTGGCGGTTACATTTTTTGGGTGCAACATGGTTGAAAATTGAGATGAAAATAATGTTGCTTAATGTTTTGCATATTAATTTTGTAAAAATATATTTTAGAATATTATTATTCTATAACTTTACGGATTATTATATTTGATAAAGCTGTTGTGTTTTTTAGAATCGATTTTAGGATCGGATAGTGAATTTTTGAAAAAATAATTATTGATTAATATTAGTAATATTTACTAGCACATACAATAATGAGTTAAATTAGTTTCGATATAGAAAATAAATTAATTTTAATACTTTTTTTAAAGTGTCCTCCACGTAGGGTCAATTTCTAGCTAGCATGGTGGACAAGATTGAAAATGGATAAGGCCATCTAGATTCCTTTGATTTTCAACTGCTTTTCACTCTTTATTCAACATTGGAGTTTTGATTGGATGCTAATGAATAATGAGTAGCTGCTCACACCTTACGTCACATGATTTTTTAATACAGTTCTACTTTATTTATATATATATATATATATATATATATATATATATATATATATATATATATATATATATATATATGGGAAATGCTAACATATACTCAAAATTGGTGAGTCCTACACAAAAATATATTACATCTATTTTTTTTTCTATTTTCTTTCTTCATCTTTTTAATGTGGGTCTCACTCAAAATCGGTAGATCCCACACAAAAATACACTAAAGTGTATGTTGCTAATGTACACCTACATATTAACATAACCCTATATATATATATATATATATATATATATATATATATATATATATATATATATATATATATATATATATATATATCATTTTAAAATTTTTGGAAATGTAAAAAAAAATGTTTATTATGTTTATGTTGATATATGTTTTAAAGAAAATAAGTGAAAATATAAAAATTTAATTTATAAATATAATCATATCACATTCTCCGTACTATAATTAGAAATGAGAAGTTGATTGGAGATGACAGCAGATTGCAGCCAGCGACGCGGTGGAGTGGGGGTATTTATAAGATTAATACTGTAAGGGTTTGTTTGGTTCAATCGAGGGGAAGGAAGGAGAGAATTTTTTATCAAGGTGGAGAAAGGGGAGAAGAGGGATCTTATTTACATATATATTTGGTTTAAAATATGAAAGAGGAGGGGAGAGGAGAAATTTTATTTACAAATATGTTTGGATCACAATAGACGGGGAGACATTTTAAAACTAATTTACTTTTTTATCCTTGTAATTTTACCATAAACTCATGATATTTACCGTTTATAATTCAAATACAAATTCATTGATTAAATATAAGTATTCAATCAGAGAACATCATGAAAGATTTTATAAAAAACGTAACAATAATAATATATCATTTTATAAAAGATTATCAAATATAATAAAATCTAATCCAAAAATTATTATAAAGAAAAACATTGCGATAATTAAAAAGTAACATTAAAGTATAAAAAATAAAATAAAGATAAATATGTAAATATAATTATAATTAAAATGAAATATCTCTCCTCCTCTCCAAATCCCCCTAAATTGAAGGAGAGCAAAAAATTGTTCATGAGAGATTTTGGTCCCTTCCATCTACCTCCCCTCCCCCTCTTAAAATTTAAACCAAACACATATTAAATATTTTCTCTCCTCATATCCCCTCCCCTTTATTTACCCTCAATCGAACTCGATATTTCTCGAACTTTCGTTTCTTAACAGAAACTCGTTTACCACTCGAACTCAAATACTTGGTTAAATATAAAGCTACTTTGACTATGTCAAAATAGAGTTTTTCTATTAAAACTATTAATTACTAACTTCTAACAATTTTTGGATTGGGCTACTATTCTAAAAAAATAGCTAATAATTTTGTATTGGGTTTAAGTACCATTTATATTCTTTAAATATAATCTTTTGCTTATAAAAAAAATTCAAATAAACTGGCTGGGTGTATGATTTATTAGGTGTGAATAGATATTATAAAGTGATTTTATATTAGTGCCATGCTTGAATTGATACATGGATACAAATTCTCTAACTTTAAATCCTCTCACTTGTTGTGACTTTAAATATTTTTAATAGAGAGAAATCAGATGTGAAAAATTGAGATAATAAAGAAATATAAAAGAAAGTTATAGAGTGCAATAATAGGATAGGGGATGTTAACTTAATAAGTAATTTTGATTCTTAAAAAAAATCTGATTTTTTAAATATAAATATAACAATAATTTTACTAAAAAATAAAATTATAACTAAAAAAATTTCACTTTAAAATTCTCCTTAGGTCTTCATATGTATGATCATTTCTGCATTTTATATATATACATATATATGTATTTAAGTACTCCGGTACAAATGTACATATCTAAGTATCATGAAGTACTAATTAAAAAAATATTGCTATTGAGAAGTTGCTTCTACGTGACTTTCTTCAATTTCCATTGGGCTAAAACTCACTTTTTTCTGCAGAATATTTAACAAAATGACATTAATTTACTAACACAATTTCTTTGAAGAATGATGTAGTAGCAAATAGGAAAAGATATCAATTAACTTTTAAAAATCTGCAAATTTTAATTATGTGCAAAATATTAAAATATTTCTTATATTTAATCAAATTATTTATAAATAACACTACTTATTTACTCAAAATATGTATATACAATTTTTAAATTTTATTATTTAAAAATTTTAATCAATTTTTCAAAAAGTTATTAAAATTGATTTAATTATTTTTACATTTTAATATTTTTTCTTAATATTAAATTTAAAAATATTAAAATTAATTTTAAAAAATATAATTAATTTTTTAACAATGGCAATCTTATAATTTAAATACCATATATAATTTATCACATCTCTATTTATTTTATATCATACATAGTAAAATAATATGATCATATATTATATCATACATGCACCAAACATATACTAAATATATGATAGGATAAAACTATCATAATCCTATCATACCATATCATTATCCTATCCTATTTACCAAACAAGCTCCAACAAATTTAAAATGTTATTTTCTCTTAGTTTCTATTTTCATTTTCTCCTTCCTAAATTGGATATGGGTCAAGTTATTTAGTCTTTTAATATGCCAAAGTCTTCGTTAAAATAAATTTTATATAGCCACAAGAAGTAATTGAGTGCACATGCAATTGATAAAAAAATAATGGAGTGCACATGTAATAACCCCAAAAAAGTTGCAAGTTTTTCTCTAGTAGTTTGTTAGCATGTGAAATCTTCAAAATTCTTTTGACATTTACATGTTTCACATTATTTGAAGCAAAGAATCCAAAATAATAAAAACAAAATATAAATATGAATAAATACATACCCCACGTGGCTTACGATTTTGACTCAAAACGACACCGTCATGCTCCACCGCATCATCATCACCGCCACCGCCACCGCCACTCTTCTCCATATACAAACTCATAATCTTCTCCGCCACCTCAGCCTTATCATTACTCTCTTCCATCAACTTCTCCAACTGGGCTTTAGGAAGCCTCATCTTCAACCTCATGGGCCCATCTAAGCCCAAAGCCGGTTTCACCGACGAAATATCCGAAACGGAGCGTTTTGATAGCATTAACAACTCGAGTCTATCCTTAGCATTCATGTTCCGTATTCCACTGGATCGCGCTCTTCTCGGTAGTGACGGTTTATCTTCCTCGGGCTTAATTTTGGGTAAATCTACGAGGAAGTAGATTTTCTTGGGCTTTAATTCTTGGTTGGGCTCTAATGGTTTGGCCCGAAGCCCGAAGTGTTTTACTGCTTGAGAATCGAGGAGGACGTGGTTGGGATAGTCTTTGACGACGTCGTTTGATGTGGTTGGAGTTTTAACTTTGAAGGTTTCTCCATCTATCTTCATAATCTTTGCTTTTTTGCTTTTTCCTATGGTGTTTCCCATGATTGGTTGTTCTATAGATTCCAATGTCTTACGTGGTTGTTGTAATTGTTGTTGTTGTGTCTCTTTGAGGTTTTGAATTGTATTTATTTGTAGGAGTAGGAGAGATAGTACCGAGTAAGTAAGAGGTTGAAAAAATCAAAAATGAATTATATTTGTGGGAATGTGCATATGTGTGAATTGCTTGAATTTTGATGAGGGTTACTTGTATTTATCAAATAAATAGGTGTGGGGTAAAGCTAGGCCAACCTTTAATTATTCTTTATTGCATTGGCCCAATTTTTAAAAAAGAAAAACAAGTGGATATCATAGGTTAGGTTTATATTCTTTTCATATTTGTGGTTTTTTTTTTTTGTTGAGAAACATAAAAACAATGGATGGATACATATCATTACAAAGATGATTTTTTAGACGGAATCATTGCAAAGAAGTTGGATGTTTTGTTTAAATTATGTATGGATAATCATAAAAATAATATATATATATATATATATATATATATATATATATATATTTGAAGTGATTTTGAACAATTATATTGTTTGACTTTAGAACTTCATTTGGCGGTTAGGATTTTTGGGTGCAACATAGTTGGAAATAATCTTTCTCGATGCTTTGTATATTAGTTTTGTTGGAAAAACTTTCAAATTCTATTCTTCTGTGATTTTACTTGTTATTATTATTCATAATAGTAATAAATAATACTACAAGCACACACAATAATGGGTCAAATTAGTTTGCAGAAAGAAAATAAATTTTAATTAAGGTGAAAAAAAAAGATAAAATATGAGAAAATATATTTGATATTTAATGGCTAAAATTTATATTTAAAAATAAATAAATTAGATGTTGTGATTCGAATTCGTATCTATAATGTCCTTAAAGTGTGTTTGATACTTAGATTCTGTAGTGAATCTCTAAAGTATATACTCTTTTTGCTTCATATTATAAACAAATTTTACGTTTTGAATATATTGAATAATTAATATATATATATATATATATATATATATATATATATATATATATATATATATATATATATTAATTATTCAATGTATTTAAAAAATAAAATTTGTTTATAATATAGAACGGAGGGAATAAATTTTAATAATTTTAAAATGAAATATAATTAATATTATTATATATGTAGTATATACTACTATGTCTATTATGAATGAAGTATTAGTGCTATAGTTATTTCACTTTTAAGAGTACTCTGCGTGTAGGGTCAGTTTCTATCTAGCATGGTGGAGAAGTTTGAAAATGGATAAGGCCATTGAGATTCCCTTTAATTTTCAACTCATTTGCACTCTTTATTCAACATTGGAGTTATGGTGGGATGTAAGGTCACCGAGTAGCCTGCTCACACTTACGTCAGATGATTTTATCTAAATTTCTGTTCACTTTTTAGTTTTTTAATATAGTGTTAAATATAAAAATATAAATTATACTATAGTATTATGTTTTATTACTTCAATGATGCTTTACCTAATCTAAATTATCAATAGTATACGGGTGTAGGAAAAAAAAAAACAGGTATGAGCATTTAGAGAGGTGAAAGAGTATTCTTGGAAGTTTCACCATAATTTATAGAGAATTTTTATTTAATTTTTATTTTAAAATTGTTAACAATCAAACAATGACAATGAAAAAAAATAGTTGAGAAAGAGAAAAGAATAACGTTGGAGAAGAAGATGAAAGTCTGCATAGTCTCTCTCTACTCACAAACTGTGGAAACTTTTACTATTCACTTGCAATTACAAACTGTGAATTATGTTATGAGTTCTTATAAAAAATAAGGGTTTCTCCCTATTTATAGATTTAGGTTATCTTGCACCCCAAGATAAAGCTCAAAACTATAAAAGCTCAAAATAGCTAACATTACGAAAATAGGCCTAAGTCGAAATTCTGTATGAAGCAACCTGCTTCGACACTTCGACACACTATTACAACTCGACACACGCACATTATAACAATTCGACTACTCCTTGTTACTGTCAAGCTACACTGCTTCGACATAAGAAATTACAAGTTAACATACCACCTAATTCATTGTGTCTAAACTGTCTACATTCATCATGGCTCTTAGTCTTTTGAAAACTTCGACCTACACACCCTTCGTCATGATATCTGCAATCTGATTCTTAGTTCTGCAGTGTTCCAAGTTCATCTCCCCTTTTGCTACCTGCTCTCGAAGATCATAGAACCTCATTTCGATGTGCTTGCTTTGACAGCGTGTTATTGAATTTTTTGCCAAGTTTCACAAATCCAACTGGTTATGCAACATAAACCTCTTCGTCTAAGGGGTCATTCAAGAATGCACATTTCACATCCATCTGACATGTGTGCCAATTGTTCATGTTTGCTATACCAACAACTAACCTGATTGTTTCGATCCTAGCAATAGGTGCAAGTACTTCGTTGAAGTCGATTCCTTCTTTCTGAAGAAATCCTTTTGCCACAAGTCTCGCCTTGTGTCGAGTTACCTCTCTTTTAGGATTCACTTTCACCTTGTAAACCCATTTCACATTAATTGCCTTCTTGCCTTGAGGCAATTCCACAAGTGACCAGGTGTTGTTGACTTCGACGGACTTTAAGTTCTCATTCATAGCTTTCACCCACTTTGAATCTTTCAACGCCTTAGCTACATTGACTGGTCGACATCTGCATAGAAAGCATAATATACTAGCCCACCTTCTTCATCAACCACATCATCTGATGTAATCACACATTCTTGCAACCTTGCAGACATGTGTCTTGTTCGTCGAGGTCTGCTTGGGCCTGCTTCACCTCTAACTTCTTCTTATCGAACTTCTCTTTCGACTTCACTAGCTGGTTCTTCACATGAGATTCTCATTGAATCCTTCTTAACATTCTCAGTCCAATCCCATTCCTTAAGCTCATCTATGATCATATCCTTGCTGATCACTACTTGCTTATTCACTGGGTCGAACAACTTGTATCCTTTAGTCGAATGATATCCTATCAGGATCATCTGACTCGACTTGTCATCAAGCTTCCTTCTCAACTGATCTGGCACATGTCTATGCGCTTTAGATCCAAACATCTTCAAGTGATTGAGGCTAGGCTTGACACCAGGCCAACATTCTTCTGGTGTGATTCCTTCAAACTTCTTTGTCGGACATCTGTTTAATATGTATGTTGCTGTCGAAACCGCTTCTCCCTATAATTCTTTGGGTATATGCTTTCCATTCAACATACTTATCACCATGTTCATGATGGTTCTGTTTTTTCTTTCTACAATTCCATTTTGCTGTGAAGTGTAGGGTGGCACCACCTCATGCACAATCCCTTCTTTTTCACATAATGCATCGAACTCTTTTGACACATACTCTCCACCACCATCAGTCCTTAGCATTTTTCAGCTTTCGACCACTTTGTCTTTCGACCATAGATTTAAATCTGGCAAATACCTCGATCACATCACTTTTCTTCTTGATGAGGTAAGTCCACAGCTTTTGACAGTAATCATCTATGAACGTGACAAAGTATATGTTGCCTGCAATTGAATCCAGCTTGATTGGACCACATACATCAGAGTATATGACTTCCAGAATTGCCTTCGGCTACCTTCCTGCATCCTTGCTGAAGCTATTATTGTGTTGTTTCGATTGAACACACTTTTCACATACTTCACTTGGAATGTCGATTTCAGGTAATCCTGAAGCCATATTTCTTCTCTTTAGCTCTCTGATGTCATTGAAGTTGAGATGGCCTAGTCGAAAATGTCATAACCATTCATCTCTGCTGGCTGCAGTTGCTAGGCACTTGTGCTCAATCACATTGATTTCAATCTTGAAGGTCCTATTCTGAGACATTAGAGCCTTCAAGATCAACCTACCACCTGCGTTTAGAACTCTCATCATCTTGTCTTTGATCGACACCTTGTAGTTCTTTTCGACTAGCTGCCCGATACTGAGCAAATTACTCTTCATGCCTGGTATGTACAACACATTGGAAATTGTTGACCTTTTGCCATCTTTCCTCATAATCATAACATCACCAATACCTTCAGCTGCTAGAGTATTGTCATTTGCAAATTTCACCATGTTCTTCGTCGAGGGCTTTATGTTGACAAACCAATCTTTCCTTCCAGTCATGTGTGATGAGCATCCTAATTCCAAGTACCATTGGTCCTGGAATCTCTCTTTGTCTCTCATTGTGACCATCAGTAACATCTCTTCTTCTTCTTCATGTTTCGCCGGCTTTGCATCAGTTTCTTGATTCTTCATCTTTTTTGGACAATCACTAAAATAGTGACCATACTTCTGACAATTGAAACACTGAATGTTTGTTAGGCTTTTGACCACCACCTCTTCCTCTACCTAAAGCATCACCTCTTTGGTAGCCTTGGTTCCAGGGTTTTCTCTGATTTGACCAGTTTCCTTCATGCTGATTTCGACCAGTCGAATTATTGTAGCCTCCTCTACCTTTATTGCCATTCCAGCTTCCTTTGCCTTTCCTTTCTTTTTTTGACTGCGCCTGCAAAGCCATATCACTCTTCGACTTTCCTGTAACTCTCTCAACCATCCTTTGTTCATGAGACTCAAGCATCCCTTGAAGCTCTTCCTTTGTCAATGCTGACAAGTTTTTCAACTCTTCTATGGCTGCTACCACGTGGTCGAACTTTGGAGTCAATGACCTCAAGATCTTTGCAACAACTAATCTTGATGTCAACACTTCTCCACATACCTTGATTTGATTCACCAGCTTTGTAACTCTAGTGAAGAAATCTGACATGCTTTCATTGTCTTCCATCTGAATCAATTCATAAGTCCTTTTGTAAGTTTGTAACCTCACCTATTTCACCTTCTCTGCGCCTCTAAACGATTTTTCAAGAATCTCCCAAGCTTCTTTTGTTGATTCTACATCACTAACCTTTTCAAAGTTATCTGGATCAACACGTTGATGGACTATAAAGAGAGCTCTATAATCATTCTTCTCCAATTATTTATATGCTGCTTTCTCCTGATCTATCGCAGTTTCTGCAAGTGGTGATAATCCCTCATTCACAAGATCCCAAATATCTTGGTAACAGAAAACCACCTTAATCTTCTTGCACCAATTCTCATAATTGTCTTTCTTGAGAATCGGAAGGCTCGCCGGAAAGTTCCCGTTTGGATGATTCATTGCCATCACAGTTTTCTTCCTTGAATCGTAACCGTAGCTCTAGATACCAGATGTTGGAATTCAACCACAACCTATAGAGAATTCCTATTCAATCTTGATCTCAAGATTTTTAACAATCACACAATGGCAATGAAATAAAAGGGTTGAGAAAGAGAAAAGAATAAGGGTTTCTCCCTATTTATTGATTTAGGTTAGCTTACACCCCAAGCCAAAACCCAAAACTATAAAAGCCCAAAATAGCTAACATTACTAAAATAGGCCTAAGTCGAAATCCTGTGTGAAGCAACCCGCTTCGACACTTCGACACACTATTACAACTCGACACACACACATTATAACAATTCGATTACTCCTTGTTTTTGTCGAGCTACACTGCTTCGACACAAGGAATTACAACTCAACAAGTATCATTCTAATATTTAAGTCAATGATGTTAAAGATATATAGCTTTTCAAGAGTGAATGAATGAATACTTATTTATGACGTATGGTAAAATTTATATACAATTACTGGTTAAAATAACTCCTGCTTAACCTGAAGCAAAGTGAGGGAGGTCGTCTAATTAAATCTGAAGGATGGTGATGATTAAGAAGCTCGAATTTGGTGGGCGATTTTATGAAGAGGGTTCACCTGTTCTTATTTCATCCAGAGGATTTTTTTTATTAGACTGATCGAATTGGGTAAGCCTTATTAAGTCGTTAGATCGACCTAAAACAATTGTCCCTTAAGTCCTTGCTTTCATTGATGAAGTTAGGATTATGAAGCATATTAAGGACGACTCTTTTGATCGTCCTCATGGGTCGTCTAACGGCTACCGAGCAGATATTCACTTAATGGTTGGAGATGTGGAGAGTGAGTGGTCGGCCTTAGGAACAATCTCATTAAGTTCTTGCCTCCTAGCTGAAATGTTTAATAGTTAAATCTCTTCACATGGCCATAGAATTCAAGCATATGTGATATTTTTAGAGTACTCAAGTATCATGGGGGGATCGATGTAACACCCTTCTAACCCAACATACATTTCTCGTAACATATGGAAATTAAATAAAATAAAATCACCACTCAAGGGTGTCACACTTCATAGAAACATCATAATTATCATCTTACCCCGTAACACGGGTTACATCATGTAGAAATAGCAACTTATTATAGACCAACACATCTTTTAAAGACAAAAACATCGCAGCAGAATCATCGTCATAATAAGCCCATCAATAAAACAAACTCATAATAATTTTAGTCTCATCCAATTTGGAATTACAATAATTCAACATCTTCAAAATCCTCATAAAATATGTTAGTCACGGAAACACAACATTCGCATAACTAGCGTTCCGAACCCGATGTTACATATCAGAGCAAGACACCTTCTAATTAACAAAAACTAATAAAATACTCCAAATCTATCTTCAACGCTTCTACAAGCTACTCTGGAGCATCTGCGCGTTACCCACGTGGAGGCAACATTCAAACAGACAGGGTGAGTAATCACAATTCATTATAAAAGATATAAGGAAAAGATTTAGTAGTTGATAATATCATTATATCAACACATATTATACATCAATACATCTTGCTCACCTACACAACATCACAACAATAACACATCTTTCATCATCAAAGTCATCATATACTCACATAGTTCTCAAGGATCATCACGTCACAACTCATCAACAACAGTTTATGCAATGCCACATAGGATGCAACAACATTTTGACTCAAATGCATGTGGTACCAATTCTTTATGAACACCTGGTTCATCACCCTCCAAAGATCCCCACCATAGGATCGATTCCCTCTTGGAACCGGAGTACACCAAATCGCTACCATCACCATAGCTAACGCTTCACTAATCCCCCATAATAGGAATTAGCTACTCGCACCCGATCCATCACAATGGGATCGAGGCTCACCAAAACTCATTACCATCACCATAGGTGCACTAATTCCCCACCATAGGAATTAGCTACTCGCGCCCGATCCATCACCATATGATCAAGGCTCACCAAAAAGAACCAAAGTTCCGACAACATGGATGCATGGACTCTCAACATGCAACAACAACACATACACATTGGCCCCTCTTCTGACCGTGTATGCCACCATCAACATAATCATCATAAACACATTATGCATATATTAGGACATGCACATCATTAACAACATTATCACAATACCATCATCAACATCACATCATATAAACATCATCCATATCATATAATATTAACATCACATAGCATGTATACACATTAAACATGCACATCATCAATTTCAATCATCATAGCAACATCAATATCACATAATATTAGTACAACAATACAATGATTCATTATCCGAATAAGTAAACTAACACTTCATCAATACAGTAGGCATTGTTGGTGTAAGCCCTAGAGGCCAATACTTTTGGTACTTGTATCGAATTATTTATTAATAATAAAAGACATTTCTTTATTATGTTTGTTTTTCCAAAGTGATAAAGTCCCTAAAATAGCTAGTTCGTTTAATGAAATATTAAGTGTGACTTAATCATGAGATTCCATTAAACATAAGGACATTATTCTTAAAGTATCAGTAGTCGAACTTTAATGTGAAATAGGATAAGCTTAAAACATTAAGACTATTATGTGGATAGACTGATGATCACATCTCATGGACCATGGATAAGGAGTTATCAAGTCTTAACATACATATGAATATTAGGAGTAATATTTATACTGGATTGACCCACTATGAGAGTACTACATAGAATGTTATGCAAAGTGTCATAAGTTACTCTCATGGTGATAGTGGAGTATACCACCCTTCGACCTAAAACCACTATGAACCCTAGATGTAGAGTCAAGTACTTTATTGTTGATCAAACATTGTCTGTAATTGGATGACTATAAAGATAGTTGATGGGTACATCATAAAGCATGTTGAGGGACATGAGTGACCTAGAAGGAATTTGCCCTTCCTGCATAACATGATAAATGTCTAAGGGCCCAATATTGAACTGAACAAGGATGACACGGTATATCCTTGTGTTCAATATAGACATAAGGGCAAAAGGGTAATTGTACATATAAGCACTATCACAAAAAGTTTTGTCAGATCACATGATAATTTCGTGACTTGGGTAGCAGTGATGTGTTGCTAGATACCGCTCACTGTTTATTATATTAAATGCATGATTTAATTTAATTACCAACGTCGCAAAATCCTACAGGATCACACACACATAAGGACAGTTTAATAAGAGGTAGAGTAAATAAGGCACACCGTAAGGTACAGTGTACTTAAGTAAATATGTAACACAGTAAGGTACGGTGCACTTAAGTGGAATACATATTATGGTAAGGTACCGCGTGCTTAAGTGATATACGGTACATCATAAGATATGGTGTGCGTGTACTTAAGTAGGCTTTTTAGCTTGCAGCCCACACAAGTGGTTCTATAAATATAACCCTTGTGCAGAAGCATAAACACTTGATGAAAATTCAGTTGTGAAACCCTGGCCATATTTTCCTTCTCTCTATCTCTCACTCAAAGCCTTCAATTGTAGCAGCTAGCACTGAGACTGAAGGAAGTTGTTCGTGTGGACTGAGTAGAAGCGTTGTTCATCGTACATCGCTCGTGATCATTCCTTCGATTCAGAATCAAAGGTTTCATCGCCACAAGAGGTAACCATTCTATCACTGATCATGATCTTTCTTAAGGATCGCTAAAGGGAAATTTTTTTATTTCCGTTGCATTTTGAATCGCGATTTCCCTTCAGTGGTATCAGAGCCACTTACGAAACCATGCATCAGATAAGTGTTTATTTTCTGTTTTTGGTTTTAATTCGATTAAAACACATAAAAAATTAAATTAAATCGAGAAATTGAATTTTGGCATGAGGCTATGTACGATTTGGATGATCGATATTGACTATGCTTCGGAATCCGACAATAGTATGGTGAAGCAGCGATATATTGATCAACCTTAAGTTACACAAATACGATCGATCAAATTTTATATGTGATATAATTAACTCTAATGCAAAGATAGTATATTGGATATACTGTTTCTATTTCGTTCATTTAAATCACGTAATGATCATTATTCCTTTGAGCGATTCATGTTCATTTGCTTCGGAATCCGACTTAGTATGGTGAAGCAGTGGCATATGGATCAATCATACTGAATTATTAATCATGGTGTTTTGACGATATGAAATTGTTACATTAGGGTTCATGATGACACAAGGGCTGTGTTGTCTAAAAGGTCTGCGATTAGGGTTGTGATGGCACACAATTTGTGCTTTAATTTTATGGAAAGTATCAAGTGTTGATACGAAAAATGACGCCGGTCAGCGGAAACCCCGTCTGCGTAGTGTGATCATTCGCCGAAAATTAATTTAATTAATTTAATTAACAGGATTTAAATTAATAATGATAAAAGTGTGTTTATTATTTTTCTCTTGTGGTGATAAGTTATGGCCTTAGTTTTCCTTTATTTTGTTTTGGGATTTTAAAATACGACCTGCGTGTCGTGCCTCTCTTTTAATCTCTTGATGTAACTTCTTTTCTCATCTCACTCCCTCGTATGTAAAACGAGTATTCTTTAATGTAATGTAATGTTATGAAGAAAAAGAAGACTACAAGATCAAAGGAGGACACCCTTGGAGATCTTGCTTGGAGAAGTGTAGATCGTTATTAGGTTTAGCTTAGGTTCTCTCATTGGCTTGGGAGAACAATTGCGCTAGGGGCCATAACTGTTTCATTTTATATGTATGTTGATGCATGTGTATGTATGTTGATGCATGTGAGAGACAATTTATATTATAAATAAGCCGGTGAGATCAAACTAATGAAAATTCCCTCAAATTGAATATTAAGTTTATGCTTTCCAAGTTTTAGAACTCATCAAGACTAGTATCGAATAATATAGGTTTCGCCTAACGCGAGGTGTATGTTCTATATTAGTAAGATGCGATGGGATAAATGTAATATCCAATTTCTAAAACAATGGGTCAAACTTAACTAAACAAAATATAATAAGATTATATACGTTTAGAAGCTAGAGTTGAGAATTATCCATATGATGGATTAGAATAAGGAGTTATTCACCCAACTGAAATATTCGAGAATTGTATTAGATACAGTTGGAAGGAGTTCCTACCTAAATAGCTGAGTTTTGTGTAATCAGTCTAACGCTGACTTAAAACAAAGTGAAATATGGATCTTCATCCACTAGAAAATCTTCCAATGGGATTTTCCGAATCAAATGGTGAGGGTTATTTGGTTTGAGTAAAATAGTGGGAGCATATTTAATTAAAGGCCTAATTGAATATGTTGTTTTAATGATACTTATATTTTTCCATTCTATTTTGTAGATTACCATGACAACAAACACATCTAACAACATTTTGCGATCAATCCTTGATAAGGAAAAATTGTCTGGGACAAATTTTCTGGATTGGCACCAAAATCCGAGGATTGTCCTCAAACATGACAAAAAGTTGTATGTCTTAGAGACACCTTTTCCTGAGGAGGAGCCTCCTAGTTCTGCTCCTAAGGATGAAAGAGATGCTTATAAGAAGCATGACAATCATACCAATGAAACTGTTTGCCTCATGCTGGCTACCATGAATTCTGAATTGCAAAAGCAACATGAAAACATGGCAGCATTCGATATGATCGAACACCTGAAGATGCTCTATCAAGAGAATGCAAGGCATGAGAGGTTTGAAGTTTCAAAAGCCCTTTTTCAAGCCAAACTATATGAGGGAGCCCCTGTAGGTCCCCATGTACTCAAGATGATTGGGTATGCGTAGAACCTTGAAAGATTGGGATTTCCCCTAAAAAAGGAGCTTGCGACTGATTTGATCCTGCAATTGTTGCCAGAAAGCTTCAGTCAATTTGTCCTTAATTTCAACATGAATGATATGGACAAAACTCTTCCTGAATTGCTAGGCATGTTAAGAACTACTGAGCAAAATCTGAAGTCAAAAGGGAAATCCATTCTGATGGTCAGTAATGGAAAGAAACAAAACAAAGGCCCACCAAGCAGGGTGGTAAATGGAAAGGCAAGGAAGTTGTTAAACCCAAACATACTGCCCCTACTTTGAAGCCTAGTGGAGGTATAGCAAAGGAGGGCACTTGCTTCTATTGCGGTAAGATCGAACACTAGAAGAGAAACTGCCCAAAGTACCTGGAAGATAAGAAGAATGGAGTGGAGACTTCGACTTCAGGTATTTTTGTTATAGAAATAAATTTATCTACTTCTGCATTATGGGTATTAGATACTAGATGTGGTTCTCACATTTGTACCAATGTGCAGAGGCTAAAAAGGAGTAGAGTTTTGGCAAAAGGTGAAGTTGACCTACAAGTTGACAATGGAGCAAAGGTTGATGCTTTAGCCGTAGGAACTTATGTATTGACTTTACCTAGTGGTTTAATAATTCAGTTAGAGAACTGCTACTATGTACCTGCAATTAGCAGGAATATTATTTCCGTTTCTTGTTTGGACAAGTTTGGTTTTTCATTTATAATAAAGAAAAATTGTTGCTCTATTTATTTGAATGATATATTCTATGCTACTACACAAATGAACAATGGATTGTATGTCCTTGATCTTGAAATGCCAATTTATAACATTAATGCTAAAAGTATGAAACCTAACGAGTTAAATCCAAGTTACCTTTGGCATTGTCGCTTAGGCCATATAAATGAGAGATGCATCTCCAAACTCCATAAAGATGGACTATTGGACTCTTTTGATTACGAATCATATGATACATGCAGATCTTGTTTAATTGGAAAGATGACAAAGTCCCCATTCAGAGGAAAAGGTGAAAGGGCTAATGATCTTTTGACCCTCATACATACTGATGTATGTGGATCACTGAACATACTAACCAGAGGAGGTTTTCAATACTTCATCACATTTACCGGTGATTTCAGTAGATATGGTTATGTCTATTTAATGAAACACAAATCTGAATTCTTTGAAAAGTTCAAGGAGTTCAAGAATGAAGTACAAAACCAACTAGGTAAAAATATTAAAAGTCTTCGATCAGATTGAGGCGGTGAATATTTAAGCCTAGAGTTTGATGACCATCTAAAAGAGTGTGGGATTCTATCCCAACTCACTCCTCCTGGAACACTACAATGGAATGGTATATCTGAGAGAAGAAATCGAACCTTGTTAGACATGGTCCGATCTATGATGAGTCACACCGATCTTCCAAACTCCTTTTGGGGACATGCACTACTGACAGCAGCTTACACACTTAACCGTGCTCCATCCAAAAAGGTTAAAAAGACACCATATGGAATATGGAGTGGTAAGAAACCACATATGTCTTACATGAAGATTTGGGGTTGTGAAGTTTATGTGAAACAACAAATTTCAACTAAGCTTGAGCCCAAATCTGACAAATGCTTATTTGTGGGGTATCCTAAAGAAACAAGGGGGTATTACTTCTACAATCCTTCTGAGGGCAAAGTGTTTGTCGCTCGAACGGGAGTTTTCTTGGAAAGGGACTTTATTTCCAAAGGAATCAGTGGGAGGAAAGTAGAGCTTGAAGAAATTCAAGAATCACAAAGCATTGATACACATATGGAGGAATTAGAGCAGGAACCACAAGTAGCTGTGGAAGAGAAACCTGCTCAAGTAGAACAAGACCAGCGTAGGTCGAGCAGAATACATCACCAACCAGAGAGATATAGATATCTCATAACTGATCAAGGTGATGTATTACTCATGGATCAAGATGAGCCTGTAACCTATCAAGAGGCCATAACTAGTCCTGAGTCTGAGAAGTGGCTAGAAGCCATGAAATTTGAAATGGATTCCATGTACACAAACAACGTTTGGACCTTGGTAGAACCTCTTGTAGGAGTTAATCCTATAGGATGCAAGTGGGTCTTCAAAAAGAAGACTGGCATGGATGGTAAGGTACATACCTATAAGGCACGACTGGTTGCTAAAGGTTATAAACAAATTCATGGTGTAGACTATGATGAAACCTTTTCACCAGTTGCAATGCTTAAATTTGTTCGGATTTTACTTGCTATCGCTGCATATCATGATTATGAAATATTGCAGATGGATGTCAAGACTGCTTTCCTTAATGGAAATCTTCTTGAGGATGTGTACATGACACAACCTAAAGGATTTGACATACCAGAAAAAGCCCAAAAGATATGCAAGTTACAACGATCAATCTATGGATTGAAGCAAGCTTCCAGAAGCTGGAATCTTTGTTTTGATGAAATTGTAAAAAAATATGGATTCATAAAGAATGAAGATGATCCTTATGTCTACAAGAAGGTTAGTGGGAGCATGATCGTCTTCCTGGTATTATATGTAGATGACACATTAATCATTGGAAACGATGTCCCTACCTTACAACAAGTAAAAACTTGGTTAAGGAAATGCTTTTCTATGGAGGACCTTGGTGAAGCAGTCTATATATTAGGAATCAGGATCTATAGAGATAGATCACAAAAACTTCTTGGCCTAAGTTAGAGTACATACATAGACAAAGTGCTGAGATGCTTTAATATGCATGATTCCAAGAAAGGATTCATACTTATGCAACATAACATGTGTCTATCAAAAACACAATCTCCTTCAACTAAGGAAGAAATGGATGGCATAAATAAGATTCCATATGCATCTACAATAGGATCTATCACGTATGCCATGTTAAGTACTCGACCAGATGTCTCGTATGCTTTAAGTGCAACGAGTAGGTACCAATCTGATCCTGGTGATTCTCATTGGGTAGCTGTCAAAAATATCCTTAAGTACTTGAGAAGGACTAAGGATTCATTCTTGATATATGGAGGTCAGGAAGAGCTCGCTGTAATTGGAAACACTGATGCTAGCTTCTAGACAGATAAGGATGACTTTAAATCGCAATCTGGTTATATGTTCTGCCTAAATGGTGGCGCTGTGAGCTGGAAAAGTTCAAAGCAAGAAATAGTTGCTGATTCTACAACCGAGGCCGAGTACATTGCTGCCTCAAATGCAGCAAAGGAATCTGTTTGGATCAAAAAGTTCATTAGTGAACTTGGCATAGTCCCTAGCATTGTGGATCTCATTGATCTCTATTGTGGTAACAATGGTGCCATCGCACAAGCTAAGGAGCCTAGACCTCACCAACGATCCAAACACATACTTAGGCATTATCATCTCATTCGAGAGATAATAGATCGGGGAGATGTGAAGGTATGTAGAGTACCTACACTTGACAACATTGATGACCCACTAACAAAGCCTCTTGCGCAGCAGAAGCATGATGGCCATACTAGATCTATGGGTATTAGGGGTATGCCTGGTTGGATCTAGTGCTAGTGGGATATTGTTGGTGTAAGCCCTAAAGGCCAATACTTTTGGTACTTCTATCGAATTATTTATTAATAATAAAAGGCATTTCTTTATTATGTTTGTTTTTCCAAGGTGATAAAGTCCCTAGAATAGTGATAAGTGCAAATTGTAGCTATTTTTGTATATAATTTTTGTTGCACTTATCGATATTTTTTGTCAATATTGTTCGAATAAACCCCGCTTTGTTTGTAAATACGCTGACTTTACGTTATAGTGTATATATTGCATTATTGTGTAAATATCATTGAGTTTAATTGTTTTCCATTTATTTTTACAGGTATTCAAGCAATGATATCTTGTCATATTCATAAAGAGCATTGAATAATCTTTCCAACGCTTCGAATTGGGCGAAAAACAGAGTTACGGTTCAAAAGTTATGGCTGAAACAAGAAAATAGAAAATGTTGTCTGTCTGCTCTCGCCCCGTGCTCGCCGAGCGAGGCAGAAGCGAGCCAGACAAAAACGTGTTAAAAAGTCCATAATAAGCCGCCTTAGCTCGCCGGGCGAACCATAACTTCGTCGGGCGAATCTGGACGGACAGAAACACCATTTAAGGGCTAAAAACACAATTTTTAGAGGATAGTTGGGTAATATTTGTTCCCAATGCATCAAACTTTCATTTTTTGGTAGATTTATCTTGAAAACAACATTGGAACTTGCATATGGATGATCCGGAGTGGATTGATCATTGATCGGCGCTGACAAACTGGGAGATTTTTGGTTCATTTCTCTTCTTCTTTGTGTATTCTTCATTTGTTGGGTTTTGTATATGTATTTACTTTGATCTTATGTATATTTATCGGTCATGGCATTGTATAAAATCTGCTTTACAAATATTTATCGGTGATTGTCCTTGATTTTTTGCTTTATGCTCGGGGTTTGGGTTGTGTTAGAGATAAACATCACAAACCTTGATTAGGGATGATTATCTGTTAGTTTCTGGATGCTATAGAAAGATTTAGAGCTAGAAATATTTATGGGTATCGGAGCTTAATGCCTCCGTGTTGTTTGAGTCGGGTGCGAGGTCATCGACGAGAGTAATACGGTTGTTCTCTCAGCTCAGTGTGTCAGAGATGGACACTGTTGTGAGCGATGCTGGATGATATTGAGGAGTATTGTAGGTTGAGTATAACTGGTCGATAGGTATAAGTTTGTTAGGAGTGGATTATATGCATACCGGATAAGTTTCTTCTCTCTGATTAATGAATTCTTTTTATGTTCATATTTACTTTTCTGCTTTTACTTTAACCAATTTAATCCAAACTCATAAAAGCGAGACTTGTCGAACGACAGTTCAATAGCACCGATCTCTGTGGACACGATAAATTCCCGGAAAAATACTTCCAAAAACTTTTGTTGCTTGCTGCTTTACCGCTCCAATAAAACGGCGTCGTTGCCGAGGATTATTTTTGATATTGAATTGCATTGCGATAGTTTCGATGTTTTGGAGCTTTTTACATAATTGTTTATATTGTATATATTCTTGTATAGATACTTGTTTTGCTTTTATTTTCCATTATGTTTGTTCAAGTTTTGTATACATTTTGTTCCCGTAACGTTTGCTCAAGTGTTTGGTTAGGACACTTGCTTTTGGTTTGCGCGGTGAGGCATCACCATGGCGTGAAGGGAGGAAGTTACTAGCTAAGCACAGTAAAGGCGTCGAGCTTACGACATAAAACAAGCATGTTTTATCATTTTTTGTTTCGTTATTACTTTTTCATTCTAGCTTAGATAATGTGGTGAACATTCATTAAACAAATTGTACTCGGATTGTTCGTAAAAATCTCAAATCTTCACTTTACAACTTGTATAATCTATTTTCAGCCGGTCTTTTAGTTTGTTTATATTAATAATTTTTGTGTTTGTCTAAGAGCTTATTTTGAGTAGCTTGAGGAAATTTGAGGTGATGTTCCAAGTTTGATCGTTTCACCTTGCGAATGTATGGTAATGATATTGTTAAGTTTTGAACACGTCCAAGGTATGTGTTTATCGCTTTCTAGACTTTAGCATATTCCTGATACTTAGGCTTTTTACAAACTTCCATGCCATTCATTTTTTGTATACTTGTTCTTGATGTGAATCACTTTAGTTCCCACCCTTTTTGTGAGGTAACTTTCCATTGTTCAGATATGCGCGGAGTACCAACATTCTTGTTCTAATTGGATTTTATTATGCTTAATCTTTTGTTTGTGTTGATTATATGAAAGCATGAAAAGGATCAAGGCATTTTGTTTCATTTTGAGCACAACTACCTAGCCAAATAGTCAATTCACCATGTGAGTGTGAGAGCATTTGTTAAACCCCTTTGTGCCTTTCTATCATTATCCATGTTGTTTGAATTTAATGTTTGTCTATGTGTATTGAATTCACTTTTTGTATGGATTTTGATTGATTATTTTTTTCTTGAACCCTCAACTTTGTGTTGTTGTATTACCTTGCCTTAGAAAGTAGGGAGTATTCACATGATGATGTGGTTGAATTCAAGTTGGGGAGAGAATGATTGTTTACTCATTGGTTGTTTTCTATGAGGTTGAAATAGAAAAGAAAAAAGAGAAAAATATGAAAAAGAAAAGAAAAGAAAAAAAAAAGAAAGAAAAAGAAAATCCTTGTGAAAGGAAACAAAAAGAGTTCATATAATTGTGCTAAATAAGGTATGTGTGTTTTATGTAACACTTGAGATTTTGAAAGAAGTTGATTGGAATTTTGTGTTTGAGTCTTTGTGAGTTGATCACTCCCTTAGGTTTAGACAAGTTTTTATTTCAATTACCTTTAGAAATTGCCCCTTGTTTGTTTACCCGACCAGGCTATAACCTTGAAAGCCCTTGTGATTCTTGCCTTTGTATGTTCAATGTGAATTTTTGGATGAATGCATAATTTAGTCTTTTGTTTGCAAGATTGTTGTGTGAGTGACAAGTACCTCATTTTGTGTTTTTCATCTCTCGATGATTGTTTTTGCTAAGTGTGATTCACGTTTGAATTTGTGTTGTTTTAGGATGTTTGGCATGATTTTTGTATTTAGCATTTGTTTTGTGCCTATGTTGTCGTTGTAGTTTAGTGGTAAGTATTTACTTTGCGTGTACCCTTTTTCATTTGAACCATTCATTTGTTTCCGTTTTTCAAAACCTATTGATTCATGATTCTTTGGTTGTCACTCTGTTTCTTTGAGTCGCTTGATTTTTGTTTAGGGACAAACAAGTTTAAGTTGGGGAGAGTTTGATAAGTGAAAATTGTAATTATTTTTTTATATAAGTTTTGTTGCACTTATCGATACTTTTTGTTAATATCGTTCGAATAAACCCCGCTTTGTTTGTAAATACGTTTACTTTACGTTATAGTGTATATATTGCGTTATTGTGTAAATATCACTGAGTTTAACTGCTTTCCATTTATTTTTTCATGTATTCAAGCAAGGATGTCTTGTCATATTCATAAAGATCATTGAATAAGCTTTCCAACGCTTCGAATCGGGCGAAAAACAGAGTTACGGTTCGAAAGTTATGGCCGAAACAAGAAAACAGAAAATGATGTCTGTCTGCTCTCACCCTGTGCTCGCCGGGCGAGGCAGAAGCAAGCCAGACAGACAGAAACGTGTATAAAAATCCATAATAAGCCGCCTTAGCTCGCCGGGCGAACCAGAACTTCGTCGGGCGAATCTAGACGGACAGAAACACCATTTAAGGGCTAAAAACACATTTTTTTAGAGGATGGTTGGGTAATATTTGTTCCCAATGCATCAAACTTTAATTTTTTGGTAGATTTAGCTTGAAAACAACATTGGAGCTTGCATATGGATGATCCGGAGTGGATTAATCATTGATCGGCGCTGACAAACAGGGATATTTTTGGTTCATTTTTCTTCTTCTTTGTGTATTCTTCATTTATTGGGTTTTGTATATGTATTTACTTTGATCTTATGTATATTTATCGCTCATGGAATTGTATAAAATCCGCTTTACAAATCTTTATCAGTGATTGTCCTTGATTTTTTGCTTTATGCTCGGGGTTTGGGTTGTGTTAGAGATAAACATCACAAACCTTGATTAGGAATGATTATCCGTTAGTTTCTAGATGCTAGAGATAGATTTAGAGCTAGAAATCTTTATGGGTATCGGAGCTTAATGCCTCCGTGTTGTTTGAGTCGGGTGCGAGATCATCGACGAGAGTAATACGGTTGTTCTCTCAGCTCAGTGTGTCAGAGATGGACACTGTTGTGAGCGATGCTGGATGATATTTAGGAGTATTGTAGGTTGAGTATAACTGGTCGATAGGTTTAAGTTTGTGAGGAGTGGATTATATGCATACCAGATAAGTTTCTTCTCTCTGATTAATGAATTCTTTTTATGTTCATATTTACATTTCTGCTTTTACTTTAACCAATTTAATCCAAACTCATAAACGCGAAACTTGTCGAACGGAAGTTGTAACACCCCGATTTATTTAATTATTTTTCGTAATTAAATTATATGATGTTGTGCATATATGCGTGTTTGTGTGTGGTTGGTTGAGGCTGGGTTGCCCTTAGTATAAGGTAGTGGCCTTTGAATCATAAATATTAAGGGTCGGAAGGAGTGGTGTGGTTAGTAATTAATTAATTAATATTGGGAATATTGATTAATAATATTAACGTGAATTATTAAGAAATATTGTTATTATTATTTAATTAGTAAGATAATAATAATGATCATAATATTGAGGTAATATTAATAATATAATGGAAAAACAAGAAATAGGGAGGGCAAAGTGGTCTTTTCGTGGCGGTTAGTGAGGATAAAGAAGGAAAAGTATAATTGGGGTCCAAGGGTCATAGTTGGAATAAGGGAGAAATTGGAATGAGAGAAGGAGGGTGTTGATCGATCGATTTCTGAAGAGAAGAGAAAAGGGAACGGGAAGCAGAGCTATGGCTTAGAGAGATCTCTGAAGAATCTTCATCTCAGGTAAGGGTGGGAATTCTTTAATCTCTTAAGGGGTTGATGATGTAGGTATTTGGGTAGAAAATCGCTAGGTTGAATTCATGTGAATGTTGAATTTTGTTGATAGATAGTTTGGGGTTTTTGATGGGGTTTGATGAGAAAAGGATAGGTTCTGATGAGTTAGGATGTTAATATTTGCTCATGATGTTGTCTATAAAATAATGCCTGTGATTGTTGCTAAATATTGTTGAGATTTGATATAATTTTTGTGCACTATGAGGACTATTTTGGGGAGGAAATTGGGTCTCGTGTAGCAGAGAATTGGATTGCAGAAAATCTGCTATGCGCTCGTAGCGCCGGACGGTCGAATTGTAGCGCCGGGCGGTGCGGTGTCGGGCGGTGCTCAAGAGGCACAGCCTGGAATGCTAATAGAACTTGTGGGAATTGAGGGAAGAAGCTACGCCTGTGCGCCGTCTGGCGGTGCGAAGAGGCGCAGCAGTGCTGTGTCGGGCGGTGACCAGGATGCGTTGTATAGAACGCTACTGGAAGTTTGGAGTTGAGAGGGGGGAACTACGCCTATGCGCCGCCGGACGGTGCAAAGAAGTGCTACAATGCTGCTGCGGTGCCGTGCGGTGTGATGAGGCGCAACAATGCTGCTTGCGAAATTTTTGTTGTTTTTGTGCTGTTTTCTTATTGTTTCGCGTGGTTTCCTCCTGTTTCGTTGATGATGGCTTTAGATGATGTATTTTGGAGGTTTGTTATGAATATGCACGTTCAAATAGGTGTATGTGTATTGTTGTGAAATAGTGAGTTGAGTCATGATGATATGCTATGTTTATGCATTGGTTTCGTTGTCGCACGTTGTCGTTGAAGATGCATAGCATGATGCATGAGTTGAGGGATGACGTGTGCCCATGTGGGGTGTGAGCGTCTATCCGAATTCCTTTTAATAGAATCGTTATTGTTGTTGTTGTTGAGGTGATTGTGTGCCCATGTGGGGTGTGAGCAATCATGATGTTGTTGTTGTTGAGGTGATTGTGTGCCCATGCGGGGTGTGAGCAATCACGATTGTCGTGTGCCCATATGGGGTGAGAGCGACTAAATAGATGTTCCGACGGGAGCTGTGATCATGAAATAGGGATCGAATTCGGTACCACATGCATTGAGTCTAGTTGGTGTCTCATTGCATTATTCTTGTTAGTTGTGTTGCATTATGCTTTGATTGATGATCTGTGGTTGTGTTGATGTATGTGAGATTGATGATCTGTGGTTGTGTTGAGGTGTGTGATTCTTGTTGGTAGTTGTGATATGGGTGAATTACTTGACGATTTATACTTTTATAATTATATCATCTTCTTCTTTTGTTGATTTGAGAATCTCACCCCTCCTGTTTGAATGTTACCTCCACGTGGGTAACGTGCAGGTAAGCAGGAGTAGTTCGGAGGTGGAATTAGCGAAGATGAGGTCTTCTCTTTTGTGTTATTTAGTGGCGTCTTCTCTAATATGTAACATTGGGAGTCGGGAACGCTTTTATATGATTTTATTTGTTTAAGAATTATTAGTTGTTTTTCTGTTATGAAAACTAGTTCTTTAGTTAATTGAAATCATTACATTTTATTGATTGAAATGAATAATTTTCCACTGTGTAATAAAGATTATTTTGTTGGATTAAAGTTGTGTGATTTCCGAAAATGTCATTTATATGTTACATGTCTATTTATGAGCAAATGATAAGTTGGAAGTAGCATCCTTTATTTCTGTTTCGTATTGTTTTACTCTGATTATTTTAATTAAATGGCGCAGGGAAATTAAGGGTGTTACAAAATGGTATTAGAGGAGGTCTGTCCGTCCGGCCAGGTTGTCTAATTATGTTGTTCCCTAGTATGCGACATGTGTGTGAAAACACTGTCGGTGCTTGTTTTGTTTTCCATTTGCAGGTTGGGAAAGAAATAAGTGGGGGGAGAAGTGTCTGCTTCTCTTAGATATTCCAGTTGTTGAGGAATTGGATATCATGTTGCTATATGAGGGAGTGCAGTGTTGGATTGTCCAACTGTTTGAGAATGGTGTGATCCTTGAGGGAAGACGGTCAGGTGTTCTCATTGTTCACTTCCTTGTGAGGGGGAAGGCAATGTTGTGGCTAGAGATGGGCCGGTGATGTGCGGAGTATCCTGACGTATTTCCTAAGGATGAGCACAGGTTGTCTTTAGTTTGAACAAGATGATGTTATTGTTGGGACGGATTAGTGGAGTTAAACCATGTGTTTATCAATCATTTAGATGAGTGGTGTAATGTGTTGTTGAGACGAGTGTAGCTCCGGTGTTATGAGTTAAGAAGAAATAAGGTAGTAGAAGATTGTGTGTGGATTACCGACAATTGGCTAAGGTAATGATTGAGAATAAATATCCACTTCAACGGGATTGATGATTTGATGGACCGACTGTTATGCTAGTGTGTCTTCAGTATAATTGAATTGAGGTTGGATTACCTTTAGATTTAGGTGAAGAGTAAGGATAGTTGGGGGATCTTATAAGTAAGAGAAAAAGGGTGGAACTCATGTTCACCATTTCCAATCTTCATTTTCGCACTTATGGAACAGTCTTCGCTAAACAGGTGATAACTTTTTGCTGGTAACTCCGATGGGAGCGATTCTGGACTTTTGGAAAGCTTGTGAAACTCCCTACATTTTGCATATAAACTTTGTCTTCTGCATGTTTTTGACAAAAGAGAAAACTCATTTGAAGTTTTCGGTCTGAAGCTGATTGTGGAGAAGGCAGGTATACGGGATTTATTGACCAGCCTCTATTACACATGAAATAACTTTTTACTCGTAACTCGAATTTAAGCGATTCTAAAATTTCAGGAATCTACAGGAAATTCCCTTCATTTTGGCATATAATTTTGTATCAAAAAGGTTTGTATTGAAGGAGATACTCGTGTTTGAAGTTGAGCGAGTCTTGCGGAAAATGGGTAAGATGAGGTCAGGTATAAAATGTTTAGTAATAGGACGGAGGTGAGGGTATCGGAAAAGCACATGGAGGTGTGGCGTATGCCAATTGAGAATGATTAGAGTGGAGAGATTCTTGGGGAAGGGAGAAGGTTAAAAATTAAAGTGGATTGTGTGTCATTGATGACATGATGTCGACATGTGTCGGGAAGATTTTGGACAGTTTCTATCACCAACTAGATGATGAGATGGTACTGTTGAGATTGTGATTAGAATGAGACCCAAATGTGAAACTATATGGATCATCAAGATTATGAAATTAAAGGAAAGCCGAAGGATTTATTAGTGTTGTTAAAGTTCTCTACTCGGGTAAATGTTTCATTTGGAGCGGACCGATTTGAATTGTACTTGGTGTAGTAGCATTTCCGGTATCAAGAGAATGTTTAACAATTGTGTTGTGCTACGAGTGTGTATAGGAGGATATGTAATGGGCTTTGTGCATTTATGTATCATTGACGAGGTTGAAAAGAAGGAAATTAAGAAAACATTGTAAGCCTTAGAGAGATTGTTGAACATTATGCTTAGGTAACTTTGGGCACAAAGTAAGGACGCTATTGTAGTTAGACAATGATGATTTATGCTACCGATGTGGTTGCCAGCTACCTATTGACAAATTGAGGAGCTGATCACCCTTAATCTCTTGTTGATAGTAGACGGGATCATGTTGGATGGAATAGATATGTCTTGCTAGATGGGATGGTATGTACAGTGAATTGTTTGGAGTTAAGCCAAGTGCTTACGTACTATTTTGATTAGTCGATACAGATTCCTATACCTGAAGATGAGGCGGATTCGAGGCTTTTGTATGTCGATCAGATGTTGTTGATAGTTACTTATCAGAAGCAGAGAACAATGTGCTGACGAGTGATATGCCACGGGCATCGCCTTAGAGAGCTTCATTATTATTGGTAAAGAAAAGGGTGGTAGCATGAGGTTGCGCGTTGATCAGTGAGTAGTATAGAAACTCACAGTTGTGTTCTGGATAACTTGAGTTTGATTTGTGATGAATCGAGAATCTGATTGACATGGGACTTGAAGCATTGGAAAGATAATCCAAAGAGGAAGTAAATGGGAATGTGAGACCCTGATTTGACCAAGGATGTCGGGTAGAGGATGGTAATGGCTAGTATGCCTTAAAGTGTATATAGAGAGTATGAATCGTATCTTCCATACTTATTTGGATAAGTTCGAAATGGTGTTCGTTGTGGATGTTCTAATCTATTATAAAATCAGAAGAAGAATGTGTAGAGTATTTGGGATTTGAGTTACAAGTATTGAAAGAGATATGCTAAGTTATCAGAGTGTGACTTTTGCTTAGTAGAGGTGAGTTGCTTGGTTATGTTAATTCAGACGAGGGTATTGTTGTGGATCCATCAGAAGTAGATGTAGTTCTACAACGAGAAAGCCCCGAAGTGGGTTAAGGAGATTATAGTATTTTTGAACTTAGTTGGTTATTACCGCAGGTTATGGAAGGTTTTTCCAAGTTAGCATTTCCGTTATCTCAGTTGACTTGTGAAGGGTAAGTCAGTTGTTTTGGGATGTTTGTGGTGAGGAAAGTTATAGAGAGCTGAAGTAGAAGTTGACTACAGCTCCAGTTTTGGTTCTGCCTAATCCTAATAAACCATTTATGGGGTATTGGGATGTGTTTGTGATGAGTTTAGACAATGCACTAATGTAAGATGGTGAAGTCGTAGCTTATGCTTTACGACCATTGAGGAGTCACGAAAGTATCTATCCTGTTCAAGATGTGGAATTGGCTGCTGTTGTATTTGTGTTGAACATCTGGAGGTATTATTTTTATGGATCTAGGTTCGAAGTGTTTAGTAACCACATGAGTGTAGAATACCTGTTGGGTCGAAAGGAATGGAGTATGAGACGACAAAGATGGTTGGAATTCTTGATGAGTTAAGTCGAAAGTCCTTTCATAGATCTGCTTTGATGGTCAGAGAATTACAATTGAGTAGTAGTCCAAAGACCTATATCGGGTGTGTGAGTTGATGCAGTAGAGTGAGAGGTTGGGTATATAAAAGGTGAATGATGACTTTCTGGTGAATATTAGAGAAAGTCAGAAGTTGGATGTGAAATTGGTGGATTTGATAGTTGCGAGTAATCAGAGAGCGCGGCAGAAGCGTGATGTAGCGCGGTTCGAATATGCGTGCGTGAACGGTAGGAGTTCAAGGGTTGAACGTTATGACCTGCAGGAATGGAAGTGATGTGGTGAAAGGTTTAAATATTAATCATGTACTATTAGTTACCTGCTCGATTGGTGAAATCGTAGAATTGTTCTCTTGAGGATTGTGTGCCTATGAGGTTTGTGTTCCGGTTATGTTGAAGTGGTTAGGACGACATTGTGTCGTGGGAATTTATGTTCTTATGGTTGTCGTGCCTCGTTTCCTATGGTGATGGTAACGATCGTGTTGTGTTCTGATTTAAAAGTGAACTTGTGTGTAACTCGGTTATTCGTTGCGTCTTGAGTTGGTTGTCCAGTGCATTGTATGGACATTGCATCTTGTTGTTGTTATTGGTGAGGTTGTTGTGGGTTCGTGTTATTCATGGTGCTGTTTCTACATGAGGGGGTAGAGCGCGGGATGCGAGGGTCGTATCTGGAGTTGTTCGCATGAGGTAAATTTTCGAGGACGAAAATATTCTAAGTGGAGGAGAGTTGTAACACCCCGATTTATTTAATTATTTTTCGTAATTAAATTATATGATGTTGTGCTTATGTGCGTGTTTCTGTGTGGTTGGTTGAGGCTGGGTTGCCCTTAGTATAGGGTAGTGACCTTTGAATCATAAAGATTAAGGGTTGGAAGGAGTAGTGTGGTTAGTAATTAATTAATTAATATTGGGAATATTGATTAATAATATTAACGTGAATTGTTAAGAAATATCGTTATTATTATTTAATTAGTAAGATAATAATAATGATCATAATATTGAGGTAATATTAATAATATAATGGAAAAACAAGAAATAGGGAGGGCAAAGTGGTCCTTTCGTGGTGGTTAGTGAGGATAAAGAAGGAAAAGCATAATTGGGGTCCAAGGGTCATAGTTGGAATAAGGGAGAAATTGGAAAGAGAGAATGAGGGTGTTGATCGATCGATTTCTGAAGAGAAGAGAAAAGGGAATGGGAAGAAGAGCTACGGCTTAGAGAGACCTCTGAAGAATCTTCATCTCAGGTAAGGGTGGGAATTCTTTAATCTTTTAAGGGGTTGATGATGTAGGAATTTGGGTAGAAAATCGCTAGGTTGAATTCATGTGAATGTTGAATTTTGTTGATAGGTAGTTTGGGGTTTTTGATGGGGTTTGATGAGAAAAGGATAGGTTGTGATGAGTTAGGATGTTAATATTTGCTCATGATGTTGTGTATAAAATAATGCCTGTGATTGTTGCTAAATATTGCTGAGATTTGATATAATTTTAGTGCACTATGAGGACTGTTTTGGGGAGGAAATTGGATATGGTGTAGCAGAGAATTGGATTGCAGAAAATCTGCTACGCGCTCGTAGCGCCGGGCGGTAGAATTGTAGCACCAGGCGGTGTGGTGTTGGGCGGTGCTCAAGAGGCACAACCTGGAACGCTACTGGAACTTGTGGGAATTGAGGGAAGAAGCTACACATGTGCGCTGTTGAGCGGTGCGAAGAGGCGCAGCAGTGCTGTGCCAGGCGGTGACCAGGAGGCGTTGTATGGAACGCTACTAGAAGTGTGGAATTGAGAGGGGGGAACTACGCTTGTGTTCCGCCGGGCGGTGTGATGAGGTGCAGCAATGCTGCTTGCGCAATTTTTTTTGTTTCTGTGCTGTTTTCTTGTTGTTTCGCGTGGTTTCCTGTTGTTTCGTTGATGATGGATTTAGATGATGTATTTTGGAGGTTTGTTATGAATATGCACGTTCGAATAGGTGTATGTGTATTGTTGTGAAATAGTGAGTTGAATAATGATGATATGCTATGTTTATGCATTGGTTTCGTTGTCGCATGTTGTCGTTGAAGATCCGTAGCATGATGCATGAGTTGAGGGATGACGTGTGCCCATGTGGGGTGTGAGCGTCTATCCGGATTCCTTTTAATGGAATAGATGTTGTTGTTGTGGCTGAGGTGATTGTGTGCCCATATGGGGTGTGAGCAATCACGATTGTCGTGTGCCCATGTGGGGTGTGAGCGACTAAATAGACGTTCCGACGGGAACTGTGATCATGAAATAGGGATCGAATTTGGTACCACATGCATTGAGTCTAGTTCGGAGGTCTAATTGGCGAAGATGAGGTCTTCTCTTTTGTGTTATTTAGTGGCGTCTGCTCTGATATGTAACATTGGTAGTCGGGAACGCTTTTATATGATTTTATTTGTTGAAGAATTATTAGTTGTTTTTCTGTAATGAAAACTAGTTCTTTAGTTAATTGAAATCATTACATTTTATTGATTGAAATGAATAATTTTCCGTTGTGTAATAAAGGTTATTTTGTTGGATTTAAGTTGTGTGATTTCCGAAAATGTCATTTATATGTTACATGTCTATTTATGAGCAAATGATAAGTTGGAAATAGCATCCTTTATTTCTGTTTCGTATTGTTTTACTCTGATTATTTTAATTAAATGGCGCGGGGAATTTAAGGGTGTTACAAAATGGAATCAGAGCAGGTCGGTCCGTCCGGCCAGGTTGTCTAATTATGTTATTCCCTAGTGTGCGACATGTGTGTGAAAACACTGACGGTGCTTGTTTTGTTTTCCATTTGCAGGTTGGGAATGTAACAAGTGGGGGAGAAGTGTCTGCTTCTCTTAGATATTCCAGTTGTTGAGGAATTGGATATCATGTTGCTACATGAGGGAGTGCAGTGTTGGATTGTCCAACTGTTTGAGAATGGTGTGATCCTTGAGGGAAGACGGTCAGGTGTTCTCGTTGTTCGCTTCCTTGTGAGGGGGAAGGCGACGTTGTGGCTAGAGATGGGCCGGTGATGTCCGGAGTATCCTGACGTATTTCCTAAGGATGGGCACAGGTTGTCTTTAGTCGGAACAAGATGATGTTATTGTTGGGACGGATTGGTGGAGTTAAACCATGTGTTTATGAATCATTTAGATGAGTGGTGTAGTGTGTTGTTGAGACGAGTGTAGCTCCGGTGTTATGAGTTAAGAAGAAAGAAGGTAGTACGAGATTGTGTGTGGATTACTAAAAGTTGTCTAAGGTAATGATTGATAAAAAATATCCACTTCAACGGGATTGATGATTTGATGGACCAACTGTTATGCTAGTGTGTCTTCAGTATATTTGAATTGAGGTCGGATTACCTTCAGATTTGGGTGAAGAGTGAGGATAGTTGGGGGATCTTAGAAGTAATAGAAAAAGGGTGGAACTCATGTTCACCATTTCCAATCTTCATTTTAGCACCGATCTCTGTGGACACGATAAATTCCCAAAAAAATACTTCCAAAAACTTTTGTTGCTTGCCGCTTTACCGCTCCAACAAAATGGCGTCGTTGTCGGGGATTGGTTTTGATATTGAATTGCATTGCGATAGTTTCGATGTTTTGGAGCTTTTTACATAATTGTTTATATTGTATATATATTCTTGTATAGATACTTTTTTTTCTTTTATTTTCCATTATGTTTGTTCAAGTTTTGTATACATTTTGTTCCCGTAACATTTGCTCAAGTGTTTGGTTAGGACACTTGCTTTTGGTTTGCACGGTGAGGCATTACCATGACATGAAGGGAGGAAGTTACTAGCTAAGCACAGTAAAGACGTCGAGCTTACGACGTAAAATAAGTATGTTTTATCATTTTTTGTTTTGTTATTACTTTTTCATTCTAGCTTAGGTAGTGTGGTGAACATTCATTAAACAAGTTGTACTCGGATTGTTCGTAAAATTTTCAAATCTTCACTTTATAACTTGTTTAATCCATTTGCAGCCGGTCTTTTAGTTTGTTTATTGATCTGGAGTATTCGAATGGGTCCACGTAAGCTGGTCGTCAGATGGCAAGGTGCTCGGATGGATGCTGGTCGTCAGACGAGCGAGGTGTTCGGAATGTTGATGAGGAGAAAAGGGGGTGTACCTGCAAGGCACTCCGACGCTCAAGTAAGAAAGGGTCAGAGAAAAGGGGCAAGTACAAAGTGTATTCTTAGGGTGAGAAAATGATACCTGACCCTCTCAAGCGAGAGGGTTTATATAGAGCCCCCAACGCGTGGTGTAGCGAGTGATTTTTGGATGTGGTTGCGAAGCATGATCGCTCTAGTACTACAGTTCGATTCATTTTTTATCCTATTAAAGCTGATGAAGGAAGGGAAATAGATGTCTCCAACTAACCCTGCTTGCATACTGAGATTAAACAGTCAAAACTGTTGGTTTACAGATGCTACAAAGATTCGGGGTTTCTCCTAAGTTTATTTTGTTGACCGGGGTGGGGGGGGGGGGTGCTTTAGGCTATCGGTTGAGATGTTAGGACGAATATATATATGAAAGTATGGGATTTTGGGTTTTTGTTTAGTGTGCTCGCTAAGATTTTTCTTTCAATCTTATGCCTACGTATTCCCGTTTACCGAAACAGGGAAATCAGAGCGTTTGTAGTTCCTCCTATTCTATGGGAGGAAATGGTTGTTTTGGTGTCTTGTTCAAAGCCCAAGACGTGAAGCGAAAGGTTGTTTGTATCTTGTTCAAAGCCCAAGATATGAAGCTGAAGAGTCTATTTGTATCTTGTTTGAAGCCCAAGATATGAAGCTAAAAGTGTGTTGACTTTAGAGAGAATTTGTCATCTCTAAAGAGGGTTCTGTCTGTTACGACTGTTTATAAAGGAGAATTACTTTAACCGGGATGTGTGAATCCGGCAATGCCATAATTTCCTTTAAAGGGGATTTTTAACCAGAAGGAGAAGACTTTAACTCAGTGTAGAGTAATGCCATCTTTCCTTAGGAATTTCTCATACTAAAAGAGGGACAATGGCATGGATGTAGATGATCCAGAGGCTTGCCGCTTACAGCGATTAGATGGAGGGTAAGGAGTTGTTGATGTTTGTGTACTGTGAACGAGGCACATCTTTGATGCTAAAAGGTTGATTGGATCAACCAGTGGTTTTCTTATATAAAGCCTAAGAGGAGGCTATTATGTGTCTCGTACAAAGCCCGAGAGAGAGGCTAAAAGGTTTTGACTCAACGAGGGAATATTTTGGTATCTCGTATAAAGCCCGAGATGGAGGCTATTTGACTCAACAAGAGAGTTTTTTGTATCTCATACGAAGCCCGAGATGGAGGCGAAAGAGGTGATTGACTCAACGAGGGAGTCTTTTATGTGTCTCGTACAAAGCCCGAGAGAGAGGCTAAATGTTGTTTGACTCCGTTGGGGAGAATCATTGTACAAAGCCCAAGAGGAGTCTAACTTCACTGGAGAAGGATCATTATACAAAGCCTAAGAGGAGGCTATGGTGACTGTTCAGTTAAGTGACAGGTCCAGTATATTGATTTTGAAAGAGAAAATCAGTTCTTATATGAGCAATGATGTACTCGAGGATTTGATTCAAGGATCCGGGTTATTCCTGTTTTTTAAGGAAGTGGGAAATCTGAAGGGTATTGAGACTGTCCGAGTCTGCAGGTTTTCTTCCTATTCTTGAAGGGTTCACCTGAGAATGTCTTTAAGACTCAAGGAGATTAGACTGTCCAAGTCTAGAGTGTTATCTTTTGTACTGTGCTTTGAGAAACAGTAGAAGACTCTATGAAAGGACTGTTCTATGCAGATGACTAATTTCTGTTCCTATACCTCTAGGAGGTCGTCGGGACAATTTGTACGAAGCCCAAGAGGAGGCTGGAAACTTTTAAGAAGCCGATGGGTCCTTGTAAGATGCCCAAGAGGAGGCTATCATTCCTGGAGGAAGAGATCATTATACGAAGCCTAAGAGGAGGCAGTGAATACTTCTAAGAAGCCGTAGGGTCCTTGTACTATGCCCAAGAGGAGGCGGGGTTGCTTTTAGGAAGCCTGTGGGTCCTTGTACGATGCCCAAGAGGAGGCCGATGCTTTTAAGAAGCCCGAGGGTCCCCAAACCCCGAGAAATTCAAGGCAAGCTATTCACAAGGAATAGATCAAGTCAGGAAAGTTCGAGAATTTGGAAGAAACTCAAAGATGCCATTCACGGAGAATACATTCATCTCTGGGAACAGAGTTTCTTGACAATTCCTAATGAGGACAGCCGAAGAGAAGACTGTATCTGGTGATCCTATTGGGGATCTAGTTGTCTATTTCTACGAATAACCGAAACGGCGTCACCTAGTTCTACACGTAGTGGCCGGGAAAACTCTAAATATCTATACTATTATTACACAGTTGATATGAGTTTATGAAAGAAGACTTACAGTGAAACAGCCCCACAATACAGTAATATGCATATGAAAGCGGTAAATGAAAGCAATAACCACTTACTCGGTTGTAGAGCTTCCATGCTGTTTGGTTAGTTGTTCAACAAAGAAAGATTGAAAACAACAATATATTCAAAATCAAAGGAGAAAATGTTTTGAAAAAGAAAGATTTGGGGCTTACAGCTCAAGGAGAGGCCCAAGGTTTTATCAGTGAGCGCACTGTTTGAATTTGTACAGAGGGACTTATACAAGTGGCTGAGGCCCAAAAATTGTTTTCTGTACAAAGGGATGGGTCTTACACTCTCTCAAGAGGCCCAAAAGGTTTAAAGAAAAAGAGTGGGGCTTATAACACGAGGGTAGGCCCAGATGATTTTTCCGTTTGAAATGGCGATCGCGCCGAGGTTTTCTTTTAACGCAGAGGGACTTATACAATAAGTGAGGCCCAAAATGTTTTTGGTTAAAAGGGGGTTGGGTCTTACACTCTATTTAGAGGCCCAAAAGTTTTGATTGAGTCTTATAGCTCAAGGAGAGGCCCAAAAGGTTATTTTTCAAAAGGGCGACGATCGCGCCGTTCGGTTTTTACAGTATCGGGACTTATACAATACACTGAGGCCCAAAAATGGTTTGGTCAAAAAAGGATTGGGTCTTACACTCTATTAGAGGCCCAAAAAGTTTTGAAAATGATTTATGAGGGTTGAATTAATCCAAAAACCCTAATTTATTTTCAAAAATATATTTAATTGAATAAAAATTCAATTAAAATGATCAAAATTGTTTAACATAGGAAAAACAAATTGTAATATTGGATTAATGCTTCAAAAATTAAGTATTGACCTACAAAATAATTAGAAAGCATTAAAAGTTGCAAAATCAAGGTGGAAAAAATATTTTAAATGTTAAAAACAATTAAAACCTTAATTCTTTGCAAAAATATCAATTATACAAAATAAATAATATTTTTGGGATTTTTTGGGAAAATAAAAATTTTAACATTTTTGTGAATTATTAAAAAAAGAATCAACTCAAAATCATTAAAACTCAGAGAGAAATTAATTTTTGAATCAATTAAATAAAATCACAAAATTCAAATATTTGAATTTATGGAAAATGGCGCCAAGAACAGCTGAAGAACACGCGCGTGTTTCAGCTTGGCCCAGATTTGCATTTTCTCTCCAATCTCACTGAATACTTAATCATATCATGTAATCCACATACCAATCAACTCGTTTCAACCTCACGATCATGTCTATGGTATTTAATTTCATTTAAATTAAACATATAACAAGAAATCATGAAAAATCCTCAAGAACCCTAATTTCTGCATGAAGGCTAGGATTTTTGATACACGATTCAAACAAAGCAATTACTTGAGGGGAAACATTCCATGCATGATTATGAACATTTGGCAAAAGTATTGTGCGAGGAAATATGCATAGATTGAGAGATGACCAAGTTTAGGCTTACCTCTAGGTCGTGACAGCAAGAGCAAATTGATTTCTGAGTAGGAGGTGTTACAGATGAATTGTGATGATCTGAATAGCTTCCCTACACCCTATGGAGTGTGTTTGAATGCTTGGACTTGACTGAGAATAACTGGATCACTTCATGGCATCTCAACTGCACTTTGGTTAAAACCTTGAGCAATTGACTGGTGATTTTGTGAAATCTGTGTTCCAGATGTTATGTGAGTGTTTGGATCACTTCTATATGATGTATGTGAGGTGTGTGAGTGATTGGTTTGATTGGAAAAGCTCTCAAACTCAAAACCCGATAGTGACTTGCCTTAGAAGGCAAAATTGGAGTGAAAGAAGAGATTTTGAGGAAAACATCTGTTTGATGGCTTTGGTGTGCTCAAACTGATCACAATTGAGCTCTATTTATAGTAGAGCAAGTTTGTTTTGGGATCCACAGTGAATGGCAACTGCAGCAGGTGTTTGTTCAATGTTGGCCAATGGAAATCCAAGTCTCCTCTAGCCATTGACTAGAGGTTAGGGCACATGGCTGTGGTTCCCTTGGTCTTGGATAAGTCTTGATTGAATTCAGTTGCAAATGGCTCAGTCCATGCCACCTTGATGCTTCCATTGAATGCTCTAATCCAAAATTGGAGTCTTGTCCCTATTTTGGCCATTCTAGGTTCAACATGTTATTTCTTGTTCCAAAGACTTTGGAGGCTTGGCTCAGTGATTGTCCCCTTTAGATTCAATCCTCAGAGGTGTCCAAGTGGATAGGAGCATTTGGATTTGGCTGATTTTGGCAAATCGACCAAAAATGCGAATTCTGCCTTGCCTTGGAAGATTTCAGCAAGGCAACTTTCCAATGTCATATCTCATGACTCAAATGGAATTTGGTAATGTTCTTGGCCATTTTGGAAAGCCCTTAGATGATACAACAACTATTTAAACATATTTGGTTTTGATATCTTTTGAATCCAAGTGAAAAATCCCCCTACATTTGGCAAAAAGTAAGGTAAAATCTGACTTAGTGAAATTTTCACTAAGTGTTGGAACAAAGTGACTTTTCTTGATTTTGATCACTCCATAACTCAAAATCCATGAGGAGTTGGAATTAGGTCTAGTTGAAGTTTTTGTAGAGGGCAATGTGATCTACAAATCAAGCCTTGGATGGGAGAAAATGGCTTTGTGGTTTAGGAGTTATGACCCTCCAAAGTTAGTACCCTAGCCACTTTATTTTTAACTTAGAAAATTTTCTAAGTTTTTTATGGTTACCCCTTTTACAAGTTACCCAACTTTTCTTAATTTTTCTTGATGAATGATGATTCAAATCATACATTAACATCATTTTAGGGTTAAAAATCCATTTTGGTGAAAAATCTCAAAAAGTCAAAGTTGACTTTTGTGCACAGTTGACTTTTTATCAGATGAATTCCAAACTGTGCAATCCTTTATGAAATCATGTCCTTGACCTAAATCAAACTTGATGGACATGTTCCATGGGTGTCATAGGGTATATTGATGCATGTCATAGGGCTTGGGAGCATGTCCTGGTCAAAAGTCAAAGTTATAGTTGACTTTTTCCTTAAAACCCTAACTGTGGTGCAGATGAAATTGAGACTTGTTGCTCAAGCTTCTTGGATTAATCCATTGTTCCAAATGGATAAATATAGTGCATTAGAGACCCTCAAACCCTCTCTTGAGGTCTTGTCTCATGATTTGCCCTAAAAGTCAACTTAGGGGTGAATTAGGTCAAGAAACCCTAATTCCTGATTTTTGATGAATGCATCCCCTGAGGCGAAATTGACTTGATGATTGGGTCTATGAGGTTCCATGGAGTATATTAGGTTAGGTTTTAGATCATTGGCTTGTGCCCAGATTAAAAGTTTCCATCTGGAGGCCCTGGTCGACCAAAACCCTAATTTGGTGACACTGTCGATCTTGAGACTTAATCCACCTAGAAGGGAGCAGCCTTGTGCTTAATCCTTGAAGTGGGAGTCATTTTGATCCATTGTGGATGTTTGAGAGGTTAGACAAGTTGAAGATCATGTCATTCCTTGATTGATCCTTTGTCTAAGCACTCAGAGAGGGCTTGAAACCCTAATTTTGATTGTAGTGAATGCTCACCCATCTTTGGGAAGACTGATGAAGTATGATGGTTCCTCCATATTGTGATGATGATTTTCACAATGATGGGAAATCTTAGTGGTCAAAATTTGGGGTATGACAGATGCCCCTATTTAATCTTCTTGGACACGAAGGTGTGAATGACGAAGGTATTCGGGCATTCGGGGTGCAAGAGGATTAAATATCGGAATACCTGAAATTTTGATGGTGGTTATGAATGGTAGCTTACGCATTCATCTTCTTTTATCTAAGCAATGATGCTTAGAAAAGGTAAACTTCCCCTCGATCCTGGTCTTCAGCCAAGGAACTGGTCTCAGTTTCTAAAATAAACTTCCCCTCGATCTTGGTTTCCTACCAAGGAACTGGTCTTAGTTTCTGATGTAAACTTCCCCTCGATCCTGGTTTCCTACCAAGGAACTGGTCTTAGTTTCTTATGTAAACTTCCCCTCGATCCTGGTTTCCTACCAAGGAACTGGTCTTAGTTTCTTTCGTCAATAAACTTTACTGACAAGGGACGCTATTCGTAGCGGCTTTCCTTCAAACTTCTCGCCGAATTTTCCCGGGGATATGCCATTTGAGTGGAAAAAGTTTTAATGTCAGACTTGCTGGGGATCCCAGTCGTCTGAGTTGTAGAGGTGTACAAACTTCTCTGTTGGAGATGCCATTTGTTGACTCTACTTGGGGAATGCGAGTCCCTTGAGAGACTGCATTCGCTTGGGGTCTTTACATCATACTTTTCTCGGAGATCTTCTCGGAGAAATGCCATATGATGTGATCCAATTTTGAGGTGTCGATGACCTTTTCATCAGTGGGTTTTTCGGAGAAAAGCTGCCGTCATGCCGAATCTCTGATTTAGGCTGTTTTCTCTTGGGATTTTCTTTAATTCGGGAAAATAAGGATATCATCTTCAATGGTGAAGAGTGATGTTAACTGAGGGCTCTCTGGTCTTTCAGAGGTTCAAGTTATCAAAGTGGTCGAGGACCCAACTTCAATCCAGAAATAAAACTGGAGGAGAGAGAATGTTCAGACGTAACACTTCCTGACGAGGAAAGGGCTGACAACTCAATTAAGAGGACTTTTATCACTAGGGGACAAGGCCGACTAGAGTGATAACGATGCAATATGACTGGGAATGCAAATCAATAATGCAATGATGTATGTATGTTTATGCTGACAAAACTGACGCGACATACAAACTGACAGGTGAACACGACTGGATACTCGGCCATCGCGGGGCGAAGAAGTACCGTTGGTTCAGAATAGCAATTCCACCTTGCTTAGGAGAGATAGTCCCTGTTGGGAGCTAAGTTGGTCGGGCTTAGGAGATAAGAACTCGGCCGAAGATGTCAGATGGAGTACTCGTATCTGACATAACTGATCCTTCATTCAGGCGCATTGGTTTAGAAGGAGTACTTTGATTCTGCACTTTGAGGTTTGATTACTTCTGGAGAAGCGACCGATGTTCTTCTGATGTTCAACAGTCAAAAGAAATTGCCGTCTTTAATTTAAAAGCAGAAAAAGTTTTAACAAGTAAATTCATTTTTGTTTTATTTCAAGAATCGTTAATCATATTAAAATGTCGTTCCGTAAAGCTAAAACAAATAAGAATTACAAACAAAAGCACAAAGGCTCAAATTTTATTGATAAGATGGAGATCAGCCAAACGCGTGATTCCAAAGAGTATTTACAAAGTTATAAAATAGTAATTTACAGGGAAAAGGGCTACGTTGAAACATAACAACCACTATCTTTTTACCAACTTTGAATTCGGGACATCCTGAGCTTCTGTCGAAGATGACCTTGACTGGAGTTTTCCTCCGATGGACGGTGTAACTGCTGCTGAGGGATTCGCCTCTGTTGAACATAGTTACTTGCCATTATCCCTAATTTTTTCCTGGATTGTACTTTGAGATTTCCAATCCATCGGGATGATTTTTTTTCATGTCTCTAACTTTTGCCTGGACCGCCCTTTCGGGTTTTCAATCCACCGAGACGTTTTTTTTTTAGTTTAGGCGAAGTATTTCTTGACTACATCAACATTCGTGGGATAGGCAAATTCCTCTCCATCCATGGTTGCAAGTCTCAAGGCGCCACCTGAGAAAGCTTTCGTGACCACATAGGGGCCATCATAATTCGGAGTCCATTTACCTCGCGAATCAGTGAGAAATGACTGGATCTTCTTGAGCACGAGGTCTCCTTTTTTGAAGACGCGAGGTCGGACCTTTTTGTCAAATGCCCTCTTCATTCTCTGTTGATACAATTGACCATGGCATAGTGCCGTGATTCTCTTTTCTTCGATCAGATTAAGCTCGTCGTGTCGGCTTTGACACCATTCAGCTTCGGTGAGCTTAGCTTCCATCAATACTCAGATTGACGGGATCTCTACTTCTATGAGGAGCACTGTTTCCATGCCATATACTAGAGAGAAAGGGGTTGCCCCTATTGAAGTGCAGACAGATGTTCGATAACCGTGAAGAGCAAAGGGTAGCATCTCGTGCCAATCTTTGTAGGTTACAACCATCTTTTGAACGATCTTCTTGATGTTCTTATTGGCCGCTTCTACCGCTCCGTTCATATTTGGTCGGTAGGGAGATGAGTTATGATGTTCAATCTTGAACTCTGCATACAACTCTTTCATCATCTTGTTGTTCAAGTTAGATCCATTATCAGTAATGATCTGGCTCGGAACACCATAACGGCAGATGATATTGTTTTTGATAAATCGGACCATCACTTGTCGGGTTACATTGGCGAATGACGCTGCTTTGACCCACTTGGTGAAATAGTCAATGGCCACCAGGATGAACCGATGTCCGTTTAAAGCCTTGGGCTCAATCATGCCAATCATGTCGATTCCCCATATGGAAAAAGGCCATGGGGAAGAAAGAACTTTGAGATGAAATGGCGGTACATGAATTTTGTCGGAGTATATCTGACACTTGTGACACCTCCTCATGTACTTGTAGCAGTCGAATTCCATTGTCAACCAATAGTACCCTGCTCTAAGAATTTTTCTCGCCATTGTGTGTCCGTTGGCATGAGTGCCAAAGGACCCTTCATGAATTTCTTTCATAAGCATGTCTGCTTCTGGTATGTCGACGCATCGGAGCAAGACCATGTCAAAATTTCTCTTATAGAGAGTGTCACCACTCATGAAGAAGTTTCCAGCCAATCTTCTGAGGGTTTTTCTGTCTTTTCTGAGTGCCCCAGATGGGTACTCCTATTTCTGAAGGAAACATTTGATATCGTGATACCAAGGTTTGTCGTCTATGACTTCTTCAATCGTGAAGATGTAAGCAGGCCTTTCAAGGCGCATTATGTCGATCTTAGGTAAGTCGTTCCATTAACCTACACTAATCATGGAAGAGAGAGTGGCTAATGCATCAGCCATGTGATTCTCCTCACGAGGGATATGATGAAACTCGACTCTGTTAAAGAAGGGTAACAACCTTCTTGCATAGTCTTTGTAAGGAATCAGTCTTGATTGGTATGTGTTCCAATCTCCTTTTATCTGATTGATAACCATAGCTGAGTCGCCATATACGTCCAAGTTTTTTATCCTTAAATCAATTGCTTCCTAGAGACCCATAATACAAGCTTCGTATTCGGCCTCGTTGTTTGTACATTTGAACGTAAGTCGAGCGGTGAAAGGAATGTGGGTACCCTGAGGGGTAACAATGATTGCCCCAATTCCGTTTCGATAATGCTTTACTGCTCCGTCAAAGATAAGTCCCCATTGGGAACCTAGTTCTGGCCCTTCACTGGGTAACGGTTCATCGCAATCTTTCATTTTTAGATACGTGACATCTTCGTCTGGGAAGTCAAACCCGATTGATTCTTGATCGTCAATCGGTTGATGAGCCAAATGATCGGCTAAAATACTTCCTTTAACGGCTTTCTGAGCGTGGTACTCTATGTCATATTCTGATAACAACATCTGCCAACGGGTAATTCTTCCCGTGAGAGCAGGCTTTTCGAAGACGTACTTGATTGGATCCATTTCGGAGATTAACCAAGTAGTATGACGAATCATGTATTGGCGAAGACGTTTGGCTGCCCAAGCCAGAGCGCAACAAGTTTTCTCAAGCATCGTGTACCGAGTTTCGCAGTCGGTGAATTTCTTGCTTAGATAGTAGATGGCAGACTCTTTCCTTTTGTTTTCGTCTTGTTGGCCAAGTACACATCCCATTGAGTCCTCTAAGACTATGAGGTAAATGATCAGTGATATTCCTTCCACTGGAGGTGATAGAATCGGAGGATTCAACAGATATTCCTTGATATTGTCGAAGGCGGTTTGACAATCTTCTGTCCAAACGCAATCCTGGTTCTTTTTGAGTAATTTGAAAATCGGTGCACACGTGGCGGTCATAAGGAATATGAACCTGGAGATGTAGTTCAAACGTCCCAGGAATCCTCTGACTCGTTTTTCAGTTTTCGGAGAAGGCATTTCTTGAATGGCCTTGACCTTGTCAGGATCAACCTCAATTCCTTTCTGGCTGACGATGAACCCTAGTAGTTTCCCTGAACGGACACCAAAGGTGCACTTGTTGGGATTCAAGCGGAGCTTGAATTTTCTTAGACGTTCGAACAATTTTGACAGATGTTCAACGTGCTCACTCTCTGTTTTTGATTTTGCAATCATATCATCAACATATACCTCGATTTCTTTGTGTATCATGTCATGAAACAAAGTAGTCATAGCCCTTTGATAGGTTGCCCCGACGTTCTTCAAACCAAACGGCATTACCTTGTAACAAAAGGTACCCCATGGGGTAATGAACGAAGTTTTCTCCATGTCTTTCGGCGCCATTTTGATCTGGTTATAGCCCGAGAATCCATCCATGAAGGAGAAGACTTTGAACTTTACTGTACTGTCTATCAGCATGTCAATATGTGGTAAAGGAGCCTTGTTCAGATCCCTGTAATCAACACACATTCTGACCCTTCCGTCCTTTTTGGGAACGGGTACGATGTTGGCTAACCATTGAGGATATTCAGATGTGGCGAGGAAACCTGCGTCAATCTGTTTTTGTACTTCCTCTTTGATTTTGATGGCCATGTCCGGGTGAGTCCGTCTCAACCTTTGCTTTACTGGCGGACATTCCGATATCAACGGTAAGTGATGTTCCACGATGCTGGTATCCAACCCTGGCATATCCTGATAGGACCAAGCGAATACATCGGGGAATTCTTTGAGAAGCTTTATCAAACTCTCTTTGGCGATTGGACTGAGAAATGCCCCAATCCTGATTTCTTTTCTCTCTTGTTCTGAACCCAAGTTTACCGTTTCCAACGGCTCTTTTTGAGGTTCAATAGACCTTTCCTCTTGTCTGAGTAGTCGAGAGATCTCTTCTGGAATTTTTTCGTCATTTTCTTCTTCAGCCTCGAATACCGGGAACTCAAAGTTAGGAGAAGGCATCGGATCATATGTTTCAACGGGGTTTAAAATAAGCAATCTGCATGACGTGATGATTCGTGTTTAGAAGAGATAGAGAAAATACAAGTGTGTGCAGTGTTTTATTTTACTTCTTGTTTTTATTTGAATTGTATTTTAGGATTACCATTTTCTGAGAAAAGCGAAAAGAGAAAACAACAATTAATGCGGAAATTACAGAACGACGTTATTTTATTAATGTACAAGTCGATTCTTGAAACTACAGCCCTATAAAACAAAACTCTGTTGCTTTGGGCTAAGCGAAGAGGGAAAATTTACAGAAAGCGAGCCCTATTAAAACATCCGTTTCACCTGGGCAGGGTGAAAGGTTAAAGATGGCAATTACTTTGACTGATGAACGATCTTCGGAACCTCGACAGCATCCCATTGGCGGCGAACTCCTCGGTGAATCACAAAGTCTGGCACCTTCCTTGATTTGTCTTCAGAAATAACGTTGATTTCTGGTGGAGCGGGATCATTGGAATCTGTCTCCCAGGAAGAGTTGTCGTAGGAGGATTCCTCTGTTGTATTATGCAGAGTAGTTGTGCTCTCAGCTGTATCTCCCCATCCAGTAGGCTGGATATCTTCGAGCCTGATACGAGAGCTTTCGGGAGCGGTGTACTTGACCATATAGTCGTATTTCCCATTCGATTGTCCCAAGGTGTCCCACACTTCTTTCGAACTGGAGGAGTCATCTCTCTCGATGACGTTGACCTCGGGAAAAGCATAGTTGATGAATTCGAGTCCTGCAAATGTTGCGAATTCATCTTCATGTTGAGTAATTTCTGAATGACCTGAGTGTTGATCCCATGACATGGTGGGGACACAAGTATTCTGTTCAATGATGGTCAGCTGATTTTCATTGTTCGGCTGACTCTCTTGCCCCATATCTCCTGGGTAGGGCTGCCACATTGGCAGGCCATCCATTGGGCCATAGTAGTTGTGTTCAAAGTTGTCTGTCATCAGAGTGTCTTCCTCTAATGAATTTGGCGGAGCACGACATCCTTCCGGATCACAATCCCCGTATATCATTTCGACATCTGACCTGGGTATAAATCTCGGACTCTGTACGGGATAGCAAAATGGCGTAGGCACCTCTTCCTGAGACATATAACCATCCTCATTAAGATAGGACTTCCATTCTTCATCTGTATCAGAGGGATCTTCCTCATTGATAGCATGTACTGCTTGAGACACCAGGTGAAGAAAACCTCCACTGTGGAAGAAGTTTTGAAGGGGATGAAGACTTTCGCCGTTGGCAGCTGTCTGGGTACAGGTTGCAGAAAAACCAAGACCCTTCTTTGTTTTATTGTCAATAGGAATGACAAGCTATCCCCATCCTGTTGCATCGGTACTCTCGACTGCTTTAATAGCATCTTTGTATGAGGAAATCGAAGTTCCTTCCTTGAACTGACTGTCCTTGCGCACCGACAGTGCTTGGAACTGTGTTCCAATAACCTCCTCGGGTTCTATGCCAGTAGATGATGACAAGTTGCTTACAAGCAAGGCTTGTTCCCCGCAAACCGTGACAAGTTGATCGTTCTTGACGAACTTTAGCTTTTGGTGGAGGGTTGAAGTAACCGCTCCAGCCTGATGTATCCAAGGTCTTCCTAATAAACAACTGTACATTTCCCGGATGTCCATGACCTGGAAAGTGACTTGGAAAGTGTGAGGACCAATAGTTATGGGAAGATCAACTTCGCCGATAACTGTTTTTCTGGATCCGTCGAACGCTTTGACAACGACCTTGCTGATTCTCATCGGAGGGCCTTTGAATGATAATTGCATCAAAGTGGACTTCGGCATAACATTCAGGACTGACCCTGTGTCTACGAGTACGCTGGCTAAAGCATCGTCCTGGCAGTTAACTGTAATGTTGAGCGCCATGTTATGACGGCGACCCTCTTCAGGTAATTCCTCATCACTAAATCCCAAATTATTGTAGGAAGTGATGTTAGAGACAATGCTATCAAATTGTCTGATTGTTACATCCTGTTCCACAAAGGCTTGCTCCAAGACTTTCTGTAGAGCCTCCCCGTGGGCTTCTGAACTGAGTAACAGTGATAACACCGAGATCCTTGAAGGAGTTTGTAACAGTTGATCGACAAAGTTGTATTCACTCCTTTGGATGAGCTTCAGCATCTCATCCTTATTTTTCGAAAGGTCGGGATTACTGGATTGACCGACTGGTGGATCAAGAGTTTCCGTCTGAAGTTCCTTTTCCTTGTTAAGTTCCCCAACCCCTCAGTTGAAGATTCGACCGCTCCGTGTTACACGACTGATGTCTGCAATATTCACGACGGAGGGTAATGGAATTTCCTTTCCATTTTCAACTGTCGTTGCACCGTATTTGTAAGGGATAGCCTTAGTTGATTCATACGGTAGTGGTCCCGGAAGATAGATAACTATGGGAACCTTCTGATTTTTCTGACCATCATAATTAATCTCGATCCGTTCCCGGTTGGGAACTTTAGATTCGTCAAGTAGAGGGATAATGGCAAAAACATCACTGGTCCTGTGATGACCAAAGATCGTGACAACATCCTCAACTTGCTCGGCAAGGTAGTTCGGCGTCCAGTTAATGGGTCAAGAACCCGAATATGGGCGAATCTCTCCACGATCCACCTGACCTTGAAGAGCTGCTCTCACAAAGTAACACCCTTGGTTACTTTTCGAACAGACGCCGCAATGTTCATAGTTGTGTGGTGGCACCTGGCCAGACCCACTTTGAATACAATGTAACCTCACTAGGTTAGCTTCCACAGATCGGACATCCTGACTCTGACGCCGAGTGGGGTTTCTGTTATTGATACTAATCTGCTGAGTATCTTCATCCATATATATTGGCATCCACCAGTGATTTAACAAGTGCTGAAGTGCCTCCTGGACAAGGGTACAACCTCGATCATTTTCGTAACCCGCTTTACAGCTTTGATAGTCATGTGATGTTAAGAATCCGAGTCGGTCCTGCTCAGCATGTAACTCTACCAGGTTGGTATTCATCACGCAAATATCGAAGATCTGAACCATGTTGATTTGATAGGAGCTCCTATCATGGTAGTCTTGGATCCATCCAAGATCCATCTGACGCTGGAGGGCCTCCTGTATGAAAGAGCATCCCTGTTTGTTTAACGAGTAAATCAGATAGGAACTGTAATCGTGTCGCAGCAGATTATGATACTGGCTTTGCCTTGAGTGCATCGCCACCAAGTTGACATTCATTGCACGGATATCGTGGTTCTGAATGGCGTTAGAATTCGTGTAAACCATGTTAACTCCACGAACTCGGTGCTCTTGGATCCATCCGAGATCCATTTGTTCTTGCAGAGCTGCTTTCACCACAGAACATCCCTGATTGTTTTTAGAGAAGACATCACGCTGGTGATAATTATGAGGTGGCGCATGGCCATATCCACTCTGTCTACAATGCATCTTGACCAGATTGGTTTTCAACAAGAGTACATCGTGAATTTGATAGACATCGTTAGTCTCTCCTTCTATCAAATTGACTGCAACCTTCTCATGTTGAGGCAGCGGGTTTGTGAGAACATTGGGATTCGTATCCTTGAAGGATAAGACACCGCTCCTAACAAGTTTTTGCACGTCGAACTTGAAATTGAGACAATTTTCTATATTATGCCCCAATCCTCCTTGATGATAAGGGCAAGCTTGATCCACCTTAAACCAAAAAGGCAGATTTTCTGGTACTGTAAGAGGAGATTTAGTCTGAATGTGCCCCTTAGCCAGTAGTAATGGAAACAGCTCTGCGTACGACACGGGTATGGGATCAAATCCTGGTGGCCGGGTTGTACGGTTGTTGTTGTATGGAGGACGAGCCTGCTGAAGAGGCTGTTGTGTCCTTTGTTGATCAGGTTGGCTCTGCGCAACCTGAGGTTGATACGTAGGAATAGACGTATGGTTGATAGCAGGAGTCACAGCTGCTACCGGTTGATAACGTCGCCTTTGCTTTCCGAGAGAGATATTCCCAATATCTTGCTCTTTTTTCTTAGGGAGAGCATTACCGTATTTTTTAGTACTGCTCGTCGATCTAGTGTCTTTTACTAAACGTCCTTCTCGGACGGCCTCCTCAAGACGTACGCCCATGCCAACCATTTCGGTGAAATCACTGGGCGCACTGGAAACCATTCGGTCATAGTAAAATGAGCTTAAGGTCTTTAAGAAGATCTTTGTCATCTCTTTTTCCTCAAGAGGTGGACAAATTTGAGCGGAAATCTCACACCACCTTTGAGCATACTCCTTAAAGGTTTCCTTGTCCTTTTGCGACATCGATCTGAGTTGATCTCTGTCGGGTGCCATGTCCAAATTGTATTTGTATTGTTGGACGAAGGCAGTGCCAAGATCTCTGAATGTGCTGATCGTAGTACGGTTTAAACCCATGTACCATTTGAGTGCAACACCGGTTAAACTATCCTAAAAGTAGTGAATCAGTAGGTCCTGATTCTCTGTCTGAGCTGACATCCGCCGGGCGTACATCACCAGATGGCTTTGAGGGCAAGAGTTACCCTTGTATTTTTCAAAGTCGGGCACTTGAAATTTGTGCGGAACTTTCACATTTGGGACCAAGCAGAGATCTGCGGCGTCCTTTCCAAATATATCCTAACCGCGAATGGCTTGCAATTCCTTCTGCATTTCCAAGAACTGCTCCTGGAATTCCTCCATTCTGTCAAACATAGTTTCCTTCTTACCAGAAGGTGTCTGTGGAATCTGTCCTTCTGGGACAGTGTGCACCACAGGGGGTGGTACCGTGACTACGGTAGTGAGTCTTGGCGTCTCCCGAAGTTTGTAACCTTCAGGAGTCTTCAGTATGCCCCTGGTATCTTCGCTTTCCCGAAGTTTGTAACCTTCAGGCCCAGCGGCTTCTGTTGTGATTCCCTGATCTTCAGTGATCGGCGGAACATATCCTTCCAGGATATAGTTAACAGGCATGCCCCAAGGACGATCTTTCGGTATTTGATACCTAGGATCATACTTCTCCACTATGGGCGTTGAGGTGATCTCTGAGATCACAGTTCTTTGTAGCTGAGCTTCTGCCATGGCTTGCATGTCGTTACGAAGCTTCCTCATATCCTCCCTCAGAGCGTCGATCTCTTCTTTAAACTCTCTGTTTTCTTCCTCAAGATCATCCATCTTTTTCTGAAGATTGGCCCGAGTATTATACGAATGAGACAGTTTGACTCTAGAACCGAGACGCAAACGTGAGATTCGTAGGTAAGAAGAATACGCGATGTGAGAATGATGAATGAAATGATTATATTAATTATTTAAGGTTTAATTAAAATAAACTTTGACAATTAGATTGCAAATATCAAACGGTGGGGAAACCCCTTTTTATTGAATTCAAAGGATTACATAAATGGAAATACAGTAGATTACAAAGTGCAGAAATAGAAACCTAAGCTAATGGGTCCCGAGTCCTCTCTGAAGAGAAATCAGGTGCTGATTCTGGTATTTTCCTTTTCTTCGACCGGGGCCCTTGGGATGTTGTCGGGTTGTCATTCCTTTGCCAGGTGAAAGGAGCGAGCAAATTCCTTTGGTTATCCTGATTATCTATAGCATGTTGCTCCAAAATTTCAATCAGAGCATCCTTATCTTTCAGTAATTGCTGTATTTTGATGCACTCTACGTTGAGGGTGCGGTACTTGTTCTTCCAAGACCTTATCTCCTTTTGAACTTTGTTGAGAGTAACCTGAAGCTTTTCAATTTCCGTCATGAAGTACATGACAGATTCCTTTGGCGGAAGAATTCCGTAACGAGGATAAGGCATCTTTAGCTTGAGAGCTCTAGTTTGTACCCAATGGAGATAAGGCTCCACCGAGACACAGTCTGGTTTTCCCAGAGACTCTCGTCCTTTCTTATGAACATGCTTCCAAGCGTGCACTATTTCCATCTTTAGTGCTCTGTCATTTTCTCCTTCCTTGAAGAAAAGACCTTCCAGATGAACACCCCGTGGGATGTGTCTCATCGGGTATCCAAATTGACGGCGAACCAACACCGGATGATAGTTGATTCCTCCCTTAATTCCTATAAGGGGTACGTTGGGGAAGTTTCCATAACGGTCAATGATCCTGATTCCATCATAGATCCTATTACACCAATCTATATCAGAGTTGGTAAGGGACATGATCTTCTGCGACCAACGTAAGGCACTCTTACAATCCCAAAAAGCAGCAGACTTGGGCAAGTGAGAGATAAACCATTTGTAAAGCAGAGGTACACAGCATGTGAACTCCCCTCTGCTGTACAAATTTCCCAAGTGTACAGAATGATACGCATCTGCGAGCAAAGTCGGCACAGGGTTTCTAATGAGAAAAACCTTAATGGAGTTAATATCGACGAAGTTATTGATGTTGGGAAACAAAAATAACCCGTAGGTGAGCAAGACAAAGATGCTTTCAAAAGCAGTCACGTTTCCTGTACTGGCAAAATACAGGGCTTTCTTTGTCAAGAACTGGGCTGGCAAACCTTGGATGCCACCCTTGGTAGTTAGGTGAGTCCTGACCTCAGACTCGTCCAAATGAATTGCCCTTGCAATGGTCTAATTCTTTGGAATTTCTTCCAGTCCAGAAAATGGAGCTCGATCAGTGATATGTAAATCAATCAGATGAGAATACTCCTCCAACGTTGGTGCGAGCTGGTAATCCGGGAACGTGAAACAGTGATAAACTGGATCATAAAACTGAATGAGCGCATCCATGATTCCCTCAATCACATGGACTCTTAACAGTGGTAGCAAACCTCCGTGCTTGGCTCTGAAAGCCTCTGGGTTAGTGATCATCCTCGCTAACCTTCTCAAATCCTCTAGCTTTGGAACCTTGAAGGTGTAACTATGAGTTCTCCTTCTACCGAAATCCATTAGTGCAATCCTTTTCTCTAATATTTGCAATCATAGTCTCAGTTTAATTTGAAAAACAGAGAGGCTAGAAGAGAAATTTTTTGAATGTTTTTATGTTTTTTAAATGAATGCATGAATGCAGCACACAAAAACATAGAAAAAACATGGGGTCAAAGGGTCGTTGTCATGAAGTCAAGGCTCTACCCATCCCCAAAGGTTTATACTAGGGTGATTTTTGTACCTGTACTCATTATCATCAGCTCCTCCCAGGAAAGCAAAACAACAAGCGGATCGCCAGCGAGTTGTAGAGCGATCTTAGAGTAAGTGCCATTCACCGAGAATAGATCACCAGCCTCAAATGAGGGTAGTATCGCGTAACAACTATTCCTGATAGTTTCCGGACTACAAAAGGGTTTGGCTCCTCAGCTTCTCAGACATCACAATCGGCCCATTGTCTAGGTGAGAGAATGGGTTGCATTGGTCAACCTCCACTGAGGTTGATGGTCGACCTCGTCGCCATCACTTATCTTAAGTGTATACTCAATCTTTCCACATGCGGCATCACACGCATTCCCATTAGCAGAAAAATAAACACGTATAGCAATTAGGAAAAGCAGTATATATATTTGTCCTAATCATCCTAGACTTTTAAAAGCTAAGAATCTTAAGTTCCTGACAGAAAATGGTTTCCCGGCGGAGTCACCAATCTGTGGTTTCATTCCAAATTAACGGCGTTTTGACCTAAGATCCTAGTGACGTCAAGGTTTCTACCTAGGAGACGAGAAGAGAACAAGATCCCACAGTAGTCCCCAGCAGAGTCGCCATTTTTCTGTAGCGAGTAATTTTTGGATGTGGTTGCGAAGCACGATCGCTCTAGTACTACAGTTCGGTTCATTTTTTATCCTATTAAAGCTGATGAAGGAAGGGAAATAGATGTCTCCAACTAACCCTGCTTGCATACTGAGATTAAACAGTCAAAACTGTTGGTTTACAGATGCTACAAAGATTTGGGGTTTCTCCTAAGTTTATTTTGTTGGCGGGGGGGTGCTTTAGGCTATCGGTTGAGATGTTAGGACGAATATATATATGAAAGTATGGGATTTTGGGTTTTTGTTTAGTGTGCTTGCTAAGATTTTTCTTTCAATCTTATGCCTACGTATTCCCGTTTACCGAAACAGGGAAATCAGAGCGTTCGTAGTTCCTCCTATTCTATGGGAGGAAATGGTTGTTTTGGTGTCTTGTTCAAAGCCCAAGACGTGAAGCGAAAGGTGGTTTGTATCTTGTTCAAAGCCCAAGATATGAAGCTGAAGAGTCTATTTGTATCTTGTTTGAAGCCCAAGTTATTAAGCTAAAAGTGTGTTGACTTTAGAGAGAATTTGTCATCTCTAAAGAGGGGTCTGTCTGTTACGACTGTTTATAAAGGAGAATTACTTTAACCGGGATGTGTGAATCTGGAAATGCCATAATTTCCTTTAAAGGGGATTTTTAACCTGAAGGAGAAGACTTTAACTCAGTGTAGAGTAATGCCATCTTTCCTTAGGAATTTCTCATACTAAAAGAGGGACAGTGGCATGGATGTAGATGATCCAGAGGCTTGCTGCTTACAGCGATTAGATGGAGGGTAAGGAGTTGTTGATGTTTGTGTACTGTGAACGAGGCACAACTTTGATGCTAAAAGGTTGATTGGATCAACCAGTGGTTTTCTTATATAAAGCCTAAGAGGAGGCTATTATGTGTCTCGTACAAAGCTCGAGAGAGAGGCTAAAAGGTTTTGACTCAACGAGGGAATATTTTGGTATCTCGTATAAAGCCCGAGATGGAGGCTATTTTACTCAACAAGAGAGTTTTTTGTATCTCGTACGAAGCCCGAGATGGAGGCGAAAGAGGTGATTGACTCAACAAGGGAGTCTTTTATGTGTCTCGTACAAAGCCCGAGAGAGAGGCTAAATGTTGTTTGACTCCGTTGGGGAGAATCATTGTACAAAGCCCAAGAGGAGGCTAACTTCACTGGAGAAGGATCATTATACAAAGCCTAAGAGGAGGCTATGGTGATTGTTCAGTTAAGTGACAGGTCCAGTATACTGATTTTGAAAGAGAAAATCAGTTCTTATATGAGCAATGCTGTACTCGAGGATTTGATTCAAGGATCCGAGTTATTCCTGTTTTTTAAGGAAGTGGGAAATCTGAAGGGTATTGAGACTGTCCGAGGCTGCAAGTTTTCTTCCTATTCTTGAAGGGTTCACTTGAGAATGTCTTTGAGACTCAAGGAGATTAGACTGTCCAAGTCTAGAGTGTTATCTTTTGTACTGTGCTTTGAGAAACAGTAGTAGACTCTATGAAAGGACTGTTCTATGCAGATGACTAATTTCTGTTCCTATACCTCTAGGAGGTCGTCGGGACAATTTGTACAAAGCCCAAGAGGAGGCTGGAAACTTTTAAGAAGCCGACGGGTTCTTGTACGATGCCCAAGAGGAGACTATCATTCCTGGAGGAAGAGATCATTATACGAAGCCTAAGAGGAGGCTGTGAATACTTCTAAGAAGCCGTAGGGTCCTTGTACTATGCCCAAGAGGAGGCGGGGTTGCTTTTAGGAAGCCTGTGGGTCCTTGTACGATGCCCAAGTGGAGGCCGATGCTTTTAAGAAGCCTGTGGGTCCCCAAACCCCGAGAAATTCAAGGCAAGCTATTCACAAGGAATAGATCAAGTCAGGAAAGTTCGAGAATTTGGAAGAAACTCAAAGATGCCATTCACGGAGAATACATTCATCTCTGGGAACAAAGTTTCTTGACAATTCCTAATGAGGACAGCCGAAGAGAAGACTGTATCTGGTGATCCTATTGGGGATATAGTTGTCTATTTCTACGAATAACCGAAACGGCGTCACCTAGTTCTAGACGTAGTGGCTGGGAAAACTCTAAATATCTATACTATTATTACACAGTTGATATGAGTTTATGAAAGAAGACTTACAGTGAAACAGCCCCACAATACAGTAATATGCATATGAAAGCGGTAAATGAAAGCAATAACCACTTACTCGGTTGTAGAGCTTCCATGCTGTTTGGTTAGTTGTTCAAAAAAGAAAGATTGAAAACAACAGTATATTCAAAATCAAAGGAGAAAGTGTTTTGAAAAAGAAAGATTTGGGGCTTACAGCTCAAGGAGAGGCCCAGGGTTTTATCAGTTAGTGCACTGTTTGAATTTGTACAGAGGGACTTATACAAGTGACTGAGGCCCAAAAATTGTTTTCTGTACAAAGGGATGGGTCTTACACTCTCTCAAGAGGCCCAAAAGGTTTAAAGAAAAAGAGTGGGGCTTATAACACGAGGGTAGGCCCAAATGATTTTTCCGTTTGAAATGGCGATCGCGTCGAGGTTTTCTTTTAACGCAGAGGGACTTATACAATAAGTGAGGCCCAAAATGTTTTTGGTTAAAAGGGGGTTGGGTCTTACACTCTATTTAGAGGCCCAAAAGTTTTGAATGGGTCTTATAGCTCAAGGAGAGGCCCAAAAGGTTATTTTTCAAAAGGGCGACGATCGCACCGTTCGTTTTTGACGGTATCGGGACTTATATAATACACTGAGGCCCAAAAATGGTTTGGTTAAAAAAGGATTGGGTCTTACACTCTATTAGTGGCCCAAAAAGTTTTGAAAATGATTTATGAGGGTTGAATTAATCCAAAAACCCTAATTTATTTTCAAAAATGTATTTAATTGAATAAAAATTCAATTAAAATGATCAAAATTGTTTAACATAGGAAAAACAAATTGTAATATTGGATTAATGCTTCAAAAATTAAGTATTGACCTACAAAATAATTAGAAAGCATTAAAAGTTGCAAAATCAAGGTGGAAAAAATATTTTAAATGTTAAAAACAATTAAAACATTAATTCTTTGCAAAAATATCAATTATACAAAATAAATAATATTTTTGGGATTTTTTGGGAAAATAAAAATTTTAACATTTTTGTGAATTATTAAAAAAAGAATCAACTCAAAATCATTAAAACTCAGAGAGAAATTAATTTTTGAATCAATTAAATAAAATCACAAAATTCAAATATTTGAATTTATGAAAAATGGCGCCAAGAACAGCTGAAGAACACGCACGTGTTTCAGCTTGGCCCAGATTTGCATTTTCTCTCCAATCTCACTGAATACTTAATCATATCATGTAATCCACATACCAATCAACACGTTTCAACCTCACAATCATGTCTATGGTATTTAATTTCATTTAAATTAAACATATAACAAGAAATCATGAAAAATCCTCAAGAACCCAAATTTCTGCATGAAGGCTAGGATTTTTGATACACGATTCAAACAAAGCAATTACTTGAAGGGAAACATTCCATACATGATTATGAATATTTGGCAAAAGTATTGTGCGAGGAAATATGCATAGATTGAGAGATGACCAAGTTTAGGCTTACCTCTAGGTCGTGACAGCAAGAGCAAATTGATTTCTGAGTAGGAGGTGTTACAGATGAATTGTGATTATCTGAACAGCTTCCCTACACCCTATGGAGTGTGTTTGAATGCTTGGACTTGACTGAGAATGGCTGGATCACTTCATGGTATCTCAACTACACTTTGGTTAAAACCTTGAGCAATTGACTGGTGATTTTGTGAAATCTGTGTTCCAGATGTTATGTGAGTGTTTGGATCACTTCTATATGATGTATGTGAGGTGTGTGAGTGATTGGTTTGATTGGAAAAGCTCTCAAACTCAAAACCCGATAGTGACTTGCCTTAGAAGGCAAAATTGGAGTGAAAGAATAGATTTTGAGGAAAGCATCTGTTTGATGGCTTTGGTGTGCTCAACCTGATCACAATTGAGCTCTATTTATAGTAGAGCAAGTTTGTTTTGGGATCCACAGTGAATGGCAACTGCAGCAGGTGTTTGTTCAATGTTGGCCAATGGAAATCCAAGTCTCCTCTAGCCATTGACTAGAGGTTAGGGCACATGGCTGTGGTTCCCTTGGTCTTGGATAAGTCTTGACTGAATTCAGTTGCAAATGGCTCAGTCCATGCCACCTTGATGCTTCCATTGAATGCTCCAATCCAAAATTGGAGTCTTGTCCCTATTTTGGCCATTCTAGGTTCAACATGTTATTTCTTGTTCCAAAGACTTTGGAGGCTTGGCTCAGTGATTGTCCCCTTTAGATTCAATCCTCAGAGGTGTCCAAGTGGATAGGAGCATTTGGATTTGGCTGATTTTGGCAAATCGAGCAAAAATGCAAATTCTGCCTTGCCTTGGCAGATTTCAGCAAGGCAACTTTCCAATGTCATATCTCATGACTCAAATGGAATTTGGTAATGTTCTTGGCCATTTTGGAAAGCCCTTACATGATACAACAACTGTTTGAACATATTTAGTTTTGATCTCTTTTGAATCCAAGTGAAAAATCCCCCTACATTTGGCAAAAAGTAAGGTAAAATCTGACTTAGTGAAATTTTCACTAAGTGTTGGAACAAAGTGACTTTTCTTGATTTTGATCACTCCATAACTCAAAATCCATGAGGAGTTGGAATTAGGTCTAGTTGAAGTTTTTGTAGAGGGAAATGTGATCTACAAATCAAGCCTTGGATGGGAGAAAATAACTTTGTGGTTTAGGAGTTATGACCCTCCAAAGTTAGTACCCTAGCCACTTTATTTTTAACTTAGAAAATTTTCTAAGTTTTTTATGGTTACCCCTTTTACAAGTTACCCAACTTTTCTTGATTTTTCTTGATGAATGATGATTCAAATCATACATTAACATCATTTTAGGGTTAAAAATCCATTTTGGTGAAAAATCTCAAAAAGTCAAAGTTGACTTTTGTGCACAGTTGACTTTTTATCAGATGAATTCCAAACTGTGCAATCCTTTATGAAATCATGTCCTTGACCTAAATCAAACTTAATGGACATGTTCCATGGGTGTCATAGGGTATATTGATGCATGTCATAGGGCTTGGGAGCATGTCCTGGTCAAAAGTCAAAGTTACAGTTGACTTTTTCCTTAAAACCCTAACTGTGGTGCAGATGAAATTGAGACTTGTTGCTCAAGCTTATTGGATTAATCCATTGTTCCAAATGGATCAATATAGTGAATTAGAGACCCTCAAACCCTCTCTTGAGGTCTTGGCTCATGATTTTCCCTAAAAGTCAACTTAGGGGTGAATTAGGTCAAGAAACCCTAATTCCTGATTTTTGATGAATGTATCCCCTGAGGCAAAATTGACTTGATGATTGGGTCCATGAGGTTCCATGGAGTATATTAGGTTAGGTTTTGGATCATTGGCTTGTGCCCAGATGAAAAGTTTCCATCTGGAGGCCCTGGTCGACCAAAACCCTAATTTGGTGACACTGTCGATCTTGAGACTTAATCCACCTAGAAGGGAGCAGCCTTGTGCTTAATCCTTGAAGTGGAAGTCCTTTTGATCCATTGTGGATGTTTGAGAGGTTAGACAAGTTGAAGATCATGTCATTCCTTGATTGATCCTTTGTCTAAGCACTCAGAGAGGGCTTGAAACCCTAATTTTGATTGTAGTGAATGCTCACCCATCTTTGGGGAGACTGATGAAGTATGATGGTTCCTCCATATTGTGATGATGATTTTCACAATGATGGGAAATCTTAGTGGTCAAAATTTGGGGTATGACACGTGGCCAACGGTCCTATTTTCGGGGCGAAATAACCGTTTTCCCCCAAAGAATAGGTAACTGCCCAAACTAGCCGTTATGTCGGGCAGGGTCCCAGAAACTAGCCGTTATGTGGGGCATAAACACAGTTCTGGGCACCTGTCCCTTGCTGTTCGGGCAGCGAGGAAGCCGTGCGTAATGGGCATAAAAGCCGGGGAGGAACGTTGCGTTCCTTGCCCGGTTGGAGGGGCAGAAACGTCATTTTTGCCCCTCTGTGGATTGGGCTTAGGTAATTTGGGCCGCTCTGGAGCAGAGGCGGATTGGGCCAATTCTAGCCATTGGTCCAGTCCAGAACAAGAGCCCCCCAAGTCGTTGCTCCCGAGCATGGGAGTGATGACTTAAGGACCGCTCGTCGCTCCGGGGAGCTAGCGCGGAGTCATCGTTTGGAGACGAGGACGATTGTATCGAGGGGCTCGTGGCCCTCTGTGTCCGTGATATTCGTGGTCGAGAAATATTACCCGGTATTCGGGGAGATAAAGCGTCAGAGAATAGGAAGCGTTGGGTTGCCACGTGTGCATCGAGCCCTGTGTAGCAGTTAATAGGTAATTATGGCTAGTGGGCAGTCATTATTGCCTACGGGCGCGTGGGTGCCCGTGCCCCCCCAGTATAAAAGGAGGAAGGTTGTCCCATTTTTCACTTTTTCCCTTCTGATTTCTCTTCGCCGTCTTCTGCGTTCTTGCCCGTCGCCGTCTTCAGAGCAACCGACCACCGTGCCAGGCTTCGAGCAGTCTCTTTCTTCTACTCAAATCAAGTAAGTTTTCTGATTTCCAGCTTATTTTACTTTTTTTTGTTGCCAGTGGTAGATTGCATGCGGCTAGGGTTAGCTTTTAGGCGAAAAAATAGGTAGATTTCCGGCGAGTGTTGGTGGTGGATGGTGGTTCTGCCCCTTTGCTGCTTCTAGCATTTCGCCGGAGTAGGTAGCGCGTTCAGTGAGTGTGGTGGTCCACGTCGTGGTTGTGAGTCGTGACCACCGCGTCTTATTATCTTCTGATGGAACGGTGATTTTTCCGGTAGAACGTTTCCAGATTCCGGTGGAGCCTTGTGGTTTCCGGTGGAGCTTCAAACGGAATTTGGGCACGAGTGCGGGGAGGTTCTTCTTAGGAAGATGGTATATCTCGGGCATCTCCTCGCGGGGAGGTTTTACGTTTGATGTTAGGGCTTAGGCCGGGGACGTTGTCCTTAGCCTTTTGCATGCCCTTTCACTTGACTTGGCAGTGGAAGGGTGGATTTGATTTTCTGTCGAATTCACTGTCTTTCTCTACTTTTTCAGGTGATCGTAATGGCGACAGGGCCAGAGAAAGAGGTTATTTTAGACACGTCCGAGGAGGAAACCAGCTCCGAGGGGAATAGCAGCTCGACGACTTCGAGTTCGGCGTCATCGAGCTCGGCGGCATCGAGCTCCTCGAGCAGAGTCGAGGAGGAAGAAGAACTAGATGTTATGGAGGAAGATGTTGAAGGGTTCTGCCCGGAGGAGTGGGAGGTGGCCGAGCCTTCTGATCACATTTCTACGTTTGCATGGTCTGCGGCAGACGCTTTTACAGAGGTGGGTCCAGAGGGGGATTGGAAAGTGCATTTTCCCACCTTGGACGAGCGGGTCTGTTCGGATTTCGGGGACCGCTTTACTATGTACGAGTACGCTTTTAAAGAGTTGGGCTGAGGTTGCCTTTCACTGACTTCCAGCGGTCGATATTCAAGCATCTGAAGCTGGCGCCTTCTCAACTCCACCCCAATTCACTGGCCTTTATACGGGCTTTTGAGTTAGTGTGCGAGCATCTCAACCTGGGAACTACCCTCCCTCTGTTTTTTGCGGTTTTCCATCTTCAACGGCAGCTGGCAGGGAAAAAGTACGGATGGGTTTCTCTGAAGCAGCCCAGAAAATTATTCAAGCCGTTCTCGGAGTCAATCCGAACATTCAAGGGACGGTGTTTCATCGTCGAGCCAGTGTCTGAGGCAGCCCAGGACAGGACGTATGTCTGGGAGATAGAGGTTGATGAGGACGGAGAGGAGATACTCAACGAGGAGGGGAAGTATATCGAGGAGAGGGTGTATAAGTTCCCAATCCGCTGGGCACCTGACCATTTCTCCAAGAAGCCAGATGCTTATGTTTTCGAGCCGAGCGTGTTACGCGGGCAGGACGCCGTGTCTTACGAGAAGCTGGTGAACTGGGTCAACTCCTTCAGTCTTGCCAGCTGCTGGACGAGCAAGGGTAACCCTATCTTCGAGGAGGATGGGAGCCAGAGGGTTGAGAGCAGATTCATCAATGTCAAGGCACTGCTGGAGTGCAAGACTCCCGCGGATGCCGAGAAGCTGCTCGGTAGTCTTAGTTGTTTAGACTTTGTTTGTGTTATTTATGTTCCTCGTAGCTAACGAGCTTGTTTTCATTTGTGCAGGTGAGATGCCTCAAGCTCGCGATCGCGTGGTGAGGAATGCCATGGCGAGGAATAAAGGTGGAGCGGCTCCCCCAAGACCCGGACTGCTGCTGGTACTCGTGCTCCTCCTTTTGTTCAAACTGCCCCAGGGACCTCTTCTACTCCCTCTCCTGGTCCACGGGATTCTCCACTGCCTCTGACCGGGCGGGCGAAGCGGCCACGGACGCTAGATGCTGTGGATCTGACTCTGGCGCCTGAGAAGGGGAAGTTTGAGCTCCCCCCGTGCATCCTTGATAGGAGATTTTTTGAAGGCAACACCCTGGTCGTTCCTCGGGCAGAGTCTCTTAGCTTGGAGAGTATGGACCGGCCGAGCAAGAGGGCGCTGGTAGCCCAAGATGCTTCTGCCCTTGTGAGGATGCTGGAGATGGCGGCCGTTTATGCGGAAGGGGACACTGCGCTTGAGGCCGAACTTACTGCTGCTCGGGCTTCCGAGACGACCTTGAAGGAGGAAGTCAAGAGTGCTCGCGAGGCTAGGAAGAAGACCGAAGAGGAGACGGCCAAGCTGAAAGAGGAGGTCACCAAGCTGACGGCGGAGAAAAAAGCTGCCGAGGAGTTGAACAAGGAGATGATGGCAGCCAGTGCCCCGGGTGCTGATGAATCGGATGAGATAAGAGCGTTGAAAACTAGGGCTGAGCTGGTCGCCAGCATTCTGCAGGCCAAGGATGACGGTATCGCTGTGGCAGTGGAGTCCTTCGAAAGTGCCGTGGCCCAGTTGCGGGTGGTGAACCCTGGGCTTGAGATTTCGACCGAGGGTATCCACTACCTTGCGCGAGTAGAGGATGGTCGGATCGTCTTGCCCGCAGGCCTTGTTCTTGATACCCCCGAGGTTCAGCCCGAGGACCAGCCAGCGGAAGAGCAGAGACCTGAGCCCGCGTCGACCGAGCATGCGGAAGAATGAGGATTTTTGTTATTTTTATGTTGTTGTCTCTTGTCCGGCCTGCGTGCTGTTGATTTATTTGTAACTTTATTTTGGTTCTGGGGGGGCGTGCCCCCCCTTCTTATGTAATTCACACAATCTTTGGCCCTTGTGGCCTTTTTCACTTCATGCCGGGTTATTTATACAATTTCTGTTTATATTGCTGTACTTTATATTAGTTGTGCATGTGTGACTGCCCGTCGGAGGGTGTGTCTGTTAACAGAGCTTTCTCTCGAAAGATAGCTCGTTGTGTGTGAAATCGCCAGTGCGGAGAACTGGTCGAGTAGCCGGGGAAGGTCCTGGTGAGGTTGCGGATCTCAGGTCGCGATCGAGGCCTAAGGTCGCGGCGTGAACGTCCCATCGCAAGCTGGGGTTCTGCCAATCGTGGTACTTGGGCGAAGGCGGTGCTCGGTTGAGGACCGCCGATGAGCAGAGTTCTGGCTCATTTATTTGAGCGGGATTCTACTTTGTACGTATGCGTCGTTTGTACCTGGACGAGCATGATGACCGTTGGGTGGTCCTTTGATGCGAGGAAACCTATGGTTACTTTAGCTGTAGTATTGCTTAAGTTTTTCGGCGTTCCACGGTCGAGGGATTGTATCCCCGTTGAGGTTCTCGAGGAAGTATGCACCATTCCCCGTTTTGGCACGGACTATGTATGGCCCTTCCCAGTTGGCTGCTAGTTTGCCTTCGCGAGAGTCCTTGTGGTTTCTTCGCAGGACAAGGCTGCCCACATCAAACTCTCGTCGTAAGACTTTAGCATTGTGCCTGATTGCTATTTTTTGCTTAAGAGATGCTTCGCGAAGGGCTTCTCCTGTTCGGATTTCCTCGACAAGGTCGAGCTCCTCTCTTATCTCTTCGTTATTCATTTCCTCATCTAGAGGTGATTCGGTCCTCCTGGACGGTACGTGAATTTCGATGGGTAAAACAACCTCCGTGCCATATGCTAAGCGGAAAGGTGTTTCCCCGGTGGTGGACTGAGGAGTGGTGCGGTACGCCCATAAGACGCTGTGGAGCTCCTCGGCCCATGCTTTCTTAGTTTCATCCAGTCTTCGCTTGAGGCCACGAAGAATGACGCGATTGGCCGCTTCTGCCTGCCCGTTGGTCTGGGGATGTTCTACAGAAGCGAAGTGTTGCTTTGTTCCGAGATGGGCGACAAAGTCTTGGAACTTCTTGTCTGTGACAATTGCTTGGGGAATCCCAAAACGGGCAAGGATATTCCGCTTGTAAAAGCGCAGAATGTTAAGTACTGTTATCTTTGCTAAGGCTTCTGCTTCTATCCATTTTGTAAAATAGTCTACGCCCACTATCAGGTATTTGTTTTGGCTGGACCCCGTCACGAAGGGTCCTAGGATGTCTAGGCCCCACCAGGCGAATGGCCACGGGGAGGTCATGCTTTTTAGCTCGTTAGGTGGAGCTAGGTGCATATCCCAGTGCCGTTGGCATTTGTCGCATCTCTTCACGTGCTCCTTGGCATCGTGCTGTATGGTTGGCCAATAATACCCTGCCCGGAGGGCCTTGTGGGAATGGACCTCCCTCCTAGGTGCTGGGCATTAATGCCTTCGTGGATTTCTCGTAATACGTGGGGGACAACTTCTTCCTCTATGTATTTGAGTAGTGGTATGGAGAACCCTCGTCGATAGAGTTTGCTTTCGAGGATGACGTACAAGCAAGCTCTTCGTCTGATGGTGCTGGCTTCCTTGGGGTCCTCCGGGAGTTCGTCCCTGGTGAGGTAGTTGTACACGGGCGTCATCCAGCAGTCGCTGTCTCCAATCGCGTGCACGTGCAGGGTCAAGGATCCCTTATCGATGCTGGACCGGGGAAGTATTTCTTGGATGACTGACCTGTTTCCGCCTTTCCTCTTAGTGCTTGCTAGTTTGGACAGGACGTCTGCTCGCACATTATGTTCGCGTGGAACATGTCTTACTTCTACTGCTCTGAACTTCGACATTTTTTCCTTGACTAGGGTTAGGTATTCGAAGAGACTATCGTTTTTGGTCTGATACTCTCCTGATACCTGGTGGGCTACGAGCTGGGAGTCCGTGCAGATGATGATTTCTTCAGCCCCTAGGTCTTCGGCTAGGCGCAAACCGGCGAGGAAGGCTTCATACTCGGCCTGGTTGTTCGACGTGGGAAAGGACAATGTGAGAGAAGCCTCGACTATGGTCCCTTCGTCGTTCTCCAAAATTACCCCTGCCCCGCTGCCGGTCTAGCTGGATGCTCCGTCCACATAGATGGTCCATATGTTCGCTATGTGGGACGAGGAGTCTGAGAAGGTTACTTCCGCTACGAAATCAGCCAGGGCTTGAGCTTTAAGAGCTTTTCTGCTTTCATACTGGACGTCGAATTTGGACAGTTCCAGTGACCATTTGAGCATTCGCCCGACCATGTCTGGTCGTCCCAGTAATTGCTTGATGGACTGATCCGTCCTTACCACGATCGTGTGGGCCAGGAAATAGTGTCTCAGTCGTCTGGCAGCGTTGACGAGGGCCAATGCTACCTTCTCTATCTGTTGATATCGCAACTCCGCGTCCTGCAACGCTTTGCTCGTGAAGTACACTGGCTTTTGCCCGCCAGGATTCTCGCGAATGAGAACGGCGCTAACGGCCTCGGCAATGACGGCGAGGTATAGGAACAAGACTTCCCCGGTGTCTGGCCATGATAATACGGGCGGTTTCGATAGAGCTTGCTTCAAGTGAAGGAGGGATGCTTCGCATTCTTCGGTACATTCAAATGCTGCTTCTTTTCGTAAGAGCTTGAAGAAAGGAAGGGCGTGTTGGGCGGACTTTGCGACGAAGCGGGATAACGAAGTAAGTACCCCGTTGAGGGACTGGATGTTCTTCTTAGACATGGGCATTGGGAACTCAGAGAATGCCTGACATTTGTCGGGGTTAGCTTCTATTCCTCGCTCCGTTAGGTAGAAGCCAAGGAATTTACCTGCCCGTACGCCGAACGTGCACTTCTCTGGGTTAAAACGCATTTGATACTTCCTTGCTTGCTCGAAAATTTTGCGAAGATGGGCGACATGATCTAGTTCCTCGTGGGACTTGACGATCATATCGTCCATGTATACTTCGAGCATGTCGCCTATTTTTCCTTGGAAGACTTTGTTCATCATTCGTTGGTACGTAGCGCCGGCGTTCTTCAGTCTGAAGGGCATTACGTTGTAGTAATAGTTGCCCGATTCGGTCATGAAGGCCGTGTAAGTTTTATCGCTCGCGGCCATTAGGATTTGGTTGTAGCCCGAGTAGGCGCCGAGGAACGATAAAAGCTTAAAACCTGCTGAGTTATCTACGACCTTATCTATGTTGGGGAGGGGGTAGGCGTCCTTCGGACAGGCCTTATTAACATCGGTATAATCAACACACATCCTCCATTTGCCATTATTTTTTCTTACAAGTACAACATTTGAGAGCCATGTAGTGTATTTGGCCTCAGAAATAAACCTAGCTTCTAGAAGGTCTTTGACAGCTTTCTCCGTGGCTTCCATCTTCTCCGGGGACTGTTTCCTTCTGCGCTGGGCAACGGCTTTGACGACCGGATCGATTGTAAGCTGGTGGAAAGCGATGGATGGGTCCAATCCTGGCATTTCAGCAGCGCTCCATGCGAACAAGTCTGCATTCTCTCGGAGGCACGCTTTTAGTTGTCTCCTGGCCAGGTCGGGGAGGTCTGCTCAGATCTTTACTCCCCGTTGGGGGTCTTCTCCGAACGGAACGATCTCGAAGTTGCCATCTGGGACATGGCGTAGGAGATGGCCGCAGTTGTCGGACTGGCTGCCCAAAGTCGTTGGGTCCCTGGCGTGATCTTCCTCACTGAAACGGCTGTCCAAGTCGATAGATTCGACCTGGGGGAGCGGTTTTGGCTGCTCGGAGCTGCTGGGCAGAGGGGGACGACCAGATGTCCTTGGTCTCGTTGAGATGGTGCTTAGACCTTTTGATGCTGCTTCAAAGCACCGACGGGCAGCTTCGATATCGCCATGGAGGGTGGAAACCATCCCTTCGGAAGTGTAGTACTTCATCTTGAGATGTACGGTGGAAGGTACAACAATCAACTTTGCCAGGGTTGGCCTTCCAAAAATGCACTGGTATAGTGACGGGCATTCAATTACCAGAAAATGTGCTTTAATTGCTCGGGTTGTCTTTCCTGAACCGAAGGTTACAATGAGCTCTACGTAACCCCGGGGCCTTGTCACTGCTCCGTTGAATCCCTGCAGGTCAGAACCAACGTATGGAGTAAGGTGAGAGTCGTTCAGCTGCAGCGTTTCGAACAGTTGGTTGTACATTATATCAACTGAACTGCCCTGGTCCACGAGTATTCTGCGAACGTCGAAGTTCGCCATCCTTGCCCGGATAAGCAGCGGGATGCTTGAGTTCGGTGCCCCGCCGAGGAGCTTCTCCTTGTAGAAGGAAATAGGAGCGGATCCTTTGTGAGTGGTGTCCAGCGTGGTGACTTCATTGGAGCTTTTAATGATCAGTTGATCGAATCTCCTCTTGACTAAACCGACTGTGATTTTGTTGAATCCACCACCAGAAATGACCATGGCGGACGGGAAGGCCTCCCACGGGCTGCGGTCAGCGAGGTAAGTGGAGACGGGCAGACCATCAGGGATGCGGAAGTCCTCTGGCCGAGTTATGGACATAGCGACCTGTACGTTGGCGTCATCGGAGAGCGGAGTCTCTTTTACAACCTTCTTGCTCTCCTGGGTTTCTTGCCGGGGAGCATCTTTCTTTTTCGCAAACTGCTTCAGGTGGCCGTCGCGAATAAGGATCTCTATGGCATCTCTGAGGTGGATGCATTCTTCTGTCGTATGACCGTGACTCTTGTGGAATCGGCAATACTTGGACTTGTCTACACCCAGTCTGGCCGGCAGCTGTTTGGGGAAACGGACTCCCACCTGCTTGAATTTTGACTTGGCGCATTCGGACAAGATTTTCTCCCTCGAGGTAGTGAGGGGGGTATAGTCATGGAACCGCCCAGAAGGTCCCTTCTGTTCGCGTGCATCGCGAGGCCGATCTTCGCGTCTTTTATCTCCTTGACGGGACGTCGAGGGTTCTTCAGCTCTGGATGACCGGGCACCTTCTTAGTTTCGAGAGGCCCGGACAGTGTGGGCAGCGACCTTCTCCTCGTACTGTATGTGCGACTGGGCTTGGAGGAGAAGGGCGTTAAGTTTCCTTGGTGGATCGAGGCCGATGGCTTTTGCGAAGTCTGAGCCAGGACGTAATCCCTGCTCGAGCAAGAATTTCTTCATCTCGTCGGTCGTCGGCACTTGGACGGCCTCCTTGTTGAACCGCTCAATGTAGGCCCGAAGAGGCTCATCTCTTCCCTGTACGACAGCTCCGAGGGATGCCTCGGTCTTCGGATGGCATCGCGATGCAGTAAAGTGACGAGAGAAAATCCTCCCCAGCTGCCTCCAGGATGTGATGGGTTCTTCTGGCAGCTGCTTGTACCATGTCATTGCTCCCTTCCGGAGCGTGGTCGGGAACAGGCGGCATTTTATGGCTCCTCGTACCCCTCTGTAGTCCAAAAGAGCATCTATGTTTTCTATGTGCTTGTCTGGGTCAGTGGTTCCATCGTAAGTCCCTAGAGACGGAGGTTTCTCTAGTCCTTTGGGGAGACGGGTGGCCAGGATCCTGCGGGACAACGGGCCGCGGGGCTCATTGTCGCTGTCTGAGCTTGGAGTTGATGGTGACCGTTGTCTGCTCTCGCGGTGGCAGTCTCTGTGAGTTGATGGTCGGTCACGAGGTCTGACCGGTGGAGAATGCCTATCCTGCCTCGTTCTCTTGTGTCTTGGTGGTGACCGATCCCGCGGGGAGATTTGGTTGCGCTTGTGAACGTGTTGTGATTCAGGCTCATGCCTCGATCTGTGGTCTTCCCCGCGCCCAGGTGGCGGGCTTCTTGATTTTTGGTGCTTACTCTTGGGAGGAGAGGATCTTGGAAGAGATGCTTCCTCGAGAGCTCCTATTCTTTCTCCTTGCTGCAAGATGAGGAGGTTGGTGCGATTGACAGCCTCCAAAAGAGCTGCAACGGCCAAGTCGGCGCTGGGAGGGCCAGGAATCGGTCGTTCACCCGATGGTCGCTGCTTGTCTCCTTTCCCGGCGGGAGGAGGAGTTGGAGATGAAGCAGCCCCGTCTCGGAGGAAACGGGGATCTGAAAGTAACGGAGATCTGCCGTTGACGTCCATCTTGTTGACGGGAGCGAGAACCGTAATGTCAGCAATTTTTGCGGAGTTCTGAGCGGCCATATGTGGGCGGATCAAAGAGAGTATGTTTTGATCTTTTAGTTTTCGAGGAGGAAAGAAAGAAGGGGAGAACAAGGAGTTCCCACAGACGGCGCCATTGATCCGGAGTATTCGAACGGGTCCACGTAAGTTGGCCGTCAGATGGCAAGGTGCTCGGATGGATGCTGGTCGTCAGATGGGCGAGGTGTTCAGAATGTTGATGAGGAGAAAAGGGGGTGTACCTGCAAGGCACTCCGATGCTCAAGTAAGAAAGGGTCAGAGAAAAGGGGCACGTACAAAGTGTATTCTTAGGGTGAGAAAATGATACCTGACCCTCTCAAGTGAGAGGGTTTATATAGAGCCCCCAGCGCGTGGCAACAGTCCTATTTTCGGGGCGAAATAACCGTTTTCCCCCAAAGAATAGGTAACTGCCCAAACTAGCCGTTATGTCGGGCAGGGTCCCAGAAACTAGCCGTTATGTCGGGCATAAACGCAGTTCCGGACACCTGTCCCTTGCTGTTCGGGCAGCGAAGAAGCCGTGCGTAACGGGCATAAAAGCCGGGGAGGAACGTTGCGTTCCTTGCCCGGTTGGAGGGGCAGAAACGTCATTTTTGCCCCTCTGTGGATTGGGCTTAGGTAATTTGGGCCGCTCTGGAGCAGAGGCAGATTGGGCCAATTCTAGCCATTGGTCCAGTCCATAACATTTATATTAATAGTTTTTGTGTTTTTCTAAGAGCTTGTTTTGAGTAGCTTGAGGAAATTTGAGGTGATGTTCTAAGTTTGATCGTTTCAACTTGCGGATGTATGGTAATGATATTGTTAAGTTTTGTACACGTCCAAGGTATGTGTTTATCGCTTTCTAGACTTTAGCATATTCATGATACTTAGGCTTTTTACAAACTTCCATGCCATTCATTTTTTTGTATACTTGTTCTTGATGTGAATCACTTTAGTTCCCACCCTTTTTGTGAGGTAGCTTTCCATTGTTCATATATGCGCGGATTACCAAGATTCTTGTTCTAACTGGATTTTATTATGCTTAATCTTTTGTTTGTGTTGATTATGTGAAAGCATGAAAATGATCAAGGCATTTTGTTTTATTTTGAGCACAACTACCTAGCCAAATAGTCAATTCACCATGTGAGTGTGTGAGCATTTGTTAAACCCCTTTGTGCCTTTCTATCACTATCCATGTTGTTTGAACTTAATGTTTGTCTATGAGTATTGAATTAACTTTATGTATGGATTTTGATTGATTTTTTTTTTCTTGAACCCTCAACTTTGTGTTGTTGTATGAATTTTTACCTTGCCTTAGAAAGTAGGGAGTATTCACATGATGATGTGGTTGAATTCAAGTTGGGGAGAGAATGATTGTTTATTCATTGGTTGGTTTCTATGAGGTTGAAAAAGAAAAGAAAAAAGTGAAAAATATGAAAAAGAAAAGAAAAGAAAAAAAAGAAAGAAAAAGAAAATCCTTGTGAAAGGAAACAAAAAGAGTTCATACACTACGCCAAAATTCGCTTTTGGTGGCACAAAAAAGACAGCACTTTTATTACAAAGCGCTGCTATAAGTTTTGGAAAAAATTCGCTAAATAAAAGCGCTGCTACAGGCTACCTTTAGAAAGCTCTTTCTAAAAACGCTGCTAAGGCCTTACATAGACACCACCTGAGAAAGTGCTTTTATAAAAGCGCTGCCAAAGGTATCACATTATAAAGCACTTTCTAAAAGCGCTGCTAAAGGTATAACCTTAGAAAGCGCTTTCTAAAAGCGCTGCTAAATGTTAATCCTAGAAAGAGCTTTTGAAAAAGGGTTGTTAAAGGCCTTAAATTGGCCCCACATTTGAAAGCGCTTATAAGGAAAAAGCGCTGCTAAATATAGCACTTAAGAAAGCGCTTTTCAAAAGCGCTGTCTTAGGTCATTTATTGATTAAAAATTAAAAAACACCACATTTTCAGAAGAGCCCTAATCAATTTTTCTAATCATTTTCACTCTCGCGACTGTTCTTCCTTTCTCCTTCCTCCTTTCTCCGACCGTTATCTTTCATTTTTTTCCGTTCTCTCTGCATTTTTTCCATTATCGACCGTCTGCTACTCATTTTTCGTCCAAAGAAGAAGAAGAAGCGGAAAACGAAAATGAAGAAGAGGCATTCTGTATTCTTCTCCGACCGTTATCGTGCAGGTACGCATTCTTCTCCGACCGTTTTAGGTTTTCTTGAGATGTTAGAGTTTAAGTTTAGCCTATTTTCTTGAATGTTGGTTCTTGAGAGTTACTGTCATCATATTTTAGGTTCTTGAATGTTGGTTCTTGAGAGTTCTTGAACAAAGAAATGTTGGTTCTTGAATGTTGCTCATGTTGTATTGAATCATGTTGTTTACTCTGCTTTTTTGTTGTTACTAATTATGTTGTTGCTCACCTTGTTGTTACAAAAGATTATTAAAAAAAAACTACTTCAGTAACATTAAATTTAGGAACACCCAATTCACCAACTTTTGTTACATTAGCATTCGATTTAAGAGAATTAAAATTAAGTCTAATAGCTTAAACGTAATTTTGATATGTATTTATGCTTAACATGACTAAACTATCTCTCTAAGAAAAATATTGAATATGATAAATTTATGAGCATGATTGTTTCGGGTATATAAATTTGATAATCATGTTTATGGTTATTTTATGTGATTATTGTATTAAGTAAACTATGTTGTGTGTTTATTGAAAGAAAATTAGTTAATGGCATCTTTATGTAAAAATATCAATTGTTTTTTGCATTGTTTGTTAAATTGTATATAATTGTGTAGTCATGTTAAAAGCAACAGTTAGCTCAATTTCTAAGATTAATTAACATGCGTCATCATCAATCATCATAAAATAGCTCAATTTCATAGGTTTCATTGTTAGCATATGGAGATGGAAGTGGTGTCAACGTGGTAATTGTAATAATACTTTTCTTATTTGTGTATGAATAGGAAATAATAGAAATATGCATAGGTTCTTGAGGGTTCATATGTTGTAACACACATGTTGGTTCTAGAAAACATTATTGGAATGAGATATTTGTTGAAAATATAAAATACAACACAACTTAGATTGAAGAATTTTGAGGCATAGGATTGAGTCAATATATATTATGTCGAATTCTTGAATAAATTACTATTAGAATTTGGCATAGGATATATCTTGTTGAAGAGACATTGAAAAGTGAAAAGTTGGATTGATATTGATAGTATGATTGTTTTATAGGTGCAGAGTGAAAGTCTGATCGTTGGAGGAATCTTACATTGTGTGGGTCCAGAACTTGATTACTTCTCTACAGGTAATTAGTTGTTCTTTTGCTATAGTTGCGTGAATAATTAACATTTTTGTTTAGCTTAATTCGTAAAACCATTTGAATGAACTGCTTTGAATGAACTGCTATGATGGATTAGCATTGCTTGCAATGATTGAGAACTAACTTATTGAATTTGCTATATATAGGGGTTACTTGTGATCAAAGTGTGAAAGTCGGATCGTTTCCCTACAGGTAAATATTTTTTATTTTGTTTTTGTTTAGCTTAATTAGTATAACTATGGATAAGAAATGGATGTCTTCAAGTCGATTGTCGAAAAGTACGAGAATGGGGTATCGAAATTCGTTAAGTTTGCTGTTGCGCACGCCGAAGACCCCAGTCGAATGATATGTCCTTGCTTGGGTTGCTGTTTTGGGAGTCGGGTTGACGCGGTACAGTTGGCATCATATTTAAAGAGGCGTGGAATTGATAGAAGTTATACATGTTGGAATTTGCATGGTGAGAAAATTAACGGGAATGTTGAACCGAGGGATAATACGACCTATGCTTCAAACGACAATGGCACAGATACATACGATTATGATCGAGTCGAAGAGATTGCAGAAGCGCTTGAAGAAGATCTTAAGGATTGTCCCAAAATGTTTGAGAGGTTGGTAAGCGATGCATAGAAAACGTTGTATAATGGTTGCACTAAATTCACAAGATTGTCTGCGGTATTAAAGTTGTACAACTTAAAGGCGGGCAATGGATGGTTGGATAAAGTTTCACAGAGTTATTGGCCCTTATGAAAGATATGCTTCCAGAGGATAATGTTCTTCCCAATCGAACATATGAGGCCAAAAAGATGTTGTGCTCTATTGGCATGAGCTATAATAAGATACATGCATGTCCAAACAATTGCGTTTTGTTTCGAAATGAGTATGCATCATTAAATGAGTATCCTAAATGCGGTGTCTCTCGATATAAGAAAAAGTTGTCTCCAGCAAAAGTCTTATGGTATTTTCCTATAATTCCGAGATTTAGACACATGTTTCGTAGTGAGACCGATTCAAGACACTTGACTTGGCATGCAGATGAAAGAATTATTGATGGAAAGTTTCGACATCCGGCAGATTCACCACAGTGGATGAAAATTGATGATGATTATCCTGAATTTGGAAAAGAAGCAAGAAACCTTCGCTTGGCATTATCTACTGATGGAATGAACCCACACGGTCTTCAAAGTATCTCACATAGCACTTGGCCCGTGATCATTATGATTTATAACCTACCTCCATGGCTATGTATGAAGCGTAAGTACATGATGTTATCTATGTTAATTTCTGGGCCTAGACAACCAAAGAATGGCATAGACGTATACTTGGCACCCTTAATCGAAGATTTAAAGTTTTTGTGGGAGAACGGTGTGGAGGTTTATGATGGGTATATGAAAGAAAGTTTCAACTTGAGGGCGATGTTGTTTGGCACAATTAATGATTTTCCAGCATACGGAAATCTATCAGGGTACAGCATAAAAGGTCAATGTGCGTGTCCTATTTGGGAAGATAAAACAGATTCAACGCTGTTGGAGTTTGGTCAGAAGAATGTCTTTCTCGGTCATCGTAGATTCTTAAATTCTAATCATCACTACCGTGGGAGGAGAAAAGCATTCAATGGAGAGCCAGAACAAGGTAGAGCTCCACCTATATTGAGAGGTGATCAAATTTTTGAAAAGGTGAAAGATGTGAGTACTCAGTTTGGCAAGCCTTTTGCACATACACTTGTCAAAAGAGGGTGGAAGAAGAGGTCAATTTTTTTGAACTGCCATATTGGAAGTCGTTGTATGTAAGACATTTTCTCGATGTTATGCATATTGAAAAAATGTATTTGACTGTGTTATTGGTACGTTACTCAATATACAAGGAAAGTCTAAGGATGGCCTTAAAGCAAGAAAGGACTTGATAGCGATGGGGATAAGAACTGAATTAGGACCCTTGAAGAAAGGAAAACGAACATATCTACCACCTGCTGCGTATACTCTATCTAGAAAGGAGAAAAAAGTATTGTGGAAGTTTCTAAGTGAAGTTAATGTTCCAGAAGGATACTCTTCAGATATTAGAAGACTTGTGTCTATGAAAGACCTCAAGTTAAAGAGTTTAAAGACGCGTGACTGCCATGTTATAATGGAACATTTTCTACCAATAGGTATACGTTCTATTCTTCCAGAAAAAGTAAGAAGCGCAATAACTAAATTGTGTTTTTTCTTCAAGTCAGTTTGCAGTAAGGTGATCGATCCTGCGATCTTACCAACATTGCAAAAAGAAATCATTATTACTTTGTGTGATCTTGAAATGTATTTTCCTCCCTCGTTTTTTGACATAATGGTTCATCTAGTTGTTCATCTGGTGAAAGAGACACAATTGTGTGGACCGGCTTATATGAGATGGATGTACCCCGCTGAACGTTATATGAAAATATTAAAAGGGTATGTGAAAAACCGAAGTTGGCCAGAGGGTTGTATTGTCGAACGATACATTGTTGAAGAAGCGATTGAGTTTTGTACTAAATATCTGTCCAATGTACAATCAATTGGACTCCCCAAATCTCATATTGTCGAAAAAAAAGAAGGAAAAAAGTTAATTGGAAATGAAGTTGTGACAGTATCAAGGGTCGAACGGGATCAAGTGCATTTGTATGTTCTGCACAATGAGAATGAGGTTGAGCCGTATGTTGAAATGCACAAGGATGTTCTTCGAGGTTTAAATCCGAATAGAAATGAGAATTGGATAGTACGAGAGCACAATCGAAGTTTCATACATTGGTTTAAGGATCATATTTATTCAAAGTATTATTCAGATCTCGCTTCAATAACAGAAAGGTTGAGATGTTTAGCATATGGTCCAAGTTTGGTTGTGTTTTCTTATAGCGCATACGCAATTAATGGATACACATTTTATACCAAAGAACAAGATGATAAAAGTACTATGCAAAATAGTGGTGTCACCGTGGTAGCTGAAGCAATGCACATTTCAAGTGTGAAGGACTTAAACCCCAAATTTGTAAATCTGTCATATTTTGGGGTTATCGAGCGCATTTGGGTGTTTGATTATGAGAATTTTCAAATTCCTATATTTCGTTGCAAGTGGGTTGAAAATAATAATGGCATACGAATGGATAAGTCAGGATTTTTGCAAGTGGATCTTAATTAGGTGGGGTACAAAGATGAGCCTTTTATTCTAGCCTCTCAAGCTAAACAAGTGTTCTATGTCACTGATCCGACAAGTAGATAATTGTCTATAGTGCTTTTATCTAACAAAGTAATTGATGAAAACATTGGAGATCAAGGTGATATTGAAGTTGATATTGAATCATTTACTAGAAATGATCAAGATGAAAATATTAAAGCGAATGAATTATATACTAGAAATGATCATAATGAGGGTATTTGGATCAATCCAACCGTCCGTGTTGTTAAGAGACGGGTAAAACATATTCCAACCAAGAAAAGAAAGAGACGTTAGTGAAAAAGGTACTAGTTATAAAATTATAGCTTATATCATTCAATAATATTAAATAGTTGTCATGTTATATATATTCAATGGATTATGGATTTTTATATTTGTCATTTAATTTTTGTTTTTTTCTTTCTTATAGGTCAAATGACTAGTAACCAGGAAGACTCACATGAGACACATGATACAAATGAAGCTCAGAATGTAGAAAGTGAAATTAAACGAGGAATAACTATTATGAAGTCAATCATCCGTGCAAGAGATAAAGGGATCAAATTTGATGTACATTGGAGTGATGAAAACTAACTAATTGAGTCAAACGGTTCAATGTTGACTAGTTACATAGGTTCCCTTGTGTCGCTCCCGGGATTTTCATCCAAGTACAAACGCGAAAGTGGCACGGAAACAAAGTCGCCAGCAATGTGTATTTATCCCAAGAGAGGGAAAGGAAACACTGCATAAACCTGAAGGAAAGGAAAAGAGTATGGTCTTGCGACCAAGAGAACTGGATTCGGGAGTCGATTACGCGAGAGGAAGGTATTAGCACCTCCACGCGTCCATCGTACCCGATGGGATCCACGCTTGCTGCTCGATCAAAGGGTGTAAGAAAAGATGCTGGAAAAGGAATGGAAAAGGAAAAAGAGAGAGAAAAAGAAACAAATGTAGGGAAAATAAAAGAAGTGCTCGAATGGGCCCTACCCCACTGCCTACGTATCTCATCGGGAACATGAGAATCAGAGCGACGTAGTTCCCCTCACTAGGGATGGATTGCTTGTATTTTTTAAGGAACGGCTAACGTTCTAGCTCAGGTGTTGTAGGCTCGCTGGTCCGAGTGCGTTACCATCTTGAAAGAGAACGAGTAGAAGCGTGTTCGTTCGTTGAGAGTGAGTAAGATGAGAAAAGAATTCCCGAAGGAAAGACGTTATTGTTTGATTTTGTCTTTTAAGAAGTGTTTTGTTATTTGTTTGCATATAATAGTGTATCTAAATCTTAATTATTGGAATGTATACATCCTCACATTCCAAGATGGAATGAGCAAGAAAGTACACTAAGGGTGAAGAAGACCCTCACACTTAGTTCCAATTATCAAGGTTCAAACACACTAGCATATTTGTATTTATTAAGTGTTTTTGTTGATTATGACATGAAGAAGTGTTTTTCTTTATTTGTACCTTCAACAAGTATTGCATTTAAGTCCCTCATACAAGATCAAATGTTTAACACATTGACCCAAGATGGGGCATATGCTACACATTCTAAGATTATAAGAGAAGACCCCTTTATAATCTTTTCTTTATATGAAAGGCCTAAATGCAATAAATGCTTACCTTTATTAGATATTTTGAATTTTCTTTGAGATGAGAAGATGAAAGACTCAAGAGAGGAAAAAGGTAAGAATATATGTGAACTAAGACTCAATCCTAATTGATTAGTAAAGGGAGTGATCCAAATGGTTTGTGAGGTTGCAAAGCCTAAGGTCTAAACAAGGAATGAGCTAAACAATTCACTTCTAAACTAGAAGTTGAATTGTAACTCAAAAGGGAAAGTAATGAGTTAATCAAAGAAAGCACATAAGTGCTTAAAAAAACACAAGTTTGAATTGTAAAAGATGAAAGGAAAGAAGTTTGAATGTGGATTCCTTATCCACACTCAATTCAACTTACCAGAGCCCCTACATGGTTAGTAAACATGGAAACATGTATAGGAAGTACAAAACACTTAATGCACAATAAAGTTCAAAAGAATAAGATGTAGAATCAACTCTTAATATCACAACCAGTATGTGAATCGTATTTTCAACAAGTGAATATCATCATGCAAGTTCAAATGAACAAGCAACAATCATCATCCATTAGCATTCAAACATGTTATCATGAGAAAGGATGGATGAAAGATGAAGAGAAAAGAAAAGAACATGCATAAATGGACCATGTAATCTAAAGATCAGAATTGAAACCAAATGATAAAATGATTTATAAATATCTCAAAGTATTCATGAATCAACAATCAAGACATTCAAGAAGTAATAGAAGAAGAAGTGAAATGAAAGTTCAAAAGAAAATGCAAACAATACAAGTTAAAGATGCACAAAGTTCAAGTTAAAATGAACATGTAAAGATGACCTATAATGTGTCCCAAGGACCTATGATATCACTTGGATGGCTCATAAAATATGCAAATGCATCATACAAATATGCACAAAAGAATTCATGTAAACATGCACTAAAGTTAAGATGTTATGACATGTATTATGCTTCAAATATAATGCATCAAACAAAAATCAAATGGATTTATGAAAATTATTCAAGCATGTTATTGGAATGCCTAAGTCATAAGTGAATCATACATCAAGATAGCATGTAAAAATTCAAAGCAAAATGACTTCAAACAATACAATTAGGTCAAGTTGAAACATCATGCAAAGTGGTGCAAAGATAAGCATAAAAACCTGTCATAAAATGACCTAAAAAATCAAACAAAAATCATCTAACATACTTCAATGTATTAGTGAATCAATGCAAAAATAATCATGCCAAAACAATTTATAATGAGCAAGAACAAAATTCTACAAATTCATGTATCATACTTGGAATGCATACAAATGGGAATTCAAAGAAAATTATGAGACAAGGGTAAAAATGTCATAAAATCATGAAATAAAAATATAAAAAATATCCTAAATGTCTTGGTAACATTCATGAATTTTCTAGAATTTTCTAATGTTGTTTTGTATTTTTAAAAATTAAAAATGAAATGTGCACAAAAATGAAGAAAATAAAAAGAAATGAAAATAAGAGAGGGGTGTATGCATAGTAATCCAACAGTTCAAAATTGTTTGGGCTTTGAAACACACGGTGCAAATAGCAATGATCCAGTCCAATTCCAAGTGCAATCCACACCAACTATCATGCACTCTCAGTCAAATAAAGTCAAAACAATCCACGCCATTGGATCAAGTCCAGTCAACACAATAGTCAAAGTAAACAAAATCAATGCACATGCGTGAAGGCACACACTCACTACCATGCACTACACCACACAATGCTTAAGTGAAATCAGAAAAAGAACACGTGACATGCACGCCTATTTTAATGCACTGGCAGCTTCGTGGCCATCAGATCATGCTCATCCAACGGTCATGATTAAAACCTGAGTAAAACCCTAGCAAATGAATCCGCTGGCCGGAGATGACCTCCGGTCATCTTCTCCGGCCAACCTCCGGTGACAATGATTTTCAGGCAAACATAAATGGACAAAACATACATCATTGGAAAGCTGAAGTGATGAGGAGCATGAATCCAGTGATAAAATGCACAAAATATTCATGAAATGAGAGAATCGAACAGAGGAAGTTTTGCCCTAACTTTTGAACTATGCCTCTAAAGGCCTATTAACTAGCCAGACAAGTTCTTGAGCTTATAAGAAGCTTCAAGAACCTGATAACATCTTCAATGCATGTCTATAATGGTGGAAATTCGTACCTGAAGATTTGAGACCTTGAGATATTCTTCAGAAAACCAGAGATTCTGCTTCCTCTTTGATCCACTCTTGGCCAAATAAAGGCTTAGATGAAGTAGTTGATGATGATTCAGTGGAGAGAAATTGGAATCAAACTTCAAAACCAGTTGCTATTATGAAAGATTGAGAGAGAAAGAAGAGAGATTCTGATGTGAAAATGAGAAAATGAACAAAGTGAAGCTCGAAAATCAGTTGCAATGGTGAGAGATTGAGAGAGAAGAAGAGAGAGTTTCTGAAGTGAATGTGAAAATGAGTGTTGAAAATGAAATTTGAGAGTGAAGTTTCTACTTATAATGTGAGGTTAACCATGGTTTACTGGGTGAATTAAATGAGTTGAGATGGTTTAGGTGAGTCCATCCTAACTAACTGAGTCAAGTTAGTTAGGGGACGAGTTAGCAAGGTTGTGTTATGGTGATGAGGGTTTATGACAGTTGTGGTGGAATGCAAAGGAATCAGTGGTGGTGATGTGGTTCAGGTGTAGCAGCTTACAAGGGAGGCTTGCTACACAAGTTTTGTTTCTTTTCTCTATTCATGTAAGCATCATCATAGTGTAAGGAAGGCGTTTGTTCAAATAAGGCAATGGTGGTATGAATAATGTCGTGCAGGCTTTGTAATAACAACATCAACAACATTTGTTTTTTATGATTTTTATGGCAGTTTGGAATCAATGCAAACATGGTAGTTTGGTGATGAATTTTTCCATGCATTGTGGATGGTTTGATGAGTTCTTGAGGTTAATGAATTAAGGATGTGTAACACTACAAGTTTTGTGTGAGAATTGAATTGAATTGAAGCTTGGAAGAGGTTGAAAAATGACTTAGAACATTCATATTTGGAACTGCATCATGGGCGAGGCAAAGAGGTTGGCTGGCAAGGCAAGCATGGCATGGAATTTCAGCAAGATCACCCTAACTTGAGACCACTATTTCTACCTCATATCTTGGCCAAATGAAATTTTGTCCAACATGAACATTGAAGAGGGCATTGCAAGGAGTAACTTTGATGTTGACAAGTTTTTCAAATGAAGCCTCTAACCATGAGAAAAATGGGTGAACATTTGGCACACCACCTGCTTGTAGAAATGACTGCGCGTGGACTTAGGAATCCTTGGTCATGACCTGATTTTGGACCTACTTTCCTCCAACTTTGATCAATCATATCTCACTCAATTTTTATCCAATGGAGATGTTCTACATATGGATTTGAAGCTTGAAACAAGATCTTTTGTTATGGCGGAGTGGAATTTTCATTTGATGTCTCAAATTTGAATAGCCTTGGTTCAAAGTTAGGTGCAAAATGGCCCAAAATTACTATTTTTGGAAACCCTACTTCTTCCAAAAATGGTAACTTTTCAAATCTTGATTTTTCATGATCCTTTTGGAGTTTCTTGATCAAATTTTGCACATTGGTCACATATAACATGAATTTCATGAATTTGGCCTCAAAAAGTCAATAGTTGACTTTTTCCTCTGATTATTTGACTTAGCCCCAATTTCCTGATTTTTGATCTTTCTTCCAATTGAACCACTTCTAAAACCAATTGAGATGCAATTTTCCACACACATATACTTAAGGACATGTAGAATACCATGACATCATGTTTTGTCCAAAAAATCAGAGATACCCTGACTTTAGGTCAAACCCTAGTTTTGACCCCTTCTGGTTAGGAGGAAATTGTACATCTTCCAAATCCAAATTCCTCTGAGTATGTTGTATATCCTCTTAAAGGATGATGATATATGCCACTTGAGGGTGACTTTGAACCAATAAGCTATCTCTTTTGAGGGTTCTTCTTTCAGTTTTTGGACCTCTTGCATAGTGAAAGATGTAGTGCTTCAATCTCCTATTGAATCTCACTTTCTTGAGGTTTTGGATGATCAATTGAGATAGTATGAGACATGAAAGACCTCTTGGCTTGCCTTGAGACAACTTGTTTGACCTTTTGTGCCTTGAATGATTCCTTGATTGTCCACCTTTCACCTAATCACATGCCTTGATGGTAAGAGGGATGCTATGCTTCATTTTTCTATGTTAAGATGCAATGCAATGCTAATGAGATGGATATGATATGATATATTATAATGCTAAGCTATGATGACAAAAGAGAGAGCAAATTTTGGGGTATTACAGCTGCCCCTATTCAAACGATGTAGACCTGAATGCCTGAAAGCGATTGCTTTCAGACTTTCAAGGTATATAGCGATTAAATACCAAACATAACCAAAAATTTGCTCCGGATGACGAAGAACAAAAGGGATATAAACCCAACGAGACCGCTGGATTGAATCTTCAATGAAATTTTGTTGGAGAAATATGTCTTTTGAACGACGCCAGACGACTACTGGCTTGCCATACTATGGATGGACTTTCAACAATGTCTTTTTGAACGACGCCAGGTGACTACTGGCTTGCCATACTGTCGATGGACTTTCAACAATGTCTTTTTGAACGATGCCAGGCGACTACTGGATTGCCATACTATGGATGGACTTTAATAATGTCTTTTTGAACGACGCCAGACGACTACTGGCTTGCCATACTGTCGATGGACTTTAGCTGCTCTGCCATTCTAAACAATGGACTTTTACCAATTCGTGTTGGATTTCTGCCAATCTGTCGTTGGACTTCAATGATTGCCAAACCAGCTTTGGAATCTCAGAATTGCCATCTTCATATGGACTTTTTGCAGCTTTGCCAAACTAACATTGGACTTTGATGCTTACCAAACCGGCTTCGGAAGCTTTGCCAAATGATCACTCCACCTGCTGGAACAACCACCTGCAATACTATCCCACCTGCTGGAATAATATGAACAATTGTATATAATGATCACCCCACCTGCTGGAACAATCATCTGCAATACTATCCCACCTGCCAGAATAATATGAACAACTATCTGTATGATCACCCCACCTGCTGGAACAACCATCTGCAATACTATCCCACTTGCTGGAATAATACGAGCGATTGTATATAATGTCTGCTGGAACCATACAGACAGTTTGCCAAATGATCACTCCACCTGCTGGAACAATCATCTGCAATACTATCCCACCTGCTGGAATAATATGAACAAACTGTCTGTATGATCATCCCACCTGCTGGAACAATCATCTACAATACTATCCCACCTGCTGGAATAATATGAACAACTATCTGTATGCCAAAAATAAATTGGACTTGGAGTTGTAAATGAGCAATGCTGAGAATTACACCACCGGCTGGGTAATATCATATGCTGACACTTTGCTGAAGAAGAGATTCCCTCGATCTATTCAGACCTTGCTGGGGAAATTACTGTCAAAATGTTGAACTCTGTGGGGATGCCGCTACCAGAGATACAATCTTGCTGGGGAAGAGATACTCTGCCGGGGATGTGCCAATCCTAGTTAGAACATTTCATTGCAACTTGCTGGGAAAAAGTCCCTATATCTGCTGGGGAAGCTCAAAGCAATTCCACAGTAGTCTGCTGAGGAATAAGACTGTTGAGCCTAGGATAAGTGCCACAATGCCCCATGCTAGGCGAACTTTCCTTTCGATGATTCCGTTGGGGATGATGAGTTTATAACAAACTCTGCTGAAGAAAACTGCTTTAAAGCGTCTCGTGCTGGGGATGCCCTTTGAGAGGATTTTACAGAAGACCAAACGTCTTCCAACTCTACTGGGGAGAATAGATTTGGAACGTCTCGCTGGGGAAACTCAACATGCCCTATGTTCGGGAAAGCCAACAACTTGCTTCTGCCCCATGATACAAGACTGATCTGAAGAAAACGTCATAAGAGGATTTTACAGAAGATTGAGCATCTTCAAACTCCTGGCGACTTCACTGGGAATACTACTGCGAGAAGTTTCGTCTTTTAAGAGGATTTTATAGAAAACCAAGCGTTTTCAAACTCTTAGACGAACCCCCTGTCTTCAGCTTCTGAACATTCGCTCTTGCACTACACTTCACATCGCCTGCGAGGTACCGAAAAATTTGCACTTGTTATGGACATGGAGTGCTCACTGCATTAATAACCGTTATCAACACAGAAGAATTCAATCTTCGACAACCGTCATCGTCACAAAACCCGGTGGGAAATCTTGAATGAGAGAATCGACTTAATAAGATATAACAATATCAAGTCATAACAAATATCTGTTGGTGCTGAGAGATAACTTTCGTGCTGCTTGGTTCAATCGCACTCATTACCTGCAACAAAAAATATATATGCACATGCCCCAGGATATTGCGTGGTTTTCTAAGTCCACCATCCAAGGTTGTCCAACAAGCAAAGCAATTTTAATTGTTTTTTTTGTGCATGTTTTTGCAAGGCCATGATATTTTCAAAGTAATGTTTTATTATCACAAATCGGACGTTTTTGCAAACAAAACAGTAAAATGAAAATAAAAGCTTGTGACTGAATATTCAATTTTATTGATGAAAGGCCAAAATCGGCGAATTTACAATCGGAAGCAAACCCCTGAAAGAGTTGATTGCCATAAAATTGAGAAAAGAAATCTATCCTAATGATAATGCGGAAATTGGATTCCAACTGATTTCTGATTCTATTATAACCAGTATGTATTCCAACTCTCTTTATTATCTTCGCCTTCGGAAGCTCGTGGTCAAAACAATTCCTCCTTCAGAAACTTTGCTAGTTTGCTGGAGAGTAGAGAACGTACAGATTAATTCAGACTGCAGTCATTCGCTTAAATCCCTCTTTTGCGTGGATCGCCTTTTCAGGTTTTCAATCCACCGGGATACCCATTTTTGCCTAAGTTGCCCTTTCGGGTTTTCAACTTACCGGGTGTACAATTTTTTCAATTATATCCTTAATTTTTTCTCGAACCTTTATTCTGTTTTTGGTTCACCGGGATACCCTTTTTTTCCTGGACTTTTTTTTATTCTTTTATCCAGCGGGTCTATTTATACGAAGTATTTTTTAACTGCATCTGAATTAACAGGGGACGAAAAATCTTCACCATCCATGGTTGTCAGCAATAAGGCTCCACCTGAGAAAACCTTTTTAACAACGAATGGACCTTCATAATTAGGAGTCCATTTGCCCCTGTGATCTGTATTCGGAGGAAGTATTCTCTTGATTACCACATCTCCGACCTTGTAAACTTGAGGTCGAACCTTCTGGTCGAATGCCCTATTCATTCTGCGCTGGTATAGCTGACCATGACATATTGCCGCTAGTCTCTTCTCCTCAATAAGGCTCAGCTGATCAAATCTGGTTCGTACCCATTCAGCTTCATCTAGTTTAACATCCATCAATACTCGGAGAGAGGGAATCTCAACTTCGATCGGTAGAACTGCCTCCATACCGTATACAAGTGAGTATGGTGTTGCCCCAGTAGACGTGCAGACTGATGTTCGGTACCCATGCAAAGCAAATGGTAACATCTCATGCCAATCTTTGTACGTGACAACCATCTTTTGCACAATCTTCTTGATATTTTTGTTGGTCGCTTCGACCGCGCCATTCATCTTTGGGCGGTATGGAGAAGAATTGTGATGTTCGATTTTGAAGTCCTGGCATAGCTCAGCCATCATCTTATTATTCAAATTAGAACCATTATCAGTAATGATTCTTTCGGGCACTCCATATCGACAAATGATATCTCGTTTCAAGAAACGAGCTACCACTTGCTTAGTGACATTGGCATAAGATGCTGCTTCAACCCATTTAGTGAAGTAATCAATGGCGACCAAGATGAAACGATGGCCGTTTGAAGCAGTAGGCTCAATTTTCCCGATCATATCAATGCCCCACATTGCAAAGGGCCACGGAGAGGACATGATACTCAACGGATTTGGAGGCACATGCACTTTATCTGCATAGATCTGGCATTTGTGACACTTGCGGGCATACTTGCAGCAATCTGACTCCATTGTCAACTAATAATACCCCAATCTCAACAATTTCTTAGCCACCGCGTGTCCTCCGGCATGGGTACCGAAAGATCCTTCGTGCACCTCAATCATCAACAGGTCTGCTTCGTGTCTATCCACGCATCTGAGCAGAACCATGTCAAAGTTTCTTTTATACAGTACGCCATCTTTGTTCAAGAAGAAACCATCGGCTAGCCTTCTTAATGTCTTCTTGTCTTTGGAAGATGCCCCAGGCGGGTATTCTTAATTTTCCAAGAAGCATTTAATGTCATGGTACCAAGGCTTGTCATCAGACACTGCAGCAACATCAAACACAAAAGCAGGTCTATCAAGACGAGATACATCAATCCTGGGTACAAAGTTCCAACCATGCACTTTGATCATCGAAGATATAGTGGCCAAGGCGTCTGCAAACTTATTTTCATCTCTGGGAACATGGTACAATTTGACAGTTGTAAAGAATGTCAGCAATCTCCTCGTATAATCTCTATACGGAGTCAAATTCTGCTGATGTGTGTGCCAAGTTCCCTTTATTTGATTGATTACCAGTGCTTAATCACCAAAGATATCGAGGGTCTTGATTCGTAAATCAATAGCCTCCTCAATCCCTAGTATGCAAGCTTCGTATTCTGCTTCATTGTTGGTACACCCGAAAGTTACTCGGGCAGTGAAGGGCATGTGAACACCTTCTGGCATAATGAGAACTGCACCAACTCCACACCCATTCATATTAACTGCCCCGTCAAACATCAAACTCCATTTGGATTTAGGGTCAGGCCCCTCCTCCAGAAGTGGTTCCTCGCAGTCTTTCGCTTTGAGAAACATGATGTCCTCATCAGGGAAATCAAACTTCATGGGCTGGTAATCATTAAGAGGCTGTTGCGCAAGATAATCTGACAGTATACTTCCTTTGATTGCCTTTTGCGAAGTATATTGAATATCGTACTCTGTCAGTACCATCTGCCACCTTGCAACTCTGCTTGTAAGCGCTGGTTTCTCAAAAATATACTTGACCGGATCCATTTTTGAGATCAACAAGGTTGTATATGTGAGCATATATTGTCTCAATCGCTTTGCGGCCCATGCGAGTGCACAGCATGTCTTCTCAAGCATTGAATAACGCGATTCACAATCTGTAAACTTCTTGCTCAGGTAGTAGATAACATGTTATTTCCTACCTGTCTCATCGTGTTGACTGAGAACACAACCCATGGATCCTTCGAGCACTGTCAAGTACATAATCAGTGGTCTTCCTTGAACTGGAGGTATCAGAATCAGAGGTTCCTGCAAATATCTTTTTATTTTATCGAATGCATCTTGACAATCATCATTCCACCTGACCGTTTGATCTTTTCTTAGCATTTTGAATATCGGTTCGCAGGTGGCAGTTAGGTGAGATATGAACCTTGAAATGTAGTTCAATCTCCCTAAAAAGCCACGAACTTCTTTCTCAGTTCTCGGTACAGGCATATCTTGTATAGCTTTCACCTTAGCAGGATCAACCTCTATTCCTTTTTACTGACAATGAAACCAAGCAATTTTTCAGACCGCACGCCGAAAGTACACTTGTTAGGATTCAGTCTCAACCTGAATTTCCTCAACCTCTCAAACAACTTCTTCAAGTTGATCAGATGTTCCTCTTCTGTCTTTGATTTAGCAATCATGTCATCCACATAACACTCGATCTCTTTATGAATTAGACCGTGGAATAACGTCACCATTACTCTTTGATAAGTTACCCCTGTGTTTTTCAACCCAAAAGGCATTACTTTGTAACAGAATGTACCCCACGGGGTAATGAATGTCGTCTTCTCCATATCTTCAGGCACCATCTTAATCTGATTGTACCCGGAGAATCCATCCATAAATGAGAACACTAAAAACTGAGCAGTATTGTCAACCAGCACATCAATATGAGGGAGTGGAAAATCATCTTTAGGGCTTGCCCTGTTGAGATCTCTGTAATCCACACACATTCTAACTTTGCCATCTTTCTTCGGCACCGGTACTATATTGGCCACCCAGGGAGGATAGTTGGTTACTGCCAGAAATCCTGCATCCAACTGTTTTTGTACTTCTTCCTTGATCTTCAAAGCCATTTCTGGTTTCGTTCTGCGCAGCTTTTGCTTGACCGGTGGACAATCCTCTTTCAATGGTAGTCTATGCACAACTATGTTTGTATCTAAACCTGGCATATCTTGATATGACCAAGCAAAGATGTCAACGTATTCACGTAGCATGACTATCAGCTCTTGCTTTACATCAGCCCGCAGACTTGCACCGATCTTGATCTCTTTCTTGCTTTCTTCTGAACCAATATTGATAACCTCAAGAACTTCCTGATGAGGCTGAATGGTCTTTTCTTCCTATTTCAACAATCTAGCCAACTCTTCCGGGAGCTCATAGTCCTCATCTATTTCCTCCTCAGCTTGATAAATCGGATTGTCGAAATCATACATGGGCATAACAGAATCATTTTCAGAGGAATCCACAAAATCAAGTCTGCATGATCAGATTGATGCTTTATTTTAGATTATTTTTGCTTGAAAACAAAAGAAAAGAAAGTGCATTATCATTTTTAATTTTCTTTGTGCAAAAATGAAAATAAAGAAGGAATAAAGGAACACAAATTTGTAAACAAAAACGTCCTTTTTATTGATGTTTGAACATTATATGAGAAAATATGGTGGCCCTACAAATGGATCCTCACACCTTGGGCAGAGTGTGGGATTTTATGCATTATGAAAGACAAGAATTATTACTCTGAATGGTGTACAACATTAATGATTTCTTCGCTAGACCAGTTTTACAATGCCTCGCCCGGAGCCAGTGAATACACCCATCTGTCTAGATAATCTGAGCTTTCAGCGTCATCTTCTATTGCTGAGCAGGACTGATTAGGGTTGATAATTCCTCCACTGTTGAAATTGATTGGCCCACGGAATCGGGGAACTGGCATCTGGCCCGGCTGGTATCCAATGCCGAACTTATCTTCTTTCACAAACACGTCGATAGTTTTACCCCAACCTTGGGCATTTCCGCTTTCAACCACTTCTCGGGCCTGCTTGTAGGACGCAATTGATGCACTCGGCCCAACTGGCACATTTGACACCACTGCTGTTGAAGTAGATTATGGGAAATTATTGATATTCAGGGCTTCAAAAGACTGGCACAGAGTTTCATGAATCTCTCCATCCATTTCCACATATTTGAAAGTGGATAGATGACTCACAAATATTTCTTCCTCACCGCAAACGGTAACCACTTGACCCTCGAACACGTATTTAAGCTTCTGATGTAGTATGGAGGTAATTGCGCCTGCTGCGTGAATCCACGGTCGGCCTAACAAACAGCTGTAAGCAGGCTGAATATCCATAACATGAAAGATTGTCTTGAATATCTGTGGACCAACCTGTATTGGTAATTCTACCTCTCCAAACACCGATCTTTGGGATCCATCGAAAGCCCTCACAATCAGATCGCTGGGTCTAAGGATCAATCCATCTACTTCAATTTTCATCAGGGCCTTTTTGGGTAACACATTCAAGGAAGAACCTGTGTCGACCAGCACATGCGACAAAACAGATCCTTTGCATTCAAGTGTGATGTGCAACGCTTTGTTGTGATTACGTCCATCTGGAGTCAAATCCCTATTCGTAAACCCCAACCCGTGGCTCACATTGACATTAGAGATTACCCCCTCCAACTGATTCACCGTAATCTCTTGGGGAACATATGCCATATTTAAAACCTTCAACAAAGCAGCCCGATGTGCATCTGAACTCATTAACAGGGATAATATTGAGATTTTAGAGGGTGTCTGATTGAGCTGCTCAATGATCTTGTAATCGCTCTTTTTGATAATCCTCATAAATTCCTCAACATCACTATCAAAATTGACTTTAGGGTCCTCTTCCTGAACAGGCACCTTGTCATCAACAACCTGTTTTCCTTTTGCTCTTGCAGCTGCTTCAGCTTCTTTATCACTCCTTAAAGTCTGGGGAGCAAAGAGTCGACCACTTCTGGTGAAACCACTTGGTCCACTGACATTCTCAACACTGGTACCAACAGCCTCTTCTTTCTGTTGAATTCCTCCCTGATGAGTATTAGTTCCATATTGCCATGGAACTGCCCGATTAAATACATAAGAAGCAGATTCAGGAACTATGATCGTAACTGGTCTCGGCCTCTCGGGCACGATGATAGCAACAGGATCTTCAACGGGCACCTGTATTTCAACTGGATTATAATAAATGGTAACGGTAGAAACATCTTTTTCCTTCTCTACCTTATCAAACTGAAGTCTTCCTTCGTCCATAAGATCCTGCACTCCAACTTTCAACTTACTGCAGCCATTAATTTGTCTTGAACAATCCTCACAATCAGAGCCACATCCAGGAAATACCTTTCCTTTTAACAAACGCTCTTTTACAATCAACAGCGGAGTCTTTACCAAATTAACATCGGTGATCAAATTCAGTTTCTCACCATCAGAAATAGCATTCGTGCCTGCACCTCCATGATGAGGCATTGGGTTATCACGAACATTCGGCGGCTTAGAGAAATTAATAGCTTTTGCGTCAATCAGATCTTGAACCTTATGTTGAAAGGCCCATCACTTTTCTATCGAGTGACCTGGCGCACCAGAATGAAATTCACATCGAACATTAGCATCATAATTTTGAGGCAATTTTCCAGTATCCACCGGCCTCATAGTCCGTAGTTCAACCAACTTCTCATTGAGCAATTGTGGTAACAAAGCAGCATATGTCATTGGCAAAGGATCAAACTTACGGTCCCTTTGTCTATTGGTCTGGAATCGGGGCCTAGCTTGCTGATCTGGAGCTTGCTGTCCTGCTGGAACCGGGATGGTTACAGCATCCACCTGATGGTAGGATTGAGTCCTGCCTCTGCCCTTTCCTCTATACACAGCACTGGACTCACCTTCTCTTTTCCTTGGTCCATTAGCAAAGGGTTTCCTTGAACTCGAAGCACCAGTCCCGCTGACGTCTTGAATCTTACCCAACTTCAGCAAACTCTCGATTCGTTCTCCAGCAATAACAATGTCGGCAAACCCTGTGGACGGACACGCAACCAATCTATCCAAATACGGCCCTTGGAGTGTGCTCATGAACATATCAGCCATCTCACGATCAGCCAAAGGTGGTTGAACTCGAGCAGCCAATTCTCTCCATCTCTGTGCGTATTGTTTAAAGCCCTCCTTGTGATCCTGAGTCATACTCTGCAGTTGAGTACGATTGGGTGCCATGTCCAGATTATATTTATACTGCTTCAGAAACGCAGCGCACAAATCTTTCCAGCTCTCTATATGAACCCTGTCCAGCTTAACGTACCATTCCAGGGAGGCGCCTGATAGGCTATCTTGGAAAAAATACATCCAGAGCTTTTGGTCTTCAGTATAAGCGGCAATCTTGCGATTGTAAGCTTGCAAATGTGTTTTGGGACAGGTACCGCCATTGTACTTATCCAATGTAGGGAGCTTGAACTTGGTAGGGATTCTCACACCCTGCACGAGACCCATGTCCTCTACGTCAATTCCCAGAGGATTTTGGCTCTCAATAGCCTTGAGTCTTTCATCTATCCCTTCGTACTTCCGGTCTTCATTGTAGAAACCCATGTCGTTGTTGAATGCAGTGAACTGGTCATCTTGACCATCCTCTAATCCATTATTGTCAAATCCCAGATGTACCCCACCAGTGGGGATGTTGACGACAGGAGGAGTGCACACATTGCGATTTGGGATTTTAGTCTCCAGCCTCTGAATAATGACTCTCATGGCATCTTGACCAACCCTCATGGTCTCCTGACCGGCCCTTATCTCCTGCTGACCTTGAGCAATCCCCTGCATAAGATTCATGAACTACTCTATTCTCCCTCTCAAATCAGCTAATTCAGTCTGAACTTGTTCCATGACTCTGGCTTGATTGCGTCGGGTAGAGTATCGGTGAACTGGGGTATCAGCTATCATGCCTGAAACCAAATAAAGGTTAGCAGGCGCCTGCAAAAAGAACCTGCAATGCAAAAATGATATGCTTATGCAAATGCAAATGCACAGTTATGTTTGTCATTTCAAGATACTTTTCATATCCTGATTCTAATCGTAACGACAAATTCCTGACGACCAGAAATCATGATTATTGAGTTTTTCCTTGAAGAGATATTCCTATACACCAATCACAAATATCTGATGACCAGAAATGGTGATTTTGTAGTGTGCCTGTGTGCAGATATCTTATCATGTCACATATATCTGAAGACTAGAAATTGTGAACAGAAATAGCTCATTTCATACAAATTCCCAAGAGTTTTCAAGCACATTTGTCATAATTTCAACAACAGAATAAGAAACAAGCAGTCAAATGGATCCATCAACAATTCTGATGGTAACCATTGCAAATTACAAAGAAATGACAAAAATCGTTAATCTGATAGCTCTACGTCCTTCAGCTTCTGGCTGGAATACTTAATCTCTTCGAACAGGATGCGGGTACGCTGATGATGTGGCTTCTCAATCAGCTCTTTGATTGCGACGTCCCTTTTTTCTAATGCATCAGATAATGAGCCCATGTGCATCAGCAAGGCTTCATCTTCATTGGCTCCTTTGCGCCTCTTAATTCCAGCTTGAATTTTAACCAGCTTCAGCTCTGTCGTGACATCTTCAAGCTCTTTGTTGGCAATTTTCAGCTTATCTTTAGCATTCTTTACCTGTTCTTGACTTTTGCCAAGATCCTCTCGATACTTTCTTCTTGCTACATGTGTTTTCTTCAGCTCTTCATCTTTATCTTTTAACTGGATTAGCAATTCAGAGTTTTCGATTCTGACTTCATCCCAAGCTTGATGAAGTTTAGCTAATGAATCCTTGCTTCGGGCTAAAGCCTGCTTTGTAGTCTTGTGAGCCTGACTAGTATCATCTGCTCCCAAAGTAAGTTTCCAGAAGTACTGAGCTCTATCATCAAAATCTTCTTCTTTGTCCGCCAAGATTTTCTCCGCTTTCAAAGCTCTCTTTTCCAACTCTTTGTTGTCAGCCAAAGCTTTCTGAAGACATCTGCTCATTCCAAAGTTCTCTATCTGCAATTCTCTAACCATTTTCATCCATTTCTCGCACTCTTCAGCCGGTACCATGGAATGTTGATTTGGACATAAGAGAATCTCTGTTGAAAAGGGTAGCAACAACTCTTTGACCTTCATCTCAATCCAAGCATCATAGTCAGGGTATGATCTACAGTCTCCTTTGCCAAAAGTTAACTTTCCCTCTCTTTGCCTAAATTTCCAGGCATTTATTACTTCTGGCACTCTTTCATTCTTGGTTCCCACGAAAAATAGAGAAGCACTAATCTCTTCATCAGCAGGAGGCTTTCTCGAAGCATAACCAAATTGTCTAACAGCCAACACCGGGTTGTAGTTAATCCCACCTCTTCTTCCAAGTAGAGGCACATTCGGAAAACTTCCACATTTAACAATAAGCTCTACTGTCAGTAATTTGGGATCAAACCAAATGATGTTATTGGCAGTCAAACCTATCAATCTCTTAGACCATTTCATTGTCTCAGCAGTTTCTACGAAAGCACCAGTTCGAGGTAAATGTTTGAAGAGCCAATGACATAACAATTGGGTACAACAACTAACCAGACTTCCTCTTCCCTTCTCATTTTTGTAGTGTACTGAGTAATAAAAATCCCCTAGCAGGGTAGGAATCGGATTCTTTGAAATGAACACCTTCATCGCCTACATATCAACAAAGTCAGGTTGACCGGGGAAAAGCACCAACCCATAGATACAAAGAGCTAACACAGCATTGTAAGTGGTCCAGTTTCTAGCCTTGGCAGCTTCCTGAGCTTGTTGGAAAAGAAACTCCAAATGAAATCCTTCGTCTTCTTTAAGCTTACTCAGGCCACTTTTTACAACAAACAGGTCCAGATGTAGAACAACAGCGATTACTTCGGGGGTAAGAGCATCTCCAGAAAAATACGGTATAGAAGACGTGACTGGAATTCCCAAAATAAATGAGAATTCCTCCAATGTGGGCATCAAAATGTAATCAGGGAACAGGAAACATCTCATTGATGGTTCATAGAACTGTAAGAAAGTGTGCAACCCATCCTTCTCATACTTTGTGAATGCACATACCATTTTAATCAGCTCTCCATATTCCTTCTGAAAAGTACCGAGAACACCAGAACCAGCCATGTTTATCATCTTGTTCAATGAATCCAGCTTAGGATCAGGGAATTTATATGACACATTATTCTTCCTCTTAACCTCTACTTCTTGGGAACTCATGATTGAAATCAGACAATATGATAGGTACCTACAAATGACAAACATAACCTGTTATGATATGAGTATGCAAATGCAAAAGGCATGTGATCAAGTATTCAGATGTCTGTGTCTGTGTTGAACTGTGTGCACTGTGTCTCTGTACTGAATCTGGCAATATATCTGAGATGAATACTCAAACCACTGTCATAGGATACACTGTCTGTAACAGTCATAGAATCACAAGTAAGGTATGTAGGAGGCTGGGTTACCTGCAAACCTGTAAACATCCCACCCATACTCACATGTGGTTCCTAGAAAACAAGGTTTGTCAGCTTCGGAGGTTTGAGAAGCGATAGCACATTCAGCCCGTTGGATACAATGCTATGCCAATCAAAGAGGTCGTCCACTGACTCACCTTGGAAAATAAAGGTCATCCTATGCAAGTCCCAAAATGGGCTCTCGGATACGAGTGGGTTTGCCACAGAATGTGGTCTGCCACTGTCACCACTAAAGAGAGATGTTTCCACTAAGGTCCTCATGATCGGTCACTAGAGTCGACAGCTCTCTAGATCGACATCCTGGAATACGCAAGATGCGTACGCCATGATGGGTCCCAAGATAGCCTCGTCTAGCTGTGAATTTTGTGATTATCCAACGTACACAGATGGAACGTAGGTCCCACTACTCTCCACTCTAAATCTAAGTGTATACTCGAGCCTGTGTACTGGGCTCATCTCTCAGAAATCCCATCCCGCCAAACAGACCGAACAGTGCAACACAATATAATATATGAAATGTAAATGCTAACATGCTGTAAATATGGTACAAGTAATAAAATACTGTAAATAGAAAATATAATACAACAGTAAACACCCAATGAAAGAAAAGCAAACAAGCGCTAGGATTGACTCGCTTAGGATGGACCAGCAATAGTTCAACCTGTCCCCAGCAGAGTCGCCAGCTGACGCTCCCGGGATTTTCATCCAAGTACAAACGCGAAAGTGGCACGGAAACAGAGTCTCCAGTAATGTGTATTTATCCCAGGAGAGGGAAAGGAAACACTGCATAAACCTGAAGGAAAGGAAAAGAGTATGGTCTTGCGACCAAGAGAATTGGATTCGGGAGTCGGTTACGCGAGAGGAAGGTATTAGCACTCCCACGCGTCCATCGTACCCGATGGGATCCACGCTTGCTGCTCGATCAAAGGGTGTAAGAAAAGATGCTGGAAAAGGAATGGAAAAGGAAAAAGAGAGAGACGTAGTTCCCCTACCCCACTGCCTACGTATCTCATCGGGAACATGAGAATCAGAGCGACGTAGTTCCCCTCACTAGGGATGGATTGCTTGTATTTTTTAAGGAACGGCTAACGTTCTAGCTCAGGTGTTGCAGGCTTGCTGGTCCGAGTGCGTTACCATCTTGCAAGAGAACGAGTAGAAGCGTGTTCGTTCGTTGAGAGTGAGTAAGATGAGAAAAGAATTCCCGAAGGAAAGACATTATGGTTTGTTTTTGTCTTTTAAGAAGTGTTTTGTTATTTGTTTGCATATAATAGTGTATCTAAATCTTAATTATTGGAATGTATACATCCTCACATTCCAAGATGGAATGAGCAAGAAAGTACACTAAGGGTGAAGAAGACCCTCACACTTAGTTCCAATTATCAAGGTTCAAACACACTAGCATATTTGTATTTATTAAGTGTTTTTGTTGATTATGACATGAAGAAGTGTTTTTCTTTATTTGTACCTTCAACAAGTATTGCATTTAAGTCCCTCATACAAGATCAAATGTTTAACACATTGACCCAAGATGGGGCATATGCTACACATTCTAGATTATAAGAGAAGACCCCTTTATAATCTTTTCTTTATATGAAAGGCCTAAATGCAATAAATGCTTACCTTTATTAGATATTTTGAATTTTCTTTGAGATGAGAAGATGAAAGACTCAAGAGAGGAAAAAGGTAAGAATCTATGTGAACTAAGACTCAATCCTAATTGATTAGTAAAGGGAGTGATCCAAATGGTTTGTGAGGTTGCAAAGCCTAAGGTCTAAACAAGGAATGAGCTAAACAATTCACTTCTAAAGTAGAAGATGAATTGTAACTCAAAAGGGAAAGTAATGAGTTAATCAAAGAAAGCACATAAGTGCTTAACAAAACACAAGTTTGAATTGTAAAAGATGAAAGGAAAGAAGTTTGAATGTGGATTCCTTATCCACACTCAATTCAACTTACCAGAGCCCCTACATGGTTAGTAAACATGGAAACATGTATAGGAAGTACAAAACACTTAAAGCACAATAAAGTTCAAAAGAATAAGATGAAGAATCAACTCTTAATATCACAACCAGCATGTGAATTGTATTTTCAACAAGTGAATATCATCATGCAAGTTCAAATGAACAAGCAACAATCATCATCCATTAGCATTCAAACATGTTATCATGAGAAAGGATGGATGAAAGATGAAGAGAAAAGAAAAGAACATGCATAAATGGACATGTAATCTAAAGATCAGAATTGAAACCAAATGACAAAATGATTTATAAACATCTCAAAGTATTCATGAATCAACAATCAAGACATTCAAGAAGTAATAGAAGAAAAAGTGAAATGAAAGTTCAAAAGAAACTGCAAACAATACAAGTTAAAGATGCACAAAGTTCAAGTTAAAATGAACATGTAAAGATGACCTATAATGTGTCCCAAGGACCTATAATATCACTTGGATGGCTCATAAAATATGCAAATTCTACATACAAATATGCACAAAAGAATTCATGTAAACATGCACTAAAGTTAAGATGTTATGACATGTATTATGCTTCAAATATAATGCATCAAACAAAAATCAAATGGATTTATGAAAATTATGCAAGCATGGTATTGGAATGCCTAAGTCAGAAGTGAATCATACATCAAGATAGCATGTAAAAATTCAAAGCAAAATGACTTCAAACAATGCAATTAGGTCAATTTGAAACATCATGCAAAGTGGTGCAAAGATAAGCATCAAAACATGTCATAAAATGAACTAAAAAATCAAACAAAAATCATATAACACACTTCAATGTATTAGTGAATCAATTCAAAAATAATCATGCCAAAAAAATTTATAATGAGCAAGAAAAAAATTCTACAAATTAATGTATCATACTTGGAATGCATACAAATGGAAATTCAAAGAAAATTATGAGACAGGGGTAAAAATGTCATAAAATCATGAAATAAAAATATCAAAAATCTCCTAAATGTCTTGATAACACTCATGAATTTTTCTAGAATTTTCTAATGTTGTTTTGTATTTTTAAATATAAAAAATGAAATGTGCACAAAAATGAAGAAAATAAAAAGAAATGAAAATAAGAGAGGGGTGTATGCATAGTAATCCAACAGTTCAAAATTGTTTGGGCTTTGAAACACACGGTGCAAATAGCAATGATCCAGTCCAATTCCAAGCGCAATCCACACCAACTCTCATGCAATCTCAGTCAAATAAAGTCAAAACAATCCACGCCATTGGATCAAGTCCAGTCAACACAATAGTCAAAGTAAACAAAATCAATGCACATGCGTGAAGGCACACACTCACTACCATGCACTACACCACACAATGCTTAAGTGAAATCAGAAAAAGAACACGTGACATGCACGCCTATTTTAATGCGCTGGCAGCTTCGTGGCCATCAGATCATGCTCATCCAACGGTCATGATTAAAACCTGAGTAAAACCCTAGCAAATGAATCCGCCGGCCATCTTCTCCGGCCAACCTCCGGTGACAATGATTTTCAGGCAAACATAAATGGACAAAACATACATCATTGGAAAGCTGAAGTGATGAGGAGCATGAATCCAGTGATAAAATGCACAAAATATTCATGAAATGAGAGAATCGAACAGAGGAAGTTTTGCCCTAACTTTTGAACTATGCCTCTAAAGGCCTATCAACTAGCCAGACAAGTTCTTGAGCTTATAAGAAGCTTCAAGAACCTGATAACATCTTCAATGCATGTTTATAATGGTGGAAATTCGTACCTGAAGATTTGAGACCTTGAGATATTCTTCAGAAAACCAGAGATTCTGCTTCCTCTTTGATCCACTCTTGGCCAAATAAAGGCTTAGATGAAGTAGTTGATGATGATTCAGTGGAGAGAAATTGGAATCAAACTTCAAAACCAATTGCTATTGTGAAAGATTGTGAGAGAAAGAAGAGAGATTCTGATGTGAAAATGAGAAAATGAACAAAGTGAAGCTCGAAAATCAGTTACAATGGTGAGAGATTGAGAGAGAAGAAGAGAGAGTTTCTAAAGTGAATGTGAAAATGAGTGTTGAATATGAAATTTGAGAGTGAAGTTTCTACTTATAGTGTGAGCTTAACCATGGTTAACTGGGTGAATTAAATGAGTTGAGATGTTTTAGGTGAGTCCATCCTAACTAACTGAGTCAAGTTAGTTAGGGGACGAGTTAGCAAGGTTGTGTTATGGTGATGAGGGTTTATGACAGTTGTGGTGGAATGCAAAGGAATCAGTGGTGGTGATGTGGTTCAGGTGTAGCAGCTTACAAGTGAGGCTTGCTGCACAAGTTTTGTTTCTTTTCTCTATTCATGTAAGCATCATCATAGTGTAAGGAAGATGTTTGTTCAAATAAGGCAATGGTGGTATGAACAATGCACGTGCAGGCTTTGTAATAACAACATCAACAACATTTGTTTTATTTTTATTTTTATGGCAGTTTGGAATCAATACAAACATGGTAGTTTGGTGATGAATTTTTCCATGCATTGTGGATGGTTTGCCGAGTTCTTGAGGTTAATGAATTAAGGATGTGTAACACTACAAGTTTTGTGTGAGAATTGAATTGAATTGAAGCTTGGAAGAGGTTGAAAAATGACTTAGAACATTCATATTTGGAACTGCATCATGGGCGAGGCAAAGAGGTTGGCTGGCAAGGCAAGCATGGCATGGAATTTCAGCAAGATCACCCTAACTTGAGACCACTATTTCTACCTCATAGCTTGGCCAAATGAAATTTTGTCCAACATGAACATTGAAGAGGGCATTGCAAGGAGTAACTTTGATGTTGACAAGTTTTTCAAATGAATCCTCTAACCATGAGAAAAATGGGTGAACATTTGGCACACCACCTGCTTGTAGAAATGACTGCGCATGGACTTAGGAATCCTTGGTCATGACCTGATTTTGGACCTACTTTCCTCCAACTTTGATCAATCATATCTCACTCAATTTTTATCCAATGGAGATGTTCTACATATGGATTTGAAGCTTGAAACAAGATCTTTTGGTGTGGCTGAGTGGAATTTTCATTTGATGTCTCAAATTTGAATAACCTTGGTTCAAAGTTAGGTGCAAAATGGCCCAAAATTACTATTTTTGGAAACCCTACTTCTTCCAAAAATGGAAACTTTTCAAATCTTGATTTTTCATGATCCTTTTGGAGTTTCTTGATCAAATTTTGCACATTGGTCACATATAACATGAATTTCATGAATTTGGCCTCAAAAAGTCAAGAGTTGACTTTTTCCTCTGATTATTTGACTTAGCCCCAATTTCCTGATTTTTTATCTTTCTTCCAATTGAACCACTTCTAAAACCAATTGAGATACAATTTTCCACACACATACACTTAAGGACATGTAGAATACCATGACATCAAGTTTTGTCCAAAAAATCAGAGATACCCTGACTTTAGGTCAAACCCTAGTTTTGGCCCCTTCTGGTTAGGAGGAAATTGCACATCTTCCAAATCCAAATTCCTCTGAGTATGTTGTATATCCTCTTAAAGGATGATGATATATGCCACTTGAGGGTGACTTTGAACCAATAAGCTATCTCTTTTGAGGGTTCTTCTTTCAGTTTTTGGACCTCTTGCATAGTTAAAGATGTAGTGCTTCAATCTCCTATTGAATATCACTTTCTTGAGGTTTTGGATGATCAATTGAGATAGTATGAGACATGAAAGACCTCCTGGCTTGCCTTGAGACAACTTGTTTGACCTTTTGTGCCTTGAATGATTCCTTGATTGTCCACCTTTCTCCTGATCACATGCCTTGATGGTAAGAGGGATGCTATGCTTCATTTTTCTATGTTAAGATGCAATGCAATGCTAATGAGATGGATATGATATGATATATGATAATGCTATGCTATGATGACAAAAGAGAGAGCAAATTTTGGGGTATTACACCTTGTCCGTCAGCACATTCCAATCACCAGTGATAATTATAGGAATCAATTGTTGCAAGCCGGTAAAGATAAAATATAGACTGAGATACAGGTACTTACCAAATATGATTGATGTTATTAGATTTTTGTTGACGATTAAGTCTTTAATTTACTTATACTAACACACTCTATGTGTATGTTTTTTCGTAGAGGTCTTTTAATATTGATGAAAGCCAAAAATAGTATTGTCTTCAATTGGCCGGAAAAAGACACAGAGGGTTTCGAACTATGTTATCAAACAAATATCTTAGGGATGAGAAAAAAAATTTTGTTGAAGCAGAACTTCCACAGTTGTATGCGGACTTGATTACACCTGAAGAATGGGACACTTTTGTAGCCAAACGAAAAACCGAAAAATTCAATGTAATGTTAATTTGCCATATCTATTAATTGTATTATATACTTGTTGCATTAGTTTGTTCTGATATGACTTAAACTTGTTTGTCCAGGAATTGAGTGCCATTAATCGCAAAAGAGCATCAAAACCCGTGTATCCATACAGAAAAGGGCATTTGGGATATGCACGCTTACAGCAAAAAATGGTAAGTATATATAAATGCTATGATTTTATTAATTGTCTTATTGTGTTATAATTGATGATCTTATTATTTATCTCAATGTGTAGTTAAAAGAGACAAAAAGTGAAGAAACATCACTTCTGGATCATGTTTTGTGGAAGGAAGCTCGTGTGGGCAAGGATGGAGTTGTTAGGGAAGATGTTCAACATGTTTACGACGAATGTGTAAGTATAACATTATGTCTTTAAGTTAATCGAAATTTTATTAAAATATAATTATTTTTTAATCCCCACTAATAATTTTCGATATGTCAATGAATTTCAGGAGACTCTATCTAAATCCTTAACCACAGGTGAGGAGGATTGCATGAGCATACTTAGTCGAGTACTAAATGTTCCTGAGTATTCCGGTCGGGTGAGGGGTAAAGGATTTGGTGTGACTCCATCTTCCTTGTATAAGCATCCAAAGAGAAAAAATCCTAGCAATCAAGAAGTGTTGCAATCGTTGGAGGAATTAAAAGCGCAAGTCCGTGAATTGCAAAAGGATAAAGAGAGATATAAGGTGGAAAAGTGCGGTTCAGAGTTGAAAGATACTAGTGACAAAGCTAGTATCAATTGTCAAAAGAAAATTCCCGAGGTAATTATATATGTTATTATGAAATTAAATTAGCCCATTCATTTTAATTGACATATATACACATTAACAGTAACATATTTATTATTGGTTTAGGGCATTTCATCTTGTCAGTTGTATTTATCATCACCGACTTATTGCATAGTTGGCAAAGGAAAAGTGCATAACACTTTGGGAGATTTACTTCACCATAAACCGCTACCTAATGGATATCTGAAAGTATCGGTTGATATTGCATTAGAGTTGGATGCGTTGCTACCGATACCTGACGTTGTTTCAGAGACAACATTGTTGCGGGATGCAATAGGATCGTTTGTTGCATGGCCGTCAGACCTTATTTTCATAGATGATGAGGTATGTTGAAAACCATTATGAATCTTTTAGTATTCAAATGTCAATTCTGAACCATTATGAAAATCATTCTGAACCATTACGTACATTTTCTTTACATGGTAATGTTAGACTCCTACAAAACCCGCATCTAAGGATAAAGGGATTTTGCCGCACAACGAGTCTGTTGCATCACAAAAAGAGGTACATTGAAAGTGTTATTCTATGATCCGAATTCAAAAGCTTCATGATTTTCTACTTTACCTTACTTATATGATTTTTAGGTTCCTGCTCAAGTTTCACAACAAGCCAGCAAGAAAAGAGCTCCTACAAAGACCAGGCAGTCAAAAAGAGCTCTTACACCTCGCTTTCGGATGTGTCTTGAAACACTTGTGGCAACATCAGATTTGATGGATGGTGCTATTCGTCAAATAGACATGGACGAAGGTGTTTTTGGTTTTCCTCATTCCGAAATAATTGCAAAAGAGGACATGGAACAGATTTTTCGGCATCTTGAATTAGGCATCGGTGTTATACATTCATACATCTAGTACTCCGATCAATCTATTATTTAATTAGTTGAACAATTTATTTACACATTTCAATGAAAATAGTCTAATGTTTATTATGTTTTTATTTAAGGTGCTTGTATGACAAATTGATGCGTGGGAATCAATTGTCAAACAGATTCTATTTCTTGTCTTGCGCCCGTGTCAATGCACCGGTAATTGCTATTGATCCAAATTCAGTAAGAGATCACTTACTCGAGAGATTTATGGCCAGTAGTACATAAAGTTTGTATCTTTTACCGTATAATACTGGAAACGGGTAAGATTTTCATTCTAATTTCATTCTAATCTTTGTATCTTTTGCATAGAAATTATCCATTTAAACTTTTGTTATATTTTACAGTGGACACTGGTTGTTGGTTGCCATTAATCCTACAAGAGAAGTGGTGTATTATTTGAATTCATTAGATCATAATTGGACAACATATCAGAATATGAAGGATTTGGTTGATACGTAAGTGAGATTATTCTAAATATTCGTGTGTATTTGTATATTTAATTATTTCTGTGAGATTGTTCTAAATTTACGTTTTTCTTTTATAAAACAATACTAGTATACCAAGCACAAAGAGAAGCTCGAGTATCACGGTCTAAAGCAACCAACATTACATGGATCAAAGTTGAGGTATATTAATTTTCACAATGTTGCTTATAATAGTGATGCTACTTGATAACACAAGACAACTATATATTAATTCTTATTTGTTTTTCTATGTGTAGTGTCCTCGTCAGCATAATGGTATAGACTGCGGTTATTTCGTTTTGAGGTTTATGAGAGAAATCCTTCATTTGGATCAATTAGAGATTCCCATCACGGTATGGATTTATAACTTAGGATTTATTTTAATACTTATCGGATATTTCATATAATTTATTATTTTAAACTAAATCATGCATATTGTGTTTTGTTATGTAGTACTTTGATGAATACACGTGTGCTCATTACACGAAAGATAAATTGGAAGAAATCAAGGAGGAATTGTGTGAATACCTTATTGATAAAAGAATCATATAAGGTATGGAAGTTGGTGTGTAGTTATGGAGTGTAATTGTATAGTTTTGGAAGTTGTTGTATATTAGGAGATCTTTAGAAGTTAAAGGATTAGAATGGTTTAATTATGTGAATGGTTTATGTGAATGGTTTATGGATTAGAATAGTTTAATTATGTGAATGGTTTATGTTAATGGTTTATGTTAATGGTTTATGGATTAGAATGGTTTAATTATGGAAATGATTTATGTGAATGGTTTATGGATTAGAATGGTTTAATTATTATGTGAATGGTTTATGTATTAGAATGGTTTAATTATGGAAATGGTTAATGGAAATGGCCTAAAATGTGAATCATGGATTAGAATGGTTTATGTGATTTATAAGAATTAGAAATGGTTAATGGAAATGACTTAAAATGTGAAGGAAAATATACAAGCTTCTGCATAAAAAAGAAGGAAAATGTGATTTTTTTAAAAAATCATTAAAAAAAAAACGTGAAGAAAAGAAGGCGCTTTTAAGAAAAAGCGCTGCCTATAGTGAAAATAAAAAATAAAAAAGAAAGCGCTTTCAATTAAAAGCGCTGCCTTAAAGTGAAAAAAAAAAAAAAATTAGACAGCGCTTTCAAAAGCGTTGTCTAAAGGGGGGAAATAGAAAGCACTTTTCTTGAGAAAGTGCTGCTTAAAGGTGAAAATAAAAAATAAATTAGAATGGTTTATGTGATTTATAAGAATTAGAAATGGTTAATGGAAATGACTTAAAATGTGAAGGAAAATATACAGGTTTCTACAGGTTTCTGCATAAAAAAGAAGGAAAATGTGATTTTTTAAAAAAATCATTAAAAAAAAACGTGAAGAAAAGAAGGCGCTTTTAAGAAAAAGCGCTGCCTATAGTGAAAAAAAAAAAAAAAAGCGCTTTCAATTAAAAGCGCTGCCTTAAAGTGAAAAAAAAAAAAAATAGACAGCGCTTTCAAAAGCGTTGTCTAAAGGGGGGAAATAGAAAGCACTTTTCTTGAGAAAATGCTGCTTAAAGGTGAAAATAAAAAATAAATTAGACAACGCTTTCAAAAGCGCTGTCTAAAGGGGGACAATAGAAAGCATAAAAGGATAGAAAAAGTGATGCTAAAGGCCCACTTTAGAAAGCGCTTTTTCAGTTAAAAGCGCTGCTAAAGGCCTACTTTAGAAAGCGCTGCCTAAAGTAGGCCTTTAGCAGCGCTTTCTCATAAAAAAAACGCTGTCTTTACCTACGGCAGCGCCACCTTAGACAGCGCTTTTAATCACTGTTAAAGGCCAAAAAAAGCGTTATCTTTTCCTTGAGGAAATTTGAGGCGATGTTCCAATTTTGATCGTTTCAACTTGCGGATGTATGGTAATGATATTGTTAAGTTTTGTGCACGTCCAAGGTATGTGTTTATCGCTTTCTAGACTTTAGCATATTCATGATACTTAGGCTTTTTACAAACTCCCATGCCATTCATTTTTTTGTATACTTGTTCTTGATGTGAATCACTTTAGTTCCCACCCTTTTTGTGAGATATCTTTCCATTGTTCATATATGCGCGGAGTACCAACATTCTTGTTCTAATTGGATTTTATTATGCTTAATCTTTTGTTTGTGTTGATTATATGAAGGCATGAAAAGGATCAAGGCATTTTGTTTCATTTTGAGCACAACTACCTAGCCAAATAGTCAATTCACCATGTGAGTATGTGAGCATTTGTTAAACCCCTTTGTGCCTTTCTATCAATATCCATGTTGTTTGAACTTAATGTTTGTCTATGAGTATTGAATTAACTTTTTGTATGGATTTTGATTGATTGTTTTTTTCTTGAACCCTCAACTTTGTGTTGTTGTATGAATTTTTACCTTGCCTTAGAAAGTAGGGAGTATTCACATGATGATGTGGTTGAATTCAAGTTGGGGAGAGAATGATTGTTTACTCATTGGTTGGTTTCTATGAGGTTGAAAAAGAAAAGAAAAAAGAGAAAAATATGAAAAAGAAAAGAAAAGAAAAAAAAGAAAGAAAAAGAAAATACTTGTGAAAGGAAACAAAAAGAGTTCATATAATTGTGCTAAATAAGTTATTTGTGTTTTGTGTAACACTTGGGATTTTGGAAGAAGTTGATTAGAATTTTGTGTTTGAGTCTTTGTGAGTTTATCACTCCCTTAGGTTTAGACAAGTTTTTGTTTCAATTACCTTTAGAAATTGCCCCTTGTTTGTTCCATGCTATAACCTTGAAAGCCCTTGTGATTCTTGCCTTTGTATGTTCAATGTGAATTTTTGGATGAATGCATAATTTAGTCTTTTGTTTGCAAGATTGTTGTGTGAGTGAAAAGTACCTCATTTTGTGTTTTTCATCTACCGATGATTGTTTTTGCTAGGTGTGATTCACGTTTGAATTTGTGTTGTTTTAGGATGTTTGGCATGATTTTTGTATTTAGCATTTGTTTTGTGCCTATGTTGCCGTTATAGCTTAGTGGTAAGTATTTACTTTGCATGTACCATTTTTCATTTGAACCATTCATTTGTTTCCATTTTTCAAAACCTGTTGATTCGTGATTCTTTAGTTGTCACTCTGTTTCTTTGAGTCGCTTGATTCTTGTTTAGGGACAAACAAGTTTAAGTTGGGGAGAGTTTGATAAGTGCAATTTGTAGCTATTTTTGTATATAATTTTTGTTGCACTTATCGATACTTTTTGTTAATATCGTTCGAATATACCCCGCTTTGTTTGTAAATACGTTTACTTAACATTATAGTGTATATAATGCGTTATTATGTAAATATCATTGAGTTTAATTGTTTTCCATTTATTATTGCAAGTATTCAAGAAAGGATATATTGTCATATTCATAAAGAGCATTGAATAAGCTTTCCAACGCTTCGAATCGGGCGAAAAACGGAGTTACGGTTCGAAAGTTATGGCCGAAATAAGAAAACAGAAAATGTTGTCTGTCTGCTCTCGCCTCGTGCTCGCCGGGCGAGGCAGAAGCAAGTCAGACAAACAGAAACGTAAAAAAAGTCCATATTAAGCCGCCTTAGCTCGCCGGGCGAACCAGAACTTCGTCGGGCAAATCTAGACGGACAGAAACACCATTTAAGGGCTAAAAACACATTTTTTTAGAGGATGGTTGGGTAATATTTGTTCCCAATGCATCAAACTTTCATTTTTTGGTAGATTCAGCTTGAAAACAACATTGGAGCTTGCATATGGATGACCCGGAGTGGATTGATCATCGATCGGCGTTGACAAACCGGGAGATTTTTGGTTCATTTCTCTTCTTCTTTGTGTATTCTTCATTTGTTGGGTTTTATATATGTATTTACTTTGATCTTATGTATATTTATTGCTCACTGAATTGTATAAAATCCGCTTTTCAAATCTTTATCGGTGATTGCCCTTGATTTTTTGCTTTATGCTCGGGGTTTGAGTTATGTTAGAGATAAACATCACAAACCTTGATTAGGGATGATTATCTGTTAGTTACTGGATGCTATAGAAAGATTTAGAGCTAGCAATCTTTATGGGTATCGGAGCTTAATGCCTCCGTGTTGTTTGAGTCGGGTGCGAGATCATCGACGGGAGTAATACGGTTGTTCTCTCAGCTCAGTGTGTCAGAGATGGACATTGTTGTGAGCGATGCTGAATGATATTGAGGAGTATTGTAGGTTGAGTATAACTGGTCGATAGGTTTAAGTTTGTGAGGAGTGGATTATATGCATACCGAATAAGTTTCTTCTATCTGATTAATGAATTCTTTTTATGCTCATATTTACTTTTCTGCTTTTACTTTAACCAATTTAATCCAAACTCATAAATACGAGACTTGTCGAACGGTAGTTCAATAGCACCGATCTCTGTGGACACGATAAATTCCTGAAAAAATACTTCCAAAAACTTTTGTTGCTTGCCGCTTTACCGCTCCAACAAAATGGCGTCGTTGCCGGGGATTGGTTTTGATATTAAATTGCATTGCGATAATTTCGATGTTTTGGAGCTTTTTACATAATTGTTTATATTGTATATATTCTTGTATAGATACTTGTTTTGCTTTTATTTTTCATTATGTTTGTTCAAGTTTTGTATACATTTTGTTCCCGTAACGTTTGCCCAAGTGTTTGGTTAGGACACATGCTATTGGTTTGCGCCGTGAGGCATCACCATGGCATGAAGGGAGGAAGTTACTAGCTAAGCACAGTAAAGACGCCGAGCTTACGACGTAAAACAAGCATGTTTTATCGTTTTTTGTTTCGTTATTACTTTTTCATTCTAGCTTAGGTAGTGTGGCGAACATTCATTAAACAAGTTGTACTCGGATTGTTCGTAAAATTCTCAAATCTTCACTTTACAACATGTTTAATCCATTTTCATCCGGTCTTTTAGTTTGTTTATATTAATAGTTTTTGTGTTTCTCTAAGAGCTTGTTTTGAGTAGCTTGAGGAAATTTGAGGTGATGTTCTAAGTTTGATCGTTTCAACTTGCGGATGTATGGTAATGATATTGTTAAGTTTTGTACACGTCCAAGGTATGTGTTTATCGCTTTCTATACTTTAGCATATTCATGATACTTAGGCTTCTTAAAAACTTCCATGCCATTCATTTTTTTGTATACTTGTTCTTGATGTGAATCACTTTAGTTCCCACCCTTTTTGTGAGGTAGCTTTCCATTGTTCATATATGCGCGGAGTACCAACATTCTTGTTCTGGCTGGATTTTATTATGCTTAATCTTTTGTTTGTGTTGATTATATGAAAGCATGAAAAGGATCAAGGAATTTTGTTTCATTTTGAGCACAACTACCTAGCCAAATAGTCAATTCACCTTGCGCGTGTGTGAGCATTTGTTAAACCCCTTTGTGCCTTTCTATCATTATCCATGTTGATTGAACTTAATGTTTGTCTATGAGTATTGAATTCACTTTTTGTATGGATTTTGATTGATTGTTTTTTTTGAACCCTCAACTTTGTGTTGTTGTATGAATTCTTACCTTGCCTTAGAAAGTAGGGAGTATTCACATGATGATGTGGTTGAATTCAAGTTGGGGAGATAATGATTGTTTACTCATTGGTTGGTTTCTATGAGGTTGAAAAAGAAAAGAAAAAAGAGAAAAATATGTAAAAGAAAATAAAAAGAAAAAAAGAAAGAAAAAGAAAATCCTTGTGAAAGGAAACAAAAAGAGTTCATATAATTGTGCTAAATAAGTTATGTGTGTTTTGTGTAACACTTGGGATTTTGGAAGAAGTTGATTGGAATTTTGTATTTGAGTCTTCGTGAGTTTATCACTCCCTTAGGTTTAGACAAGTTTTTGTTTCAATTACCTTTAGAAATTGCCCCTTGTTTGTTTACCCGACCACACTATAACCTTGAAAGCCCTTGTGATTCTTGCCTTTGTATGTTCAATGTGAATTTTTGGATGAATGCATAATTTATTCTTTTGTTTGCAAGATTGTTGTGTGAGTGAAAAGTACCTCATTTTGTGTTTTTCATCTACCGATGATTGTTTTTGCTAGGTGTGATTCACGTTTGAATTTGTGTTGTTTTAGGATGTTTGGCATGATTTTTGTATTTAGCATTTGTTTTGTGCCTCTGTTGTCGTTGTAGTTTAGTGGTAAGTATTTACTTTGCATGTACCATTTTTCATTTGAACCATTCATTTGTTTCCGTTTTTCAAAACCTGTTGATTCATGATTCTTTGGTTGTCACTCTATTTCTTTGAGTCGCTTAATTCTTGTTTAGGGACAAACAAGTTTAAGTTGGGGAGAGTTTGATAAATGCAAATTGTAGCTATTTTTGTATATAAGTTTTGTTGCACTTATCGATACTTTTTGTTAATATCGTTCGAATATGCCCCGCTTTGTTTGTAAATACGTTTACTTAACGTTATAGTGTATATAGTGCGTTATTGTGTAAATATCATTGAGTTTAATTGTTTTGCATTTATTATTACAGGTATTCAAGTAAGGATATATTGTCATATTCATAAAGAGCATTGAACAAGCTTTCCAACGCTTCGAATCGGGCGAAAACGGAGTTACGGTTCGAAAGTTATGGCCGAAACAAGAAAACAAAAAATGTTGTATGTCTGCTCTCCGAGGCAGAAGCGAGCCAGACAGACAGAAACATGTAAAAAAAGTCCATAATAAGTCGCCTTACTTCGTAAGGGCTAAAAACACATTTTTTAGAGGATGATTGAGTAATATTTGTTCCCAATGCATCAAACTTTCATTTTTGGTAGATTTAGCTTGAAAACAACATTGGAGGTTGCATTTGGATGATCCGAAGTGGATTGATCATCGATCGGCGCTGACAAACCTGAAGATTTTTGGTTCATTTCTCTTATTCTTTGTGTATTCTTCATTTGTTGGGTTTTATATATGTATTTACTTTGATCTTATGTATATTTATTGCTCATGGCATTGTATAAAATCCGCTTTATAAATCTTTATCGGTGATTGTCCTTGATTTTTTGCTTTATGCTCGGGGTTTGGGTTGTGTTAGAGATAAACATCACAAACCTTGATTAGGGATGATTATCTGTTAGTTTCTGGATGCTAGAGATAGATTTATAGCTAGCAATCTTTATGGGTATCAGAGCTTAATGCCTCTGTGTTGTTTGAGTCGGGTGCGAGATCATCGACGGGAGTAATACGGTTGTTCTCTCAGCTTAGTGTGTCAGAGATGGAAACTGTTGTGAGCGATGCTGAATGATATTGAGGAGTATTGTAGGTTGAGTATAACTGGTCGATAGGTTTAAGTTTGTGAGGAGTGGATTATATGCATACCAGATAAGTTTCTTCTCTCTGATTAATGAATTCTTTTTATGCTCATATTTACTTTTCTGCTTTTACTTTAACCAATTTAATCCAAACTTATAAACGCGGGACTTGTCGAACGGCAGTTCAATAGCACCGATCTCTGTGGACACGATAAATTCCCGAAAAAATACTTCCAAAAACTTTTGTTGCTTGTCGCTTTACCGCTCCAACAAATAGCTAGTTCGTTTAATGAAATATTAAGTGTGACTTAATCATGAGATTCCATTAAACATAAGGACACAATTCTTAAAGTATCTGTAGTCAAGCTTTAACTTTAATTGGGATAATCTTAAAGCATTAAGACTATTATGTAGAGAGACTGATGATCACATCTCATGGATCATGGATAAGGAGTTATCAAGTCTTAACATAGATATAAATATTAGGAGTAATATTTATACTGGATTGACCCACTATGAGAGTACTACATATAATGTTATGCAAAGTGTCATAAGTTACTCTTATGGTGATAGTGGTGTATACCACCCTTCGACCTAAAACCACTATGGATCCTAGATGTAGAGTCAAGTACTTTATTGCTAATCAAACATTGTCTTAATTGGATGACTATAAAGACAGTTGATGGGTACTTCATAAAGCATGCTGAGGGACATGAGTGACCTAGATGGAATTTGCCTATCCTGCATAACAGGATAAGTGTCTAAGGGCCCAATATTGAACTGAACAAGGATGACACGGTATATGCCTTGTGTTCAATATAGACATAAGGGCAAAAGGGTAATTGTACACACAAGCAATATCACAAAAGGTTTTATCAGATCACAATATAATTTCGTGACTTGGGTAGCAGTGATGTGTTGCTCGATACCGCTCATTGTTTATTATGTTAAATGCATGATTTAATATAATTACCAACGTCGCAAAATCCTACAGGGTCACACACATAAGGACAGTTTGATAAGAGGTAGAGTAAATAAGGCACACCATAAGGTACGGTGTACTTAAGTAAGTATGTAACACTGTAACACCCCCAATCTATACCCCCAATTAATAAAAGCAGTAAAAGAAAATTCAAAATTTCATCAGAGTATATTTAGAAATTCACAGCATAGACCGAGGGGTCACATCAAATTGAGACAAACATACAACACCTGCCCATAAAGATATGCAACACTAGCAGGTAGCAAATAAATAGAGGAACTTAGTTCCAGCTACCCACAATTCAAATATAGAATAAAGCGGAAAATCTGTACTGAATCTCATATATATATATATATATATCACATAAAAAGTTTGTCATACATCAAGTCATACATGCACAAGCCAAAAGATATATATACATATACACATCAAACTACAAAACGATCCCCCTGACTACCCGGTGCCACATATCAGAGCCGTCCGACAAAAGAATGAAGTCCTAAGCTTCACAAAAAGACCTCCAGCAACTCTAATCTGCAATGCCTCGTAGAGCATTATAAAATAGCAGAAGGGTGAGAAAAACAATCATAATATATTTGCATACAATTATATATAACACCAAAAATACACATATAAACGGTTCTCACCACAAATCATACCATAATTCAAATACAAAACAATACAATGTATATTTCATATTTCCATCACCAAGGTATACCAACCATACACAATACAAGTATCACCAACACATATCCATATATCAATTTATCAATTTTATCCACTATTCCACCCATAAACAAACCTTAATGATTTATGCAAATGCAAGAGACCGACACAACGACTCTATGCATATGCACATGCGGTACTGACTTCCAATGTTTCTCATCACTAGTTCACTCAAGAACTCTGCTGGAAGCATCGCTCGTTACATCATTGTAACTCCCCGTCGGGCATACGATGTTCCCCGTCGCTCACACCCCACACGGGCACACGACATTTATGGATCGCTCACACCCCACACGGGCACACGACCCGATCGCTCACACCCCACATAGGCACACGATCGTCTATAACCATCACTTTCGGTCCTCTTATTTTTAAGGCGATTCATACCTCTTATTTTTAAGGCTCACGATGTTATAGCAGATTCCCTCTGGAATCCATCCCTCACTCAGGACGTCACAAAAATGCATATCATGATCCTTGGCATACAAGGACTCATGACATTTAATATGCACACATATACACATCCATAATCATGCATATATCAACAATTACCATACATCGCATTTTCTTGCCGTAAGGCCACCAACCATCATCACAATATGTATTTCATGCAATTTCATCACTCAACAGTACACAAGTCATACAATATCCACACCAACAGCATATTGCACATACACACCAAGTTCACACAATTAAACGGCAAAAGTCGACAACAAAACAATACATTTTCTAATTCCCGACATAATTTAATCGGCCAACAATCTCCAAAACCATCATCATAATAAAGTACATTTTATAAGCTTTCTAACGCATCAAACCACGCCTCAAACCGACTCACGGATCAAAAGTTATAAGGAAAACAAATTGGGAAAAACGGTCATGTTCGCAGTGCGAAGCTCCTAGCGAGTCTTTCGCTTCTTCATTTGCAGTGCGAATGTCCTAGCGAACAGTGGCAGAATGAAAAATAGCCTAGAAAATTCCCAACGTTCGCAGTGCGAACCATCCAGCGAATGCTCGCTACCCCATTCGCAATGCGAATCCTCCAGCGAACAGTGGCATAATGAAAAATAATACAACGTTAGCAGTGCGAACCTCACGCGAACGCTCGCCACTCCTTCGCTGGCCATTCGCAGTGCGAACCTGCGATTTCAGCAAAACCCGGCACCGCACCAGTTCATCCAAAAATGATGTTTTCTCAACCAAAACATTTCCAAACCAACCTATAACAATTAGAACATAACTCAATCATGGTAACAAGTATTCTACTACGATTACACCGATTTTCGACCGTGAAACCATCGATATCACATTATATTTCTCATTTCAACCTAGAATCCAAAACTAGAGAAAGACAATAGCATATGCAAACACATACATACATAATCATACACAAGCATAAGATAATCGAGTTTCACACCCTTACCCGATTTAATCGTGTTCTAGAAAGTCGGTTGATTGATTTCCAAGTTTTCTCAAATTCTCTCTTTTTCTTCTCTTCTCCTCTTCTTTTCTTCTTCTCTTCTTTTTTTTTTTAACTATTTTTCTCTCTTCCTATTTTCTATTATATTCTAACTTAACAAAATAAACCAAAATGCCCAAAATACCCCTTCACTCAAGCATCTCGCAAATGTTCCCAAAACGCGATAAAATATATTCACAATGAAAAATAACATATTTTCACATAAAAGTCAGAAATAAAATAATATCATAATAAAATACTCAAAACGACTCAAATAAATAAAAACTGACAAAACTGGGCCGTTACAACTCTCCCCCAATTAGAAATTTTCGTCCTCGAAAATATACCTGAGACGAACAACTCTGGATACGACTCCCGCATCCGACTCTCCAACTCCCAAGTCAAATTGCCCTCAGCAGCGCCTCCCCACGCCACCTTCACAAGTGCAATATCCTTGCCTCTCAACCGCTTCACCTCGCGATCCAAAACCCTAACTGGTAATGCCTCCACCGTAAGGTTCTCCCATACCTCAACCTCGTCCATCGGAATCACATGTGACGGATCCGAAACATACTTCCGAAGCTGCGAAACATGGAACACATCGTGCAAATTCGACAGATTCAGCGGTAACGCCACCCTATAAGCCACATCACCCACTCTCGCGGATATCTGGTAAGGACCAATAAACCGAGAAGTAAGTTTCTTCGATTTCAATGCACGACCCACGCCCGTTATCGGTGTAACCCTAAAAAATACACGATCGCCCTCTTGAAACTCCAGATCTTTTCTTCTCTGATCATGATAACTCTTTTGCCTACTCTGAGAAGCCTTCATTTTCTCACGAATAACCTTCACTTTTTCCGTAGTCTGTTGCACCAACTCTGGTCCAACTACCGAACTCTCACCTGATTCGTGCCAACACAACGGTGTTCGACATCTTCGTCCAAACAGTGCTTCAAACGATGTCATTCCAATACTCGAATGGAAACTGTTATTATACGTGAATTCAATCAATGCAAGATAACTATCCCACGCACCACCTTGTTCAAGAACACAAGCTCTCAACAAATCTTCCAAAGACTGAATCGTTCTCTCCGTCTGTCCATCCGTCTGCGGATGATAAGCCGAACTCAATCTCAATTTAGAACCCAACGCCTTCTGTAAAGTTTCCCAAAATCTCGAGGTAAACCTCGGATCTCGATCAGAAACAATACTCAACGAAACCCCATGCAACTTCACAATCACACTGATGTAAATCTCAGCCAACCTCTCAAAAGTAAAACTGATGTCAATCGGAATAAAATGAACCGATTTAGTCAGCCTATCAACAACCACCCAAATAGCATTATGCCCTCGCTGTGTATTCGGCAACCCTGTCACAAAATCCATGGAGATGCTATCCCACTTCGACTCAGGAATATCCAACGGTTGCAACAAACCACTAGGCCTCAGATGTTCCACCTTTGATTTCTGACAAGTCAAACACGCATAAACAAACTGAGCCACATCTCTTTTCAATCCAGACCACCAGAAAATCTTCTTCAAATCTTGGTACATCTTGTTCGCTCCCGGATGTATACTCAAATTACTCCGGTGTCCTTCTTCCAAAATCATCCTTTTCAAATTCGAATCATCCGGAATACAAATTCTACCTCAGAACCTCAAAACACCATTAACATCCACTTGAAAATCACCACTCGCATCTTTTCCGCCAAACAACATCAAATCCACTAATTTCACATCCAACTTTTGCTTCTCACTTACCGTCATCAGAAAAACATTAGTAATCGTTAGCATTCCAAGCCTCGCGCTATCCGACGTCACTTCACAAACCAAACTCAAATCTCTAAACGATTCTAAAAGTTCCCACTCCTTAACCATTCAAGCGGACATATGTAAAGATTTCCGGCTCAATGCGTCGGCTACCAAATTAGCTTTACCAGGATGGTAATTCAAGCCAAAGTCGTAGTCCTTCAAAAATTCCAACCATCTACGCTGCCTCATATTTAACTCCTTCTGATCAAACAAATATTTCAAACTTTTATGATCACTAAAGACTTCAAACCTTGCACCGTAGAGATAATGCCTCCAAATCTTCAACACAAAAACCACAGCCGCTAATTCAAGATCATGAGTAGGATAATTCTTTTCATGCACTCTTAACTGCCTCGAAGCATACGCCACGACCTTACCGTCTTGCATCAGAACACCACCTAGACCAATCAAAGACGCATCACAATAAACCATAAACGGTTCATTAGGATTCGGTAAAATCAAAATTGGAGCTGTCGTCAATCTTCTCTTCAGCCCATTAAAACTTTCCTCACACCGAATATCCCAAATGAACGCTTGTCCTTTACAAGTCAACTGGGTCAAAGGAAGTGCTAGCTTAGAAAATCCTTCAATGAACCTTCACTAATATCCGGCCAAACCCAAAAAGCTTCGAATTTCAGTAACAGATCTCGGAGCCTCCCATTGTAGAACTGCTTCTACTTTAGATGGGTCCACAGAAATACCATTACCTGAAATCACGTGCCCAAGAAAACTCACTTCCGACAACCAGAACTCACACTTGGACAATCTGGCAAAAAGCTTTCTTTCTTTCAAAATCTGCAAAACAAGACGCAAATGCTCTGTGTGCTCCTCCTGACACTTAGAATAAATCAAAATGTCATCAATAAACACAACAACAAATCGATCCAAATACTCGTGAAAAATATGATTCATGTACTCCATAAACACACCTGGCACATTAGAAACCCCGAACGGCATCACAGAATATTCATAATGACCGTAACGTGTCCTAAAAGCCGTCTTCTGAATATCTTCCTCTTTCACCCTAATCTGATGATATCCCGACCTTAAGTCAATCTTACTGAACACACAAGCACCAACCAACTGATCCATCAAATCATCAATTCTTGGAAGAGGATACTTATTCTTAATCGTCACCTTATTCAACTGGCGATAATCAATACACAATCGCATGCTTTCGTCTTTCTTTTTCACCAATAAAACTGGAGCACCCCAAGGCGACACACTTGGTCTCACAAACCTCTTCTCCAACAATTCATTCAACTATTTCTTTAACTCAACCAACTCAGATGCCGACATACGATATGGTGCCATAGAAACATGTCTAGTACCAGGAACTAGATCTATAGAAAACTCCACCTCTCTCTCTGTAGGCAAGTCTGAAATATCCTCGGGAAACACTTCTGGAAACTCACACACAACAGGGAACACATCAAGTGAAACTTGACTATCCACAGTCAAAGATGCAAACAACCCGAACAACTGAGCTTCATCCGCCAAAAGTCTCTTCAACTCTTTGGTAGATAAGAAACTCGAGTCTTCGTCTTCCTCAAGAGAAGGAAACCTTACCAGCTTATGATAACAATCAATATGAACCCTATTGAATTGCAACCAATTCATCCCCAGAACCACATCTAAACCCTCCAACGGTAAACACACCAAATCCATCTCAAAGTCTTTACCATAAATGGTCAAAGGACAACTTAAACAAACCAAAGAAGTAGTTACTGACCCCATTGCTGGAGTATCAATAACCATCTTACCACCCATCGAAGACAACACAAGATTCAAACGCTTCGCGCACTCAGACGAAATAAACGAATGAGTCGCTCTAGTATCAATAATAGCAACTAAAGGAGTACTATTAATAAAACAAGTACCTCTGATCAGACGATCTGCACTTGAAGTATGAGTTCCCGCTAATGCAAAAACTTTCCCACCAGCTGGAGCTTGCTTCGGTTTCGGACACTTCGTACTAATATGACCAGGTTCACCACAGTTGAAACACTTCACCACATTCTTCCTTGCACAATCAGCTGCAACATGTCCTAAACCTCCACAATTAGTACACTTCCTCATATCTTTCCTGCACTCAAACTGACGATACCCCCACTCACCACATTTATAACACCTCAGAGGACCAGACATTTCTCCTCCACTTGACCTTTTCTCAAAATTCCCCCTTTGTTTACCCTTATCAGCTGGTGTTACATACGGATCACCACGAAACTGTTGCTTCCCTTTTCTCTCGCTCACACTCTTATAGTGCGTAGAACGAGCCTTACTATCCTCCTCATAGATCCTACAACAATCCACCAAATTAGAAAACCTCTGAATCCTTTGATAACCAATTGCCTGCTTTATCTCAGGACGCAATCCGTTCTCAAACTTTACACACTTAGAAAATTCCACGGTCGCTTCAGCATAATGAGGATAAAACTGGACAAGTTCCACAAACTTAGCAGTATAATCAACAACAGACATATTACCTTATTTTAACTCCAAGAACTCAATCTCCTTCTTTCCTCTTACATCTTCAGGAAAATACCTCCTCAGAAACTCAGTGCTAAACACAACCCAAGTGATCTCCTCCTCTGCAGCTTCCAACATATGACGTGTACTAACCCACCAATCATCAGCTTCTTCCAATAACATATGGGTGCCCAGTCTCACCTTCTGATCCTCAGTACAATCCATCACTCGGAAGATCCTTTCAATCTCTTTCAGCCAAATCTGTGCACCATCAGGATCATATCTTCCTTTGTAGACAGGCGGTTTGTTCTTCCTGAACTCATCATTACCTGCAGCATTAGGGTCACCCTGCACAGCCCGAGCCATAGCTTGCATAGCAGCATCCAAAGCAGCATCATTCCTACCAGCCATATTCTGTTCATTTCCAATAATAGCAACTATGGTTAAACAAACAGCTCACCTAACACCAAGACCGACAAGGACTGACACAACTGACACGGACTGGCTCTGATACGACTTAATGTAACACCCCGAATCTATACCCCCAATTAATAAAAGCAGTAAAAGAAAATTCAAAATTTCATGAGAGTATACTTAGAAATTCACAGCATAGACCGAGGGGTCACATCAAATTGAGACAAAAATACAACACCTGCCCATAAAGATATGCAACACTCGCAGGTAGCAAATAAACAGAGGAACTTAGTTCCTGCTACCCACAATTCAAATACAGAATAAAGCGGAAAATCTGTACTGAATCTCATATATATATATATATATCACATAAAAAGTTGGTCATACATCAAGTCATACATGCACAAGCCAAAAGATATATATACATATACACATCAAACTACAAAACGATCCCCCTGACTACCCGGTGCCACATATCAGAGCCGACCGGCAAAAGAATGAAGTCCTAAGCTTCACAAAAAGACCTCCAGCAACTCTAATCTACAATGCCTCGTAGAGCATTATAAAACAACAGAAGGGTGAGAAAAACAATCATAATATATTTGCATACAATTATATATAACACCAAAAATACACATATAAACGGTTCTCACCACAAATCATACCATAATTCAAATACAAAACAATACAACGTATATTTCATATTTCCATCACCAAGGTATACCAACCATACACAATACAAGTATCACCAACACATATCCATATATCAATTTATCAATTTTATCCACTATTCCACCCATAAACAAACCTTAATGATTTATGCAAATGCAAGAGACCGACACAACGACTCTATGCATATGCACATGCGGTACCGACTTCCAATGTTTCTCATCACTAGTTCACTCAGGAACTCTACTGGAAGCATCGCTCGTTACATCACTGTAACTCCCCGTCGGGCATACGATGTTCCCCGTCGCTCATACCCCACACGGGCACACGACATTTATGGATCGCTCACACCCCACACGGGGACACGACCCGATCGCTCACACCCCACATGGGCACACGATCGTCTATAACCATCGCTTTCGGTCCTCTTATTTTTAAGGCGATTCATACCACTTATTTTTAAGGCTCACAATGTTATATCAAATTCCCTCTGGAATCCATCCGTCACTCAGGACGTCACAACAATGCATATCATGATGCTTGGCATACAAGGACTCATGACATTTAATATGCACACATATACACATCCATAATCATGCATATATCAACAATTACCATACATCCCATTTTCTTGCCGTAAGGCCACCAACCATCATCACAATATGTATTTCATGCACTTTCATCACTCAACAGTACACAAGACATACAATATCCACACCAACAGCATATTGCACATACACACCAAGTTCACACACTTAAACGGCAAAAGTCGACAACAAAACAACACATTTTCTAATTCCTGACATAATTTAATTGGCCAACAATCTCCAAAACCATCATCATAATAAAGTACATTTTATAAGCTTTCTAACGCATCAAACCACGCCTCAAACCGACTCACGGATCAAAAGTTATAAGGAAAACAAATTGGGAAAAACTGTCATGTTCCCAGTGCGAAGCTCCTAGCGAGTCCTTCGCTTCTTCATTCGCAGTGCGAATGTCCTAGTGAACAGTGGCAGAATGAAAAATAGCCTAGAAAATTCCCAACGTTCGCAATGCGAACCATCCAGCGAATGCTCGCTACCCCATTCACAATGCGAATCCTCCAGCGAACAGTGGCAGAATGAAAAATAATACAACGTTAGCAGTGCGAACCTCACGCGAACGCTCGCCACTCCTTCGCTGGCCATTCACAGTGCGAACCTGCGATTTCAGCAAAACCCAGCAGCGCACCAGTTCATCCAAAAATGATGTTTTCTCAACCAAAACATTTCCAAACCAACCTATAACAATTAGAACACAACTCAATCATGGTAACAAGTATTCTACTACGTTTACACCGATTTTCGACCGTGAAACCATCGATATCACATTGTTTTTCTCATTTCAACCTAGAATCCAAAACTAGAGAAAGACAATAGCATATGCAAACACATACATACATAATCATACACAAGCATAAGATAATCGAGTTTCACACCCTTACCCGATTTAATCGTGTTCTAGAAAGTCGGTTGATTGATTTCCAAGTTTTCTCAAATTCTCTCTTTTTCTTCTCTTCTCCTCTTCTTTTCTTCTTCTCTTCTTTTTTTTACTATTTTTCTCTCTTCCTATTTTCTATTATATTCTAACTTAACAAAATAAATCAAAATGCCCAAAATACCCCTACACTCAAGCATCTCGCAAATGTTCCCAAAACGCGATAAAATATATTCACGATGAAAAATAATATATTTTCACATAAAAGTCAGAAATAAAATAATATAGTAATAAAATACTCAAAACGACTCAAATAAATAAAAACTGACAAAACTGGGGCGTTACAACTCTTCCCCACTTAGAAATTTTCGTTCTCGAAAATATACCTGAGACGAACAACTCTGGATACGACTCCCGCATCCGACTCTCCAACTCCTAAGTCAAATTGCCCTCAGCAGCGCCTCCCCACGCCACCTTCACAAGTGCAATATCCTTGCCTCTCAACCGCTTCACCTCGCGATCCAAAACCCTAACTGGCAATGCCTCCACCGTAAGGTTCTCCCTTACCTCAACCTCGTCCATCGGAATCACATATGACGGATCCGGAACATACTTCCGAAGCTGTGAAACATGGAACACATCGTGCAAATTCGACAGATTCGGCGGCAACGCCACCCTATAAGCCACAACACCCACTCTCGCGGATATCTGGTAAGGACCAATAAACCGAGAAGTAAGTTTCTTCGATTTCAATGCACGACCCACGCCCGTTACCGGTGTAACCCTAAAAAATACATGATCGCCCTCTTGAAACTCAAGATCTTTTCTTCTCCGATCATGATAACTCTTTTGCCTACTCTGAGAAGCCTTCATTTTCTCACGAATAACCTTCACTTTTTCCGTAGTCTGTTGCACCAACTCTGGTCCAACTACCGAACTCTCACCTGATTCGTGCCAATAGAACGGTGTTCGACATCTTCGTCCATACAGTGCTTCAAACAGTGCCATTCCAATACTCGAATGGAAACTGTTATTATACGTGAATTCAATCAATGCAAGATAACTATCCCACGCACCACCTTGTTCAAGAACACAAGCTCTCAACAAATCTTCCAAAGACTGAATCGTTCTCTCCGTCTGTCCATCCGTCTGTGGATGATAAGCCGAACTCAATCTCAATTTAGAACCCAACGCCTTCTATAAACTTTCCCAAAATCTCGAGGTAAACCTCGGATCTCGATCAGAAACAATACTCAACGGAACCCCATGCAACTTCACAATCACACTGATGTAAATCTCAGCCAACCTCTCCAAAGTAAAACTGATGTCAATCGGAATAAAATGAGCCGATTTAGTCAGCCTATCAACAACCACCCAAATAACATTATGCCCTCGCTGTGTATTCGGCAACCCTGTCACAAAATCCATGGAGATGCTATCCCAGTTCCACTCAGGAATATCCAACGGTTGCAACAAACCACTAGGCCTCAGATGTTCCACCTTTGATTTCTGACAATTCAAACACGCATAAACAAACTGAGCCACATCTCTTTTCAATCCAGACCACCAGAAAATCTTCTTCAAATCTTGGTACATCTTGTTCGCTCCCGGATGTATACTCAAATTACTCCGGTGTCCTTCTTCCAAAATCATCCTTTTCAAATCCGAATCATCCGGAATACAAATTCTACCTCGGAACCTCAAAACACCATTAACATCCACTTGAAAATCACCACTCGCATCTTTTCCGCCAACCAACATCAAATCCACTAATTTCACATCCAACTTCTGCTTCTCACTTACCGTCATCAGAAAATCATTAGTAATTGTTAGCATTCCAAGCCTCACGCTATCCGACGTCACTTCACAAACCAAACTCAAATCTCTAAACGATTCCAAAAGTTCCCACTCCTTAACCATTAAAGCGGACATATGTAACAATTTTCGGCTCAATACGTCAGCTACCACATTAGGTTTACCAGGATGGTAATTCAAGCCAAAGCCGTAGTCCTTCAAAAATTCCAACCATCTACACTGCTTCATATTTAACGCCTTCTGATCAAACAAATATTTCAAACTTTTATGATCACTAAAGACTTCAAACCTTGCACCGTAGAGATAATGCCTCCAAATCTTCAACACAAAAACCACAGCCGCTAATTCAAGATCATGAGTAGGATAATTCTTTTCATGCACTCTTAACTGCCTCGAAGCATACGCCATGACCTTACCGTCTTGCATCAGAACACCACCTAGACCAATCAAAGACGCATCACAATAAACCACAAACGGTTCATTAGGATTCGGTAAAATCAAAATTGGAGCTGTCGTCAATCTTCTCTTCAGCTCATTAAAACTTTCCTCACACCGAATATCCCAAATGAACACTTGTCCTTTACAAGTCAACTGGGTCAAAGGAAGTGCTAGCTTAGAAAATCCTTCAATGAACCTTCGATAATATCCGGCCAAACCCAAAAAGCTTCGAATTTCAGTAACAGATCTCAGAGCCTCCCATTGTAGAACTACTTCTACTTTAGATGGGTCCACAGAAATACCATTACCTGAAATCACGTGCCCAAGAAAACTCACCTCCGACAACCAGAACTCACACTTGGACAATTTGGAAAAAAGCTTTCTTTCTTTCAAAACCTGCAAAACAAGACGTAAATGCTCCGCATGCTCCTCCCGAGACTTAGAATAAATCAAAATGTCATTAATAAACACAACAACAAATCGATCCAAATGCTCGTGAAAAATACGATTCATGTACTCCATAAACACACCTGGCGCATTAGAAACCCCGAACGGCATCACAGAATATTCATAATGACCGTAACATGTCCTAAAAGATGTCTTCTGAATATCTTCCTCTTTCACCCTAATCTGATGATATCCCGACCTTAAGTCAATCTTACTGAACACACAAGCACCAACCAACTGATCCATCAAATCATCAATTCTTGGAAGAGGATACTTATTCTCAATCGTCACCTTATTCAACTGGCGATAATCAATACACAATCGCATACTTCCTTCTTTCTTTTTCACCAATAAAACTGGAGCACCCCAAGGCGACACTCTTGGTCTCACAAACCGCTTCTCCAACAATTCATTCAACTGTTTCTTTAACTCAACCAACTCAGATGCCGACATACGATATGGTGTCATAGAAACAGGTCTAGTACCAGGAACTAGACTATAGAAAACTCCACCTCTCTCTCTGGCGGCAAGTCTGAAATATCCTCGGGAAACACTTCTGGAAACTCACACACAACAGGGAACACATCAAGTGAAACTTGACTATCCACAGTCAAAGATGCAAACAACCCGAACAACTGAGCTTCATCCGCCAAAAGTCTCTTCAACTCTTTGGTAGATAAGAAACTCGAGTCTTCGTCTTCCTCAAGAGAAGGAAACCTTACCAGCTTATGATAACAATCAATATGAACCCTATCGAATTGCAACCAATTTATCCCCAGAACCACATCTAAACCCTCCAACGGTAAACACACCAAATCCATCTCAAAGTATTTACCATAAATGGTCAAAGGACAACTTAAATAAACCAAAGAAGTAGTTACTGACCCCATTGCTGGAGTATCAATAACCATCTTACCACCCATCGAAGAAAACACAAGATTCAAACGCTTCGCGCACTCAGACGAAATAAACGAATGAGTCGCTCCAGTATCAATAATAGCAACTAAAGGAGTACTATTAATAAAACAAGTACCTCTGATCAGACGATCTGCACTTGAAGTATGAGTTCCCGCTAATGCAAAAACTTTCCCACCAGCTAAGCTTGCTTCGGTTTCGGACACTTCATACTAATATGACCAGGTTCACCACAGTTGAAACACTTCACCACATTCTTCCTTGCACAATCAGCTGCAACATGTCCTAAACCTCCACAATTAGTACACTTCCTCATATATTTCCTGCACTCAAACTGACGATGCCCCCACTCACCACATTTATAACACCTCAGAGGACCAGACATTTCTCCTCCACTTGACCTTTTCTCAAAATTCCCCCATTGTTTACCCTTATCAGCTGGTGTTACATACGGACCACCACAAAACTGTTGCTTCCCTTTTCTCTCGCTCACACTCTTATAGTGCGTAGAACGAGCCTTACTATCCTCCTCATAGATCCTACAACAATCCACCAAATCAGAAAACCTCTGAATCCTTTGATAACCAATTGCCTGCTTTATCTCAGGACGCAATCCGTTCTCAAACTTTACACACTTAGAAAATTCCGCGGTCGCTTCAGCATAATGGGGATAAAACTGCACAAGTTCCACAAACTTAGCAGTATAATCAACAACAGACATATTACCTTGTTTTAACTCCAAGAACTCAATCTCCTTCTTTCCTCTTACATCTTCAGGAAAATACCTCCTCAGAAACTCAGTGCTAAACACAGCCCAAGTGATCTCCTCCTCTGCAGCTTCCAACACATGACGTGTACTAACCCACCAATCATCAGCTTCTTCCAATAACATGTGGGTACCCAGTCTCACCTTCTGATCCTCAGCACAATCCATCACTCGGAAGATCCTTTCAATCTCTTTCAGCCAAATCTGTGCACCATCAGGATCATATCTTCCTTTGAAGACAGGCGGTTTGTTTTTCCTGAACTCATCATTACCTGCAACATTAGATGCACCCTGCACAGCCCGAGCCATAGCTTACATAGCAGCATCCAAAGCAGCATCATTCCTACCAGTTATATTCTGTTCATTTCCAATAACAACAACTATGGTTAAACAAACAGCTCACCCAACACCAAGACCGACAAGGACTGACACAACTGACACGGACTGGCTCTGATACGACTTAATGTAACACCCCGAATCTATACCCCCAATTAATAAAAGCAGTAAAAGAAAATTCAAAATTTCATCAGAGTATAGTTAGAAATTCACAGCATAGACCGATGGGTCACATCAAATTGAGACAAACATACAACACCTGCCCATAAAGATATGCAACACTCATAGGTAGCAAATAAACAGAGGAACTTAGTTCCTGCTACCCACAATTCAAATACAGAATAAAGCGGAAAATCTGTACAAAATCTCATATATATATATATATATATATATATATATATCACATAAAATTTTTGTCATACATCAAGTCATACATGCACAAGCCAAAAGATATATATACATATACACATCAAACTACAAAACGATCCCCCTGACTACCCGGTGCCACATATCAGAGCCGACCGGCAAAAGAATGAAGTCCTAAGCTTCACAAAAAGACCTCCAGCAACTCTAATCTGCAATGCCTCGTAGAGCATTATAAAACAGCAGAAGGGTGAGAAAAACAATCATAATATATTTGCATACAATTATATATAACACCCAAAATACACATATAAACAGTTCTCACCACAAATCATACCATAATGTATACCAACCATACACAATACAAGTATCACCAACACATATCCATATATCAATTTATCAATTTTATCCACTATTCCACCCATAAACAAACCTTAATGATTTATGCAAATGCAAGAGATCGACACAACGACTCTATGCATATGCACATGCGGTACCGACTTCCAATGTTTCTCATCACTAGTTCACTCAGGAACTCTGCTGGAAGCATCGCTCGTTACATCACTGTAACTCCCCGTTGGGCATACGTTGTTCCCCGTCGCTCATACCCCACACGGGCACACGACGTTTATGGATCGCTCACACCCCACACGAGCACACGACCCAATCGCTCACACCACACATGGGCACACGATTGTCTATAACCATCGCTTTCGGTCCTCTTATTTTTAAGGCGATTCATACCTCTTATTTTTAAGGCTCACGATGTTATAGCAGATTCCCTCTGGAATCCATCCGTCACTCAGGACGTCACAACAATGCATATCATGATGCTTGGCATACAAGGACTCATGACATTTAATATGCACACATATACACATCCATAATCATGCATATATCAACAATTACCATACATCGCATTTTCTTGCCGTAAGGCCACCAACCATCATCACAATATTTAATTCATGCAATTTCATCACTCAACAGTACACAAGTCATACAATATCCACACCAACAGCATATTGCACATACACACCAAGTTCACACAATTAAACGATAAAAGTCGACAACAAAACAACACATTTTCTAATTCCCGACATAATTTAATTGGCTAACAATCTCCAAGACCATCACCATAATAAAGTACATTTTATAAGCTTTCTAACGCATCAAACCACGCCTCAAACCGACTCACGGATCAAAAGTTATAAGGAAAACAAATTGGGAAAAACTATCATGTTCGCAGTGCGAAGCTCCTAGCGAGTCCTTCGCTTCTTCATTCGCAGTGCGAATGTCCTAGCGAATAGTGGCAGAATGAAAAATAGCCTATAAAATTCCCAACGTTCGCAGTACGAACCATCCAGCGAATGCTCGCAACCCCATTCGTAATGTGAATTCTCCAGCGAAAAGTGGCAGAATGAAAAATAATACAACGTTCGCAATGCGAACCTCACGCGAACGCTCGCCACTCCTTCGCTGGCCATTCGCAGTGCAAACCTGCGATTTCAGCAAAACCCAGCAGCGCACCAGTTCATCCAAAAATGATGTTTTCTCAACCAAAACATTTCCAAACCAACCTATAACAATTAGAACATAACTCAATCATGGTAATAAGTATTCTACTACGTTTACACCGATTTTCGACCGTGAAACCATTGATATCACATTATATTTCTCATTTCAACCTAGAATCCAAAACTAGAGAAAGACAATAGCATATGAAAACACATACATACATAATCATACACAAGCATAAGATAATCGAGTTTCACACCCTTACCCGATTTAATCGTGTTCTAGAAAGTCGGTTGATTAATTTCCAAGTTTTCTCAAATTCTCTCTTTTTCTTCTCTTCTCCTCTTCTTTTCTTCTTCTCTTCTTTTTTTTACTATTTTTCTCTTTTCCTATTTTCTATTATATTCTAACTTAACAAAATAAATCAAAATGCCCTAAATACCCCTACACTTAAGCATCTCGCAAATGTTCCCAAAACGCGATAAAATATATTCACGATGAAAAATAACATATTTTCACATAAAAGTCAGAAATAAAATAATATAATAATAAAATACTCAAAACGACTCAAATAAATAAAAACTGACAAAATTGGGGCGTTACAAACACTGTAAGGTACGGTGCACTTATGTGGAATACGGATTGTAGTAAGGTACCGTGTGCTTAAGTGATATACGGTACATTGTAAGATATGGTGTGCGTGCACTTAAGTGGCCATTTTAGCTTGCAGCCCACACAAGTGGTTCTATAAATATAACCCTTGTGCAGAAGCATAAACACTTGATGAAAATTCAGTTGTGAAACCCTTGCCGTATTTTTCTTCTCTGTATCTCTCACTTAAAGCCTTGAATCGTAGCAGCTAGCAATGCGACTGAAGGAAGCTGTTCGTGTGGACTAAGTAGAGGCGTTATTCATCGTACATCGCTCGTGATCATTCCTTCGATTTAGAATCAAAGGTTTCATCACCACAAGAGGTAACCCTTCTATCACTGATCATGATCTTTCATAAGGATCGCTAAAGGGAAATTTTTTAATTTTTGCTGCATTTTGAATCGTGATTTCCCTTCAGGCATAAAAATAATACTTAAACATTTCAACTATTACTACTATGTTATAGCTTTGAGCGTTAGCTTCCTAACACTTCAAATGACTCGTCAATTGGATATACGGTTAGAAAGATATAACAAAACTCGTCAGAAGATAAACAAGTTTCAAGTTCAACATTTCTTTTAAACATCAAAACCATAAACTAATTATCATGATCAGTCTCTGGAAGTAATTTCAGTTGATAGTAATTCACGTTAGCTTTCCAACACTTCGAACGGCTCGTCATTTGGATATACTGTTCAAAAGTTATGATCGATATCGTATTAACATTATGGCAAAATCTAAGTGCATGTGTCGGCGCATAAGTGTTTCAGGTCAGCGCATGTGCTGCAGTATTTAGGCCTGTTTTACTTCTGTCCATGTGCTGGCACACAGGTCGGTGTATAAGGATTTTAGGTCGGCGTATACGACCAGATTTTCAAAAAAAAACACCTTTCTAAAGGCTACATGTCAGCACATAAAACATATAGGTCGGCACATACTGTTACGTTGGCCCTAAAATCACTTTTTAAAAGCACATTTTCACTGTTTTATCATGTTAGAACCTATGCTACGAAATTATATCATTTCAGACCCAATTTTATGCTATCTTAACATTCTAAAAATCACTTATCATCTTGTATACTCATGGGTTAACATCATAACATTACAATAATATCAATTCATCTATTATCATCAATTCCTCATCATCAACACATAATTTCATCATCTCATAGGATCAAGGATTTCAACATAATAATTCATCAATTTCTCAAGCATAGATTCATAATCATATCAATTTTTCTGCTATCTAATCATTCTAAAATCAATTATGATGATATAGTATCGAAGATTAACAACAATTCATAACCATTGCACCAATTCATCATACAAGACAAAACTACATCTATCTTAACCATCTATCGATCATAATAAAACAGGATTACACCCCTTACCTCGATTCCTAGCGATTGACTCTCTTCTTTCGTGTTCTAGCGAGTTCTCCTCTTGGTTCTCTGAAAGCCCTAGCCCCTCTTCTGTTTTTCTCAAATGTTACGATCGTACAGAATGAATTCTCTTTCATTGTTTTACTTGTTTAACCCTATGACCCTTTCTAGGGCTTGCCTCTTATGCCCTCACTTAACTCACACACTCTTACCACTATGCCCTTATCCTTATTTTCACTCTAATATTCTTATTTTAATTATTATTATAAATCTAAATAATATAACTAAATTATTTAAATCTAAATAATTCTAATAATCGACTCTCTCCCAACAATATTTCATCACACATCATCATACATCACATAATTCCTTAATAAATCACAAACAATTCATTTAGATAAATAATTCTAAATTTTTGGGGTGTTACGACTCTCTCTCACTTAAATAATTTTTGTCCCCGAAAATTACATAAGGAAAACATAGTCTGATATGACTCTCTCTTCTGATCCTCACGCTCCCAAGTCATACTTCCATTTTGGAATATTCAACGGTTGCATCAGACCCAAAGGCTTTTGATGTTTAATCTTTGACTTCTGACAAGTCAAACACAAGTAAACAAATTCAGCAATATCCTTCTTTATACCTGGCCACCAAAATAACTTCTTCAAATCCTGATACATCTTCGTGGCACCGGGATGAATACTCAACCTACTTCGATGTCCTTCTTCAAGAATACTCTTCTTAATTCCCGGAACATCTGGAATACACACTCTATCTCTGAACCTCATCACACCATTCTCATCAACTCGGAATTCACCTCCGTTAGCTTGTTTAATCAAGGTCAACTGATCAACAAATCTCAAATCAAATTTCTGACCTCCTTTGATTTCTTCAAGAATAACACTAGTCAGTTTCAACATCCCTAACTTCACACTGTTAGAAGTCACTTCACACACCAAACTCATGTCTCTGATTTGCTCAATCAATTCCAACTCTTTCATCATAAGCATCGACATATGCAAGGACTTCATACTCAAAGCATCAACTACCACATTTGCTTTACCGGGATGGTAACTCAAATCAAAATCATAATCTTTCAGAAGTTCAAGCCACCTTCTCTGCCTAATATTCAACTCTTTCTGATCGACCAAATACTTCAGACTCTTGTGATCACTGAACACCTCAAATTTAGTTCCAAAAAGATAATGTCTCCAAATTTTCAATACGAACACTAAAGCTGCCAATTCTAAGTCATGCGTAGGATAATTCCTTTCATGAAACTTCAGTTGTTCAGTCGTCAACTTCTTCTTTAATTTCACCAAAACTTTCTTCACACGCAACATCCCACACATAAGCTTGACCCTTTTGAGTCAACTGAGTCAAAGGTAATGCCAACTTAGAAAAGCCTTCAATAAACTTGCGATAATAACCAGCCAAACTAAGAAACTTTGAATCTTAATAGCCGGCTTCAGAGTTTCCCATTGCAACACAACATCAACTTTAGAAGGATCCACAAAAATTCCACCACTAGATATCACATGGCCAAGGAAACTCGCTTCCTTCAACCAGAACTCACATTTTGACAGTTTTGCATACAACTTCTTCTCTTTCAACACTTGCAACACAGCTCGCAATTGCTCAACATGCTCTTCTTCTGATTTAGAGTAGATCAGAATATCATCAATGAAGACCACAGCAAACTTATCTAAATACTCATGAAAAAATCCAATTCATATACTCCATGAACACACCTGGTGCATTGGATATGCCAAACGGCATCACAGTGTATTCATGGTGACCATACCTCGTCCTGAAAGTTGTCTTCCGAATATCATCTGGTTTAACACGAATCTGATGATAACCAGACCTCAAATCAATCTTGCTGAACACACAAGCACCTACTAACTGATCCATCAAATTGTCAATTCTCGAAAGTGGATATTTATTCTTGATAGTCACTTTATTTAACTGCTTGTAATCAACACACAACCTCATATTGTCGTCTTTCTTCTTAATTAACAACATAGGTGCGTCCCACAGAGAAATACTTGGTCGAACAAACCTCTTCTCACGTAATTCTTCCAACTATTTCTTCAATTCACATGACTTTGAAGCATACATTTTGTATGGAGTCTTTGACTTCGGACTCGTATCAAGTACTGGGTCAATAGCAAATTCCACTTCATGCTATGGCGGCAAATCACTTATGTCGTTTGGAAATACATCTGGAACTTAACAGACCACAAGTAATTCAACACTTGTAACTTCATGATCAACTTGCAACGATGCAAACATTACAAACATCAAAGGCATTCATCTTCTAGAAGTTCATCCACTTGCTTAGCAGACAACAACATCAGTTATCTACTATCACCAAACCCAGATCCATACTCTGGAGGCAAGTCACAAATATCTTCAAGAAAACATCATGAATTACACACCACTAGAATATCTCTAGCCGTCACCTTGCTCTTTACTCCCTGAGAAGCAACCATCAACAATACCTGATCGTTCTCCCTCAGAGACATCCCAACTTAACCAACAGATAAGAAACTTGAATCCGCCTCATCTTCCGATATAAGAATCTGCATTGACTCATCAAAACAATCTGTAAGCACTTGGGTTAACTCCAAACAATTCACTGTACACACCATCTAAGCTAGTAATACACGTCTATTGCATCCAACATGATCCTGTCTATTATCAACAAGAGATTAAGGGTGATCAATTCCTCAATTTGCCAATAGACAAATGGAAATCATGATGGGGCATAAACCATCTTTACCAAACTATAATAGCGTCCAACGACACACTGAGCCATCACTCCACACTTAAAGCATCTTGGAGAAGCACAAGCTTTTCCCCCACTTGTTTCATTCCCAACTTGCAAATGGAAAGAAAAACAAGCATCAACAGTGTTTTCACACACATGTCGCATACTAGGGAACATCATAATTAAACAACCTGACCAGACGAACCGACCTGCTATGATACCACTAATGTAACACCCTTCTAACCCAACATATACTTCTCGTAACATATGGGAATTAAATAAAATAAAATCACCACTCGAGGGTGTCAAACTTCATAGAAACATCGTATTTATCATACTGCTCCGTAACATGGGTTACATCATGTAGAAATAACAACTTATTATAGACCAACACATCTTTTAAAGCAAAAAACATCACAGTGGAATCATTGTCATAATAAGCTCCTCGATAAAACAAACTCATAATAATTTTAGTCCCATCTAATTTGGAATTACAATAGTTCGACATCTTCAAAATCCTCATAAAATATGTTAGTCAGGGAAACACAACATTCGCATAACTAGCGTTTCCAACCCGATGTTACATATAAGAGCAAGACGCCTTCTAATTAACGAAAACTAATAAAATACTCCAAAGCTATCTTCAATGCTTCTACAACCTACTCCGGAGCATCTGCGCGTTACCCACGTGGAGGCAACATTCAAATAGGCAGAGTGAGTAATCACAATTTATTATAAAAGATATAACGAAAAGATTTAGTAGTTGGAAATATCATTATATCAACACATATTATACATCAATACATTTTGCTCACCTACAGAACATCACAACAATAACATATTTTTCATTATCGAAGTCATCATATACTCACATAGTTCTCAAGTATCATCATGTCACAACTCATCAACAACAGTTTATACAATGCCACATAGGATGCAACAACATTTTGACTCAAATGCATGAGGTACCAATTCTTTATGAACACCTGGTTCATCACCCTCCAAAGATCCCCACCATAGGATCGATTCCCTCGTGGAACCGGAGTACACCAAATCGCTACCATCACCATAGGTAACGCTTCACTAGTCTCCCATAATAGGAATTAGCTACTCGCACTCGATCCATCACAATGTGATCGAGGCTCACCAAAACTCGTTACCATCACCATAGGTAACGCTTCACTAATTCCCCACCATAGGAATTAGCTACTCGCACCCGATCCATCACCATAGGATCGAGGTAAAGAACCAAAGTTCCGATAATTATATGTTGATGGTAATTTGCGTTAACTTTCCAACTCTTCGAATGACTCGTCATTTGGATATACTGTTCAAAAGTTATGATCGAAATCGTATTAACATTTTGGAAAAATCTGAGTGCATGTGTCGGCGCATAAGTGTTTCAGGTCGGCGCATAACAATTTCAGGTCGACGCATAAGAATTTCAAGTCGGCGCATACGGCCAGATTTTCAAAAAAAACGCCTTTCTAAAGGCTATGTGTCGGCACATAAAACATATAGGTCGGCGCATACGACCAGATTTTAAAAAAAAAAAACGCCTTTCTAAAGGCTATGTGTCGGCACATAAAACATATAGGTCGGCGCATACTGTTACGTGGCCCCAAAATCACATTTTAAAAGTACTTTTTCACTGTTTTATCATGTTAGAACCTATGCTACGAAATTATATCATTTCAAACCCAGATTTCTGCTATCTTAACATTCTAAAAATCACTTATCGTTTTGTATTCTCATGGGTTGACATCATAACATTACAATAACATCAATTCATCTATTATCATCAATTCCTAATCATCAACACATAATTTCATCATCTCATAGGATCAAGGATTGCAACATAACAATTCATCAATTTCTCAAGCATAGATTCATAATCATATCAATTTTTCTGCTATCTAATCATTCTAAAATCACTTATGATGGTATAGTATCAAAGATTAACAATAATTCATAACCATTGCACCAATTCATCATACAAGATAAAACCTACATCTATCTTAACCATCTATCGATCATAATAAACTAGGATTACACCCCTTACCTCGATTCCTAGCGATCGACTCTCTTCTTTCGCGTTCTACCGAGTTCTCCTCTTGGTTCTCTGAAAGCCCTAGCCTCTCTTCCGTTCTTCTCAAATGTTACGATCGTACATAATGAATTCTCTTTTCTTGTTTTACTTGTTTAACCCTAGGACCCTTTCTATGGCTTGCCTCTTATGCCCTCACTTAACTCACACACTCTTACCACTATGCCCTTATCCTTATTTTCACTCTAATATTCTTATTTTAATTATTATTATAAATCTAAATAGTCTAACTAAATTATTTAAATATAAATAATTCTAATAATTGACTCTCTCACAACAATGCTTTATCACACATCATCATACATCACATAATTCCTCAATAAATCACAAACAATTCATTTAGATAAATAATTCTACATTTTTGGGGTGTTACAATTGAGGCCAAATTGGGACCGTTGGTGGTGTACTACTTCTTCCTCGATCTTCGGTCGCCGATTGTGAGATCTCTCAATGTCAATATATAATGTCCAAAAAGGGATAATATGATCTATTGTGTTCGATCTCACGCTTTATTGATTATTTTCCTCAGTTTTTATGTATCTGCTCTAACAAGTTCTATTATTCATTGTGCAATTCAGTGTAATTGTTTTCCTTCTATTGTCTTGTGGGTTAAACTTTCTATCGATTTTCCTCTTTATCTGTTTTTACTAATGGTGTTTAAGATGTTAGGGAAGTTGTTGATGAAGCAAGAAAACTAGGACTTAAAGCAAACTCAGATTCTTTCGTACCTATTATTGAAGATGGTAGCTTTATTGGATTGGAAAGAAAAATGAGTTTTATGTTGTTGGTGGTTAAATGCGCCTCTTAACTTTCATAAAAGATTTTATAGCACAATTGTTAGATTCATTCTTATTTTTTCATGAGGTATCGCGTTCAATTCTTACTTACCACGAAATTGTATTTTCTTGAATTATCATTAATTCTTTAAATTTACTAAAAATTGATATATAATTAAAAAATTATTCTAAAAAAATAAATCTTTAAAATTTGTAGTAATTTAATTTATCTTTTTATGAACATAATTATTTATATTATAATTAAAATAAAAATTAATTATCAATCATCAAGTAAAAAATAATAAAACATGACATGTATTTAATTATTACAAATGTGGCAGTGACACGTCGTCTAGTGGACAACCATGTCATTAAATTTTAGCGTCAAATTAATATAGAGACTAATAAACCGAATTTTAAAATGGAGGGACAAAAAATAAAAAAAAAATGAAAATAGATGGATCTAAGTTGCAATTAAACATAAATATAATTTATTGTTCAAAGAAAAAATTGATCATAAAGTTCATCATGTGGACAAGGATAGGGGCTTAAGTATTAGAGGAAGAACATAAGATAGGGGGAGTACCACTTTGTAGCTAAGGGAAAAACAACTGGCGAAGACATAGAGTCGCCATCAAACTTTATTTATCCCAATGGGGAAAGGAAAACATCGAGAAAATCTCAGAAGGGAAAAAACATTGTCTTGCAACCAAATTCAGGGTTCAAGATGTAAGAGCAAGAGTTGTCTCTGCAAGTCATCTCTATGTTTTGATGATAACAATGAGTATTTGTGAAATAACTATTTTATGTTCTAATGTATGTTGTGTGCAGATCATAATCATAGAAGATATCAGATCCAACAAACACCAGCAAGATGTGCGTAAATGATCATATGTGAGTTACTATGTGTAACACAAGTTGCAAGAAGCAAGTATGCCTCTGTATCTGATCATAATCAGATAGATCCAAGGATGCCGATATTGTTGTTGCAATGCTCTTGTGGATGCTACTCTGAAAGTGGTTATGATTCTGAAGATAGCGAAGCTTCTGAAGAAATAATATTATGGAGAACCGAAGTGCTGAAGATTCTCACGACTTGAAGCTCTGAAGGCTGGAGGTTCTGAAGACCAAGTGCAGAAAGATTCTGAAGACTGAAGTGTTCTGAAGATTATGGTTCTAAAAGTCAAGTGCTGAAGACTCTGAAGACAGCGTTCTGAGTGAACAAGGTTCTGAAGATTCTGAAGACTTGAAGTAGTGAAGATAACGGGTTTCAAGACAAGTGCTGAAGCTCTGAAGACATATTCCTAATGGACAAGTTCTAAAGACGGAAGACTTGAAGTTTCTGAAGACCCAGTTATAAATTCTCTACTCATGCTTCAATTAATTACCATCAGAAGCCTCTGAAGATTTGAAGACAAATGTTACCGTTAACAATGACTGTACACCATGTTAAAAAGATATATCCCATCACTTCATCTACAGTAAAAGAAAGATATGGCAGTACAACTTTCATCATTGCATAACGACTCTTTTCAAATAGCCAACAACTCTTCAACGACTATAATTTACTTGGCTATTTAAAGAAAAGGAGAATACGCTTCTAAAGGTGTCGATGTGATGATAGTGATAACGATCAGTTAATCGTTGTTATACTAAACATTCAAAGCTATCACCATTAACACACGACCATTGTTGTTGAAGCTCAAAGATCATCATTCAACACAACAACAATCAATTGGAATAGAAGCTGTTGATGAACAAGACAACATTGCAATTCAGTCAAGTCATCAACCAACTTCATCATCTGAGCTATATTGAAGATCTGAAGCAAGGAATTGTTGCACGAAGCTTGCTCAACAAAGAAGATGAAGAAGAAGATCTACAAGATGTCATCAACTGTCAAATCAACATACATCTTTGTAGAATCTGAAGATAGCAAGGAGCTGTTGCTCATATCTTGCTCGAACACTTATGTGTTCTTTTGTACTTAAATTTAGGAGTTATCTTCTTGTTAAGAAGCATCAATGTAATCTCCAGAACAACTAATTCTATGTGAATTAGGATTCCTCAATTGATCAGTGTGATCGGAGACTTGAAAAGACAATGTCTTGGTGTCTTTGTGGAAATCCTGAAATATGGTCAATGATAGTCATATCTCAAAGAGGACCAATTATGGGTCAGACTCTTGTGAGATCACTGATGGAACTCATTGAAATTCCTGGAAGAATGGTTAGTAAATATTATATTCGTTAAGTCAAATCCCTGAACGTTTAGCTGTGAAATCCTGATAGTAGATCTTGCGAGATTGGAACCTATTGGGTTAATGTTCGTTATATTCATTAAGTTGAATCCCTGCACAGTTCATTGTGGGTTAGTCACAGCTACGGTTGTGCAGGATGTTAGTCACCGGCTATTGCCCGTGCATCTGTAATCTGTGTTTGATTATAGTGGATTAAGTCCTTGTGTTCAAGGCGAAATCACCTTGGAAGGGTGGGCTGGACTAGCTTGAGAATGGCTCAAGTGAACCAGGATATATCGTGTGTTCTTTACTCTTGCTTATGGTTTGAATTATTGTTTATGTTTCTGTATCTGTTATCAGAACCTTGCATGGCTAGTCAGAACCTTGCAACATATCTTTGATAAGCTTTTGCATTGCAACTCTGATTCAAGCATCACTTATTCAGATTCTCCCTGTCGCTTATGCTTCATGCATAGAACAATCTGAATGACGCATCGCAAAGTCAGAGTCTCTCAACGCAACTCTGATTTTCTATAAGCACGAGAATAACAAGTTTTCAAAAAGTGGTTAAATAGTTAAAACACAATTCAAACCCCCCTTTCTTGTGTCTTTCTCGCACCTTCAATTGGTATCAGATCTCCGGTTGTGTCATTGATGGATATCAAACACTTAACAGTGTCAGAAAAAGATCCAGATTTGGTGTGTAGAAATACTCTGGGTAAGATTTCAATCCACTTATAATTTTAGTATCAGTTCAGAAGATGACTGTGCACTAAATTGTAATCAAATGGATCACCAGAGCAAGTCACTAATTCTTGAAGTCTTGAAGTTGTCCACAACAAGATCTTCCTCATTAAAGTCTTGAAGAATATTGAAGAATCAGCTGATAAGATAGATTCATCAGATAAGAAGTAGTATCTGCTGAATACCTATCGTAGAAAATATGTTTGGATAAACAACGTATTTGCTCAAGATTAGATCATAAAAAAACAAGAAATTTTGTTTGCTGAAGATTAGTTCTTCATGAGTTTCTGAGATGTTTTCAAGAAACGGATTAGTCCACCCTTGACTTTCTCATTTAGAGCTCATTAAGAATTTCTTCATGTAAAGAAGAAAGATTGTTGTTCTATGATTTTGAACTTCAGTATGGAGTCTGCAGAAGAAACCAGAAAGTTGAAGGATCCAAACTCTTAGAAGTGATACAACATCTGGTGCTTAACTGATCAAGCAGTTGTAAGATTCAATGGAGAATTGAATATTGTTTCCCTAAGGAACTTTGCAGAAAACTGAAGAATTTTCAGAAAAAGGGAATCTAGTAAATCTTTAGGAATCTGAGTCAGGATGATTCCTAAGCATTGATTGTAATAACATAGACAATTAAGTTTTGTTAATTTATGATTCTATCTTAGTTGAATCAACAGAAATTTGTCAGAATATTATCTGGTATTCCTGTCAGAGGTTCAAGTGGAAATCATAAAGATGCTTGATTAGATGCTAAGACAATGGTCATCTACTCGAAGCCAAAAAGGATTTAAGTCTCTAATGTTTCTCGAGTGAAAAAATCAGTAGATATTCCTTTCAGAAACAGATATACTATTAATCCCTGATGGACTAACTCTAAACAAGTTAGATCAGCACTGCTAGAACAAGGGTGTCAGCAAATGGTCGATAGATCACTCTGAAGAAAGCAGATGCACTACTATGACAATTAGAAGCCATAGTATGGAACGCTCCTATCAGACTCAAGAGAAACCAGAATGAAGAGCATCTGAGAAAAGTCAGAAGCTTAAACACAAGACAACTCATGTCAGAATGGGAATCTCTAAGGTATGTTTCTTCTTAACTATGACTAATTAAATAATAGTGCAAGTCCAAACTAAAAACTGTCTGGTAGGTAAAAATATTAATGATCTGAAATATTCTCACTTTCCAAAGAAAATCTTTTGATCAAATCTTTGGACAATGTGTGCACTCAGTGTTACAACTGTCATAATTGCATATCCCGAGTAATCATGATATATCCCTAAGAACATAAGTCCCATTGAAAATATGCTAAAGATCTTCCGTATGACATAAGTAACTCTATCTTTATGACAGTTTCTGCCTCGCTAACACTTCCAAGATCTTATCTTTAATCTAAATAGTATCTCTCCCTTTATAAAGACTGTTCACGTCATCAAAACTCCTGTCACGTGATATGTACTTGATCTACGACATCCCTAGGTTAGGCACAACTCATCTTACCTATTTAGATATATATAAGATACCTCTCCCTATCAAAAGATATCACATTCAAATTCTTCCATCACATAAAACATTAGTATCAAAACTTTGTCCTTCATTTACCAAAATGCCTCCACTAACCTTTTTAGGAAATGAAGGCCAGCTTGAAATTATTTCTGAAATACAATTTGTAATTAATGTTCCTCCTCTTATGAGTAACATAGCTAGCAGTCTGGTAGATGTGTTTTATGATCAACAGTGGATGAGATACTCCACTATGTTAGAAAAACCCATTTACGTGAATCTAGTTAAGGACTTCTGGAAGCATGCATACTTTGATCATGAAAGTGATAGTATCACTTCTTATGTGTTTGAAGTCCCCATCTCTATCACTCCCTTTTCAATCACTCTCACAACTAGTTGTGAAAACATTGGAATCACTGTTGATTTTAACAGAAATAAGTTTTTTCCTGCAAATAAATTTGCCTTTCTTCATGACCTGTCATCAGAATATAAACCTTCAAATCCTAAAAATCTTCTACCCATTCCCAAAGCTTGGTACAAGCTTGTGCTGTCCAATTTTCTTCCAAGAGAGGAAAACCATGACGAACTGCGATATCATGATCATGAATTTATTTATTTTCTGATGAGGGATATTCAGATAAACCTTCCATACATAATCTTCAACTGTCTCTGGAAATCCATCTCTGAGTCCAGAAATCGCACAAAGTCTTACATTCCTTATGCAAGAGTTTTGTCTGAGATTTTCTTCAGAGAAGGAATAATGAATATAATCAAAGAGAAAATTGCAGAGGATGGTTCTGAAAACTTTCCAGTAGATTGCTTGTTGAAGACTAAATGTGAAGTCTTTTGTGGTTAGGAGAACATGGCCTGTTCTGATGAGTTAATCATGTCTTGTGTCCATGTTGTTGTACTCTTGTTTGATTAATAGTTTAATTGATCATCTTATTACGTGTCATATTGTCTATGTATTAATGAAATGTCTCCTTCGGAGTAAATAACTTATCTCTTCTAAAAACTCCTTAAAATATTTAAATAATTACGATTAGAAGTATCTACTATCAAATGGAAACCCTCTGGTTTTCCAATCTCTGAAGACGTGAATGTGTCACTTAATTAGAAAATGATTAATGCGTTCAATCTTGGTTATATCTTAAATCATTATATCTACTTAAAGAATGCATAATGAGCAATAAATTTTCTTGGAAATGATCAAACCATGATTATCCTCACTTAATATTTCTTACAGTAGGATAGTAGTTTCGTGCTTTCTCCCTCGACGTCATTATTATGTGACCGTCATTTTAGCCACTAAGTGGAGGGAAATTACTTATTTCTGATCGATTGATATTCACTCATTAAAAAAAAATTTAACTACTCCCTGCCTCTTTAAATTATTTATGTCTCGTAGTATACCTTAGGCACTCATAACCTACCTAGACCATAATTAATGCAAACGATTGAGTTCTTAATATCATCCTTCTATAAATACTAGGAACTGATTCTCTAACCCTTCTCATCCTCAATCTAAACTAATATCCATTTAAAATCTTGTGCGTGCTGAAACAATGGCTTCCCCAACATTCAGAGGAAATGTAGAAACCCTAGAAGTTATCTCAGAGAAAAGACCAAATCTAGGTCGACTCAACCATGAAGGTGTGGAAATTATAAAAAGCATGCAGATCCAATAATGGCATGGTTACTACTCATTGCTAAACGGTCCTATCTTTCCAGCTCTTGTGAAGGAATTATGGAAATATGCCAGGATTAGTAACGATGGCAATACCATTTGGTCAGAAGTTTATCAACTCCCAATTGTCGTCTCTATTTCCTCAATAGAGAAGATCACAAAATGTGTCGCTTCTTGAGTCACTATTGATGACTATCAATCTAACTTAGGCATGGTGGAGAGATGCAAGATTCTATTTGATAATTCAGTTCCTTATGAACCTAACAACCCTGAGAAGCTTCTTCCTTCTCCCAGAACATGGTTCAGATTCTCTCTAACCAATCTTCGTCCTCGAGCAACCGCAAGAAGCACTTTGTCTCATGATGACAGAGTCTTTGTCTTCCTCATGACGAATCACTATAGGATCGACCTTCCCAAAACCATCTTCAATCACCTTAAACGCTCTATTAGAGTTTCAAGAACTCAGATGCATTCTTACGTTCCTTACGGTAGGATATTATCTGAGATAATGCTGAAAGAAAAGTTCTAGGGATTGTTAAGCAGACTTGGACCACAACCTTCAGTGACTGAAACAAGATGTGCCAGAGTAGACATCGTTGAAGACTTTGATGATTAAAGTCTTACTAGTCTTTGCAATGTCACGTAGTTTAGATCTAAGTTTTTTTTATGTTGATGTTTATACTCTATTCTCTGATTGCTGAATGCTTCTCAAACAATCAATCAATGAAATTTCAGTAGTTCTATTCCTCAATGGCGTACATGTTTTATTATGTCTAATTCTGATAGATTGTTCATTATCATATTGAGCACATTAAAGTGCTTAAATACTCTAACTTTTTGATGATGTCAAAAAGGGAGAGAAATAGAATATGATTTTGATTTATATGATAAAGAATGCTAAACACCAACTATGATATAAAATGCGTTTACCACTAACAACTGTTTGATAACCGAGGAACTCTGGACAAGTTCACTAGGCATTCTTAGAACAGGTTAAAATGAAAGAACTCTGTTGAAAGTTCTTATGAAATGTTTGTTCATATTCTCGAAGTTGTACACTTCGTGAACATGTGTTCAGAATCAGATTTACCCAGTACTGTTTAGAAGTTGAGAACTGTCTGAAAGTCAAAGTTATCGTGATTCTTGTTTCATTTTGTTCAGAAGTTGTAAGCTGTCTAAGAATATGATATTCAGAACATAAGAATCAGCAGAAGAAATCTCCCTGAAATCTGTCAAGACAAAGTCCACAATCCAAGATGATTTTCAGAAGAACTGAGCAAATCAGAAGTCGAAGAATGTCTGAAGATCAGGATAAAAGATCCAAGAAAAAGAAGTTCTGATAAACCAAGAGTTCAACTCAGAAGAAAATGATTTGGCTTCAGATTAAATCTATAATTGGTATCAAACTCAGCAGACTAGGAATCAAAAGTACATTGGTATCAGATTCAGAATCAATCTTCGATTGATCATAAAAATATTTTTCAATCAGATCAAGAATCAAGCTTTGATGAACCAATGAGTTGTGACAAGTAACAAGGTTCTGAGATGAAGGCACGTGTTCAAGTCAAACTCTGAAAAATCAAGATCTTAAATGATGATCAAAATCAGTATGATCAAATCAAGAATCTGAAGATCATCAAGTCTGAAACTCAGGGGGAGTTTATTACGTCAAAAGACATGTTCAATTCTGATAAATAGCGTGGCTAAGTTATTAGAAAAGAATTGTTCTATTTCTGTGCTAAAATGATTCTGCTGAAAAGTAGAAATTGCTTCAGAAGACTCTGAAGATTATGAGCTCTGATACAATGACCAAAGGAACTAAGTTCTAAAGATCTGAAGACAGAGGTTCTGATAAACAAGTCCAGATGTTGAAAACTTTTATCTCCTTAAGACAGATAGGGAAGTAGCCATTCTCTATTCTATGTTATGACAACTCAAATTGTTATTTTGTGAGTCTTTGGATCAGATAAGATTCTAGACAATCACAAATAAAATTTTGGGGTTAACACATTCAGGGGGAGCTGTTGTTCCGGACTCTGAATATGTTATGTTTCGTGATTACCTTGTATAAAATGTTCAATCAAAATACATGGTTTTGTCATCATCAAAAAGGGGGAGATTGTAAGAGCAAGAGTTGTCTCTGCAATTCATCTATATGTTTTGATGATAACAATGAGTATTTGTGAAAGAACTATTTTATGTTCTAATGCATGTTGTGTGCAGATCATAATCATAGAAGATATCAGATCCAACAAACACCAGCAAGATATGCGTAAATGATCATATGTGAGTTACTATGTGTAACACAAGTTGCAAGAAGCAAGTATGCCTCTGTATCTGATCATAATCAGATAGATCCAAGGATGCCGATATTGCTGTTGCAATGCTCTAGTAGATGCTACTCTAAAAATGGTTATGATTTTGAAGATAGCGAAGCTTCTGAAGAAATAATCTTGTGGAGAACCGAAGTGCTGAAGATTCTCATGACTTGAAGCTCTAAAGGCTGAAGGCTCTGAAGACCAAGTGCAGAAAGATTCTGAAGACTGAAGTGTTCTGAAGATTATGGTTCTAAAAGTCAAGTGCTGAAGACTCTGAAGATAGCGTTCTGAGTGAACAAGGTTCTGAAGATTCTGAAGACTTGAAGCAGTGAAGATAACGGGTTTCAAGACAAGTGCTGAAGCTTTGAAGACAGATTCCTAATGGACAAGTTCTAAAGACGGAAGACTTGAAGTTTCTGAAGACCCAGTTATAAAGTCTCTACTCATGCTTCAATTAATTACCATCATAAGCCTCTGAAGATTTGAAGACAAATGTTACCGTTAGCAACGACTGTACACCGTGCTAAAAAGATCTATCCCATCACTTCATCTACAGTAAAAGGAAGATATGGCAGTACGACTTTCATCATTGCATAACGACTCTTTTCAAATAGCCATCAGCTTTTCAATGGCTATAATTTACTTGGCTATTTAAAGGAAAGGAGAATGCGCTTCTGAAGGTGTCGATATGATGATAGTCGCAATGATCAATTAATCGTTGTTATACTAAACATTCAAAGCTATCACCATCAACACACGACCATTGTTGTTGAAGCTCAAAGATCATCATTCAACACAACATTAATCAATTAGAACAGAAGCTGTTAATGAACAAGACAACATTGCAAATTAGTCAAGTCATCAACCAACTTCATCATCTGAGCTATATTGAAGATCTGAAGCAAGGAGTTGTTGCTCGAAGCTTGCTCCACAAAGAAGATGAACAAGAAGATCTACAAGATGTCATCAACTGTCAAATCAAGATACATCTTTGTAGAATCTGAAGATAGCAATGAGTTGTTGCTCATATCTTGCTCGAACACTTATGTGTTCTTTTGTACTTAAATTTAGGAGTTATCTTCTTGTTAAGAAGCATCAATGTAATCTCCAGAACAACTAATTTTATGTGAATTAGGATTCCTCAAGTGATCAGTGTGATCGGAGACTTGAGAATGGCTTGGTGTCGTTGTGGAAATCCTGAAATATGGTCAATGATAGTCACATCTCAAAGAGGACCAATTGTGGGTCAGACTCTTGTGAGATCACTGATGAAACTCATTAAAAATCCTGGAAGAATGGTCAGTAGACGTTAAATTCGTTAAGTCGAATCCCTGAACGTTTAGCTGTGAAATCCTGATAGTAGATCTTGCGAGATTGGAACTTATTAGGTCAATGTTAGTTATATTCATTAAGTTGAATCCCTGAATGGTTCATTGTGGGTTAGTCACAGCTGCAGTTGTGCAGGATGTTAGTCACCGACTGTTTCCCATGCATCTGTAATCTGTGTTTGATTATAGTGGATTAAGTCCTTGTGTTCAAGGTGAAATCACCTTGGAATGGTGGACTGGACTAGCTTGAGAATTGCTCAAGTGAACCAGGATATATCGTGTGTTCTTTACTCTTGCTTATGATTTGAATTATTGTTTATGTTTCTGTATCTGTTATCAGAACCTTACATGGCTAATCAGAACCTTGCAACATATCTCTGATAAGCTTTCCCATTGCAACTCTGATTCAAGCATCACTTATTCAGATTCTCCCTGTCGCTTATGCTTCATGCATAGCACAATCTGAATGACGCATCGCAAAATCAGAGTCTCTCAACGCAACTCTGATTTTCTATAAGCACGAGAATGATAAGTTTGCAAAAAGCGGTTAAATAGTTAAAACACAATTCAAACCCCCCTTTCTTGTGTCTTTCTCGCACCTTCACAAGAGTCAATTACACAAGAGGAAGGTATTAGCACCTCTCACGTTCGTTGTACTCAACGGGATCCACTCTTGTTGTTCTAATCAAAGGGTGTGTACATCTAAAGCTTACTTGCTAAGGGAATGCATGAATGAAAAAGGGAAACAAAAGGGAGCTCGCCAGGATCTCACAATCTTGTGCCTACGTATTCCCTTGTGCAATGGGAAAGTCTGAGAAGTTGTAGTTCGGAGGACTACGGTGAAAAAAGGGAAGGTTGCTCGCCAAAGATTGAGGCCCTTGTGTCTACGTATTCTCAACAGGAATGAAGCAGGGGGGGTGTGAATGAGCCAGACGGGGTTAGGACGAAGTAATATGAAGTTTAAGGTATGGTGCGTGTGTTTTGTCAAAAAAACAAGAGGTGCAGAAGGTTTTGAGCCGTGTTGTTTGAGTCGTGTGAAGGGTTGTTTTGGAGAGTTATGAGGTTGTTTCAGTGGCGCAGAAACTCATAGAGCAGAGGAAGTTTTGTTGAACAGGTGCAGGTGGTTTAGTGTTTTGTGAGGGAGAAAAAAAGGTTGTAGGTGGTTGGATGGTGGTGCACGTTTGGTTTTGTGTGATGGCAATGAAGGAGTTGTAACAGGGGTGGATCAAAGTTGTTGTGTTGATGGAGATACGGTTGGGTGATGGTGGCTTTAATTGGAAGAGTTTTTCTCTGGATTTCGGTGCTATTGTGTTGTTTATGATTGTTGTTGTGTCACGTCGGCAGGAATGGAAGTTGTAGGCTTTTTGTGTTAAGACAATTGTGTGAGTAAGTTTGTGAAGAGGTTGAAATAGTGAGGGATAAGGTTATGGTGAGTTGCGTAAGAATGGTATAAGGATTTTTTGTGTGGCTAGGAATGGTGCGGGGAAGAAGAAGGTTTCATAGGTTTCTATTCTGTAGGTTTTTTGTGACAAGTTTCTGGTGTTGGTTCAGAGTTTCAACATTGTTTTTTTAGCAATTTTCTCCTCTCCAGAATTGTTTTTCCTCTTCTTCTTTTAAAATCAATCAAACTTGTCAATTAATTTCGGAGGAGTCCAATTTTTTTCGTCTTGTTGTATTGTGATGTCCATTTCCATTGCTTTCATGTTGTAGGCTTGGTTGGTGGAGTAGGCTATGCAGGTTTTGGTGTGTAGAGTGTATATGGTTTGGCTTGGTTGTATTGCATAATGTCGCACATGGATTTGAATTATAACAGGATAGTGAAGTTGTTTTCATGTGCAGGATCTATACTTTCTCATTTTCTTTTGTGTTTTGTAATATTGGTGTAACTTGTATGGACTTTTATTTTATTTTTTGAATTTGCTAAATTTTGTATGGGCTTTTGAAACTTGTATGGACCTTTGGTGTAATAATGGACTTTGTAAGCTTGGAATTGGATTTGGATCATCACTTGGAATTGATCATTATTCGCACCCTCCATTACTTGTTTAGATGGCACTTGAGAACTTGATTTGCATTTTCCATATGAACAACATTTGAAACCAACTTTGATTCTCTAATCTTGAATGATGATGGTGATGAATGAAACTTGCAATTCCTAGACTATTACAATTAAAATTTGAATTTCCAATTAGAACCGAATTCCAATAATCTTGAACTTTGAATGGGTCAGTGCCTTGAATGAACAAAGAATCAATCCTTGAATTTTGAATGAATCATGATGAACCACAAATATTCACATTGAAGCCTCATAGAAAAAATTATGAATATGCCTTGAAAATCAGAATCATAACTTAAAATATGAACCTCAGTGCACTGGCCAAAATCTTAATTGGAGATGAACTGATCTTTGATGATCCAAAATCACAAGGCACTTAAATTTAATCACATCCTTGCATTCAGAATAGCCCATGACACAGATGACTTGTAAATTAATCAAATTCAAATTGTTTTGCCAAGATTAGGTCAAACTCACTTGAATCACAACTGCTAATGCACACACACCTGACCTGATAGTCTTAAGTGAACCTGGATTGAATGACACATGCCCATCTCGAACATAAGGAGCAAGAAACCCTAATCTTCGTGCCTTGGGTGCATACTGATGAAGAAATGACTTAAGAATTTGATGAGAACCAAAACCTTAATTCAAAGTCTTCCCAGTTAGGCGACTGATGAAATTCTAAACATCTGATACCTTTGAGGGAATTCAGGGAAGATAACATTGTGCTTTGATAAACCTCTGATAAAAGATGATCGTGATGATTGAAAATCCAACATCTTGATTCAAACTTGAGTACAATAACCAAATGAAATAACCTCTGAATAATGAAAATCCAGATTAACAGAAAACCTCCGATCCCATGTCTTAGGAGCCTGATGAAATGCATGTTATACTATACAGATGATGTAAAGTGAAAATAAAGTCACAAGAATGCAAGTTCAACTGGTCAAAATTTGGGGTATGACACACTTATTAAAAATCGAAAATGAAATATAGGGGACGTAAATTCAAAAAAATATGTCGCTATTGCAAGAAACCCGAGCACGATATTTCGTGTTGTTTATCTTGAAGAAAAAAAGAAGAAAAGGGGAAAATTCCACAATCCCCTGAAGTTGCCAATATTGAAGCTGATTCTGACAGTGACATTACTTTATATGTTGTCTCTTCTAATCAGAGGAGTAAAATATAATAGTTTTTATTTATTTATTTCGGATGTACTTCTCATATGTGTCATCTTAAGGATTTATTTACCACTTTTGAATATGTTGATTGTGGTGTTTTCTCAATGAGTAATGATGCCCAATGTAAGCTTGCGTGAATGGATACATTTCAAATCAAGAATGATGGTGTCGTTAGGACTTTGGATAACGTCTTCTATATACCTGATTTGAAGCGGAACTTAATTCCTTTTGGCATTCTCGAGTCTCTTGGGTGCAAGTACTCAACTGAAGTTGGAGTTCTAAAAGTATTGAAAGGTTCTCTTGTTTTATTGAAATCTAACCAAATTGGTAGTTTATATGTATTGCAAGGGACTTTGGAAATATGATTGGCACATGTATCATCTTTTATGTTTGAGAATGATATCACCAAATTATGGCACATGCTCCTATGTAGGGGTGAAAAATGGGCATACCCACCCCGTTTAGGCTCACCCCGCAAAAAACGGGGCAGGCTGGCATAGTTGAGGATACAGACCTAAAACCTAGGCCCGTCCCACAAAAAGAGTGAGGGTTGGGTGGGCAAAGCCCGTGGGTACTGTACCTTTTAAGCCTAAAACCGCAAAAGTTTATGTAAATTCCCGTGTCCACCGAAGCTTGCAAAGAAAGTAGAGCGAGCGGGGCAAACACATAAGAGGGTGGGGGCCTAAACCTTTGGCTTGCCCCGCACTAAATTGCGGGTAAAACAGGCATGTCCAACGGGCTGGGTCCGTTTTTCCACCCCTACTGCTGGGCCATATAAGTGAAAAAGGCATGCATCTTCTGAGCAACAAAGGTCATCCCGATAAAAATGGCATTAGTAAGTTGGAATTTTGTAAAGATTGTGTTTTTGGGAGACATAAACGGTTAGTTTCTCTACTGCAACTCACCGCACCAAAGGTATTCTTGATTATATTCATTCTAACCTTTGAGGGCCTTATAAAGTTACTTCTTATGGAGGGCCTCTATATGATGACTATCATTGATGACTTTTCTCATAAGGTCTAGTTTTATTTCTTGTGGCATAAAAATGAGACTTTCCTCACATTTAAGAAGTGGAAAACTCTAGGTAAAACTCAGACAGGTAAGAAAGTGAATAAGCTTAGAAAAAATAATGGATTAGAGTTCTGCAGTGGTGACTTTAATGAGTTATGAATAAATCATAATATTGCTAAACATACAACCATTCCAAGGAATCCCCCGCAAAATGGTGTTGCAAAATGGATGAACAGTACTCTACTCTGTATGTTATGCATATGCACATGTTAATGATGGAAAATTTGCTACAAGAGTTGTTGAGTGTATATTTCTTGGTTATGCATCTGAGTCTAAGGGGTATTGTTCATGGTGCTCTAATTCAAAGTCACACAAAATAGTTATTAGCATAGATGTGATTTTTAATGAGGATGCATTATTATCTTTTGGAACTCTTTTGTGTCTTCTTCTACTGGTACAAATAATTTGCAGAGTACTAACGAGTAGGTGGAGTTTGTATTGAAGCCTGCAGCTCTAGATGTTAATATTCCATTTTCCTCTACAAATGAATGTAGCATTGATGATCATTATGTTGATGATAATCGTGATGCTAGTAACACTTCTACTATTAAAAAACAAGAAGATGATTACTCTATTGTTCGTGACAGAGCTAGAAGAAAAATAAAAAGCCAGCCAAATACACAAATGAAGACAATTTAGTTGCATATGCACTATATATTGCCATTTATACTGAAGATGTTTCTTGTGTTGAGTATTATCAGTGGCTAATGGCTATGAATTAAGAAATTGAGAGTCTTCATAAAAACAATACTTGGATTTTGATAGAGATTCCAAAAGGCAAGCGAGTGCCGAGGTGTAAATGGGTCTATAAGAAGAAAGAATGCACTCTCGGGGTTAAAGATCCAAGATGCAAAGCATGACTAATCATTGAAGGCTTTCATAAAAAGGAAGCTATTAAATTTAAGGGTATATTTTCACCTATTTTTCATCATACTTCCATTTGTTTTTACTTGCATTTGTTGCTTTGTTTGATTTGGAGTTGAAGCAACTTGATGTTAAGGCGACTTTTCTACATAGAGAGTTGGAATAAGAAATTTACATGGAACAAACTGAGGGATTTATTGTTCCTGATAAGGAGCATCTTGTTTGTCTATTGAAGAAATGTTTATATGGCCTTAAGCAAGCTCCCAAACAGTGTACAAGAGGTTTTAGTCTTTCATGATTGGGCAATTTTATTGCAGAAGCCAATTTGTTGATTGTATTTATTTTCAAAATTTCTGAAATGGATTTTTCATATACTTGTTTCTTTATGTTGATGATATGATAATTACATCATGTGACAAGTTTTTTATCAAGAAATTGAAAACTCAACTCAATAATGAGTTTGAGATGAAAGAATTAGGTGCAACAAAGAAAATTCTTGGTGTGGAGATTCGTAGGGACTATCAAGTTGGTAAACTATTCTTATCTCAACAAAATTATATTGAGAGTGTGCTTGATAAGTTTAATATAAATAATTGCAGATATATTTCTACTCCACTTACTGCACATTTCAAGGTATCTTTAGATCTTTGCCAAAACATAGAGGAGGATATGAAGCGTATGTCACATGTTCCTTATGCTAGTGCAATTGGTAGTCTTATGTATTCCATGATATGAATAAACCAGATTTAGGATATGGCGTTAGCATGGTAAGTTGGTATATACATAATCTTGGCAACAGTCATTGGAGTGTAGTAAAATTGATTTGTCGGTATTTTGAAGGTACTTCCGTTATTTGCTTAATATTTGACAGAAGAATGGCTACAACTGATAATGTTGTAGGTTATGTTGACTCGAATTATGGTGGTAATCTTGATTGAACATGATCTCTTTATGGTTACATCTTTACTCTCTGTAATAGTGCTATCAGCTGGAAAGCTTCACATCAATTTATTGTTGCATTGTCTACAACTGATTAAAATATATTTCAGCTATAGAGGGTGTTAAAGAGGTTATTTGGCTTTGAGGCTTGGTCAATGAACTTAGTCTTACACAGGGTGTTCTTACTGTGTTTTGTGACAACCAAAGTATAATTAATTTGACTAAGAATAATTGTTATCACGACTAGACCAAACATATTGATGTAAAACTTCACTTTATCCTAGATATTATTGTTTCTGGTGAAATTATAGTTGAAAAGATTCACATTTATGAGAATCTAACAGATATGCTTGTTAGAAAAAGATTTGGTTCTGCATCTATACCTTTGAGTTTTGATGATAACAAGGTAGTATTTGTGTGAGAACAATTTTGGAACTCTAATGGTTTGTTATTGTGTAGCTTTAACATCCAGCTTTGATTCTGACTAAGTGACGTGCAACGTCATAACTTTCTGAAAAATCGTGTTTCAAAATGTGCTTCTACACTAATTCACTTCTAAGAAGCTTCCGAGAAGATGTTATGTTGCTACTGCAATGTTCTCTTGGTCTCTACTTCTGGAAGTAACTATGTTCATCAAACTTCTGAAGAAAGGCAAACTTCTGAAGTTTCTAGCTGAAGATTTTGAAGATCTCAAGTCAGACGCTGATGTTATCAAGAGTCTGATTGATGATTCTGAAGATTCTGATTTCAAGCTACGTGACTCTTCAGTTCATGCTTCATCAACTTTTCATCAGAAGCCAATGAATTTGAAGATAAGGATAAAGGATATGCGATCAAAATAGTACACAGTACAAAACAAAATTGTTCCTCCATTACCTGATTTTGTGGGTGAAAAAGACAGTATTATTTGACACACCTGTCACTATTTTGTTAGTGGACAGCTACATTTTCCTATTCCTGGTTTTCCCTCCAATGGTTCCATTTTTTCATGGTATATATATGGGACTTGGAGACTTGAAGAAAAGCTGCCTAACAACAAGTGTGTTTTCTACGTGAAAAGCTTTCAACCTTATGCAAAAATTTTCTTTAAGTATTTTTTATATTTCAATTGTGTAAATCTGCTTGTCTAAGAAGCACTTTGTAAACACATCTTTGTATTCAAACCGTTTGTTTGTAGTTCCTTGAGGGACCAGTTAGGTCAGTACCCTTGAGAAGACATTGACTATTTATCTTTGTGGTTTGTTAGTCACCAGTTGTAGCTAGTGCATTTGTAATCAGTTGATTATAATGGATTAAGTCTTTGTGTATAAGGCGAAATCACCTTGGCGGGTGGACTAGATTAGTTTTGTGTTTCAAGCGAATCAGGATAAAAATTCTTGTGTCTCTCTCATTGTTTAATATTTTGATTGTTGCGTTTTTGAGTTGGTAAAAACTTTTGTTTTAAAAACCCAATTTAAACCTCATCTTTCTTGTATTTTTCACACCTTCAATGCTTACCAATCCACTTCCACATACCAAGTTTCAACATTGTTTGTACTTGGTTGGTCTCTACATTACTTGAATGCCCTTCGGGGATTTATTTGGCGATGAACACCTGTCAAATTCGAACCAAGATAGAGATTGTTAGATTGTGTGGCTCTAATTATCCCACTTTCTACATTCCATTGAATTAGTTGATAATGAGGTAAGTTTACTCTTGTATTTTACGTCCTTATAGAGTTTGAATAAGAGAAATCATGTTTTTCTTCCAAACCTCCACGTAATGTTAGTCGCATGTTTCACACCTCATGCTTTGTTGCATGTTTCTCTCATAACCTTCTAGATCATACTTTAGTGCATGTCCCAGCTTTGATTTATTCACTCTTAAATATAAGATTAAGGCTTATATATATGGAGGGAACACAAAAGTCTTAACATAGAGAGATACACATGAGACTCACCATAGAATTAGCTTAAGTGAGTAATTTTGGTGAGAATTCTTGTCCATTTAAGAGAGTATTTTTTAGAAGATATTGATATAAAATATTGCTATTTGTCCTCAATACAAGTTTGCACTCTTTTTGTTAGAAGATATTGATACACATGAGATTCACTTATTGTACTCTTTCTTTTAGATATTTATTCGTGATCGCCTTGTTTACTGTGAAATTTGGTGAACAAAATAAGTTTGATTTCACTTAGGGTGTGTTTGTTATAATAGAACTTGTGAAGAGAGAGTTATTGGAGAGAGAAGTACAAGAGAGAGGCTTTATTTCTCCTGCTTGGAATGCAGAGAAATTGAGAAGAGAGATATAATTTTTGTAGGACCCACACCATTTTTCAGTCTTTCCTAAATAGCGAAGAAAGGAATAGTGACAATTCATATTTTATTCATTTCCATTATTATCCTTTTATATAATGCTGCACATTAGTCACAGACCTTATATACTCACTTTTAATTTTTCTAAACAAAAACTAATAGATTTATTAACTCAAGGCCCTTAAAATTAAATTCATATAATTAATTAAATAAATAAATATATTAATAATATAATTTTTTATATTATAATTATTATATAATTTATTAACTAAAATTAAATAAAAATTAAATTGATTTGTATAAATCTTTTTTATTTAGGGGCATATTTGTACTTTCATAAGTAACTAACATTTCTTTCTTCTCTATTTCTCTTCTTTTTCTCCTATACCAAACAATACATTAAATCTACTTTATTTCTCATATCTTTCTCTCTTTTCACACTCTTTCTTATCTTTTTCTCTCTTCTCATACTCTCTTCACAACCAAACACACCCTTAAGGGATTAAACTCGAAAATATCCCAAGAAATATTGTGCAAAAATTATGAGTTTGAAACATGTTTAACATTAAATTTTAAACTAAAATAAACTCAAAAATAATTTTCAATGCATTAAATAACAATGTAGTAAATGATTTAAAAAGTAAAGAATTTGATTCATAAAGTGGAACACAAATACATATATTCTCATCTCAATCATTTCTCACTAAACACTTGGATACTTTGAGTATATGGAATTTGGGAAAAGTTGTGGACCCTTAAAACTATAAGTCAACATTACTTATATACTAGTTCTAACATAACCGTCTGCAATGGTCGACTCAGCAAATTATGTCACGTCTTCGTCCCATGCAATCTTCGTTTCCGACAGGCTTCCACATGTTCTAGAATAAATGTTTGATCTTATCCGCTTATGACTCGTTCGATCGTGTGGAGAATAACATCATACCGGAAACTCAAAATTCCACTAAGTCCGAAACTTTCTTATTCTAGGCCTTTCAAAACTGATTTACTTGAAAAAATAAACCAAAATTGGCATCATCTCTCGATAATACAAATTCGTTGAAACACATGTTCCAATTCCATGGTCGTAGCTGACCACTTCGACCTAGGTAATAAACCCAAATCTTTAAACAAATCAAGACTTGTAAAATCCTCACAATCAAGGTTTGTGTAAAAAATTCGAGGTAACAAGTTGCCCCCCCAAAATGCCATGTTTTGACTTTCTTTTTAATCAAAAGGAGAAAAGTAGCATATTTGAAATAATTTTCGACACTATTCGAGAACTCAATTGCTGGTGTCAGGGTCATCATTGCAATTTTCCTCAAACGTCTACTCAGCATGGTTTTCTGTGAAAATAACCACATTACTCCTACTTCTTAGGAGAGTGAGAAGTTACTTCCTCTCTACTAACTCTTCCAGTTCCTGAATAAGAACTGTCTCTGACTGCCACTTGTCGTACGATTGTTTACCACCGTTCTCTTTAAATACCAACCTCAGTTGTTCATTTCAAATCTTCCAATTCCTAGAATTCATATGTAATATTGTTCTTACATAACTCCTCACAAAAAAATCCAAGATAAAAATGGCTACTTTCACTGCTTCTGAACTAGTAAGCGGTGTCGGTACGTGAAAAATACCCGAGCGCATCGCACCCTCAATGATACAATAGAGTCACCACCGAACTTAATTAATTCCAAGAGGAAAGGGAAAATATCGATAAAACCCATGGGAAAGAGAAACAGGTAAGGGATTCGATTATGCGAGGGGAAGGTATTGGAATCCCTTACATCCGTCGTACACGACGGGAACTATTTTGCTCGTTCATTGTGTATATGGGTGTTATTATCTATGGATTACTTGCGAAAGGGGAAAATGTTTATAAATAGGGTGTTCGTGGAGGAATGGGGGCATCGTGCCTAAGTATCCTCATAGTGTAATGAGGAAATCAGAGCTCCATAATTCAGAGAACTAAGGGGAGGTGAAAGAAGGTTTGGGAGAAGGTTGGAAGAAGGTTGGAAAAAAGTGGAAAGAAGGTTGTGAAGAAAATGTTGAAAATAAAAAAAAAGGTTGTTCGTCAAGATCTCACAATCTTGTGCCTACGTATCCTCATAGTGCAATGAGGAAGTCAGAGCTTCGTAGTTTGTGGAACTAAGGATAAAAAGAAGAGGGAATGTTGCCAGAGCATGAGGCTCTATAAGGAAAAAAGGGAAAAGGAGAATTTCTGGAGCGTGAGGCTCCATAGGACAAAAGGAAAGAGAAGTAAGGTTGCCAGAGTATGAAACTCCATGGGGCAACGAGAAAATAGAAAGTTGTTTGGAAAAGAGTTAAGAAAGATGTTGTGAAAGTATTGTTTGAACCAAGAGTGTGGTTTAGATCTATGAAGTAGGTGTATCTGAACCAAAGGGCGTGGCTAATGCAAAAATGTAGCATTTTTCCTAGATTCGGAGATCAAGACCTACAAAAATGTTTTGCCTAAGTACATAGCTTATATGGAGGAAATGTAATTGCCTGAGCATGAAGCTCATATGGAAAAAGGAAGTTTTTTAGCACGGAGCTTATAGGGCAAGATATGAAGGTTATTATTGATTCAGAAATGGGTGCTTGACCATGAGGTGTTTAACCTAGAGGAGGTATGGATGCCAAAGAAGGTTGTTTGGTCCAAGAGGAAGTTTGTTGTTGATGTTGATATGCTAAAGGAGACTTTGTCAATTGTTAACTCGAATCACACTAAAGTCTATGAGTATAGATGAATACTCTGGGCACTGGTTCCTTCGTCCCATACCCAAATATATTCAAAATAGGGGTAGGAATTCTCCATTCCCATTCCTTCTCTACCACTTAAGACTCATGGCGTACAATTTGAATTGAGATTGTCAAGTTTTGAGGAAGAGTCTTTATGTTGCTTGAAGTATGAAGTAGCGTTGAGGCAAGAATGAAGACCTTGTCAATTGTTGATTCTAATTACACTAAAGTCTATGAGTAGAGATGAATACTCTGGGCACTGGGTCATTCGTCCCATACCCAAAGATATTTAGAATGAGGGTGGGAATTATCCATTCCTATTCCTTCTCTACCACTTAAGGCTCGTGGCATAATATTTGGACTGTAACTGACAAATGTTGTGGAAGAACCTTTGTTGTGCTTGCCTAGTAGTCCAGTCTGCAAGGTCTATCTGGCTTGAATTGGTTGAAATGTGAAGTAATCTTGAGATCCAGAGCATCTGCAATATAGGGATCTAGTCTTGTCAAGTGATCAAGAGATGATCACTTGATTAAGACAGAGGGAATATACACAATCAAAGGACTTAGTTGATCAAAGCAACTTTGATCAACTTAATCAGAGACGATGAAAATTAGTGAGGGCACAGTCAGGCATGAAGAATCAAAATTCTAAACCTATAGGAAGACAAAATTCAATCCTAAAAGTTAGCCTAAACTAAGGGAGCATGGCCAATGTCATAGTTAGAAAATTAATTCACCAAAGCTAATCACTACTACGGAAAACCCATTTAACAATGGTTGGGAAAGATATATAATCACGCGGGAGCAAGCGTTGTTATGTAGAGTGTGGTTGTATATATGATACTTACAATCATGGCCCAATAATCGTTGTAATATACTGAAAATCACGCACCCTATTACAACGGGTTTTCCTAACGACTGTTGTGATAAACATAGCGTGCGAGATATTATAACGGTTATGCTATATAACCGTTGTTACATTTTCTGCAGAATTAACAAGTATTATCGTAGTTTTATAATTAATCCCATTGTTTAACCTGTATTATTGTTCACCATATCACAACAAAAAATACAACTCACATTTGTGATAAAGTTATCATAATAATATTGATTGTATCATATTCATAGTATCACATAATTGTATCATATTCAATACACCATCAGTCACATACAAACCTAATCAACTATAACCTATTTCGTCATTGTTGTTACAACAAATGCAATGAACACTACAAATAAAAAAATCCAGGTAATCTTCAACTGTTTCTTCATGATCTTCACCTTCAACTTCAATTCGTCTTCATTGGCTTTGAAGGTGTTAACCATCTCCTTCTCCTCATTCAAGTTCTTTACCAGTGAAGAAATTATTTGTTTTGCCCTAGGATCCATCTCCTCATCCAACCAAGCAAAGTGTGAGCATTTTTTGTATCCTTGAATCTTATAAATCCCACAGCCATAGAAACGGTGACCTAGGTTCGAATCGGTCCATGCCGTCATCAACGGAGCGTCGAGACCATCTTGATTTTAATTTTCCAGGGATAATTTCAACCTTGAGTTAAATCTCTTCCAGAATAAAGGGTCCATACCATCTTGATTTTAATTTTCCAAGGAATAACTTCAACCTTAAGTTAAAAAATAGAACTTTTTGGTCTTTTACCAATTCCCTCTTCTGACATTTCCTGTCGTGCCACTTTTTGGTCTTTTATTTATACAGCTCAACATTCTCGTATGAGAACAACCTATGTTCATCCAACTCATTCAATTGAAGCATTCTAGCTTGGCCAGCATTTTTAAGATTAAAATTTAGTTGCTTCACAGCCCAAAAAGACCCATGCTCCAATTCAATGGGTAGTTGACACGCTTTTCCATAGACAAGCCTATAAGGAGACATGTCTAAGGGAGTCTTATAGGCAGTCCTATACGCCCATAGTGCTTCGTCCAAGTGCTTGGACCAATCCTTCCTTGTGGGGTTAACCACTTTTTCCAAAATTCTCTTGATTTCTCTATTGGAAAGCTTCACTTGTCCACTAGTCTGTGGATGGTAAGCTGTAGCAACCTTGTGCTTTATCCCATATTTTGCCATTAAGTTTTCAAAAAGTTTGTTGCAAAAATGGGATCCTCCGTCACCGATGATGGCTCTAGGCGTACCATGTCTTATCAAGATATTCTTGAGCAAGAACTTGCTTACCACCTTAGCATCATTGGATGGTGTTGCTACTGCTTCAATCCACTTGGATACGTAATCCACAGCTACAAGGATGTAGAGGTTGCCAAAGGATGGAGGGAAATGTCCCATTAAATCAATGGCCCACACATCAAAGATTTATATTTCAAGAATGCTTGTGAGTGGCATTTCTTGTCTCATGGATACATTCCCAACCCTCTGACATCTATCACATCTTTTGATTAATTGATGAGTATCCTTAAAAATAGAAGGCCAGAAATAACCTGATTGCAGCACTTTTGCTGCAGTTCTGACTCCTCCAAAGTGTCCACCTTAGGGGGCTTCGTGGCAAGCCGTCAAGATCCGTCGTTCCTCCTCATAGTCAACACATCTCCTCAACAACTAATCAACACACTTCTTGTACAGGTAGGGATCGTCCCAAAATTAGCTCTTGATAGTGTGGAAGAACCTCTTTCTTTGTTGAAAATTGAATTCTGGTGGTATGACTCTGCTGACCAAGTAGTTAACAATGTCAGCGTACCAAGGAGTCGTGCCATCAGTAATCAACAACAGCTTCTTGTCCGGAAAACTTTCTTTAATGTCCCCACTATTTTGGGGTTAAGCTTCTTCAGGTAGCCTTGAGAGATGATCATCAACTGAGTTTTCAATTCCTTTCTTGTCCCTTATTTCTAGGTCAAACTCTTGTAGTAAGAGAGCCCATCTTATGAGTCGTGGCTTCGCATCTTTTTTGGCAGTCAAGTACTTGATTGCTGTATGATCAGTGTACACAATGACTTTCATTCCTACCAGATAAGGTCTGAACTTATCAAAGGCAAACACTACTGCCAGCAGCTCCTTCTCTGTTGTTGTGTAGTTGATTTGTGCTTCTATCAAAGTCTTGCTTGCATAGCAGATGGTGTGAAAAACTTTGTTGTGCCTTTGGCCTAACACATCACCAATTGCAAAGTCACTAGTGTCACACATTAATTCAAATGGCTTGGACTGATTAGGGGTTTTGACTACAGGCATAGAAATGAGAGCCTTTTTCAAAAGATTGAAAGATTCAAGGCACTCCTTATTGAAGACAAAAGGCGTGTCATGCTGCAGCAACTGGGATAGGGGTTTGGTTATTTTTTAGAAATCTTTTATGAACCTCCTATAAAACCAAGCATGCCCCATGAAACTCCTAATGCCCTTGATGTTGAATGGTGGAGGTAACTTTTCAATTACCTCTACCTTTGCTTGATCCACCTCTAATACTTCTTTTGAAATTCTATGACCGAGAACAGTCCCTTCTTTTACCATAAAATGGCATTTTTCCCTATTAAGAACCAGGTTGTTCTCTTCACATCTTGCCAGCCCTAACTCTAGATTCTTTAGACAATCCTTGAAAGATTCTCCAAAAACCGAAAAGTCATCCATGAAGACTTCCATGGAATTCTCTATGATATCTGAAAAGATAGCCATCATGCATCGTTGGAAGGTGACTGGTGCATTGCACAGTCCAAACGGCATCCTTCTAAAGGCAAAGGTGCCATAAGGATATGTGAAGGTTGTTTTCTCTTGATCTTCCGGGGCTATTCCAATTTGGTTGTAGCCCTAATACCCATCTAAGAAGCAATAATACTCCTTTCCAGCTAGCCTATCCAACATTTGATCAATGAAAGGCAAAGGGAAGTGATCCTTCCTAGTTTCCTTATTTAGCTTCCTATAATCCATGCAAATCCTTCAACCAGAAATAGTTCTAGTGGGGATAAGTTCATTATTTTCATTGATTATCACTGTCATATCTCCCTTCTTCGGTACACACTAGATGTGACTCACCCACACACTATCAGAGATAGGGTAAATAATTCCTGCATCCAACCACTTGATAATTTCTTTCTTTACAACCTCCTTCATGATTGGGTTCAGCCTTCTTTGACTTTCAATGCTATTCTTAGCATTTTCTTCCAACAAGATTCTATGTATGCAAATTGCTAGGTTGATTCCCTTAATGTCAGAAATCTGCCATGCAATTTCCTTCTTGTGTCTCTTCAGTAGTGAAATTAGTTGCTCCTTCTGCTCTTCTTGCAGATCTGTAGCAATGATAACTGGCAGCTTTTGTCCTGCCTCCAGATATGTATACTGTAAATGCTCCAGCAGTTGCTTGAGCTCCAATTCAGGAGGTTCCTCTATGGAAGGCAGCTGTTGCTTGTGAGCAACAATGGTAGATTCTATCACTTCCACAGATTCTTCCTCTTGTTTCTTCATTGGACCATAAATGATCCCATCTTCTAGTCCTTCATCTTCCAATTTGCCTAGCTCAATTTTCAATACATCACTAGCTTTTAGGAGGTTTTTATGAATTAAACCTTCCCAACTAGATATCATGGAACAGTCAGCTACCTCTTCTTCTGGGTATTGCAAGGTATTGAGTATGTTGAACACTACGTACTGCTCGTTCACTCTCATAGTGAGTTCTCCTCTTTCTACATCAATTAAGGTTCTACCCGTTGCTAGGAATGGACTTCCCAACAAGATGGGTGTTTCCTTATCAGCATCAAAGTCCATTATAATGAAGTCGGCAGGGAAGACAAATTTGTCAACCCTGACCAACACATCTTCTATCTTTCCTTGTGGGTAGGAAATACTTCTATCTGCCAGCTGCAAGGTGATAGTTGTAGGTCTGGTAGCGCCTAGCTTCTTGAAAATAGATAGGGGCATGAGTGCTAGCCCCTAAATCACAAAGTGCCTTTCCACAAAAGGTATCTCCAATGGTGCATGGAATAGTGAAACTTCCAGGATCCTTCAGTTTGGGAGGGAGCTTGCCTTGAACCAATTGACTACACTCGTGAGTGAGTCCAACCGTAGCAAATTCTCCTACCCTTTTTCTCTTGGTGAGCACATCCTTCAAGAACTTCGAGTAATTTGGCATCTGGTGAATAGCCTCGATCAATGGTATATTAATGTGAAGCTGCTTTAAGATCTCCATAAACTTCGCAAATTGTTGCTCTTCCTTTGCCTTTTTGATCCTTTGTGGAAAAAGAGGTGGTGGCCTTTCTTGAACAAACTTTTGCTTTATGTTGGATTCAGTAATGACTTCTTAATTCTTTTGAGGAATGAGGTCTACAGTAGGTACATCATCTTTGTGCTTCTGTTGCCCATATGAAGAAAGTTCTTCAACAACTTAATTTCTTGCTTCCAGAACTGTCTGGCGTAGACAAATCAGTGCTTGCCTCTTTGCTCTTTGTAGCAGCCTCTTCTATTTCTTTACCACTTCTGAGTTTAAGGGCTTGGCATGTTTCAACATTCTTCGCTCCAGCTTGTGTAGTTGGAGTCTCAGTAGAGCTAAGAAGAGTTCCCAAGTTTCTTGAGCTCAAAGCAGTGGCAATTTGCCCTACTTGATTTTCCAAGTTCTTGATACTCACCCCTTGTGATTGGAATTGCTTCTTTGCTTCTTGAATAAAGGACTTAAGAACATTCTCCAGATGGTTGTTTCCTTGATTAAACCCAGCATAGTTAGGGTTAGAAAAACCAGGTGGGACTTGTGGTATGGTTGCTTGTGGTTTTGGTTGACTTTGATTGTTACTCCATGAAAAGTTGGGATGGTTGCGCCATCCTGGGTTGTAAGTGTTGCTGTAAGAATTATTGTATACGTTGTTGTTGTTGGGATTGCCAACATAGTTAACTGAAACAGGATTTGCAGAACATTCTTCAAACAAATGTGGTCCTCCACAGTAGACACATGCAACCTCCGTAGCATCAGTAACCACCTTAACTGGTTCAGGCTTTGTCATTTCAGGACTCATCAGATTCTTCATCATCTGGTGGATCTGAGCCACCTTAGTAGCAAGAGTTGTGGTCTCAGTGACTTCATGCACTCCAGCAGGTTTCTTTTGAATTGAACTTACAGTGGCCCTAGTGACTGGCCATTGATAAGTGTTAGCAGTAATGCTCTCAATCAACTTGTAACCATCATCATAAGATTTAGACAAAAAAGCTCCACCACTGGATGCATCTAGCATATTCCTTGAGGATGGAATTAATCCATTGTAGAAATTCTCAAGTTTTATGCAGATGGGAATCCCATGATGAGGACATTGTCTCAACATCTCCTTAAATCTTTCCCATGCATCAAACAACGATTCATCATCTCCTTGCCTAAATGAAGTGATCTCGTTTCTCATCTTTGCATTCTTGGAAGGAGGAAAATACTTGGCCATAAATTTTTCTGCCAAAGCGTTCCATGTAGTAATGGAATTTGGTTCCAAAGAATTAAGCCAGCTCTTGGCTCTATCGCTTAGAGAGTATGGAAACAGCCTTAACCTAAAGGTATCGACAAGCACGTCAAGGATCTTAAATTTGTCAGCAACATCCAGAAACTGTTTTAAATGCAGGCGTGGATCTTCATGGGGAAAGCCTGAATATTGACCAGCAGCTTGCAACATTTGGAACATCATAGGCTTGAACTCGAACTGTGGTGTTGTGATGGCTGGTTTAGCAATGCCAGTATTCATAGCATTAGGATCAAAGACAGCGTAGTCTCTGATGTTGCGCACCCGGTCATTGGAAATACCAATGATGTCTAGCTCCGCCATGTTCGCCTCGTACAGTGACTCGTCTGATGATGACGATGAACTTTCTTCGTCTGTGTCCACCTCGTGCACTACTCCTTCAGGCTCAGCCACGGATGAGGTTGAGGTATCTCCAGATATTTGCTGAGTACGTAAAAATCTCCTTCGTGCATTGAGAATTTTTTCAGGTTCAAGATAACCACTGTAAACTGGTTGTAACGACCTACGCATGCAATAGCTTAAGCCTGTCGTAACACCAAGTCACAGCAAACGTTAAAGGCTCAAATACAATCTTTCTTATGCGAAAAATAAATAAATACAGTAATTCAATCTTTTAAACACTTCCCCGGCAACGGCGCCAAAAACTTGTTGCTTTATCAATTAGTGCTTTCTTTTTATATGGTTTTAAAGCAAAGGTGTCACATGCAAGTATACATGCTTGGTAATGCAGCAAGTGATAAAGTAAAGGTCGAACCCACAAGGAAGTGATGAAAGCTTTGAACTATAAGTATTAATTTCTTTGTTTAAGCGAAAGTATGAGCAAGGCGATAAAATAATAATAATAAACGGCAGGAGCAATGCACAATTATCTAAAATTAAGATGATAACTAAAAAGGAATTAGAATATCAGAGAGAGCAGTTGATGAGCTAAAAATCCATTAGTATATTTGTTGCCAAAATGCTTCCATGATGTGCAGTGTCGTGCCTCAAAAGGTCAGAACGTGATCTAGTGGTGTATCTCTACAACATCAAAAACATGCATAACTAGGCCAAGGTAATAAATCTCTAAGTCTCACTTATAACCCTAAAATACGTTTGGTTTTAATTATGAAATTCATTATGGTCTCAACCTCTTATCTCTAAGCAAGTTGAATTAAGTGAATATCTCTATCCTACTTTATTAACCACTTTTATTATGAAATCCACTTGTTTGTTGGATCTCTCTCAACAACAAGATTTTACCTTTTTCCTAGTTGATCACTCTAAGAATCAAGTGTATAGCATAAAAACACATAACAAAATAAGACACTAAACTTCACATCATTTCAACATGAAAACAACTTCTATACTAACTTCATTAAGCTCATCAAACAAAGGTTTAGCTCATAGTGAGCTAAGTACAAACTACTGAAGTGAAACTAAGAGGAGACATATTCTTACAAAGACAAGAAAAGAAATGCAGCCTATTAGTAACTTTGAGGTCTCTTGCGTTTGGTAAACAACAGCACTCTCTTCAGTCGTGACAGCTTTCAGCAGAGTGTACAGGACTGGATGAGAAGAGAATTTTCTCTAAAATCACTCTAACTCTTAAGACTAAACTAAAATTGAAATAAGAAAATGTTTGATGTGTGTAAAATCTCCAGCTCTTCTTCTTCAATGCGCAAGTCTTCTTTATATAGAGGTGAGTGAGAGTGAGAGTTGCTACTTTCTTGGTTCATGGGTTTCTTGATAAAAATAAGGTTAGGCCCATATCAAATCCGAGTGTGGACCAGCTGTCCCTCAACCCTTCCTTTGCAAGTTATCTGGTACAGATGTTGGTGGGAGACAAAGTTGCTTTTGCAGACGGTTGTGGCAGAGTGATGGAGCAGCGCGGACGGCTGGTGGTTTGGTGTTGGGAGCTCTTTTGCAGCGTGGTCTCCACCGTACTATCATTTGTCTTCTAGCTTCCTTGATCTTATTCAAAATCTCTTGCTTTATTGCTCTTTAGAATAATGCTACGTGAGCCCTAGTAACTTTCTTCTCCATTCCTCTTTATGAACTAAGTGATTAATTTATCAACCACTTCCTTTTCTTCAACTTTCCATTCAGATCCAGAATCTGTCTCTTAGGTTCACGCCTCAACTTGCCATCAACTGACTTCCTTTTTAGACAAAAACACATTGAAAACCATAAAAGAAGCACCATGTGTGCTCAAAGCTGAAACACACTGAAATAAGCTAAATTCACAATTAATCAATAAATCCTAAACTTAAAATGCCACATAAAATGGGTCAAAGTAACACACTAAAATAGTGTTATCAGTGTCATTGAGGGGGAAAATACTACCCCTTCTTGCGCAATTGACGGTATGGTCGTCGTTGACGGTATGATTGTCTTGTTGGATATGGAGGCAACTGGTTCAATTGAACTTGTAGCGACCATTCTTTCCCTCGTGTTATTGGATGGTTGTTCTCCATTGATGTTATTTCTAGGATTAACCATTCTCCTAATGTATCTCCTCGTCGATTTTCTAACGTCTTTTTTTGTTATCCTACCACTTCTGAATCTCATGCACACTAACAAATTTGAGATGTTTCATAAATGAAGAACTTATGCGAATTTTAAAAGAAGAACGTAAACTTTCACACAAAGAGTCCCACTGGGCGTGCTAATTTGTTTATTGTAAAACTTGGTAAACAAAATAAGTTTGATTTCACTTAAGGGATTCAACTCGAAAATATCCTGAGACATATTGTGTAAAAATCATAAATTTGAAATGTTTTTTTACATTAAAGTCGTAAATAAAAGGAACTTAGAAATAACTTTGAAAGCAGTAAATGACTTGGAATTAAAGAATTAAATTCATAAAGTGGAACGCAAATACATACATTCTTAAAACTCTTTTCTCACTAAACACGGATACTATGAGTTTTACATGTTTTGTGTAACATTGCGGACCCTTAAAACTATAAGTGAATGCTACTTATATACTAGTCCTAACATAACTGTCTGGAACGGTCGACTAAGCAAATTATGCCATGTTTTCATCTCCATGCAATCTTAATTATCGACAAGCTTCCACATGTTCTCAGATAACTATCTGATCTTATCCATTTACGCCTCATTCGACCGCGTGGAGAATAAAAACATTTTGGAAACTCTAAATTTCACTAAGTCCCAAAACTACTTAAATCCTTGATCTTTAACTACCTGATTGTAATCTCAACCAAAAACATTAATATAAATTGATGGGATTAACTTGTCAAATAATATTCATTATGATTTCATGGTCGAATTACCATTTCGACCTAAGTAAATCAAGTCATAAAAAAATCTTCAATATTATTAAATTCTTACAATCAAGGCTTGTGTTGAAAATTCGAGGTAACAACTGGTGACCAAATTTTGTTTACTTTTATGGACTTCGGTACCTCCATCATGGATTACATCCACTTCGAGTCCTTCATTGCCTTAGTTATGTTGATTGGCTCAATATCTGCATAGAAAACATAGCATATCGGCTCATTTTCTTCATTAACTACATCATGTGATGTGATCACACATTCATGCAACCTTGCAGGCATGTTTCTTGTCCTTTGAGGTTTGCTTGTGCCTTCTTGAACTCATTCTCCTTCTAGTCAAATTCCACTGTCAGCTTCACTAGATGGTTCATCACATAGGACTCTCACTGAATCCTTCTTAAAATTGTCATTTCAATCTCATTCCTTTAGCTCATCTATGATCACATATCTGATGATCATAACTTGCTTGTTCGTGAGATCAAACAGTTTGTATCCTTTAGTCGAATGGTATCTTATCGGGATCATTATACTTGACTTGTCATCGGGTTTCTTCCTCAACTGATTAAGCAGATGTCTATGTGTTATATATTCAAACAACTTCAGATGAATCAAGTTAGGCTTGAGATCAGACAATCATTCTTTTGGTGTGATTCCTTCTAGCTTCTTCATTGGACATCTGTTTAAGTGTATGTTACAGTCAACACAACTTCACCCAATAACTAATTTGGTATATGTTTTCCTTTTAACATATTTCTTATCATATTCATGATGGTTATGTTATTTATTTCAGCAATACCATTTTATTGAGGAGTGTATGGTGGCACCACGTCATCCATAATCCCTTCCGTTTCACATAGAGCAGAAAAATCATTGAAAACATACTCTCCACCACCATCATTCCTTAGAGTCTTGAGCTTTTGACCACTTTGTCTCTCCACCATAGATTTAAACTTTGTGAACACATCAAGCACATCACTTTTCGTCTTTATTAGGTATTTCCTTAATTTTCAATTGAAATCATCTATGAATGTGACAAAGTATTTGTTATGTAATACCCCGATTTAATTTTTACATGCTTAACATTTAATTCTAATAAATTTAAATCTAAGTATGTGACATTAGAAATTTAATTGGAATTAAGGGTATTTTGAGAAGTTAGAATTAATATCAAGGGCAAACTGGGAATAATAAGTTAGAAGTGAAGGTATTTTGGTAAAATACTAGAGGAGCTATATAAGATTTTAGGGGGATGAATTTCCATCACAATCTCACTTCTTCTATCACTCTACAAACCAGACCTTGAAAAGCTCTTGAAGAAAGAAAGGAAAAAGTGATCATGAGGAAGGAAAGAAGAGGAAAAGGCTTGCATGCAACATTGGAAAAAGCTTGATCATCATCTCACCAGCTGCAAACTCGTTCATCCATGTTCTATTGCAAGGTGGGGTTCTTAGGTAGATGGGTAGAAATTCCTATTAAAGCGATTGCATGATGGGAAATTGGGGTTGTTAGTGTTTCCTTAATTGCATGCTATATGAATATGTTTGATTGCGAAATTCTTGTAATTTGTATGTACCACTTATTTCATATACATGATTCCTACTCATAATACGTTCTAGTTGTAAATTATCATGTTTGGAGTGATTGTGTGAAGGAGGATTTCTGGAAATTCTGGGTTCAAAGAGGTAAAAACGAGTTTTGTTCTGGTTTTCTCATTTAGCCATGAATGGATGGCTAAGTGAGCCTTCATGAATGGAACAAATGGGTTTTCTGATTTTCTCATTTAGACAATAACGAGTGGTGAATCCAGACCTCTCTTTGACCTCGCATTGCAGTGGCTAAGTGAGCCTACTGATATTGAATCTTTAGTGCCACCGATCTGAGTGTATCTTAAGTTTTGTAACTCGAAATGAGAAGTGGCCGGATGCATTGGAAAGCCAATGCAAAGAGCTAAGCCATAATGGAATAATATAATACTTGAGTGTATGTTTTCTACAAGTTAATTTGCTTATTGGATATGATGTCTCGGTGTCTAAAGAACTGAAACAATATGATAGTTTCTCTAATGATTGGTTCGTTGACACAAATTTGTAAGGAAATTATGTGGCGTGTATCACCAATCGAAGACAGTCCAACGTGCAAATCCGTAATTAGTTAGACATTCTAAATTCCAATCTGAAGGGTCAAAATTAGAAATGGTATGCCATATGCTAAATCCAACCAAGCGGAGTCATAATTAGACTTGTGACTAAGTTCCAATCAGAAGGGTTGTATTTTTAAAGGGTGTCTTGCTTCTAATAGGAAGTTGTAACGTTGCACTGATGCTACCATGAGTATCCATGAAATAATGACTCAATTAATACTCTAAGTACTATGTGAATAATGAATAATGTAAGGAACCATAGGAATGAAAGGAGACTTGATGTTGAATTATTCCGGGTATAGTGGGGAAAAATAATGGCCGATTATACACCTAGCCCATAACGGTAACCATAGTTTCAGCTTCTAATTATGGTATATATTTGCCTTAAATATGTGGTAATTAATATAGAATTCTCTTAAGTATGGGGCTTTTCCCTGGTGCCCCTGGATTATTGAAATCCTGTAAGGAATAATTCACTAGAGTCGCAAATAATTTCTAGGACACCTTATGAACTATAGGACTCATAAGATAAGATAACTCCACTGAGATAAGTTGTATCTCACGCCATGTTAAATATTCCAAGAAGCTCTTCTCAGGAAGGAGGTAAAGGTACCATGTCTTGAAGGCTTGAAAGACAAAAAAAATTTATGTTTCCGATGTGTTGCTATCTATCTATATTATTTACATGCATTGGATGTATTTATCATATATTTGTGTTGCCTTATACTTGTTTATTACATGTATTGGATGTCATTTAGATGCACTTAATTGTACTAATTACTAGTATAACATTCCAGATAGTATGATTCTAGACACATATTATTTGGGTTGTTACATGTTACCTCTAATTGAATCTACCTGAAGAGGAACACACACATTTGAGTATATGATCTTAGGGTTTGCTTTCGACTTACTTTCTGCATCTATGCTGAAGCTATTTTTGTGTTGCTTTGCATGAACACATTCTTCACGCACTTCATTTCAAATGTCGATTTTTGGTAAACCTAAAACCATGTTTCTTCAATTCAGATTTCTGATGTCTTTGAAGTTGAGATGGGCAAGTCTGTAGTCCCATAGCCATTCAAATCTGATAGCTACAATTTCTAGACACTTATGCTCCATCACATCGAGTTCAATCTTGAAGGTTTTTTTATGAGACATTGGTGCCTTCAAGATCAACTTGCCACCTAATTCGAGTACTCTCATTATCTTATCTTTTATCAACACTTTGTAATTCTTCTCTATCTGTTGCCTTATGCCGAGAAAGTTGTTTTTCATGTCTGGTATATACAATACATTGGGAATCACTAATCTTTTGTCATCTTTCCTCGTGATCAGAACATCACCAATACCTTAAACTGCTAGGGTACTGTCATTTGCAAATTATGCTTTGTTTTTCATCGAGGGACTTATGTTGAAAAACCAATCTTTCCTTCCAGGCATGTGTGATGAGCATCTTGAGTCTAAGTACCATTGGTCCTTGAATATTTCTTCATATTTCGGTGTGACCATCAGTAACACTTCTTCTTCTTCTTGTTTTGCAAGTCTTGCATCACTTTCTTGATTACTTCTTTTGTTCTTAGGACAATCAGTAACATAGTGACCATGCTTCTGGAAATTGAAGCACTAAACATGAATCTTATCAGGTTTTCTTCCAACACCTCTTCCTCTACCTGCGGCACCACCTCTTTGATTTCTTTGGTTTGAGGGTCTTCTCTGGTTCGTTGAACTTCCTTCTTCTTGGTTACCTCTACCATTATGATTATTATAACCTCCTCTACCTTTGTTGTCATTCCATCTTCCTTGTCTTTCTTTTCTTTTGTTGATTACACCTACAAAGTTACATCACCTTTCATCTTTCCTGTATATCTTTCAGCCATTCTTCGTTCATGAGATTGAAGCATCCCTTGAGCCTCTTCTTTTGTCATGCTTGACAAATCCTTCGATTTTTCTGTGGCTACAACCACATGATCGAACTTTGGAAGTAATATCCTCAAAATCTTTGCAAGAATCGATTTTGATGTCAACACTTCTCCACGCATCTTGATTTGATTCACCAGTCTTGTTATCCTAGTGAAGAAATCAATCACACTTTCACTTTCTTCCATCTAAAGCAACTCATATGTTCTTTTGTGAGTTTTTAACCTCACTTCTTTCACCTTCTCAGCACCTGCAAAAGATTTCTCCAAGATGTCTCATGATTCCTTCAATGAGTCTACATCACCAACTTTCTCAAAGTTATCTGGATCAACACATTGATGAATTATAAAGAGAGTTTTATAATCTTTCTTCTTTAAATCTTTATGTTCAACCTTTTGTTCATCTGTGGCATTCTTGCCAATTGGTGTTACGTCATTCTTCACATGCTCTCAAATGTCTTGATAGCAAAAGACAACCTTCATCTGCTTACACCAATTATCATAATTCTTGTCATTCAAGATGGGAAGTCATTGTTCTATACTTCTTAAGAATCGCAGTCAGCGCTCTAGATATCAGATGTTGGAACCGTTCTTGATAAAACAAGATTCAATTGATTTTTCGATTGATCCAAGATTCTTGTTCTTCACTCTTCACTCGAGTGATTCAACCACACCTTGAATACACGACGATTCTGCTGCACAAAGATTTGAAGGGAGAAGAGAATTTGAGAGAGAAAATGGTAAGATAGAGAATTAGGGTTTTGGAGACGAGAAGAAAAATGTGTCAAAAATCGATTCTTATTGAATATAAAATTTCTTGCTTTCTGAGTTTCTCTTACTATTTATAATGAGATTATTTGCATATCGAGTGATTCTTGTTCTTCACTCTTCACTCGAGTGATTCAACCACACCTTGAATACACGACGATTCTGCTGCACAAAGATTTGAAGGGAGAAGAGAATTTGAGAGAGAAAATGGTAAGATAGAGAATTAGGGTTTTGGAGACGAGAAGAAAAATGTGTCAAAAATCGATTCTTATTGAATATAAAATTTCTTGCTTTCTGAGTTTCTCTTACTATTTATAATGAGATTATTTGCATATCGAGTAATCTCAAACTAATTGCCTTCGAATAGTCGTATTCGACTATGTCGAATACGTGCATGTTCAACTATTACAGACTATATTCGACTACTACTCTATTGAATCATTCGACATCGACTCTCTCGAATCCTACATCATATACTAACACAAAAAATTACATATTTAACAATAATAAATAAGAATTACATATTTAACAATAATAAATAATCTAATTTTTTCACTTAAATTTATGTTCTATTTCCTTAAAGTCTTTATAAACCGTTGAGGTGCTGTATCTTATCCATTCTCCAAAGTATAGCTCTCCGTAAATTTATTTATTTTTGAACAAGAACCGTAAAATACTTCTACGAAGGATATTAATTATATGTTGAAAATAAATTAGGATTATTCCAGTGTGACCTACCAGATTCCTGACGTATCTGAATGGTAGATGTTCGGCGCTCTCCAACATGTGATGTGCTTGTAGAATACATGAAAGGTCGATATTTGTTACCAAACACTTGAAGGTTTTTCGACAGTACGTTGTTGAAAATTCATTAGGACATGTCTATGCTCTGTACCCATCAACAAAGGCTACCCAAAGGTGTGACTTGCTCGATCCACCAATCAGCGAAAAACTATATTGTTATTTCCACTAGTCAAATATTATTCTAAAAATGTTCCATTTGAAAGAGAAAAACTCCCTAACTCTCCTATCCTATCTTTTTTATTAAAAATAATTTTTTTAACTATCCTATTTATAATTAATAATATTAATAATAAGAAAAAAAATAAAAAGAAAAAAAATATTATAATAAGACTTTCACTCATCAAATTGATTATAAGGTTTTAGTCCATGAAGTTTTATAATAGACTTTCCCTCATTGGGTTTGTTTAATGACATTTCTATAAATAACAGAGTGCAAGAGTATTATAGTCATTACTCATTTTATTCATTTTATATACTTTGTAATCATGTATGTCTTGTTGGAATCAACCAAAAACTATGAGAATTCCTACTATCACGCAGCAATTATACAGAAAAGTAGAAAGGAAATAGGGAAGAAGAAGATGAATAGTGTTCTTGCTGCCCACAAACTGTGGGACTTTTTCTCTTCTTATTACTCACTCTGCAACTGCAGAATTCTGTGAGAAATTACAAAGTGTTGTAATTGATTACAAAATAATGAGGGAAACTCCCTATTTATAGAATTAGGTTTGCTTGCATCTCAAGACAAAGCCCAAATTATAAAAAGCCCAAAATATCAAATCTAATCATATCAAATCAAATCTAATCTAATAAAAGCAAAATCTGAATCCCATCTAAATGAATCTGTCGAAACACTTTCGACAGTTCAGCACAACACTTCGACACATGAATGTTTCGACTTCGACTTAGACTGCTTCCTTCTGCTTCGACTTCGACACACTTAGACACTAAGCAATTCGACACATGCTAGTTTTCGACACTATGAATTATAATTTAACACACCACCTAATTCATTGTGTCTAAACTATCTACATTCATCATAGTCCTTAGCTTTCTGAAGGCTTCGACTTGCACTCCCTTCGTCATGATATCTGCAATCTGATTCTCAGTTCTGCAGTGTTCCAACTTCATCTTCCCTTCTGCTACCTGCTCTCGAAGATAATGGAACCTCATTTCGATGTGCTTGCTTCGACCGTGTGCTATTGGATTCTTCGCCAAATTGATAGCTGACATGCTGTCAATCTTCATGGTAATTGCTCCATGACTCATTGATGTAATTTCTTCGACCAGATTCACCATCCATGTTGCTTGACACGCACAAAGAGAAGCAGCTATGTATTCTGCTTCGCATGATGACAATGCCACTACTGGCTCTTTCCTCGAACTCCAAGCAACTGGTGCACCACCTAACATAAACACATATCCAGCTGTGGATTTTTTATCCTCTGCATCACTACACCAGCTTGAGTCTGTGTATCCCACTAACTTGCATTCTTTCCCTTAATCAGCTGCTGGAAACAAAATGCCATAGTTGAGAGTTCCTTTCAGATACCTTAGTATCCTCTTCGCCGCTGCTAGGTGTGATACCTTTGGCTTCTGCATAAATCTACTTACCATACCAACACTGTATGCTAAGTCAGGCCTTGTGTGACAAAGGTATCGAAGTGACCCAATAAGTCTTCTGTATTGGGTTGGGTCGACATCATCTTCATCTGAATTTTTTGACAGTTGCTGTCTGGGCTCAGCTGGAGTCGAAGTTGGGTTGCAATCTTGCATTTCAAATCTCTTCAATATTTCGCCTGCATATCTTCTTTGATGCATCATCAAACCTCTACTACTCTTGTAGAATTCGATGCCAAGGAAATATGAGAGATTTCCCAAGTCTGACATTTCAAACTCTTCACTCAGGTTTCGTTTGAAATCTTCGATCTCCTTCTTGCAACTTCCTGTTATCAACAGATCATCGACATAGAGACATAGTATAAGCAATTCGCCATTGCTTCTTCTTACATATACTCCATGCTCAGTTGTGCACTTCACAAATTCCTTCTCCCTTAAGAAGCTGTCGATTTTCTTATTCCAAGCTCTTGGAGCTTGCTTAAGTCCATACAGGGCTTTATGCAGCCTGTACACCTTTCTTTCTTTGCCTTGTTTCACAAACCCAACTGGTTGTGCAACATAAACTTTTTCGTCTAAGGGGCCATTCAGGAATGCACACTTCACGTCCATCTGACATGTGTGCCAATTATTCATATTTGCTAGACCAACAACCAACCTGATTGTTTCGATCCTAGCAAATGGTGCAAAGACTTCGTCATAATCAATTCCTTCCTTCTGAAGAAATCCTTTCGCTACGAGTCTTGCTTTGTGTCGAACTACTTCACCTTTTGGATTCAACTTTACTTTGTAAACCCACTTCACATCAATTGCCTTCTTGCCTTCAGGCAATTCGACAAGTGACCAGGTGTTGTTGACTTCGATGGATTCTATTTCTTCATTCATTGCTTTCATCCACTTCGAATCTTTCAATGCCTCAGTTGCATTGACAGGTTCGACATCTGCATAGAAAGCATAGTGTACCAGTTCACCTTCTTCATCGACAACATCATCTGATGTAATCACACATTCCTGCAACCTTGCTGGCATTTGTCTTGTTCGACGAGGTCTACTTGGTCCTGCTAGGTCTTCGACACTTTCTTGTCGAACTTCTCTCTCAGCTTCTCTAGCTGGTTCTTCACAACTGATTCTTACTGAATCTTTGTTGACATTTTCTGTCCAGTCCCACTCCTTAAGCTCATCAATGATCACGTCTCTGCTGATCACAATCTGCTTGTTCACTGGGTCGAACAACTTGTATCCACCTGTCGAATGATATCCCACCAGGATCATTTGACTTGACTTGTCATCTAACTTTCGTCTCAATTGATCTGGCACATGCCTATGTGCAATCGATCCAAAGACCTTAAGATGACTTAAGCTTGGCTTCACACCAGACCAACATTCTTCTGGCGTAATCCCCTTTAGCTTCTTCGTCGGACACCTGTTCAGAAGATATGTCGAAGTCGAAACAGCTTCTCCCCATAATTCTTTAGGAAGATGTTTGCCCTTCAACATACTTCGAACCATGTTCATGATGCTTCGATTCTTCCTTTCTGCAATTCCATTCTGCTGTGGAGTGTAGGGTGGCACCACCTCATGCACAATCCCTTCTTTCTCACATAGTCTGTCGAAATCTTTCGACACATATTCTCCACCACCATCAGTTCTCAAAACCTTGAGCTTCCGACCACTTTGTCTTTCGACCATAGATTTGAACTTGGCAAATACCTCAATCACTTCACTTTTCTTCTTGATCAGGTAAGTCCACAGTTTTCGACTGAAATCATCTATGAATGTGACAAAGTATTTGTTACCTCCCATAGAATCGACCTGGATTGGACCACATACATCAGAGTACACAACATCAAGAATTCCCTTCGACCTGCTTCCTGCATCCTTACTGAAGCAATTCTTGTGTTGCTTTTCCTGCACACATTCCTCACAAACTTCATCTGGAATGTTAATTTCTGGCAAACTTGAAACCATGTTCTTTCTCTTCAGATCTCTGATGTCTTTGAAGTTGAGATGGCCTAGTCGAAAGTGCCATAACCACTGATCTCTACTGGCTGCTGTTGCTAGACACTTGTGCTCCATCACATTGAGTTCAATCTTGAAGGTCCTATTCTGAGACATTGGAGCCTTCAAGATCAACCTATCACCTGCGTCGAGAACTCTCATCATCTTGTCTTCGATAACTACCTTGTAGTTCTTTTCGACAAGCTGCCCTATACTGAGCAAATTACTCTTCATGCCTGGAATGTACAACACATTGGAAATTGTTGACCTTTTGCCATCTTTCCTCATAATCAGAACATCACCAACACCTTCAGCTGCTAGAGTGTTGTCATTTGCAAACTTCACCGTGTTCTTCGACGAGGGCTTCATGTTGACAAACCAATCTTTCCTCCCAGTCATGTGTGATGAGCATCCTGAGTCCAAGTACCATTGGTCCTTGAAACTCTCATTATCTCTGGTTGTAACCATCAACATCATACCTTCTTCTTCTTCATGCTTCGCCAGCTTTGCATCATCTTGTTGTTTCTTTCTTTTAGGACATTTTGTCGAATAGTGACCATACTGGTGACAATTATAACACTGAATGTGGCTTTTGTCAGGCTTTCGACCACCACCTCTTCCTCTACCTGCAACACCACCTCTTTGGTTGCCTTGGTTCTGGGTCCTTCTATGGTTCGACCAATTCGCCTCTTGCTGATTTCCTCTGCCTGTCGAATTGTTGTAGCTTCCTCTACCTTTGTCGACCATCTTTTCTTTACCCTTCTTATATTTCGCTGATTGAGCTTGCAAGGCCACATCATTCTTCGACTTGCCTGCAGCTCTTTCAGCCATTCTTTGTTCATGAGACTCAAGTGTCCCTTGAAGCTCTTCCTTCGTCACGTTCGACAAATCTTTTGATTCTTCTATGGCTACTACCACGTGATCAAACTTTGGAGCCAACGATCTCAAAATCTTTGAGACAACTGCTTTCTTCGTTAGTGTTTCTCCACATACTTTGATTTGATTCACAAGTTTTGTAACTCTTGTGAAGAAATCTGCAATACTTTCATTGTCTTCCATCTGAAGCAACTCATATGTTCTCTTGTGAGTTTGTAACCTCACCTCTTTCACCTTCTCTGCGCCTCCAAACGATTTTTCCAGAATCTCCCATGCATCCTTTGCTGTTTCTGAATCACTAACTTTCTCAAAGTTATCTGCATCAACACATTGATGGATTATAAAGAGAGCTTTATAATCTTTCTTCTTCAATTCTTTGAATGCAGCCTTTTCTTGATCCGTCGCACCTTCTTCAAGAGTTGTTATTCCTTCCTTCACAAGATCCCACAAATCTTGATAACAGAAAACAACCTTGATTTGCTTGCACCAATTCTCATAATTATCTTTCTTGAGAATCGGAAGGTTTGCTGGAAAATGGCCTTTTGGATGATTCGTATCCATCGCGTTCTTGCGATTTCTTGCCCTTGAATCTCTTAAACCGGAGCTCTAGATACCAGATGTTGGAATCAACCAAAAACTATGGGAATTCCTACTATCACGCAGCAATTATACAGAAAAGTAGAAAGGAAATAGGGAAGAAGAAGATGAATAGTGTTCTTGCTGCCCACAAACTGTGGGACTTTTTCTCTTCTTATTACTCACTCTGCAACTGCAGAATTCTGTGAGAAATTACAAAGTGTTGTAATTGATTACAAAATAATGAGGGAAACTCCCTATTTATAGAATTAGGTTTGCTTGCATCTCAAGACAAAGCCCAAACTATAAAAAGCCCAAAATATCAAATCTAATCATATCAAATCAAATCTAATCTAATAAAAGCAAAATCTGAATCCCATCTAAATGAATCTGTCGAAACACTTTCGACAGTTCAGCACAACACTTCGACACATGAATGTTTCGACTTCGACTTAGACTGCTTCCTTCTGCTTCGACTTCGACACACTTAGACACTAAGCAATTCGACACATGCTAGTTTTCGACACTATGAATTATAATTTAACACACCACCTAATTCATTGTGTCTAAACTATCTACATTCATCATAGTCCTTAGCTTTCTGAAGGCTTCGACTTGCACTCCCTTCGTCATGATATCTGCAATCTGATTCTCAGTTCTGCAGTGTTCCAACTTCATCTTCCCTTCTGCTACCTGCTCTCGAAGATAATGGAACCTCATTTCGATGTGCTTGCTTCGACCGTGTGCTATTGGATTCTTCGCCAAATTGATAGCTGACATGCTGTCAATCTTCATGGTAATTGCTCCATGACTCATTGATGTAATTTCTTCGACCAAATTCACCATCCATGTTGCTTGACACGCACAAAGAGAAGCAGCTATGTATTCTGCTTCGCATGATGACAATGCCACTACTGGCTCTTTCCTCGAACTCCAAGCAACTGGTGCACCACCTAACATAAACACATATCCAGCTGTGGATTTTTTATCCTCTGCATCACTACACCAGCTTGAGTCTGTGTATCCCACTAACTTGCATTCTTTCCCTTAATCAGCTGCTGGAAACAAAATGCCATAGTCGAGAGTTCCTTTCAGATACCTTAGTATCCTCTTCGCCGCTGCTAGGTGTGATACCTTTGGCTTCTGCATAAATCTACTTACCATACCAACACTGTATGCTAAGTCAGGCCTTGTGTGACAAAGGTATCGAAGTGACCCAATAAGTCTTCTGTATTGGGTTGGGTCGACATCATCTTCATCTGAATTTTTTGACAGTTGCTGTCTGGGCTCAGCTGGAGTCGAAGTTGGGTTGCAATCTTGCATTTCAAATCTCTTCAATATTTCGCCTGCATATCTTCTTTGATGCATCATCAAACCTCTACTACTCTTGTAGAATTCGATGCCAAGGAAATATGAGAGATTTCCCAAGTCTGACATTTCAAACTCTTCACTCAGGTTTCGTTTGAAATCTTCGATCTCCTTCTTGCAACTTCCTGTTATCAACAGATCATCGACATAGAGACATAGTATAAGCAATTCGCCATTGCTTCTTCTTACATATACTCCATGCTCAGTTGTGCACTTCACAAATTCCTTCTCCCTTAAGAAGCTGTCGATTTTCTTATTCCAAGCTCTTGGAGCTTGCTTAAGTCCATACAGGGCTTTATGCAGCCTGTACACCTTTCTTTCTTTGCCTTGTTTCACAAACCCAACTGGTTGTGCAACATAAACTTTTTCGTCTAAGGGGCCATTCAGGAATGCACACTTCACGTCCATCTGACATGTGTGCCAATTATTCATATTTGCTAGACCAACAACCAACCTGATTGTTTCGATCCTAGCAAATGGTGCAAAGACTTCGTCATAATCAATTCCTTCCTTCTGAAGAAATCCTTTCGCTACGAGTCTTGCTTTGTGTCGAACTACTTCACCTTTTGGATTCAACTTTACTTTGTAAACCCACTTCACATCAATTTCCTTCTTGCCTTCAGGCAATTCGACAAGTGACCAGGTGTTGTTAACTTCGATGGATTCTATTTCTTCATTCATTGCTTTCATCCACTTCGAATCTTTCAATGCCTCAGCTGCATTGACAGGTTCGACATCTGCATAGAAAGCATAGTGTACCAGTTCACCTTCTTCATCGACAACATCATCTGATGTAATCACACATTCCTGCAACCTTGCTGGCATTTGTCTTGTTCGACGAGGTCTACTTGGTCCTGCTTGGTCTTCGACACTTTCTTGTCGAACTTCTCTCTCAGCTTCTCTAGCTGGTTCTTCACAACTGATTCTTACTGAATCTTTGTTGACATTTTCTGTCCAGTCCCACTCCTTAAGCTCATCAATGATCACGTCTTTCCTGATCACAATCTGCTTGTTCACTGGGTCGAACAACTTGTATCCACCTGTCGAATGATATCCCACCAGGATCATTTGACTTGACTTGTCATCTAACTTTCGTCTCAATTGATCTGGCACATGCCTATGTGCAATCGATCCAAAGACCTTAAGATGACTTAAGCTTGGCTTCACACCAGACCAACATTCTTCTGGCGTAATCCCCTTTAGCTTCTTTGTCGGACACCTGTTCAGAAGATATGTCGAAGTCGAAACAGCTTCTCCCCATAATTCTTTAGGAAGATGTTTGCCCTTCAACATACTTTGAACCATGTTCATGATGGTTCGATTCTTCCTTTCTGCAATTCCATTCTGCTGTGGAGTGTAGGGTGGCACCACCTCATGCACAATCCCTTCTTTCTCACATAGTCTGTCGAAATCTTTCGACACATATTCTCCACCACAATCAGTTCTCAAAACCTTGAGCTTCCGACCACTTTGTCTTTCGACCATAGATTTGAACTTGGCAAATACCTCAATCACTTCACTTTTCTTCTTGATCAGGTAAGTCCACAGTTTTCGACTGAAATCATCTATGAATGTGACAAAGTATTTGTTACCTCCCATAGAATCGACCTGGATTGGACCACATACATCAGAGTACACAACATCAAGAATTCCCTTCGACCTGCTTCCTGCATCCTTACTGAAGCAATTCTTGTGTTGCTTTTCCTGCACACATTCCTCACAAACTTCATCTGGAATGTTAATTTCTGGCAAACTTGAAACCATGTTCTTTCTCTTCAGATCTCTGATGTCTTTGAAGTTGAGATGGCCTAGTCGAAAGTGCCATAACCACTGATCTCTACTGGCTGCTGTTGCTAGACACTTGTGCTCCATCACATTGAGTTCAATCTTGAAGGTCCTATTCTGAGACATTGGAGCCTTCAAGATCAACCTATCACCTGCGTCGAGAACTCTCATCATCTTGTCTTTGACAACTACCTTGTAGTTCTTTTCGACAAGCTGCCCTATACTGAGCAAATTACTCTTCATGCCTGGAATGTACAACACATTGGAAATTGTTGACCTTTTTCCATCTTTCCTCATAATCAGAACATCACCAACACCTTCAGCTGCTAGAGTGTTGTCATTTGCAAACTTCACCGTGTTCTTCGACGAGGGCTTCATGTTGACAAACCAATCTTTCCTCCCAGTCATGTGTGATGAGCATCCTGAGTCCAAGTACCACTGGTCCTTGAAACTCTCATTATCTCTGGTTGTAACCATCAACATCATACCTTCTTCTTCTTCATGCTTCGCCAGCTTTGCATCATCTTGTTGTTTCTTTCTTTTAGGACATTTTGTCGAATAGTGACCATACTGGTGACAATTATAACACTGAATGTGGCTTTTGTCAGGCTTTCGACCACCACCTCTTCCTCTACCTGCAACACCACCTCTTTGGTTGCCTTGGTTCTGGGTCCTTCTATGGTTCGACCAATTCGCCTCTTGCTGATTTCCTCTGCCTGTCGAATTGTTGTAGCTTCCTCTACCTTTGTCGACCATCTTTTCTTTACCCTTCTTATCTTTCGCTGATTGAGCTTGCAAGGCCACATCATTCTTCGACTTGCCTGCAGCTCTTTCAGCCATTCTTTGTTCATGAGACTCAAGTGTCCCTTGAAGCTCTTCCTTCGTCACCTTCGACAAATATTTTGATTCTTCTATGGCTACTACCACGTGATCAAACTTTGGAGCCAACGATCTCAAAATCTTTGAGACAACTGCTTTCGTCGTTAGTGTTTCTCCACATACTTTGATTTGATTCACAAGTTTTGTAACTCTTGTGAAGAAATCTGCAATACTTTCATTGTCTTCCATCTGAAGCAACTCATAGGTTCTCTTGTGAGTTTGTAACCTCACCTCTTTCACCTTCTCTGCGCCTCCAAACGATTTTTCCAGAATCTCCCATGCATCCTTTGCTGTTTCTGCATCACTAACTTTCTCAAAGTTATCTGCATCAACACATTGATGGATTATAAAGAGAGCTTTATAATCTTTCTTCTTCAATTCTTTGAATGCAGCCTTTTCTTGATCCGTCGCACCTTCTTCAAGAGTTGTTATTCCTTCCTTCACAAGATCCCACAAATCTTGATAACAGAAAACAACCTTGATTTGCTTGCACCAATTCTCATAATTATCTTTCTTGAGAATCGGAAGGTTTGCTGGAAAATGGCCTTTTGGATGATTCGTATCCATCGCGTTCTTGCGATTTCTTGCCCTTGAATCTCTTAAACCGGAGCTCTAGATACCAGATGTTGGAATCAACCAAAAACTATGGGAATTCCTACTATCACGCAGCAATTATACAGAAAAGTAGAAAGGAAATAGGGAAGAAGAAGATGAATAGTGTTCTTGCTGCCCACAAACTGTGGGACTTTTTCTCTTCTTATTACTCACTCTGCAACTGCAGAATTCTGTGAGAAATTACAAAGTGTTGTAATTGATTACAAAATAATGAGGGAAACTCCCTATTTATAGAATTAGGTTTGCTTGCATCTCAAGACAAAGCCCAAACTATAAAAAGCCCAAAATATCAAATCTAATCATATCAAATCAAATCTAATCTAATAAAAGCAAAATCTGAATCCCATCTAAATGAATCTGTCGAAACACTTTCGACAGTTCAGCACAACACTTCGACACATGAATGTTTCGACTTCGACTTAGACTGCTTCCTTCTGCTTCGACTTCGACACACTTAGACACTAAGCAATTAGACACATGCTAGTTTTCGACACTATGAATTATAATTTAACATGTCTAAGTTATTCTTTTTTATGCTAAGTATATGAGTATTTGTCTAGATCCACGCTAGAATTACAAAACATCAATTTTAGCTTTCAATACGAGTTTTTAACAGTTAGACAGTCGTACTAGAAAGGTTTGTCCATAGATGATACAAAAAAAATGACAATCCAGATGGTACCTATGCATATAATTGAAAGAGCGTGTAGAGAATGATTTAGATGTAAGTTGTATATTTAAAACACATGAGAACTTTTCAAAGGAGTTGATGGTTCACTTGTTATCAATGTTGTTGTTTAATATAGTTATTTAGGAAGTATTTTAATTTTAAATTGATGTAGCTTTATTTTATGCTTATCTCATGTTGTGTTGTAATGGATATGTGCACAAAATAGTCTTGGCGTATATTAGAACATGTTGCAATAACATGTGAGCAAGGCACATGGAAAGCTTGAAATTTCCTACAATCATACCACAAACTCTTGAGATCGATGTTGAAATAACCTATTGACCAACTGTCATTATGATTCACAGTTTCATGGACCATGAAATAGAATCTTTGAAAGTTAAATTGTATAATATTATGAATGTTTGATTTAGGCACTTTCTCCCTTTATTACAATTATATATGTATAATTTTCATGAAGCCAACATTTGTGTCAACATATAGTATGTTAATTTTACCAAAGTTGTAATAGATAGATTGTGAGTGGATTTAAGCACCGAGTTCATTGACTCGACAAGGTTGGTTGCCATGTGGCCTAATCGATGGCTTCTGTCATGTGCTCGAGCCTATTTTTCTCGTGGAATACTATCTACCCACCTTACCTTAAAAAATGTATTTTTACTTGATGCATTTCTGCACGGTAGCATTGGAATGTAGGCTCATTCAATGCATATCTTGTATAGGAAACATTAAAAGAAATAAGCTGAAAGATATTAGTTGAAGTTGTAGTAGTAAGGATAAAGAAACATTGTTACCCATGATATATAACTTTCTTGCGTAGTTGTTTGTCTTGGATCTCACGCATGAAGTTTTTTGTGATGTGTCAAATACACTACACATGTGAAGCTAGAGGATATTTCCATCCATCTTTAGGGTTATTATACACACTCTTTTATAGATTCATGATTGTCTGATATCAGAAATATGTTTGATTGGAGTATGACGTGTGTTCTCAAATTTTTCAAAAAGAAACTCCAAACACACATTACCCCACCTTCAACCAATGGAGAGGCAATTGGAAAATGTTATCATTCCCATCTTGTGCGACAACCATTATTAGTATCCCTTTATACTTTTCGTACAGCCATGACCATCAACTTGAACGACTAGCTTGCAAAATGAAAAACCATTAATACAAAGCTAGAAATACCAAATAGACGATGGGGGATTTTTGCACCACCTAATTGTGTCCCCTCATCCGTTAGTACAAGAAGTGATTGTAATTCTATTATAGTACCAGAAAGAAATATTTTCATAGCCAACAACTATTGTAGTAGATTGTTGTATAAGGTCTTATAGTTACCGTAGATAGATTTGATTGCTTTCTTATTTTCAATCTACGTTTTTTGTATAAGATCTTGTAGTTGAATTTCTTACAAATATGACTGAGTATTAGCTCCACTTTAATTGAAGCATCGTTATTAACTAATGGCTTGATATTGTGACCTACCAAGTCGGAGGCAAACTTTTGATGATATTGGGAAATGGCAGATGATGTGGAAGTGTGAGGTCCACCGTTAGTGCCAATCACCATTTGGAATTCTTCTTTCTTAACGAATACCTACATTTAAACTTACAATCTGAGTTAACACATTTAATCAAATATTGTTTGATATCTTATTTATGATCCCTATAATTAAGAGAAAATTTGATGTGATATTGTTGAATTGCAAGAACACATTCATCTTTGTTCTAAAATTCCATTCCAATCTCTAAACCCCCATTTACTTGATGTCACTGGAAATTTCCAAAGATTGTTGAAACTTCAACAAAATCCATGCAATATTTTTGCATATGGACGAGTGGATTATACAAACTAATAAGTTAGAGGTTTAGAGGTCGTGTAGTCTTATTATCAGTGTTCCCATCTACATCATTGTTTACCTTGAAAATTGATAAACAACCGCTGATCTTCTAAAACTGTAAAGTTCTAGTAACTTACAGGATCGATCAAATTGATCCTAGGACATGTGCTGTACGTGTATTTGGGATATTTCACAATTTGGTAGAGTATGCCTTTCGACAATGCACATAAATAAAAAGGGGTGTTTGAAGTGTAAAGGAAAGCAATAAAGATAAAGAAACAACTAAGTCGAACAATGCATCAAAGAAAAGAAAAGGCTGAATGTAAAAGTTTGATAAAGAAAAAACTGGAGTTAAATGCTGGAAAGAAATGCATAAAAATCTTAAAATGCAGAAAAGGGTAATTGCTTGAAAGTAAAGGCTTTTAATAAAAAAACTGCGAAGTAAAGACTTGGTAATGTAAATAACTTGAAAGGTAAAAGTTCGTGAAAAGAGATTTCAAAGTAGAGAATCTAAAACAGAAACTTCAAAGTAAATTGCATTGCAATAAAGGATAATGGTGATTACAATCACATACATTCTCACTTCACTGGTTTCTCGACACACCGGATACTTTGAGTGAATATAGAGTTACTTGTACAATTTGATTTTTTCACACTATTCTAACTCTAAGACTAACCTATTTATAATACTCTAATGTAACCACCCTTTGACGGTTTTATTCTTAGATTACGCCACTTGGCACTTCGCATGTCTTCACGATCTGGATCTTCGCCACCTGTCCTCTTTTCAAATTCAAATAGTGGAACTTCCCTCCACTATTCAGTTGTAACTGCAGCGCATTATCCATAGCCACTTCACTGTGTCGAATTGACTCCTTGGACTTAACAATATTTGAAGTCTTGAAATCCTTCCATTCGACTCAGGCATTCAGTAAACATGGTCGAAGGCCTTCTAGTCGAAGCCTTCTTTTTTTAGCTTTATTATTTTAAAGAATAACTTTTTTTAAAGCCGAATTGTCTGAAATCATGTAGCGTCGAAATTAGGAGCTAACAAATTGCCCCCCAAAAATGCCCTTTCGCCAGTATTGGAAGGAAAGTCATTTTTTGATAACATAATTTTCGACGCCTGCTCATTCGATTATAGAAAAAATGGTCTCAACTGACCAACCCATGATTTAGAAACTATTCAGTTTCTTTCAACCATGCTTATGACGTCATGTCATGATGGCAAATTTCCAAACGTCTTTTCCGCCGTATTCGTGAACAGTTTTCATCATCACTTTTCTTGGGATTAAGCATTTACAGTCTGACCACAACCACCACCATCCAACGATCTCGAAAGAGGACACGCGTCCCACTATCGTATCTATTTTAACGGTGGATTCACAGTCCCCTCATCTTCCAAACATCTATAAATACCTTTTTTCCCCAATTTTATGAACTTTCGCATTCTCAAACTTTCTGCAACTTATTTGTCTTGTTCTCTAAACTCTCTCAAGAAAACTCATAACACACTCTTGTTTTCTCTTCAACTTCCAACAATGGCGTCTTCTCAAACTGTTCCCCAAGCAACGAAAAACCAAAAGGGTAAAACCACTCCGTTCGAGCAAACTCTCCCGCCATTTTAAAACATTTCTGGACCAAAGGTGGTAAAGAACCAACAGTTCATGCCGGAACCTCTTCTTGAAGAAACAAGGAGCATTTATGAATCTCAGGTAATGATCCCTCTCCTTGTATCTGATAAACCCTATGCTTTAGGTGGCCCCCTAGCTGACGTAAAATCCACCAATGAAAAACTGGTTGAGTTCTTTCCTTCTTACCGTAAGTCTAGACCTTTAGGGAAAAAAAGCAACCCTAATAAGGAGGGAACCTCTCCTGATACACCCACTCTGATGAAAATGGATCTGAGGTACCTTCATAATGGTACGAGGCTGGTAAGAGCTGCCAATCCTTTAAAGGATTTTGACCTTTGGATGACCAGAATCGAAAGGGTCAAAGCTGATCACTGGAAAACCATAGAAATCTATGATCTACTGATGCTGTCGAAAACCAACATTCCTTATTGTTTGAACCTGCTGGCAGCATCACTCTATTTTTGGGATAACACCCACTACACCTTTCATCTTCCTTGTGGGATGGTTACTCCCACACTCTTCGACCTTGCTGCCATTGCAGGTCTTCGACCAGATGGCATTTCCTATGACCCTGATACTGATGCAGAGGATACCATAGGGATTTCTGACTCCAAACTCACATACACCCACTTCATCAACCACCACAAACGTGATACTGCAGAAATCACTGATAAGGAACACATTGCCTTTCTGACCGTTTGGCTGTCGAGGTATGTTTTTTGTTCAAAATCCCTGCAGGTGGCCAAGAAGTATCTCACTCTAGCCAACCAACTTCACAACAATAGAGGAGTTTGCCTAAGTGGGTTGATCCTGGCGAACCTCTACGAGTCTCTCAGTGAAGGGGAGGCTCGACTCAAAGACTTGGGGAGCCAAGGTACTGTTCACTTGAATGGCCCTCTCTGGCTACTTCAATTGTGGCTCAATGCAACCTTTGAAGCTAGCCTTCCCAGGAAAGGGCAGGTCGATGAATATTCTGTTGAAATCAAAGAGAGGAGGGTCGAAGGTACCCGCCTGGTGAAACTTACGCCAAATAACGATGGGGAAACTCTCAAGAGAGCCTTCTCCAGTTATATTATGATGTTTGCAAAAAGGCATGAGTTCACACCTAGTATGGCTCCCTTTGCTGAGAGAAAATGTGGGCCTGAGTGGTTCACAAGGCCATTCCCTGATCCATCCACCAACCTCGACGCTGAATCTGTTTCGATCTGGGAAGTCTTCTTGATTCCTAGATTTATCGTTGAAAGGCTGAATCTTGGGAGAGACCTGGCAGCCTTAATTGCTTACCAACCAAATCTTGTCTCTCGACAATTTGGGTTGGCTCAAATCTTTCCTAAGTGTTTATATGGGAAGAAAGGCCATGTGGTCCTTCACACCGCCAGTTTTGATGAAGGAAGTGCTGCAGTCACTTTCGACCGGAGGAACGCTAGCAAAGCAACCCTTTCCCCTTGTTTACCTTAAAAATTGGTAAACAACCGCTGATCTTCTAAAACTATAAAGTTATAGTAACTTACAGGATCGATCAGATTGATCCTAGGACATGTGTTGTATGTGTATTGTTGGATGCAGAATAGGGCAAGCAAGCAAAAATATTTATTTTCGGAAAGAATTCCCTCCGGGATTTATGTCGTGTCCACAGAGATCGGTTCGAGGGAAAGAATGTCGTTCGACAGTCTCTCGCGTTAATGAGTTTGGATTAATGGTTTCAAACAAGAAAACATGAAAAGTAAACATTAAAACAAAAAGAATACATTCTTTGAAGAGAAGAAACCTATCAAGCATGAATATACACTACTCAGAACAAACGTAAACCTATCAATCGGTCGCATTCAACATACAATACTCATCAAAATCATCACGTATCGCTCACAACAAAGGTTATGTCTAACGCACAGTTGAGAGAGCAACCGTATTACTCTCGTCGACGCTCTCGCGCACGACGCCTCGAAACACGGAAGACATTAAGTTCTGACACCATAAAGATTATTATCTAAATCTATCTCTAGAGTCTAGACAATAGATATCCATCCTTAATCAAGATTCATGATGTTTATCTCTAACACAACACAAATCCAAACATAAATGCAAAAAGATCAAGGAAGACATCGATAATGATTTGTAAAGCATCTATATTATACAACCATGATCAATACATGTACATAGGTTTAGAGTAACAATACAAACATAACCCACAAAATAGAGAAATACATAGAGAAGAAATGGAGAAAAACCAAACATTTCTTGAGTTGTCGGCTCCGATTGATGAAGGATTCGACTCCGGATCATCCTAATGCATGCTCCAATGTGTTTTCTAGCCTAATTCTGGTAAAAAAATGCTATTGGATGGATTTGGAACTAAAAATATCAAAACCCATAACTAAAAAATGATGAAAAATGGCTAAAATGGGCAATTCTGCTTTTCCAGGTTCGCCTAGCGAGTCCCCGTTCGCTAGACGAACGTAAACCGCCTTTCTGTTGAGTTTTTTCACGATTCTGGAACTTGCTGTTCTCCCCGGTTCGCCTAGCGAACAAGCTAGCGAGTGTTCGCTACGGGGGCTCGCCTAGCGAGCATGACAGAAAACCAGAATTTGTTTTCTTCATAACTCTTGAACCGTAACTCCGATTGACGCACGGTTTGAAGCGTTGGAAAGCTTATTCAATGCTCTTTATGAATATGGAAATATCTCATTGCTGGAACACCTACAAAAATAAATGAAAATCGATTAAACTCAATGATATTTACACGGTAACACACTATACACCGAAAACGTAAACTAAACGTATTTACACACAAAGTGGGGTTTATTCGCACAATATTTACCAAAAAGAATCGATAAGTGCAACAAAACATATATACAAAAATAGGTACAATTTGCACTTATCATGTATTTAGAATATTTTGCAATTTGATAAAGGATGCCTTTCGACAATGCACATAAATAAAAAGGGGTGTTTGAAGTGTAAAGGAAAACGATAAAGATAAAGGAAATGACTACGTCGAACGATACATCAAAGAAAAGAAAAAAAGGCTGAATGTAAAAGGTTTGATAAAGAAAAGCTGGAGTTAAATGTTGGGAAGTAATGCATAAAGATCGTAAAGTGCAGAAAAGGGAAATGCTTAAAAATAAAGGCTTTTAATGTAAAAATGTAAAGTAAAGACTGGGCAATGTAAATGACTTGAAAGGTAAAAGTTCATGAAAAGAGATTTCAAAGTAAAGAATCTAAAACAGAAACTTCAAAGTAAATTGCATTGCAATAAAAGGAAATGGTGATTACAATCACGTACATTCTCACTTCACTAGTTTCTCGACACACTGGATACTTTGAGTGAATATAGAGTTACTTGTACATTTTGATTTTTTTCACACTATTCTAACTCTAAGACTAACATATTTATAATACTCTAATGTAACCACCCTTTGACGGTTTTATTCTTAGATTACGCCACTTGGCACTTTGCATGTCTTCACGATATGGATCTTTGCCACCTGTCCTCTTTTCAAATTCAAATTTCGGAACTTCCCTCCACTATTCAGTTGTAACTGCAGCGCATTGTCCATATCCACTTCACCGTGTCGACCTGACTCCTTGGACTTAGCAAGATTTGAAGTCTTGAAATCCTTCCATTCGACTCCGGCATTGCACAAACATGGTCGAAGGCCTTCTTAGTCGAAGCCTTCTTTTTCTAGCATTATTATTTTAAAGAATAACTTCTTTTAAAGCCATTGTCTAAAATCATGTAGCGTCGAAATTAGGAGCTAACAAATTGCCCCCCAAAAATGCCTTTTTGCCAATATTAGTAGGAAGGTCATTTTTTGATAACATAATTTTCGACGCCTACTCATTCGATTATGGAAAACATGGCCTCAACTGACCAACCCACGATTTAGAAACTATTCAGTTTCTTTCAACCATGCTTGTGACGTCATGTCATGATGGCAAATCTCCAAACGTCTTTTCAGCCGTATTTGTGAACAGTTTTCATCATTACTTTTCTTGGGATTAAGCATTTACAGTCTGACCACAACCACCACCATCCAACGATCTCCAAAGAGGACACGCGTTCCACTATCATATCCATTTTAACGGTGGATTCACAGTCCCCTCGTCTTCCACACATCTATAAATACCCTTTTTCCCCAATTTTACGAACTTTCGCATTTTTAAACTTTCTGCAACTTATTTCTCTTGTTCTCTAAACTCTCAAGGAAAGTCAGAACAAACTCTCGTTTTCTCTTCAACCTCCATCAATGGCGTCTTCCCACACAGTTCCCCAAGCAGCGAATAACCAAAAGGGTAAAACCACTCCGTTCGAGCAAACTCTCCCGCCATTTTCAAACATCCCTGGACCAAAGGTGGTAAAGAACCAACAGTTCTTGCCGAAACCTATCCTTGAAGAAACAAAGAAGATTTACGAATCCAAGGTAATGATCCCTCTCCTTATCTCTGATAAACCCTATGCTTTAGGTGGCCCCCTAGCTGATGTAAAACCCAACAATGAAAAACTGGCTGAGTTCTTTCCTTCTTACCGCAAGTCTAGACCTTTAGGGCAAAAAAGCAACCCTAATGAGGAAGGAACCTCTTCTAATACACCCACTCTGACAAAAATGGATCTGAGGTACCTTCATGATGGTACGAGGCTGGTAAGAGCTGTCAATCCTTTAAAGGATTTTGACCTTTGGATGACCAGAATGGAAAGGGTCAAAGCTGATCACTGGAAAACCATAGGAATCTATGATCTGCTGATGCTGTCAAAAACCAACATTCCTTATTGTTTGAACCTGCTGGCAGCATCACTCTGTTTTTGGGATAGCACCCACTACACCTTTCATCTTCCTTGTGGGATGGTTACTCCCACACTCTTCGACCTTGCTTCCATTGCAGGTCTTCGACCAGATGGTATTTCCTATGACCCTGATACTGATGCAGAGGATACCATAGGGATTTCTAACTCCAAACTCACATATACCCACTTTATCAACCACCACAAACGTGATACTGCAGAAATCACTGATATGGAACGCATTTCCTTTTTGACCGTTTGGCTGTCGAGGTATGTATTTTGTTTAAAATCCCTGCAGGTGGCCAAGAAGTATCTCACTCTGTCCAACCAGCTTCACAGCAATAGAGGAGTTTGCCTAAGTGGATTGATCCTGGCGAACCTCTACGAGTCTCTCAGTGAAGGGGCGGCTCGACTCAAAGACTTGGAGAGCCAAGGTATTGTTCACTTGAATGGCCCTCTCTGGCTACTTCAGTTGTGGCTCAATGCAACCTTTGAAGCTAGTCTTCCCAGGAAAGGGCAGGTCGATGAAGATTCCGCTGAAATCAAAGAGAGGAGGGTCGAAGGTACCTACCTGGTGAAACTTATGCCAGATGATGATGGGGAAACTCTGAAGACATCCTTCTCCACTTATATTATGATGTTTGCAAAAAGGCATGAGTTCACACCTGGCATGGCTCCCTTTGCTGAGAGAAAATGTGGGCCTGAGTGGTTCATAAGGCCATTCCCTGATCCATCCACCAACCTCGACGCTGAATCTGTTTCGATTTGGGAAGCCTTCTTGATTCCTAGATTTATTGTTGAAAGGCTGAATCTTGGGAGAGACCTGGCAGCCTTAATTGCTTACCAACCAAATCTTGTCTCTCGACAATTTGGGTTGGCTCAGATCTTCCCCAAGTGTCTATATGGGAAGAAAGGCCATGTGGTCCTTCACATAGCCAGTTTTGATGAAGGAAGTGCCGCAGTCACTTTCGACCGGTGGAACGATAGGAAAGCAACCCTTTCCCCTGTGCATCTTCAGCCCATCTTCTTGTGTACCAAACCCTTCCATAACTGGTGGTCGAAGTACTACAGTGAGCAATTTCTTGATGTTGCTGCTTTTTCTTCCTTACTTGACCAAGCTTTTCTTGATGTGCAGGAGAAGACCAAGAAAAGTAAGTTCATTCATGTCAAAGAAATTCAAGCCTTTCAAAAGTACTTTGAAACTGTCTATCGACCAGATGATATTAGTCGAACCGTTCGTGAGGCTGCTGTCACTTTGAAGGAAAAATTTCTACAAAAAATGGATCGGTTAAAAATCCCTTCAAACGTTCCTGTTGAGAAATGTTATAAGGTAGCTTTTGAACTCTTTCCTCCAAAGTTCCCTCGACTGCCTAAAGCTGATTTTGGAGTGTCACTTGCCCCTCCATTTCCAGACTGGTTTGTCTGTGGTGAGCACTTAAAACTCCTTCGACAGCAGTCTCAACCGAAAGCCCAACGGGTGGTTACGACTAAACATACGCTAGACAATTTCAAAGGATACCTTCATATAGGGGTCGAGGATGTCCGTGTCGAATCCGAAATATATGAAGGTTTGAGGCCCTTGATTTGTGATTTTTTAACTAACCACTCAATTAATAACCCTGTAATAATCGTCTGTCTTTCAGCCATGGCTAGAAAGACCAGCTCGTCGAAGGGTGTTGCGAAGGTCGAAAAGGACACTGAAGGCACAAAGGTACTTTATATCCCTTGCCTAAGTCTTTTTGTGTAACCAATTATCTAACATTTGTGCCACCTTTCAGGCTGCTCGAAAACCTCCAACGCCTTCAAAAAAGGGCAAGAAAAATGCTCAAACAGTTGTTCTTCCAGATACTAATGATGAGTCCCCTGAGGAGATAGTAGTTAAGAAGAAAAGGAAGCTTGTCAAAGCTTCTGAAACTACCACCCAACCTCCCTCAAAGGCGGCAAAAATCCTTGAGAAGACACCTGCTGGTAGTGGTGTCAAGAAATAACTCTCCAGGGTTGCGTCGAAAATGAGTGCTGGCGATCCTGAGAGTGCTAACTCAAGTCCTGATGCTGCGGCTGTACAGGTATGCGTACTATCCTCATTCAGTATTTGGATTCCCTACTCAGACTTCTCTCAATCTTATTCCTTTTACTTGTGGTTTTTAAGGCTGATGTAGGTGGTTCTAACCCACCACAACCTTCCTTCAGCTTTACAACAACTCTGCTGAATAGCCAAGGTGAGCCAACTTATCACCCTACCTCTGACCTTGGTTCTGGATATAGCTCAATCAGCGAAATTAACCAACCTATCCCTCTTACAGTTCCTCCTCCTGCAGCAGATGAAACAAACCAACGTTCTCCTGCAAGGACCACCACTCAACAATCCCAGACCGATGGTTCTGATCATGAAGAGGATGATGTTCTTCATCAACAACCTTTCGACCAAACTGAGGTTATCGGTATGGACACAGAAGAAAGGCCCACCGAAGCAGTAGAGGAGGAAGTCGAAGAAGATGTAGAACAGGTAGAAGAGAGGGAGAGGACTGAGCAAGATCACACCCCTTCGACTGTGGCTGGGGCAGATCCTGTCAATAATCTAACTCCTCAGCCTATAGTCGCTTCGACTACTGGAGGATCCCCTGCTGGAGACCCACTGGCTACTCTCAAATGATCTAATCCTTGAGAATATGCCAGATTGATACTTGGGAAGAAGTACAGTTCTTCAGGCGCTAGTCTTAGTACTTCGACCAGTTCTGGGGGTCCAGCTCCAGATGATTTTGCCAGTCCTATCCTTCAAAAAATCAAGGAAAAATTCTTCAAGGGAGACATCCATAAAGTCCTACTTTCAGATCCAACTGCTTCTCTCTTTCTGAAAGATAGCCTTCAGAAGCTAGACCTTTTGACCCTTAGCCAAAGTGTTTCTGAATTCCTGTTGGAGCTGACTGCTTTAGTGAACCAAATGTCTGAGGACTTCAAGTCCCTCCCCAAGATCCAAAACAACATTGAAATCACAACTGGATTGGAAGCTTCAGCTTGGGATGATGCGCATGCATCAGAAGCTATGGTCGAAAGTCTAGAGACTGAACAACAGAAAAGGTAGGCAGAAGTGGAGTCGAACCAGAAGAATATTGATGACTAGAAACAACAGATTGAAGAGCTGCAGAACAAGATTTCTAAGGCTGAAAAGCGCAACCTTGAGCTGGGAGAGTTCGACGATACTGAAATGGCCAGAGAGATGAAGCGCACCATAGACTTCCTTGATAAGGCCCAAACGCTTGAAAAAGAACTTTCAGCAGCCAAACTCACCAAAGCTCTATGTGAAAAACGCCTTCAGAATCACAAGGTCACCTTCCTTGAGTTGAAGTCGAAGCTCCCTTTCTGATTGTGATACGATTTCTTGTTTGTAGTTCCACTTTTATTCATCATATTTTATGGTCCTTATAAGGCCCCAATTACAGACAATCTTAATTCCCTATGGCCTTTATCTAAATTCTTCTGTTTACTATCAACTCTTCGACTTGCAAAACATATTTTTTACTTTGCTACCTGAGTAATTAAAATATTCTGCCTCTTTTCTTGGAAATCATAAAAATAGCGCAGCTTTTAAAAGCTTAGTGTTCCAACGACACAAGTTTCTATTCCATAAAGGAATATTAATAGCACAACCCTAGGGTCTATTCCCAAGGGTCATTTCACGTATTTCCATCGTTGACTGGCCAATCCTTACAAAGCCTTGCCTCTATAAAACCCTCTTCCCTCTTGGGATATCTTGCGCCTACTACAGCAAGTATGAGTACTTCTTCAAAGAAAGCAATGACCAAGAAGGTGGCTGGAGAGACAAGGAAAGCTGAGGCTACAGCTACTGCCCTCAAAGACACTTCAACTGGAGCAACATCTCGCGCCAAGAAGAGAGAAACCAAGATGAAGGTACCCAAGAAAGGACATTCCAAAGCACAAAACTCCGATGATGAAGCTGACGAAGATTATGTTGCCTTCCTCAACTCTATTAATTGGAGGGACTATGAATAATCTTTCTCCGGGGTTTCATGTTATTGTACTTTTTTTTTGTATGCCATTTTGGCCTCACATGGCCTATTTTGGCTTTTATAATTTGAATAAAATTTACGTCTTAATATGGATTTCTTGTAAAATAGGCTTATATTTTTTCAAATATTTCCCATTTACCCTTAAGACTCTTAAATCACCCTCCATGTCTTGAATCTCATAAGCATTATTACTAAATGCCTTAATAATTTGAAAAGGACCTTCCCACTTAGGAGACCACTTCCCCAAAGTTATGGTCTTTCGATCCATAGGTAAGATCACTTTCCACACTAGATCTCCAGTTGAAAAGGTTTTACTCTTGACCCAACAAGACATAACTTAAAGCTTGATACTTGATTTTCCTTTCTGTCGAAGCTATTGGATTTTTCAGGTAATCCATTATAGGTTTCCTCCAATCCTTTCCAGTTATACTATCGACTGCCAGGATTGCGAAATTGTCTTCGTCAACATATCCAAGCTTAGTTTCTTCCAAATCTAATGCGGCTAAACCTACTGACACCACCCTTCCTCTGACTTCGACTTCGGTTGCATCTTGTAATTTATCTTTCGAAGCTTTATACCCTGATGCAATCTGAGCCAAGTCATTAGCTACCTGGTTTTCTAGTCTAGGGATGTGTCGAAAACTAACTGCATCGAACTTTTTCAACAGTCGATTCACAACTACAAAGTACATAATCAAATTCTGAATCTCCCATTATTTCGACGTGAGCTGCCCCTAATTCCAACAATACTTCAAGTCCGACAATTAAAGCTTCATATTCAGCCTCGTTGTTAGAACAACGACCTTCAATTTTATACTTAAGTGTTGTTGGAATTTTACTAGGAGAAATAACAAGTAATCCTACGCCTGTCCCATCTTTGTGGCTTGACCCGTCGAAATATAACTTCCAAGGTTCCACATCAAGATAGTTCAGGGGGGTCTCATTTATAGAATGGTCAGCTATAAAGTCTGCCACTATTTGTCCTTTAACAACCTTTAAAGGCTTATAAGTTAAAGAATATTCAGTTAATGCTAATGCCCATTTTCCAAGTCGACTATGCAAGATAGGTTTGGACAACATATGTTTAATAATTTCATAACGAGAGGAAACATACACATCAACTGGTTTTATATAATGCTTCAATTTGGTACAAGAGTAATACAAACATAAACATAATTTTTCAATCATGCTATATCTAGTTTTTGCATCATTTAAAACTCTACTAAGGTAATAAACGACTCTTTCGACGCCATCATCATCCTCTTGAGCTAACATGCTCCCTAAAGTTCTATCTGACGCCGCTATGTACAATCTCATACACTTATTGCCACGAGGTGGTGAGAGAATAGAGGGTGACTCAAGTACTCTTTGATTTTGTCAAAGGATTCCTGCTGATCTTGCCCCCAGTCGAACCCATCCTTGCTAGCTCGAAGCAATGGTGAAAAGGCTTGCGTTTTCCCACTTAAGTTACATATAAATCTCCTCAAGAAATTTATTTTTCCCAAGAGAGACTGCAATTCCTTCTTTGTTGATGGCGTTTTTGCTTCCATAATGGCTTTGGTTTTATTCTGGTTGATTTCGATCCCCTTCTTGTGGACCACAAAGCCTAAGAAATCCCCTGCCTGCACACAAAAAGCACATTTGAGAGGATTCATTTTCAGACCATGCTTTCTCATCCTTTCAAAGGAATGTCAAAGATGGCTTATATGATCTTTTCCTGAAAAGGACTTAACAACAATATCATCAATATATATTTGCATAAAAGTCTCAATAAAATCATGAAAGATCGAATTCATTGCTCTCTGGTAAGTTGCCCTATCATTTTTTAGACCGAAAGGCATCACTACCCATTCGTAAGTACCTAATGCCCCTGGACATCGAAAAGCAGTTTTTGGGACATCTTCCTCAGCAATGAATATTTGGTTGTAACCAGAATAACCATCCAACATGCTCAAATATTCATGTCCTGCAGCAGAATCAATCAGCATTTCTGCCGCAGGCATAGAATATTCATCTTTAGGGGTTGCAAAATTTAGATCTCTAAAATCTATACAAACCCTTAAAGAACCATTATTTTTAATGACTGGTACAATATTAGCTAGCCATTCGACATACCTAGCTGTACGGATGAACTTGCACCTAAGTAGCCTTTCGATTTCCTCTTTAATCTTGGAAAGGATTGTTGGGGCAAACCGTCTCGGATTTTGCTTGACTGGATTTTTCCCATGTATGATTGGCAACTTATGTTCAACAAGCTCTCTCCTCAAACCAGGCATTTCATCATAGTCCCAAGCGAAGCAATCCTTGAATTCCCTCAATAGTTGGACTATTTCGACTTTGAGTAGTGGTTCGAGATTAGCGCTAATATAAGTAGGCCTTTTTACTCCCCCTTCACCCAAGTCAATTTCTTGCAAAGGATCCTGCGCCAGCATTTTAATATTATCTGACAGTGGATCCTTTTCAAAACCTAAAGGCTCACCATCATACACAGCATCAAGCCTTTGGTCTTGGTCTTCAATTTGAGGCCCATCAGGTGGCTCAGGTTCAAAGTCCTTACCAGGGCCTACTTCATAAATTTGAGTTTTGGCTTCGACAACCATGTGGTTGTGTGCAGCCTCTAAAGCCGCTTGTAACTTGGATTCGGCCACATAGGCCGAAATTCTTTGTAATGCGTCGAATTCAATCATTGTTACTGAATTCACTCCCCCAGCCTGTGGGGTCAACCTCAGGCAGCCCATAGTACGGGACATTGCCTTCTTCTCTTACGACCTCTCTGTCCCATCGAAACCCCTCCAGTGGGTGCAAGTGTAATGAGCAGAATGCGTGGTCGTCTGGGGAGAGATCGAATTCTGTTGGAGTACAAGGCACAATATGCGCCAAATTTTTGTCGAACTCAGAACCATCAACATGATTAACAGGCACCTTAAAGTAGCCTTGATCAACCTCAATGTTTTCTACTATTCCATCATGCCTCCAGATTGTTATGCATTGGTGCATTGATGAAGGTACTGCCCCAATGCCATGAATCCATTCCCTTCTTAGCAGAAGGTTGTAGTTAGCTTTACTTTCGACCACCATGAACAAGGTGGGTCTTGTCACTGTACCCACAGTCAAGTCAACCTGTACGACACCTAAAGTGGTCCCAATCTCCCCTTCATAGTTAGAGAGGACCATGTTGTGGGGTTTAAGATCAATGTCGAATTTACCAATTTTACTTAGCAGAAAATGTGGCATTAAGTTGACAGTAGCCCCACAATCCACCAAGATCTTGTTAACAGCCACGTTCTCAACTTTCCCTATAATATATAGAGGTATCAAGTGTCCCTTCATGGCTTCAGTTGGTCGCTCAAAGAAAGCATTCTGTTCTTCGACACAACCATTGTCCATTACATAATAGCACACAGGTTAGTGTGCTGCCATTTCTGCCTCAGCGTTGGCATCCAAATTCTCCACTTCAGTTACTCTGTCATACTCCCTTGGCATTACTGACACTACGTTGACAATGATGTTCAAAGAAGCATCAGAGTCTGAATCAAAATTGTGGGTCGACGCTTCGTCTTCAACTGTTTCGACCACAAATTTCTCAGCTTCCTTCTTGGAAGTAAACAACTTTCGACCCATCGGCAGCTGGTTTGTTGTTCTCATGCCAACACCTTTGTTGCTAGCTGGCAGGACATTAGTGCTGGTCTCCGTTGAGTCTCTAGCCTGAGCTTCTCTTAAAGCTTTCCTTCGCCTCTGTTCTCTCCTCCACTGGGACCTAGACATGGGATTTTTTCCTTTGTAATTTTCAGAAACATAGGCAGCTTTGTTGGAGGACTTGAATTCTTTCCTATACTCAAGTGAAGAACCTCTAGCCATATCAAAAATTTTCCATCCTTGCTTCCCTTTTCCTGCTGCTTTGACGGGTTTAACCCACCTCCCAGTTGGTACTTCGCCGCTGGGTTTGAAAGTAGCTTGCTTGGCCCTTGGAATTTGTGACCTTGGGCCATATTGTCTCTGAGTAGCTTTCCTTGGGTCGAAGCGCCCTGGCTTTTGAGCAGCTCTCCTCTCACGTCCAGATTTGGCCTCTTTCCCTGCTTGGAGGCCATGAGCAGCTTCTTTGTCGAAGATAGCACTGCATCGAGGGCACAGCATGACTTCAGAATTCTTCCCCTGGCACCTGTGGAGAAAATCAATGATGGTCTCATCCTCTATGGGATAGGCCTGTTTGTCGGAGTCCTCTTGTTCATCAATATCCATGGCCTGTCTGTCAGTAACTTCGACCATGTTCACGTTGACTTCATCTTTTAAATGCATCTTAGAAGAGTCAATATCAAGGCTTGCAGCAGCCTCGTCCATCTGTCTAAAATGATCAGTAATCTCTCTGGTCACCATCTGCAATTTTGGTTCTTCAACTTCAGCATGGGTCTCGACTGTAGTCTCAGTGTCGAACCTTTGAACGTCAGAAGAGGTACTAAAGTAATGTTCAGCAACCATACATATCAAATGCTCAAGCTGATAGCCATCCATTTCTTCAGCCACTCTAATAAACACAACTTCATTGGTAAGGTCCTCAGTAACCTCCACCACCGTGGCATTTCTGCCCAGAGCTTCGTTGGTACTAACACTATCCGAACTGCTGTCAGATAATTCAACCAGTTCGACCATGTTGACCTCCTCAGGCTCTGCATAGTTTGCTTCAGCTACTTCAAGGGGGTTGGTATCAATCTTCATCTGGGTCTTAGTCTTCTCCCCAAATTTGAGCCTTCCCCCATGAATAGCATTCTGCACCAAATCCCTGAAAAGAAAACATTGAGACGTCTTATGACCCAAGTAATTATGGTATTTACAAAAACCTCTCATTTTTCTTTGCTCTAAAGGTGGTATTTTAGCACCAGGAGGCACTAATATTTGACCATCCTTAACTAACAAATCAAAAATTACGTCACATTTAGTGATGTCGAAAGTGTATGTTTTCTTTGGGAACCTATCATTCTTTTTGGTTTCGACAGGGTTTTTTTCCATTCGAAGGAACAAATAATTTACAAGAATAAGGAGGGCCCTTCTTAAGTTCAGCAAGGTCTATCTCATTTTCGTCGAACCTAACGGACTCATCATACAGTTCTTCAATGCCCTCCTGGTATTCGACGTAAGCTACCTTCTTGTTCTTATTCACCCTTGCTTTCTCATCTTTGAGACACTCTAGCTGTCGAACTCTGTCAGCTAACTGGGCCATATCCCTTAAATACTGGGTGTCCAGTTTTTTCCTGATAGAGTAATCAAGGCCACCAGCGGCCATTTCGACAAGCTCATGCTCAGGCACTTGTGTGAAACATCTAGCCTTGAGCAGTCGAAACCTATTTAAGTAATCGTCTATTGGCTCATTGAACTTTTGTTTTACACTAGCCAATTCTTTCAAACTAATTTTTGTCTGACCCATGTAAAACTGCTCATGGAACAAACATTCTAACTGGGTCCAATTACAAATCGAACCAGATGGTAACGTAGTGAACCACATGAATGCATTTTTAGTGAGGGAACTAGGGAAATACTTCACCCTTAGACTCTCATCATTTACAATCTCACCAGCTTCGATCAGGTAGCGCGCCACATGTTCGACGGTAGATTCTGTAGTATCTCCTGAAAACTTAATAAACTTTGGCACTTTGGTCCTTGGAGGCAATTCAGCTTGAAGTATATAGTCTACTATAGGCGAAGTAAAGTTTGGCCTAGAAAAACCCATATTCAGGCCATTTCGAGCCATTATTCTTTCGACCAAGGCTGCCAAATTTTTCTCTGCTGCTACATTGTTGCGTCGAACCTGATTCACCACACGATCAGCGTCTTGATTTCTGTTCACTAGCACAATCCTTGGTTCCTTCTCTTCAAGTATTGGTATTTGATTTCTAGGAGGCTCCTCCCTAGGTGGTTCGACCAACCCTGGATTCACTGGGTTAATTTGTTGAGCATTCTCCCTCGTCTCGACTCCTTGAGTTTGGTGTTGAATAGGAGCTGGCATCCCCATGAACTCTGCTATTCGTGCCATCTGGATTGTCATCATTTGATTGGTTTGAGTAGTATTCTGGATCAATGGCTGGAAAATTTATCCCATCGTTTGAGACAAAGTATGTACCATTTGCATATTACTCTCATCCATCTGTTGCCTCAAATATGCTGCAGACTCATTTGTTAAGTTGGGCCCTTGAGCAGAATATCCCAAACCTATGGACTGGCTGTTTCGACCCATGTTAATTCCAGAACCTGCTCCTGCAAAGGGGAAGATATCACATTTTCTGAATATACTGGTGTTGCAGTACGCAGATTCTACATCATTACCGTTGGCATGCCATAGATTAGGTTCCTAGGCAAAGACTGTGAAAATCCTGGGGGAGGAAACTGCCTGTACGTCGAACCTCCTCCTGGCGGAGTCTGAGGATTTGTCACTGATGGGCCAATGTACTCAAAGGCTGGCTGAGTGTAAGGCCTCACGTATGTCGCCCCTGGTCCCGCCGTCGAAAACGCTGGCTCTGTCACCATGGCTAACACTGTCGACCCTCCTGTCGAAGGAACTGGAGTTGGCGCCACAGTACTTCTTGGTAATTCTTGAGGATTGATGGTTCTGTTCTGAACATTTGAACTTCTTGGTTGAGTATTGGTCCCAGCAGAACTGGGATTTGAATTTCCTTGGCCAGATGCCATTCTCCTCATGTTTCTTCTCTTTGGTCTATATTCATTTGAATTGGCTACCTTTCCACTTCTCAAGTGCATACAATAGTTTGCCACAATCTCGACCAATGAAAAAATACTTAAGAAGGTAGTTATAAAACTTCCTTTTGGCGGTTATTTAAAAGTTACAAACTTCCTAATCCACGTTTAGCACTGTCCCACTGGGCGTGCCAATTTGTTTACCTTGAAAATTGGTAAACAACCGCTGATCTTCTAAAACTGTAAAGTTCTAGTAACTTACAGGATCGATCAGATTGATCCTAGGACATGTGCTGTACGTGTATTTGGGATATTTCATAATTTGGTAGAGTATGCCTTTCGACAATGCACATAAATAAAAAGGGGTGTTTGAAGTGTAAAGGAAAGCAATAAAGATAAAGAAACAACTAAGCAAAACAATGCATCAAAGAAAAGAAAAGGCTGAATGTAAAAGTTTGATAAAGAAAAAACTGGAGTTAAATGCTGGAAAGAAATGCATAAAAATCTTAAAATGCAGAAAAGGGTAATTGCTTGAAAGTAAAGGCTTTTAATAAAAAAAACTGCAAAGTAAAGACTTGGTAATGTAAATAACTTGAAAGGTAAAAGTTCGTGAAAAGAGATTTCAAAGTAAAGAATCTAAAACAGAAACTTCAAAGTAAATTGCATTGCAATAAAGGATAATGGTGATTACAATCACGTACATTTTCACTTCACTGATTTCTCGACACACCGGATACTTTGAGTGAATATAGAGCTACTTGTACAATTTGATTTTTTCACACTATTCTAACTCTAAGACTAACCTTTTTATAACACTCTAATGTAACCACCCTTTGACGGTTTTATTCTTAGATTACGCCACTTGGCACTTCACATGTCTTCATGATCTGGATCTTCGCCACCTGTCCTCTTTTCAAATTCAAATAGTGGAACTTCCCTCCACTATTCAGTTGTAACTGCAGCGCATTATCCATAGCCACTTCACTGTGTCGAATTGACTCCTTGGACTTAGCAATATTTGAAGTCTTGAAATCCTTCCATTCGACTCAGGCATTCAGCAAACATGGTCGAAGGCCTTCTAGTCGAAGCCTTCTTTTTTTAGCTTTATTATTTTAAATAATAACTTCTTTTAAAGCCTAATTGTCTGAAATCATGTAGCGTCGAAATTAGGAGCTAACAATGATCATCTTCACTATATAAATCTTGTAATTCAGTTCAGGTAGAGATAGATGTTGGACCAGATGCTTGGGACAACATGTACAACTGGTTTACGAAAGATGACAAATTATGCCTTAAGATATGAATTCAGGCACTAGAGTGGTGCACAACAATAACTCAAACAAAGACTCAAAAAGTATAGAAGATTCTATATTGATTTGTTCAGGCGATAGATATAAATAGCAATGCTTCTTCTAGGCTTTTTCCAATGGGCATAAGCAGTTTTGATCTTGTCCTAAATTATAAGAGATTATGTTTTTGATTTGTACTACAAAAATGTCCAAAAGATATGATTTAATTTTTATTCAAATTCAAATTGAAATCTTCATTTAAATTAATTTTATTATGTCCAATCCAATCAAACAAATTAACATAAATGCACTTCTAAAAAGATAGAAACAAATATAAATAAAACCACTATTTACTTGATATAAATCATTATTCCAACTTCTCAAGTAAAGGATTTAGAATAAATCTCTTGCTGAAAACTAAACCACACTTCTAAATCTTGGATTGAGGATCTTCTCATTAAGTACAAATCCATATCTTGTAATTAAAACATATTCCATTAAATTTGTTCATGGAATATTAATTTTTCAGCACAATCTTGGATAAAACTGAACCAAATCTATCTTCAAAGCATATCTAATTAAATCTTTGCTTCAATGCAAATCCAATCAAATCTTCCAACTCCAAATCTTTTTAATTAATCGATATCTAATTAAATCTTCTTCAAGCTTATGGATTAATAAAATCTTTTTATCAAATATTACTGAATTATGTTTACTAAAAGGTAAAGCAACAAATATTCTAGGAATCAAACACCAATGCGCATAGATTCACTCACAAATCTTGGTCTGCTGACCGAGGCCAGATGTTAGAACATCTTGCTCCACATGTTGCCTCTGCATAAAATACATCTTGTACATATGTTATTTTATCTAATGCAGCCAATCTAAAGGAACAACAATCTCCCCTTTGGAAAATTTTGGCTAAAAAAATATACAAGATGTGATCTTCAAGAAGTAGCTCAACATATCAAAATATGCCATATCAGAGTATACACGGCAGCAACAAAACATAAATGCAAATCAAACAAACACGAAAATAGATCAAACACAAAACACGGGCCTCACATCATCTTACTCCCCCTTTTTACCACAATTTGGCAATGGTTTGAAATTGAAGACCAGAGAAAGACCACGCAACATCAAGACATATCTGGATCAAAATACGATATTTGGATTGTCAAAGTACAAAAACACATCAAGGTAGAAGCAGAAATACCAAAGATATAGAGCTATACATCTCCAGCCAAAGGACTTTAGATTAGGACAAGTACCATATATTCAAGATACATTAGCACATACAACAAGGAACACCAAAATAGCAGTATCACCATCAACAAGTTAAGGTGAATAAGCTCTAACATATTTCCATCAAAACCAGATTAAATTCATCAACTAGTATACAAATGTTGGACATAATGTCTGAGACATCTTACCCAACAAATAACTTATAACTGAAACTTAACAACCCATGAGGAATACCATCATTCTTAACCTAAATCTCCTTCATCAACCTAAGATAACAAGCTCTAGCATTCAGTAATGTCTTCAACAATTGAGCATCGATATGAAGCCTTGTAATTTTCCTCTAAAAGGAATATGACACTTCGTCAAGGCTGAACCCCTCTTTAAAATAGATCCCCTAGCATAGAGACTTCAGATCCCTCTTCATCATGACTTCTTCAGTTTATAGGGAATACAATTTGTTGTTGTATGAATGAGGCTCAGAGCAGAAATGGGGTCATGAATACTATTTAAGAACCTGTTCTTACAATAGCGAGAGAATTTGAGAGGGCTAGAGTATAAGTCAAAGTGAACCTCCTAAGTAAAGGGTTTCACCGACATAGGAAGCTGCTGAAAAGGTCGAGCAAGGGAAGCTGCTGACAGAGCAAGGGAAGCTGCTAATGGAGCTCAATAAGCCCCTAATCTTGGATATTATTCTAGGAAGTATGTACAATATGGAACAAATTTAAGAACATCCAAAGATAAGGTTTCCAAGACCTATACTCCGGAGTTAGCAAAGCATGTTCCCTCCTTAGGCTAATAGTCCACATCTCCGGAGTTATCAATCATGAGACGTTGAAGTTCCTCTAGTTAGGGGTGGGAATAGGTCAGGTCAACTAACAGGGACCTACGACCTTGCATACACAGGCTCAGGCCAGGCTAGAATTTTTTTGAAATAGGAAAGGCTTAGGAATTTTTATAAGCCTATTTAGCTAAAAGGTTGGGCCACTGGCTAATAAAAAAGCCTTTTAAGCCTATCAGGTTGGTCTATTTAAGTAAACATGAATAACTTTATTATTATTATATTGTATTTTGTACTTTGAATTAAAATACAAAAAAAAAAGCTTAGTTATCTTGAAGAAGTTGTGAAAGTAAGTTGAAAAAAGCTAATGAACAATGTCATAAGTTGTTTTCATAAATTCTCTTAAATAGATAGTATCACAAAACTAATGCTAATAGTTAAACTCAAATGAGTTAATGAAAACAAATATTTAGTCTCATTGATCTTTTAATTTGTTAGTATATCTAACATTTGTTGAATTAATTATTTACAAATGTTCAAATAAAGTAGACTTTTAAGTAGGCTAGTAGGTCAATCAGGCTTTCGACAAGGCAAGGCTCGAGCCTAAAAATAAACATATGATTGGTTACAAGCCAGGCTTAGGCTTTCAATTTTTTAGCATGCCCAACCTATTCCCACCCCTAACTGCAGCATGAGATGAAGGGGGATTGATGATCACTCTCAACGCCGTTATTAGAGAAGAGAGCGTAAAAATAAGAATCCCTAGATAATGCTCCCTCATTTTTAGAGCCCATAGACAGACTTTTCAAATATCAATCATCAGTTACATATACAACCTTAGGACCTATGTGATCATAGACAAAGGGGGACGAATGTGAACTAGAAGATACTTCCATTCTCATAATGGGAGATACATTGTTCTCAAAATCGCTAGGCAAGCTAATAGGACTACCACTCATATTAACTAAGATAAAGGAAATGTTGAAGATATTAAAAGATTGAGGTAAGAAGGGTACCTAGTAAAGCAAAACATGACGAGACAGAAAAGTGTAATGGGGAAAATGGAAGCTTTGGGCAAGGAATTGCAACAGCTCTGGTAAATAATCTTGGTCAGGAAGAAAGAAAAGAACTCACAAATAGAAACTGACTCTCAACGATTGCAAATACAAGCAACATACTAGATCAGCAGAAGTGAGAGGTTACTAGATCTACAGATGGATTCTTGTAAGGGAACATAAACAAAATCAAGTGAATGAACTATAAGAAGCATCATGCCTAAACCAGTGACCTCAAGCCACACTCCAGAGAAGAGCAACGAAACATTTCAATGATGGAAATACATTTAATGTGCATGCTCCCCCGTTACTTTTGCAACTGATCCAAGGTGTTTCCACTTCTGTCCAAAAGTGAACTACATCCTCAGAGGCCATCCACGGCTACTAAGACTTCTCTGACTAATAAATGCCTAGAAAGCCTTAGGGGAAACTTTTATGGGTCAGCCAAAGGCCCAAAAACTAAGGCCATGTCCAAAACGACCCAACGATAAAATTCGTCACTCTAGAAATGCAAGGTACACTTTTTGATCTCCACTTTTACTACACTCATCATGAATCCTAAACTGACTTAAATGTTGGAGTGTTAACCTTGCAAGTCTACCACACTCTGGCATATATATATATATATATATATATATATATATATATATATATATATATATATATATATATATATATATATATATATAATGGTTCCAGATCATTTACTATCGAAACACACACACACACACACACACACACACACACACACACACATATATATATATATATATGATTTTCAAATATTATTTGAACCCCTGCAGCATAAGTGATGACATGAACTTTTAATATGAACTATATCTTTTGATTATAATTCATAAATATCAACTAGTTATAACATGATTAGGTTATACAACTTCTACCTAATAAGGATTATTTCTTAAGCTACCGAAAAGAAGCTGCATCTTATCAAAATAACCCTAAATCATGTTTTATGCTAATCAAATAAGAACTACATTGTTAAGCGTGCTTGACTTAGAGTATTATTTGGATGGGTGATCTTATAGGAAGTTTCCCGGAAAGCGTGTGAGTGAGGACAAACTTGATGAAGATATTGTAAAGGTTATATATTTAATGAGGGATTGGTAAATTAATCAAACCACACACGGTATAATAAACTCATCTTCTAGGACAAGTTGGCTAAACGAAATGAAACATGTAGTGTACAAGGAATAACATTAACAATAACATAAACAACAACATACCTCATATAATAAAACAAATAAAAATATTAATCAACTAAAAACAACAACTAACCTTAACAAAACAACAACATACCTCAATAAAAACATCAACATACTTAAATAAAAACATCTAAAATAAAACAAACAACAATATTTATCAACAAAATACAACAACTTACCTTAATAAAACAACAACATGTATCAACAAAAAAAATCAACATTCCTAATAAAAAACAATAACACAAACAACAACATTTATCAACAAAAATAACAACTTACCATAACAAAACAATAACATACCTCAACAAAAACATCAACATACCAAATAAAAACATCTACAATAACACAAACAACAACATTTATCAACAAAAACAACAACTTACCTTAACATAAACAACAAATTATCTTAAGAAAATAAAAATTGTAGTGTTATATTTGTAAAAGACCTAGCGAGGCAGACAACCATATATCGCCCTTAGGAGAGACGATGACATATGTTGCCCTCAGAGAGGTATCACTTCGCCCATATGTTTTCCACTCGCTCAGTCATGAGAAACGTGGGATAAGACACTCATTGGTCCAAGAGAAGTCAAGGCAAATAGTTGACCCATACCCCCTTGAAAATAGTGATTCAACAGTCCACCATTTACTGAGTGGGCGGAGACCTTTTCCAAGGAAACTGTAGGCCCAAGGCCTCTATAAATATCTCTCCCCCATTGAGAGAAAGGACAAATCCTAATGCATACGCTTATACCTAAGCACCAAACACATATACAGATCCTCTCACCTCAAATGAGCAAGTCCTCTAAACCACCATAAACACCACTGCATAGGGCTTCTCTCCGTTGTGGGAAATCCCTAACCACCATAAATTGGTATACTCCTATTAATACCTCTGAGTATCCCTGACCTTGTAGAGGTAACATGCACACATGTACTTTTTTACTAGTACAACAACATGCCTTAACAATAACTTAAACCCTTTACTTATCTCAATAAAAACAACAATATAAAACTTAAATATCATTTTAACAACAAGAAGAAAAATTTATCAAGTATATTTTGAACAAAAAAAACAAGACAAATAATTTGAACGACAAAAATATCATAACTTATAAAATGTTTCACGTATATACCTTTCCTTGAAAAGATTTGTGGAAAATGAAGACAAAGATACGAGTTAGCTACTTGTTTCGTGACACCTTTCCTTGATTCATAATAGTTGGAGAAGTTATGTTGGAGTTTTGTATAGATGTGATGGAGTTTTGAGATATTGGGATAAGGCGAGAGAAGTTAGGGTTTCACTTTGAGCGTAGTGTGTTCTTAAGTGAATTAAGTTAGCTTATAAAGGTAAACTATTTCACCACGATTAATAAAATGAACTTTGGAGAATTGTCCTAATATTTAACTACGGTTGTTAATTAAGACCATGGTGAAATTTTTTTAAATTTTATTTAACAATGAAAATTAAAAAAAACATAACATTACAGGTGTTGGGATTCAAAGTGTATCACTCTTAACATATCAGAACAGTTGTTTTGCTGGACCATGGTTATAAGTGATTTTAAAAAAAGAAAGGCTCCTAATGAACTTATATTACTTCAGTTGGTTATGTGGTCGCAGTAAGAAATTGTTACCAGATGAGCTTTTTCTAGTAGTGATTGGTTTTTGGTCCAAGAAGATCGATTCAAACAATAGTCTTAATCCAATTAGGGTGCGCCAATTGTAACACCCCAAATTTATTAGAATATTTTTTTAATTTATTTAAATATAATATTTGTGAATTTTCGGTGAATTTTGGTGGTTTGTGTTGACGTTGGCGTTTTCGTGGAGTTTCGGTTATTTAATTAAATAATAGTATATAATACGAATATATTAGTATTAGTATTAATTTAAATAATATTAGAGGAATTAAGGGTAAGATGGACTTTTAAGGAGGATTAGTGAGGGTATTATGGGGAAAGCCCATTTTGGAAGCCCAAGGGTTTAACAAAAAGGAATTGGAAAGGAATGAGATTCATTTTGGTTGGAATGTGAAAATAAGGAGAAAGTGCAGAGCTCTGAGGAAAAGGAAAAGGGCGAGGATTCGTGAAGGCTTCCAAAGAATCAGTAAAGAAAACTTTAGAACGAAAATCTAAGGTATGGGGAGTATTTCCTTTCATTGTTTTCAATATAGGAAGTGATGTGTTTAAAGTGGATTTTGAGGTTTTTAAAGGGTTTATGAGTTATTGATGATTTAGAGGTATTTTTGAGGATCGATGATGGATTATTAAGGGTTGAATTGATTTGGATGAAAATAATCCTTCGAGGCAAAACCTTCTTTGATGATATGTGAGATCTTGTATGAGAAAGGGATTTATGGGGTTTATGGGAATCTTGAGAATTTGTGAAGGTTTAGGTATTTCGAGTTATAATAGTGAAATTAACCGACCTAATAGTCGTAGGTTTTATGCCCTTGATTGCCTTGATGTTTTAGGACTGTTTTGGGAGTATTTTGGGGTGAATTGAGGTTGGAATCGTAAAGGTTTTTGGGGCTGGGATCTTACTGGTGCGTAGCAGCGATTGCAGAAATCGTAGGTTCGCAAAGCGAACCATTCCTTCACAAGGCGAACATTCGCCCAGGCTCGCAAAGCGAACAACGCAGCGAATGCGCGATGATTTTGTTGGTGAATACTGGGAACTCTCTGGTTTTTGTGTGGGATTTGGGGGATTCGCTGGAGCTCGCGAAGCAAACGTCCCAACGAATGTGTTTGCATAGTGAACTCAGTAGCGAACTGCTGCTATTCGCGAAACTTTGTTTATGATGTTTGTGATGGTCTGATATTTGACGATGTGATCTTTCTGATGGTTTACATTGATGTTACTGATGATTATGAGATGATGATTTGTGATGTTTTGATGAATATATGATGACATGATCAACATGATGTTTTGATGAATGATGATGCACATAATGATATTTTGATGATGATGATTATTGACGTTGTGTATTATGCATTCATAGCATATTCTGGTGATGATGTTAGGACTTCGGTCCAGTGATGAAGATGTTAGACTTCGGTTTATTTGTGGCTTCCATCCCATTGTATGGATGTGAAGTGGTTTATGACGTGCTCCGGTTCTTGTGTGGAACTGATCCTAGTGACGGGGATCTTTGGAGGGTGATGGCCTAAGTGTCCATCGATTGTGACGATTTGTACCACATGCATGAGTCCTGTTGTATATTGCATTTACGTGGTATTTGTTGTGATTTCTGATGACGTGTTTTGATGTTTGCATTGTGATGACTCTGATGGTGTTGTATATGATGATGACGCCATTTTTATGCATATCTTATTTTATATTGATTATAATGAATTGCATTACTCACCCTGCCTGTTTGAATGTTGCCTCCACGTGGGTACCGTGCAGGTGATCAGGATTAGCTGTGGATGCTTTTGAGGACTTTTGAAGTTATTTGCATTTTGGTCGATGTAGAGGGTCTTGCTCTGATACTGTAACATCGGGTTAGGTCGTTGAGTCGAACCATGTTGAGTTTTATTTGGCTGTTATTTTATTAATTATTTCATGACTATGGTTTATTTTAATAAACCATTTTTGTTGGATTTTTTGTGGTTATGGTGGTCCTGCTGCCCTTTGAAGGCATTTTGAGTTATTTTGAGGAAAACCCGTTGTTTACGGAGCAATTTTGTTGATTTGAATTTATTGAGAAATGTGCACCCTTTGAGGTGATTCTGGTTGTACTATGATTTTATGTTTATTCCGTTGCGATAATTGTGGGGTAGAAAAGGGTGTTACATTAGTGGTATCAGAGCAGGTCGGTCCGTCCGGCCAGGTTTTACTTGATGTTAGTCCCCTGTCGGTCGACAAGTGTGTGTACACTGTCGATGTTTTAGTTCTTCTAACCTTGTTGGTGGTGTGCACGATGGCTGGAAGAAATGATCGTGTTATTGCTGATGCTTTGGAATCAGTTGCTAATATGGTGGCGCAACTCAATCCGAATGGTGGAGTCCTAGATGAGTTTCGTGCTTTGGGGGAGTTCAAGAGGAACAATCCGCCGGAGTTTGAGGGTACTCACAATCCAACAAGTGCACACAAGTGGCTTAAGTCGATCGAGAAGATTTTCCGAGGAATGGGATGTACTGATGTGCAACAAGTTCAGTTTGGAACTCATATGTTGTCGGAAGAGGTTGAGGATTGGTGGGATAACACCCATCAGAGACTGGAAGATGTTGGCAATGTGATAACCTGGGCTGTTTTCAAGAAGGAATTTCTGGGAAAATATTATCCATAGGATGCTCGTGGTAAGAGAGAGGTGGAATTCCTTGAGCTGAAGGAGGCATGACTGTTGCAGAGTATGCTGCGAAGTTCGAGAAACTGGTGAAGTTCTGTCCTCACTACAACCGTGTTGATGCTGAGATGTCCAAGTGTCTCAAGTTCGAGAATGGGCTGAGATCAAAGCAGGGTATTGGGTATCAACAAATCCGCAGGTATGCTGAGTTGGTGGACAAGAGCAGAATCTACGATGAGGATAGCCAAGCTCGATCTGCTCACTACAAGCAGTTGAGTGAGCAGAAAGGGCAGTATAGAGGTAAACCTTATACAACTTTAGCCGACAAAGGGAAGCAGAAGGCTTCAGAGGGGAAAAAGATAACTGGGGGAGCAGCTCCCGGTTTTGGGAAGTGTTATAGGTGTGGTGAGCAAGGTCACCGTGTTGATGTTTGTACTAATAGTGTGTTGAGGTGCTACAGGTGTGGTAAGAAGGGTCATAGAGCTGCTGATTGCAAGGATGATGGTCCAACCTGTTTCAATTATGGTGAGAAGGGTCACATCAGTACCAAGTGTCAGAAACCGAAGAAGACGGCTACTGCTGCTCAGACCAATGGCAGAGTGTTTGCTTTGAGTGGTGCATAAGTGTCAGAGAAGGACAAACTAATTCGAGGTACTTGTTTTATTAATGATATTGAGTTGGGTGCTATGATTGATACTGGTACTACTCATTTTTTTATCTCACTTGAATGTGCTAATAGATTGGGTTTGAAGTTGTCTGATATGAATGGTAGTATGCTAATAGAGACTCCTGCTAATGGTTCTGTTACTACTACTTTTGTGTGTTTGAGATGTCCTTTGACGATTTTTGGGAAGAGTTTTGTGATGGATTTGGTGTGTTTACCCTTGCACCAAATCGATGTAATCCTTGGAATGAACTGGTTGGAGTTCAACCATGTTCATATCAATTGTTATACTAAGACTGTAGAGTTTCATGAGTTTGGTGATAGTGGAGAGTTGAGGTTCCTGTCTACTAGGCAAGTAGACGAGCTTATGGAAGATGAAGCCTTGGTGTTTGCAATGTTTGCATCGTTGCAGATTGATCGTGAAGCTGTAAGTGTCGACCTACCTGTTGTTTGTGAATTTCCAGATGTGTTTCCAGATGACATCAGTGATTTTCCTCCAGAACGGGAAGTAGAGTTTGCGGTGGACTTAATACTAGGTACGAGCCTAGTGTTGATGGCTCCTTATCGGATGTCAGCTTCTGAGTTAAGTGAATTGAAGAAGCAGTTGGAAGAATTGCTTGAGAAGAGGTTTGTCTGACCAAGTGTTTCTCTGTGGGGTGCTCCTGTGCTGTTAGTGAAAAAGAAAGACGGAATTATGAGATTGTGTGTTGATTATCGGCAGTTGAATAAAGTGACTATCAAGAATAAATATCCACTTATGAGAATCGACGACTTGATGGATCAGTTAGTAGGTGCTTGTGTGTTTAGTAAGATTGATTTGAGGTCTGGTTATCATCATATTCGTGTTAAGCCTGATGACATTTCGAGGACAGCTTTCAAAATGAGGTATGGTCACTATGAATACACTGTGATTCCGTTTGGTGTGTCCAATGCACCTGGTGTGTTCATGGAGTATATGAATCGGATTTTTCATGAGTATTTGGATCAGTTTATGGTGGTTTTCATTGATGATAAGTCTGAAGAAGAGCATGCTGAGCATTTGAGAACTGTGTTACAAGTATTGAAGGAAAAGAAGTTGTATGCGAAGCTGTCAAAGTGTGAGTTCTGGTTGCAGGAAGTGAGTTTTCTTGGCCATGTGATTTCATGTGGTGGAATTGCTATAGATCCTTTCAAGATTGATACTGTGTTGTAGTGGGAGACTCCGAAGTCTGCTATTGAGATACAAAGTTTTCTGGGATTGGCGGGTTATTACCGTAAGTTTATCGAGGACTTTTCTAAGTTGGCATTGCCTTTGACTCAGTTGACTCGAATTGGTCAATTGTTTGTGTGGAATGTAGCTTGCGAAGAGAGTTTTGTGGAATTGAAAAAGAAATTGACGACCGCTCCAGTATTGACTTTGCCTAATCTGAGTGAATCTTTTGTGGTGTATTGTGATGCGTCGAAGATGGGTCTTGGTGGAGTATTGATGCATAATGGTCAAGTTGTTGCCTATGCTTCGAGACAATTGCGAGTTCATGAGAGGAATTATCCTACACATGACTTGGAATTGGCCGCTGTGGTGTTTGTGTTGAAAATTTGGAGACATTATCTACTTGGCTCTAAGTTTGAAGTGTTCAGTGATCTTAAAAGTCTGAAGTACTTATTTGATCAGAAAGAACTGAATATGAGGCAGAGAAGGTGGTTAGAGCTGTTGAAGGATTTTGATTTTGATTTGAGTTATCATCCGGGCAAAGCAAATGTAGTGGTTGATGCATTGAGCAGGAAGTCATTGCATATGTCGATGCTTATGGTGAAAGAATTGGAATTAATTAAGCAATTCAGAGATTTGAGTTTGGTATGTGAAGAGACTTCTGACAGTGTGAAGTTGGGAATATTGAAGTTTACTAGCTAGTGGCATTCTGGAAGAGATCAGAATGGGACAATAATCTGACTTTAAGTTAGTGGACCAGTTGACTTTGATCAAGCAAGGTAACAGAGGAGAATTCCGAATTGGCGAGACTGGTGTGATGATGTTCAGAGACAGGGTGTGTGTTCCAGATGTCCCAGATATTAAGAAGAGCATACTTGAAGAAGGACACCGAAGTAGGTTGAGTATTCATCCCGGTGCTACGAAGATGTACTAGGATTTGGAAAAGTTGTTTTATTGGCCAGGTATGAAGAAGGATGTTGCCGAGTTTGTTTATGCGTGTTTGACTTGTCAGAAGTCGAAGATTGAGCATCAGAAGCCTTTAGGTATGATGCAGCCATTGAGAATTCCAGAATGGAAGTGGGATAGTATTTCCATAGATTTTGTGGTGGGATTGCTGAAGACTGCTAAGGGAAATGATTCCATTTGGGTGATTGTGGATAGATTAACTAAATCGGCTCATTTCTTGCCGATGAAGATTAATCATTCTATGCAGAAGTTTGCCAAGATGTACAAGTGAGGGATAACCTGACAGTGGAAGCTTTACCGGTGCGGATTGACGGTCGAGAGATGAAGCAACTGCGGGGTAAAGACATAACTTTAGTGAAGGTGTTGTGGGGTGGACCAGCTGGCGAAAGTTGGACTTGGGAACGCGAAGATCAGACGAGGGAGTCGTATCCGACTTTATTTCTTTGAGGTAATTTTCGAGGGCGAAATTTTTTTAAGTGGGGGAGAGTTGTAACACCCCAAATTTATTAGAATATTTATTTAATTTATTTAAATATAATATTTGTGAATTTTCGGTGATTTTGGTGGTTTGTGTTGACGTTGGCATTTTCGTGGAGTTTCAGTTATATAATTAAATAATAGTATATAATGTAAATATATTAGTATTATTATTAATTTAAATAATATTAGAGGAATTAAGGGTAAGATGGACTTTTGAGGAGGATTAGTGAGGGTATTATGGGGAAAGCCCATTTTGGAAGCCCAAGGGTTTAACAAAAAGGCATTGGAAAGGAATAGGATTAATTTTGGTTGGAACGTGAAAATAAGGAGAAAGTGCAGAGCTCTGAGGAAAAGGAAAAGGGCGAGGATTCGTGAAGGCTTCCAAAGAATCAGTAGAGAAAACTCCGGAACGACAATCTAAGGTATGAGGAGTATTGCATTTCATTGTTTTCAATATAGGAAGTGATGTGTTTAAAGTGGATTTTGAGGTTTTTGAGGTTTTTGAAGGGTTTATGAGTTATTGATGATTTATAGGTATTTCTGAGGATCGATGATGGATTATTAAGGGTTGAATTGATTTGGGTGAAAATAAGCCTTCGAGGCAAAACCTTCTTTGATGATATATGGGATCTTGTATGAGAAAGGGATTTATGGGGTTTATGGGAATCTTGAGAATTTGTGAAGGTTTAGGTATTTCGAGTTAGAATAGTGAAATTAACCGACCTAATAGTCGTAGGTTTTATGCCCTTGATTTCCTTGATGTTTCAGGACTGTTTTGGAAGTGTTTTGGGGGTGAATTGAGGTTGGAATCGTAAAGGCTTTTAGGGATGGGATGCTACTGATGCGTAGCAGCGATTGCAGAAATTGCAGGTTCGCAAAGCGAACCATTCTTTCGCAAGGCGAACATTCGCCCAGGCTCATAAAGCGAGCAGCGCAGCGAATGCATGATGATTTTGTTGGTAAATACTGGGAACTCTCTGGTTTTTGTGTGGGATTTGAGGGATTCGCTGTAGCTCGCAAAGCGAACGTCCCCGCGAATGTGTTCGCATAGTGAACTCAGTAGCGAACTGCTGCTGTTCGCGAAACTTTGTTTATGATGTCTGTGATATTCTGATGTTTGACGCTGTGATCTTTCTGATGGTTTACTGTGATGTTACTGATGATTATGAGATGATAGTTTGTGATGTTTTGATGAATATATGATGACATGATCAACATGATGTTTTGATGAATGATGATGCACATAATGATATTTTGATGATGATGATTATTGACATTGTGTATCATGCATTCATAGCATATTCTGGTGATGATGTTTGGACTTCGGTCTAGTGATGATGATGTTAGACTTCAATCTATTTGTGGCTTCCATCCCATTGTGTGGAAGTGAAGTGGTTTATGACGTGCTCCGGTTCTTGGGTAGAACCGCTCTTATTGACGGGGATCTTTGGAGGGTGATGGTTTAAGTGTCCATCGATTGTGACGATTGGTACCACATGCATGAGTCCTGTTGTGCATTGCATTTACATGGTATGTTGTGATTTCTGATGACGTGTTTTGATGTTTGCATTGTGATGACTCTGATGATGTTGTATATGATGATGACTCCATTTTTATGCATATCTTATTTTATATTGATTATAATGAATTGTATTACTCACCCTGCCTGTTTGAATGTTGCCTCCACGTGGATAACGTGCAGGTGATCAGGATTAGTTGTGGATGGTTTTGAGGACTTTTGAAGTTATTTGCATTTGGGTCGATGTAGAGGGTCTTGCTCTGATAGCGTAACATTGGGTTAGGTCGTTGAGTCGAACCATGTTGAGTTTTATTTGGCTGTTATTTTATTGATTATTTTATGACTATGGTTTATTTTAATAAACCCTTTTTGTGAGATTTTTTGTGGTTATGGTGGTTCTGCTGCCCTTTGAAGGCATTTTGAGTTATTTTGAGGAAAACCCGTTGTTTACGGAGCAATTTTGTTGATTTGAATTTATTGAGAAATGTGCACCCTTTGAGGTGATTCTGGTTTTACTTTGATTTTATGTTTATTCTGCTGCGATAATTGTGGGGTAGAAAAGGGTGTTACATTAATCACTAATAATTAGGAAGATTTTCGTCTACAGACTTCATACACAAGGACACTCATCCTTCAACCTAGATCGTTGATATGCATTCAACAGTTCTCCATGCTGTTGTTTACTGGTGCTTATAGTAAACAATCATGAGTTTCGGTTCACTAAATGGATTAAACTCGAAAAAATCCTAAGGACAATTTGTACAAAAAAGTACAACAAAAAGTGTTCATGATTGGACCTTAGATGTTGAATGTTAGAAAACTGAACATAAATTTGAAAAAATGTAGGATTGCTTTGGAAGAATAAAATAGACAAAAAAAACATAATAAATGTCATAAAAGTAAATTCTTAAATTGAAAAGACTTAAAGAATTTAAAGAAAGGACGCACACATACATTTTCTCACAAACTGTTTCTCTCTATGACTAGGAAACTTTAGTTCTATAGAGAATACATGAAATTTGCGACTCTAATTACAACAATTAAATCAACTTATATATTAATACAATGTTAATCATCGACAATGGTTACCTCCACAGAACTTGAAAAGTATCTCCTTACATGGGCTTCAGCCTTCTAGTTTGCTTCCATGCATCTTCAATGTTGAAATTACTGCAAACCACCCATCATGCTGATAACTTCCTTCGAACCCCTTAACTTTCTATGACAAGAGTCTCTAGTCGACTCCTATCATGGCATCAAAATACCTTCAAATAATCTAACAATTGGACTTATGACTATTCTAAATCTCCAACATTCATGTGAACATGGTGAACTAGACACCTTTACACCTCATCTCCACGTCGATGTTTTAATTAGTGAAAACCTTTTCATGATTCTAGACATGTTTTGAAGAGAGAGTGACCCTAATCTTGTGGATCTGATCCTGAGACTCTTCCAAAGTAGGCTTCATGGGCATAAAATACATTATGTCCCAGATCATCTGACAAGGTAGTCGAACCATCTTAGTCGACAGAGTTAATATGTTGAAACTATGTTTGAGACTCCTGACACTTAGCATTTTCAAATTTGGTCATTACCATTATTTGTTGAATTCTTCGGCTAAAATTTCTAGGCTAAAAGATGCTCTCCAAAAATACCACTTTCAATCATGTACAAAAGATGGATGAAAGGTGGTGTTTTTAGCAAATGCTCGATACTATTCAAGATAGTTTGCACATGTTATAGTAATTGGACATTTTTAGTCATCATGACCACTTTTCACCAAATCGTCACGTCAAGGACATACATGCATATTTTCATCATCACTCTGATTTCCTAGGACAATCATGGAACATAACATTAAATCATATTAAAATAAATCTTGTAATTTATTTTTTCTTAAAAAGGTAAATGCCAACTGTCCAATTCGAGATGCCACTTGTCCAACTTTTAAGAGGGAAACTGAAAATTTTTTCTCTCTACGACCATACATACGCTCCTTCCTCATTAATTTTTTTTCTTTTCGCTACCTTTTCATCCTCAAAGCCTAGATATTCTTCATGTTTTTTTTTGCAAATTTTGTTTCCATTCCATTTCAACAAACTTCTTTTTTCCACTAAGAAATGACTTTCAGTTATCTCACTAAGCGTCAACCACAAGTTTCTTCTATTTCCAAACTCAAAGCTCCTATTTTTAAAGACGGTTGCACTTACGTCTCATAACCATAGAAATTAGAGAGCGTCTTTCCTTGTCTCTCATCATGCAAACCCCTTGTGTTTGAGGACAAACCTTTTGTTCTACTCCATCAATCAAAAATGCCTCTTATGTTAGTTTTCTAGATAGGGTTCAACATATGAAGGAAATAACATGGAAAGACTAGGGTATCTTTGATTTGATACAACTCTCACGAGTTGGCCCTAAGTATAACCCTCACATGATGATCACTGATATTTGACACTGAGAAACCTTTATGAACATGTTTCATCTACCATGTGGTATGGTTACCCCCACACTATTTGACATGGCAGCAATTGTTGGCCTTCGACAAACTGGGGAAATCTTCGACTCCACTCTAAAAAACAAAACAAAACATATTTTAACCTTCTCACACCCTAGTTTTAGCGCTTTTATCAAATACTGATAAGCGGTAAATGTATCATGTTTCTTTCTTGTTTTCCCTTTTATTTCATGTGTGTTTTAATCATTCTAGTTTGTTTTTATGCATTTTTGTCTCCAATGTTTGTTTTCAGGAAATAAGAGGTCAATGGAGAGAATCAGGACGAAAAGGCCAAAATCGTACAAAATAGAGCATTTCTAGTACAAATTTTGCGAGACCAATACGGTCTGGCCGTGTCCCATGACACGGGTCGTGCTGTCCCATTGGTGCCCCCCATACAAGCAGCTAGAAGCTGACACAGCCAGCCCGTGTTGCATGACACTGCCCGTGTCAGCACTCAAAAAGTTATGAACCTTTGATCTTTTGACAACTTTTTGTGACCTTTTGGCATTTGTAACCTCTATTTCGTTTATGATTAGTGATTAGTGTCCATTAAGCTCAAAATCAGTGACAATAATTAGTGATTTATGCCTTCGATTAGTATAAATAGAAGCTTGGGTATCAGGAGAAGGCATCACTTTCACTACTTTCATTCTTTACAAATTGTTGTTTTTCTTTAAGTACTTAGCTTAAGCTTTTGCTACTCTTTTGTAAATTCCAGCACTCTTGTTATAATCTTGCCTTCATCTTCATTATAGTTTGTTATTGCTTTGTTTGTTTTCAGTTATTTACATTTCTTGCAATGTTCTTAAAACCGTTTATTGTTGTTGTTCATATCTCCATGAGTGAAAAAAGCCTTAGGGGCATGTGGTTATGAGAATCCATCTCATGATAAACCCCTAATAAGTTATTCGTGTGTTATTGTAAGAACTATAAGTTTGCTTTATTTTAGAATTCGATTTTAATTACATGTTTATGTTGCTTGCAAAAGTAAATTCAAAATAGATGTCAATCATGAATCAAAAGATAATGATTTTACAAGACGCGTCGTCACGTGAAAAGGCGTAACACTCTTTATTGAATTGCTTAGTCGTTCTTGGAACACATTCAGATGTGCACCCCACGAACGTGGGTGATGCACATATTTGTCTAAATTTCTATAAAAATAGCTTAGAACTTATCATAATTCAAATATGAATGATCTTAAGGGCGAGTCTAGATGGAGGATCATTGCTCCTAGTCGTGCTTTTTATTAATTGTTAAAAAAAACTATTTTTCAATTTGCATCATACGAACCTTTTGAGATCACCTTAGGTAAGCATAGTTAAACTAAGAATTTGTACTCATACACCTCTCTGTGGGATATATTCTTTTTACTACTTGACACAACCGTACATTTGCGGTTCACACGCATCAAGTTTTTGCCACAGTTATCGGGGAGGTGTTTTGATATCGAAATTTTATTTCAATGCTGTTTAGACTAAGGTACTTTTATATTTTCTGCTATTTTAATTTTTCGCATAAGTCCCTTCTCTCAAAATGCTTCTCGCGTGGGGGTTCCATTCAAGATATTGACAACACATGACCAATAGCTTAATAAGCCCATATTCCAAACCCTATAACCTAGAATGGGGAAATAAAATAATTTTTTTACATTGATTATTCCCAACAAGCCATGGGGCCAAATAGTGCCCAATATGTTACTATTACTACCTTTGGGAATTGCAATCTTGAGATATTAATGGAAAACTTTGTAGTGGTGTAAGCGCGCCAAAATGGATATCTTATAGAACAAAATCTCTGAATTAGCGAAACTCTTTAGAAACAAATATGTATGTTTGAGTCCCTCGCTACTCAAAGCAAAACTTTGGAGACTCGAATCTCCCAACTAGCGCATATCCTTCCAGGCCCCGATCCTGTGGGACATGTGAACACTCTAACAACCAGAAGGGAGAAAGAAACTGAGATTCCCAAAGAGGTAGAGAAAAGTAACAGTGAGGAAAATATAAGATTTAAGGAAAAAATGTTGATACCATCTAAAAGGAGGTATTCGAGGAGATAGAAAGGGAAGCCCCATATGTTGCCCCTCCTCCGTACAAACCACCCATCCCTTTTCCGCAGAAGTTTGTGAAGGCTAAAATAGAAGAGAAATTTAAAAAAAGTTATTAGATGTTTTGAGAAAAATCCATCTCAATATGCATTTTACCAAAGTTGTGTTTGAACAAGATTTGGTTCTGCAAGATATCTCCTTGTTTTGATAATAACAAAGTTGTATTTGTGCAAGAACAATTTTGGTACTCTAACATTTGTTTTCTTAAGTATTGACAAATAGGTGCTGACACTGATAAAGATAATTCTGACTCTGATAAAGATAGCTCTAAATCTGATAGAGATCATGTGAAACGTCACTCACGAATTCTCAAAAGTCGCTTCTGCGTCAAAGAAGCAAGATTGCTTCTGATCTACTGTGCTTTAGAAAGACTCTAAGAAGACAAAATGTTGCTGCTGCAATATTCTCTTGGATTCTGGCTCTGAATTTAACTCTGATACTTATCTTCTGAAGACTAAGTGTTAGCGACTCTGAAGACAAGGTTCTGATGAACAATGTTCTGAAGACTCTGAAGACAAGGTTCTGCTAAACAAGTTCTAAAGACTCTGAAGACTTATGTTTCTGATAACCAAGGGTTCTGAAGAAGGAGTGCTGAAGACTCTGAAGACAAGGTTCTGCTGAACAAGTTCTAAAGACTTTGAAGACTCAAGACTCTGAAGACCCAATGATTCATTCTTCTGATCATGCTTCAATCATATCAATTCAGACGCCTCTGATGGATAGAAGAAGATGAAATGTTTGCGAGGGAAAATAGTACATAGTATAGATCAAACACGTTCTTTTCCACTACCATTCCACTACCCTGATTTGGTGGTACAAAGGGCAATTTCAGTGTATGATTTTCACCCCAACATAACGACATTATTTCAAGTCGCCAGTATTTTACTGATATTCATGATCTGCCCTTCAACGGATCTTTTTCTGGCTATATAAAGACTTGATCACTCAATGAATCGTGTGTGACACCAAGTGTGAAAAAGAGAGATATACAAAACACTGATTCATACGAGAAAGAACTCAAGAAATAGAGAAATTCATGAGTGAATGGTAACAAATCACAATATAAAGAAAAAGATTGTTCTTACAGTATAGATTCGCTCTAAGTTAGATTGAGCTAGAAATTGTGTTTATATCAGCTTATGTAAGAAGCATTTCATTGTGAACATTTTATTTGATCAAACAGTTGTTTGAATTCCTTAAGGGACCAGTTGGGTCAGAATCCTTAAGAAGAGACAGTTTGTCTGTGTATTATTAGTCACCAGCAGTTGCTAGTGCAGTTGTAATCAGTTTGGTTATAGTGGATTAAGTCCTTGTGTATAAGGCAAAATCACCTTGGCGAGTGGACTGGATTAATTTGATAGTTTTCAAATGAACCAGGATATATCGTGTGTCTTTCTCTATTGTTAGTCTATTTGTGATTTTGGTTTGAGTTTCACAAAAAGCTTTCATTTTGAAAACCCAATTCAAACCCCCCATTTCTTGTGTTTTTCTCACACCTTCAATTGGCATCAGAGCTCCGATTCTGACTGTGATAAAACGTTTTATCAACACTTCACCGTGTTCAGTACCGATCCAGTATTTGTGTGAGATATCATGACTACTGCAGCTAATGTTAATACCATTGTAGAAGAAAAAGATCATTACAGTGTCAAACCACCAGTCTTTAATGGTGAAAAGTTTGACTACTGGAAAGACAGAATAGAAAGTTTTTTTCTTGGTTATGATGTAGATCTTTGGGATCTGGTAGTCGATGGCTACACTCACCCAGTTGATGCTGCAGGTGCTAAAATATTCAGAAGTGATATGACCAACCAACAGAAGAAAGATTATAAGAACCATCACAAGGCAAGAACCATATTGCTAAATGACATCTCTTATACTAATTATGAGAAGATAATAAATAGAGATACTTTCAAATCTATTTTTGATTCTCTAAGAATGACTCATGAAAGAAATGCTCAGGTTAAGGAGACAAAGGCGCTGGCCTTAATCCAAAAATATGAGGCATTCAGAATGGAGGATGATGAAACAGTTGAGACCATGTTTTCAAGGTTTCAAATGCTAGTCGCAAGACTTAAAGTTCTAGACAAAAGTTACTCAACTGCTGATCATGTTAAAAAGATCATTAGAAGTCTTCCCAAGAAATGAAGACCTATGGTAGCAACTTTAAAGCTATCCAAGGATCTTAACAACATAAGTCTTGACGAGCTTGTTAGTTCTTTAAGAAGTCATGAGATAGAGCTGGAAGAAGATGAATCTCAGAAGAGAAGCAAATCTATCGCTCTTAAGTATAAACCTGAAAAGGCAAAGGCTTATTAAGCTGAGGAAGAATCAGAAGATTTTGGTGAAGAATTAGAAGATGAGTTGTCTCTAATCTCCAGAAGGATCAACAAACTCTAGAAGCATAGGCAAGGAAACTTCAGAGAATCTAAAAGAAACAAAGGCCGCTCTGAGTCATCATCTGGACTGAAGAAGTAGAACTCTGGAAAGGAAGTTAGCTGCTATGAGTGTAATGAGCCAGGTCATTACAAGAACGAGTGTCCAAAGATCAAGAAAGACACAAAGCCTAAGAAGAACTTCTCCAAAGCAAAGAAATGACTGATGGTAACTTGGGACGACACTGATTCTGGAGAAGAAGACTCTGATGAAGAACAAGCAAATGTTGCACTGGTAGCAACAAATGACGATGAAGTTTCTAGAAAACCAGGAGACAAAATATCATCAGAACCAGAATCAGACTCAAACTCTGACTCAGAGGTATTATCTAAACTCTCTTGTTGTAAATTATAGTCAAGTCTTTCGGAAATGCTGGAAAAGTATCAAACTCTTCAGAGTAAATACAAAGATCTTAAAAAATCACTTGTAATTGCTTCTGAGGAAAAAGATAAGCTTGATTAGAATAATTCTTCTCTAAATGAAAACATTTTTTGCTTAAAAAATAGTAATTATGCCTTGAAAAGCACAGTTGCTAAATTAGAAGAAGAATTAATTTCCAATGTCTCTAACGCAAGCTGTATCAACAAGTATGATAGAGCATTCCAGTATTTTCTTGCTAAAAGCATAGATAAAAGCAGAATAGCTTCCATGATCTATGGAGTAAGCAAAAATGGTAAGAAAGGTTTGGGATGTACAGAATCATCTGATATTGAAGAAAGTTAGATTGTTAAACCAAAACCTCTCTATGACCATTTTGTGCCTTCTGGCACTGAGATTGTTTACTCTGAGCTTGCACAAGAACCCCCACCGACACAGAAAACTATTTCTAAAGTTAAATATTATGCACAAATTCCACTTGATTATCCTGTTGTACAAAAGCCCAAAGTTGTGAAACACTCTGGGAAAGCTAACAAGAAAGGACCCAGAAAATGGGTACCTAAAGACAAGATAATCTATGTTGCAGATATCCTTAACAACTCCATTGAAACACCAGTCATGGTACCTGTACAGTGGTTGCTTGCGACACATGACGAGAAGAAGGCATATGTTCCAAAGTCTGGAACTTAAGCCTAGAGGCTTCATCGGTTTCGGAGGAAACCAGAAAGGAAAAATCATTGGCTCAGGAACCGTTGGCAATGGTAACTGATCATACCTGATCAGAAAGTAGATCGGTGGCCAACAAACATCTTGAGCTCCGCTACTCCGGTGGTGTGAGACGGTGGGGGGTGTACCTGCAAGGTACTCCGATGCTAAAGTCAGGGACGAAGCAAGCAAGTACAGAAGGTAGTGAGAGTGAGAATTAGAATACCTAACCCTCTAGTAAAATAAGGTATTTATATTGTGCCCCCAACGCTGGGCCAACAGTCGTCTGTACTGGGTCGGGTTGCTAGGCCCAATGCAGATAACTGTCAGGGCTTACATGGCGTAGGGAAGACCATCACGTGGTCTTCGCCCTGGAGTAACTGCCCCGAGATCTGTAGAAAGTGGGTGGACCAACTCTTTCGGAGGTGGGTCGTCACCTGATGATGTGTCCCCATGGGAAGAGCACGTGAAGTACGTGGGGGAAAAGGTGTGATCCCTCCTCGGGCCATGCAGTGTCTGCTCAACAGTAATTTCATGGGGTGTGCCCGACGAGGAAGTGAGTTTGGCCTTAATGGGCTGCTTAGCATGTCCTTGGGTTGGGCCTGCTGTAGTGTACGGTTTTTGTCGGTGACGCGACCACCTTACCGCATTGGATGGAATTGGGTGCTACTTTCTGATTTCTTATTTATCCTATGAAGCTGGAAAGGAAAGGGAAGCTATCTAAAACTAGCCTTGCGCGCAAATGTTTTCTTTAACAAATGCTAAGATATTGGGGGGTTCAGGGTCAGGTTATACAATGGGGAGTTGTCAATTACCCATCATATATATGGTTATCCATAGATTGTTTGGCATTTTCTTCTGTTATCTACTTACTGGTGTTTATCTGTCATAAATTGGGAAAGTTTCTCCTTTGGGAATGTTGAGAGAGAGAGAGAGAGAGAGAGAGAGAGTTTTTGTTAATTTTTAGGTTTTTCGATGTTTTTGGTAAGGTGCTGGACCTAAGGTTATTGTTGTGTGTGCTCGCTAAGATTTCACAATCTTATGTCTACGTATTCCTGTTAAACAAAACAATGAAATCAGAGCAATCGTAGTTCCTCCTATTCTATGGGAGGAAAGATAATGTTTGATGTCTTGTTCAAAGCCCAAGATTGAAGCTAAAGGGTTATTTGTGTCTTGTTCAAAGCCCAAGATTGAAGCTAGAGGTTTGACTAGGAGAGAATTTGTCATCTCTAAAGGGAGATATCTCATCTGTTTATCACAGTTGTTAGGTAATTGCTTATAAAGGGTAATTACTTTAACTGGAATCTAGCAATCCCATAATTTCCTTTATAAGGGATTTGTCCTAGAGGAGAAAACTTTAACTTAATGTAGAGCAATGCCATTTTTCCTTAGGAATCTTCCATGCTAAGAGAGGGATATTAGCTTGGATGTAAATAATCCAAAGGCTTGCCGCTTACAGCAATTAGATGAAAGAGGAAATTTACCAGGATAAGAGATGGACTACAACTTGGATTTTGGAATCAACAAGTGTGCCACTTACAGCAATTATCGGGGATTAGGGTTTGTTTGATTGTCTATTTTGATGTGTAATTGTACAAAGAGGTGTCTTCCTGCAGAGAGATTTTTGATTTCCTCTAAGGGGATGTTGATTTTTTGTGTGCCTTGGTCAAAGCCCAAGGTTGAAGCTAAAAGGTGGACTTTGTTTAGGGAGTTTTATTTCTGTCTTGTACAAAGCCCAAGATCGAGGCTGAAAAAGATTGACTCTTTTGGGGAATATTTTGTCTGTCTTGCACAAAGCCCAAGATTGAGGCTAAAAAAGAAATTGACTCCACTGGGGAGGTTTTATACGTGTCTTGTACAAAGCCCAAGATTGAGACTAAAAGATTTGACTAACTCAGCTGGAGAATATTTATATGTGTCTTGTACCAAAGCCCAAGATTGAGGCTGAAACTGTTGAGGGAAAATCATTATACAAAGCCTAAGAGGAGGCTGGTTGGGGAATTCCTTATATGAAGCCTAAGAGGAGGCTAACTTCTGCTGAGGATTATTGAGATCCAGAGACAGGTCCAAATTGGGGAATCAACTCTTGTTGAGGGATGCAGAAGAGTTGAAATATCAGATGCCTTGAGGTTTTGATTGAGGTTTTATGGATAGTAAACTGACCCTAGCTGGGGGAAATTTGAAGTGAGGATTTAAAGATTAAGTTTTGAAATTTGTGGAGGTTTTAACTCTGTTGGAAGTTGATAAGATGATCAGAGTTTTTCCTGTGCTTTTAGGAAACTTGAGGGTTTCTTTGAGATCCAAGAAGAGATGAGACTGTCCAAGTCTACTGGTATGAAAAGGTTTATCTTTGCATGATGCCCAAGAGGAGGATGATATTTTAAGGGATGAGAATCAACCCTAAGTTGGTCTGATGTTTTGATTTTTGAGAGGATTGCTCTAAGAAATGATGACTAGGCTCTGTCCTATACCTGTAGGAGGTCTTTTGGGTCCTTGTACTAAGTCCAAGAGGAGGCTGAGAACTTCTAAGAAGCCTGAGGGTCCTTGTACAAATCCCAAGAGGAGGCTGGTGTAACACCTCTAAATTTTCCTTCCTCTTGCTACCTCTAACTGGCTTATTCTTCTTTCATTTTGCATCGTTATTTTGCATTTGCATGGTTCTTTTGGGCATGGGATCAAGGCATTTTCCAGCGGCTCATGGTTTCATCAGTACAGGAGATAGTTTCAGCAGTATTCCGAGCTAAACATATGGTTTTCAGGGTCTTCTCGAGCATTTATTTTGCCCCCTAGAGGATTTTGATTACCAGGAGTTCCGGCAGTTATTTTTGCTCAGCGATTCGGCACCGGACAATTATTTTTCAATAGGTCATTTGGAGTGCATAAAGTAGTTTACATCGCATTTTAGGTGTTACTCAGTAGCAATATCAATTATTGAGTTTTAGAGACTCAACGGGGTTCAGAACAAGCGAAATCAGGCGAATATCCAAGTTTCCCTCCAAAAAGCGCCAGAATTCAAATTTCCCTTGTGCTAATCGATTAAGACATTTTGCACTAAAATGCGTTAATCGATTAACCAAGGTAAAATTTGCACAGATACCTCAATTTTCAACGCTGCATTTTGGGTTTCAAATATTAATCACCAATTCAATTTTCACACCAGTGGAAGGAGCTAGAGAGGTTTCTAATTTGATTTATTTTCCACCCAATTTCCACTCTATTTCCACATTCCCTTTCCAAATTCAAATTTTCACTTTCCATTCCACTCACTAAACCTCATTCCAAACCCAAACTTAACTCCTAACCTAGGGGTTATTTAACCAAATTAATTCCAAACCTCACCATCAATCATCATTTTCCCTCAGAAATCACTCTCAATTTTCAGAATTCTCTCTCACATTTTCACTCTTAACCTCCTTTTTCAACCTCACTTAGAGCTCTTCCATAGAGGTTAACAAGTTCTTCATTGGAACTTGTTAATTCTTAAGCTAAAGCCTCTCATTACCACTCCATTTCTGTTTTCCATTAGTGATTTTCGTTTGGATCTGGATCTGGAATTTCAGAAGTGCTTATTGGAAGTGATTTTGAAGTATTCCTAGCTTATTGTTTGGATTTTCAGCTTTTGCTTGCAAGGAGTTCATAGATCTTGGGATTTCTTGCTTGGATCTATTAATTGCAGCTCAACAACACCTACCAAAGCAATTATCAGCTTTGTAGGTTGTTTGAATTTGATTGTTGTTGTTCATGATTGCTAGATCTAGATGATGTTTGATTGCTGTGATTGAACTTAATTTTCGTGTATCATTGATTACATGACTATTTGGATGATTGTTTGAGTGATTGTGCTGCTGAAAAGTGATTTTCCAACTTGATTTTTTGCTACTGGTACAGATTTAATCGATTAACCAATTCATGTTCATTTTGGTTAATCGATTAACCAGTGTAAATTTTGCGTTTTTGGAGATGTTAATCGATTAACCAATTTGCACTGTAAAAGGTTAATCGATAAACACTGATGCAGAGTGTGATTTTTGTGCATTTCTGTTTATGCTTCGATTCCGTTCCACTTTTAATCTTCATGAATTGATATGATGCATATTTGTGAGCTGTTTTGATGTTGTTGCACCTCACACCATTATATAAACATGGTTTTCCGACACGCGACTTTTGATTTTCATCGATGAATATTCATGCTTGTGTTGTTGCTTTCTTGATACGATGAACATATTGCACATACTTCTTGACCATGTTGATTGTGGATTATTGTTTACGTTGCTAGAGTTGTGTTGCATATGCTTGTTTACTTTCAATTTCGTGGAATGTATGCTTGAGTTAATTGTTCAAATGTCAAATGATGTGCATTTTTTCATGATTTTTCAAGGGTTATTTACCATGGTTTGGTGTGTGATTGTGATCATGATTGATTGAAGAGTGTGTAATGTTTGATGCATGTTCGTTATGCCATTGTTGAATCATATTCGAATGCGTGCCAAGTTGTAAATCCACTGCTGTCCCTTTGCATATGAGTTGTTGTATGTGCTGCCGTTTGCTTTTTGCACCTACTGTGTGCTGAAAACATGAGCTGTTAAATGTTGTTTGGTGTGTTGGCTGGATTTTTACTGCTGTGCAGGTGCTGGAGCGCTGTTGTAGCTGCTGTTTTTGGTTTATCTCCTTGGTTTTAGTTTGCTTTTGTATGCTCCCTTAGGATTCCCTAGTCCAACTTAATCTTTGATTAAGCTTGGAGTAGGATAGACATTAGGATTCAATCCGTGCATGCTAACATTAGGTAGAATGTTCCCTTCTTACCTCGACCTTAGGGCCACCTTGGCATGAGAACATTAGGATATAATTCCCTTAGTGTTTTCCTTTTCAACTTTGAGTCTTCTCTTCTCATCTCATAACAAGTCTAAAACACTTAATAAAGGCAACGCGTATTGTGCACCATGAGCCTTAAGTACATGGGAAATGAGGAATGGGTGTCTCCCTTCACTCTTCTAGAGTGTTTAGCAAACGTCCTGTTGGGACGATTATGCGACGCATTCGTTCCTATGTCATAGGATTTAGTGCAATACAAGTTATAAACTAACTTAATCCACTCCTGTCTAAAAAACACAAAACAAATTCAAATCTTTTTCATCCTTCGAGATTATCGGGTTTCAAATCATTTTCAAAAAAGAGCTCGTCGCTCACGTAAAAAACACTTATCGACTCGTAGGTCGAACTACGTTTGCTCTGATTTCCTCTTTCTCGTCTGATTGAGGGTACGTAGGCACAAGACATCGATGTCTTGGCGAGCAGCCTCCACCCTTTAGTGTGTAGTCCATCGAACTACGTCGACTCTAATTCTTCGTTCGTCCACGAAGATACGTAGGCATAGGATTGCGACGATACTTGCGAGTCTGTTTTTGTTTTTCCCTTTCCCGTTTCTGTTTAGCATTAGGCTTTAGATAACTCACCCGTTGATTAGACAACAAGAATGGATCCCATCGAGTATGATGGACGCGTGGGGGTGCTAATACCTTCCCCTCGCGTAACCGACTCCCAAACCTGAACTATTGTTGCGATGACCATGTCTATCCCTTTTCTTTAGGTTTTCTTCGATCGTTTCTTTTCCTTCGTCGGGATAAATAACGTTCGGTGACGACTCTTCTGTTCTGTTTCTGCCGGTTTTTTTTTCGCATACGCGACAGCTGGGGATGCTTTTAGGAAGCCTATGGGTCCAACCTTAAGAAAAGTTCAAGAAAGGTTTCACCGGGAATAATCCTTTCTTTAGTGAACAGTTCTAGGGTTTGAAGAAATTCAAGAGAAGTTTCACCGAGAATAAATCCTCTCTGAGGAAATGAATTTCTTGACAAATTTCTAATAGTGACAGTCTTGAGAAAAGTTTCACCGGGAATAATGCCTTTCTCTGTTCCATATTGTATAAGCCTAAGAGGAGGTAAGACTGTATCTAGAATTTCTTATGGGGAACTAGTTTTGACTGTATTGAAAGAGTGACCACTGGTTTTATCTAAATTCTAGACCTAATTGCCGAGGAAAACTCTAAACTATATATAAAGGCATATATATATATATATATATATATATATATATATATATATATATATATATACAGCTGAAATATATAAGCAGGTATGTAAAAGAAAGCTGGTAGAACTTACAGGCGAGCAAGCTTTTAGTGTTATAAAAACAGTTGTATGGCTAGTTGTTCAAGAAATTGAAGAAAGTTTTGATAACAACTATGAATTTGAATCTAAATCAAACAAAGAAAGTTGTTTTAAAAAAAAGGAGTTTTGGGGCTTATACTCGAGGAGAGGCCCAGATACAAAACAGTGATCGCACCGTTATTTGGAAAACTGTATTCGGACTTATACAATGACTGAGGCCCAAAGTTATTGTATTTATAAAAGAGATGGGTCTTACACTCTATTAGAGGCCCAAGAGTTTATTTTTGTACAAGGGATGGGGCTTACAACTCAAGGAGAGGCCCAATGAAAGACAGTGATCGCACCGTCGCTTTGAAAACTGTACTGGGGTTTATACAATGATTGAGGCCCAAATTACTTATGTACAAAGGGGTTTGGGTATTACACTCTATTAGAGGCCCAAAAGTGTTTGAAAAGAATAGAGATGGGACTTACAACACAAGGGTAGGCCCAGATGAAAATTGTTTTGAAAACGACGATCGCGCCGAGATTTTTTAAATCGTATCGAAACTTATACCATGACTGAGGCCCAAAATTATTTGTGTGTGACAAGGGATGAGTCTTACACTCTATTAGAGGCCCAAAAGTGTTTATGTGAAATTTAAAAAATCAAAATTTAGGGAAAACCCTAATTTTGAATTTAAAAGATATAATTTTCAAAGGAAATTAAATAAAAAATGATATAAAATATCAAATATATTCAAAAACAAGTTGTCAACTTTGAAAAATATTTTTAAAATTCATGTTTAATCACATGAAAGCTTTAAATTCATTTGGAATGAAAAGATCAAGGTGAGAACTTCATTTTAAAATGTTTAAAAACAAATAAAAATGAAATAATTTTCAAAAATTCTAACTATATTAAATAAATAATATAAATTTGAATTTTTTTTGTAAAATAAAATAATTTAACATTTTTTTTGAATTTTGAAAAAAAGAATTAATTAAAAAACATTACAAACCAAGGAGAAATTAATTTTAAGATTAATTAAAAAAACATGGAAAATTCAAATATTTAAAAATTTGAAAAATGGCGCCAAGAACACATGTTCTTGGTCGCGCGTGTTCTTCTTTTTCAGATTTGCATTTTCTCACTTTTCTCTCTGATTATGCAATGGTTTTGCACGATTCAAACACCAATCTTGCTCGTTTTTGAACAAGGATCACAACCATATAGATTAATTGCATTTATATTAAGTATGGAGTGATAAATCATAGGATTAACTCAAGAACCCTAGTTTCAGCATGAACGCTATGAAATTTCATACACGGTTCATACATGGCAATTGATTGAGGGTTATCACTCTATATACATGCAGAAACAAGATGGTAACTCTAAAATTCATTTATGATGCATGTAATATGGAGTTTGAAGGCTTCAGGTTTACCTCTTGCAGCTGGTGATCGAATTCTATGTTGGAGGTGTTACAGATGTTGTATGATGACCTGGACAGCTTCAATGGACCTCAAGTAATATGTTTGAAGGCTTGGAATGGATTGGATCCGCTCAGAACTTGTTGTGGCACCTCAACTGCAAACAGACTAAAAGCTTGAGCAAATGGATGGTGGTTTTGTGATTCTGATTATCCAGATGTGTTTCAAGGCCATGGATCACTAATATATGATGTATATGAGGTGTTGGCATGATTGGTTTGGTTTGAATTACTTCCTATTTCAAAATTCGATAGTGACTTGAAATAGAAGGAAAATCTGGTTTTTTGAAAGTGATTTTGAGGAAAGCATAAGTTTGGGTGCTTTGGTGTACTTAAACTGATCACAAATGAGCTCTATTTATAGTAGAGCAAGTTTGTTTTGTAAGGAATAGGGAATGGCAACTGGTACAGATCTTTGGCCAATGGTTGCATAAAGGAATCCAAGTCTTCTTTGGCCATTGACTTGGGTCAGTGTAGCAGGCCTATGGTCCTTTTTTTCAGGGATAAGGCATGACTCAATCAGTGTTTAAAGACTCAGTCCATGCCACCTCAATGCACCTCTTGAATTCCTTGAAACAAAATGGGAGTTTTTGGATTTGGAACATTGAATTCCACTTGCCTACATGATGATCTTTTGTCTTGGGAGGCTTGTGGCTCAAAGATCTTTTGCTTTGATCTGATCTTCAATGTTTCTAGAAGGATTACAAGACTTGTAATTGCACAAATTGGCCAATTCGAGCAAATGACCTATAATCTGTCTTGGAAAAAACCAGTCTTTGATGCCATGTTCCAAGGGTTGTAACTCCCTTCTAAAATTGAATTTGGAGATGATCTAGTACTTGTTGGAAAGCTCTCATGAAATACTTTAATTTTGATGTCCAAGATGGGTCTTGGTTTATCTTGGATCAAAGTGAAAATTTTCCTCAAAGTTTGGAAAAAGTGAAACAGATTCTGAATTTTTTTGAAAATTTCACTAAGTGTTGGAAAAAGTGGTCATTTTCACTTTTTGTGATTTTGATCAATCCATAACTCAAAATTTATGAGGATTTGGAATGAGATGTATTTGACATATTATAAGTATGTAAGATGAACTTTCAATTGAGCTTTGGATGGGAGAAAAAGGCATTGTGGTTTAAGAGTTATGACCTTGCAAAGTTGGTACCAAACCACTTTTGTCCCATAACTTAGAAAAATTTTAGATTCTTATGGTTGCCCCATTTGGAAGAAACCTCACTTTTCTTGATTTTTCTTGATGAATGATGATCAATATCATACATTAACATTGTTTTTGACTTAGGGGAACCATATTTGTGAAAAATTCCAAAAATTCAAACTTGATTTTAGGCACAGTTGACTTTTTGTCAAATGAAATCCAAACAGCGTGATCTTTTATGAAATCAAGTCCTTGACCCAATTCAAACCTAATGGATGCATTCCATATGTGTTTTAGGGTGTTTTGAATCATGTCCCAAGGTTTGGGAACATGTCTTGGTCAAAGGTCAAAGGCACAGTTGACTTTTCCTTCAAAACCCTAATTGTGGTCTAGATGATATTGGAACTTGTGAACTAAGCTTCTTGGATCAATCCATTGTTGTAAATGGATCAATGTGGTGTGTTTGAGGCCCTCAAATTATGTCTTGATGTCTTGGTTCATGTCTTGTCTCAAAAGTCAACTTAGGGGTGAATTAGGTCAAGAAACCCTAATTCCTGATTATTGATGAATGCTTCCCCTGAGATTGTTTTGACTTGATGATTGGATCCATGATGTCCCTTGAAGCATTTTGGATCAAGCTTTGAATTATAGGCTCATGCCCTAGATGAAAATTTTCATCTGGAGACCTTGGTCGACCAAAACCCTAATTTGGTGACATTGTCGATCTTGAGGCTTGATCCACTTGAAATGTGGCAACCTTGTGCTTGATTCTTCATGTGGGAGACCTCTTGACCCTTTATGGGTGTTTGATAGGCTAGACAAGTTAAGGATCATGTCTATTCTTGATTGATCCTTTGTCTGAGTACTCTGAGAGGGCTCAAAACCTTAATTCTTGGTTGACGTGAGTGCTCAACAATCCTTAAGGAGATTGATGAGGTATAATGGCACATCCATATTGTTATGATGATTTACACAATGATGGGAAATATTGTGGTCAAAATTTGGAGTATGACATATGCCCCTATTTAATCTTCTTGGACCCGAAGGTATGAATGGCGAAGATATTCGGACATTCAGGGTGCAAGAGGATTAATAATCGGAATACCCAAAATTTTGACAGTGGTTATGGATAGCAGTTTGCTCATCAGTCTTCTTTCGCTAAGCAATATTACTTAGAAAAGGATAAAAATTCCCATCGATCCTGGTCTTCGGCCATGAAACTTGTCTCAGTTTCTTTTGAAATAAACTTCCCCTCGATCATGGTCTTCCACCAAGGAACTGGTCTCAGTTTATTTTGAAATAAACTTCCCCTCGATCCTGGTCTTCAGCCACGAAATTGGTCTTAATTTCTTTTGAAATAAACCTCCCCTCGATCCTGGTCTTCTTCCAAGGAATTGGTCTTAGTTTCTTTTGAAATAAACCTCCCATCGATCCTGGTCTTCCTCCAAGGAACTGATCTCAGTTTCTTTTGAAATAGACTTCCCCTCGATCCTGGTCTTCAGCCAAGGAACTGGTCTTAGTTTCTTTTGAAATAAGCCTCCCCTCGATCCTGGTCTTCCACCAAGGAACTGGTCTCATTTTCTTTTGAAATAAACTTCCCCTCGATCCTGGTCTTCAGCCATGGAATTGGTCTTAGTTTCTTTTGAAATAAACCTCCCATCGATCCTGGTCTTCCGCCAAGGAATTGGTCTTAGTTTCTTTTGAAATAAACCTCCCCCCGATCCTGGTCTTCCGCCAAGGAACTGGTGTCAGTTTCTTTTGAAGTAGACTTCCCCTCGATCCTGGTCTTCGGCCAAAGAACTGGTCTTAGTTTCTTTTGAAATAAACTTCCCCTCGATCCTGGTCTTCAGCCACGGAACTGGTCTTAGTTTCTTTTGAAATAAACCTCCCCATCGAATTTCTTGGGAGAAAAACCAATGTATTGCCGAGAGTCTTTTGTCGAGAGGCTTTCTCTGGGGATTCTCCTTAATCTGGGAAAGAGAGAAATATCATATTTAATGGTAAAGAGTGATGTTCCAACGGTGTCTGTCGAATGTCTTCTTGCCTTTCAGAGGTTCAAGTTATCAGAGTGGTTGAGGACAGTCTCCAATCCATAAACAAACTAGGGAGAAGTTGCTCAAACAATATATTTCCTGACGAGGAAAAGACTCAAACCGGGATTTTGTCTTATCCGACGCGGAAAAGAAAATCGACAGCTTGATTGACAATAGGACTTTATCGCTTGTGAATGAGTATGACCAGAGTGATATTAATGCAATATGAATATGAATATGAATCAATTATGCATGATGTATGTATGTTTATGCTGACAAAACTAACGTGACATACAGACTAGTGGACGAACACGACTGGATACTCGGCTACCGCGGGGGGATGAAAAGTACCATTGGTTCAAGATAGCGATCATGTCTTGCTCAAGAGAGGTAGACCCTGCGAGGAGAAAATCATCAATCGGTCTTAAGAAGTAAGAACTCTACCGGGGATATCAGATGAGACATTTCATCTGAAACAGTTGATCCTTCATTCTGGTGCACCAGTTTAGAAGGAGTACTTTGATTCTGTATTTTGAGGTTCAATTACCTTCGGAGAGGCTATCGATGCCCTTTTTGATGTTCAACAGTCAAAAAGAAATTTCCATCTTTATTTTAAAAGCTGAAAAAAATTTGGAAGTTTAAATTCATTTTTGTTTTGTTTTAAGAATCGTTGATCATGTTAAAAATGTCATTCTATAAAGCAAAAATAAATGAGAGTTGCAAACAAAAACACTAGGGCTCAAATTTTATTGATAGGATGGTAATCAGCCAAGCGCGTGATACCATAGAGCCTTACAAAGTTTAGAAAATGGTAATTTTCGGGAAAAAGGGCTACATTGAAACATAACGACTGCTATACTTCTACCAACTTTGAATTCTGGACATTCTGGGCTTCTGTCGAAGGTGACCTCGACTGAAGTTTTCCTGATGGATGGTGTTACCCTTGGGGATTTAACCTTGTTGGACGTAGTTACTTGCCATGAATCCCTAACTTTTGCCTGGATTATTTTTTGAGGTTTTCAATCCATCGGGATGATTTTTGCTTGATTCTATAATTTTTTTCCTGGACCGCCCTTTCGGGTTTTCAATCCTCTGAGACTTTTTTTTTATTTAGGCAAAGTATTTCTTGACTACATCAACATTCGTGGGGAAGGTAAACTCCTCTCCATCCATGGTTGCGAGTCTCAAGGCACCGCCTGAGAAGGCTTTCTTGACCACATAAGGGCCGTCATAATTCGGAGTCCATTTGCCCCGAGAATCAATGAGAAATGATTGTATCTTCTTGAGCACAAGGTCTCCTTTTCTGAAGACACGGGGTCAGAACTTTTTGTCAAACACTCTCTTAATTCTTTGCTGATATAACTGACCATGTCATAGAGCTGCCATTCTCTTTTCTTCGATTAGGTTCAGTTCATCGTGCCTGCTTTAACACCATTCAGCTTCTGTTAGCTTAACTTCCTTCAATACCTGAATTGATGGTATCTCTACTTCTATGGGGAGAACTGCCTCCATGCCATATACTAGAGAAAGGGGTTGCGCCTGTTGAAGTTCGGATGGATGTGCGATAACCATGTGTAGCGCGATTTTTTTGGTCCTGAGTCACGATCGCTTGGGTACTACAGTTCGATTCATTTTTTATCCTATTGAGCTGATTAAGGAAGGGGAATATATGTCTCCAATTAACCCTGCTTGCATACTGAGTTTGAACAGCAGTTTGTTAGGTTACAGATGCTATGTGGATGTGGGGCCCAATTTGTGATTATTTTGCTACGAACACAATGTTTGGATTATTTGTGAGGTTTTCGATGAAATGTTTAGATTTGCTGCTTTTAGGTTGATTCAGTGGAACTACTGGATTATTGGGTTTTTTTTATTAGTATGCTCGCTAAGATTTTTTCAATCTTATGCCTACGTATTCCTGTTTAACGAAACAGTGAAATCAGAGCGATCGTAGTTCCTCCTATTCTATGGGAGCAAAAAGGTTGTTTTGGTGTCTTGTTCAAAGCCCAAGACGTGAAGCTAAAGGTGGTTTATATCTTGTTCAAAGCCCAAGATGTGAAGCTAAAAGGTTTTGGATGAGAGAGAATTTGTCATCTCTAAAGAGGAGATATTTGGTCTGTTTATCACAATTGTTGGGTGACTGATTATAAAGGAGAATTACTTTAACTGGGATATATGAATCCAACAATGCCATAATTTCCTTTATAGGGGATTTTTTAACCTGAAGGAGAAGACTTTAACTCAGTGTAGAGCAATGCCATCTTTCCTTAGGAATTTCTCATGCTAAAAGAGGGACAGTGGCGTGGATGTAAATAATCCAGAGGCTTGCCGCTTACAGCAATTAGATGAAGGGAAAGGAGTTGTTGATGTTTGTATGCTGTGAGCAAGACACAGATTTGATACCAAAAGGTTAATTGACTCAATCGAGGTTTTTTTTATACAAAGCCTAAGAGGAGGCTAGTGACCCAACAAGAGGGTGTTTTTATATGTCTTGTACGAAGCCCAAAACGGAGGCTAAAGAGGTTTGACTCAACAAGAGAGTCTTGAACAGGTTATTGACTCAACAAGAGAGTCATTTATATCTCGTACGAAGCCCGAGATGGAGGCTAAAGGGTGACTCAACAAGAGAGAGTTTTATATCTCTTACGAAGCCCGAGATGGAGGCTAAAAGGTGACTCAACAAGAGAGTCTTTTATATCTCGTACGAAGCTCAAGATGGAGGCTAAAGGGTGACTCAACAAGAGAGTCTTCTATATCTCGTACGAAGCCCGAGATGGAGGCTAAAAGGGGAGTGACTCAACAAGAGAGTCTTTTATACTCAACAAGAGAGTGTTTTATATCTCGTACGAAGCCCGAGATGGAGGCTAAAGGGGTGACTCAACAAGAGAGTCTGAAAAGGTTAGCTCCACTGGGGAGAATCATTGTACAAAGCCCAAGAGGAGGCTAACTGTGCTGATAACTATTTCAGTTTAGTGACAGGTCCAGTATGTTGGATAAAAGAGAAAATCAGTTCTTATGAAGGAAAGATTAAAGGTATTGTTGTGCTTTGGTATTGATCAGAGGATCAGGGTTATTTCCTGTTCTTTAAGGAAATGGAAAATCCAAAGGGGTATTGAGACTGTCCAAGTCTACTGGTGTTTTGAGAAATTGATTCTCAGATAGTGAGTAATCTTTGTATGATGTCCAAGAGAAGGCTGGTATGTTAAGGGATGAAGGTCAACCTATTAACAGGTCTGACACTTGACTCAGAAAGACAGCTCTAGAAAATCGATGACTAGGTTCTGTTCCTATAACTGTAGAGGTCTCTGGGTCCTTGTACTAAGCCCAAGAGAAGGCATGAGAGCTTTTAAGAAGCTGAAGGGTCCTTGTACAACGCCCAAGAGGAGGCGGGGATGCTTTTAGGAAGCCTGTGGGTCCCCAAACCCTGAGAAGTTCAAGACATGCTATTCACAGAGAATAGATCAAGCCAGGAAAGTTCGAGGATTTGGAAGAAACTCAAGAGATGCCATTCACGGAGAATAGATCAACTCTGGGGAGTTAGAGTTTCTTTGACAATATCTAAGGGTGACAGTCTGAGAAAGGGTTCACCGAGAATGCTGCCTTTCACGTCTCCATATTGTTTAACCACAAGAGGAGGGAAGACTGTGTCTGGTAATCCTATGGGGATCTAGTTTTGTTTGAATTTAAGAGTGACCAACAGGATTTACCTAGTTCTAGACGTAGTTGTCGGGGAAAACTCTAAATAGCTATACTAGTATTATACAGTTGATATTTGACAAGTATATAAAAGTTTGTGAAAGAAGACTTACAGTGAGCAGCCCCACAATACAATTATATATATATATATATATATGAAAGCGGGTAAACACTTACTCGGTTGTAGAGCTTCCATGCTATTTTATTAGTTGTTCAACAAAGAAAGCTTTGATAACAATATTATATTCTAAATCAAAGGAGAAAGTACTTTGAAAAGATTGTTGGGGCTTACAGCTCAAGGAGAGGCCCAAGGTTTTATCAGTGATTGCACTGTTGTTTTGAAATTGTACAGGGACTTATACAAGTGACTGAGGCCCAAAAAAAAGGTTTTCTGTACAAAGGGATGGGTCTTACACTTTATTAGAGGCCCAAAGTTGTTTAAATAAAAGGAATGGGGCTTATAACACGAGGGTAGGCCCAGATGGTTTGATTTTTGAACTGGTGATTGTGCCGAGATTTTTATTTTAACGCGGAGGGACTTATACAATGTCTGAGGCCCAAAAAGTTTTGGTTAAAAGGGATGGGTCTTACACTCTCTTAGAGGCCCAAAAGTTTTAAAGAAACGAAATGAGGCTTATAACACGAGGGTAGGCCCAAAAGTTTTTCCATTTTGAAATGGCTATCGTGTCGAGATTTTTGAAAATGCAGTGGGTCTTATACAATGACTGAGGCCCAAAAATGTTTTTGGTTTTCAAAGGGGTTGGGTCTTACACTCTATTAGAGGCCCAAAAGTGTTTGAAAAAGTTTGATGAGGGTTGAATTAATCAAAACCCTAATTTGTTTTCAAAGATATATTTTAATTGAATAAAAATTCAATTAAAATGATCAAAATTGTTAAACATGAGGGAAAAACAAATTGTGATCTTGGATTAATGTTTGAAAAATCATGTTTATATCCACAAAATGATTGGAAATCAATTAAGTTTGGAAAATCAAGGGAGAAAAAATATTTCAAATGTTAAAAAAAAATAAAACATTAATTCTTTGCAAAAATATCAAATATACGAAATAAATAATATTTTTGGGATTTTTTTGATAAAATAAAATATTTTATCATTTTTGTGAATTATTAAAAAAAGAATCAACTCAAAATCATTAAAACTCACAGAGAAATTAATTTTTGAATCAATTAAATAAAATCACAAAAATTCAAATATTTGAATTTTCAAAAAGGGCGCCAAGAACATGGCAAGAACACACGCCACCCTCTGTTTCTGCAGATTTGCATTTTCAATCCAATCTCACTGAATACTTGATTATATCATGCAATCTACATATCAATCTGCTCGTTTTCACCTCACGATCATGTCTATCGTCTTTAATTTCATTTATTTTGAGCATGAAATAAGAAATCAAAGAGAAACCTCAAGAACCCTAAAAATTGCATGAAGGCTCAGAAATTCCATACACGATTCAAACAAAGTAATTGATTGAGGGAAAACACTCTATGCATGATTATGAACATATGGCCAAATTATTGTTCAGCAAAAAAATGCATAGATCATAGAGTTAGAAGGGCTCATGCTTACCTCTTGCAGCTGGTGATCGTGTTTTATATTAGAGGTGTTACAGCTAGGTTCCAATGATGTGGATAGCTTCCCTAGGTGCCAAGTGATGTGCCTGAGTGCTTGGAATGGTTTGAAACAAGTTGGAACTGAAGATGGTATCCCAACTGCAACTTGGTTAAAACCATGAGCAGTTGGCTGGTGATTCTGAGAAATCAGTGTTCCAGATGTTGTTTATGTGTTTGGATCACTTCTATATGATGTTTATGAGGTGTGTGTGTGATTGGTTTGGTTGGAATTGCTCTCAAACTCAAAACCCGATAGTGACTTGCCTTAGAAGGCAAAATTGGAAGTGAGAAGGAGATTTGAGGAAAGCATCTGTTTGATGGCTTTGGTGTACTCAAACTGATAACAAATGAGCTCTATTTATAGTGGAGCAAGTTTTTTTGCAAGCAATAGTGAATGGCAACTGTTGCAGAAGTTTGGCCAATGTTGATCAATGAGAATCCAAGTCTCCTCTAGCCATTGACTAGAGGTTAGGGTACAGGCTGCTGGTTCCCTTGGTCTTGGCTAAGTCTTGACTGAATTCAGTTGGGAAGGGCTCAGTCCATGCCACCTTGGTGCATCCATTAAATGCTCAAAACCAAAATTGGAGTCTTGTCCCCTCTTTAGGGATTTCAAGGTTTGGCATGCTACTTTTTGTTCCAAAGACTTGGGAGGCTTATGGATCAGTGTTTGTCCCTCCTTGGTCTCCCCCTGAGGTGTTCAGATTGATAAGTGTGTTTGTCATTTGCACAAATTTGGAAAATCGAGCAAAATGCACAAATCTGCCTTGTTTTGACAGTTTTCAGCAAGGCATATTGCCATTGTCATATCTCATGGCTCAAGTGGAAAATGAATGAGTTCTAAGCCATTTTGGAAAGCCCTCATATGATACAACAACTGTTTGATCATAGTTGGTTTTTATACTTTTTGGATCTAAGTGAAAAATGGCCCTACATTTGGAAAAAAGTGAAGGCAGATTCTGACTTAGTGAAAATTTCACTAAGTGTTGGAAAAAAGTGACATTTTCACTTTTTGTGATTTTGATCATTCCATAACTTAAAATACATGAGGAATTGGAATGAGTTATGTTTGAAGCTTTTGTAGAGTGCCATGAGAGCTATAAATCCATCTTTGGATCAGCCAAAATGGTTGCTTGGATCATAAGTTATGATCCTTGGAAGTTGGTACCCTAGTCACTTTGTTCCATAACTTAGAAAATTTATAAGTTTTTTATGGTTAACCCTTTTACAAGTTATCCCACTTTTCTTGATTTTTCTTGATGAATGATGATTCCAATTACACATTAACATCATTTTGGGGTCAAATAACCATAATTGTGAAAAATCTCAAAAAGTCAAAGTTGACTTTTGTGCACAGTTGACTTTTTGTCAGATGAATTTCAAACTGTGCGATCCTCTATGAAATCAAGTCCTTGACCTAAATCAAACTTGATGCATTGGTTTCATAGGTGTTATAGGGTGTATTGAATCATGTCCCAGAGTTTGGGAGCATGCTTAGGTCAAACGTCAAAGATACAGTTGACTTTTCCCGCGAAACCCTAATTGTGGTTCTGATGAACTTGAAACTTGTTGATCAAGCTTCTTGGGTCAATCCATTGTTGCAAATGGATCAATGTAGTGTATTAGGGTCCCTCAAATCATGCCTTGAGGTCTTGGCTCATGTTTTGTCCCAAAAGTCAACTTAGGGGTGAATTAGGTTAAGAAACCCTAATTCCTGATTTTTGGTGAATGCATCCCCTGAGGCTAAATTGACTTGATGATTGGGTTTATGATGTCCCTTGGAGCATCATAGGTTATGCTTTGAAGCATTGGCTCATGCCCAGAGGAAAATTTCCATCTGGAGGCCCTGGTCGATCAAAACCCTAATTTGGTGACACTGGCGATCTTGAGGCTTAATCCACTTAAAATGCTGCAACCTTGTACTTGATTCTTGCTATGGGAGTCCTCTTGATCCATTATGGATGTTTGAGAGGTTAGACAAGTTGAAGATCATGTCATTCCTTGATAGATCCTTTGTCTAAGAGCTCAGAGAGGGCTTGAAACCCTAAGTTTGATTGTAGTGGATGCTCACCCATCTTTTGGGAGATTGATGAGGTATGATGGTTTAAACATATTGTGACGATGATTTACCCAATAATTGGAAATCTTAGTGGTCAAAATTTGGGGTATGACAGATGCCCCTATTTAATCTTCTTAGACCCGAAGGTGTGAATGGCGAAGGTATTCGGGCATTCGGGGTGCAAGAGGATTAAATATCGGAATACCCGAAATTTTAATGGTGGTTATGAATGGAAATTCGCGCATCCATCTTCTTTTGCTAAGCAATGATGCTTAGAAAATGTAAACTTCCCCTCTATCCTGGTTTCCTACCAAGGAACTGGTCTTAGTTTCTGATGTAAACTTCCCCTCGATCCTGGTTTCCTACCAAGGAACTGGTCTTAGTTTCTGATATAAACTTCCCCCCGATCCTGGTTTCCTACCAAGGAACTGGTCTAAGTTTCTGAAATAAACTTCCCCTCAATCCTGGTTTCCTACCAAGGAACTGGTCTTAGTTTTCTGTTGTAAACTTCCCCTCGATCCTGGTTTCCTACCAAGGAACTGGTCTCAGTTTCTGAAATAAACTTTGTAACACCCCTAATCTATACCCCCAAGCTATTAAAGCGATAAATAAAATTCAAAATTTCATCAGAGTATATTTAAAACATTCCCGGCATAGACCGAGGGGTCACATCAAGTTGAAACAAAACATACAACACCTGCTCATAAAGATATGCAACAATTCAGGTAGTAATACACCCACAATTCAGAAACAGAATAAAACCGGAAAATCTGTAACTCAATCTCATATATATCATAAAAGTTTGTTTGTCATATACAACATCATACATGTACAATCCAAAAGATACATATACATAATACAAAATAATCACACTCGATCACCCCGACTACCCGGTGCTACATATCAGAGCCGACCGACAAAATAATGAAGACCTAAGCTTCACAAAAAGACCTCCAACAACTCTAATCTGCAATGCCTCATAGAGCATTATAAAACAGCAGAAGGGTGAGAAACACAATCATAATACAGTTGCATATAATTATATATATTAACACAGAAATGTACAAGTAAAATATTCTCACCGCAAATGCACCACAATCAAATACAACACAACACAGTACAATTCTCAGGTATCCAATACCAACGTACATCAGTCATACACAATACACTCATCATCAATACAATTATACATATTCCATCTCATCAATCACATTCACAATTCCATACACAATTAATCCATGATTTATGCAAATGTACAGAGACCGACACAACGACTCTATGCAATGCATATGCGGTACCGACTTCCAACATTTCTCATCACTAGTTCACTCAGGAACTCTGCTGGAACCATCGCTCGTTACTTAGTGTAACTCCCCGTCGGGCATACGATGTTCCCCGTCGCTCACACCCCACACGGGCACACGACGTTTATGGATCGCTCACACCCCACACTGGCACACGACCCGGTCGCTCACACCCCACAAGGGCACACGATCGTCTATCATCATTGCTTTCGGTCCTCTTATTTTTAAGGCGCATGATCCGATCAGATCGCTTCCAGTCCTCTTATTTTTAAGGCGCACGATGTTATATCGGATTCCCTCTGGAATCAATCAGTCACTTAGGACGTCACAAGAATGCATATCATGATGCTTGGCATACAATGACTCATGACATTTAAAATGCACACATATACACATCCATAATCATGCATATATCATCCAATACAACACATGACATTTACTTGCCCTTAGGCCACAAATCATCGTCACAACATGTATTTCAGGCATTTTCATCACACAACAGCACACAAGTCATACAATATCCGCACCAACAGCACATTGCATGATACACATCAAGTTCACACAATTAAAACGGCAAAAGTCGACAAAATGTCACTATTTCAAATTCCCGTTATAATTAATCGGCCAACAATCTCAAAAAATCATTTTTACAAGAAAGAACATTTCATAAGCTTTCTAACGCATTAAACCACGCGTCAAACCGAACCACAGATCAAAAGTTATGGAATTAAAAAGAAAATACAAATGTGATAAACCCTAAAAACCGCCCGGCGAAACCCATAAACTGCCCGGCACTTGCCCTTCGCCGCTACTTCGCCCGGCGTAGCAGAGGCGTCACCAATTCTCCCCAAATAACTCAATAGAGGCAGAATCGTGTCAAGGCTGCGCCTCTCAAAACCGCCCGGCGAAATAACGAACCGCCCGGCGAAATCAGAGAACCGCCCAGCACTTTACACCAGATGCAGAAAAATTCTGCTTCGTTTTCAAACCCCAAAAATCCATTTTTTCCACCTAAATCACTTCCAACAGCAAAACAATTATTAACAATGGTTCATAAACATATAGAGATCATACAACATAATTTATATCGATTTTCGTCCGTGAAAACATCGATTTCTACTCGTTTACGCGTTTTCGACCTATAACCGAAAAACTATGGAAATAGGCAAGACAACATGCACACACACATACATAATCATACACAATGATAAGATAATCGAGTTTCGCACCCTTACCCGATTTAATCGTGTTTTAGAAAGTCGGTTGATCGATTTTCTTGATTTCCAAGATTTCTCTCTTTTTCTCCTTTTTCCTCTTCTCTTTCTCTTCTCCTCTTTTCTTCTCTTCTTACTATTTTTCGCTCTTTCTATTTCTATTTATACTAACTTAGGAAAAATAAATGAAAAGACCAAAATACCCCCACACTCAAATATCTCGCAAACATTCCCAAAACGCGACAAAATATAATCACGACTAAAAAAAAACATATTTTCAGATAAAAGTCAGAAATAAAATAATATAATAATAAAGTAATAAAAAACGACTCAATTAAATAAAAAGACAAAACTGACAAAACTGGGGCGTTACAAACTTCCCCTCGATCCTGGTTTCCTACCAAGGAACTGGTCTAAGTTTCTGAAATAAACTTCCCCTCGATCCTGGTTTCCTACCAAGGAACTGGTCTAAGTTTCTGAAATAAACTTCCCCTCGATCCTGGTTTCCTACCAAGGAACTGGTCTTAGTTTTTGAATTAAACCTCCCCTCGATCCTGGTTTCCTACCAAGGAACTGGTCTTAGTTTCTTTTGTCAATAAACTTTCTTGACAAGGGACGCTATTCGTTAGCGGTTTTCCTCAAACTTCTCGCCGAATTTTCCTGGGGAGATGACATTTGACGGAAAAAATTTGATGTCAGACTTGCTGGGGAACCCAGTCGTCTGAGTTGTAGAGGTGCACAAACTTCTCCGCTGGAGACGCCATTTGTTGACTCTACTGGGGAAAACGAGTCTCTTGAGAGTCTGCTTTCGCTTGGGGTATTACATCATACTTTTCTCGGGATCTTCTCGGAGAAATGCCATATGATGTGATCTAATTTTGAGGTGCTGGTGACCTTTTCGTTAGCGGATTTTTTGGAGAAAAACAGATGTATTGCCGAATCTCTGATTAAGAGGTTTTCTCTGGGGATTTTCCTTAATCCGGGAAAGCGCAGATATCATCTTCAACGGCGAAGAGTGATGTTTGTCGAAAGTTCTCTGGTCTTTCAGAGGTTCAAGTTATCAAAGTGGTCGAGGACCAACTTCATCCCAGAAATAAACTGGAGGAGAGAGATTGCTCAGACGCAACATTTCCTGACGAGGAAAGAACTGACAACTGATTGAGAGGACTTTTATCACTAGGGGACAAGACCGACTAGAGTGATAGTGATGCAATATGAATGTAAATGCATGATGTATGTGTGTATATGCTGACAAAACTGACGCGACATACAAACTAGTAGATGAACACGACTGGATACTCGGCCACAGTGGGAGATGAAAAGTATCACTGGTTCAAGATAGCAATTCTGCCTTGCTTAGGAGAGATAGTCCCTGCGGGGAACAACCGTTGGTCGGGCTTAGGAGGTAAGAACTCTGCCGAGGATGTCAGATGGAGTATTCGCATCCAACACAACTGATCCTTCAATCAGGCGTGCTGGTTTAGAAGGAGTACTTTGATTCTGCATTTTGAAGCCCGAACACCTCTGGAGAAGTGATCGATGTTCTTTCAATGTTCAACAGCCAAAAGAAATTGCCGTCTTTATTTTAAAAGCAGAAAAGTTTGACAAGTAAATTCATTTTTGTTTTATTTCAGGAATCGTTAATCATGTTAAAAACGTCGTTCTATAAAGCTAAAACAAATAAGAATTGCAAACAAAAGCACAAGGGCTCAAATTCTATTGATAGGATGGAAATCTGCCAAACGCGTGATTCCATAGAGTATTTACAAAGTTAGAAAATGGTAATTTAAGGGAAAAGGGCTACATTGAAACATAACGACCACTATCCTTCTACCAACTTTGAATTCTGGGCATCCTGAGCTTCTGTCGAAGATGACCCTGACTAGAGTTTTCTGATGGATGGCATGAGTGCTACTGGGGGATTTTCCCTTGTTGGACGTAGTTACTTGCCATTAATCCCTAACTTTTACCTGGATTGTACTTTGATGTTTCCAATCCACCGGGATGATTTTTGATCATGTCTCTAATTTTTGCCTGGACCGCCCTTTCGGGTTTTCAATCCACCGAGACATTTTTTTTCTAGTTTAGGCGAAGTATTTCTTGACTACATCAACATTCGTGGGGTAGGAAAATTCTTCTCCATCCATGGTTGCAAGTCTCAAGGCGCCGCCTAAGAAAGCTTTCTTGACCACATAGGGCCCGTCATAATTCGGAGTCCATTTGCCCCGAGAGTCAGTGAGAAAGGATTGTATCTTCCTGAGCACAAGGTCTCCTTTCCTAAAGATGCGAGGTCGAACCTTTTTGTCAAACGCCTTCTTCATTCTTTGCTGATACAACTAACCGTGGCATAGTGTCGTCATCCATTTTTCTTCGATCAGATTCAGTTCTTCGTGTTGACTATGACACCATTCAGGTTCTGTTAGCTTAGTTTCCATCAATACCCGGATTGATGGGATCTCTACTTCTATGCGGAGCACTGCCTCCATGCCATATACTAGAGAGAAAGGGGTTGCCCTTGTTGAAGTGCGGACAGATGTGCGATAACCGTGAAGAGAAAAAGGTAGCATCTCGTGCCAATCTTTGTAGGTTACAACCATCTTTTGAACAATCGTCTTGATGTTCTTGTTAGCCGCTTCTATCACTCTGTTCATCTTGGGTCGGTAGGGAGATGAGTTATGGTGTTCGATCTTGAACTCTGCGCACAACTCTTTCATCATCTTGTTGTTCAAGTTAGATCCATTATCCATAACGATCTGGCTCGGAACACCATAACGGCAGATGAGATTGTTTTTGATAAATCGAACTACCACTTGTCGGGTTACATTGGCGTATGACGCCGCTTCGACCCACTTGGTGAAGTAATCAATGGCTACTAGGATAAACCAATGTCCGTTTGAAGCCTTGGGTTCGATCATGCCAATCATGTCGATTCCCCATATGGAAAAAGGCCACGGGGAAGAAAGAACTTTGAGATGTGTTGGCGGTACATGGATTTTGTTAGCGTATATTTGACACTTGTGACACTTCCTCATGTACTTGTAGCAGTCGGATTCCATGGTCAACCAGTAGTATCCTGCTCTTAGAATTTTTCTCACCATTGAGTGCCAAAGGATCCTTCATGAATTTCTTTCATCAACATGTCTGCTTCTGGTCTGTCTACGCATCGAAGCAAGACCATGTCGAAATTTCTCTTATAGAGTGTATCACCGCTCAGGAAGAAGCTGCCTGCTAACCTTCTGAGGGTTTTTCTGTCTTTCCTTAGTGCCCCAGGTGGGTACTCTTATTTTTGAAGGAAGCATTTGATATCGTGATACCAAGGTTTGTTGTCTATGACTGCTTCGATCGCGAAGATGTAGGCAGGCCTTTCAAGGCGCATTATGTCGATCTTAGGTAGGTCGCTCCATTGACCTCCACTAATCATGGAAGAGAGAGTGGCTAATGCATCAACCGTGTGATTCTCCTCACGAGGGATATGATGAAACTCGATTCTGTTGAAGAAGGGTAGCATCTTTCTTGCGTAATCTTTGTAAGGAATCAGTCCTGATTGGTATGTGTTCCAATCTCCTTTGATCTGATTGATAACCAGGGCTGAGTCACCATATACATCCAAGTTTTTTATCCTTAAGTCGATCGCTTCCTCGAGACCCATAATACAAGCTTCGTATTCGGCCTCGTTATTTGTACACTTGAATGTAAGTCTGGTAGTGAAAGGAATGTGGGTACACTGAGGTGTTATGATGATTGTCGCTCCCGGGATTTTCATCCAAGTACAAACGCGAAAGTGGCACCGAAACAGAGTCGCCAGCAATGTGTATTTATCCCAAGAGAGGGAAAGGAAACACTGCATACACCTGAGGGAAAGGATAGAGCATGGTCTTGCGACCAAGAGAACTGGATTCAGGAGTCGGTTACGCGAGAGGAAGGTATTAGCACCCCCTCGCGTCCATCGTACCCGATGGGATCCACGCTTGCTTGTCTCGATCAAAGGGTGTAAGAAAAGGATACTGGAAAAGGAACTGGAAAAGGAAAGGAAAGAGAAAGAGAAACAAATGTAGGGAAAATAAAAGAACTGCTCGAATGGGCCCTACCCCACTACCTACGTATCTCATTGGGAGCATGAGAATCAGAGCGACGTAGTTCCCCTCACTAGGCATGGATTGTTTGTGTTTTTTTTAAGGAACGGCTAACGTTCTAGCTCAGGTGTTGCAGGCTCGCTGGTCCGAGTGCGTTACCATCTTGCAAGAGAGCGAGAAGAAGCACGTTCATACGTTGAGAGTGAATGAGATGAGAGAAGAATTCCCGAAGGAAAAACGTTATTGTTTATTTTTGTCTTTTAGGAGTTTTTTCATTTGTTTGCATATGATAGTGTATCTAAATCTTAACCATTGGAATGTGTACATCCTCACATTCCAAGATGGAATGAGTAAGAAAGTACACTAAGGGTGAAGAAGACCCTCACACTTAGTTCCAATTATTAAGGTTCAAACACACTAGCATACTTGTATTTATTAAGTGTTTTTGTTGATTATGAAATGAAGAAGTGTTTTTCTTTATTTGTACCTTCAACAAGTATTGCATTTAAGTCCCTCATACAAGATCAAATGTTTAACACATTGACCCAAGATGGGCCATATGCTACACATTCTAAGGTTATAAGAGAAGACCCCTTATAATCTTTTCTTTATATGAAAGGCCTAAATGCAATAAGTGCCTACCTTTATTAGATATTTTGAATTTTTCTTTGAGATGAGAAGATGAAAGACTCAAGTGGGAGAGAAAGGTAAAATCTATGTGAACTAAGACTCAATCCTAATTGATTAGTTGAGGGAGTGATCCTAATGGTTTGTGAGGTTGCAAAACCTAAAGTCTAAAGAAGGAATGAGTTAAACAATTCACTTCTAAAGTAGAAGATGAATTGTAACTCAAAAGGGAAAGTAATGAGTTAATCAAAGAAAGCACATAAGTACTTAACAAAACACAAGATTGAATTGTAAAAGATGAAAGGAGAGAGGTTTGAATGTGGATTCCTTATCCACACTCAATTTCAACTTACCAAAGCCCCTACATGGTTAGTAAACATGGAAACATGTATAAGAAGTAAAAAGAAACTTAATGCACATTAAAGTGCAAAAGAATAAGATGAAGAAACAAATCTTAATATCACAACCAGAATGTGAACCATAATGACAACATGTGATTATCATCATACAAGTTCAAATGAACAAGCCACAATCATCATCCATAGCATTTAAACATGTTACCATAAGAAAGGATAGATGAAAGATGAAAAGAAATGGAAAGAAAATGCATAAATGGAACATGTAATCGAACAATCAGAATTGAAACTAAATGGAAAATGGTCCATAAACATCTCAAAGTATTCATGAATCAACAATCAAGACATTCAAGAAGTAATAGAAGAAGGAGTGGGGAGAAAGTTCAAAAGGAAAGTGCAAACAAATACATGTTAAGAATGCACAAAGTTCAAGTTTAAATGAACATATAAAGATGACCTATAATGTATACCAAAGACCTATAATATCATATGAATAGCTCATAAACTATGTAAATGCTCATACAAATATGCACAAAAGGATTCATGTAAAACATGCACTAAAGTTAGAATGATATGAAATGTATTATGCTTCAAATGTAATGCATCAAAAAAAAACCAAATAGACTTATGAAAATTATGCAAGCATGTTATTTGAATTCCTAAATCAGAAGTAAATCATACATCAAGATAGCATGTTAAAATTCAAAGCAAAATGACTTCAAACAAATGCATTAGGTCAAGTTGAAACATCATGCAAAGTGGTGCAAAGATAAGCATCAAAACATGTCATAAAATGACCTAAAAAAACAAAAAAATCACCTAACATGCTTCAATGTATTAGTGAATCAAGACAAAAAGAAACAAGTCAAAACAATTTGTAATGAGCAAGAACAAAATTTTACACACTCATGTATCACATTTGGAATGCATACAAATGAAGATTCAAAGAAAATTATGAAACAGGGGTAAAAATGTCATAAAATCATGAAATAAAAATATCAAAAATTTCCTAAATGTTTTGAAAATACTCATGAATTTTTCCAGAATTTTATAATGTAGTTTTGTATTTTTAAAAATTAAAAATGAAACGTGTGCATAAAAGAAAAATAAAATGAAATTGAAAACAAGAAAGGGGTGCATAGAAGTAAAGTTCCATGTTCAAATGGTTTGGGCTTTAGAAACGTGAGGTGTGAATATCAAAACTAAGTCTGGTCCACACACGCGTTCCACACCAACAATCATGCACTCTCAGTCAAAATAAAGTCAAATCAATGAGCACCATTGGATCAAGTCCAGCCAACACAACAGTCAAAGTAAACGAATCCAACGCACACACGTGAAGGCACACACTCACTACCATGCACTGCACCACACACATGTCACTCTGATCAAAATATAAAACATGTGCAAGGCATGTGACATTTTTATGTGTTGTCATCACACGAGCCACACGATGAGAACAAATCAACAGCCAATATTCAAACTGAGAAAACCCTAGCAATTAAGATCACCGGCCGGAGAAGGACCTCCGGTCACCTTCTCCGGCGAGAACCACCACCTGCAAATCTCACATGTTCACAAAAATACACAATGCGCATACCAAAATGAAGCTGAGATGATGGAGATCACGAATACACGACTATTTTTCATAGAACAAACATATACATGGAGAACAGAGAGGATTAAAACATGCCCTAACTTTTGGATCTAAGCCTCTACAAGGCCTATCAACTAGCCGGAGTAGATAGAGCTTCTAGAAAGCTTAAAACAACAAAATAATCAATAAAACGTGAGAGGAGTGTTTGAGAATTTTAGAACCTGAACTTGCAGCTCTTAGAGATTCTTGAGAAAGCACTTGTTCTTCAACCTTGGAGCTTCAAATTAAGCAAAATAAATGCTGCTGGAAGTAGATGAAATTGTGTGGATTGTAATTCCAAACTTGCTGACATACACTTGCAGAAATCGTGTGAATTCTCTTTCAATCATGCACCATTGATGATGATGCAGATGAAGTAGATGAAAATCTTGTGCACTCAGAGAACAAGTTTTGAGAGAGTTGGTGAAAAAGGTGAGAGAATCAGAGAGAAAGTAGAGAGAGCTTTGAAGTTAAAATGAGAAAAATGAAGTTAGAAGTTGAAATGTGAGTGAAGCTTGCTATTTATAAGTTGGCTTAACTATGGTTAACATGAGTTGGTTAACTGAGTCATGATGGTTTAGATGAGTCCATCCTAACTAACTGAGTTAAGTTAGTTAGGGGACGAGTTAACAATTGATGTGATATGGTGATGGTGACTCATGGTGAGCTATGGTGGAGGTGAGAGTGAACTTGAAATGGCACGGCTGGTGTAGCAGAAACATGTTCAGCAAGTTTGTTCTTTCCACTTTCATGTATGGCACGTGCTATGGCAGGTGTATGTAATGGCAATGGTGTGTTCAAATAAGGGAATGAGTTATTTGATGGATGTCTGAACCAAAGTGTGTATCAAAGCCATCAATGCATCAGTGGAACATAGGGTGATTTGTAGATGAAATTCTCCCTAATCAATGGATGGTTTGATAAGTTTTTGGAGTCATTGGAAAGAGGAGATATGAGAGAACATGTTTGGTATGAGAATTGAGTTGAAATGATGCCTCAAACATGATTAAAAATGACTATGAACTCAAGGATTACAGACTGGTTGTTGGGTGTATCAAGTGGTTAATTAGCAAGGCAAGCATGGCATGGAATTTCAGCATGATCACACTAACTTGAGACCACTATTTCTACCTCATAGCTTGACCAAATGAAATTTTGTCCAACATGAACATTGAAGAGGGCATTGCAAGGAACAATTTTGATGTTGACAAGTTTTTCAAATGAAGCATATAACCATGAGAAAAATGGGTGAACATTTGGCACACCACTTGTTTGTAAAAATGATGGCGCGTGGGCCTAAGAACCCTTGGTCATGACCTGATTTTGGACCTATTTTGCTCAAACTTTGATAAATCATATCTCACTCAATTTTTATCCAATGGAAGTGTTCTGCACATGGATTTGAAGCTTAAAACAAGATCTTTTGTTGTGGCCGAGTGGAATTTTCATTTGATGTCTCAATTTTGAATGGCCTTGGTTCAAAGTCTGGTGTAAAATGGCCAAAACTTTCCTTATTTAGTAACCCTACTTCTTCCAAAAATGGCAACTTTTCAAATCTTGATTTTTCATGATCCTTTTGGAGTTTCTTGATCAAATTTTGTACATTGGTCACATATAACATGAATTTTATGAATTTGGCCTCAAAAAGTCAAGAGTTGACTTTTTCCTCTGATTATTTGACTTAGCCCCAATGTTCCTGATTTTTTATCTTTCTTCCAATTGAACCACTTCTAAAACCAATTGAGATGCAATTTTCCACACACATACACTTAAGGACATGTAGAATACCATGACATTAAGTTTTGTCCAAAGAATCAAAGATGACCTGATTTTATTGGAAACCCTAATTTTGGTACCCACCTCCTAAGGGAAAAATGTGCAGTCTCCAATTTCAAATCCCTCAGAGTATGTTGTGTATCCTCTTAAAGGATGATGAGATATGCCACTTGAGGGTGTTTTTGAACCAATGAACTATCTCTTTTGAGGGTTTTCCTTCAACTTTTTGGACCTCTTGCATAGTGAAGGATGTAATGCTTCAACCTCCTATTGAATCTCACCTTCTTGAGGTTTTGGATGATCAATTGGGATAGTATGAGACATGAAAGACCTCTTGGCTTGCCTTGAAGCAACTTGTTTGACCTTTTGTGCCTTGAATGATTCCTTGATTGTCCATCTTTCACCTGATCACATGCCTTGATGGTAAGAGGGATGCTATGCTTCATTTTTCTATGTTAAAGATGCAATGCAAGGCTAATGAGATGGATATGATATGATATATGATAATGTTATGCAATGATGACAAAAGAGAGAGCAAATTTTGGGGTATTATAATGATTTCCCCAATTCTTTTTCTGTAATGATTGACAGCTCCGTCAAAGATTAGTCCCCATTGGGAACCTAGTTCTGGCCCTTCAATGGGTAGCGGTTCATCGCGGTCTTTCATTTTTAGATACGTGACATCTTCGTCTGGAAAGTCAAACCCGATTGATTCCTGATCGTCAATCGGTTGATGAGCCAAATGATTGGCTAAAATACTTCCCTTAATGGCTTTTTGAGTGTGGTATTCTATGTCATATTCTGATAACAACATCTTCCAACGGGCAATCCTTCCCGTGAGAGCAGTTTTTTCAAATACATACTTGATTGGATCCATTTCGGAGACCAACCAAGTAGTGTGAAGAATCATGTACTGGCGAAGACGTTTGGCTGCCCAAGCCAGAGCACAGCAAGTTTTCTCAAGCATAGTGTACCGAGTCTCATAGTCGGTGAATTTCTTGCTTAAATAGTAGATGGCAGACTCTTTCCTTTTGGTTTCGTCTTGTTGGCCAAACATACAACCCATCGAGTCCTCTAGGACTATGAGGTAGATGATCAGTGGTCTTCCTTCCACCAGAGGTGATAGAATCGGTGGGTTTGACAGGTACTTCTTGATACTGTCGAAGGCGGTTTGGAAATCTTCTGTCCAAACGCATTCCTGGTTCTTTTTGAGTAATTTGAAAATCGGCGCGCATGTCGCGGTCATGAGGAATATGAATCTGGAGATGTAGTTCAAACATCCCAGGAATCCTCTGACTTGTTTTTCAGTTTTCGGAGAAGGCACTTCTTGAATGGCCTTGACCTTGTCAGGATCAACCTTAATTCCTTTCTGGCTGACGATGAACCCTAAGAGTTTCCCTGAACGGACACCGAAGGTGCACTTGTTGGGATTCAAGCGGAGTTTGTATCTCCTAAACCGCTCGAATAATTTTGACAGGTGGGTCACATGCTCCTCCTCTGTTTTAGATTTGGTAATCATATCATCGACATATACCTCGATTTCCTTATGTATCATGTCATGAAAGAGAGTAGTCATGGCCCTTTGATAGGTTGCCCCGGCGTTCTTCAGACCGAACGGCATTACCTTGTAACAAAAGGTACCCCATGGGGTGATGAACGAAGTTTTCTCCATGTCTTTTGGCGCCATTTTGATTTGATTATAGCCCGAGAATCCATCCATGAAGGAGAAAACTTTGAACTTTGTTGTACTGTCTACCATCATGTCAATGTGTGGTAAAGGAAAGTCATCCTTTGGACTAGCCTTGTTTAGATCTCTATTGTCGACATACATTCTGACCTTTCTGTCCCTTTTCGGAACGGGTACGATGTTGGCTAACCATTGAGGATATTCTGACGTGGCGAGGAAACCCGCGTCAATATGTTTTTGTAACTCCTCCTTGATTTTGATGGACATGTCCGGGAGAGTTCTTCTCAACCTTTGTTTTACTGGCGGACATTCTGATCTCAACGGTAGATGATGTTCCACGATGCTGGTATCCAACCCTAGCATATCTTGATAGGACCAAGCGAATATATCGAGAAATTCTTTGAGAAGCTTTGGCAAACTCTCTGTGGCAGTTGGACTGAGCAATGCCCCAATCCTGATCTCTTTTCTCTCTTTTTCCGAAACCAAGTTTACCGTTTCCAACGGCTCTTTGTGAAGTTCGATGGACCTTTCCTCCTGTTTGAGTAGTCGGGAAATCTCTTCTGGAATTCCGTTGTTAACTTCTTCTTCAGCCTCGAATACCAGGGCTTCAAAGTTGGGAGAAGGCATCAGATCGTATGTTTCAATGGGGTTTAAAACAAGCAATATGCATGACGTGATGATTTGTGTTTAGAAGAGATAGAGAGAATGCAAGAGTGTGTGCAGTGTATTATTTTTTTTACTGCTTGTTTTTATTATTTGAATTGTTTTTTAGGATTACCATTTTCTGAAAAATGCGAAAAGAGAAAACAGCAATAAATGCGGAAATTACAGAACGACGTTATTTTATTTATGAACGAGTCGATTCTTGAAACTACAGCCCTATAAAATAAAACTCAGTCGCTTTGGGCTAAGCGAAGAGGGATATTTACAGAAAGTGAGCCCTATCAAAACATCCGTTTCACCTGGGCAGGGTGAAAGGTTAAAGACGACAATTACTTTAACTTATGAAAAATCTTCGGAACATCGACAGCAACCCATTGGCGGAGAATTCCTCGGTGAATCACAAAGTCTGGTACCTTCCTTGATTTGTCTTCAGAAATGACGCTAATTTCTAGTGGAGCAGGATCATTGGAATCTGTCTCCTAGGCAGAGTTGTCGCAGGAGGATTCCTCAGTTGCGTTTTGCATAGCATTTGTGCTCTCAGGTAAATCTCCCCATCCAGTAGGCTGGATGTCTTCGAGCCTGATGCGAGAGCTTTCAGGAGCAGTGTACTTGACCATATAGTCGTATTTTCCACTTGGTTGCCCTAGGGTGTCCCATACCTCTTTGGAACCGGAGGAATCATCTCTCTCGATGACGTTGACCTCGGGAAAGACATAGTTGATGAACTCTAGTCCGGCAAGCTTTGCCAATTCATCGTCGTGCTGGATATTTTCCGAATGCCCTAAGTGTTGATCCCATGACATGGTGGGGACGCAGGTGTTCTTTTCTATGATGATCAGCTGATATGTATCGTTTGGCTGACTTTCTTTCCCCACGTCTCCCGGGTACGGCTGCCAGAGAGGCAGGCCATCCATTGGGCCATAGTAGTCGTGGTCAAAGTTGTATTTCATCGGAGTGTCTTCCTCTAATGAATTTGGCGGAGCACGGCATCCTTTCGGATCACAACCTCCGTGTATCATTTCGACGTCTGACCTCGATATAAATCTCGGACTCTGTGCGGGATAGCAAAATGGCGTGGGCACTTCTTCCTGAGACATATAACCGTCCTTATTAAGATAGGATTCCCATTCTTCCTCTGTATCAGAGGAATCTTCCTCGTTGATAGTGTGTACTTCTTGGGACACTGGGTGAAGGAAACCTCCACTGTGGAAGAAGTCCTGAATGGGATGAAAACTTTCATCGTTAGCAGCTGTCTGGGTGTAGGTTGCAGAAAAACCAAGACCCTTCTTTGTTTTATTATCAGTAGGAAAGACAAGTTGTCCCCACCCTTTTGTATTGTTACTTTTGATAACTTCGAGAGCATCTCTGTATGAGGAAATCGAAGTTCCTTTCTCTGCATGATTTTCATTGCTCACTGAAAGTGCTTGGAACTAAGTTCCAACAACCTCCTCGAGCTCTACACAAGTAGATAATGAAAGGTTACTCACGAGCAAGGCTTGTTCTCCACAGACCGTGACGAGTTGATCATTCTTGACGAACTTCAGCTTCTGGTGCAGCGTCGAAGTGACTGCCCCAACCTGGTGTATCCAAGGCCTTCCTAATAAACAGCTGTATGCTGCCCGTACGTCCATGACCTGGAAAGTGATTAGGAAAGTGTGAGGACCGATAGTTATGGGAAGGTCGACTTCGCCGATAACTGCTTTCCGAGATCCGTCAAAGTCTTTGACGATGACCTCACTGCCCCTCATCGGTGAACCTTTGAATGATAGCTGCATTAAAGTGAACTTCGGCATAACATTGATGATCGATCCTGTGTCTACCAGTACCCTGGCTAAAGCATCGTCCTGTTAGTTGACTGTGATGTTGAGTTCCATGTTGTGGCTTTTGCCCTCCTCTGGCAAATCCTCATCACTGAATCCTAAGTTGTTGCAGGCAGTGATGTTAGAGATGATGCTATTAAACTGTCGTATTGACACATCTTGTTCCACAAAGGCCTGCTCTAAGACTTTCTATAGAGCCTCTCTGTGGGCTTCGGAACTGAGTAAAAGTGATAGCACAGAGATCTTTGAAGGGGTTTGTAACAGCTGATCAACAATGTTGTATTCACTCATTTGGATGAGTTTTAGCATCTCATCATTGTTTTTCAAAAGGTCGGAATTACTGGATTGACCGACTGGTGGATTGGGAGCTTCTGTCTGAAGTTCCTTTTCTTTGTTATGTTTTCCAACCCCTTTGTTGAAGATTCGACCGCTCCATGTTACTCGACTGATGTCTGCAATATTCACGACGGAGGGTAATGGAATTTCCTTTCCATTCTCAATTATTCTTGCACCGCATTTGTAAGGGATCGCCTTAGCTGATTCATACGGTAATGGTCCTGGTAAATATATAACTACATGAGCCTTCTGATTTTTTTGACTGTCGTAGGTAACTTCCATCAGTTCCTGGCTAAGAACCTTCGATTCGTCAAGTAGAGGGATGATGGTACAAACATCTTTGGCCCTTTCGTGATTAGAGATTACAACAACATCTTTAATTTGACCAGCGAAGTAGTCTGGCATCCAGTTACTAGACCCCGAAACCGAATATTGTTGAATCTCTTTGTGGTCCAACTGACTCTGAAGGGCTGCTTGCACGAGGTAGCATCCTTAGTTATTTTCCGAGCAGACTCTATAGCGTTCATAAGTATGTGGTGGCACCTGGCCACGTCCGCTTTGAATACAGTGTAACCTCACTAGGTCTGTTTCCAGTGATCAACCATCTTGTCTTTGATGCCTAGTAGGGTTCCCATCAACCACACTGACTTGTTGCGTGTCTTCGTCCATATAGATCGGAAGCCACCAGTGGTTTAACAAGTGTTACAAAGTTCTTTGAACGAGAGCTCACCCTTGGTTACTCTCACAACATCCTTTACAGCTCAGATAATCGTGAGAAGTGAGAAAACCGAGTTGGACCTGCCTGGTGTGTAACTCCACAAAGCTGGTATTCATCACACGAATATCAAAGATTTGGATCATGTTGATTTGATAGGGATTTTTATCACGGTAGTCCTAGATCCACCCAAGATCCATCTGACGCTGGAGGGCCTCTTGTATAAAAGAGCATCCCTGTTTGTTTACCGAACAAGTCAGACAAGAATTGTAATCGTGCCGCGGCAGATTATGATATCGGCTTTTCCTTGAGTGCATTGCCACCAAGTTGGCATCCATCGCACGGATGTCGTGATTCTGAATGACGTTAGAATTTGTATAAGTCATGTTGACTCTACGAACTCGATGTTCTTGGATCCACCCGAGATCCAATTGTTCTTGTAGAGCTGACTGCACCATAAAACATCCTTGATTATTCTTAGAGCAGATATCACACTGGTGATAATTATGAGGTGGCACATGGCCATATCCGCTCTGTCTGCGATGCATCTTGACCAAGTTGGCCCTCAATAAGAGTACATCGTGAATTTGATAGCTTTCATTGGACTCTCCCTCTATCAGATTTACCGCAGCTTTCTCGTGTTGAGGCAGCGGGTTCGTGAGAACATTCAGATTCGTATCTTTAAAAGATAAGACGCCGCTCCTGATAAGCTTTTGAACATTGGATTTGAAACTGAGACAATTTTCTATGTTATGCCCTGGTCCTCCTTGATGGTAAGGACAAGCCTGGTCCGTTTTAAACCAAAAAGGAAGATTTTCCGGTACTGTAAAAAGAGACTTAGTTTGGACATGCCCCTTGACCAGTAGTAACAGAAGCAGTTCTGCGTACAACATGGGCATAGGATCCAACCCTGGTGGCCGCGTTGTACGGTTGTTGTTGTACGGAGGACGAGCCTGCTGAAGAGGCTGTTGTGTCCTTTGCTGATATTGTTGTTGATTAGGTTGGCTCTGCGCAACTGGAGGTTGATACGTAGGAACAGGCGCGGGATTAATAGCAGGAGTTACAGCTGCTACTGGTTGGCAACGTCGCCTTTGTTTTCCGAGAGAGATATTCCCAATATCCTGCTCTTTTTTCTTAGGGAGAGCACTACCGTATCTTTTTGTACTACTTAATGATCCAGCGTCTTTAACTAAACGTCCTTCTTGGACCGCTTCCTCAAGACGAACTCCCATGCCTACCATTTCGGTGAAGTCACTGGGCGCACTGGCAACCATTCTGTCGTAGTAAAATGAGCTTAAGGTTTTCAAGAAGATCTTTGTCATCTCTTTTTCCTCAAGAGGTGGACAAATCTGAGCGGCAATTTCACGCCATCTCTGAGCGTACTCCTTAAAGGTTTCCTTGTCCTTTTGTGACATTGATCTGAGCTGATCTCTGTCTGGTGCCATGTCCAAATTGTATTTATATTGTTGGACGAAAGCAGTGCCAAGATCTCTGAACGTGTCGATCGTAGCACAGTTTAAACCCATGTACCATTTTAATGCAGCACCGGTTAAACTATCCTGAAAGTAGTGAATTAGTATCTCTTGGTTCTTTGTCTGAGCTGACATTCGCCGAGCGTACATCAGCAAGTGGCTTTGAGGGCAAGAGTTACCCTTGTACTTTTCAAAATCGAGTACCTGGTACTTGTGTAGAACTTTCACATTAGGGACCAAACAAAGGTCTGCGGCGTCCTTTCCAAATAAGTCCTGATCGTGAATGGCTTGCAGTTCCTTCTGCATTTCAAGGAATTGTTCCTGGAACTCATTCATTTTGTCGAACATACTTTCGTTTCCACTAGAAGGTATCTGTGGAATCTGTCCTTCTGGGACAGTGTGTACCACGGGCAGGGGTATAGTCATTATGGCCGAGACTCTCGGTGACTCCCGAAGTTTGTAACCTTCAAGAGTTATTGTCATGCCCCTGGCATCTTCGTTTTCCCGAAGTTTGTAACCTTCAGGCCCAGCGGTTCCTGCTGCGGTTCCCTGATCCTCAGCGATCGGCGAAACATATCCTTCTGGGATATAGTTAATAGGCATACCCCAGGGACGATCTTTCGGCATTTTGTACCTAGGATCATACTTCTCCACTATGGGCGTTGATGTGATCTCTGAGATCACAGTCCTTTGTTGTTGCATTTGAGCTTCTGCTAGAGCTTGCATGCTGTTATGAAGCTTTCTTAGATCTTCTTTCAGAGTGTCGATCTCTTCTCTCAACTCTCTGTTCTCTTCCTCGAGATCCTCCATTTTCTTTTGTCGATTGGCCCAAGTATTGTATGAATGAGACAGTTTGACTCTAGAACCGAGACACAAACGTGAGATTCGTATGGAAGAAGAATGTGTTACGTGAGAATGATGAATGATATGCAATGATTATATTAATTATATGTTTTTGTTTATTCAAAGTAAACTTCGACAATTAGATTGCAAATATCAAACAGTGGGGAAGATTCCGTTTTATTGAATTCAAAGATCACGGAAATCTAAACTTATGGATCCTGAGTCCTCTCTGAGGAGAGCTCAAGTGCTGGTTCGGGTGCTTTCCTTTTCTTTGACCGGGGCTCTTCAGCCATTGTCGGGTTGTCATTCCTTTGCCAAGTGAAAGGAGCGAGCAAATTCCTTTGGTCATCCTAATTCTCTACAGAATGTTTCTCTAAAATTTCAATCAGAGCATCTTTTTCTTTTAATATCTGCTGTATTTTCTTGCACTCCACATTGAGAATACAATACTTATTCCTCCAAGACCTCCTCTCCTGTTGAACTTTGGTGAGAGTCACCTGAAGTTTTTCCGTGTCCGACATGAAATAAAGAGCAGAGTCCCTTAATGGAAGAACCTCCTGACGAGGGTAAGGAATCCTCAGCTTGAGAGCTCTAGTTTGTACCCAGTGGAGATAAGGCTCCACCGAGACACAGTCTGGTTTTCCTAGAGACTCTCGTCCTTTCCTATGAACGTGTTTCCAAGCGTGCCTTATTTCTGTCTTTAGTGCCCTGTTGTTTTCTCCTTCCTTGAAGAAAAAACCTTCCAGATGAGCATTACGCAGGACATGCCTCATCGGGTATCCAAATTGACGACGAACCATCACTGGATGATAGTTGATTCCTCCCTTAGTTCCTATAAGGGGTACATTTGGGAAATTTCCACAACGGTCAATGATCCTGATCCCGTCGTAGATTAGATTGTACCAATCAATGTCAGATTTGGTAAGAGACATGATCCTCTGCGACCAACGTAAAGTATTCTTTTGATCCCAAAATGTAGCAGACTTTGGAAAATGGGAAGTGAACTATTTATAAAGCATGGCTACACAGCATGTGATCATTCCTCCATTATACAAATTCCTTAAGTGTACCGAATGATATGCGTCGGCGAGTAAGGCCGGTACAGGGTTTCCAATCAGAAAAATCTTAATGGCGTTGACATCTACGAAGTTATCGATGTTGGGAAACAAAAATAATCCGTAGGTGAGCAAAACAAAGATGCTCTCAAAAGCGGTCACGTTCCCTATACTAGCAAAGTACGGGGCTTTCTTTATCAAGAACTGGGCTGGAAAACCATAGATTCCACCCTTAGTTGTCATGTGAGTCCTGACTTCTGACTCGTCCAAATAAATTGCTCTTGCAATGGTCTAATCCTTTGGAATTTCTTCCAGTCCGGAAAAGGGAGCTTGATCAGTGATATGTAAATCAGTCAGGTGAGAATACTCCTCCAGTGTTGGTGCTAGTTAATAATTCGGGAATGTGAAACAGTGATAGACCGGATCGTAAAACTGGATTAGTGTGGACAGGATTCCTTCTATTACATGGACCCTTAACAAGGACAGTAGTCCCCCATACTTGGCTCTGAAAGCCTCGTGGTTGGTGATCAATCTTGCCAGAACTCTCAAATCCTCTAACTTTGGAACCTTGAAGGTGTACTTATGAGTTTTCCTTCTACCGAAATCCATTAGCGCAATCTCCTTTCTCTGACATTTGCAATCATTGTCTTAGTTTAATTTGAAAAAGAGAGACTAGAAGAGAAGATTTTTCTTTGTTTTAATGTTTTTTTAAATGAATGTATGAATGCATCACACAAAAACATAGAAAAAACATGGGGTCAAAGGGTCGGTGCATGAAGTCAAGGCTCTACCCCCCCCCCCCCCCCAAAGGTTTATACTGGTGATTTTTTGTACCTGTCCGCAAAATCATTGATCCCTCTTGGGATAACAACAGCAAGCGAATCGCCAGCGAGCTGATGCATCTTAGAGTGATCTCAGATGAGGGTAGTATCGCGTGACAAATATTTCCAATAGTTTCCTCACTACAAAATGGTTTCAGTCTACTAAAAACCTCAGCTTCTCAGATAACTCAGTCGACCACACTACTTTCAATAACCGAAGTCGTATAGGCAATGTATCTGCAAAGGGAGTTTTCACTGAGTTTGATGGTCGATCAGGGGCTCTTAACTGGGATTCACTCCCCGCAAGATTACCCGCATTACCATCACCTATCTTAGGTGTATACTCAATCTTTCCACATGCGGCATCACACTCATTCCCATTAGCAAAAAAATAAACACAGATTTCAATTAGGAAAAGCAGTATATATATTTGTCTTAATTATCTTAGACCTCTAGTCTTATGATCCTATGCAGACAATGGCTCCCCAGTAGAGTCGCCATTTCTGTGACACTTCGTGAACTTAGGGTTTTCTATCTAAGATTGTAAGAAAGAGGAAAGGGCCCCACGGTGGGCGCCATTTTTTTCTGTAGCGCGATTTTTGTGGTCCTGAGTCACGATCGCTTGGGTACTACAATTCGATTCATTTTTTATCCTATTGAGCTGATTAAGGAAGGGGAATAGATGTCTCCAATTAACCCTGCTTGCATACTGAGTTTGAACAACGGTCTGTTAGGTTACAGATGCTATGTGGATGTGGGGCCCAATCTGTGATTATTTTGCTAAGAACACAATGTCTGGATTATTTGTGAGGTTTTCGATGATATGTTTAGATTTGCTGCTTTTGGGTTGATTCAGTGGAACTACTGGATTTTTGGGTTTTTTCTAATAGTATGCTCGCTAAGATTTTTTCAATCTTATACCTACGTATTCCCGTTTAACGAAACAGGGAAATCAGAGCGATCGTAGTTCCTCCTGTTCTATGGGAGCAAAAAGGTTGTTTTGGTGTCTTTTTCAAAGCCCAAGACGTGAAGCTAAAGGTGGTTTGTATCTTGTTCAAAGCCCATGATGTGAAGCTAAAAGGTTTTGGATGAGAGAGAATTTTTCATATCTAAAGAGGAGATATTTGGTCTGTTTATCACAACTGTTGGGTGACTGATTATAAAGGAAAATTACTTTAACCGGGATATGTGAATCCAGCAATGCCATAATTTCCTTTATAGGGGATTTTTTAACCTGAAGGAGAAGACTTTAACTCAGTGTAGAGCAATGTTATCTTTCCTTAGGAATTTCTCATGCTAAAAGAGGGACAGTGGCGTGGATGTAAATAATCCAGAGGCTTGCCGCTTACAGCAATTATATGAAGGGAAAGGAGTTATTGATGTTTGTATGTTGTGAGCAAGATACAGATTTGATACCAAAATGTTAATTGACTCAACCGAGGTTTTCTTTATACAAAGCCTAAGAGGAGGCTAGTGACCCAACAAGAGGGTGTTTTTATATGTCTTGTACGAAGCCCAAAATGGAGGCTAAAGATGTTTGACTCAACAAGAGAGTCTTGAACAGGTTATTGACTCAACAAGAGAGTCTTTTATATCTCGTACGAAGCTCGAGATGAAGGCTAAAGGGTGACTCAACAAGAGAGAGTTTTATATCTCGTACAAAGCCCGAGATAGAGGCTAAAGGGTGACTCAACAAGAGAGTCTTTTATATCTCGTACGAAGCCCGAGATGGAGGCTAAAGGGTGACTCAATAAGAGAGTCTTTTATATCTCGTACGAAGCCCGAGATGGAGGCTAAAAGGGGATTGACTCAACAAGAGAGTCTTTTATACTCAACAAGAGAGTGTTTTATATCTCGTACGAAGTCCGAGATGGAGGCTAAAGGGGTGACTCAACAAGAGAGTCTGAAAAGGTTAGCTCTACTAGGGAGAATCATTGTATAAAGCCCAAGAGGAGGCTAACTGTGCTGATAACTGTTTCAGTTTAGTGACAGGTCCAGTATGTTGGATAAAAGAGAAAATCAGTTCTTATGAAGGAAAGATTAAAGGTATTGTTGTGCTTTGGTATTGATCAGAGGATCAGGGTTATTTCCTGTTCTTTAAGGAAATGGAAAATCCAAAGGGGTATTGAGACTGTCCAAGTCTACTGGTGTTTTGAGAAATCGATTCTCAAATAGTGAGTAATCTTTGTATGATGCCCAAGAGAAGGCTGGTATGTTAAGGGATGAAGGTCAACCCATTAACAGGTCTGACACTTGACTCAGAAAGACAGGTCTAGCAAATCGATGACTAGGTTCTGTTCCTATACCTGTAGAGGTCTCTGGTTCCTTGTACTAAGCCCAAGAGAAGGCATGAGAGTTTTAAGAAGCCGAAGAGTCCTTGTACAACGCCCAAGAGGAGGAGGGGATGCTTTTAGGAAGCCTGTGGGTCCCCAAACCCCGAGAAGTTCAAGACATACTATTCACAGAGAATAGATCTAGCCAGGAAAGTTCGAGAATTTAGAAGAAACTCAAGAGATGCCATTCACGGAGAATAGATCAACTCTGGGGAGTTAGAGTTTCTTTGACAATATCTAAGGGTGACAGTATGAGAAAGGGTTCACCGAGAATGCTGACTTTCACGTCTCCATATTGTTTAACCCCAAGAAGAGGGAAGACTGTGTCTGGTAATCCTATGGGGATCTAGTTTTGTCTATATTTAAGAGTGACCAACAGGCTTTACCTAGTTCTAGACGTAGTTGCCGTGGAAAACTCTAAATAGCTATACTAGTATTACACAGTTGATATTTGACAAGTATATAAAAGTTTTTGAAAGAAGACTTACAGTGAGCAGCCCCACAATACAGTTATATATATATATATATATGAAAGCGGATAAAGAAAGCAGGTAAACACTTACTCGGTTGTAGAGCCTTCATGCAGTTTTGTTAATTGTTCAACAAAGAAAGCTTTTATAACAATATTATATTGTAAATCAAAGGAGAAAGTAATTTGAAATGATTGTTGGGGCTTACAGCTCAAGGAGAGGCCCAAGGTTTTATCAGTGATTGCACTGTTGTTTTGAAATTGTACAGGGACTTATACAAGTGACTGAGGCCTAAAAAAAACGTTTTCTATACAAAGGGATGAGTCTTACACTCTATTAGAGCCCCAAAGGTGTTTAAAGAAAAGGAATGGGGCTTATAACACGAGGGTAGGCCCAGATGGTTTGATTTTTGAACTGGCGATTGTGCCGAGATTTTTCTTTTAACGCGGAGGGACTTATACAATGTCTGAGGCCCAAAAAGTTTTGGTTAAAAGGGATGGGTCTTACATTCTCTTAGAGGCCCAAAATTTTTAAATAAAGGAAATGGGGCTTATAACACGAGGGTAGGCCCAAAAGTTTTTCCGTTTTGAAATGGCTATCGCGCCGAGATTTTTGAAAACGCAGTGGGTCTTATACAATGACTGAGGTCCAAAAATGTTTTTGGTTTTCAAAGGGGTTGGGTCTTACACTCTATTAGAGGCCCAAAAGTGTTTGAAAAAGTTTGATGAGGGTTGAATTAATCAAAACCCTAATTTGTTTTCAAAAATATATTTTAATTGAATAAAAATTCAATTAAAATGATCAAAATTGTTAAACATGTGTGAAAAAAAATTGTGATCTTGGATTAATGTTTGAAAAATCATGTTTATATCCACAAAATGATTGGAAATCAATTAAGTTTGGAAAATCAAGGGAGAAAAAATATTTCAAATGTTAAAAACAAATAAAACATTAATTCTTTGCAAAAATATCAAATATATGAAATAAATAATATTTTTGGGATTGTTTGATAAAATAAAATATTATAACATTTTTGTGAATTATTAAAAAACGAATCAACTCAAAATCATTAAAACTCAGAGAGAAATTAATTTTTGAATCAATTAATTAAAATCACAAAAATTCAAATATTTGAATTTTCAAAAAGGGCGCCATGAACATGGCAAGAACACGCGCCACCCTCTGTTTCTGCAGATTTGCATTTTCAATCCAATCTCACTGAATACTTGATTATATCATGCAATCTACATATTAATCTACTCGTTTTCACCTCACGATCATGTCTATGGTCTTTAATTTCATTTATTTTAAGCATGAAATAAGAAATCAAAGAGAAACCTCAAGAACCCTAAAACTTGCATGAAGGCTCAGAAATTCCATACACGATTCAAACAAATTAATTGATTGAGGGAAAACACTCTATGCATGATTATGAACATATGGCCAAATTATTGTGCTGCAAAAAATGCATAGATCATAGAGTTAGAAGGGCTCATGCTTACCTCTTGCAGCTGGTGATCGTGTTTTATGTTAGAGGTGTTACATCTAGGTTCCAATGATGTGGATAGCTTCCCTAGGTGCCAAGTGATGTGCCTGAGTGCTTGGAATGGTTTGAAACAAGCTGGAACTGAAGACGGTATCCCAGCTGCAACTTGGTTTAAACCTTGAGCAGTTGGCTGGTGATTCTGAGAAATCAGTGTTCCAGATGTTGTTTATCTGTTTGGATCACTTCTATATGATGTTTATGAGGTGTGTGTGTGATTGGTTTAGTTGAAATTGCTCTCAAACTCAAAACCCGATAGTGACTTGCCTTAGAAGGAAAAATTGGAAGTGAGAAGGAGATTTTGAGGAAAGCATCTGTTTGATGGCTTTGGTGTACTCAAACTGATCACAAATGAGCTCTATTTATAGTGGAACAAGTTTGTTTTGTAAGCAATAGTGAATGGCAAATGCTGCAGAAGTTTGGCCAATGTTGATCAATGAGAATCCAAGTCTCCTCTAGCCATTGACTAGAGGTTTGGGCACAGGCTGCTGGTTCCCTTGGTCTTGGATAAGTCTTGACTGAATTCAGTTGGGAAGGGCTCAGTCCATGCCACCTTGCTGCATCCATTAAATGCTCCAAACCAAAATTGGAGTCTTCTCCCCTCTTTAGGGATTTCTAGGTTTGGCATGCTACTTTTGGTTCCAGAGACTTGGGAGGCGTATGTATCAGTGTTTGTCCCTCCTTGGTCTCCCCCTGAGGTGTTCAGATGGATAAGTGTGTTTGTCATTTGAACAAGTTTGGAAAATCGAGCAAAATGCACAAATCTGCCTTGATTTGACAGTTTTCAGCAAGGCATATTGCCATTGTCATATCTCATGGCTCAAGTGGAATTTGATGGAGTTCTTGGCCATTTTGGAAATCCCTCATATGATACAACAACTGTTTGATCATAGTTGGTTTTGATACTTTTTGGATCCAAGTGAAAAATGCCCCTACATTTGGAAAAAAGTGAAGGCAGATTCTGACTTAGTGAAAATTTCACTAAGTGTTGGAAAAAAGTGACATTTTCACTTTTTATGATTTTGATCATTCCATAACTTAAAATCCATGAGGAATTGGAATGAGTTGTGTTTGAAGCTTTTGTAGAATTCCATGAGAGCTACAAATCCATCTTTGGATCAGCCAAAATGGTTGCTTGGATCATAAGTTATGATCCTTGGAAGTTGGTACCCTAGCCACTTTGTTCCATAACTTAGAAAATTTCTAAGTTTTTTATGGTTACCCATTTTACAAGTTATCCCACTTTTCTTGATTTTTCTTGATGAATGATGATTCCATTCACACATTAACATCATTTTGGGGTCAAAGAACCATAATTGTGAAAAATCTAAAAAAAGTCAAAGTAGACTTTTGTGCACAGTTGACTTTTTGTCAGATGAATTCCAAACTGTGCGATCCTCTATGAAATCAAGTCCTTGACCTAAATCAAACTTGATGATTGGTTTCATAGGTGTTATAGGGTGTATTGAATCATGTCCTAAAGTTTAGGAGCATGCCTGGGTCAAAAGTCAAAGATACAGTTGACTTTTCCCGCGAAACCGTAATTGTGGTTCTGATGAACTTGAAACTTGTTGATCAAGCTTCTTGGGTCAATCCATTGTTGCAAATGGATCAATGTAGTGTATTAAGGTCCCTCAGATCATGCCTTGAGGTCTTGGCTCATGTTTTGTCCCAAAAGTCAACTTAGGGGTGAATTAGGTCAAGAAACCCTAATTCCTGATTTTTGGTGAATGCATCCCCTGAGGCTAAATTGACTTGATGATTGGGTTTATGATGTCCCTTGCAGCATCTTAGGTTATGCTTTGAAGCATTGGCTCATGCCCAGAGGAGAATTTCCATTTGGAGGCCCTGGTCGACCAAAACCCTAATTTGGTGACACTGGCGATCTTGAGGCTTGATCCACTTAGAATGCTGCAACCTTGTGCTTGATTCTTGCTGTGGGAGTCCTCTTGATCCATTGTGGATATTTGAGAGGTTAGACAAGTTGAATATCATGTCATTCCTTGATTTATCCTTTGTCTAAGAGCTCAGAGAGGGCTTGAAACCCTAAGTTTGATTGTAGTGGATGCTCACCCATCTTTGGGGAGATTGATGAGGTATGATGGTTTACCCATATTGTGATGATGATTTGCCCAATAATGGGAAATCTTAGTGGTCAAAATTTGGGATATGACACCATGAAGAGCATAGGGCAGCATTTCATGCCAGTCTTTGTAGGCTACAACCATCTTTTGAACAATCTTCTTGATGTTCTTGTTAGCCGCCTCTACCGCCCCGTTCATCTTAGGTCGATAGGGAGATGAGTTATGGTGTTTGATTTTGAACTCAGCGCTTAACTCTTTCATCATCTTGTTGTTCAAGTTGGATCCATTATCAATAATGATCTAGCTTGGAACACCATAACGGCATATGAGATTTTTTTTTATAAAGCAGACTACCATTGGCATATGATGCCGCTTCGACCCACTTAGTGAAGTAGTCGATGGCTACTAGGATGAACCGATGTCCGTTTGAAGCCATGGGTTCAATCATGCCAATCAAGTCGATTCCCCATATGGAAAAAGGCCATGGAGAAGAAAGAATTTAGAGATGCGTTGGCGGTACATGGATTTTGTCAGCGTATATCTGATACTTGTGACACCTCCTCATGTACTTGTAGCAATCGGATTCCATTATCAACCAATAATATCCTGCTCTCAGAATTTTTCTCGCCATCGTGTTTCCGTTGACATGAGTGTCAAAGGATCCTTCATGAATCAACATGTTTGCTTCTGGTCTGTCTACGCATCTGAGCAAAACCATGTCGAAGTTTCTTTTGTAGAGTGGATCACCGTTTAGGAAGAAGTTGTCTGTCAGTCTTCTGAGAGTCTTCCTGTCTTTTCTGGATGCCCCAGATGGGTACTCTTGTCTTTGAAGGAAGCACTTGATATCATGATACCAGGGTCTATCATCAATGACTGCTTCAATTGTGAAAATGTAAGCGGGCCTTTCAAGGTGCATTATGTAAATCTTAGGTACGTCGTTCCATTGACCTACACTAATCATGAAAGAGAGAGTGGCTAGTGCATCGGTCATGTGATTTTCTTCACGAGGAATGTGATGAAACTCGATTTTGTTGAAGAATGGTAACAACCTTCTCGCGTAATCTTTGTAAGGAATCAATCTTGATTGGTATACATTCCACTCTCCTTTGATCTGATTGATAACCAGGGCTGAGTCTCCATACACATCCAAGTTCTTAATCCTTAAGTCAATAGCTTCTTCGAGACCCATGATACAACCTTCGTATTCGGTCTCGTTGTTTATGCATTTGAATGTTAGTCTGGCAGTGAAAGGAATATGGGTACCCTGAGGTGTTACTATAATTTCCCCAATTCCATTTCTGTAAGTGTTGACAACTCCGTCAAATATTAGTCCCCATTGGGAACCTAGTTCTGGCCCTTCACTGGGTAGCGGTTCATCAAAATCTTCATTTTCAAGTACATGACATCTTAGTCTGGGAAGTCAAATCCGACTGATTCTTGATCGTCAATCGGTTGATGAGCCAAATAATCGGCTAAAATACTTCCTTTGCAGCTTTCTGAGTGTGGTACTCAATTTCATATTCTGATAATAACATCTGCCAATGGGCAACTCTTCCCGTGAGGGCAGGCTTTTCAAAGACGTACTTGATTGGATCCATTTCTAAGATTAACGAAGTAGTGTGACAAATCATGTACTGGAAAAGACGTTTGGCTGCCCAAGCCAGAGCGCAACAAGTTTTCTCGAGCATAGTGTACCGAGTTTCACAGTCAGTGAATTTCTTGCTAAGGTAGTAAATGGCTGACTTTTTTCTCTTTGGCTCGTCTTGTTGGCCAAGCACACAACCCATTGAGTCTTCTAAGACTGTTAGGTAAATGATTAGTGGTCTTCCCTCCACTGGAGGAGACAGAATTGGTGGATTCAACAGATGTTCCTTGATATTGCCGAAAGCTTTTTGACAATCTTCTGTCCATACACAGCTTTGATTCTTTCTGAGTAGTTTGAAGATTGGCGCGCATGTCGCGGTCATGAGGGATATGAACCTCGAGATGTAGTTCAGACGTCCCAAAAATCCTCTGGCTTTCTTTTCAGTCTTTAGAGAAGGCATTTCTTAAATGGCCTTGACCTTGTGAAGATCAACCTCAATTCCTTTTTGGCTGACGATGAATCCTAAGAGTTTGCCTGAGCGAACATTGAACGTGCATTTGTTAGGATTCAAGCGGAGTTTGTATTTTCTCAGACGCTCGAATAACTTTGACAGGTGTGTTACATGTTCTTCTTCTGTTTTATATTTGGGAATCATGTCATCGACATACACTTCAATCTCTTTGTGCATCATGTTATGAAACAGAGTTGTCATGGCCCTTTGGTAGTTTGCCCCGGTGTTCTTTAAACTGAACGACATTACCTTGTAACAAAAGGTGCCCCATGGGGTGATGAATGAAGTTTTCTCCATATCTTTCAGCGCCATTTTGATTTGATTATAGCCCAAGAATCCATCCATGAAGGAGAAGACTTTGAATTTTGTTGTACTGTCTACTAGCATGTCTATGTGTGGTAAGGGGAAGTCATCCTTTGGACTTGCCTTGTTTAGATCCCTGTAGTCTACACACATTCTGACTTTTTCGTCCTTTTTCAGAACTAGCACTATGTTGGCTAGCAATTGAGGATATTATGAGGTGGCGAGGAAACCAGCATCAATTTGTTTATGCACTTCCTCCTAAAATTTGATAGACATATTCGGGTGAGTCCGTCTCAGTCTCTATTTTACCGAGGGTACATTCTGCTTTTAACGGTAAATAATGTTCCAAGATGCTAGTTTCCAACCCTGGCATGTCCTAATAGGACCAAGCAAATACATCTGGAAACTCTTTGAGAAGTTTTATCAAGCTTTCTATGATAGTTAGATTGAGTAATGCTCCAATCTTAGCTTCTTTCTTTTCTTCCTCTGATCTCAAATTGGCCATTTCCAACGGCTCCTTGTGGGGCTCAATAGACCTTTCCTCTTGCAGGAGTAATCGGGAGATCTCTTCTGGAATTTCTTTGCCCGCTTCTTCTTCAGCTTCAAATACCGGGAATTCAAAGTTGGGAGAAGGCATTTGATTGTATGTTTCAACAGGGTTTAAACCAAGCAATCTGCATGACGTGATGATTTTTTTTTAACAAAGACAGAGAGAGATGCAAGAGTGTGTACAGTGTACTTTCTGAAAAATGCTTGTTTTTATTTTGGATTGTTTTAGGATTAACATTTTCTGATAAAACGAAAAGTGAAAACAGCAATAAATGCGGGAATTAAAGAATGGCATTATTTATTCATGATTTGTCAATTCTTGAAATAGAGCCCTATAAAACAAAACTCTGTTGCTTTGGGCGAAGTGAAGAGGGACATTTACAGAAAAGTGAGCCCTATAAAAACATCAATTTCACCTAGGCAAGGTGAAAGGTTAAAACAAAGATGGCAATTACTTAGACTTATGGACGACTTTCGGGACATCGACAAGAACCCATTGGCGATAAACTCCTCTGTGAGCCATAAAGTCTGGTACCTTCTTTTTGGGTTTGTCCTCAGAGATAACATTGATTTCTGGCAGAGTAGGATCATTGGAGTCTTTCTCCTATGCAGAGTTGCGTAAACGAACTCTTCTGTTGTATCTTCCTTAGTGTTTTCACTCTCAAGAGGATCTCCCCATCTAGTTGGCTGGATGTCCTCGTATTTGATGCAAGAGCTTTCAGGAGCGGTATACTTGACTAAGAAGTCGTACTTGCCACTCGACTGTCCTAAGGTGTCCCATACTTCTGTGGGAGTGGTCGAGTCATCTTCCTCGATAACGTTGACCTCAGGAAAAGCATATTTGATGAACTCTTGTCTGGAAATCCTTGCAGACTCATAATCATGGTGGTGGTTATCTTTGGAATATCCTAAGTAATGATCCCAAGACTGGGTGGGGATGTGAGTATTCTTTTCAATATTACTCACCTGATAGGTATCATTGGGCTGACTCTTTTGTCCCAAGCCTTCAGTGTATGGTTTCCAGATAGGAAAGTCATCCAGGGGATCATAAAAATCTTGATCGAAGTTGTCTTTCATTAGATCATCTTCTAATGAATTAGGTGGAGCACGACATCCCTCGGGATCGCAATCTTCATAGATCATCTGGACGTCTGACATTGGTATATATCTCGGGTTCTGCTTTGGAAAACAGAATGGCATATGCGCTTCTTCCTGAGACATATAACCGTTGCTGTTGAGATAATAATTCCATTCCTCGTCCTTATCATAGGAGTCACTCTTGTTGATAATGTGTACTTCTTGAGACACTGGCTGGAGAAAGCCTCCATTGTGGAAGAAATCTTGAATGGGATGAAAACTTTCATCTTTCTTGGCAGTTTGAGTACAGGTTGAAGAGAAACCAAAACCTTTCTTTGTCTTGTTATCCGTAGGAATCACAAGCTGCCCCCATCCCTTTACGTTATCACTCTTGATCACTTCGAGAGCGTCCTTGTATGAGGAAATTAATATCCCTTTTTCTGGTCGATTCTCATTGCTCACCGAGAGTGCTTGGAACTGGATTCCAATAACCTCCTCCGATTCTAAATAGGAAAATGATGATAAGTGGCTCACAATTAAGGCTTGCTCTCCGCAGACTGTGACTAACTTGTCATTCTTGACGAACTTCAGCTTTTGGTGAAGTATCAAAGTAACTGCCCCAGCTTCGTGTATCCAAGGTCTTCCTAATAAACAGTTGTATGCTTCCCGGATGTCCATGACCTGGAAAGTGACTTGGAAAGTGTGAGGACCGATGGTTATGGGAATATCGACTTCGCCAAAAACTGTTTTTCTAGATTCGTCGAAGGCTTTGACGATGATCTCACTGCCCCTCATCGGAGCTCCTTGGAATGATAGTCGTATCAGAGTTGATTTTGGCATAACATTCAAAGATGATCCTGTGTCCACCATTACGCTGGCTAAAGCATCGTCCTGGCAATTGACTGTAATGTTAAGCGCCATATTATGATTCTTGCCCTCTTCTGGCAGTTCTTCATCACTGAATCCTAAATTGTTGCAGGAAGTGATGTTGGATATGATGTTGTCAAATTGTCCTACCGTCATATCTTGTTCCGCGAAAGCTTGCTCCAAGACTTTCTGCAGAGCTTCCTTGTGAGCTTCGGAACTAAGTAGGAGAGACAGTACAGAGATCCGAGACGGAGTTTGCTACAATTGGTCTACAATGTTGTACTCACTTTTCTAGATGAGCTTCAGCATCTCATCGTTGTTTTTTGTAAGTTCGGGATTACAACAATTAGATGAAAGAGGAAATTTACCAGGATAAGAGATGGACTATAGCTTGGATTTTGGAATCAACAAGTGTGCCACTTACAGCAATTATTGGAGATTAGGGTTTGTTTGATTGTCTGTTTTAATGTGTGATTGTACAGAGAGGTGTCTTCCTGTAGAGAGATTTTTGATTTTCTCCGAGGGGATGTTTCTTTGTGTGCCTTGGTCAAAGCCCAAGGTTGAAGTAAAAGGTGGAATCTGTTTAGGGAGTTTTACTTCTGTCTTGTACAAAGCCCAAGATTGAGGCTGAAAAAGATTGACTCTTTTGGGGAATATTTTGTTTGTCTTGTACAAAGCCCAAGATTGAGGCTAAAAAAGAAATTGACTTCACTGGGGGGTTTTATATGTGTCTTGTACAAAGCCCAAGATTGAGGATAAAAAATTTGACTGACTCAGCTGGAGAATATTTATATGTGTCTTGTACCAAAGCCTAAGATTGAGGCTAAAACTGTTGAGGGAAAATCATTATACAAAGCCTAAGAGGAGGCTGGTTGGGGAATTCCTTATATGAAGCCTAAGAGGAGGCTAACTTCTGTTGAGGATTATTGAGATCCAGAGACAGGTCCAAATTGGGGAATCAACTCTTGCTGAGGGATGCAGAAGAGTTGAAATATCAGATGCCTTGAGGTTCTGATTGAGGTTTTATGGATAGTAAACTAACTCTAGCTGGGGGAAATTTGAAGTGAGGATTTAAAGATTAAGTTTTGAAACAGGTGGAGGTTTTAACTCTGTTGGAAGTTGATAAGATGATCAGGGTTTTTCCTGTGCTTTTAGGAAACTTGAGGGTTTCTTTGAGATCCAAGAGGAGATGAGACTGTCCAAGTCTACTGGTATGAAAAGGTTTATCTTTGTATGATGCCCAAGAGGAGGCTGATATTTTAAGGGAAGAGAATCAACCCTAAGTTGGTCTGATGTTTTTACTTTTGAGAGGACTGCTCTAACAAATGATGACTAGGCTCTGTCCTATACCTGTAAGAAGTCTTTTGGGTCCTTGTACTAAGCCCAAGAGGAGGCTGAGAACTTCTAAGAAGCCTGAGGGTCCTTGTACAAAGCCCAAGAGGAGGTTGGAGATGCTTTTAGGTAGCCTGTGGGTCCAAACTTAAGAAAAGTTCAAGAAAGGCTTCACCGAGAATAATCCTTTCTTTAGTGAACAGTTCTAGGGTTTGAAGAAATTCAAGAGAGGTTTCACCGGGAATTAATCCTCTCTGGGGAAATGAATTTCTTGACAAATTTCTAATAGTGACAGTCTTGAGAAAAGTTTCACCGGGAATAATGCCTTTCTCTTTTCCATATTGTATAAGCCCAAGAGGAGGCAAGATTGTATTTGGAATTTCTTATGGGAAACTAGTTTTGACTGTGTTGAAAGAGTGACCACTAGTTTTATCTAAATTCTAGACCTAATTGTTGGGGAAAACTCTAAGCAAGATATACAGGTATATATATATATATATATATATATATATATATGTATATATATAGGTGAAATATATAAGCAGATATGTAAAAGAAAGTTGGTAGAACTTACAGGCGAGCAAGCGTCCAGTGTTATAAAAACATCTGTATGGTTAGCTGTTCAAGATATTGAAGAAAGTTTTGATAACAACTATGAATTTGAATCTAAATCAAACAAAGAAATTTTTTTTTTTTTAAAAGAACTTTTGGGGCTTATACTCGAGGAGAGGCACAGATACAAAACTGTGATCGCACCGTTATTTGGAAATTTGTATTGGGACTTACATAATGAATGAGGCCCAAAATTATTGTATTTACAAAAGAGATGGGTCTTACACTCTATTAGAGGCCCAAGAGTTTATTTTTGTACAAGGGATGAGGCTTACAACTCAAGGAGAGGCCCAATGAAAGACAGTGATCGCACTGTCGTTTTGAAAACTGTACTGGGGCTTATACAATGACTGAGGCCAAAATTACTTATGTACAAAGGGGGTTGGGTCTTACACTCTATTAGAGGCCCAAAAGTGTTTGAAAAAAATAAAGATGGGACTTACAATACAAGGGTAGGCCCAGATGAAAATTATTTTGAAAACGGCGATCGAGCCGAGATTTTTTAAATCGTATCGGGACTTATACAATGACTGAGGCCCAAAATTATTTGTGTGTGACAAGGGTGTAGCAAGCGATTTTGGACGTGGTTCTTAAGCACTATCATTCTGGGGTACTACAGTTCGATTCTTTTTTATACTATTAAGCTGACTAAGGAAGGGAAATAGATGTCTCCAATTAACCCTGTTTGCATACTGAGTTTAAATAGATGACTGTTGGTTTATAGATGCAGTTTAGATTGTGGGCCTCTCTCTGCTTATTTTGTTAAGAATGAAATGACGAGACTATTCATGGGGATTTTGGATAGGTACTCGGTTTTGAGTTTTTTTATTAGTATGCTCGCTAAGATTTTTCAATCTTATGCCTACGTATTCCCGTTTAACGAAACAGGGAAATCAGAGCGATCGTAGTACCTCCTATTCTATGGGAGAAAAAGTTGTTTTGGTGTCTTGTTCAAAGCCCAAGACGTGAAGCTAAAGGGAGTATATGTATCTTATTCAAAGCCCAAGATGTGAAGCTGAAGGGTCTATTTGTATCTTGTTCAAAGCCCAAGATGTGAAGCTGAGGGGGTTTGGCTTGAGAGAGAATTTGTCATCTCTAAACAGGAGTTGTTGATGTTTGTGTGCTGTGAGCAAGGCACAGATTTGATGTTAAAAGGTTGATTGACTCAATCGGGGTTTTCCTTATACAAAGCCTAAGAGGAGGCTATTGACCCAACAAGAGGGTGTTTTTATATTTGTCTTGTACGAAGCCCAAGATGGAGGCTAAAAGGTTTGTGACCCAACAAGAGAGTCTTTTATACTCAACAAGAGAGTGTTTTTTATCTCGTATAAGGCCCGAGATGGAGGCTAAAAGGCTTATGACCCAACAAGAGGGTCTTTTATACTCAACAAGAGAGTGTTTTTTATCTTGTACGAAGCCCGAGATGGAGGGTAAAAGGTTTGTGACCCAACAAGAGGGTCTTTTATACTCAACAAGAGAGTGTTTTTTATCTCGTACGAAGCCCGAGATTGAGGCTAAAAGGTTAGCTCTGCTGGAGAGAATCATTGTACAAAGCCCAAGATGAGGCTGGCTTTCCTGAGGAAAGGATCGTTATACAAAGCCTAAGAGGAGGCTATCTTACTGCTGAGGATTAGATCCATGGGCAGGCCCAAGGGTGAGGAACTCTCTTGAGAGAGACCGGGTTTGTGTTGGAGATTGATCCAGAGTGATCGAGGTTATTTCCTGTTCTTTAAGGAATGGGAAAATCTAAAGGGTGTTGAGACTGTCCAAGTCTACTGGTGTTTTGAGGGATTGATTCTCAGATAAGTGAATGATCTTTGTATGATGCCCAAGAGAAGACTAGTATGTTAAGGGATGAAGGTCAATCCATTAACTGGTCTGACACTTGACTCAGAAAGACAGCTCTAGCAAATTGATGACTAGGTTCTGTTCTTATACCTGTAGAGGTCTCTGGGTCCTTGTACTATGCCCAAGAGAAGCCATGAGAGCTTTTAAGAAGCCGAAGGGTCCTTGTACAACGCCCAAGAAGAGGCGGGGATGCTTTTAGGAAGCCTGTGGGTCCCCAAACCCCGAGAAGTTCAAGACATGCTATTCACAGAGAATAGATCAAGCCAGGAAAGTCTGAGAATTTGGAAGAAACTCAAGAGATGCTATTCACGGAGAATAGATCAACTCTGGGGAGTAGAGTCACTTTGACAATTTCTAAAAGTGACACTCTGAGAACGGGTTCACCGAGAATGCTGCCTTTCACGTCTCCATATTATTTAACCCCAAGAGGAGGGAAGACTGTGTCTGGTAATCCTATGGGGATCTAGTTTTGACTGTATTTAAGAGTGACCAACAGGGCTTTACCTAGTGCTAGACGTAGTTGCTGGGGAAAACTCTAAATAGCTATACTAGTATTACACATTTGATATTTGACAAGTATATAAAAGTTTGTGAAAGAAGACTTACAGTGAGAAGCCCCACAATACAATTATATATATATATATATATATATATATGAAAGTGGATAAAGAAAGCGAGTAAACACTTACTCGGTTGTAGAGTTTCCATGCTGTTTTGTTAGTTGTTCAACAAAGAAAGCTTTGATAACAATATTATATTCAAAATCAAAGGAGAAAGTGCTTTGAAAAGATTGTTGGGGCTTACAGCTCAAGGAGAGGTCTAAGTTTTAAGGATGATCGCACCGTTGTTTTGAATTTGTACAGAGGGACTTATACAATATGTGAGGCCCAAAAGGTAAAAAGGGGATTGGGTCTTACACTCTATTAGAGGCTCAAAGGTGTTTTTGTACAAGTGATGGGGCTTACAGCTCAAGGAGAGGCCCAGATGATTATTTTTGAACAGGCGATCGTGCCGAGGTTTTTGAAAGCACAATGGTTCTTATACAATGACTGAGGCCCAAATTATTTTGGTTTCAAAGTGGGGTTGGGTCTTACACTCTATTAGAGGCCCAAAGAGTTTTAAGAAAAAGAATTGGGACTTATAGCTCGAGGAGAAGCCCATATGATTTTTGTTTAAAAACAGCAATCGTGCCGAGGTTTTTGAAAATACAGTGGGTCTTAGACAATGACCGAGGCCCAAAAAGGTGTATTTACAAAGGGGATGGGTCTTACACTCTAATAGAGGCCCATGGGTTTTTGAAAGGCGACGATCGCGCCGAACTTTTTGATGGTATCGGGACTTATACAATACACTGAGGCCCAAATCATTTTGGTTTCCAAAAAGGGTTGGGTCTTACACTCTACTAGAGGCCCAAAGTGTTTGAAAAAGATTTGTGAGGGTGAAAATCTAAGAAACCCTAATTTAGTTTTCCTTTAAAAGTAAATATTTAAAGAAAATCAAATAAAATGATAAAAATACCAAATAAGTTTGAATAAACCACTTGTGATTTTTGTTTAAGGTTTGAAAAATGAGGTTTTAATCACAAGATAAATTAAAACTCATTTGGTTTTGATTTTCAAGGTAAATATTCACTTTTAAAATGTTTAAAAACAATTAAAAATGAATTTATTCACAAAAATACTAATTATATTAAATAACTAATATAAGTTTAATTTTTTGGTGGAATAAAATATTTCAACATTTTTTGTGATTTTTTGCAAAAAGAACCAATAAAAAATGATTAAAATTGAGGGAGTTATTAATTTTTTAAATCATTAAAAATAATAAGAAAAATACTAAAAAGTGGAAAAAATAGCAAAAAGAGGATCTGGGGCGAGGGGGATTCGAACCCCAGACCTCTTGTGTATAGGGCGCGCGCCTTACCACTGGGGTGGTGCTACATCCGTTGATTGAAACACAACCACAAATATACAAGGCTTGCCTTGTTTTTGGCCTGGCCCAAGCCAATGCAAGGCAAGATTTTGGTTGAAAACATGAAGGCCATAACTTTCTCATTTCTCCATGGATTGGGACAAAATTTAGGTCTATCCTTCCTAGAATTTCACAAGGAATCAAATGGTGGTGGTGTTTTTTTTCAGATCATGCTCCTATTGAAAAACCCGATAGTGGTTTTGAAATAGGCCATGATTTGCATTTTCTATGCTACCACTTGGTACAGATATGAATTACATGATAAATTGGTGCAAACACAACACATATAACATGTAGAAGAGATGCATGATCAGTGGACATCAAAAGAAAGCATGATTCAAAGAATCCAAGTTGTGATGCTTACCTCCTTTTGGAGCTTTTGTGCAATCTGCCAAGCCACTTGTTCCAGAAATGATTTGATGCTTTGGACACCCTCAAATGATCTCTTAGAAGCTTTTAGGATGGTTGGAATCAGCTGGAAACCTCAGGAACAAGTTTGAGCTCTTTCTTACAAAAGGGGCAAAAGTGACCAAAATAGCAACTCTCTCAAATGGTGTTCCAGATGTATGGAACCATTTGGGACAGTTCAAGGATGATATTTGGAGTGTGTTTGAGGTTTTATCTGGTTTGGAAAGTGACAGAATCAAGACATGGCTTGAAAAATGCACAAAAGTCCTATTTTGAGGTTTTGAGAGGTGACTTTGTGATTTTGGTGTTACAGGTCACTTTTGAGAGTTTGGACAGCTTAGATATGACATATTGGATGTGTTTGGATCATGAGTTGTGGTGGAATTTCTCTCTAACTCAAAAACTCAGAGTTACCTTGCTAAAGAAGGTATTTTTGCCTAGAGAAAGAGATTTTGAGGAAAGCAAGTGTTGTAGTGCTTTGGTGTACTTAAACTGAGCACAAATGAGCCCTATTTATAGTAGAGCAAGTTTATTTTGGCTTCAATAGTGAATGGCAACTGCAGCAGAGGTTTGGCCAATGTTGAGCAATGAGAATCCAAGTTTCCTCTAGCCATTGACTAGAGGTTAGGGCACAGGCTACTGGTTCCCTTTGTCTTGGATAAGTCTTGACTAAATTCAGTTGGGAATGGCTCAGTCCATGCCACCTTGGTGCATCCATTAAATGCTCCAATCCAAAATTGGAGTTTTGTCCCTCTTTTAGGCATTTCTAGGTTTGGCATGCTACTTTTGGTTCCAAAGACTTGGGAGGCTGGTGGATCAGTGTTTGTCCCTCCTTGGTCCCCCCTTGAGGTGTTCAGATGGATAGAGTTGCTTTCCTTTTGCAAAATTTGGGCAAATCGAGCAAAACTCTCAAATCTGCCTTGCCATGACAGTTTAAAGCAAGACATATTGGCATTGTCATATCTCATGGCTAAAGTGGAATTTGATAGAGTTCTTGGCTATTTTGGAAAGCCCTCATATGATACAATAACTTTTTGATCATAGTAGGTTTTGATACCTTTTGGATCCAAGTGAAAAATCCCCCTACATTTGGAAAAAAGTGAAGGCAGATTCTGACTTAGTGAAATTTTCACTAAGTGTTGGAAAAAATGACATTTCATGTTTTCAGCCATTTTGACCCAATCATAACTTAAAATCCATGATGAATTGGAGTGAGGTGTAGTTGAAGCTTTTGTAGAGGGCCATGAGAGCTACAAATCTAGCTTTGAATGGGGAAAAATGGCCTTGTGGTTTAGGAGTTATGATCCTCCAAAGTTGGTACCCTAGCCACTTTATTTCATAACTTAGAAAATTTCTAAGTTTTTTATGGTTACCCCTTTTACAAGTTATCCAACTTTTCTTGATTTTTCTTGATGAATGATGATTCCAATCACACATTAACATCATTTTAGGGTCAAAGAACCATAATTGTGAAAAATCTGAAAAAGTCAAAGTTGACTTTTATGCACAGTTGACTTTTTGTCAGATGAATTCCAAACTGTGCGATCCTCTATGAAATCAAGTCCTTGACCTAAATCAAACTTGATGGATTGATTTCATAGGTGTTATAGGGTGTAATGAATCATGTCCTAGGGTTTGGGAGCATGTCTTGGTCAAAAGTCAAAGGCACAGTTGACTTTTTCCACGAAACCCTAATTGTGGTTCTGATGAAATTGAAACTTGTTGCTCAAGCTTCTTGGATTACTCCATTGTTGCAAATGGATCAATGTAGTGTGTTAGGGACCCTCAAACCATGCCTTGAGGTATTGGCTCATGATTTGTCCCTAAAGTCAACTTAGGGGTGAATTAGGTCAAGAAACCCTAATTCCTGATTTTTTATGAATGCATCCCCCGAGGCCAAATTGACTTGATGAGTGGGTCCATGAGGTCCCATGGAGCATTTCAAGTTATGCTTTGAAGCATTGGCTCATGCCTAGAGGAAAATTTCCATCTAGAGGCCCTGGTCGACCAAAACCCTAATTTGGTGACACTGGCGATCTTGAGGCTTAATCCACTCAGAATGTTGCAGCCTTGTGCTTAATCCTTGATGTGGGAGTCCTCTTGATTCATTGTGGATGTTTGAGAGGTTAGACAAGTTGAAGATCATGTCATTCCTTGATTGATCCTTTGTCTAAGGCTCAGAGAAGGCTTGAAACCCTAATCTTTGATAGTAGTGAATGCTCACCCATCTTTGGGGAGACTAATGAGGCATAATGATACACCCATATTGTGATGATGATTTGCACAATGATGGGAAATCTTAGTGGTCAAAATTTGGGGTATGACAAAGGGATGGGTCTTACACTTTATTAGAGGCCCAAAAGTGTTTATGTGAAGTTTAAAAAAATCAAAATTTAGGGAAAACTCTAATTTTGAATTTAAAAGATATAATTTTCAAAGGAAATTAAATAAAAAATGATATAAAATATCAAATATATTCAAAAACAAGTTGTCAACTTTGAAAAATCATATTTAATCACATGAAAGCTTGAAATTCATTTGGAATGAAAAGATCATGGTGAGAACTTCATTTTAAAATGTTTAAAAACAAATAAAAATGAAATAAATTACATAAATTCTAACTATATTAAATAAATAATATAAATTGGATTTTTTTGTAAAATAAAATAATTTAACTTTTTTTGAATTTTTAAAAAAGAATTAATTCAAAAACATTAAAAACCAGGGAGAAATTAATTTCAAGATTAATTAAAAAAACATGGAAAATTCAAATATTTAAAAATTTGAAAAATGGCGCCAAGAACACGTGTTCTTGGTCGCGCGTGTTCTTCTTCTTCAGATTTGCATTTTCTCACTTTTCTCTCTGATTACACAATGGTTTTACACGATTCAAACACCAATCTTGTTCGTTTTTTTAACAAGGATCACAACTATATAGATTAATTGCATTTATATTAAGTATGGAGTGAGAAATCTGAGGATTAACTCAAGAACCCTAGTTTCAACATGAACACTATGAAATTCCAGACCCGATTCATACATGGCAATTGATTGAGGGTTATCACTCTATATACATGCAGAAACAAGATGGCAACTCAAAAATTCATTTATGATGAATGTAATATGGAGTTTGAAGGCTTCAGGCTTACCTCTTGCAGCTGGTGATCGAATTCTATGTTGGAGGTGTTACCGATGTTGTATGATGACCTGGACAACTTCAATGGACCTCAAGTAACGTGTTTGAAGGCTTGGAATGGATTGAATCGGCTCAGAACTTGTTGTGGCACCTCAACTGCAAACAGACTAAAAGCTTGAGCAAATGGATGGTGATTTTATGATTCTGATGTTCCAGATGTGTTTCAAGGCCATGGATCACTCATAGATGATGTATATGAGGTGTTGGCATAATTGGTTTGGTTTGAATTACTTCCTATTTCAAAATTCGATAGTGACTTGAAATAGGAAAATCTGGTTTTTGAAATTGATTTTGAGGAAAGCATCAGTTTGGGTGCTTTGGTGTACTTAAACTAATCACAAATGAGCTATATTTATAGTAGAGCGAGTTTGTTTAGCAAGGAATAGTGAATGGCAACTGGTACAGATCTTCGGCCAATGGTTGCATAAAGGAATCCAAGTCTTCTTTGGCCATTGACTTGGGTCAGTGTAGCAGGCATATGGTCCTTTGTTTCAGGGCTAAGGCTTGACTCATTCAGTGTTTAAAGACTCAGTCCATGCCAGCTCAATGCATATCTTGAATGCCTTGAAACAAAATGGGAGTTTTTGGATTTGGAACATTGAATTCCACTTGCCTACATGATGATCTTTTGTCTTGGGAGGCTTGTGGCTCAGAGATCTTTTGCTTTGATCTGATCTTCAATGTTTCTAGAAGGATTACAAGACTTGTAATTGCACAAATTATCCAATTCAAGCAAATGGCCTATAATATGTCTTAGAAAAAACCAGTCTTTGATGCCATGTTCCAAGGGTTGTAACTCCCTACTCAAATAGAATTTGGAGATGATCTGGTACTTGTTGGAAAGCTCTCATGACATACTTTAACTTTTATGTCCAAGATTGGTCTTGGTTTAGCTTGGATCAAAGTGAAAAATGGCCTCAAAGTTTGGAAAAAGTGAAACAGATTCTGACGTTTTTTTAAAATTTCACTAAGTGTTGGAAAAAGTGGTCATTTTCACTTTTTGTGATTTTGATCAATCCATAACTCAAAATTCATGAGGATTTGGAATGAGATGTAGTTGACATATTATAAGTATGTAAGATGAACTTTCATTTGAGCTTTGGATGGGAGAAAAAGACCTTGTGGTTTAGGAGTTATGACCTTGCAAAGTTGGCACTAAACCACTTTTGTCCCATAACTTAGAAAAATTTTAGTTTCTAATGGTTGCCCCTTTTGCAAGAAACCTCACTTTTCTTGATTTTTCTTGATGAATGATGATCAATATCATACATTAACATTTTTTTTTGACTTAGGGGAACCATATTTGTTAAAAATTCCAAAAAGTCAAACTTGATTTTAGCCATAGTTGACTTTTTGTCAAATGAAATCCAAACAGTGTGATCTTTTATGAAATCAAGTCCTTGACCCAATTCAAACCTAATGGATGGATTCCATAGGTGTTATAGGGTGTCTTGAATCATGTCCCAAGGTTTAGGAACATGTCTTGGTCAAAAGTCAAAGGCACAGTTGACTTTTCCTTCAAAACCCTAATTGTGGTCTAGATGAAATTGAAACTTGTGAACTAAGCTTCTTGGATCAATCCATTGTTGTAAATGGATCAATGTGGTGTATTTGAGGCCCTCAAATTATGTCTTGAGGTCTTGGTTCATGCTTTGTCTCGAAAGTCAACTTAGGAGTGAATTAGGTCAAGAAACCCTAATTCTTGATTATTGATGAATGCTTCCCCTGAGATTGTTTTGACTTGATGATTGGATCCATGAGGTCCCTTGAAGCATTTTGGATCATGCTTTGAAGTATAGGCTCATTCCCTAGATGAAAATTTTCATCTGGAGACCTTGGTCGACCAAAACCATAATTTGGTGACAATGTCGATCTTGAGGCTTGATCTATTTGGAATGTTGCAACCTTGTGCTTGATTCTTGATGTGGGAGACCTCTTGACCCTTTATGGGTGTTTGAGAGGCTAGACAAGTTGAGGATCATGTCTATTCTTGATTGATCCTTTGTCTGAGTACTCTGAGAGGGCTCAAAACCCTAATTCTTGGTTGAGGCGAGTGCTCAACAATCCTTGAGGAGATTGATGAGGTATGATGGCACATCCATATTGTGATGATGATTTTCACAATGATGGGAAATATTGTGGTCAAAATATGGAGTATGACAGATGCCCCTATTTAATCTTCTTGGACCCGAAGGTGTGAATGGCGAAGATATTCGGACATTCAGGGTGCAAGAAGATTAAATATCAGAATACCCGAAATGTTTGTTGCTTGCCCTATTCCGCTTCAACAAAATGTTTGTTGAAGCGGAATAGGGCAAGCAACAAACATTTTGGAAGTATTTTTTCGGGAATTTATCGTGTCCATAGAGATTGGAATTGAACTGCCATTCGAAGGTTTAATTGTTAATGAGTTTGGGTTTAGAATGGTTTTAAAGTATACAAACAGAAAAGTAAATATTAACACAAGAAAATTCATTCATCAGAGAGAAAAGACTTATCTAGCATGTATATATTCCACTCATCTCAAACATAAACCTATCGACCAATTACACTCAACTTACAATACTCCTCAATATCACCCGGTATCATTCACAGCACATGTCCATCTCTGGCACACTCAACCATGCTACCCTCATCGGCACTCTTGCACCCGACTCAAGACACAGAGGCATTAAGTTTCAACACCCATCCGGATTGTTAGCCCTAAATCTATCTCTAGAGTTCAGAAACTAACAGATAATTATCCTTAATCGAAGTTTGTGAAGTTTATCTCTAACACGACCCAAACCTCGCGCATTTAAGCAAAAATCAAGAACAATCACCAATAGAGATTTGTAAAGCAAATTAAATATAATGCCATGGGCAACAATTGTACATATGATCAAAGTACAAACATATATAAACCCAACAAAGAAGAAAGACATGAAGAAAATCAGAAATGAACCAAACACTTCACGGATTATCAGAGCCGGTCGATGAGAAATCCACCCTGGATCACCCATGTACAAGTTTCCATGATGTTTTCTAAGCTAATCTATAGAAAAATGAAGTTTGATGGAGTTGGGATCACAAAACCCCAAAACCATCACCTAAAAATTGTATTTTTAGACCTTTAATGGTGTTTCTGTCCGCCCAGTTTCGCCCGGGGGTATTCTGGGTCGCCCAGCGGCGAAAGGCGGCTTATTTCGTAAGTTCCAGCATTATTCTGGAGCGCCCGACGCTGCTTTGAGCGCCCGGCGCTGCTAAGGCGCAACTGACAGTAGACAGCATCAAAACAACACTGTTTTGGCCATAACCTTTGAACCGTAACTCCGTTTATCGCTTGGTTTGAAGTGTTGGAAAGCTTATTCAATGCTCTATACAACAATGGCAAGATATCCTTGATTAAATACCTGCAAAAATAAATGTAAGTCAATTAAACTCAATGATATTTACACGATAACATAATCTATACACTAAAAAGTAAAGTAAACGTATTTACAAACGAAGCGGAGTTTATTCGAACGTTTGTAACAAAAAGCATCGATAATTGAAACAAAAATTATATACAAAAATAGCTACAATTTTCACTTATCAAACTCTCCCCAACTTACATAATTGTTTGTCCTCAAACAAAAATCAAACAACTCAAAGAAACAGAGTCAAAACCAAAGAATCACGAATCAACAGGTTTTGAAAAATGGACAAATGAATGGTTCAAATGAAAATGGTACACACAAAGTAAATACTTACCACTAAACTACGACGACAACATAGTCACGAAACAAATGCAAAATACAAAAATCATGCAAAACATTCTAAAACAACACAAGTTCAAATGTGAATCACACCTAGCAAAAACAATCATCGGTAGATGAAAAACACAAAATGGGGTACTTATCACTCACACAACAATCATGCAAACAATAGACTAAATTATGCACCCATCCAAAAATTCACATTGAACATACAAATGCAAGAATCATAAGGGCTTTTCAAGGTTGTAATGTGGTCGGGCAAACAAACAAGAGGCAATTCCTAAAGGTAATTGAAACAAAAACCTGCCTAAACCTAAGGGAGTGATCAACTCACAAAAGTTCAAACACAAAATTTCAATCAAACTTCTTCCAAAATCCCAAGTGTTACACAACACACAATACTTATTTAGCACAATTATTTGAACTCTTTTTGTTTCCTTTCTCAAGGATTTTCTTTTTCTTTCTTTTTCACTTTTTTCTTTTCTTTTCTTTGTCATATTTTTATCTTTTTTTTTTCTTTTCTTTTTCAATCCTCATAGAAAACAACCAATGAGTACACAATCATTCTCTCCCCAACTTGAATTCAAACACATCATCATGTGAATACTCCCTACTTTCTAAGGCAAGGAAAAAATACATACAACAACACAAAGTTGAGGTCCTAGAAAAAACAAAATCCAATAAAAAATAAGTGAACTAAACACTCATAGACAAGCATTAAGTTCAAATAAAACATGGCTCGAAAAGCTCAAAGGGGTTATAAATGATCACACGCTCACAAGGTGAATGACTATTTGGCTAGGTAGTTGTGCTCAAAATGAAACAAAAATGCCTTGATCCTTTTCATGCTTTCATAGAATCAACACAAATAAAAGATTAACATAATAAAATCCAAGTAGAACAAGAAAGTTGGTACTCCACGCATATATGAACAATGGAAAGCCACCTCACAAAAAGGTTGGGAACTAAAGTGATTCACACAAGAACAAGTATACAAAAGAATGAATGACCTGAAAGTTTGTACAAAGCCTAAGTATCATGAATATGCTAAAGTATAGAAAGCGATAAATACATACCTCGGACTTGTACAAAACTTAACAAAATCATTACCATACATCCACAAGTTGAAACGATCAAACTTGGAACATCATCAAAAGTTCCTCAAGCTACTCAAAACAAGCTCAAAGGCAAACACAAAAAATATTAATATAAACAAACTAAAAACCGGCAAAAATTATCTAAACAAATTTAAAAGTGAAGATTTGAAATTTAAGAACTGGCCCAATCTAAATTTGTTTAGACAATAGCACCATACTATCTACTAAACATAACAACAACAAAAGAAAATAGAACATGCTTGTTTTACGTCGTAAGCTCGACGCCTTTACAATGCTTAGCTAGAAACTTCCTCTCTTCATGCCATGGTGATGTCTCACCGCGCAACCAAAAGCAAGCGTCCTAACCAAACACTTGAACAAACATTAAAAATATACAAGTATAAATATAAACAAGTGAAAATATACAATATGTGCGATATCTACAAAACTCAAAAACAACGAAACTATCGCAATGCAAGAACAATAAACCAATCCCCAGCAATGGCGCCATTTTGTTGAAGCGGAATAGGGCAAGCAACAAACATTTTGAAAGTATTTTTCCGGGAATTTATCGTGTCCACAAAGATTGGAATTGAACTGCCATTCGACGGTTTAATTGTTAATGAATTTGGGTTTAGAATGGTTTTAAAGTATACAAATAGAAAAGTAAATATTAACACAAGAAAATTCATTCATCAGTGAGAAAAGACTTATCAAACAGGTATATATTCCACTCATCACAAACTTAAACCTATCGACCAGTTACACTCAACTTACAATACTCCTCAATATCACCCGGTATCGTTCGCAGCACATGTGCATCTCTGGCACACTCAACCATGCTACCCTCATCGGCACTCTCGCACCCGACTCAAGACACGGAGGCATTAAGTTTCGACACCCGTACGGATTTTAGCCCTAAATCTATCTCTAGAGTTCAGAAACTAACAGATAATTATCCTTAATCGAAGTTTGTGAAGTTTATCTCTAACACGGCCCAAACCTCGCGCATTTAAGCAAAAATCAAGAACAATCACCAATAGAGATTTGTAAAGCAAATTAAATATAATGCCATGGGCAACAATTGTACATATGATCAAAGTACAAACATATATAAACCCAACAAAGAAGAAAGACATGAAGAAAATCAGAAATGAACCAAACACTTCACGGATTATCAGAGCCGTTCGATGAAAAATCCACCCCGGATCATCCATGTACAAGTTTCCATGATGTTTTCTAAGCTAATCTACAGAAAAATGAAGTTTGATGGAGCTGGGATCACAAAACCCCAAAACCATCACCTAAAAATTGTGTTTTTAGACCTTTAATGGTGTTTCTGTCCGCCCAGTTTCGCCCGGGGGTATTCTGGGTCGCCCAGCGGCGAAAGGCGGCTTATTTCGTAAGTTCCAACATTGTTCTGGAGCGCCCGACGCTGCTTTGAGCGCCCGACGCTGCTAAGGCGCAACTGACAGTAGACAGCATCAAAACAACACTGTTTTGGCCATAACCTTTGAACCGTAACTCCGTTTATCGCTTGGTTTGAAGTGTTGGAAAGCTTATTCAATGCTCTATACAACAATGGCAAGATATCCTTGATTAAATACCTGCAAAAATAAATGTAAGTCAATTAAACTCAATGATATTTACACGATAACACAATATATACACTAAAAAGTAAAGTAAACGTATTTACAAACGAAGCGGAGTTTATTCGAACGTTTGTAACAAAAAGCATCGATAATTGCAACAAAAATTATACAAAAATAGCTACAATTTTCACTTATCAAACTCTCCCCAACTTACATAATTGTTTGTCCTCAAACAAAAATCAAACAACTCAAAGAAACAGAGTCAAAACCAAAGAATCACGAATCAACAGGTTTTGAAAAATGGACAAATGAATGATTCAAATGAAAACGGTACACACAAAGTAAATACTTACCACTAAACTACGACGACAAAATAGGCACGAAACAAATGCAAAATACAAAAATCATGCCAAACATTCTAAAACAACACAAGTTCAAATGTGAATCACACCTAGCAAAAACAATCATCGGTAGATGAAAAACACAAAATGAGGTACTTATCACTCACACAACAATCATGCAAACAATAGACTAAATTATGCACCCATCCAAAAATTCACATTGAACATACAAAGGCAAGAATCACAAGGGCTTTTCAAGGTTGTAATGTGGTCGGGCAAACAAACAAGAGGCAATTCCTAAAGGTAATTGAAACAAAAACTTGCCTAAACCCAAGGGAGTGATCAACTCACAAAAGTTCAAACACAAAATTTCAATCAAACTTCTTCCAAAATCCCAAGTGTTACACAACACACAATACTTATTTAGCACAATTATTTGAACTCTTTTTGTTTCCTTTCTCAAGGATTTTCTTTTTCTTTCTTTTTCACTTTTTTCTTTTCTTTTCTTTGTCATATTTTTATCTTTTTTTTCTTTTCTTTTTCAATCCTCATAGAAAACAACCAATGTGCACACAATCATTCTCTCCCCAACTTGAATTCAAACACATCATCATGTGAATACTCCCTACTTTCTAAGGCAAGGAAAAAATACATACAACAACACAAAGTTGAGGTCCTAGAAAAAACAAAATCCAATAAAAAATAAGTGAACTAAACACTCATAGACAAGCATTAAGTTCAAATAAAACATGGATCAAAAAGCTCAAAGGGGTTACAAATGATCACACGCTCACAAGGTGAATGACTATTTGGCTAGGTAGTTGTGCTCAAAATGAAACAAAAATGCCTTGATCCTTTTCATGCTTTCATAGAATCAACACAAATAAAAGATTAAACATAATAAAATCCAAGTAGAACAAGAAAGTTGGTACTCCGCGCATATATGAACAATGGAAAGCCATCTCACAAAAAGGTTGGGAACTAAAGTGATTCACACAAGAACAATTATACAAAAGAATGAATGACATGAAAGTTTGTACAAAGCCTAAGTATCATGAATATGCTAAAGTATAGAAAGCGATAAATACATATCTCGGACTTGTACAAAACTTAACAAAATCATTACCATACATCCGCAAGTTGAAACGATCAAACTTGGAACATCATCAAAAGTTCCTCAAGCTACTCAAAACAAGCTCAAAGGCAAACACAAAAAATATTAATATAAACAAACTAAAAACCGGCAAAAATTATCTAAACAAATTTAAAAGTGAAGATTTGAAATATAAGAACTGGCCCAATCTAAATTTGTTTAGACAATAGCACCATACTATCTACTAAACATAACAACAACAAAAGAAAATAGAACATGCTTGTTTTACGTCGTAAGCTCGACGCCTTTACAATGCTTAGCTAGAAACTTCCTCTCTTCATGCCATGGTGATGTCTCACCGCGCAACCAAAAGCAAGCGTCCTAACCAAACACTTGAACAAACATTAAAAATATACAAGTATAAATATAAACAAGTGAAAATATACAATATGTGCGATATCTACAAAACTCAAAAACAACGAAACTATCGCAATGCAAGAACAATAAACCAATCCCAAGCAATGGCGCCATTTTGTTGAAGCGGAATAGGGCAAGCAACAAACATTTTGAAAGTATTTTTCCGGGAATTTATCGTGTCCACAAAGATTGGAATTGAACTGCCATTCGACGGTTTAATTGTTAATGAATTTGGGTTTAGAATGGTTTTAAAGTATACAAATAGAAAAGTAAATATTAACACAAGAAAATTCAATCATCAGTGAGAAAAGACTTATCAAACAGGTATATATTCCACTCATCACAAACTTAAACCTATCGACCAGTTACACTCAACTTACAATACTCCTCAATATCACCCGGTATCGTTCGCAGCACATGTGCATCTCTGGCACACTCAACCATGCTACCCTCATCGGCACTCTCGCACCCGACTCAAGACACGGAGGCATTAAGTTTCGACACCCGTACGGATTTTAGCCCTAAATCTATCTCTAGAGTTCAGAAACTAACAGATAATTATCCTTAATCGAAGTTCGTGAAGTTTATCTCTAACACGGCCCAAACCTCGCGCATTTAAGCAAAAATCAAGAACAATCACCAATAGAGATTTGTAAAGCAAATTAAATATAATGCCATGGGCAACAATTGTACATATGATCAAAGTACAAACATATATAAACCCAACAAAGAAGAAAGACATGAAGAAAATCAGAAATGAACCAAACACTTCACGGATTATCAGAGCCGTTCGATGAAAAATCCACCCCGGATCATCCATGTACAAGTTTCCATGATGTTTTCTAAGCTAATCTACAGAAAAATGAAGTTTGATGGAGCTGGGATCACAAAACCCCAAAACCATCACCTAAAAATTGTGTTTTTAGACCTTTAATGGTGTTTCTGTCCGCCCAGTTTCGCCCGGGGGTATTCTGGGTCGCCCAGCGGCGAAAGGCGGCTTATTTCGTAAGTTCCAACATTGTTCTGGAGCGCCCGACGCTGCTTTGAGCGCCCGACGCTGCTAAGGCGCAACTGACAGTAGACAGCATCAAAACAACACTGTTTTGGCCATAACCTTTGAACCGTAACTCCGTTTATCGCTTGGTTTGAAGTGTTGGAAAGCTTATTCAATGCTCTATACAACAATGGCAAGATATCCTTGATTAAATACCTGCAAAAATAAATGTAAGTCAATTAAACTCAATGATATTTACACGATAACACAATATATACACTAAAAAGTAAAGTAAACGTATTTACAAACGAAGCGGAGTTTATTCGAACGTTTGTAACAAAAAGCATCGATAATTGCAACAAAAATTATACAAAAATAGCTACAATTTTCACTTATCAAACTCTCCCCAACTTACATAATTGTTTGTCCTCAAACAAAAATCAAACAACTCAAAGAAACAGAGTCAAAACCAAAGAATCACGAATCAACAGGTTTTGAAAAATGGACAAATGAATGATTCAAATGAAAACGGTACACACAAAGTAAATACTTACCACTAAACTACGACGACAACATAGGCACGAAACAAATGCAAAATACAAAAATCATGCCAAACATTCTAAAACAACACAAGTTCAAATGTGAATCACACCTAGCAAAAACAATCATCGGTAGATGAAAAACACAAAATGAGGTACTTATCACTCACACAACAATCATGCAAACAATAGACTAAATTATGCACCCATCCAAAAATTCACATTGAACATACAAAGGCAAGAATCACAAGGGCTTTTCAAGGTTGTAATGTAGTCGGGCAAACAAACAAGAGGCAATTCCTAAAGGTAATTGAAACAAAAACTTGCCTAAACCCAAGGGAGTGATCAACTCACAAAAGTTCAAACACAAAATTTCAATCAAACTTCTTCCAAAATCCCAAGTGTTACACAACACACAATACTTATTTAGCACAATTATTTGAACTCTTTTTGTTTCCTTTCTCAAGGATTTTCTTTTTCTTTCTTTTTCACTTTTTTCTTTTCTTTTCTTTGTCATATTTTTATCTTTTTTTTCTTTTCTTTTTCAATCCTCATAGAAAACAACCAATGAGCACACAATCATTCTCTCCCCAACTTGAATTCAAACACATCATCATGTGAATACTCCCTACTTTCTAAGGCAAGGAAAAAATACATACAACAACACAAAGTTGAGGTCCTAGAAAAAACAAAATCCAATAAAAAATAAGTGAACTAAACACTCATAGACAAGCATTAAGTTCAAATAAAACATGGATCAAAAAGCTCAAAGGGGTTACAAATGATCACACGCTCACAAGGTGAATGACTATTTGGCTAGGTAGTTGTGCTCAAAATGAAACAAAAATGCCTTGATCCTTTTCATGCTTTCATAGAATCAACACAAATAAAAGATTAAACATAATAAAATCCAAGTAGAACAAGAAAGTTGGTACTCCGCGCATATATGAACAATGGAAAGCCACCTCACAAAAAGGTTGGGAACTAAAGTGATTCACACAAGAACAATTATACAAAAGAATGAATGACATGAAAGTTTGTACAAAGCCTAAGTATCATGAATATGCTAAAGTATAGAAAGCGATAAATACATATCTCGGACTTGTACAAAACTTAACAAAATCATTACCATACATCCGCAAGTTGAAACGATCAAACTTGGAACATCATCAAAAGTTCCTCAAGCTACTCAAAACAAGCTCAAAGGCAAACACAAAAAATATTAATATAAACAAACTAAAAACCGGCAAAAATTATCTAAACAAATTTAAAAGTGAAGATTTGAAATTTAAGAACTGGCCCAATCTAAATTTGTTTAGACAATAGCACCATACTATCTACTAAACATAACAACAACAAAAGAAAATAGAACATGCTTGTTTTACGTCGTAAGCTCGACGCCTTTACAATGCTTAGCTAGAAACTTCCTCTCTTCATGCCATGGTGATGTCTCACCGCGCAACCAAAAGCAAGCGTCCTAACCAAACACTTGAACAAACATTAAAAATATACAAGTATAAATATAAACAAGTGAAAATATACAATATGTGCGATATCTACAAAACTCAAAAACAACGAAACTATCGCAATGCAAGAACAATAAACCAATCCCCGGCAATGGCGCCATTTTGTTGAAGCGGAATAGGGCAAGCAACAAACATTTTGAAAGTATTTTTCCGGAAATTTATCGTGTCCACAAAGATTGGAATTGAACTGCCATTCGACGGTTTAATTGTTAATGAATTTGGGTTTAGAATGGTTTTAAAGTATACAAATAGAAAAGTAAATATTAACACAAGAAAATTAATTCATCAGTGAGAAAAGACTTATCAAACATGTATATATTCCACTCATCACAAACTTAAACCTATCGACCAGTTACACTCAACTTACAATACTCCTCAATATCACCCGGTATCGTTTGCAGCACATGTCCATCTCTGGCACACTGAACCAAGCTACCCTCATCGGCACTCTCGCACCCGACTCAAGACACGGAGGCATTAAGTTTCGACACCCGTACGGATTTTAGCCCTAAATCTATCTCTAGAGTTCAGAAACTAACAGATAATTATCCTAAATCGAAGTTTGTGAAGTTTATCTCTAACACGACCCAAACCTCGCACATTTAAGCTAAAATCAAGTACAATCACCAATAGAGATTTGTAAAGCAAATTAAATATAATGCCATGGGAAACAATTGTATGTATGATCAAAGTACAAACATATATAAACCCAACAAAGAAGAAAGACATGAAGAAAATCAGAAATGAACCAAACACTTCACGGATTATCAGAGTCGGTCGATGAGAAATCCACCCCGGATCATCCATGTACAAGTTTCCATGATGTTTTCTAAGCTAATCTACAGAAAAATGAAGTTTGATGGAGTTGGGATCACAAAACCCCAAAACCATCACCTAAAAATTGTGTTTTTAGACGTTTAATGGTGTTTCTGTCCGCCCAGTTTCGCCCGGGGGTATTCTGGTTCGCCCAACGGCGAAAGGCGGCTTATTTCGTAAGTTCCAACATTGTTCTGGAGCGCCCGACGCTGCTTTGAGCGCCCGACGCTGCTAAGGCGCAACTGATAGTAGACAGCATCAAAACAACACTGTTTTGGCCATAACCTTTGAACCGGAACTCCGTTTATCGCTTGGTTTGAAGTGTTGGAAAGCTTATTCAATGCTCTATACAACAATGGCAAGATATCCTTGATTAAATACCTGCAAAAATAAATGTAAGTCAATTAAACTCAATGATATTTACACGATAACACAATATATACACTAAAAAGTAAAGTAAACGTATTTACAAACGAAGCGGGGTTTATTCGAACGTTTGTAACAAAAAGCATCGATAATTGCAACAAAAATTATATACAAAAATAGCTACAATTTTCACTTATCAAACTCTCCCCAACTTACATAATTGTTTGTCCTCAAACAAAAATCAAACAACTCAAAGAAACAGAGTCAAAACCAAAGAATCACGAATCAACAGGTTTTGAAAAATGGACAAATGAATGGTACAAATGAAAACGGTACACACAAAGTAAATACTTACCACTAAACTACGACGACAACATAGTCACGAAACAAATGCAAATTACAAAAATCATGCCAAACATTCTAAAACAACACAAGTTCAAATGTGAATCACACCTAGCAAAAACAATCATCGGTAGATGAAAAACACAAAATGGGATACTTATCACTCACACAACAATCATGCAAACAATAGACTAAATTATGCACCCATCCAAAAATTCACATTGAACATACAAAGGCAAGAATCACAAGGGCTTTTCAAGGTTGTAATGTGGTCGAGCAAACAAACAAGAGGCAATTCCTAAAGGTAATTGAAACAAAAACTTGCCTAAACCTAAGGGAGTGATCTACTCACAAAAGTTCAAACACAAAATTTCAATCAAACTTCTTCCAAAATCCCAAGTGTTACACAACACACAATACTTATTTAGCACAATTATTTGAACTCTTTTTGTTTCCTTTCTCAAGGATTTTCTTTTTCTTTCTTTTTCACTTTTTTCTTTTCTTTTCTTTGTCATATTTTTATCTTTTTTTTCTTTTCTTTTTCAATCCTCATAGAAAACAACCAATGAGTAAACAATCATTCTCTCCCCAACTTGAATTCAAACACATCATCATGTGAATACTCCCTACTTTCTAAGGCAAGGAAAAAATACATACAACAACCCAAAGTTGAGGTCCTAGAAAAAACAAAATCCAATAAAAAATAAGTGAACTAAACACTCATAGACAAGCATTAAGTTCAAATAAAACATGGATCAAAAAGCTCAAAGGGGTTACAAATGATCACACGCTCACAAGGTGAATGACTATTTGGCTAGGTAGTTGTGCTCAAAATGAAACAAAAATGCCTTGATCCTTTTCATGCTTTCATAGAATCAACACAAATAAAAGATTAAACATAATAAAATCCAAGTAGAACAAGAAAGTTGGTACTCCGCGCATATATGAACAATGGAAAGCCACCTCACAAAAAGGTTGGGAACTAAAGTGATTCACACAAGAACAAGTATACAAAAGAATGAATGACATGAAAGTTTGTACAAAGCCTAAGTATCATGAATATGCTAAAGTATAGAAAGCGATAAATACATACCTCGGACTTGTACAAAACTTAACAAAATCATTACCATACATCCGCAAGTTGAAACGATCAAACTTGGAACATCATCAAAAGTTCCTCAAGCTACTCAAAACAAGCTCAAAGGCAAACACTAAAAATATTAATATAAACAAACTAAAAACCAGCAAAAATTATCTAAACAAATTTAAAAGTGAAGATTTGAAATTTAAGAACTGGCCCAATCTAAATTTGTTTAGACAATAGCACCATACTATCTACTAAACATAACAACAACAAAAGAAAATAGAACATGCTTGTTTTACGTCGTAAGCTCGACGCCTTTACAATGCTTAGCTAGAAACTTCCTCTCTTCATGCCATGGTGATGTCTCACCGCGCAACCAAAAGCAAGCGTCCTAACCAAACACTTGAACAAACACTAAAAATATACAAGTATAAATATAAACAAGTGAAAATATACAATATGTGCGATATCTACAAAACTCAAAAACAACGAAACTATCGCAATGCAAGAACAATAAACCAATCCCCGGCAATGGCGCCATTTTGTTGAAGCGGAATAGGGCAAGCAACAAACATTTTGAAAGTATTTTTCCGGGAATTTATCGTGTCCACAAAGATTGGAATTGAACTGCCATTCGACGGTTTAATTGTTAATGAATTTGGGTTTAGAATGGTTTTAAAGTATACAAATAGAAAAGTAAATATTAACACAAGAAAATTCATTCATCAGTGAGAAAAGACTTATCAAACATGTATATATTCCACTCATCACAAACTTAAACCTATCGACCAGTTACACTCAACTTACAATACTTCTCAATATCACCCGGTATCGTTCACAGCACATGTCCATCTCTGGCACACTCAACCATGCTACCCTCATCGGCACTCTCGCACCCGACTCAAGACACGGAGGCATTAAGTTTCGACACCGGTACGGATTTTAGCCCTAAATCTATCTCTAGAGTTCAGAAATTAACAGATAATTATCCTTAATTGAAGTTTGTGAAGTTTATCTCTAACACGACCCAAACCTCGCACATTTAAGCAAAAATCAAGAACAATCACCAATAGAGATTTGTAAAGAAAATTAAATATAATGCCATGGGCAACAATTCAACGTATGATCAAAGTACAAACATATATAAACCCAACAAAGAAGAAAGACATGAAGAAAATCAGAAATGAACCAAACACTTCACGGATTATCAGAGCCGGTCGATGAGAAATCCACCCCGGATCATCCATGTACAAGTTTCCATGATGTTTTCTAAGCCAATCTACAGAAAAATGAAGTTTGATGGAGTTGGGATCACAAAAACCCAAAACCATCACCTAAAAATTGTGTTTTTAGACCTTTAATGGTGTTTCTGTCCGCCCAGTTTCGCCCGGGGGTATTCTGGTTCGCCCAGCGGCGAAAGGCGGCTTATTTCGTAAGTTCCAACATTGTTTTGGAGTGCCCGACGCTGCTTTGAGCGCCCGACGCTGCTAAGGCGCAACTGACAGTAGACAGCATCAAAACAACACTGTTTTGGCCATAACCTTTGAACCGTAACTCCGTTTATCGCTTGGTTTAAAGTGTTGGAAAGCTTATTCAATGCTCTATACAACAATGGCAAGATATCCTTGATTAAATACCTGCAAAAATAAATGTAAGTCAATTAAACTCAATGATATTTACACTATAACACAATATATACACTAAAAAGTAAAGTAAACGTATTTACAAACGAAGCGGAGTTTATTCGAACGTTTGTAACAAAAAGCATCGATAATTGCAACAAAAATTATATACAAAAATAGCTACAATTTTCACTTATCAAACTCTCCCCAACTTACATAATTGTTTGTCCTCAAACAAAAATCAAACAACTCAAAGAAACAGAGTCAAAACCAAAGAATCACGAATCAACAGGTTTTGAAAAATGGACAAATGAATGGTTCAAATGAAAACGGTACACACAAAGTAAATACTTACCACTAAACTACGACGACAACATAGTCACGAAACAAATGCAAATTACAAAAATCATGCCAAACATTCTAAAACAACACAAGTTCAAATGTGAATCACACCTAGCAAAAACAATCATCGGTAGATGAAAAACACAAAATGGGATACTTATCACTCACACAACAATCATGCAAAATTATGCACCCATCCAAAAATTCACATTGAACATACAAAGGCAAGAATCACAAGGGCTTTTCAAGGTTGTAATGTGGTCGGGCAAACAAACAAGAGGCAATTCCTAAAGGTAATTGAAACAAAAACTTGCCTAAACCTAAGGGAGTGATCAACTCACAAAAGTTCAAACACAAAATTTCAATCAAACTTCTTCCAAAATCCCAAGTGTTACACAACACACAATACTTATTTAGCACAATTATTTGAACTCTTTTTGTTTCCTTTCTCAAGGATTTTCTTTTTCTTTCTTTTTCACCTTTTTCTTTTCTTTTCTTTGTCATTTTTTTATCTTTTTTTTCTTTTCTTTTTCAATCCTCATAGAAAACAACCAATGAGTAAACAATCATTCTCTCCCCAACTTGAATTCAAACACATCATCATGTGAATACTCCCTACTTTCTAAGGCAAGGAAAAAATACATACAACAACACAAAGTTGAGGTCCTAGAAAAAACAAAATCCAATAAAAAATAAGTGAACTAAACACTCATAGACAAGCATTAAGTTCAAATAAAACATGGATCAAAAAGCTCAAAGGGGTTACAAATGATCACACGCTCACAAGGTGAATGACTATTTGGCTAGGTAGTTGTGCTCAAAATGAAACAAAAATGCCTTGATCCTTTTCATGCTTTCATAGAATCAACACAAATAAAAGATTAAACATAATAAAATCCAAGTAGAACAAGAAAGTTGGTACTCCGCGCATATATGAACAATGGAAAGCCACCTCACAAAAAGGTTGGGAACTAAAGTGATTCACACAAGAACAAGTATACAAAAGAATGAATGACATGAAAGTTTGTACAAAGCCTAAGTATCATGAATATGCTAAAGTATAGAAAGCGATAAATACATACCTCGGACTTGTACAAAACTTAAAAAAATCATTACCATACATCCGCAAGTTGAAACGATCAAACTTGGAACATCATCAAAAGTTCCTCAAGCTACTCAAAACAAGCTCAAAGGCAAACACTAAAAATATTAATATAAACAAACTAAAAACCGGCAAAAATTATCTAAACAAATTTAAAAGTGAAGATTTGAAATTTAAGAACTGGCCCAATCTAAATTTGTTTAGACAATAGCACCATACTATCTACTAAACATAACAACAACAAAAGAAAATAGAACATGCTTGTTTTACGTCGTAAGCTCGACGCCTTTACAATGCTTAGCTAGAAACTTCCTCTCTTCATGCCATGGTGATGTCTCACCGCGCAACCAAAAGCAAGCGCCCTAACCAAACACTTGAACAAACACTAAAAATATACAAGTATAAATATAAACAAGTGAAAATATACAATATGTGCGATATCTACAAAACTCAAAAACAACGAAACTATCGCAATGCAAGAACAATAAACCAATCCCCGGCAATGGCGCCATTTTGTTGAAGCGGAATAGGGCAAGCAACAAACATTTTGAAAGTATTTTTCCGGGAATTTATCGTGTCCACAAAGATTGGAATTGAACTGCCATTCGACGGTTTAATTGTTAATGAATTTGGGTTTAGAATGGTTTTAAAGTATACAAATAGAAAAGTAAATATTAACACAAGAAAATTCATTCATCAGTGAGAAAAGACTTATCAAACATGTATATATTCCACTCATCACAAATTTAAACCTATCGACCAGTTACACTCAACTTACAATACTTCTCAATATCACCCGGTATCGTTCACAGCACATGTCCATCTCTGGCACACTCAACCATGCTACCCTCATCGGCACTCTCGCACCCGACTCAAGACACGGAGGCATTAAGTTTCGACACCGGTACGGATTTTAGCCCTAAATCTATCTCTAGAGTTCAGAAATTAACAGATAATTATCCTTAATTGAAGTTTGTGAAGTTTATCTCTAACACGACCCAAACCTCGCACATTTAAGCAAAAATCAAGAACAATCACCAATAGAGATTTGTAAAGCAAATTAAATATAATGCCATGGGCAACAATTCAACGTATGATCAAAGTACAAACATATATAAACCCAACAAAGAAGAAAGACATGAAGAAAATCAGAAATGAACCAAACACTTCACGGATTATCAGAGCCGGTCGATGAGAAATCCACCCCGGATCATCCATGTACAAGTTTCCATGATGTTTTCTAAGCTAATCTACAGAAAAATGAAGTTTGATGGAGTTGGGATCACAAAAACCCAAAACCATCACCTAAAAATTGTGTTTTTAGACCTTTAATGGTGTTTCTGTCCGCCCAGTTTCGCCCGGGGGTATTCTGGTTCGCCCAGCGGCGAAAGGCGGCTTATTTCGTAAGTTCCAACATTGTTCTGGAGCGCCCGACGCTGCTTTGAGCGCCCGACGCTGCTAAGGCGCAACTGACAGTAGACAGCATCAAAACAACACTGTTTTGGCCATAACCTTTGAACCGTAACTCCGTTTATCGCTTGGTTTGAAGTGTTGGAAAGCTTATTCAATGCTCTATACAACAATGGCAAGATATCCTTGATTAAATACCTGCAAAAATAAATGTAAGTCAATTAAACTCAATGATATTTACACGATAACATAATATATACACTAAAAAGTAAAGTAAACGTATTTACAAACGAAGCGGAGTTTATTCGAACGTTTGTAACAAAAAGCATCGATAATTGCAACAAAAATTATATACAAAAATAGCTATAATTTTCACTTCTCAAACTCTCCCCAACTTACATAATTGTTTGTCCTCAAACAAAAATCAAACAACTCAAAGAAACAGAGTCAAAACCAAAGAATCACGAATCAACAGGTTTTGAAAAATGGACAAATGAATGGTTCAAATGAAAACGGTACACACAAAGTAAATACTTACCACTAAACTACGACGACAACATAGTCACGAAACAAATGCAAATTACAAAAATTATGCCAAACATTCTAAAACAACACAAGTTCAAATGTGAATCACACCTAGCAAAAACAATCATCGGTAGATGAAAAACACAAAATGGGATACTTATCACTCACACAACAATCATGCAAACAATAGACTAAATTATGCACCCATCCAAAAATTCACATTGAACATACAAAGGCAAGAATCACAAGGGCTTTTCAAGGTTGTAATGTGGTCGGGCAAACAAACAAGAGGCAATTCCTAAAGGTAATTGAAACAAAAACTTGCCTAAACCTAAGGGAGTGATCAACTCACAAAAGTTCAAACACAAAATTTCAATCAAACTTCTTCCAAAATCCCAAGTGTTACACAACACACAATACTTATTTAGCACAATTATTTGAACTCTTTTTGTTTCCTTTCTCAAGGATTTTCTTTTTCTTTCTTTTTCACTTTTTTCTTTTCTTTTCTTTGTCATATTTTTATCTTTTTTTTCTTTTCTTTTTCAATCCTCATAGAAAACAACCAATGAGTAAACAATCATTCTCTCCCCAACTTGAATTCAAACACATCATCATGTGAATACTCCCTACTTTCTAAGGCAAGGAAAAAATACATACAACAACACAAAGTTGAGGTCCTAGAAAAAACAAAATCCAATAAAAAATAAGTGAACTAAACACTCATAGACAAGCATTAAGTTCAAATAAAACATGGATCAAAAAGCTCAAAGGGGTTACAAATGATCACACGCTCACAAGGTGAATGACTATTTGGCTAGGTAGTTGTGCTCAAAATGAAACAAAAATGCCTTGATCCTTTTCATGCTTTCATAGAATCAACACAAATAAAAGATTAAACATAATAAAATCCAAGTAGAACAAGAAAGTTGGTACTCCGCGCATATATAAACAATGGAAAGCCACCTCACAAAAAGGTTGGGAACTAAAGTGATTCACACAAGAACAAGTATACAAAAGAATGAATGACATGAAAGTTTGTACAAAGCCTAAGTATCATGAATATGCTAAAGTATAGAAAGCGATAAATACATACCTCGGACTTGTACAAAACTTAACAAAATCATTACCATACATCCGCAAGTTGAAACGATCAAACTTGGAACATCATCAAAAGTTCCTCAAGCTACTCAAAACAAGCTCAAAGTCAAACACTAAAAATATTAATATAAACAAACTAAAAACTGGCAAAAATTATCTAAACAAATTTAAAAGTGAAGATTTGAAATTTAAGAACTGGCCCAATCTAAATTTGTTTAGACAATAGCACCATACTATCTACTAAACATAACAACAACAAAAGAAAATAGAACATGCTTGTTTTACGTCGTAAGCTCGACGCCTTTACAATGCTTAGCTAGAAACTTCCTCTCTTCATGCCATGGTGGTGTCTCACCGCGCAACCAAAAGCAAGCGTCCTAACCAAACACTTGAACAAACACTAAAAATATACAAGTATAAATATAAACAAGTGAAAATATACAATATGTGCGATATCTACAAAACTCAAAAACAACGAAACTATCGCAATGCAAGAACAATAAACCAATCCCCGACAATGGCGCCATTTTGTTGAAGCGGAATAGGGCAAGCAACAAACATTTTGAAAGTATTTTTCCGGGAATTTATCGTGTCCACAAAGATTGGAATTGAACTGCCATTCGACGGTTTAATTGTTAATGAATTTGGGTTTAGAATGGTTTTAAAGTTTACAAATAGAAAAGTAAATATTAACACAAGAAAATTCATTCATCAGTGAGAAAAGACTTATCAAACATGTATATATTCCACTCATCACAAATTTAAACCTATCGACCAGTTACACTCAACTTACAATACTTCTCAATATCACCCGGTATCGTTCACAGCACATGTCCATCTCTGGCACACTCAACCATGCTACCCTCATCGGCACTCTCGCACCCGACTCAAGACACGGAGGCATTAAGTTTCGACACCGGTACGGATTTTAGCCCTAAATCTATCTCTAGAGTTCAGAAATTAACAGATAATTATCCTTAATTGAAGTTTGTGAAGTTTATCTCTAACACGACCCAAACCTCGCACATTTAAGCAAAAATCAAGAACAATCACCAATAGAGATTTGTAAAGCAAATTAAATATAATGCCATGGGCAACAATTCAACGTATGATCAAAGTACAAACATATATAAACCCAACAAAGAAGAAAGACATGAAGAAAATCAGAAATGAACCAAACACTTCACGGATTATCAGAGCCGGTCGATGAGAAATCCACCCCGGATCATCCATGTACAAGTTTCCATGATGTTTTCTAAGCTAATCTACAGAAAAATGAAGTTTGATGGAGTTGGGATCACAAAAACCCAAAACCATCACCTAAAAATTGTGTTTTTAGACCTTTAATGGTGTTTCTGTCCGCCCAGTTTCGCCCGGGGGTATTCTGGTTCGCCCAGCGGCGAAAGGCGGCTTATTTCGTAAGTTCCAACATTGTTCTGGAGCGCCCGACGCTGCTTTGAGCGCCCGACGCTGCTAAGGCGCAACTGACAGTAGACAGCATCAAAACAACACTGTTTTGGCCATAACCTTTGAACCGTAACTCCGTTTATCGCTTGGTTTGAAGTGTTGGAAAGCTTATTCAATGCTCTATACAACAATGGCAAGATATCCTTGATTAAATACCTGCAAAAATAAATGTAAGTCAATTAAACTCAATGATATTTACACGATAACATAATATATACACTAAAAAGTAAAGTAAACGTATTTACAAACGAAGCGGAGTTTATTCGAACGTTTGTAACAAAAAGCATCGATAATTGCAACAAAAATTATATACAAAAATAGCTATAATTTTCACTTCTCAAACTCTCCCCAACTTACATAATTGTTTGTCCTCAAACAAAAATCAAACAACTCAAAGAAACAGAGTCAAAACCAAAGAATCACGAATCAACAGGTTTTGAAAAATGGACAAATGAATGGTTCAAATGAAAACGGTACACACAAAGTAAATACTTACCACTAAACTACGACGACAACATAGTCACGAAACAAATGCAAATTACAAAAATTATGCCAAACATTCTAAAACAACACAAGTTCAAATGTGAATCACACCTAGCAAAAACAATCATCGGTAGATGAAAAACACAAAATGGGATACTTATCACTCACACAACAATCATGCAAACAATAGACTAAATTATGCACCCATCCAAAAATTCACATTGAACATACAAAGGCAAGAATCACAAGGGCTTTTCAAGGTTGTAATGTGGTCGGGCAAACAAACAAGAGGCAATTCCTAAAGGTAATTGAAACAAAAACTTGCCTAAACCTAAGGGAGTGATCAACTCACAAAAGTTCAAACACAAAATTTCAATCAAACTTCTTCCAAAATCCCAAGTGTTACACAACACACAATACTTATTTAGCACAATTATTTGAACTCTTTTTGTTTCCTTTCTCAAGGATTTTCTTTTTCTTTCTTTTTCACTTTTTTCTTTTCTTTTCTTTGTCATATTTTTATCTTTTTTTTCTTTTCTTTTTCAATCCTCATAGAAAACAACCAATGAGTAAACAATCATTCTCTCCCCAACTTGAATTCAAACACATCATCATGTGAATACTCCCTACTTTCTAAGGCAAGGAAAAAATACATACAACAACACAAAGTTGAGGTCCTAGAAAAAACAAAATCCAATAAAAAATAAGTGAACTAAACACTCATAGACAAGCATTAAGTTCAAATAAAACATGGATCAAAAAGCTCAAAGGGGTTACAAATGATCACACGCTCACAAGGTGAATGACTATTTGGCTAGGTAGTTGTGCTCAAAATGAAACAAAAATGCCTTGATCCTTTTCATGCTTTCATAGAATCAACACAAATAAAAGATTAAACATAATAAAATCCAAGTAGAACAAGAAAGTTGGTACTCCGCGCATATATAAACAATGGAAAGCCACCTCACAAAAAGGTTGGGAACTAAAGTGATTCACACAAGAACAAGTATACAAAAGAATGAATGACATGAAAGTTTGTACAAAGCCTAAGTATCATGAATATGCTAAAGTATAGAAAGCGATAAATACATACCTCGGACTTGTACAAAACTTAACAAAATCATTACCATACATCCGCAAGTTGAAACGATCAAACTTGGAACATCATCAAAAGTTCCTCAAGCTACTCAAAACAAGCTCAAAGTCAAACACTAAAAATATTAATATAAACAAACTAAAAACTGGCAAAAATTATCTAAACAAATTTAAAAGTGAAGATTTGAAATTTAAGAACTGGCCCAATCTAAATTTGTTTAGACAATAGCACCATACTATCTACTAAACATAACAACAACAAAAGAAAATAGAACATGCTTGTTTTACGTCGTAAGCTCGACGCCTTTACAATGCTTAGCTAGAAACTTCCTCTCTTCATGCCATGGTGGTGTCTCACCGCGCAACCAAAAGCAAGCGTCCTAACCAAACACTTGAACAAACACTAAAAATATACAAGTATAAATATAAACAAGTGAAAATATACAATATGTGCGATATCTACAAAACTCAAAAACAACGAAACTATCGCAATGCAAGAACAATAAACCAATCCCCGACAATGGCGCCATTTTGTTGAAGCGGAATAGGGCAAGCAACAAACATTTTGAAAGTATTTTTCCGGGAATTTATCGTGTCCACAAAGATTGGAATTGAACTGCCATTCGACGGTTTAATTGTTAATGAATTTGGGTTTAGAATGGTTTTAAAGTTTACAAATAGAAAAGTAAATATTAACACAAGAAAATTCATTCATCAGTGAGAAAAGACTTATCAAACATGTATATATTCCACTCATCACAAATTTAAACCTATCGACCAGTTACACTCAACTTACAATACTTCTCAATATCACCCGGTATCGTTCACAGCACATGTCCATCTCTGGCACACTCAACCATGCTACCCTCATCGGCACTCTCGCACCCGACTCAAGACACGGAGGCATTAAGTTTCGACACCGGTACGGATTTTAGCCCTAAATCTATCTCTAGAGTTCAGAAATTAATAGATAATTATCCTTAATTGAAGTTTGTGAAGTTTATCTCTAACACGACCCAAACCTCGCACATTTAAGCAAAAATCAAGAACAATCACCAATAGAGATTTGTAAAGCAAATTAAATATAATGGCATGGGCAACAATTCAACGTATGATCAAAGTACAAACATATATAAACCCAACAAAGAAGAAAGACATGAAGAAAATCAGAAATGAACCAAACACTTCACGGATTATCAGAGCCGGTCGATGAGAAATCCACCCCGGATCATCCATGTACAAGTTTCCATGATGTTTTCTAAGCTAATCTACAGAAAAATGAAGTTTGATGGAGTTGGGATCACAAAAACCCAAAACCATCACCTAAAAATTGTGCTTTTAGACCTTTAATGGTGTTTCTGTCCGCCCAGTTTCGCCCGGGGATATTCTGGTTCGCCCAGCGGCGAAAGGCGGCTTATTTCGTAAGTTCCAACATTGTTCTGGAGCGTCCGACGCTGCTTTGAGCGCCCGACGCTGCTAAGGCGCAACTGACAGTAGACAGCATCAAAACAACACTGTTTTGGCCATAACCTTTGAACCGTAACTCCGTTTATCGCTTGGTTTGAAGTGTTGGAAAGCTTATTCAATGCTCTATACAACAATGGCAAGATATCCTTGATTAAATACCTGCAAAAATAAATGTAAGTCAATTAAACTCAATGATATTTACATGATAACACAATATATACACTAAAAAGTAAAGTAAACGTATTTACAAACGAAGCGGAGTTTATTCGAACGTTTGTAACAAAAAGCATCGATAATTGCAACAAAAATTATATACAAAAATAGCTATAATTTTCACTTCTCAAACTCTCCCCAACTTACATAATTGTTTGTCCTCAAACAAAAATCAAACAACTCAAAGAAACAGAGTCAAAACCAAAGAATCACGAATCAACAGGTTTTGAAAAATGGACAAATGAATGGTTCAAATGAAAACGGTACACACAAAGTAAATACTTACCACTAAACTACGACGACAACATAGTCACGAAACAAATGCAAATTACAAAAATTATGCCAAACATTCTAAAACAACACAAGTTCAAATGTGAATCACACCTAGCAAAAACAATCATCGGTAGATGAAAAACACAAAATGGGATACTTATCACTCACACAACAATCATGCAAACAATAGACTAAATTATGCACCCATCCAAAAATTCACATTGAACATACAAAGGCAAGAATCACAAGGGCTTTTCAAGGTTGTAATGTGGTCGGGCAAACAAACAAGAGGCAATTCCTAAAGGTAATTGAAACAAAAACTTGCCTAAACCTAAGGGAGTGATCAACTCACAAAAGTTCAAACACAAAATTTCAATCAAACTTCTTCCAAAATCCCAAGTGTTACACAACACACAATACTTATTTAGCACAATTATTTGAACTCTTTTTGTTTCCTTTCTCAAGGATTTTCTTTTTCTTTCTTTTTCACTTTTTTCTTTTCTTTTCTTTGTCATATTTTTATCTTTTTTTTCTTTTCTTTTTCAATCCTCATAGAAAACAACCAATGAGTAAACAATCATTCTCTCCCCAACTTGAATTCAAACACATCATCATGTGAATACTCCCTACTTTCTAAGGCAAGGAAAAAATACATACAACAACACAAAGTTGAGGTCCTAGAAAAAACAAAATCCAATAAAAAATAAGTGAACTAAACACTCATAGACAAGCATTAAGTTCAAATAAAACATGGATCAAAAAGCTCAAAGGGGTTACAAATGATCACACGCTCACAAGGTGAATGACTATTTGGCTAGGTAGTTGTGCTCAAAATGAAACAAAAATGCCTTGATCCTTTTCATGCTTTCATAGAATCAACACAAATAAAAGATTAAACATAATAAAATCCAAGTAGAACAAGAAAGTTGGTACTCCGCGCATATATGAACAATGGAAAGCCACCTCACAAAAAGGTTTGGAACTAAAGTGATTCACACAAGAACAAGTATACAAAAGAATGAATGACATGAAAGTTTGTACAAAGCCTAAGTATCATGAATATGCTAAAGTATAGAAAGCGATAAATACATACCTCGGACTTGTACAAAACTTAACAAAATCATTACCATACATCCGCAAGTTGAAACGATCAAACTTGGAACATCATCAAAAGTTCCTCAAGCTACTCAAAACAAGCTCAAAGGCAAACACTAAAAATATTAATATAAACAAACTAAAAACTGGCAAAAATTATCTAAACAAATTTAAAAGTGAAGATTTGAAATTTAAGAACTGGCCCAATCTAAATTTGTTTAGACAATAGCACCATACTATCTACTAAACATAACAACAACAAAAGAAAATAGAACATGCTTGTTTTACGTCGTAAGCTCGACGCCTTTACAATGCTTAGCTAGAAACTTCCTCTCTTCATGCCATGGTGGTGTCTCACCGCGCAACCAAAAGCAAGCGTCCTAACCAAACACATGAACAAACACTAAAAATATACAAGTATAAATATAAACAAGTGAAAATATACAATATGTGCGATATCTACAAAACTCAAAAACAACGAAACTATCGCAATGCAAGAACAATAAACCAATCCCCGGCAATGGCGCCATTTTGTTGAAGCGGAATAGGGCAAGCAACAAACATTTTGAAAGTATTTTTCCGGGAATTTATCGTGTCCACAAAGATTGGAATTGAACTGCCATTCGACGGTTTAATTGTTAATGAATTTGGGTTTAGAATGGTTTTAAAGTATACAAATAGAAAAGTAAATATTAACACAAGAAAATTCATTCATCAGTGAGAAAAGACTTATCAAACATGTATATATTCCACTCATCACAAACTTAAACCTATCGACCAGTTACACTCAACTTACAATACTTCTCAATATCACCCGGTATCGTTCACAGCACATGTCCATCTCTGGCACACTCAACCCTGCTACCCTCATCGGCACTCTCGCACCCGACTCAAGACACGGAGGCATTAAGTTTCGACACCGGTACGGATTTTAGCCCTAAATCTATCTCTAGAGTTCAGAAATTAACAGATAATTATCCTTAATTGAAGTTTGTGAAGTTTATCTCTAACACGACCCAAACCTCGCACATTTAAGCAAAAATCAAGAACAATCACCAATAGAGATTTGTAAAGCAAATTAAATATAATGCCATGGGCAATAATTCAACGTATGATCAAACTACAAACATATATAAACCCAACAAAGAAGAAAGACATGAAGAAAATCATAAATGAACCAAACACTTCACGGATTATCAGAGCCGGTCGATGAGAAATCCACCCCGGATCATCCATGTACAAGTTTCCATGATGTTTTCTAAGCTAATCTACAGAAAAATGAAGTTTGATGGAGTTGGGATCACAAAAACCCAAAACCATCACCTAAAAATTGTGTTTTTAGACCTTTAATGGTGTTTCTGTCCGCCCAGTTTCGCCCGGGGGTATTCTGGTTCGCCCAGCGGCGAAAGGCGGCTTATTTCGTAAGTTCCAACATTGTTCTGGAGCGCCCGACGCTGCTTTGAGCGCCCGACGCTGCTAAGGCGCAACTGACAGTAGACAGCATCAAAACAACACTGTTTTGGCCATTACCTTTGAACCGTAACTCCGTTTATCGCTTGGTTTGAAGTGTTGGAAAGCTTATTCAATGCTCTATACAACAATGGTAAGATATCCTTGATTAAATACCTGCAAAAATAAATGTAAGTCAATTAAACTCAATGATATTTACACGATAACACAATATATACACTAAAAAGTAAAGTAAACGTATTTACAAACGAAGCGGAGTTTATTCGAACGTTTGTAACAAAAAGCATCGATAATTGCAACAAAAATTATATACAAAAATAGCTACAATTTTCACTTATCAAACTCTCCCCAACTTACATAATTGTTTGTCCTCAAACAAGAATCAAACAACTCAAAGAAACAGAGTCAAAACCAAAGAATCACGAATCAACAGGTTTTGAAAAATGGACAAATGAATGGTTCAAATGAAAACGGTACACACAAAGTAAATACTTACCACTAAACTACGACGACAACATAGGCACGAAACAAATGCAAAATACAAAAATCATGCCAAACATTCTAAAACAACACAAGTTCAAATGTGAATCACACCTAGCAAAAACAATCATCGGTGGATGAAAAACACAAAATGGGGGTACTTATCACTCACACAACAATCATGCAAACAATAGACTAAATTATGCACCCATCCAAAAATTCACATTGAACATACAAAGGCAAGAATCACAAGGGCTTTTCAAGGTTGTAATGTGGTCGGGCAAACAAACAAGAGGCAATTCCTAAAGGTAATTGAAACAAAAATTTGCCTAAACCTAAGGGAGTGATCAACTCACAAAAGTTCAAACACAAAATTTCAATCAAACTTCTTCCAAAATCCCCAAGTGCTACACAACACACAATACTTATTTAGCACAATTATTTGAACTCTTTTTGTTTCCTTTCTCAAGGATTTTCTTTTTCTTTCTTTTTCACTTTTTTCTTTTCTTTTCTTTGTCATATTTTTATCTTTTTTTTCCTTTTCTTTTTCAATCTCATAGAAAACAACCAATGAGTACACAATCATTCTCTCCCCAACTTGAATTCAAACACATCATCATGTGAATACTCCCTACTTTCTAAGGCAAGGAAAAAATACATACAACAACACAAAGTTGAGGTCCTAGAAAAAATAAAATCCAATAAAAAATAAGTGAACTAAACACTCATAGACAAGCATTAAGTTCAAATAAAACATGGATCAAAAAGCTCAAAGGGGTTACAAATGATCACACGCTCACAAGGTGAATGACTATTTGGCTAGGTAGTTGTGCTCAAAATGAAACAAAAATGCCTTGATCCTTTTCATGCTTTCATAGAATCAACACAAATAAAAGATTAACATAATAAAATCCAAGTAGAACAAGAAAGTTGGTACTCCGCGCATATATGAACAATGGAAAGCCACCTCACAAAAAGGTTGGGAACTAAAGTGATTCACACAAGAACAATTATACAAAAAAATGAATGACATGAAAGTTTGTACAAAGCCTAAGTATCATGAATATGCTAAAGTATAGAAAGCGATAGATACATATCTCGGACTTGTACAAAACTTAACAAAATCATTTCCATACATCCGCAAGTTGAAACGATCAAACTTGGAACATCATCAAAAGTTCCTCAAGCTACTCAAAACAAGCTCAAAGGCAAACACAAAAAATATTAATATAAACAAACTAAAAACCGGCAAAAATTATCTAAACAAATTTAAAAGTGAAGATTTGAAATTTAAGAACTGGCCCAATCTAAATTTGTTTAGACAATAGCACCATACTATCTACTAAACATAACAACAACAAAAGAAAATAGAACATGCTTGTTTTACGTCGTAAGCTCGACGCCTTTACAATGCTTAGCTAGAAACTTCCTCTCTTCATGCCATGGTGATGTCTCACCGCGCAACCAAAAGCAAGCATCCTAACCAAACACTTGAACAAACATTAAAAATATACAAGTATAAATATAAACAAGTGAAAATATACAATATGTGCGATATCTACAAAACTCAAAAACAACGAAACTATCGCAATGCAAGAACAATAAACCAATCCCCGGCAATGGCGCCATTTTGTTGAAGCGGAATAGGGCAAGCAACAAACATTTTGAAAGTATTTTTCCGGGAATTTATCGTGTCCACAAAGATTGGAATTGAACTGCCATTCGACGGTTTAATTGTTAATGAATTTGGTTTTAGAATGGTTTTAAAGTATACAAATAGAAAAGTAAATATTAACACAAGAAAATTAATTCATCAGTGAGAAAAGACTTATCAAACATGTATATATTCCACTCATCACAAACTTAAACCTATCGACCAGTTACACACAACTTACAATACTCCTCAATATCACCCGGTATCGTTTGCAGCACATGTCCATCTCTGGCACACTGAACCAAGCTACCCTTATCGGAACTCTCGCACCTGACTCAAGACACGGAGGCATTAAGTTTCGACACCCGTACGGATTTTAGCCCTAAATCTATCTCTAGAGTTCAGAAACTAACAGATAATTATCCTTAATCGAAGTTTGTGAAGTTTATCTCTAACACGACCCAAACCTCGCACATTTAAGCTAAAATCAAGTACAATCACCAATAGAGATTTGTAAAGCAAATTAAATATAATGCCATGGGCAACAATTGTACGTATGATCAAAGTACAAACATATATAAACCCAACAAAGAAGAAAGACATGAAGAAAATCAGAAATGAACCAAACACTTCACGGATTATCAGAGCCGGTCGATGAGAAATCCACCCCGGATCATCCATGTACAAGTTTCCATGATGTTTTCTAAGCTAATCTACAGAAAAATGAAGTTTGATGGAGTTGGGATCACAAAATCCCAAAACCATCACCTAAAAATTGTGTTTTTAGACCTTTAATGGTGTTTCTGTCCGCCCAGTTTCGCCCGGGGGTATTCTGGGTCGCCCAGCGGCGAAAGGCGGCTTATTTCGTAAGTTCCAACATTGTTCTGGAGCGCCCGACGCTGCTTTGAGCGCCCGACGCTGCTAAGGCGCAACTGACAGTAGACAGCATCAAAACAGCACTGTTTTGGCCATAACCTTTGAACCGTAACTCCGTTTATCGCTTGGTTCGAAGTGTTGGAAAGCTTATTCAATGCTCTATACAACAATGGCAAGATATCCTTGATTAAATACCTGCAAAAATAAATGTAAGTCAATTAAACTCAATGATATTTACACGATAACACAATATATACACTAAAAAGTAAAGTAAACGTATTTACAAACGAAGCGGAGTTTATTCGAACGTTTGTAACAAAAAGCATCGATAATTGCAACAAAAATTATATACAAAAATAGCTACAATTTTCACTTATCAAACTCTCCCCAACTTACATAATTGTTTGTCCTCAAACAAAAATCAAACAACTCAAAGAAACAGAGTCAAAACCAAAGAATCACGAATCAACAGGTTTTGAAAAATGGACAAATGAATGATTCAAATGAAAACGGTACACACAAAGTAAATACTTACCACTAAACTACGACGACAACATAGGCACGAAACAAATGCAAAATACAAAAATCATGCCAAACATTCTAAAACAACACAAGTTCAAATGTGAATCACACCTAGCAAAAACAATCATCGGTGGATGAAAAACACAAAATGGGGTACTTATCACTCACACAACAATCATGCAAACAATAGACTAAATTATGCACCCATCCAAAAATTCACATTGAACATACAAAGGCAAGAATCACAAGGGCTTTTCAAGGTTGTAATGTGGTCGGGCAAACAAACAAGAGGCAATTCCTAAAGGTAATTGAAACAAAAATTTGCCTAAACCTAAGGGAGTGATCAACTCACAAAAGTTCAAACACAAAATTTTAATCAAACTTCTTCCAAAATCCCAAGTGCTACACAACACACAATACTTATTTAGCACAATTATTTGAACTCTTTTTGTTTCCTTTCTCAAGGATTTTCTTTTTCTTTCTTTTTCACTTTTTTCTTTTCTTTTCTTTGTCATATTTTTATCTTTTTTTTCCTTTTCTTTTTCAATCTCATAGAAAACAACCAATGAGTACACAATCATTCTCTCCCCAACTTGAATTCAAACACATCATCATGTGAATACTCCCTACTTTCTAAGGCAAGGAAAAAATACATACAACAACACAAAGTTGAGGTCCTAGAAAAAACAAAATCCAATAAAAAATAAGTGAACTAAACACTCATAGACAAGCATTAAGTTCAAATAAAACATGGATCAAAAAGCTCAAAGGGGTTACAAATGATCACACGCTCACAAGGTGAATGACTATTTGGCTAGGTAGTTGTGCTCAAAATGAAACAAAAATGCCTTGATCCTTTTCATGCTTTCATAGAATCAACACAAATAAAAGATTAACATAATAAAATCCAAGTAGAACAAGAAAGTTGGTACTCCGCGCATATATGAACAATGGAAAGCCACCTCACAAAAAGGTTGGGAACTAAAGTGATTCACACAAGAACAATTATACAAAAAAATGAATGACATGAAAGTTTGTACAAAGCCTAAGTATCATGAATATGCTAAAGTATAGAAAGCGATAGATACATATCTCGGACTTGTACAAAACTTAACAAAATCATTTCCATACATCCGCAAGTTGAAACGATCAAACTTGGAACATCATCAAAAGTTCCTCAAGCTACTCAAAACAAGCTCAAAGGCAAACACAAAAAATATTAATATAAACAAACTAAAAACCGGCAAAAATTATCTAAACAAATTTAAAAGTGAAGATTTGAAATTTAAGAACTGGCCCAATCTAAATTTGTTTAGACAATAGCACCATACTATCTACTAAACATAACAACAACAAAAGAAAATAGAACATGCTTGTTTTACGTCGTAAGCTCGACGCCTTTACAATGCTTAGCTAGAAACTTCCTCTCTTCATGCCATGGTGATGTCTCACCGCGCAACCAAAAGCAAGCATCCTAACCAAACACTTGAACAAACATTAAAAATATACAAGTATAAATATAAACAAGTGAAAATATACAATATGTGCGATATCTACAAAACTCAAAAACAACGAAACTATCGCAATGCAAGAACAATAAACCAATCCCCGGCAATGGCGCCATTTTGTTGAAGCGGAATAGGGCAAGCAACAAACATTTTGAAAGTATTTTTCCGGGAATTTATCGTGTCCACAAAGATTGGAATTGAACTGCCATTCGACGGTTTAATTGTTAATGAATTTGGTTTTAGAATGGTTTTAAAGTATACAAATAGAAAAGTAAATATTAACACAAGAAAATTAATTCATCAGTGAGAAAAGACTTATCAAACATGTATATATTCCACTCATCACAAACTTAAACCTATCGACCAGTTACACACAACTTACAATACTCCTCAATATCACCCGGTATCGTTTGCAGCACATGTCCATCTCTGGCACACTGAACCAAGCTACCCTTATCGGAACTCTCGCACCTGACTCAAGACACGGAGGCATTAAGTTTCGACACCCGTACGGATTTTAGCCCTAAATCTATCTCTAGAGTTCAGAAACTAACAGATAATTATCCTTAATCGAAGTTTGTGAAGTTTATCTCTAACACGACCCAAACCTCGCACATTTAAGCTAAAATCAAGTACAATCACCAATAGAGATTTGTAAAGCAAATTAAATATAATGCCATGGGCAACAATTGTACGTATGATCAAAGTACAAACATATATAAACCCAACAAAGAAGAAAGACATGAAGAAAATCAGAAATGAACCAAACACTTCACGGATTATCAGAGCCGGTCGATGAGAAATCCACCCCGGATCATCCATGTACAAGTTTCCATGATGTTTTCTAAGCTAATCTACAGAAAAATGAAGTTTGATGGAGTTGGGATCACAAAATCCCAAAACCATCACCTAAAAATTGTGTTTTTAGACCTTTAATGGTGTTTCTGTCCGCCCAGTTTCGCCCGGGGGTATTCTGGGTCGCCCAGCGGCGAAAGGCGGCTTATTTCGTAAGTTCCAACATTGTTCTGGAGCGCCCGACGCTGCTTTGAGCGCCCGACGCTGCTAAGGCGCAACTGACAGTAGACAGCATCAAAACAGCACTGTTTTGGCCATAACCTTTGAACCGTAACTCCGTTTATCGCTTGGTTCGAAGTGTTGGAAAGCTTATTCAATGCTCTATACAACAATGGCAAGATATCCTTGATTAAATACCTGCAAAAATAAATGTAAGTCAATTAAACTCAATGATATTTACACGATAACACAATATATACACTAAAAAGTAAAGTAAACGTATTTACAAACGAAGCGGAGTTTATTCGAACGTTTGTAACAAAAAGCATCGATAATTGCAACAAAAATTATATACAAAAATAGCTACAATTTTCACTTATCAAACTCTCCCCAACTTACATAATTGTTTGTCCTCAAACAAAAATCAAACAACTCAAAGAAACAGAGTCAAAACCAAAGAATCACGAATCAACAGGTTTTGAAAAATGGACAAATGAATGATTCAAATGAAAACGGTACACACAAAGTAAATACTTACCACTAAACTACGACGACAACATAGGCACGAAACAAATGCAAAATACAAAAATCATGCCAAACATTCTAAAACAACACAAGTTCAAATGTGAATCACACCTAGCAAAAACAATCATCGGTGGATGAAAAACACAAAATGGGGGTACTTATCACTCACACAACAATCATGCAAACAATAGACTAAATTATGCACCCATCCAAAAATTCACATTGAACATACAAAGGCAAGAATCACAAGGGCTTTTCAAGGTTGTAATGTGGTCGGGCAAACAAACAAGAGGCAATTCCTAAAGGTAATTGAAACAAAAATTTGCCTAAACCTAAGGGAGTGATCAACTCACAAAAGTTCAAACACAAAATTTTAATCAAACTTCTTCCAAAATCCCAAGTGCTACACAACACACAATACTTATTTAGCACAATTATTTGAACTCTTTTTGTTTCCTTTCTCAAGGATTTTCTTTTTCTTTCTTTTTCACTTTTTTCTTTTCTTTTCTTTGTCATATTTTTATCTTTTTTTTCCTTTTCTTTTTCAATCTCATAGAAAACAACCAATGAGTACACAATCATTCTCTCCCCAACTTGAATTCAAACACATCATCATGTGAATACTCCCTACTTTCTAAGGCAAGGAAAAAATACATACAACAACACAAAGTTGAGGTCCTAGAAAAAACAAAATCCAATAAAAAATAAGTGAACTAAACACTCATAGACAAGCATTAAGTTCAAATAAAACATGGATCAAAAAGCTCAAAGGGGTTACAAATGATCACACGCTCACAGGGTGAATGACTATTTGGCTAGGTAGTTGTGCTCAAAATGAAACAAAAATGCCTTGATCCTTTTCATGCTTTCATAGAATCAACACAAATAAAAGATTAACATAATAAAATCCAAGTAGAACAAGAAAGTTGGTACTCCACGCATATATGAACAATGGAAAGCCACCTCACAAAAAGGTTGGGAACTAAAGTGATTCACACAAGAACAATTATACAAAAGAATGAATGACATGAAAGTTTGTACAAAGCCTAAGTATCATGAATATGCTAAAGTATAGAAAGCGATAGATACATATCTCGGACTTGTACAAAACTTAACAAAATCATTTCCATACATCCGCAAGTTGAAACGATCAAACTTGGAACATCATCAAAAGTTCCTCAAGCTACTCAAAACAAGCTCAAAGGCAAACACAAAAAATATTAATATAAACAAACTAAAAACCGGCAAAAATTATCTAAACAAATTTAAAAGTGAAGATTTGAAATTTAAGAACTGGCCCAATCTAAATTTGTTTAGACAATAGCACCATACTATCTACTAAACATAACAACAACAAAAGAAAATAGAACATGCTTGTTTTACGTCGTAAGCTCGACGCCTTTACAATGCTTAGCTAGAAACTTCCTCTCTTCATGCCATGGTGATGTCTCACCGCGCAACCAAAAGCAAGCATCCTAACCAAACACTTGAACAAACATTAAAAATATACAAGTATAAATATAAACAAGTGAAAATATACAATATGTGCGATATCTACAAAACTCAAAAACAACGAAACTATCGCAATGCAAGAACAATAAACCAATCCCCGACAATGGCGCCATTTTGTTGAAGCGGAATAGGGCAAGCAACAAACATTTTGAAAGTATTTTTCCGGGAATTTATCGTGTCCACAAAGATTGGAATTGAACTGCCATTCGACGGTTTAATTGTTAATGAATTTGGTTTTAGAATGGTTTTAAAGTATACAAATAGAAAAGTAAATATTAACACAAGAAAATTAATTCATCAGTGAGAAAAGACTTATCAAACATGTATATATTCCACTCATCACAAACTTAAACCTATCGACCAGTTACACTCAACTTACAATACTCCTCAATATCACCCGGGTATCGTTTGCAGCACATGTCCATCTCTGGCACACTGAACCAAGCTACCCTTATCGGCACTCTCGCACCCGACTCAAGACACGGAGGCATTAAGTTTCGACACCCGTACGGATTTTAGCCCTAAATCTATCTCTAGAGTTCAGAAACTAACAGATAATTATCCTTAATCGAAGTTTCTGAAGTTTATCTCTAACACGACCCAAACCTCGCACATTTAAGCTAAAATCAAGTACAATCACCAATAGAGATTTGTAAAGCAAATTAAATATAATGCCATGGGCAACAATTGTACGTATGATCAAAGTACAAACATATATAAACCCAACAAAGAAGAAAGACATGAAGAAAATCAGAAATGAACCAAACACTTCACGGATTATCAGAGCCGGTCGATGAGAAATCCACCCCGGATCATCCATGTACAAGTTTCCATGATGTTTTCTAAGCTAATCTACAGAAAAATGAAGTTTGATGGAGTTGGGATCACAAAATCCCAAAACCATCACCTAAAAATTGTGTTTTTAGACCTTTAATGGTGTTTCTGTCCGCCCAGTTTCGCCCGGGGGTATTCTGGGTCGCCCAGCGGCGAAAGGCGGCTTATTTCGTAAGTTCCAACATTGTTCTGGAGCGCCCGACGCTGCTTTGAGCGCCCGACGCTGCTAAGGCGCAACTGACAGTAGACAGCATCAAAACAGCACTGTTTTGGCCATAACCTTTGAACCGTAACTCCGTTTATCGCTTGGTTTGAAGTGTTGGAAAGCTTATTCAATGCTCTATACAACAATGGCAAGATATCCTTGATTAAATACCTGCAAAAATAAATGTAAGTCAATTAAACTCAATGATATTTACACGATAACACAATATATACACTAAAAAGTAAAGTAAACGTATTTACAAACGAAGCGGAGTTTATTCGAACGTTTGTAACAAAAAGCATCGATAATTGCAACAAAAATTATATACAAAAATAGCTACAATTTTCACTTATCAAACTCTCCCCAACTTACATAATTGTTTGTCCTCAAACAAAAATCAAACAACTCAAAGAAACAGAGTCAAAACCAAAGAATCACGAATCAACAGGTTTTGAAAAATGGACAAATGAATGATTCAAATGAAAACGGTACACACAAAGTAAATACTTACCACTAAACTACGACGACAACATAGGCACGAAACAAATGCAAAATACAAAAATCATGCCAAACATTCTAAAACAACACAAGTTCAAATGTGAATCACACCTAGCAAAAACAATCATCGGTGGATGAAAAACACAAAATGGGGGTACTTATCACTCACACAACAATCATGCAAACAATAGACTAAATTATGCACCCATCCAAAAATTCACATTGAACATACAAAGGCAAGAATCACAAGGGCTTTTCAAGGTTGTAATGTGGTCGGGCAAACAAACAAGAGGCAATTCCTAAAGGTAATTGAAACAAAAATTTGCCTAAACCTAAGGGAGTGATCAACTCACAAAAGTTCAAACACAAAATTTCAATCAAACTTCTTCCAAAATCCCAAGTGCTACACAACACACAATACTTATTTAGCACAATTATTTGAACTCTTTTTGTTTCCTTTCTCAAGGATTTTCTTTTTCTTTCTTTTTCACTTTTTTCTTTTCTTTTCTTTGTCATATTTTTATCTTTTTTTTCCTTTTCCTTTTCAATCTCATAGAAAACAACCAATGAGTACACAATCATTCTCTCCCCAACTTGAATTCAAACACATCATCATGTGAATACTCCCTACTTTCTAAGGCAAGGAAAAAATACATACAACAACACAAAGTTGAGGTCCTAGAAAAAACAAAATCCAATAAAAAATAAGTGAACTAAACACTCATAGACAAGCATTAAGTTCAAATAAAACATGGATCAAAAAGCTCAAAGGGGTTACAAATGATCACACGCTCACAAGGTGAATGACTATTTGGCTAGGTAGTTGTGCTCAAAATGAAACAAAAATGCCTTGATCCTTTTCATGCTTTCATAGAATCAACACAAATAAAAGATTAACATAATAAAATCCAAGTAGAACAAGAAAGTTGGTACTCCGCGCATATATGAACAATGGAAAGCCACCTCACAAAAAGGTTGGGAACTAAAGTGATTCACACAAGAACAATTATACAAAAGAATGAATGACATGAAAGTTTGTACAAAGCCTAAGTATCATGAATATGCTAAAGTATAGAAAGCGATAGATACATATCTCAGACTTGTACAAAACTTAACAAAATCATTTCCATACATCCGCAAGTTGAAACGATCAAACTTGGAACATCATCAAAAGTTCCTCAAGCTACTCAAAACAAGCTCAAAGGCAAACACAAAAAATATTAATATAAACAAACTAAAAACCGGCAAAAATTATCTAAACAAATTTAAAATTGAAGATTTGAAATTTAAGAACTGGCCCAATCTAAATTTGTTTAGACAATAGCACCATACTATCTACTAAACATAACAACAACAAAAGAATATAGAATATGCTTGCCTTACGTCGTAAGCTCGACGCCTTTACAATGCTTAGCTAGAAACTTCCTCTCTTCATTCCATGGTGATGTCTCACCGCGCAACCAAAAGCAAGCGTCCTAACAAACACTTGAACAAACATTAAAAATATACAAGTATAAATATAAACAAGTGAAAATATACAATATGTGCGATATCTACAAAACTCAAAAACAACGAAACTATCGCAATGCAAGAACAATAAACCAATCCCCGGCAATGGCGCCATTTTGTTGAAGCGGAATAGGGCAAGCAACAAACATTTTGAAAGTATTTTTCCGGGAATTTATCGTGTCCACAAAGATTGGAATTGAACTGCCATTCGACGGTTTAATTGTTAATGAATTTGGGTTTAGAATGGTTTTAAAGTATACAAATAGAAAAGTAAATATTAACACAAGAAAATTCATTCATCAGTGAGAAAAGACTTATCAAACATGTATATATTCCACTCATCACAAACTTAAACCTATCGACCAGTTACACTCAACTTACAATACTCCTCAATATCACCCGGTATCGTTCACAACACATGTCCATCTCTGGCACACTCAACCATGCTACCCTCATCGGCACTCTCGCACCCGACTCAAGACACAGAGGCATTAAGTTTCGACACCCGTACGGATTTTAGCCCTAAATCTATCTCTAGAGTTCAGAAACTAACAGATAATTATCCTTAATCGAAGTTTCTGAAGTTTATCTCTAACACGACCCAAACCTCGCACATTTAAGCTAAAATCAAGTACAATCACCAATAGAGATTTGTAAAGCAAATTAAATATAATGCCATGGGCAACAATTGTACGTATGATCAAAGTACAAACATATATAAACCCAACAAAGAAGAAAGACATGAAGAAAATCAGAAATGAACCAAACACTTCACGGATTATCAGAGCCGGTCGATGAGAAATCCACCCCGGATCATCCATGTACAAGTTTCCATGATGTTTTCTAAGCTAATCTACAGAAAAATGAAGTTTGATGGAGTTGGGATCACAAAATCCCAAAACCATCACCTAAAAATTGTGTTTTTAGACCTTTAATGGTGTTTCTGTCCGCCCAGTTTCGCCCGGGGGTATTCTGGGTCGCCCAGCGGCGAAAGGCGGCTTATTTCGTAAGTTCCAACATTGTTCTGGAGCGCCCGACGCTGCTTTGAGCGCCCGACGCTGCTAAGGCGCAACTGACAGTAGACAGCATCAAAACAGCACTGTTTTGGCCATAACCTTTGAACCGTAACTCCGTTTATCGCTTGGTTTGAAGTGTTGGAAAGCTTATTCAATGCTCTATACAACAATGGCAAGATATCCTTGATTAAATACCTGCAAAAATAAATGTAAGTCAATTAAACTCAATGATATTTACACGATAACACAATATATACACTAAAAAGTAAAGTAAACGTATTTACAAACGAAGCGGAGTTTATTCGAACGTTTGTAACAAAAAGCATCGATAATTGCAACAAAAATTATATACAAAAATAGCTACAATTTTCACTTATCAAACTCTCCCCAACTTACATAATTGTTTGTCCTCAAACAAAAATCAAACAACTCAAAGAAACAGAGTCAAAACCAAAGAATCACGAATCAACAGGTTTTGAAAAATGGACAAATGAATGATTCAAATGAAAACGGTACACACAAAGTAAATACTTACCACTAAACTACGACGACAACATAGGCACGAAACAAATGCAAAATACAAAAATCATGCCAAACATTCTAAAACAACACAAGTTCAAATGTGAATCACACCTAGCAAAAACAATCATCGGTGGATGAAAAACACAAAATGGGGGTACTTATCACTCACACAACAATCATGCAAACAATAGACTAAATTATGCACCCATCCAAAAATTCACATTGAACATACAAAGGCAAGAATCACAAGGGCTTTTCAAGGTTGTAATGTGGTCGGGCAAACAAACAAGAGGCAATTCCTAAAGGTAATTGAAACAAAAATTTGCCTAAACCTAAGGGAGTGATCAACTCACAAAAGTTCAAACACAAAATTTCAATCAAACTTCTTCCAAAATCCCAAGTGCTACACAACACACAATACTTATTTAGCACAATTATTTGAACTCTTTTTGTTTCCTTTCTCAAGGATTTTCTTTTTCTTTCTTTTTCACTTTTTTCTTTTCTTTTCTTTGTCATATTTTTATCTTTTTTTTCCTTTTCCTTTTCAATCTCATAGAAAACAACCAATGAGTACACAATCATTCTCTCCCCAACTTGAATTCAAACACATCATCATGTGAATACTCCCTACTTTCTAAGGCAAGGAAAAAATACATACAACAACACAAAGTTGAGGTCCTAGAAAAAACAAAATCCAATAAAAAATAAGTGAACTAAACACTCATAGACAAGCATTAAGTTCAAATAAAACATGGATCAAAAAGCTCAAAGGGGTTACAAATGATCACACGCTCACAAGGTGAATGACTATTTGGCTAGGTAGTTGTGCTCAAAATGAAACAAAAATGCCTTGATCCTTTTCATGCTTTCATAGAATCAACACAAATAAAAGATTAACATAATAAAATCCAAGTAGAACAAGAAAGTTGGTACTCCGCGCATATATGAACAATGGAAAGCCACCTCACAAAAAGGTTGGGAACTAAAGTGATTCACACAAGAACAATTATACAAAAGAATGAATGACATGAAAGTTTGTACAAAGCCTAAGTATCATGAATATGCTAAAGTATAGAAAGCGATAGATACATATCTCAGACTTGTACAAAACTTAACAAAATCATTTCCATACATCCGCAAGTTGAAACGATCAAACTTGGAACATCATCAAAAGTTCCTCAAGCTACTCAAAACAAGCTCAAAGGCAAACACAAAAAATATTAATATAAACAAACTAAAAACCGGCAAAAATTATCTAAACAAATTTAAAATTGAAGATTTGAAATTTAAGAACTGGCCCAATCTAAATTTGTTTAGACAATAGCACCATACTATCTACTAAACATAACAACAACAAAAGAAAATAGAACATGCTTGTTTTACGTCGTAAGCTCGACGCCTTTACAATGCTTAGCTAGAAACTTCCTCTCTTCATGCCATGGTGATGTCTCACCGCGCAACCAAAAGCAAGCATCCTAACCAAACACTTGAACAAACATTAAAAATATACAAGTATAAATATAAACAAGTGAAAATATACAATATGTGCGATATCTACAAAACTCAAAAACAACGAAACTATCGCAATGCAAGAACAATAAACCAATCCCCGGCAATGGCGCCATTTTGTTGAAGCGGAATAGGGCAAGCAACAAACATTTTGAAAGTATTTTTCCGGGAATTTATCGTGTCCACAAAGATTGGAATTGAACTGCCATTCGACGGTTTAATTGTTAATGAATTTGGGTTTAGAATGGTTTTAAAGTATACAAATAGAAAAGTAAATATTAACACAAGAAAATTCATTCATCAGTGAGAAAAGACTTATCAAACATGTATATATTCCACTCATCACAAACTTAAACCTATCGACCAGTTACACTCAACTTACAATACTCCTCAATATCACCCGGTATCGTTCACAACACATGTCCATCTCTGGCACACTCAACCATGCTACCCTCATCGGCACTCTCGCACCCGACTCAAGACACGGAGGCATTAAGTTTCGACACCCGTACGGATTTTAGCCCTAAATCTATCTCTAGAGTTCAGAAACTAACAGATAATTATCCTTATTCGAAGTTTGTGAAGTTTATCTCTAACACGACCCAAACCTCGCGCATTTAAGCAAAAATCAAGAACAATCACCAATAGAGATTTGTAAAGAAAATTAAATATAATGCCATGGGCAACAATTGTACATATGATCAAAGTACAAACATATATAACCCCAACAAAGAAGAAAGACATGAAGAAAATCAGAAATGAACCAAACATTTCACGGATTATCAGATCCGTTCGATGAGAAATCCACCCTGGATCATCCATGTACAAGTTTCCATGATGTTTTCTAAGCTAATCTACAGAAAAATGAAGTTTGATGGAGTTGGGATCACAAAACCCCAAAACCATCACCTAAAAATTGTGTTTTTAGACCTTTAATAGTGTTTCTGTCCGCCCAGTTTCGCCTGGGGGTATTCTGGGTCACCCAGCGGCGAAAGGTGGCTTATTTTGTAAGTTCCAGCATTGTTCTGGAGCGCCCGACGCTGCTTTTAGCGCCCGGCGCTGCTAAGGCGCAACTGACAGTAGACAGCATCAAAACAGCACTGTTTTGGCCATAACCTTTGAACCGTAACTCCGTTTATCGCTTGGTTTGAAGTGTTGGAAAGCTTATTCAATGCTCTATACAACAATGGCAAGATATCCTTGATTAAATACCTGCAAAAACAAATGTAAGTCAATTAAACTCAATGATATTTACACGATAACACAATATATACACTAAAAAGTAAAGTAAACGTATTTACAAATGAAGCGGAGTTTATTCGAACGTTTGTAACAAAAAGCATCGATAATTGCAACAAAAATTATATACAAAAATAGCTACAATTTTCACTTATCACACTCTCCCCAACTTACATAATTGTTTGTCCTCAAACAAAAATCAAACAACTCAAAGAAACAGAGTCAAAACCAAAGAATCACGAATCAACAGGTTTTGAAAAATGGACAAATGAATGGTTCAAATGAAAACGGTACACACAAAGTAAATACTTACCACTAAACTACGACGACAACATAGTCACGAAACAAATGCAAAATACAAAAATCATGCCAAATATTCTAAAACAACACAAGTTCAAATGTGAATCACACCTAGCAAAAACAATCATCGGTAGATGAAAAACACAAAATGGGGTACTTATCACTCACACAACAATCATGCAAACAATAGACTAAATTATGCACCCATCCAAAAATTCACATTGAACATACAAAGGCAAAAATCACAAGGGCTTTTCAAGGTTGTAATGTGGTCGGGCAAACAAACAAGAAGCAATTCCTAAAGGTAATTGAAACAAAAACTTGCCTAAACCTAAGGGAGTGATCAACTCACAAAAGTTCAAACACAAAATTTCAATCAAACTTCTTCCAAAATCCCAAGTGTTAAACAACACACAATACTTATTTAGCACAATTATTTGAACTCTTTTTGTTTCCTTTCTCAAGGATTTTATTTTTCTTTCTTTTTCACTTTTTTCTTTTCTTTTCTTTGTCATATTTTTATCTTTTTTTTCTTTTCTTTTTCAATCCTCATAGAAAACAACCAATGAGTACACAATCATTCTCTCCCCAACTTGAATTCAAACACATCATCATGTGAATACTCCCTACTTTCTAAGGCAAGGAAAAAATACATACAACAACACAAAGTTGAGGTCCTAGAAAAAACAAAATCCAATAAAAAATAAGTGAACTAAACACTCATAGACAAGCATTAAGTTCAAATAAAACATGGATCAAAAAGCTCAAAGGGGTTACAAATGATCACACGCTCACAAGGTGAATGACTATTTGGCTAGGTAGTTGTGCTCAAAATGAAACAAAAATGCCTTGATCCTTTTCATGCTTTCATAGAATCAACACAAATAAAAGATTAAACATAATAAAATCCAAGTAGAACAAGAAAGTTGGTACTCCGCGCATATATGAACAATGGAAAGCCACCTCACAAAAAGGTTGGGAACTAAAGTGATTCACACGAGAACAAGTATACAAAAGAATGAATGACATGAAAGTTTGTACAAAGCCTAAGTATCATGAATATGCTAAAGTATAGAAAGCGATAAATACATACCTCGGACTTGTACAAAACTTAACAAAATCATTACCATACATCCACAAGTTGAAACGATCAAACTTGGAACATCATCAAAAGTTCCTCAAGCTACTCAAAACAAGCTCAAAGGCAAACACAAAAAATATTAATATAAACAAACTAAAAACCGGCAAAAATTATCTAAACAAATTTAAAAGTGAAGATTTGAAATTTAAGAACTGGCCCAATCTAAATTTGTTTAGACAATAGCACCATACTATCTACTAAACATAACAACAACAAAAGAAAATAGAACATGCTTGTTTTACGTCGTAAGCTTGACGCCTTTACAATGCTTAGCTAGAAACTTCCTCTCTTCATGCCATGGTGATGTCTCACCGCGCAACCAAAAGCAAGCGTCCTAACCAAACACTTGAACAAACATTAAAAATATACAAGTATAAATATAAACAAGTGAAAATATACAATATGTGTGATATCTACAAAACTCAAAAACAACGAAACTATCACAATGCAAGAACAACAAACCAATCCCCGGGAATGACGCCATTTTGTTGAAGCGGAATAGGGCAAGCAACAAACATTTTGAAAGTATTTTTCTGGGAATTTATCGTGTCCACAAAGATTGGAATTGAACTGCCATTCGACGGTTTAATTGTTAATGAATTTGGGTTTAGAATGATTTTAAAGTATACAAATAGAAAAGTAACTATTAACACAGGAAATTCATTCATCAATGAGAAAAGACTTATCAAACATGTATATATTCCACTCATCACAAACTTAAACCTATCGAGTCAGTTACACTCAACTTACAATACTCCTCAATATCACCCGATATCGTTCACAGCACATGTCCATCTCTGGCACACTCAACCATGCTACCCTCATCGGCACTCTCGCACCCGACTCAAGACACGGAGGCATTAAGTTTCGACACCCGTACGGATTTTAGCCCTAAATCTATCTCTAGAGTTCAGAAACTAACAGATAATTATCCTTAATCGAAGTTTGTGAAGTTTATCGATAACACGACCCAAACCCCGCGCATTTAAGAAAAATCAAGAACAATCACCAATAGAGATTTGTAAAGCAAATTAAATATAACGCCATGGGCAACAAATTACATATGATCAAACTACAAACATATATAAACCCAACAAAGAAGAAAGACATGAAGAAATTCAGAAATAAACCAAACACTTCACGGATTGTCAGAGCCGATCGATGAGAAATCCACCCCGGATCATCCATGTACAAGTTTCCATGATGTTTTCTAAGCTAATCTACAGAAAAATGAAGTTTGATGGAGTTGGGATCACAAAACCCCAAAACCATCACCTAAAAATTGTGTTTTTAGACCTTTAATTGTGTTTCTGTCCGCCCAGTTTCGCCTGGGGGTATTCTGGGTCACCCAGCGGCGAAAGGTGGCTTATTTTGTAAGTTCCAGCATTGTTCTGGAGCGCCCGACGCTGCTTTGAGCGCCCGGCGCTGCTAAGGCGCAACTGACAGTAGACAGCATCAAAACAACACTGTTTTGGCCATAACCTTTGAACCGTAACTCCGTTTATCGCTTGGTTTGAAGTGTTGGAAAGCTTATTCAATGCTCTATACAACAATGGCAAGATATCCTTGATTAAATACCTGCAAAAACAAATGTAAGTCAATTAAACTCAATGATATTTACACGATAACTCAATATATACACTAAAAAGTAAAGTAAACGTATTTACAAATGAAGCGGAGTTTATTCGAACGTTTGTAACAAAAAGCATCGATAATTGCAACAAAAATTATATACAAAAATAGCTACAATTTTCACTTATCACACTCTCCCCAACTTACATAATTGTTTGTCCTCAAACAAAAATCAAACAACTCAAAGAAACAGAGTCAAAACCAAAGAATCACGAATCAACAGGTTTTGAAAAATGGACAAATGAATGGTTCAAATGAAAACGGTACACACAAAGTAAATACTTACCACTAAACTACGACGACAACATAGTCACGAAACAAATGCAAAATACAAAAATCATGCCAAATATTCTAAAACAACACAAGTTCAAATGTGAATCACACCTAGCAAAAACAATCATCGGTAGATGAAAAACACAAAATGGGGTACTTATCACTCACACAACAATCATGCAAACAATAGACTAAATTATGCACCCATCCAAAAATTCACATTGAACATACAAAGGCAAGAATCACAAGGGCTTTTCAAGGTTGTAATGTGGTCGGGCAAACAAACAAGAGGCAATTCCTAAAGGTAATTGAAACAAAAACTTGCCTAAACCTAAGGGAGTGATCAACTCACAAAAGTTCAAACACAAAATTTCAATCAAACTTCTTCCAAAATCCCAAGTGTTAAACAACACACAATACTTATTTAGCACAATTATTTGAACTCTTTTTGTTTCCTTTCTCAAGGATTTTCTTTTTCTTTCTTTTTCACTTTTTTCTTTTCTTTTCTTTGTCATATTTTTATCTTTTTTTTCTTTTCTTTTTCAATCCTCATAGAAAACAACCAATGAGTACACAATCATTCTCTCCCCAACTTGAATTCAAACACATCATCATGTGAATACTCCCTACTTTCTAAGGCAAGGAAAAAATACATACAACAACACAAAGTTGAGGTCCTAGAAAAAACAAAATCCAATAAAAAATAAGTGAACTAAACACTCATAGACAAGCATTAAGTTCAAATAAAACATGGATCAAAAAGCGCAAAGGGGTTACAAATGATCACACGCTCACAAGGTGAATGACTATTTGGCTAGGTAGTTGTGCTCAAAATGAAACAAAAATGCCTTGATCCTTTTCATGCTTTCATAGAATCAACACAAATAAAAGATTAAACATAATAAAATCCAAGTAGAACAAGAAAGTTGGTACTCCGCGCATATATGAACAATGGAAAGCCACCTCACAAAAAGGTTGGGAACTAAAGTGATTCACACGAGAACAAGTATACAAAAGAATGAATGACATGAAAGTTTGTACAAAGCCTAAGTATCATGAATATGCTAAAGTATAGAAAGCGATAAATACATACCTCGGACTTGTACAAAACTTAACAAAATCATTACCATACATCCACAAGTTGAAACGATCAAACTTGGAACATCATCAAAAGTTCCTCAAGCTACTCAAAACAAGCTCAAAGGCAAACACAAAAAATATTAATATAAACAAACTAAAAACCGGCAAAAATTATCTAAACAAATTTAAAAGTGAAGATTTGAAATTTAAGAGCTGGCCCAATCTAAATTTGTTTAGACAATAGCACCATACTATCTACTAAACATAACAACAACAAAAGAAAATAGAACATGCTTGTTTTACGTCGTAAGCTCGACGCCTTTACAATGCTTAGCTAGAAACTTCCTCTCTTCATGCCATGGTGATGTCTCACCGCGCAACCAAAAGCAAGCGTCCTAACCAAACACTTGAACAAACATTAAAAATATACAAGTATAAATATAAACAAGTGAAAATATACAATATGTGCGATATCTACAAAACTCAAAAACAACGAAACTATCACAATGCAAGAACAATAAACCAATCCCCGGCAATGACGCCATTTTGTTGAAGCGGAATAGGGCAAGCAACAAACATTTTGAAAGTATTTTTCCTTGAATTTATCGTGTCCACAAAGATTGGAATTGAACTGCCATTCGACGGTTTAATTGTTAATGAATTTGGGTTTAAAATGGTTTTAAAGTATACAAATAGAAAAGTAAATATTAACACAAGAAAATTCATTCATCAGTGAGAAAAGACTTATCAAACATGTATATATTCCACTCATCACAAACTTAAATCTATCGACCAGTTACACTCAACTTACAATACTCCTCAATGTCACCCGATATCGTTCACAGCACATGTCCATCTCTGGCACACTCAACCATGCTACCCTCATCGGCACTCTCGCACCCGACTCAAGACACGGAGGCATTAAGTTTCGACACCCGTACGGATTTTAGCCCTAAATCTATCTCTAGAGTTCAGAAACTAACAGATAATTATCCTTAATCGAAGTTTGTGAAGTTTATCTCTAACACGACCCAAACCCCGCACATTTAAGAAAAATCAAGAACAATCACCAATAGAGATTTGTAAAGCAAATTAAATATAACGCCATGGGCAACAAATGTACATATGATCAAACTACAAACATATATAAACCCAACAAAGAAGAAAGACATGAAGAAAATCAGAAATAAACCAAACACTTCACGGATTGTCAGAGCCGATCGATGAGAAATCCACCCCGGATCATCCATGTACAAGCTTCCATGATGTTTTCTAAACTAATCTACTGAAAAATGAAGTTTGATGGAGTTGGGATCACAAAACCCCAAAACCATCACCTAAAAATTGTGTTTTTAGACCTTTAATGGTGTTTCTATCTGCCATGTTTCGCCCGACGGTATTCTGGGTCGCCCGACGGCGAAAGGCGGCTTATTTTGTAAGTTCCAGCATTGTTCTGGAGGGCCCAGCGCTGCTTTGACCACCCGGCGCTGCTTCGCCCAGCGCTGCTAAGGCGCAGCTGATAGTAGACAGCAACAAAACAACACTGTTTTGGCCATAACTTTTGAACCGTAACTTCGTTTTTCACCCGATTTGAAGCGTTGGAAAGCTTATTAAATACACTATACAACAATGGCAAGATATCCTTGATTGAATACCTACAAAAATAAATGTAAATCAATTAAACTCAATGATATTTACATGATAACGCAATATATACACTAAAAAGTAAAGTAAACGTATTTACAAACGAAGCGGAGTTTATTCGAACGTTTGTAACAAAAAAGTATCGATAAGTGCAACAAAACTTATATACAAAAATAGCTACAATTTGCACTTATCATTCACCCCGTTTCGTTTTTCTATACTGACTTGTTTCTTATTTCTTGTCGCAGGCCAAATGTCGAACACAACTGAGCGCATCATGAAGCTGGTAGCTACCCGAGGTGAAAAGATAAGTAAAGGCCAGATCCAAGAAGTTATACAGACGGCGGTGCCTGTCGAGGGGGGCAAGCGGCTCCTCTTCTCCTCAATGCAGTCAAATCCCCCTGAAGAGGACTCCTACCAAGAGGCCGCGCTCCGAGGGTCTTGTCCTCATGGACCTCGAGGATCCCATGCCTACTGAGACGTTCATGCTGCCTGCCTACCACCTCCAGCGGGACTTCTTCGGGGGGAATCCCCCCCGGTGGCGAAGGTTGAGGCGCAGGCGATTCTTGGAATTGAAAGAGCGGCCAAGAGGAAAGTGCTTGCCTAGGACATGGCGGCCATGGTGCGAATCTTTGAGACCGCCCTGGTCCTGAACGATGAGACAAATGCAGAGTTGAAGAGAACTCAAGAGGAGCGGGACGGTTTCTGAAACAAGGTTGTCGAGCTGGAGGCTGCTGCTAATCCAGCGGAGGATGAGACAGAGGAAGAGAGACGCCTCGTCGACCATGGTGCTCTGATCGCTAAGGTTCGGGAGCTTAAGCAAGACTATTTGGAGGGCCTCGAGGTGGGTTTTAAGAGTGTTGTGGTGCAGATCAAGGCTGAGAATCCGGAGGTCCAGCTCGCCCTTGAAAGAGTTAGCCCGTTCCACCATGTGGTCGGCGGAAGAGTGGTCGTGCCTGGGGAGGACGACGATGGTGACGGGGAGACGGAGGCCCGGATCGAGGAGGAGATGGTTGTTTGAGTTTCTCTTGTTTGCTCGGCCTGCGCACCGCTTTCTTTAACTTTGTTTAGGTCGGCCTGCATTCTGGGATTTTGTATCAATTCCTACCCGACCTGCATGCTAAGGGCTTATGACATTTTTCTATGTACTTTGAACAATGGACTTCTGCTCGATTTGATGCATCGTCTTTTCTTATCTTGTGTTTGATGTTTTTTATCTTGATTATATATCTGTTTCATTTTTTGTCTAAGTATTTTGGGGCTTTTGCTCGAGTTGTTAATCCTCGACAGTGTAGGGAACTGGACGAGTGGTCGGAGTTGTAGTCTGACCTTCGACGAGGCTAAGAGCTCAGTCGAGGTCTTAGCTTCGTGGTGTGGGCTTCCCATCGTGAGCTGGGTGCCCTGCCTAGCTGTTACGGTGACGGTGGAGCTCGGTTGAGGTATCTTCGTCGGATCAAGGGTCCTCGCACACACACAAACGCGGGTCCTTGTCTTCTTGTCTGGAGGAGGGGAGTCGCGCTTGTACCTTAGTGCGCCCCCGTGTTCGCGACGCGGATGGGTCGTGGGCAGTGTTTAACTATAGTATTGTTTAAGATTTTCAGTGTTCCATGGCCGAGCAAGTTCCTCCCCATGCATATTTTCGAGGATATAGGCTCCTGTCCCTGTTTTCGGGTAGACGCGATAAGGGCCCTCCCTGTTCGAGGCGAGCTTGCCTTCACACGAATATTTTTGGTTCCTTCGTAGGACGAGGGTACCTTCCTGAAAATCACGTTTAATAACTTTGTTGTTATGGCGTAAAGTTATTTTCTGCTTGAGCGAGGCTTCGCAGAGGGATACGCCCGACCTTATCTCTTCGACCAGGTCGAGCTCCTCTCGGAGGGCGTCATCTTTCATCTCCTCGTCTAGGGGAGACTCAGTCCTTCTAGAGGGTTCCCTTATTTCCACTGGGATCACTGCCTCAGTTCCGTAAGTCAGTCAGAAGGGGGTCTCCCCGGTAGTGGAGTACGTGGTTGTCCTGTAGGCCCAGAGGACGCTGTGTAGCTCCTCGACCCACCTTTTCTTGGCGTCGCCCAGTCTCCGTTTCTGGCCTCGTAGGATCACCCTGTTTTTGGCTTCGACATTCCAATTTGTTTGGGGGTGCTCGACCAAGGTGAAGTGTTGCTTCGTGCCCAGCTTGGTGACAAAGTCCTAAAAGTTCTTGTAGGTGAACTGTGTCTCGTTGTCGGTGACAATTTCCTGGGGCACACCGAACCGGGCAATTATGTTCCTCTTGTAGAAACGTAGTATGTTGTGGGCTGTGATTTTGGCCAGGGCTTCGGCCTCGATCCATTTGGTGAAGTAGTCCACGCCGACGATCAGGTACTTGTTCTGGTACGACCCCACGACGAAAGGTCCAAGGATGTCCATCCCCCACCAGGCAAATGGCCACGGGGACGAGAGCATTTTGATTACATTAGGCAGGTCCAGGTGCATGACCCCGTGTCATTGGCATCTGTCGCATTTCTTGACGTGCTCCTTGGCATCCTACTGCATGGTGGGCCAGTAGTACCCTGCTCGTAACGCTTTACGGGCTAGTAATCCTCCGCCGAGGTGTTGCGCATTGATCCCCTCATGGATCTCTTGTAGTATGCTAGGGACCTTGGACTCCTCGACGCATCTGAGGAGAGGGATCGAGAAGCCGCGTCGATACAACTTGTCTTCGATAATTTTATAGGAGTAGGCACGTCGCCTAACAACTCCGACGTCTTTGGGGTCGTCGGGAAATTTACCCGTGCTGAGGTACTCGTACACCGGGGTCATCCAGCTGTGGCCGTCTCCAATGGCGTTCACGTCAGCCGCAGGGACGGGTTTCTCGATGCTCGGGCGCGGGAGCACCTCCTGAATGATGGACTTGTTCTCGCCTTGTTTCTTTGTGCTTGCGAGCTTCGATAGAACATCAGCTCGAGTATTGTGTTCACGCGGGACGTGATTCACTTCTGCTGAGGTGGACTTTTTCATCTTTTCCTTCACTAGAGCCAAGTATTCGATGAGGTTGTCGTTCTTGGCTTGGTACTCACCTTGTACCTGGGAGACTACGAGCTGGGATTCGGTGAATATTTTGACTTCTTTGGCGCCGAGATCCTCAGTCAACCGTACCTCGACGAGGAAAGCCTCATATTTGGCCTGGTTGTTCGACGTCGAGAAGGATATCGTGAGGGAGACTTCGATCAAGATACCTTCCTCGTTTTCCAGGATGATGCCTGCTCCGCTAATTGTCGAGCTGGATGCCCCGTCGACGTTGTAGTACCCCAAAATTTGCCCTACCTTTTTCTGGCTTTTGCTTCGCGCTCATTTTGCATTCATTAGGTCATATCTCATAACATATCATTGCATTGGTCTCTTAAGACATGGGATTGAGGAGTTTTCTTATTAACAGTGTTTTTTATATTCAGGGGTGATTCAGCAGGTCATCAGTGTACATCAAGAGCCTAGGGTTTTCCTATTTTATAGGATTCATCAGAGGCGTGGGGTCAGGTTTTCTTCGGTGTAAATCAGTTTATATTCGCCAATTCAAGATCATGAAGACAAAGTATGGGTGAATTGATTTAAAGGACATTGGGTCGTGGTTAATTGAGCTTACTGGTTGAATTGTGGGAATTCATTGAGAATATAAGTTTGGTTTGAATTGGAAGCTTAATCGGTTATGCGGATTTCTTGGAATTCGTGCTTCATTATCCACCTTATTCAAAAAATATCACTAAATACCCATCATATTTCAATTATCCACTTTCTAGATATCCATTTTTATCTTTTCTACTATCCATTTTTATCCATTTCAATTCATTACTCATTATGCCCACATTTTAAACCATTTTTCAACCCACATTCATTTTCAAAACAAATTCAATATCCATTTAGATTTTAAATTCAATTTGTCCATTTAAATAATCAAACCAATTCCATTTATTGACCCATATCCATTCCCATTGTCCAATTATCCAATACTAAAAAACCACTTTTATAACCATTTTATTACGCATTTTTTAAGATCCATAACCAATAATGTGTTGGGCTTAAAGTAGAATCCGTTTTGTTTAGGGAGAACTACAAGTTTAACAAATAAAGACTATGGGCCAAGTTCTGTCAAAAGCATAAGGACAATTGTATGACTGCAAGTTGGTCACTGGAAATTTGAGAGCAATGCTACAAACTGCTGACGAGCAAGTTGGGAGCTAAAAGAACAAAGCACATTCCTTAGTCAGTTGACTGCTAAGACCATACTAAATGGAATCCATTGCTTATCTATGCGCCTCATAGTAGAGTACTACTTTCTTCTTTATGAAAAGAGGAAGTTCCCTCTGTTGGAATACTCAACCCGTAATAGAACTGGAAGTGGTACATGGCTACAACAGGAAAAGCTCATAGCAGTTTTCAAAAACAACAAATTCATGGCAGGTTTTAGCAGGAGATAGAACACAGTTGTTTTTTTTATTTAATTCTCATCATAGAATAATATAAGTTGCATAAACACCAAAAAATTCAGAAACAAATTCCTCTCCAATCTCTAACAAATTCTTAACCGAAAATCTCTAACTCACAAACCACTTCTAACTGATTTTCATAACAGAAAATAGCTAACAGATTCCCATTTTTCTTTTTCCTCTAACGATTCATCTTCTTTCAAAGAGAAAAAATACAGATAGTGGCAAGAAATAACAGAATCAAAAACTAAACTACATAACTAACCAAAATTCTCACAAAAAACTCTCTAACAGAATTTCAGATGAAAAACCTAAACTACCCTCCCTGATTCCTGCTATAAAACACATGCATTCTTCATTCTTCATCTCTTCAGTATTTTCACAACTTTTCATTCAATTCTTGATTCTCTGCTCATCACTCAGATCAATCTTCATCGCCTTCGTCACCATTTCACGATTCTTCATCATGCATCACTTTCAAGAGTTCTTCATTCTGCGATTTGGAGCCCCTCTCATTCACTCTTCTCTTTCTCTGAGAATTCTCCAAGAAGCTTCATCATCCTCAATCCAAAATATGCAACAAAATCAAGTTTCCTTAAAAAAACGGTGTTCAACGACACATCATATTCTACAGCAACATTCACAACAACAATTTTGCGCAATTCGAACGCAGTGGATTCGAAGAACATCGCAACAATAATAACACGGTATAATCAAGCAGAAGAATAAGAAGATTGAAGAATCTAAGAGGAATAGTGGAATCGAGCAAAATTATGCATACCTGAAGATTATCTCTGGTTTTCTCTTCATTTTCCTCAATTTTGAAGAGTCACCGGAACTGCTCCGGTAGGTACGTTTTCGATCCAAACTTCGAATTCATGATGTAATTTCTCTGTGATTCTCATATCTGCATCGGTTAATTTGTGACGACTTGCTTAACTTCACGAATTTCCAGAGTGATGAACGTTTTATGCGGCGAGAAAGAGCGAGCGAGGAGGTTGTGCGATTCACGTCAATGTTGAGAGTTTGTGACGGTGAGTTTGGTGCGTGCGAGACGGAGAGGCCATGGCGCAAGATCGCCGGTGATTTGAAGATGATGATGAGGACGGTGAAGGAGTTCACACGACGCACGATGGAGAGAGTGATGGAGAGAGGAGATAAGTGAACTTCGGCGCGGTGTTTTCTGGTGACGGCGAGATGTTGATAAAAGGAAAGAGATGGAGTTGACGAAGGAGAAGAGGGAAACGACAAAGGGATAGGTGATGGTGTCGCCGGTGGCGATTTTCTGACGAACGGAGGAAGTTTTGGTGGCGTAGATGATGGTGAAGACGGCGGCGGGTGAGTGAAACAAGGAAAGAAGAAATTGAGTTTGGCTTGTTGGAGACCTAGGGTTTTAGATCCTTCTTGCTCTTTGTCTGGACGGGTTCACAATGCGATTTCATTGGGCCCGTTTGGTAGTTCTTTTCACGCCCCCGTATTCACTTCGCACCCCTGTCTGCAAGCTAAGGAAGCATTGGGCCAACAACCTAACCCCACACGTCTTCGTCCTCTGCACTCCCAGTACCCCGTCTGCACCCCCCTTGGAATGGAATGAGCTGATTGGGCTTGACAGACGAGGCCCATGCGCCTGGTGTTGAATACAACCCCCCTAGAATCATTTCCACACCTCCCTCTGTTTGTTTTTTTAATTGAATTTTTGTTCATTAGTTTTAAATATTTGGTTAATTGTTTTTGAATTTTAGAATTAGAATTCAAGACTTTAATTTTAGAATTAGTTTTTTTTAATATTAGAATTAATCCTCTAGGATTAGCCTTGTTTTGATTTAATTTTAGAATTAGATTTTTAATCGGAAATTAACTCTTAATTAGGTTTTAATTAGAATTTTCATTTAGGATTAATATTAGTTTTAATTCTAGATTTAATTTTAGGATTAATATTAGTTTTTAATTCTAGAATTAGTTTTTGAACTAATTTTCTTTTAATTAGTTTATAACTTTAGAATTAGTCTAGGAATTAACTAGAATTAACTTTAGATTTAATTTTAGATTTAGAATTAATTTTAGATTAACTCATCTTGTTAGAATTTAATCTTCTTTCTTTTATTAGCATTTTAATTCTAGCTTGGTTATTTTTTACCATGATTTTAATTTCCTATTCTTGGATTAATTGTAGATTAATTTCTGATTAATTTCTGATTAAATGCTTCTTTGCTTGTTTAATTTTCTTCATCCCTCTTTAAGATCAACTTAACTTCCATCTTGGAAGTAAGTTGCTTCTTATGTTCTTCTCCTCTTTTTTAGGATAGTGCTCTCCAAACCACACTGAACCTTAGGACCATCCAAGTATGACAACATTAGGATTGAGTCTTAGTCACCCACATTAAAACAGAAAGTAAAAAATACTTATTAAAGGCATAACACCTATTGTATTTAGGCCTTTCATGTGGGAACAAGGAAGTGTGGGGTCTTCTCTCACTCTCTTGGAATGTTTAGCATACGTCCTGTCTTGGGTCGATATGCGAGGCATTCGATCTTACATGAGGGACTTAAATACAATACATGTTACAAAACATAAAATAATCAAAACACTTCTTTCTTAAAAGACAAAAAACAAACAATAACGTCTTTCCTTCGGGAATTCTTTTCTCATCTCACTCATTCTCAACGTACGAACGTGCTTCTCCTCATTCTCTTGCAAGATGGTAACGCACTCGGACCAGCGAGCCTGCAACACCTGAGCTAGAACGTTAGTCGTTCCCTAAAAAAACACAAACAATCCATCCCTAGTGAGGGGAACTACGTCGCTCTGATTCTCATGATCCCGATGAGATACGTAGGCAGTGGGGTAGGGCCCATTCGAGCACTTCTTTTATTTTCCCTACATTTGTTTCTCTTTCTCTCCTTTCCTTTTCCATTTTCCCGGCTAGCAGTTCCTTTTCCAGTATCCTTTTCTTACACCCTTTGATCGAGACAAGCAAGCGTGGATCCCATCGGGTACGATGGACGCGTGGGGGTGCTAATACCTTCCTCGCGCGTAACCGATTCCCGAACCCAATTCTCTTGGTCGCAAGACCATGCTTTTCCTTCCCTTCAGGTTTATGCGGTGTTTCCTTTCCCTCTCTTGGGATAAATACACAGTGCTGGTGACTCTGTTTCGGTGCCACTTTCGCGTTTGTACTTGGATGAAAATCCCGGGAGCGACAGCTGCCACTCTGCTGGGGACAGATTGACCTCTTGCTGGTCCATCCCTAAGCGAGTCAATCCTAGCGCTTGTCTGTTTTTCTTTCATTGGGTATTCTCTGGAGGCCAGTAGATATTCTCTGGAGGAATTTTCAACTCTGGTGACCACTCCCGAGGACTCAGTTGCGGTACTCCTCCCGAGATGTGACAGTGGTAGACCACGTTCTGTGGCAAACCCATTGCACATTCTCGATCCGAGGACCCAATACTGGGAACTTGCTATAGGATATCTTTTTTTGAAAGTGAATCAGTGGAGGCACTCCTCGATTGGCGATAGTACTGTACCCTGAGGGATGGATGTACTATTGCTTCTCGACCTCAGTGCCAGAAGCTGAGGACCTTTCGCTTTGGAGAGTCAGTTGAGGCCTCCTCGATTGATGATGATGCCAAACCAGAAATGGTGAACGTATCATCATTTCTCAACCTGAGAGCCCGGGATACTGAGGATCTTAGTACCCACGTGTGAGAGGGGCGGGTTATTTACAGGTTTGCAGGTAACCTTGACCTTCATCCTACCTGGTACTTTGGTTTTCCTAGCAGTATAGACTTATCAGCCTGGTGTTCTGGTTATTCTGGTTGTTCCGGTATTCTCTTCAGAGCCGACCTGTGAACCTATTCAGATAGTAGCACAACACTTATCCAGAGTTTTGTGGATACCTTGATCCCGTGTCTTTGCATTTGCATTGCATGACATTTTGCATTCTCATACTCATATGCATAGCAGGTATTCTCAAAAGGGGATTCTTATTCTGACTTGGTATTTTCTTCAGAACTGCAAGTTTGACTTCTCACCACTACGCAACTTGAGGCAATCAGAAGAGGATCATGGATCAGATGCGAGCAGAGTTGTTGGAATTCCAGATTCGTATGGCCCAGTGCTTTGAGTTGATGCTGGGCATGGTTCAACAACAAGAGGAACTAGGCGAAATTATTCAAAGGACTGTTGTTGTTATCCTAGAAGCTGGTAATGGGAATGTTGTTGGTAATACTTCGGGCGGAGTTGTGAATCCTCCACGTGTTGATCTTCCTCCACCCTCTCCTATGAGTCAATCCAGAGGAAGTGCTGCTAGGATTCATGTTCCTCATCAGAAGGTGGATAATCAGGAAGAACAATTTTACGATGCTGAGATGAATTTCCCTTCTGAGGCAGACAAGAGGCTTCGTATGCTCGAAGAGAGATTGAAGGCTATTAAAGGCCATAATGATTCGGGTATGGACATGTGCGACTTAGGGTTGGTCCCAGGTGTGAAGGTTCCTCCGAAGTTCAAGGCGCCTATTTTCGAAAAATACAATGGAAGCACCTGCCCTAAGCTTCACATCAGGGCATATTCCAGCAAAATGTCTGCCTATACGGATGATGAGAAGCTACTGATGCATTTCTTTCAGGACAGCTTAACTGGGGTATATTTAGACTGGTATATGAGCTTGGAGAGAACGCATATTAAAAGCTGGAGAGATTTGGCAGAGGCTTTCATCAAGCTCTACCAATACAGCACGGACATGGCGCCCAATAGAATACAATTGCAGAGTCTTTCTCAGAGACAAAACGAATGCTTCAAAGAATATGCCCAGAGGTGGCGTGAATTGGCTTCCCAAGTTCAACCTCCGATGTTGGAAAGAGAGCTCGTTGATATGTTCTTGGATATGCTTCAGGGGAATTATTATGAGAAATTGGTTGGATGTTTGTCAGTTGGATTTTCAGGTCTTGAATTGGTAGGAGAAAGAGTCGAAAATGGCATTAAGACGGGAAAGATTCGAATTGCTGCTGAAGATGCAAAGAAACCTTATGCTGGGTCCTCTAAGGGAAAGGAAGGAGAAACTAGTGTTGTGTATATTCCTCATGTTGTTCAATGGCCTGTTCAGTATCAGGGACCTTATGCTCCTCAGCAACAGAGACAACAAAGATCACGGAGGCCTGCGAGAAGGTTCGATCCACTCTCTATTCCTCACGGTGATGTTCTTGCACGTCTACTTGAGAGTTCTCTGGTTGAACTAAGGGATGCCAAGCCTGTCCCTGACCCCATTCCTCCTGATTATGATCTGGATGCTAGATGCGAGTATCACTCAGACACACCGGGTCATTCCATTGAAAATTGCAACGTGTTCAAGCACAAGGTGCAAGATCTGGTCGACTCAGAGATCATTGTATTCACTGAAGATGATATGTACATCAATTGAAGCCTCCTGTCTCAAGTGAGCACTCAGTTTGCAAGGATGTCCAGACAGAATCAAGCCTCCTCAGCGATGGCAATCTTCAGCTTCTTTACTGCATTTTCACTTGTAGTTTTTCATTTCTTGTTAAAGCATTATATGCATTAAAAACTTGTTTGTGTTCTGAATGATGTTTTAATGCAATGAATATGTTTTTCTTAAAGTAATTCATTTTTTATTCACTCATATAATTTTTCTGCGCATTGCAATACCAATTTTCATGCTTAAACTCTTGGTGGAAGGATGATGAGGTAAAAATACAAAATCTTTGGTTGTATGCTTTTGGATAAAACCCTGTTGAGGATATACAGGCATTGCTTCAAATCCCCAAACACCGGAGATATAAGGGAGACAGACCCTCGCCAACCCCTTTGAGCCTTGAAGTAGGAGTTTCTTTTCATTTGAAAAAACTCTCACATTTAACCAGGGGCAGGGTAGTCGTCAGTAATTTGACCAAGCGTTCAGATTTCAAAAGGAGTGTTCATCGAATGATCCATTACCTTTTACTCATCGGGAGGTAGAAAGAGTTGAAACCACAATGGTTATCCCTCATCGACCAAGGAATGAGGCAGTCACCACCCTCTTCAAACAAGTCAAACAACCAGTGTCACACGATTTGTTCAAAAAAAAAAGAAATAAGGGAATCAAAGAAAAAAAAAGAGAAAGAAAGCCCGCTAAGGCAAAGCTTGAAAACAAGCGGCTTAGGCAAGAGTTAGGGCATCCCGCTGAACTTCAAGATTGCAAGATTCAAAAAAAGAATCAGTCCAGGCAAAATCAGGGAAATGAAAAAATGCGAAAAATGAAAAAAGAAATGGTCAAAAGAAAAATCCTCGATAAGGAACAAGTCGTGTGACCGAAACACTGAACACAAAAAGGGTGACTGCCATTCCAAAAAAAACCTCATGGGTTCCTTAACCATCGATCCTCACAAAAATCCTTTTGGGAGATGAGCGCTTGTGCCAAATTAACGGAATGTAGGACTGGAGAACATAAAGGAGAATGGGTGGGTACAAATAAATTTTGAGCCATAAATCCTTTTTTCTAAAACCGTGAACCAGGCCACGTTACAACCCTTAAAAGTCCTAATTGAAACAGGGTTTATTCTGAAGGCGTACTTCAACGAGATAGCGTTCCTGACTCCCATGAGTTGTGCTATTAAAGTTTTTGTTGGTATTGCATGTGCGTAATGTTTTCCATTCAAAAATCAATGTTGTAACTAGTGACTTGTTCACAAGGTTTGGCGACATATTTTCAATAAACTTCAAGGTTAACATGTTTGTTGCATTAGAATTATCATTCTCATAATAAACTTGTTCTGCTTGCATACATGTGCCTAAGCATCAATGAAGCTTACACAGTGAATGCCAGTCGAGAAGCTTGATCCTGCCGAGTTGGGATGCTTGATTATTCTGAAAGACAGTCATATCATGGGGCATATTGCCAAGAGACTCAGTGTCGTGGGCTATCCCCAGTAAGTCGTGATGAGATCATACAGTCTAGGGTAGTCGCGTCGAGAAATCTCTCTGAAGTTCAATTATGCTGGGGCATTCATTCGAAGATCAGTTGATCAGGAGAAAAATCACTTCAAAGCTCATGTCAAGGCAAGCCACCTCCGAAGCATGAGAAGTTATCCTCTCCAGGAGATGGTTAATCAGAAGCATCTCTTCAAGGTTCAGAATACATAAGCAGGGTATTTCAAGTCATTGGGAGTCCTCTCGAGGCCAATTCCTTTACAGATCATACAGTCTGGGGCAGTTACGTCGAGATCAGATGAATCTCTCCAAGAGTTTGAAGACCCTGGGGCAGTGTGAATGCCCGGTCTTCTATAAAATCCTCTTGAGATGATTTCTTCTATTGGACCCTGTGGTCTGGGGCAAGTCAGGAAAGAACCGTTGTTCACTCTTGATAATCGGTATGCGGTCAATCAGCAGAAACTTGAAGTACTAAGTCTCTTCCCCAGCAAGGAGCCAGAAGGTATCTTTGTCCCAGCAAGGTGTTGGAATTGATATTCTTCCCCAAGCAGAGAATCGTTCTCAAACCGAAAAGGGTTCTTCATGAGTATTTCTCATCCCCAGCAGTGTAGGTGGATTCCTCAGTAGGGTAAGACAATGGAATATTCTCAAGCAGTTTGAAGACGGTGAGAAGTCAAAGTACTCTCTTCCTCAAAATTCAGATCCGGTATTTCCCGCAAGTTAAAGTCTAATCTTTATTGGCATCTCCCCAACAGAGATCGCAAATCAGCTTGCAGTTCCTCGACAGAGTTTGCAGCACCAGTAGTTATTGGTGGTACAGTTGGTTATCTCCCCACGGAAGATCAGATATTGGTGATCCCTTCATCAGTGAAGTTTGCTTGTTCTGTTCTGCACATTCCCTGGTGGAGTGTCCTCTCATTCTTGCATGTAGTAATCATCATTGCATTGCATCCTCAAAACGCGTAGCATTTCCATTTCATGTGGAGCATTACGCCATAGAAAGAAAAATTCAAACATGCATCGAAGCATAAGCCAGATTTGGTACCTTGTACGAAAGCCCAGATCAACCCTCAATTAAAATAGTGATTCCAATCCTCCGAAGAGAGCACCAACCGCAGAGTTGACGCCTATTTTCCCCAACCTCAGAGTTGACGCCTGTTTTGTCCAACCTCAGAGTTGACGCTCTTTATACCAACTTCAAAGTTGTTGTACATTCCTTCCCCAACCTCAGAGTTTAAGCCTTTCGTCCCCAACCTCAGAGTTGAAGCCTTTCGTCCCCAACTTCAAAGTTGTCGTGGTTCTTTTGTCCCCAACCTCCGAGTTGACGCCTATTTTGTCCAACCTCAGAGTTGACGCCCCTCTTTTACCAACTTCAAAGTTGTCGTACATTCCTTCTCCAAACTCAGAGTTGAAGCCTTTTTTACCAACCTCAGAGTTTTTGTATAGCTTTTCTCCAACTTCAAAGTGGTTGTATACCTTTTCTCGACCTCAGAGTTGATGAATATCCTTTTCTTCCCCAACTTCAAAGTTGTTGTATACCTTTTCTCGACCTCAGAGTTGATGAATAACTTCTTTTGCCCCCAACCTCAGGGTTGACGCCAACCTTACCAACTTCAAAGTTGTCGTGTACCTCTTCTAAACCTCGGAGTTGATGAACGCCCTTTCTTCCCCAACTTCAAAGTTGTTGTATACCTTTTCTCGACCTCAGAGTTGATGAAAATACTTTTCTTCCCCCAACCTCAGAGTTGAAGTCAATGGTTTATCGCCGGTTTCAAAATCGATGTATACCCTTTTACCAATCTCAGAGTTGACGTATATCCTTCTTCTAACCCCAGAGTTGAAGTTATGGTTTTTCTCAACCTCAGAGTTGATGTCTACCTTTTCCTCAGAGTTGAAGTTATTGTTTACTCCAAATTTTCTCAATCTCAGAGTTGATGGTCTACCCTCTTATTCCTGGCGGAGTCTTCTTTGTAGGTCCGTTGATTCTACAAACCTCCAGGCAAAAGTCCATCTTAGGGTGGCAAATCAGCAAAGTTCAACCGCAGATTGGCGAAAGTCTATCTAAGGGTGGCAAAGTTTCAAAGTCCAACCGCAGATTGGCGAAAGTCCATCCAAGGGTGGCGAAGCAAGGCAAAGTCCAACCGCAGATTGGCGAAAGTCCATCCAAGGGTGACGAAGCAAGGCAAAGTCCAACCGTAGATTGGCGCAAGTCCACCCGTAGTGTGGCAAGTCAACAATCGTCTGACTCCATTTAAAAAGACAGTTGTAAGTCCAACCGTAGATTGGCAAAAGTCCATCCAAGGGTGGCAACTCAGCTGCAAGTCCAACCGTAAATTGGCGAAAGTCCATCCACAGTGTGGCAAGCCAGTAGTCGTCTGGCATTGTTTAAAAGATGTTTTCCAAGTCCGTCCGTAGTATGGCAAGCCAGTATTCGTCTGGCGTTGTTCTAAAAGACATCTCTCCAATGCTATTCTTCCCACTAGAGTGTCATCCAAGCAGTGTTCATTTGGTTGGGTTTATATCCCTTTTCTTATTCTCCACAGAGTGCAAATTTTGCGGTTCTTTTTGTATTCAATCACGTTGTACCTTGAATGTATGAAAGCACTTGCTATCATCCTTTCAGGTCCAAGTTGATTGAATAGGGGCAGCTGTAGTACCCCAAAATTTGCCCTACCTTTTTCTGGCTTTTGCTTCGCGCTCATTTTGCATTCACTAGGTCATAACTTATAATCATATCATTACATTGGTCTCTTAAGACATGGGATCGAGGAGTTTTCTTATTAACAGTGTTTTCTATATTCAGGGGTGATTCAGCAGGTCATCAGTGTACATCAAGAGCCTAGGGTTTTCCTATTTTATAGGATTCTTCAGAGGCGTGGGGTCAGATTTTCTTCGGTGTAAATCAGTTTATATTCGCCAATTCAAGATCATGAAGACAAAGTATGGGTGAATTGATTTAAAGGACATTGGGTCGTGGTTAATTGAGCTTACTGGTTGAATTGTGGGAATTCATTGAGAATATAAGTTTGGTTTGAATTGGAAGCTTAATCGGTTATGCGGATTTCTTGGAATTCGTGCTTCATTATCCACCTTATTCAAAAAATATCACTAAATACCCATCATATTTCAATTATCCACTTTCTAGATATCCATTTTTATCTTTTCTACTATCCATTTTTATCCATTTCAATTCATTACTCATTATGCCCACATTTTAAACGATTTTTCAACCCATATTCATTTTCAAAACCAATTCAATATCCATTTAGATTTTAAATTCAATTTTTCCATTTAAATAATCAAACCAATTCCATTTATTGACCCATATCCATTCACATTGTCCAATTATCCAATACTAAAAAACCACTTTTATAACCATTTTATTACGCATTTTTTAAGATCCACAACCAATAATGTGTTGGGCTTAAAGTAGAATCCATTTTGTTTAGGGAGAACTACGAGTTTAACAAATAAAGACTATGGGCCAAGTTCTGTCAAAAGCATAAGGACAATTGTATGACTACAAGTTGGTCACTGGAAATTTGAGAGCAATGCTACAAACTGCTGACGAGAAAGTTGGGAGCTAAAAGAACAAAGCACATTCCTTAGTCAGTTGACTGCTAAGACCATACTAAATGGAATCCATTGCTTATCTATGCGCCTCACAGTAGAGTACTACTTTCTTCCTTATGAAAAGAGGAAGTTCCCTCTGTTGGAATACTCAACCCGTAACAGAACTGGAAGTGGTACATGGTTACAGCAGGAAAAGCTCATAGCAGTTTTCAAAAACAACAAATTCATGGCAGGTTTTAGCAGGAGATAAAACACAATTGTTTTTTAATTTAATTCTCATCATAGAATAATATAAGTTGCATAAACACCAGAAAATTCAGAAACAAATTCCTCTCCAATCTCTAACAAATTCTTAACCGAAAATCTCTAACTCACAAACCACTTCTAACTGATTTTCATAACAGAAAATAGCTAACAGATTCCCATTTTTCTTTTTCCTCTAACGATTCTTCTTCTTTCAAAGAGAAAAAATACAGATAGTGGCAAGAAATAACAGAATCAAAAACTAAACTACATCACTAACCAAAATTCTCACAAAAAACTCTCTAACAGAATTTCAGATGAAAAACCTAAACTACCCTCCCTGATTCCTGCTATAAAACACCTGCATTCTTCATTCTTCAGGGAGGTTCTTCATTCTTCATCTCTTCAGTATTTTCACAACTTTTCATTCAATTCTTGATTCTCTGCTCATCGCTCAGATCAATCTTCATCGCCTTCTTCACCATTTCACGATTCTTCATCACGCAACACTTTCAAGAGTTCTTCATTCTGCGATTTGGAGCCCCTCTCATTCACTCTTCTCTTTCTCTGAGAAATCTCCAAGAAGCTTCATCATCCTTAATCCAAAATCAAGTTTCCTACAAAAAACTGTGTTCAATGACAAATCATATTTTACAGCAACATTCACAACAACAATTTTGCGCAATTCGAATGCAGTGGATTCGAAGAACATCGCAACAATAATAACACGGTATAATCAAGCAGAAGAATAAGAAGATTGAAGAATCGAAGAGGAATAGCGGAATCGAGCAAAATTATGCATACCTGAAGATTATCTCTGGTTTTCTCTTCATTTTCCTCAATTTTGAAGAGTCACCGGAACTGCTCCGGTAGGTACGTTTTCGATCCAAACTTCAAATTCATGATGTAATTTCTCTGTGATTCTCATATCTGCATCGGTTAATTTGTGACGACTTGCTTAACTTCGCGAATTTTGAGAGTGATGAACGTTTTACGCGGTGAGAAAGAGCGAGCGAGGAGGTTGTGCGATTCACGTCAATGTTGAGAGTTTGTGACGGTGAGTATGGTGCGTGCGAGACAGAGAGGCCATGGCGCAATATCACTGGTGATTTGAAGATGATGATGAGGACGGTGAAGGAGTTCGCACGACGCACGATGGAGAGAGGATATAAGTGAACTCCGGCACAGTGTTTTCCGGTGACGGTGAGATGTTGATAAAAGGAAAGAGATGGAGTTGACGAAGGAGAAGAGGAAAACGACGAAGGGATAGGTGATGGTGTCGCCGGTGGCGATTTTCTGACGAACGGAGGAAGTTTTGGTGGCGTAGATGATGGTGAAGACGGCGACGGGTGAGTGAAACAAGGAAAGAAGAAATTGAGTTTGGCTTGTTGAAGACCTAGGGTTTTAGATCCTTCTTGCTCTTTGTCTGGACCGGGTTCACAATGCGATTTCATTGGGCCCGTTTGGTAGTTCTTTTCACGCCCCCGTATTCACTTCGCACCCCTGTTTGCAAGCTAAGGAAGCATTGGGCCAACAACCTAAGCCCACACGTCTTCGTCCTCTGCACTCCCAGTACCCCGTCTGCACCGCCCTTGGAATGGAATGAGCTGATTGGGCTTGACAGACGAGGCCCATGCGCCTGGTGTTGAATACAACCCCCCTAGAATCATTTCCACGCCTCCCTCTGTTTGTTTTTTTAATTGAATTTTTGTTCATTAGTTTTAAATATTTGGTTAATTGTTTTAGAATTTTAGAATTAGAATTCAAGACTTTAATTTTAGAATTAGTTTTTTTTTAATATTAGAATTAATCCTCTAGGATTAGCCTTCTTTTGATTTAATTTTAGAATTAGATTTTTAATCAGAAATTAACTCTTAATTAGGTTTTAATTAGAATTTTCATTTAGGATTAATATTAGTTTTAATTCTAGATTTAATTTTAGGATTAATATTAGTTTTTAATTCGAGAATTAGTTTTTGAACTAATTTTCTTTTAATTAGTTTATAACTTTAGAATTAGTCTAGGAATTAACTAGAATTAACTTTAGGTTTAATTTTAGATTTAGAATTAATTTTAGATTAACTCATCTTGTTAGAATTTAATCTTCTTTCTTTTATTATCATTTTAATTCTAGCTTGGTTATTTTTTACCATGACTTTAATTGCCTATTCTTGGATTAATTGTTGATTAATTTCTGATTAATTCCTGATTAAATGCTTCTTTGCTTGTTTAATTTTCTTCATCCCTCTTTAAGACAAACTTAACTTCCATCTTGGAAGTAAGTTGCTTCTTATGTTCTTCTCCTCTTTTTTAGGATAGTGCTCTCCAAACCACACTGAACCTTAGGACCATCTAAGTATGACAACATTAGGATTGAGTCTTAGTCTCCCACATTAGATTTTTACCTTTATCGACCTTTGAGTTTCTTCTTCTCATTTTAAAACAGAAAGTAAAAAATACTTATTAAAGGCATAACACCTATTGTATTTAGGCATTTCATGTGGGAACAAGGAAGTGTGGGGTCTTCTCTCACTCTCTTGGAATGTTTAGCATACGTCCTGTCTTGGGTCGATATGCGAGGCATTCGATCTTACATGAGGGACTTAAATACAATACATGTTACAAAACATAAAATAATCAAAACACTTCTTTCTTAAAAGACAAAAAACAAACAATAACGTCTTTCCTTCGGGAATTCTTTTCTCATCTCACTCATTCTCAACGTACGAACGTGCTTCTCCTCGTTCTCTTGCAAGATGGTAATGCACTCGGACCAGCGAGCCTGCAACACCTGAGCTAGAACGTTAGCCATTCCCTAAAAAAACACAAACAATCCATCCCTAGTGAGGGGAACTACGTCGCTCTGATTCTCATGATCCCGATGAGATACGTAGGCAGTGGGGTAGGGCCCATTCGAGCACTTCTTTTATTTTCCCTACATTTGTTTCTCTTTCTCTCCTTTCCTTTTCCATTTTCCCGACTAGCAGTTCCTTTTCCAGTATCCTTTTCTTACACCCTTTGATCGAGACAAGCAAGCGTGGATCCCATCGGGTACGATGGATGCGTGGGGGTGCTAATACCTTCCTCGCGCGTAACCGACTCCCGAACCCAATTCTCTTGGTCGCAAGACCATGCTTTTCCTTCCCTTCAGGTTTATGCGGTGTTTCCTTTCCCTCTCTTGGGATAAATACACAGTGCTGGCGACTCTGTTTCGGTGCCACTTTCGCATTTGTACTTGGATGAAAATCTCGGGAGCGACAGACGTAGATCGTCCACTTTTGGGATCCATTGGTCGAAGGTTCTAGGATGGTCATTTCTGCCACGAAGTCGGCCATCACCTAAGCCTTTAGGACCTTTCTCCCCTCATATTGGATGTCAAACTCGGCGAGTTTGAGCGACCACCTGAGCATCCTCCCTGCCATGTCTGGTTGGACGAGGAGTTGTCTCACGGGTTGCTCAGTCCTTACCACGATCGTGTGGGCTAGGAAATAGTGTCCCAGTCTTCTTGTCGCTGTGACGAGGGCCAGAGCGACCTTTTTGATCTGCTTGTATCTAAGTCCAAGACCTTGGAGGGCTTTGCTAGTGAAGTAAATTGGCTTCTATCCGTCGAGGGTTTCCCGGATTAGAACCGCGATGACTACTTTGCTCGTGATGGCGAGGTATAAGAATAACGTCTCCCCGCCCTCTGGTCGCGAAAGAATCGGTGGTTACGAAAGGAATTGTTTAAGGTGGAGGAGCGCCTGCTCGCACTCTTCGGTCCATTCGAACATGGCTTTCTGGCGTAGGAGTTTTAAAAATGGGAGTGCGTACTTTACCAATTTGGCCACAAAGCGAGAAAGCGAGATCAATATCCCGTTTAGCGATTGTATTGATTTCTTTGAGTTCGGCGTCGGGAGTTCGGAGAATTCCCTACACTTGTCGGGGTTCGCCTCGATCCCTCGTTCTGTGAGGTAGAAATCAAGGAACTTGCCCGCTCGAATGCCGAAGGTGCATTTTTCCGGATTGAACCTCATCTTGCATTTCCTCGCCGTGTCGAAGACCCTCTTGAGGTGGGTAGCATGGTCGACTTCTTCCGTAGACTTTATGATCATGTCGTCCATGTAGACCTCGAACATGTCGTCGATCTCTCCCCAGAAGACTTTGTTCATCATCCGCTGGTAGGTTGCGCTAGTGTTCTTCAGGCCAAAGGACATTACGCTGTAGTAGTAATTGCCTGATTCGGTTATGAAGGTGGTGTGTTGTTTATCGCCTTGGCCATGGGGATTTGATTGTACCCCGAGTAGGCATCCATGAAGGACAATAATTTGAAACCTGCAGAGTTGTCGACCAGTTGGTCAATGTTAGGCAGTGGATAAGCATATTTCTGGAATGCCCGGTTAAGATCAGTGTAGTCAACGCACATCCTCCATTTTCCATTATTTTTCTTAACAAGTACAACGTTGGACAGCCAGGTTGTGTACCTGACCTCCGAAATGAAATTTTCCTCTAAGAGGTATTTTACAGCTTTTTTAGCAGCCTCCGATTTCTCGGGAGACTGCCTACGCCTACGTTGCACTACAACCCTAGTGGCTAGATCTACAATAAGCTGGTGACAGGCCACCTCCGAGTCGAGGCCAGACATCTCTGACGCGCTCCACGCGAACAAGTCATCATTCTCCCAGAGGCAGGCCTTCAACTGCTTCCTCTCCAGGTCGGGGAACCCGATACCAATCTTCACATTCCTGTCTGGATCGTCTCCGAGAGTGATGAGCTCGAAGTCTCCATCTGGAATAGGGCACGTTGGGTGGAGAGGCTTCCCGTTGCCTTCAGTTGGGGATCGTTGTCTGCTACTCCCCCTTCTTGCTGCTCACCGGGGAAACTACTGCCGAGGTCCACCGCATTGATGCGTGGGAGTGGCTTCTGCTCTGCTTCCGGGGCTAGCTTCTCTCCGATCTTGGGCTTGACGTTGATCGAGCTCAGGCCCTTGATTGCAGCTTCGAAGTATCTCCTAGCAGCTTCGATATCCCCGTGGAGGGTGACGACCCGACCTCTGGTCGTGTAGTACTTCATCTTCAGATGGACTGTTGATGGTACCGCTGTAATTTTGGCCAGAGTAGTTCTCCCCAGGATGCCCTGGTAGAGGGAAGGACAGTCCACCACCAGGAAGCAGGTCTTGACTTGTCGGGCAGTCTCGCCAGTCTCGAAAGTAACCATTAGCTCGACATAGTCCCACGGTCTGGTGGTGGTGTCGTTGAAGCCTAGGAGATCTGAGCCCACATAGGGGGTCAGATGCCTTTCATTGAGCTGGAGGGTCTCGAAGAGGTGGGCATACATGACATCCACTGAACTCCCTTGGTCGACTAGGATTCAGCAGACATCAAAGTTCGCCATCTATGCCCTGATCAAGAGAGGGATGGTGGAGTTGGGGGCGCCACCTGGCAGCTCCTCGAGGTAGAAGGTGATGGGGTTTGACTTCCCTTGTACCTTCTCGAAGGTGGTAGTCTGGGCCAAGCTCGCGTCGATTAGCTCGTCGAACTTCTGCTTGATTGACCCTACGGAGACCTTGTTGAATCCCCCTCCTGATATAACCATTTTCGTGGGCAAACTTTCCCACGGGCTACGAGCGGCAACAGGGTCCTCGGGGGAAGGCTTTCCCATAGGCTACGAGCGGTCGCGAGGACCTCGGGCTCGCCGAGGATGTAGAAGTCCTCTGGTCGAGTGATACTCAGAGCGACTTGTAGCCCGTTCTCTCCAGCGGGAGGGGTCGTATCCTCGACCCTTTGTGTCTCCGGGGCATCTTTTCTAGGGGTGTCGTTCCTCTTCGTGTACTGCTTGAGGTGCCCCTCCTTGATCAAAACTTCTATCGCACCCTTAAGATGGATGCAGTCCTCGGTGACATGCACATGGCTCTTATGGAACTTGCAGTACTTGGACTTGTTAACATTTGGTTTGAGTGGTGTCGGCTTCGGAAAGCGGACACCTCCTTTCAGGAATTCCGAGTTGATGCACTCGGCCAAAATTCACTCACGGGGAGCAGTGAGTAGTGTGTACTCTTTGAACTGGCCAGCTGGATCTCTCGATTCACGAGAGTCTCTGGGACTGTCTTCTCTTCTTCTATCACCCCCTCGTCGGGGAGCGGTAGAGTCTTCTTGTCTGGAGCTTCTGGGTCCCTCTTGGTGCCGCGAGTCGCGGGCATAATGGGCAGCCTCCAGCTCCTTATACTGAATGTATGCTTGGGCCTTGTGGAGGAGCTCTTCCAAGTTGCATGGCCTTTAAATGTCCATAGCCTTGGCGAACTCGGTACGAGGACGCAGTCCTCGCTTGATCAGAAACTACTTCATGTCGTCGGTGGCGGCCACCTCGATGGCTTACTGTTTGAATCTATCGATGTTATCTCAGAGAGATTCGTCCCTCCCTTTGATGATGGCTTCTAGGGAGGCCACCATCTTCGGGTGGCGTCGAAACGCAGTGAAATGCCTGGAAAACTGTCTCTTCAGTTCCTTCCAGGTGGTGATGGACTCTGGTGCGAGGCTCTTGTACCACGCTATGGCTCCCTTTCGGAGGGTGGTTGGGAAGATCCTGCACTTGATAGCTCCCCAGACATTCTTGTAGTCGAGCATTGCCTCTAAACTCTCGATGTGGTCGTCCGGGTCGGCAGTGCCGTCGTAAATCGCCAAAGGTGGAGGCATCTCCATCCCAACGGGAAAAGGCGTCTCCATAATTTCCCTGAACAGAGGGATACACTGGTCATCTTTGTCACTCCTAACTGGTGACTATGAAGGAGAGTGATCACCACGACTGCGCCTATTTCGTCTGGAGGGACTCCTTGGTCAGCTCTTTGGCTTTTCGTCGTCAGCTTTGCTCCTCTTTTGGACAGGGGAACGTCGTTGTTCCTTCCGAGCAGGGGACCGATTACGCTTCTAGGCGACCACAGGTTGGGGTCGTTCCAGACGCGGACGGCGTCCCGTAGGTTGGGGGAAGGAGTTCGAGAGTCGTCCTGCCGTGTCCTCCATGGGGGAGGAGAAGAGCTGTGAGATATGGGGCGACAATGTCTCCGCGGGGGAGAGCGTTGTTGTCAACCCCTTTCGAGCGCTTCTATCTGTACGTTCTGCTGGGAGATCAACAGGTTGGTCTGATTGATCAGTGCAAAGAGGGCCACCGTGTTTGGGTCAGCATTCGGTGGCGCGGGGATCAGCTGGTAGACAGCCGGGCTACTGTCATGTTGGGCGGCGTAAAGGCTGCATCATTAAAGGAGGGGGAGGCAGTACGCCCATCCCTCGGGTCGCCCTCTTCGACTTTAACGACCACATTGTGCTCGTGGTCATCTCCGTTGTTGAATTGAACGAAGGCGGTGTCCGGAGTATAGGCATCAGTTCGAGGGCTGGCCATGATTGTCAAAAAATGAAAGTTGCTTTGGTTTTTACGAGGAGAAAAACGGGGAAGTAAAGGTTCCCAGACGGCGCCACTGATCGTACGTGATTAGAAAATAGATTGGTGGCCAGCAAACGTCGTGAGCTCCGCTACTCCGGTGGTGTGAGACGGTGGAGGGGGTGTACCTGCAAAGTACTCTGATACTAAGGTCAGGGATGGAGCAAGCAAGTACAGAAGGTAGTGAGAGTGAGAATTAGAATACCTGACCCTCTTGTAAAAGAGGGTATTTATATTATGCCCCCAACGTTGGGCCAACGGTCGTCTGCACTGGGTTGGGTTGCTAGGCCCAATGCAGATAGCTGCTAGGGCTTACATGGCGTAGGTAAGACCAGCACGTGGTCTTCGCCCTCGAGTAACTGCCCCGAGATCTCCGGAAAGTGGGTGGACCAACTCTTTCGGAGGTGGGTAGTCACCTGATGATGTGTCCCCGCGGGAGGAGCACGTGGAGTACGTGGGGGAAAAGGCGTGATCCCTCCTAGGGCCATGCAGTGTCTGCTCAATCGTAATGTCATGGGGTGTGCCTGACGAGGAAGTGAGTTGGGGCTTATTGGGCTGATTAGCATGTTCTAGGGTTGGGCCTGCCAAACTGGGGTGCAGGCACCGGCCCAATCTAGAACACTAACCTTTCTTCTATTACTAATGTTCTTTTAGTCGATGGTTTGATGCATAACTTGTTATCAATTAGTCAACTTAGTGACAATGGTTATGATATCATCTTTAATCAAAAGTTATGTAAGGCTGTAAGTCAGAAAGATGGTTCAATTCTATTTGTCGGAAAGAGGAAAAACAACATTTATAAGATTAGACTTTCTGATCTTCGTGAACAGAATGTCAAATGCTTAATGTCTATTAATGAAGAGAAATGGGTATGGCATAGGCGTTTAGGCCATATTATCATGAGGAGGATTTCTCAGCTAAATAAGCTTGAACTAGTCAGAGACTTGCCAAATATGAAGTATTCTTCATATGCTCTTTGTGAAGCATGTCAGAAAGGAAAGTTTTCTAAAACTTCCTTTAAAGAAAAGAATGTTGTGTCCACCTCTAGACCGTTATAACTTCTACACATTGACTTGTTTGGACCAGTGAAAACTGCTTCAATCAGTGGAAAGAAGTATGGATTAGTAATCCTTGATGATTATAGTCGTTGGACATGGGTAAAATTCTTGAAACACAAGGATGAGTCTCATTCTGTGTTCTCTACCTTTTGCTCTCAAGTGCAAACAGAAAAGGATTGTAAAATAGTCAAAGTCAGAAGTGATCATGGCGGAGAATTTGAGAACAGATACTTTGAGAATATTTTTTATTCTCACGACATTTCCCATGATTTCTCCTGTCCCAGATCTCCACAACAAAATGGAGTAATGGAAAGGAAGAATAGGCCTTTGCAAGAAATGGCTCGAACCATGATCCAAGAAACTGACATGGCTAAGCACTTCTGGGCAGAGGCAATAAATACAACATGTTACATTCAGAACAGGGTTTCAATAAGACCTGTTCTAGGTAAGACTCCTTATGAATTGTGGAAGAATAGAAAACTAAACATTTCATATTTTCATCCTTTTGGCTGTATTTGTTTTATGATAAACACTAAAGAGAACCTTGGCAAGTTTGACTCCAAAGCTCAAAAGTGTTTACTGTTAGGATACTCTGAACACTCTAAAGGCTACAGAATTTATAACACAGAAACACAAATTGTTAAGGAATTAATTCATGTTAGATTCAATGATAAGCTTGACCCTGAAAAGTTAAAGCTAGTTGAAAAGTTTGCAGATCTGAAGATCACCTTATTAGAATCTAAAGAAGAAGAAGAAGATTCAAAAGATACTGAAAAAGATGCAGATTCTCCAGATTCGGATACAACCTTACCAGAAACTGAAAATAACCCATCTCACCAAAAGAGGAATAGATTAAAGACTTCTCATTCTGAAGAATTGATTTTAGGAGATAATTCTGATCCAGTAAGAACTCGTTTATCATTCAGACATTCTGAAGAAACCCTTCTGGGTTTGGTCTCTCTGATAGAACCAACAACAGTTGATGAAGCTCTTAAGGAGAATGACTGGATTCTGGCCATGCAAGAAGAACTGAATCAATTCACCAGAAATTACGTATGGGACCTTGTTCAGAAACCCAAAGGTGTCCATGTCATTGGAATTAAATGGGTATTCAGAAACAAGTTAGATGAGAAAGGTGAAGTCGTAAGAAACAAAGCACGACTAGTTGCACAAGGTTATAGTCAACAAGAAGGGATAAACTATACAAAAACCTTTGCACCAGTTGCCAGGTTAGAATCTATTCGCATTTTAATCTCATTTGCTGTGAATCATGACATTACTTTATATCAGATGGATGTAAAGAGTGCATTTTTAAATGGATATATTTTTGAATAAGTGTATGTGCACCAACCTCCTGGTTTTGAGAGTTCTGAAAACCCAGATTTTGTTTTCAAACTTAAAAAATCGTTGTATGGTCTGAAACAGGCTCCCAGGGCTTGGTATGAAAGGCTAAGTAACTTTCTTTTGGAAAATGACTTTACCAGAGGAAAAGTGGATACAATACTCTTTTGTAAAACCTTTAAAAGTGACATTCTGATTGTTCAAATCTATGTTGATGATATTATATTTGGTTCTGCTAATATTTCCTTGTGCAAGGAATTTTCCAAGTTAATGCAGGATGAATTTGAAATGAGTCTGATGGGAGAACTCAGATTCTTTCTAGGAATTCAAATTGATCAACCATCAGAAGGAACATACATTCATCAGAGCAAGTATGCAAAAGAACTTATGAAGATATTCAATATGTCAGAAAGTAAACCTGTTAAGACTCCTATGCATCCGAGATGCATTCTGGAGAAATAAGAAGTAAGTAAAAAGGGGTGTCAGAAACTCTATCGTGGTATGATAGGATCTCTTATGTATTTGATATCTTATCATCCAGATATTTTGTTCAACGTATGTCTTTGTGCTCGTTTCCAATCAAATCCAAGGGAAACTCACTTAACTGTTGTTAAGAGAATCCTAAGGTATCTAAAAGGAACTACTAACTATGGCTTGATGTATAAGAAAACATCAGAGTACAAGCTTTCTGGTTACTGTGATGCAGATTTTGCTGGAGACAGATTGGAAAGGAAAAGTACTTCCGGAAACTGCCAGTTTTTGGGAAGTAACCTTGTCTTCTGGGAAAGCAAGAGACAATCAACAATTGCTCTCTCTACCGCAGAAGCAGAATACATATCATCATCATCTCTGTGCAGTACTTAGATATGCTGGATGAAGAATCAACTTGAAGATTATCAGATACACGAGTGTAACATTCCTATCTTCTGTGATAATACTTCTGCCACTTGTTTATCTAAGAATCATATTGTACATTCTAGGGAAAAACATATTGAAATAAAACATCACTTTTTACGTGACTATGTTCAGAAGGGTACTTTTCAGTTTAAAAATTTGTGGATACAGATCACCAGTGGGCTGATATTTTCACAAAACCCCTTGCTGAAGATAGATTCGTATTCATTCTGGAAAACTTATATATCAAACCTTGTCCATAATGAATGATATTTTAATGTGTCAGACTAACAGAATGTCTGATATAAGATTCTGATGTTAAGCAAAGTATGTTATTTTTTAATGACTTTCTGATATATGATACTTCTACAAGTTAAAAAATATCCTGATCAGAAATTAGTCCAGTCAGATATCTTTTGGTATTCTAGACATTAGAAACATCAAAACATGCTCTCTTGAAAAACAAACGGCTATGATTATTTGTGACACTTGTCCAAAATCAAATCATATCTACTGTTGAAGAGACACCTCGAGCGTTGTGATTTCGTGAGACTAGGTTTCAAGTAATTATTTCCTATTACTCCTTAATATCTCTATAATCATGTTTAACACATTGGATTTGAAAATTTACTTGATAACTGTTTAAATCTTTACGTCTTCGTTCCATATTATGCATTCATAAAGATGTGTGTAAGACAAAGATTTCTTGGAACTCAACACCTGTCTACCTTCCTTTATTCTTTGTCAGTTTATGCCCTCTCTCTTTCGAGTATACATTTATTTGTATTTATTGACTGATGTCATAATATGAATAACGTATACTGATCTGTGATCTTTTGGAGACTGATACACTCCTTTATCATTCTTTGTTCTTGTTTGTATCCTTTGTATTGGAAATGATGAATTACTCGTCTCAATTCATCTAGTATTTATTGCTACTTATTGATATCACTCTTTGTTCTCTTTATATACCACACTTCTCCTCATAACTATTCATCCGTTTCTAAACTTGCTTTTCATTCCTATCCTTCTTATGTTTACTATGTCTTCTAAAACCATTAAGGGAGAAATATCTGACTTAGATCTCTTGAAAGAATACTCTATTGATTTCAATGATCTTGTTGACAATGGTCATACTAATATTCTCTCAGATGCCATGTACTAAGACTTGGATAAATATCTTGAAATTCTCAATGGACCTATCTATCCAACTCTTGTAAAAGAATTCTGGGCTAATGCTCGCATCCTTGCATATGAGTCTGATACTTATTGCGTTCCGTCTACTGTGTATGGCTTTCCCGTCATGATTAACTCCACAATCATCTCTCGAGCTATTGAATGTAAAGTGGGTGGTGAATGTGTTGAATACTACAGAGAAAATAACTGGTTTGCTAAACACATTCACATTATCTATCTTTAAGAAGGACCTGTTGACAGTCCCTCTTCTCTCACCCTTGAGGCTAAAGTCTGGTACCAAATCATGGAAACAAATCTTAGACCCAGGGAAAAGGGAACAGGAAGGCTCTCTGCAATGGATAGGCTCTTCATTTTCTTCTTAATCTCCAAGATTAAGATCAATCTGCCTCAATCCATATTCAACTTCTTGAAAGGAGAAATTCTTTCATCGAGAGCGGAGTTATCATTTTAGATTCCCTACAGTAGAGTTATTTCTCACATTCTTGATCTTCAAGGAGTTGTTGCTCACTTAAAACAAATTGGAATGAATGCAAAACTTGATAATGAATGGTTTTCTCCCATGAATTATTCTGAAACCATCATCAGAGAATAAGATAGATGGTTGGCGGGTGTTTATCTTGGTCTCTTAGTTGCTTGTTGCTTGGTCTCTCTTTCTTTTATCATTGTTGTTTCTATCTGTTGTCCTTGTTGTTTGTTTGTTTCCCTGTTTTGTGATTCTGTTCCTGTACTGCGCCCCTGGTGTTTTGTTTTTATCTATGAAGAATTTTCCTTACTTGAATTTTTCTTATCTTAATGCATTTCAATAGTGATTGCCATAAAATGAGGAAATGTACTAAATTTAACTTATCTAAATTCTCTCAAATCAAAATGCTTAAGTTGATCATTTTGATCACCCTTTTTTATTATGACAAAAAGGGGGATTATTAATATGGAAAAGTTGTTTTGATAAATATCTTGTCTCTAATCATAGCTCTAACATTTTAACACTTTAAACGACATATCTTTTTAAGAATGTTTTTCAAGAAAAATATTTAACCTGGCAAAATGACTCTGATATCAATCAGGCTCTGATTTACTTAATCAAGCTCTGTCATCATAATGCATCACCACTATAATCAAGCTCTGATATTTTGGATCTATCTAGATCTCTGCAATCAGGTTCTATATCCTAAATCTTATAAGATTTTGTTAGATTCAGAGGGAGCTTGATAAAGGGAAGTTTACTTTGAACTTATCTGAGTCAATTCTTATTATCTTTGTACAAAGTTATGTTATCAAACTACATTGTTTTTTCATTATCAAAAAGGGGGAGATTGTTAGAACAAGATTCGGTTCTGCAAGATCTCTCTTCGTTTTGATAATAACAAAGTTGTATTTGTGTGAAAATACTTTTGGTACTCTAACGTTTGTTTTCTTAAGTATTAACAAATAGGTGCTGAGGCTGATAAAGATAATTCTGACTCTGATAAAGATAGCTCTGACTCTGATAAAGATCATGTGAAACGTCACTCTCAAATTCTCAAAAGTTGCTTCTTCATCAAAGAAGCAAGATTGCTTCTGATTTACTGTGCCTCAGAAAGACTCTAAGAATACAATATGTTGTTGCTGCAATGTTCTCTTGGATTCTGGCTTTGAATGTAACTCTGATACTTATCTTCTGAAGACTAAGTGCTAACGACTCTGAAGACAAGGTTCTGATGAACAACGTTCTGAAGACTCTAAAGACAAGGTTCTACTGAACAAGTTCTGAAGACTCTGAAGACTTATGTTTCTGATAACCAAGGGTTCTGAAGAAGGAGTGTTGAAGACTCTAAAGACAAGGTTCTGCTGAAAAAGTTCTGAACACTCAAGACTCTGAATACCCAATGGTTCATTCTTCTGATCATGCTTTAATCATATCAATTCAGAAGCCTCTAATGGATAGAAGAAGATGAAACGTTTGCGAGGGATAATAGTACATAGTACAGATCAAACATGTTCTTTTACACTACCATTCCACTACCCTGATTTGGTGGTACAAAGGACAATTTCAGTGTACGATTTTCATCCTAGCATAACGACATTATTTCAAGTCGCCAGTATTTTACTGATATTCCTGATCTACCCTTCAACGGATCTTTTTCTGGCTATATAAAGACTTGATCACTCAACGAATCCTGTGTGACACCAAGTGTGAAAAATAGAGATATACAAAACACTGATTCATACGAGAAAGAACTCAAGAAATAGAGAAATTTATGAGTGAACAGTAAAGCATCACAATACAAAGAAGAAGATTGTTCTTACTGTATAGATTCGCGCTAAATTGGATTGAGCTAGAAATTGTGTTTATATCAGCTTATGTAAGAAGCATTTCATTGTAAACATTTTATTTGATCAAATAGTTGTTTGAATTCCTTAAGGGACCAGTTGGGTCAGAATCCTTAAGAAGAGACAGTTAGTATGTTTATTGTTAGTCACCAGCAGTTGCTAGTGCAGTTGTAATCAGTTTGGTTATAGTGGATTAAGTGCTTGTGTATAAGGCGAAATCACCTTGGCGGGTGGAATAGATTAACTTGATAGTTTTCAAGTGAACCAGGATATATAGTTTTCATAATGGACATTGAGGAGGATTCTGAAATCCCCATGATCTTAGGCAGACCCTTCTTAGCTACGGATGGGGCCATCATTATGTTAAAAGAGGAAAATTAACTCTAGAGATGAGGGACGAAAAAGTTGAGTTTATGTTAGCTAAGCTCATGAAAAATCCCTCAATAAGAGATTCTTATAATTTGGTTGATATTATCGACGCTATTGTTAAAGAAAACACATTCGAACACCTTTCGACCGATGATTTGAAGACATGTCTTCTTGGTGGAAATAAAATTAATAAATTCACTAAAGCGAAAGAATATGAGGAAGTATTAGACAAAAGTCACATTTTCTATTATCAAAGCTTTGAAATTCTCATGACACAAAGCAAAAAATCCAACCAAAAAGAACCACAAATAGAATTGAAACATATACCTTGGAACCTAAGATATGAATTCCTTGATGAAGGGTCAAACCATCTTGTGATAGTAAATGCGAGTTTAAGAGAGTATGAAACTGCACAATTACTAGCTATTTTAAAAAGATATCAAAAAGTCGTAGCATACACCATTGATGATTTGAAGGGTATTATCCCCTCTGTTTGTATGGATAAGATTATATAGAGGATGATTATAATCTCTCTAGAGAACATCATAAGAGGCTATATCCCAACATGAATGAAGTAGTTAAAAATGAGGTGTTGAAACTCCTTAAGGCCGGGGTGATTTATTCCATCTTTGATAGTAAGTGGGTTAGCCCTGTTCATGTGGTACCTAAGAAGGGGGAGTTACGATAATTAAGAATGACCAAGGAGAACAGGTAGATACTAGGACGGTTACGGGATGGAGAATATGTATTGACTATAGGAAGCTTAACAAAGCTACTAGGAAAGACTATTTTCCACTCCCATTCATCGACCAAATGCTTGAGCGTCTAGCCAAGAACTCTTATTTTGGATACTTAGATAACTACTCGGGGTTTTTCCAAATCCTCATTCACCTTGATGATCAAGAGAAAACAACATTTACCTGCCATTATGGTACATTTGCATACCCGCGAATGCCCTTTGGGTTATGTAATGCGCCGAACACTTTTCAGAGTTATATGATGTCTATCTTCTCTAATTTCCTTGAGGATATTATGGAGGTATTCATAGATGACTTCTCAGTTTACAGATCCAGTTTTAATGATTGTTAGAAAACACATAGAAAAAGTCTTAGAAAGGTGCGTTAAGTCCAACCTAATGCTAAATTGGGAAAATGTCACTTCATGGTGAACGAACACATAGTCCTAGGGCACTTAGTGTCCACTAGAGGAATAGAGGTTAACCGAGCTAAAATTTAAGTGATACAGAAGTTGAATCCTCCCACCACTGTGAGGGAAATAAGGATTTTTCTTGAACATGCTGGTTTTACTGTCGGTTCATCAAAGACTTCCCTAAAATTTCTAACCCCCTAATCGGGCTTATAATGAAAGATTCTGAATTTGACTTTAATAATGAGTGTCTTGAATCCTTTCTAGCCCTAAAAAAAGAATAAATCTTGGCCCCAATAATTCATCCTCCCGACCAGAGTGCTTCTTTTGAGATCATGTGCGACACCAGCAACTATGTACTAGACGCGGTGTTAGGTCAAAAAGAATAATAAAATGCATGTCATTTATTGTTCTAATAGGACTCTGGACAAGGCGCAAATTAATTATGAGACCACATAGAAATTATTGTTGGTCATGTTATTTGCAATCAACATATTTCACCCCTACCTAGTGGGCTCTAAGATAATTGTATATACAGACCATGCGGCCATCAGATATCTCCTAAGTACAAAGGATGTTAAACCTATGCTTATCAGATGGATTTTACTGCAGCAAGAATTTTCTATAGAAATAAGAGATAAAAAGGGACATAAAATGTGGTCTTTGACCATTTGTCCGGATTAGCTTAACAATAAAAGGAAGAGTTATCGCTTGATGAATCATTCCCAAGTTACAAGTTGTTTGCATTGATTCAAAAAGAAACGCCTTGGTGCGCTGACTTTGTGTTAGCTCCTAATTTCGACGCCTAGTATTGGGTTAAGATAATTAATCAAGGAAATAGAATTTTGGAGAAGAGTTGGAAGACTTCGATTGGAATAGTGTTTTCTAGAGTTCTAGTCGAAGGGGTCCTTGTGCAAGAAAGGAGTGTTTTGTGGACTTAGAAATATTTCTAGCAATTTGGGAATATTGTTCGACGGAAGCGTTACTGATGACGTTTCGATCCAAGATTTAAATTCAAATAAGGGAGGGAACTTTGTTCTTATCCAATTGATGATAGAAGACACGTGGAGCGCATTTAGGAGACGAAGACATGCAGAATTCCATTTGTCTTGCTCTAGTTTGTAGGCCGTTAGAGGTAGTTATTTTTCAACTAGTATAAATAGCAAGTCTTAGTGTTAGGATTTGTGTGTGTTCAAGTTTGTACAAATTCCTCAATTACTCAAAGTACCCGCGTGTAAAGAAGCGAGTGTGTGAGAAATGTACGTTTTATGTAACACCATCTTTTTCATTTAATACAATTCAGTTAGTTTTTGCCCAGAAGTTTATCTTTTACTTTCGCAAACTATATTCCAACGCACTTTCGACTATTTCACTGCATTACATTTTCTATAGTATTTTCGAAGCAAACCTTATTTAAACTATGAATATTGTCGAAATGTTCATCTTTTTTCCAAATATCATTTTAAATCACTTAGCACATGTCCTAGGATTTAGTATGGTCGATCCTGCAAGTTACCCAATTTCTTATTGATTTGGTAAACCAACGATTATTTACCAATTTTCACGGTAAACAAATTGGCACACCCAGTGGGTCAGTGCTAAGTAAATTTTGAAAACAAATTTTATGCATTTTTGAAAATTTATAGTTCTGCATTTAATTGTCTTTTCTCTTTTGGATACTTCGTTGTATGTTATTGAGAAGTGGTAAAGTAGCCATCACTAACGAAGATAGACCAAGGAGAAGATACACGAGGAAAATAGAAAATACAAACCAGCTAAATAATTCGAACCCTCAGCTAAATAGTTCGAATCCTCAAACAATACCCAGTATTAATGTAGAACCACCCCCGTGATCTTTGACTGGGGGGGGAGCAACGGTTTCAGCGCCTGTTTCTGAAACAATACCATCCATGGCGAGTTCGATCCCTACGCATTTGATTTCCCATACTCAGCCCATTCTAAATTATGTCAGATCAAGGGGACCACCGAGGACTCCCCCACCGGTTGGAACTTCTAGTTTCCAATAATTCCCCCCCCCCCCCCCTGAATTTTCGATGCCTTTACCTAGTCGAGACCCGCCTTTTGGAATGCCAACTTCGATGATGGTAAACTTACAGAATGCCCCTCCGGTATTTTCAGAACCCATAGTAACGTCACCATTACAAGGGTCAGGATCTGGGGTTAATATGGGTCGACAATACCAATCTTTGGGAATGGGATATTCAACCCAAATGCCAAACTTGACGAATAGTTATGCAGCATATTTAAGGCAACAAATGGACGAGAGTAACCATCAAATGGTCCAAATCATGTCCCAAACCATGGGAGAAATTTTTCAGCCTCTCATTCAAAATACTACCCAGACTAATCAGCAAATGGCAGCGCAGATGACGCGTCTTGCGGATTTCTTTGGTGTACCAAACCCTCCTCGACATCCACCAAGGGAGTATATGATAGAAAACCAAGGGGTAGTTTTTGAAGGAGACCTTACTATTAACCAAGTCCAACAAAACCCAAGAAACATACCCCAGGCGAATCTAGCAAACTAGGGAATAGTCGAACGACCTAGAGTCGAGCCCCTTAGGAATCAACATCAAATTCCTGTAAGAGAGGAACCAAGGGTAGGTTTGGTAAATAGAAACCAGAATGCTGACAGTGTCGTACAAAAAATTCAACGTAACAACATGGCAGCAGATAATAATTTGGCAGCCATGGTCTAAAGGATTATGGCACGGAATAGAGTAAACATGGGTCTTCAAAGGCCAAATTACACATCACCGTTGTCAGAATATATCCTTCAGTCAGATTTACCTCCTAGAACGAAAGTTCCTAAATTCACTAAGTTTTCTGGGGATACCACTGAATCCACTGTCGAACATGTGTCTAGGTATTTGATAGAAGCCGGAGAGATTTTGAATAATGAGAAACTTAGGGTAAAATACTTCCCAAGTTCTCTTACAAAGAATGCCTTCACATGGTTCATAACCTTGCCACCAAATTCGATCCATAATTGGACCCAATTGGAACGTTTATTTCATGAGCAGTTTTATATGGGACAAACTAATATCAATCTAAAGGAATTGGCTAGTATAAAGCAGAAGTTTACTGAGCCAATAAATGGTTATTTGAACAAATTTCGACTGCTCAAAGCTAGATGTTTTACACAAGTACCGGAACATGAGTTGGTCGAAATGGCCGCTGGGGGCCAGGATTATTCCATTAGGAAGAAATTAGATACCCAATACTTAAGGGACATGGCCCAGTTGGCTGATAGGGTTCGACAACTAGAACACCTGAAGGAAGAGAAGGCTGGGGCAAATAAGAATAAAAGAATAGCCTACGTCAAATTCAATGAAGAAGACAAAATACCTTATAATGAGTCATTGAGTTTCAACGAAAGCGGGATTGACCTTGCTGAATTGAAACAAGGCCCACCTTACTCTTGTAAGGTCTTAGCCCCTTCGAACGGAAAGAACCCTGTCAAACCAGAAAAAAAGCGATAAATTTCTTTAGAAAACTTACACTTTCGACGTTACTAAGTGTGACGAAATTTTTGATTTGTTGGTTAAGGATGGTCAAATGATAGTGCCTCCTGGTGCTAAAATGCCTCCTTTAGAACAAAGGAAAAAGAGAGGTTTTTGTAAGTATCATAATTTCTTGGGTCATAAAATTTCTCAATGTTTTCTTTTCAGGGATCTTGTTCAAAATGCCATCCAGGAGGGAAGACTCAAATTTGGAAAGAATTCAAAGAAGCAGATGAAGATTGACTCTGATCCTTTGCAAGTGGTTGACGCTCATTACACAGAGCCAACTGAAGTCAACATGATTGAGATCGCTGAAGATCTCGATAATACTGTCAACATGGTTGAAGTCACTGAGGACTTCAACAATGGGGTTATTATGGTCAGGATTACAGAGGACCTCGCCCAGGAGTTTATGAAGAATTTTGCTTGTGAGGCTGCTCAAGGCTTCGCCAAAGAAACTACTGATAGTTTCGATTTAGGAGTCACTGAAGACTCTAATGCAGGAATCGCTGAGGATTCCAATTTAATAATGATAACAAAAGAAACTGGTGATGGTTTCATACGAATGGACAAGGCTGCTGAAGGCCTTCAAATGAAGTTACACAAGTTGGACATCACTGATGATGTCAACATGGATATCAACATGGTGGAAATCTCATAAGAAACCCCATGGAAGTCGACGAGGAGCGTCGACAAGAGGAGCGTAACAAAATTGCCTATCCAAAGCAAGAGGAGACCCTGTTGGATTTCCTCAACAGGTGCCAAAGGAAAAAAATCAGAAGTGATGTTGTGTCCTCGATGCAGTGCTATGTTTGATAAAAAAGCAGCCCAAAATCTTGAAGGAGTCAGGAAAGCCAGAGAAAGACGTGAAGAAAGAGCCCGTCATGGTCAACGAGGCTTCAACCCGAGGAGATCTTCTTCGAATCAGGAACAGTCTAAGCCAAGAGTCTCAGGTGCAAGAACCACCACTTTCAAGTCGTTTGCAGAGCTCTCTAATGGAAAGTGGACAAGACCAAAAAAAAACAGAGGAAAAAACCAACAGAAATGGCAAAGCTTCGACGTAGATAGAGGCTCATCAATGGCATACCGCAGAGAATTCCAGACTTCGAAGCAGTCATCCTACATCTCAAAAAACTATAAAGGAAAGAATCCCATGTCCAGATCACAATGGAGAAGGGAACAGAGAAGAAGAAAGGCTCAAAGAGAGGCTGAGGCAAAGGCGGAGTTAAGTACCAACGTACCGACCGAAAAGATTGACAAGGAGGAACCAAAGCCTATCGAGAAGATGTCGGTGGGAAGAAATTTATTTTCCACACAGGAAGAAGAGGCCAAAGAAAAGCTTGATCAAGAAATTCTTGAGGATGGGATGCTTACTGACATTTTCGACTCAGGTTCGGAGCAGTCTTTGGATATCATAGTAAATGTGGTGTCAGTGCTTCCTGTCATACCCCAAATTTTGACCACCAAGATTTCTCATCATTGTGAGGATCATTGCCACAATATGGATGTACCTTCATGCCTCATCAAACTCCTCAAGGATTGTTGAGTTTTCACTACAATCAAGAATTAGGGTTCAAGCCCTCCCAAAACACTTAGACAAAGGATCAATCAAGAAATGACATAATCTTCAAGTTGTCTAACCTCTCAAACATCCATAAGGGATCAACAGGACTCCCATATCAAGAATCAAGCACAAAGTTGCAACATCCCAAGTGGATCAAGCCTCAAGATCGCCAGTGTCACCAAATTAGGGTTTTGGTCGACCAGGGCCTCCAGATGAAAATTTTCATCTAGGCATGAGCCAATGATTCAAAACACAACCCAAGATACTCCAAGGGACCTCATGGACCCAATCATCAAGTCAATTTCACCTCAGGGGATACATTTACCAAAAAACGGGAATTAGGGTTTCTTAACCTAATTCACCCCTAAGTTGACTTTTGAGACAAAGCATGAGCCAAGACCTCAAGACATAATTTGAGGGCCTCCAATACACTACATTGATCCATTTGCAACAATGGATTGATCCAAGAAGCTTGATTCACAAGTTTCAATTGCATCTGGACCACAACTAGGGTTTGAGGAAAAAAATCAACTATACCTTTGACTTTTGACCAAGACATGCTCCCAAACCATGGGAAATGATTCAATATACCCTATAACACCTATGAAATCCATCCATTAGGTTTTATTTAGGTCAAGGACTTGATTTCACAAAGGATCGCACAGTTTGGATTTCATCCAATAAAAAGTCAACTGTGCACAAAATCAAGTTTGACTTTTTGGGATTTTTCACAAATATGGTTCCCTTAAGTTAAAAACAACATTAATGTATGATATTGATCATCATCCATCAAGAAAAATCAAGAAAAGTGAGGTTTCTTGCAAAAGGGGTAACCTTGAGAAACCAAAATTTTTCTGAGTTATGGAACAAAAGTGGTTTTGGTACCAATCATAACTTAAGATCCAAGCAGCCATTTTGGGTGATCCAAAGCTGGATTTGTAGTTCTTGCTACACTCTACAAAAGCTTCAACTGCCTCATACTCTAATTCTTTATGGATTTTAAGTTTTGGATTGATCAAAATCACAAAAACATGAAAATGACGCTTTTTCCAACACTTAGTGAAAATCTGCCTAAGTTACCAGCCTTGAACATCAATGTTCATGAGGTTTTTTTTCAGTTGGATCCAAATAGTTTTGAAACAAAATATATCGCACATGTTTTGTATCATATGAGGGCTTTCTAAAAAGCACAAGAGCCTCCCATAACTCAACCTGAGCAGGGAGATATGAATCCCTCAAAATCACCATTTCCAACTGTCTTGAACAAGGCAGATTTTGCCAGATTTTGGTATTTTGCTCAATTTAGCAAAATTGAGAAACTCCAAGCCTTGTCATCCATTTGGACACATCTGAGGATAAAACAAAAGGAGAATAATATGATCCCCAAGCCTCCAAAGTCCAAGAATCTACATTAGCCCTAACAAACCTAAAAAGGCTAAAAAGGTGCCAAGACTCCAATTTTGTTGCAATGCATTTAATGGATACACCAAGGTGGCATGGACTGACACATTCCTAACTGAATGAGTCAAGGATCAGCACTGAATCATAGGACCATAGGCTTGTGCCCTAACCTCAAGTCAATGGCTAGAGGAGACTTGAGATTCCTTTTGCTTAACATTGGCCAAAGGCCTGCTGCAGTTGCCACACACCATTGTTGCCAAAACAAACTTGCTCTACTATAAATAGAGCTCATTTGTGCTTAGTTTGAGTACACCAAAGCACTAGAACACTTGCTTTCCTCAAAATCTCTTTCTTTAGGCCAAAATGCCTTCTTTTGCAAGGTATCTCTGAGTTTTTGAGTTAAAGAGCAATTCCACCACAGCTCATGATCCAAACACCTCTAATATGTTGTATCTAAGCTGTTCAAACACTCACTTGTGACCTGAAACACCAAAATCACAAAGGCCACTTCCAAAACCTCAAAATTGGACTTTTCTGCATTTTTCAAGCCATGTCTTGATTCAGTCACTTCCAAAACCAAAAAAATCCTCAAACACACTCCAAATATCATCCTCAAACTGTCTCAAATGGTTCCCCTCATCTGGAACACCATTTGAGAGAGTTGTCATATTGGTCATTTTTGCCCCTTTTCCAAGAAAGTGCCAAAACTTGTTCCTGAGGATTCCAGCTGGTTCCAGTCATCCTAAAAGCTTCTAAGGGATCAATTGAGGGTGTCCAAAGCATTAAATTACTTCTGGCACAAGGAACTTGGCAGATAGCCCAAAAAGCTCCAAGAGGTAAGTGCATGACAACTTGAACTCTTTGAATTATGGCATTCCCTTGATGTCCACTGATCATAAACATCTCATACATGTTGTATATGTTGTGATTAAACCAATTTGCCATGTAATTCTTGCATGTACCATGAGATAGCATAGAAAATGCAAATTTTGGCCTATTTCAAAACTACTATCGGGTTTTTAAATAGGGACCTCATCTGAAAAAACCAAGGGCACATTGGATTCCTTGTGAAATTCTAGGTCAGATGCACCTAAATTTTGTCTCAATCCATGGAGAAATGAGAAAGTTAGAGGCTTCACATAAATTGCCCAAAAGCTTGCCTTACCTTGCCTTGCCCAGACCTAGAAACAAGGCAGGCCTCATATATTCATGGGGTTGTTTTGATACACGGATGTATCACCACTCCAATGGTAGCGCGCATGTGTGTTTGTTGCCAAAGTCGTGGGTTCAAACCTCACCCAGACCATTTTGCCATTTTCCATGTTTTTGCTATTTTTTCCATATTTTCATATTTATGTTAATTAATTGAAAAATTAATTTCTCTCTCAATTTTAATTATTTTTTATTGATTCTTTTTTTGAAAATTCACAAAAATATTAAAATATTTTATTCCATGAAAATTTCACAAAAATATTATTTGTTTCACATATTTGGTATTTTTGTAAAGAATTATATTTTTATTTGTTTTTAAACATTAAAAATATTTCTTTCTCTTGGTTTTGCAAAATTCAAATGATTTTTAAATCATCCCATAAATGAAACATGATTTTCCAAATATAAATCCAAGATCATAACTTTTTTTTTTACATGTTTGATTATTTTAATTGAATTTTTATTCAATTAAAATACATTTAAAACCAAAAATTAGGGTTTTGATCACTATCACCCTAACAAATCTTTTCAAACATCTCTGGGCCTCTAATAGGGTGTAAGACTTAACCCCCTTTTAACCAAAACCTTTGTTGGGCCTCAGTAATTGTATAAGTCCCATTGTGTTTTCAAAATCTCGACGCGATCGTCGCTTTTCAAAACATTTTAACCTGGGCCTACCCTTGTGTTGTAAGTCCCATTTCTTTTTATTTTTCAAAACTTTGGGCCTCTCCTTGAGTTGTAAGACGCATCCCTTTGTACAGAAAACCTTTGTTGGGCCTCAGTTGTTGTATAAGTCCCGATACAATTTTCAAAACGGCGATACGATTACTGTTTTTCATCTGGGTCTCTCCCTGAGTATAAGCCCCAACCTTTTCAAAAATAACTTCCCTTTTGATTTAGGTTCAAACTCATAGTTGTTATCAAAACTTTCTTTAATTTCTTGAACAACTAACCATACAGCTGTTACTATGGAAGCTTGCTCACCTGTAAGTTTTATCAACTTTCTTTACCTGCTTTCATATATATATATATATATATATATAACTGTATTGATGGAAGCTTGCTCACCTGTAAGTCCTTCTTTCATAACCTTTTAAATACTTGTCATATATCAACTGTATATATACTAGTATATTTGCTTAGAGTTTTCCCGGGCAACTAAGTCTATAACTAAGTAAAGCTAGTTGGTCACTCTTTAATACAGTCAAAACTAGATCCCCATAGGATTTCCAGATACAGTCTTGCCTTCTCTTGGGCTTAAACAATATGGAACAAAGAGAAAGGCATTATTTCCGGTGAAACTTTTCTCAGACTGTGACAATTAGAAATTGTCAAAGAAGTTCATTTCCCCAGGGAGTATTAATTCTCGGTGAAACCTCTCTTGAATTTCTTCAAACCCTAGAACTGTTCATTAAAGAAAAGATTATTCTCGGTGAAACTTGAACTCTTCTTAAGTTTGGACCCACAGGCTTCCTAAAAGCATCCTCGCCTCCTCTTGGGCTTTTTACAAGGACCCTCCGGCTTCTTAGAAGTTCTCACGCCTTCTCTTGGGCTTAATACAAGCACCCTGAAGACCTCTTAAAGGTATAAGACAGAACTTAGTCATCCTTTGTTAGAGCAGTCTTTCTAAAGAGTCAAAACCTCAGACCAATTTTAGGGTTGATACTCATCCCTTAAAAGAGTCAGCCTCCTCTTGGGTATCATACAAAGATAAACTCTTCCATACCAGTAGACTTGGACAGTCTAATCCCCTCTTAAGTCTCAAAGACATTCTCAAGTTCCCTACAAACACAGTAGGAACCCTGGTTATTTTAATCTCCAATAGGGTTCTAAAACCCAGTCTTTCTCCTAAAATTCCTTAGCCAGGGTCAACTTACCATCAGTATAACACTATCCCAAATCAGAACCTCAAGGCATCTGATATCTCAACTCTTCTGTAACCCTCAGCAAGAGTTGATTCCCCATTTGGACCTGCCTCTGGATTTCAATAATCCTCAGCAGAAGATAGCCTCCTCTTAGGCTTTGTAAAAAGAATTCTTTGTTCTTCCCCAGCACAGTTGGCCTCCTCTTGGGCTTTGTACAAAGATTTTCCCCAGCTGAGCTAACCTTTTCAGACTCTCTTGTTGAGTCAATCACCTTTCCACACTCTCTTGTTGAGTCAATGGTATAAAACAAAAACACTCTCTTGTTGAGTCAATTTCTTTTTTTCAGCCTCCTCTTAGGCATGGTATAATGATTTCCCGTAGCAGAAGTTAGCCTTCTCTTACGCTTTGTATAATGATTTCTCCAGCTTGTTCAGCCACAATCTTGGGCTTTGTACAAGATAAATAAAAGCACTCTCTTGTTGAGTCAAACCCATTTCAGCCTCTATCTTAAGCTTTGTACAAGACACCATATAAATTTCTCTAAGCAGAGTCAATCCTCTTTCCAGCATCAATCTTGGGCTTTAAATAAGACAAATAATACTCTCCAGTAGAGTCAAACTCATTTCAACCTCAATCTTGGGCTTTGTACAAGACACCTAAAAAAAATCCTCAGCCGAGTCAGTAGAGTCTCATTTCAGCCTCAATCATGGGCTTTGTACAAGACAGATAAAGGTTTCTTTCCCACGGAGTCAGTTTTCTTTTCAGCCTGAATCTTGGGCTTTGTACAAGATACATACAAACCCTCCTCGGCGGAGTTAAAATCCCTTTTAGCCTCAATCTTGGGCTTTGTACAAGACAGATAAAATATTTCCCCAGAAAAGTCAAACTTTTAGCCTCCTCTTAGGCTTTGTATAATGATATCCCGAAAAGAGTCAGACTCTTTTAACCTCGATCTTGGGCTTTGTATATATATATATATATATATATATATATATATATATATATATATATATATATATATATATATATATATATATATATATATATATACGCTCTCTTGTTGAGTCAGTCTTTTCTAGCCTCCTCTTAGGCTTTGTATAAGGACTTCCCCGGTGGAGTCAATCAATCTTTTAGCTTCAACCTTGGGCTTTGATCAAGGCACATAAAAACAACATCCCCTCAGAGGAAATCAAAATCTCTCTGTAGGAAAGTCATTTCTCTGTGTTATCACATATCAAAACAGATAACTCAAAACAAACCCAAAATCCAGATAACTGTTGTAAGTGGCACACTTGTTGATTCAAATATCCAAGTTGTCGTCCATCTCTTATCCTGGTAAAAATCCTCTCTTTCATCTAATTGCTGTAAGTGGCAAGCCTCTAGATTATTTACATCCATGCCACTGTCCCTCTCTTAGCATGAAAGATTCCTAAGGAAAAATGGCATTGCTCAACACTGAGTTAAAGTTTTCTCCCTTAGGACAAATCCCTCATAAAGGAAATTATGGCATTGTTGGATTCACATATCCCAGTTAAAGTAATTCTCCTTTATAAACATTCACCCAACAGTTGTGATAAACAGACAAGATGTCTCCCTTTAGAGATGACGGATTCTCTCTCAGTCAAACTTTTAGCTTCAATCTTGGGCTTTGAACAAGACACCAAAACATCTATTTTCCTCCCATAGAATAGGAGGAACTACGATTGCTCTGATTTCCCTGTTTCTTTAAACGGGAATACGTGGGCATAAGATTGCGAAATCTTAGCGAGCACACTAATCAAAAACTTTAGGTCCAGTACCTTCGTACACCAATAAAAAAACTTTAGGCCCAGTACCTTACCAAAACATCAGAAAAACCGAACATCAAGAAAAACTCACTCCCTCTCTCATATTTCCCAAAGAAACTTTCCCAACCCATCAACGGATAAACACCATCAAGTACAAAGCAGAACCTAAAACTAACAACCTATGGATAACCACATATAGGATGGGTAACTGACAATTCCCCATTGTATAACCTGACCCCGAACTCCCCGAATCTCTTTAAGCGTTTGTTCAGTTAAACATTCGCGTGCAAGGTTAGTTTTAGATATCTTCCCTTTCCCTTCCAGCTTCATGGGATAAATAAGAAATCAGAAAGTAGCACCCCACTTCTCCTCATTGAGAAGGAAACCATTCTGCGATAAGGTGGTCGCGTCACCAACAAAAATTGCACGCTACACTTCCCATAGAATTCGACCAAGTAATTGAGGTCGAAGAAATGGATAATAATACTGAAATCAAAATGGTTGTACATAAACTTGTGTGCTATTACGTGATGAACAATGGCTGTGTAGAGGAACATAATGCGTTCTTCGAATGCCCAGACGAGGCAATGAAGAGTCATTTGAAGCCTCTGTTTATTACAGGAAAGGTCAAAGACATTCCTGTCAATAAAATCTTAGTGGATTGTGGTGTGACGGTGAACCTAATGCCACACTTCATGCTGAGGAAAATCGAAAAATTTGACACCGATACCAAGCCCCATAATATGGTACTCTCCAACTATGAAGGAAATGTGGGTACTACTTTGGGGGTGATTCATGTCGATCTGACCATAGGTACCATTACGAGACCGACCGTGTTTATGGTTGTCGAAACAAAATCCAATTACAACTTGTTACTTGGCCATGAATGGATACATGGAATAGGGGTTGTGCCTTTATCCATGCATCAGAGGATTACTATATGGCGCCCAGACGGTATTATGGAGAACATCAAAGCAGACCAAGGTTATTTCAAGTTTGTAATCAATCATTTCGACAAGTGCTATTTCGAAAAGAACCTGGCCAACACTGCTCCATGAAACTCGTCCAACTTTACATTTAATCCAGATGACAACACATATTGTTCGTTGTACCTACACCTCACAAATGGATTTTAATAGGATCGCGAGGTCATGGGAGAAGACGACCTTGCATGTGAAGGGACGTCTGGAGTTGACCTAACAGGATGTGGAAGCAAATTCGGTGATGATGATTAAGTTCGAAGCACTTAAAAGGATTTCGGCTTATATAGCCGAAAACAAACTACAAACGGCCTTGGAGGCTGAAGTAAAACATATGGTTGTCGAAGCTAACAATAGATTACACCAGGAAGGTTCTGGTAAGGACTTCAATCCATAACCACCTGATAAGATTCAGGATGAAGTAAAAGGCCAGAGGCTCGACGCCATCTATGATGACGAGCCTTTGGGTTTCGAGAAGGATCCATTGGCAGCCAACATTAAAATGATAGCGCAAGATTCACTAGAAGAAATTGACTTGGGAGAGGGGGAAACGAAAAGGCCAACATACATCAGCACTAATATCAGCCCACAACTCAAGGTCGAAGTGATCCCATTTTTAAAGGAGTTCAAAGAATGCTTTGCATGGGATTACGACAAAATGCCTGGTTTAAGCAGAGATCTGGTCAAATTGAAGCTGCCAATTAAGCCTGGGAAGAAGCCAATCAAGCAGAATCTAAGGCGGTTTGCACCGACAATTCTCTCGAAGATCAAGGAGGAGGTCGAAGACTTCTTCGTTGCTAATTCAATCGCACAGCCAGGTATGTCTAATGGTTTGCAAATATTGTACCTGTTATTAAAAAGAATGGTACTTTGAGGGTTTGCATAGATTTTATAGATTTAAACGCTGCAACCCCAAAGGACGAATACTCAATGTCTGTGGTGGAAATGTTAGTTGATTCTGCCGCAGGCCATGAATACCTTAGTATGCTCGACGGGTATTCTGGGTACAATCAAATATTTATTGCTGAAGAGGATTTTCCGAAGACAGCGTTTGGATGCCCTGGAGCCCTAGGCACCTATGAGTGGGTAGTCATGCCTTTTGGTCTAAAGAATGCTGGGGCGACATACCAAAGAGCGATGAATACGATCTTCCATGATTATATAGAGACTTTTATGTAAATTTATATTGATGATATTATTGTTAAGTCCGTTTCAGGGAAGAATCACATTGACCATCTTCGACAATCTTTTGAAAGGATGAGGAGACATGGTCTGAAAATGAACCCTCTCAAATGTGCTTTTTGTGTGCAGGCGGGGAATTTCTTAGGCTTTGTGGTCCATAAAAAGGGAATCGAAATAAACCAGAATAAGACCAATGTTATTATGGAGGTGAAAGCGCCATCAACAAAGATGGAATTACAGTCACTGCTAGGCAAGATCCATTTCTTAAGGAGATTCATCCTGAACCTTAGCAGAAAAACCCAAGCCTTCTCACCTCTGCTTCGACTCAACAAGGAAGGATTCGAATGGGGGCAAGCTCAACAAGAAGCTTTCGACAAAATCAAGGAGTACTTAAGTCACCCTCCAATTCTAACACCACCTTGTAGAAATAGGAGTATGAGATTGTACATATCTGCGTCGGACAAAACTTTAGGGAGCATGTTGGCTCAAGAGGATGAAAATGGTGTCGAGAGATCCATTTACTACCTTAGTAGGGTTTTGAATGATGCTGAAACTAGGTATAGGATAGTTGAAAAATTGTGTTTATGCTTGTATTTTTCTTGTACAAAGCTAAAGCATTATATAAAACTTGTTGATGTTTATGTTTCATCTCACTTTGATATCATTAAACATATGTTGTCTAAACCAATTTTTCACAGTTGAATTGATAAATGGGCATTAGCTTTAACTGAGTATTCCCTAACTTATATGCCTTTCAAGCCTATTAAGGGACAAGTGGTAACAGACTTCATCGTCGACCACTCTATAAACGAAAATACGTTAAACTATCTTGAGCTCGAACCTTGGAAATTGTACTTCGACGGTTCTAGTCATAAAGATGGTACAGGCGTAGGGGTCTTGATCATTTCTCCTAATAAAATTCCAAAAAAATTCAAGTATAAAGTCGAAGGTCTCTGTTCGAATAATGAGGCTGAATATGAGGCTTTAATAGACGGACTTGAGATATTGTTGGAATTGGGGGCAACCCGAGTCTAAATAATGGGAGACTCAGAGTTAGTGATAAAACAAATCACAAAGGAGCACAAGTGTGTCATACCCCAAATTTTGACCACTAAGATTTCCCATCATTGTGCAAATCATCGTCACAATAGGGATGTACCTTTATGCCTCATCAATCTCCTCAAGGAATTGTTGAGCATTCACCACAATCAAACTTAGGGTTTCAAGACCTCTCAGAGTTTTTAGACAAAGGATCAATCAAGAATTGACATGATCTTCAACTTGTCTAAACCTCTCAAACATCCACAATGGATCAATAGGACTCCCACTTCAAGGATTAAGCACAAGGTTGCTCCCTTCCAGGTGGATCAAGCTTCAAGATCGCCAGTGTCACCAAATTAGGGTTTTGGTCGACCAGGGCCTCCAGATGGAAATTTTCATCTGGGCATGAGACAATGATTCAAAACATGTCCTAATATACTCCATGGAACCTCATGGACCCAATAATCAAGTCAATTTAGCCTCAGGGGATGCATTCATCAAAAATCAGGAATTAGGGTTTCTTGACCTAATTCACCCCTAAGTTGACTTTTGGGACAAATCATGAACCAAGACCTCAAGACATGATTTGAGGGTCTCTAATATACCATATTGATCCATTTGGAACAATGGATTGGTCCAAGAAGCTTAAGCAACAAGTTTCAATTTCATCTGAACCACAGTTAGGGTTTTGTGAGAAAAGTCAACTATAGCTTTGACTTTTGACCAGGACATGCTCCCAAACCCTAGGACATGATTCAATACACCCTATAACACCCATGGAACATGTCCATCAAGTTTGATTTAGGTCAAGGACTTGATTTCCTAAAGGATTGCACAGTTTGGAATTCATCTGACAAAAAGTCAACTGTGCACAAAAGTCAACTTTGACTTTTTGACATTTTTCACAAAAATGGATTTTTAACCCTAAAATGATGTTAATGTATGATTTGAATAATCATTCATCAAGGAAAATCAAAGAAAGTGGGTTAACTTGTAAAAGGGGTAACCATAAAAACTTAGAAAATTTTCTAAGTTATGAAATAAAGTGACAAAGATACCAACTTTGGAGGATCATAACTCCTAAACCACAAAGCCATTCTTCCCCATCCAAAGCTTGATTTGTAGATCTCATTGCCCTCTACAAAGGCTTCATACTGATCTATGTCCAAATTCCTCATGGATTTTGAGTTATGGAGTGATCAAAATCAAGAAAAGTCACTTTGTTCCAACACTTAGTGAAAATTTCACTAAGTCAGAATCTGCCTTACTTTTTTCCAAATGTAGGGGGATTTTTCACTTGGATCCAAAAGGTATCAAAACCAAATATGGTCAGACAGTTGTTGTATCATATAAGGGCTTTCCAAAATGGCCAAGAACATCACCAAATTCAATTTGAGCTTTGAGATATGGTAGTGGCAAGATGCCTTGCTGAAATCTGCCAAGGCAAGGCAGATTTTTGCACTTTTGGTCGATTTGCCAAAATCAGCCAATTCCAAGCCTTGTCATCACTTTGGACACATCTGAGGATTGAATCTAAAGGGGACAATCACTGAGCCAAGCCTCTAAAGTCCTTGGAACAAGAAATAGCATGCCAAACCTAGAATTGCCTAAAATAGGGACAAGACTCCAATTTTGGATTGGAGCATTCAATGGAAGCACCAAGGTGGCATGGACTGAGCTATTAGCAACTGAAATCAGTCAAGACTTATCCAAGACCAAGGGGACCAACAGCTTGTGCCCTAACCTCTAGTCAATGGCTAGAGGAGACTTGGATTTTCATTTGCCAACATTGGCCAACCCTACTCAGCAGTTGCCATTCACTATTCCTTGCAAAACAAACTTGCTCTACTATAAATAGAGCTCAATTGTGATCAGTTTAAGTACACCAAAGGCCTACAATACTTGCCTTTCTCAAAATCCACTTCTCACTCTCAAAAATGCCTTTCTTAGCAAGTCACTATCGGGTTTTTCAGTAGAGAGCAATTCCACTCAAACCAATCACACACACACACACACCTCACATACATCATATGGGAGCTGATCAAACACTTAAACAACATCTGGAACACTGATTTCTCAGAATCACCAGTCAATTGCTCAAGGTTTTAACCAAGTTGCAGTTGAGATGCAATGAAGTGATCCAGCCAAATTCCATCAAGTCCAAGCATTCAAACACACTCCATAGGGTGTAGGGAAGTTGTTCAGATCATCACAACTCATCTGTAACACCTCCAACTCAGAAATCACTTTGAACTTGCTGTCACGACCTAGAGGTAATCCTAAACTTGGTCATCTCTCAATCTATGCATATTTCCTCGCATAACACTTTTGCCAAATGTTCATAATCATGCATGGAATGTTTCCCCTCAATTAATTGCTTTGTTTGAATCGTGTATCAAAATTCTCAGCCTTCATGCAGAAATTAGGGTTCTTGAGGTTTTGTCTTGATTTTTTATTCCATGTTTAATATAAATGAAATTAAATACCATAGACATGATCGTGAGGTTGAGACGAGCAGATTGGTATGTGGATTGCATGATATAATCAAGTATTCAGTGAAATTGGAGAGAAAATGCAAATCTGGGCAAAACCCAGAACACGCGCGTGTTCTTGGCGCCCTTTTTGAAAATTCAAATATTTGAATTTTGTGATTTTATTTAATTGATTCAAAAATTAATTTCTCTCTGAGTTTTAATGATTTTGAATTGATTCTTTTTTAATAATTATTTATTTCATATAATTGGTATTTTTGCAAAGAATTAATGTTTTAATTGTTTTTTACATTTAAAATATTTTTTTCCTTATTGATTTTGCAAATTTTAATGATTTCTAATCATTTTGTAGGGCAAAACTTGATTTATGAAGCATTAATCCAAGATCACAATTTGTTTTCCACATGTTAAACAATTTTGATCATTTTAATTGAATGTTTTATTCAATTAAAACACATTTTGAAAACAAATTAGGGATTTTGATTAATTGAACCCTCATAAATCATTTTTAAAACTCTTTGGGCCTCTAATAGAGTGTAAGACCCAAGCCTTTTTGTAAAATAACCTATTTTGGGCCTCACTTATTGTATAAGTCCCTCCGGGTATTTTCAAAAACCTCGGCGTGATCGTCGTTTTGTACGCAAATAACCTTGGGCCTACCCTCGAGTAGTAAGACCCATTCTTCTTTTTTAAGAAACTTTTGGGCCTCTAATAGAGTGTAAGACTCAATCCTTTGTAAATACAAACCTATTTTGGGCCTCAATTATTGTATAAGTCTCGTGGTATTTCAAAAAGTTCAGCGCGATCATCGTCCGTTGAAAAACAAAACTTGTGGGCCTCTTAAGAGAGTGTAAGACCCAAACCCCCTTGTACAAACCATTTTGGGTCTCACTTATTGTATAAGTCCCTCTGTACAAGTAAACGGCGCGATCGTCGCCTTTTAAAAAATCAATTGGGCCTCTCCTCGAGCTATAAGACCCATTCAAAACTTTTGGGCCTCTAATAGAGTGTAAGACCCAATCCCCTTTTAACCAAAACAACTTTGGGCCTCAGATATTGTATAAGCCCCTTTGCGTTAAAAGAAAATCTCGGCGCGACCGCCATTTTAAACGAAAAATCATCTGGGCCTACCCTCGTGATATAAGCCCCACTCTTTTTCTTTAAACCTTTTGGACCTCTTGAGAGAGCGTAAGACCCATCCCTTTGTACAGCAACCAATTTTTGGGCCTCAGTCACTCGTATAAGTCCCTCTGTACAAATTCAACAGTGCAATCACTGATAAAACCCTGGGCCTCTCCTTGAGCTGTAAGCCCCAAATCTTTCTTTTCAAAGCACTTTCTCCTTTGATTTTGAAATATACTGTTGTTTTCAATCTTTCTTTGTTGAACAACTAACCAAACAACATGGAAGCTCTACAACCGAGTAATTGTTTATAAGCTTTCATTTACCGCTTTCATATACATATAACTGTATTGTGGGGCTGCTCACTGTAAGTCTCCTTTCATAAACTCGTATCGACTGTGTAATAATAGTATAGATATTTAGAGTTTCCCCGACAACTACGTCTAGCACTAGGTAAATCCGTTTTTATCACTCTTAAATATAGTCGAAACTAGATCCCCATAGGATTACCAGACACAGTCTTCCCTCCTCTTGGGGTTAAACAATATGGATATGTGAAAGGCAGATTCTTTTTGAACCCTTTCTCAGACTGTCACTCGTAGAAGTTGTCAAAGAAACTTTATTCCCCAGAGATGATCTCTTCTCCGTGAATTGCATCTCTTGAGTTTCTTCCAAATTCTCGAACTTTCCTGGCTTGATCTATTCTCTGTGAATAGCCTGTCTTGAATTTTTTGGGGTTTGGGGACCCTCAGGCTTCTTAAAAGCACCCTTAGGAATTGTCAAGAAACTCTACTCCCCAAAGATGATCTCTTCTCCGTGAATTGCATCCCTTGAGTTTCTTCCAAATTCTTGAACTTTCCTGGCTTGATCTATTCTTTGTGAATAGCCTGTCTTGAATTTCTCGGGGTTTGGGGACCCACAGGCTTCCTAAAAGCATCCCCGCCTCCTCTTGGGCGTTGTACAAGGACCCGTCGGCTTCTTAGAAGTATTCACAACCTCCTCTTAGGCTTCGTATAAATGATTTCTTCCTCCGGGAATGATAGCCTCCTCTTGGGCTTAGTACAAATTGTCCCTCGGCTTCTTAAAAGTTTCCAGCCTCCTCTTGGGCTTCGTACAAATTTTCCTGACGACCTCCTAAAGGTATAGGAACAGAAATCAGTCATCTTAATAGAACAGTCTTTCCAAGAATCTACTACTGTTTCTCAAAGCATAGTATAAAATATGAAACTCTAGACTTGGACAGTCTAATTTCCTTGAGTCTCAAAGACATTCTCAAGCACCCATCATGAATAGAAAGGAACCCCGTAGACTCGGACAGTCTCAATACCCTTTGGATTTCCCATTTCCTCAAAGAAAAGGAAATATCCCTGATCCTCGAATCAAAATCCCTGAGTACAGTGTTACTCATATGAGAACTGATTTTCTCTTTGAGCCCATTTACTGGTCACTCAACTAAAACAGTACCCTCTTTCGCCTCCATCTTGGGCTTCGTACGAGATACAAAAAAAGGACTCTCTTATTGAGTCGAACATCTTTCGCCTTCATCTCGGGCTTTGTACGAGATACAAAGAGGTTCTTATTGAATCAACACTTTAGCCTCTATCTCGGGCTTCATACGAGATACAAAAACACTCTCTTGTTGAGTATAAAAGACTCTCTTGTAGAGTCAACCCTCTTCAGCCTCCGTCTTAGGATTTGTACAAGACACAAATCACTCCCTTGTTGAGTATAAAACTTTTAGCCTCCATCTCGGGCTTCGTACGAGATACCATACAAGAAGACTCTCTTGTTGAGTCAAACACCTTTTAGCCTCCTCTTAGGCTTTGTATAAGGAAAACCTTTTAGCCTCCTCTTAGGCTTTGTATAAGAAAACCACTAGTTGATCCAATCAACCTTTTAGCATCAAAGTTGTGCATCGTTCACAGTACACAAACATCAACAACTCTTTCCCCTTCATCTAATCGCTGTAAGCGGCAAGCCTCTGGATCATCTACATCCATGCCACTGTCCCTCTTTTAGCATGAGAAATTCCTAAGGAAAGATGGCATTGCTCTACACTGAGTTAAAGTCTTCTCCTTCAGGTTAGAAATCCCCTATAAAGGAAATTATGGCATTGCCAAATTCACACATCCCGGTTAAAGTAATTCTCCTTTATAAACAGTTGTGACAAACAAACCCCTCTTTAGAGATGACAAATTCTCTCTAAAGTCAAACCCTTTTAGCTTCACATCTTGGGCTTTGAACAAGATACAAATCACCTTTAAGCTTCACGTCTTGGGCTTTGAACAAGACACCAAAACACCATTTCCTCCCGTAGAATAGGAGGAACTACGATCGCTTGGATTTCCCTGTTTCAGAGAAACGAGAATACGTAGGCATAAGATTGAAAGAAAAATCTTAGCGAGCACACTAAACAAATACCCAAAATCCCGTATATCAATCAAAACATCCTAGTCCGTATTCCCCGCTAAAAGTCTGAATTCCCTGAAAATAACCTAAGAGAGGCCCCCACATTGATAGCATTCGTAACCTAACAGACCGCTGTTTAAACTCAGTATGCAAGCAGGGTTAATTGGAGACATCTATTTCCCTTCCTTAGTTAGCTCACAATAGGATAAAAAATGAATTGACCTGTAGTAACCCCCAAGGAGCGACAGTGCTTAAGAAACACGTCCAGTTTCGCTCGCTACAGGAAAAATGGCGCCCACCGTGGGGCCCAACTGTTTTCATATTTTAGGTAGAAGAAAAGGGATTTCACTGGGATAGGACTTTTTGTTGACTTCACTAGGATCTTAGGTCAAAACCCTTTAAGTGGGGAAGGAACCACAGAATGGCGACTCCGCCAGGGAGCCATTTTCTGTCAGGAACATCATATTCATAGCTTTTAAAAAGTCTAGGACATTAGGACAAATATATATACTGCTTTTCCTAATTGATATCTGTGTTTATTTTTCTGCTAATGGGAATGCGTGTGATGCCGCATGTGGAAAGATTGAGTATACACTTAAGATAAGTGATGGTGACGAGGTCGACCATCAACCTTAGTGGAGGCTTCCCAATGCAACCCATTCCCTCTCACAGGTAATGGGTCGATTGTGATGTCTGAGAAGCTGAGGAGCCAACCCTTTTGTAGTGCGGAAACTATCGAAAATAGTTGTCACGTGATACTACCCTCATTTGAGGATGATGATCTATTCTCGGTGAATAGCATTTACTCTAAGATTTCATACAGCTCGCTGGTGATCCGGTTGCTGTTTGTTATCCTGGGAGGAGCTGATGATTTTGAGTACAGGTACAAAAAATCACCCTAGTATAAACCTTTGGGGATGGGTAGAGCCTTGACTCCATGACAACGACCCTTTGACCCCATGTTTTATGTGTTGCATTCATGCATTCATTTAAAAAACATTAAAACATTCAAAAAATTTATCTTCTAATCTCTCTGTTTTTTCAAAATAAACTAAGACTGTGATTGCAAATATCAGAGAAAAGGATTGCGCTAATGGATTTCGGTAGAAGGAAAACTCATAAGTACACCTTCAGGATTCCGAAACTAGGGGATTTAAGAGGTTTGATGAGGATGATCACAAACCAAGAGGCTTTCAGAGCCAAGTACGGAGGTTTGCTATCTCTTCTAAGAGTCCATGTGATTGAGGGAATCATGGATGCTCTCATTCAGTTCTACGATCCAGTCTATCATTGTTTCACATTCCCGGATTACCAGCTAGCACCGATGCTGGAAGAATATTCTCATCTGATTGATCTACACATTACTGATCAAGCTCCATTTTCTGGACTGGAAGAAATTCCAAAGAATCAGACCATTGCAAGAGCAATTCATTTGGACGAGTCTGAGGCCAGGACTCATATGACCACTAAGGGTGGCATATAAGGTTTGCCAGCCCAGTTCTTGACAAAGAAAGCCCTGTACTTCGCCAGTATTGGGAACATGACTGCTTTTCAAAGCATCTTTGTTTTACTCACCTACGGGTTATTTTTGTTGCCCAACATTAATAACTTCGTCGATATCAACTCCATTAAGGTTTTTCTCATTGGAAACCATGTGCCAACTTTGCTCACAGATGCGTATCACTCTGTACACTTGGGAAATTTGTACAGCGGAGGGGAGATCACATGTTGCGTACCTTTGCTTTATAAATGGTTTATCTCGTACTTGCCTAAGTCTGCTGCTTTTTGGGATCACAAGAGTGCCTTACGTTGGTCGCAGAAAATAATGTCTCTCACCAACTCTGACATTGATTGGTGTAATAGGATTTATGATGGGATCAGGATAATTGACCGTTGTGGAAACTTCCCCAACATACCCCTTATAGGAACTAATGGAGGAATTAATTACCATCCAGTTCTTGTTCGTCGTCAATTTGGATACCCGATGGGCATATCCCGCGTAATTCTCATCTGGAAGGTCTTTTCTTCAAGGAAGGAGAAAGTGACAGAGCACTAAAGACAGAAATAGTGCACGCTTGGAAACATGTTCATAAGAAAGGACGGGAGTCCCTAGGAAAATCGGACGGTGTCTCGGTGGAGCCTTATCTCCACTGGGTGCAAACTAGAGCTCTCAAGCTAAAAATGCCTTATCCTCATCACGGAGTTCTTCCACCGAGGGAGTCTGTCATGTACTTCATGACTGAGACTGAAAAGCTTCAGGTTACTCTCAACAAAGTTCAATGGGAGAAGAGGTCTTAGAAGAACAAGTACCGCATTCTCAACGTGGAGTGCATCAAAATACAGCAACTACTGAAAGATAAGGACGCTCTGATTGAAATTTTAGAGCAACATGCTGTAGAGAATCAAGATGACCAAAGGAATTTGCTCACTCCTTTCACCTGGAAAAGGAATGACAACCCGACAACGGCCCAAGAGCCCCGGTCAAAGAAAAGGAAAGTACCAGAATCAGCACCCGGTTTCTCTTCAGAGAGGACTTGGGACCCATTAGCTTAGGTTTCTGTTTCTGCACCTTATAGTCTACTGTATTTCCATTTCTGTAATCCTTTGAATTCAATAAAAAGGGGTTTCCCCACTGTTTGATATTTGCAATCTAATTGTCGAAGTTTATTTTGATTAAACAAAAAAAACAATTAATATAATCATTGCATTCATCATTCTGACATTGCGTATTCTTCTTACCTACGAATCTCACGTTTGTGTCTCGGTTCTAGAGTCAAACTGTCTCATTCGTACAATACTCGGGCCAATCGTCAGAAAAAGATGGATGATCTTGAGGAAGAGAACAGAGAGTTGAAAGAAGAGATCGACGCTCTGAGAGAGGATATGAGAAAGCTTCGTAACGAAATGCAGGCCATGGCAGAAGCTCAGCTACAAAGGACTGTGATCTCGGAGATCACCTCAATGCCTATAGTGGAGAAGTATGATCCTAGGTATCAAATGCCAAAAGATCGTCCTTGGGGCATGCCTGTTAACTATATCCCGGAAGGATATGTTTCGCTGATCACTGAAGATCAGGGAATCATGACAGAAGCCGCTGGGCCTGAAGGTTACAAACTTCGGGAAAGCGAAGATGCCAGGGGCATACTGAAGACCCCTAAAGGTTACAAACTTCGGGAAATGCCAAGATTCACTGCCGTAGTCACGGTACCACCCCCTGTGGTGCACACTGTCCCGGAAGGACAGGTTCCACCAATACCTTCTAGTAAGAAGGAAACTATGTTCAATAGAATGGATGAATTCCAGGAACAGTTCCTGGAAATGCAGAAGGAACTGCAAGCCATCCGCGGTCAGGATTTATTTGGAAAGGACGCCGCAGACCTTTGTCTGGTCCCCAATGTGAAAGTTCCGCACAAATTCCAAGTGCTCGCTTTGAAAAATACAAGGGTAACTCTTTCCCCCAGAGTCACTTGGTGATGTAGGCTCGACGAATGTCATTTCAGATGGAGAATCAGGACCTACTGATTCACTACTTTCAGGATAGTTTAACCGGTGCCGCACTTAAATGGTACATGGGTTTAAACCGTGCTACGATTAGCACATTCAGAGATCTTGGCACTGCCTTCGTCCAATAATACAAATACAAATTGGACATGGCACCAGATAGAGATCAACTCAGGTCAATGTCACAAAAGGACAAGGAAACCTTTAAGGAGTACGCTCAGAGATGGCGCGAAATTGCCGCTCAAATTTGTCCACCTCTTGAGGAAAAATAGATGACAAAGATCTTCTTAAAAACCTTAAGCTCATTTTACTATGATAGAATGGTTGCTAGTGCGCCCAGTGATTTCACCGAGATGGTGGGCATGGGAGTTTGTCTTGAGGAAGCCATTCGAGAAGGACGTTTGGTAAAAGACGCTGGATCATCAAGTAGTACAAAACGATACGGTAGTACTCTCCCTAAGAAAAAAGAGCAAGATATTGGGAATATCTCTCTCGGAAAGCAAAGGCGACGTTATCAACCGGTAGCAGCTGTAACTCCTGCTATCAGCCCTGCGCATATTCCTACGTATCAACCTCAGGTTGCGCAGAGCCAACCTAATCAGCAAAGGACACAACAGCCTCTTCAGCAGGCTTGTCCTCAATACAGCAACAACCGTACAACGCGGCCACCAGGGTTTGATCCTATACCCATGTTATACGCAGAACTATTTCCGTTACTACTGGCTAAGGGGTACATCCAGACTAAGTATCCTCTTACAGTACCGAAAAATCTGCATTTTTTGTTTAAGATGGATCAGACATGCCCTTATCATCAAGGAGGACCAGGGCATAACATAGAGAATTATCTCAATTTCAAATCCGACATGCAAAATCTTGTTAGGAGCGGGCTCTTATCTTTCAAAGATACGAATCCCAATGTTCTCACGAATCCGCTGCCTCAACATGAGAAAGCTGTAGTCAACCTGATTGAGAAAGAACTTAACAATGTCTATCAAATTCACGATGTACTCTTGTTGAGGACCAATCTGGTCAAGATGCATTGTAGACAGAGTGGGTACGACCATGTGCCACCTCATAATTATCACCAGTGTGATATCTGCTCTAAAAGTAATCGAGGATGTTCTGTGGTGCAAGCAGCTCTACAGGAACAGTTGGATCTCAGAAGGATCCAAGAGCACCGAGTTCGTGGAGTTAACATGGTCTATACGAATTCCAACGTCATTCAGAACCACGACATCCGTGCGATGAATGCCAACTTGGTGGCAATTCACTCAAGGCAAAGCCAGTATCATAATCTGTCGCAGCACGATTATAGTTCTTGTCTGACTTGCTCGGTAAACAAACAGGGATGCTCTTTCATACAGGAGGCCCTCCAGCGTCAGATGGATCTTGGATGGATCTAAGACTACCATGATAGGAATCCCTATCAGATCAATATGGTTCAAATCTTCGACATTCGCTTGATGAATACCAACTTGGTAGAGCTGCATGCTGAGCAGGTCCGACTCGGATTCCTGATATCACATAATTATCACAGCTATAAATTGGGTTGCGAAAATGATCAGGGATGTGCATTTTTCCAGGAAGCACTTCAGCACTTGTTAAATCATTGGTGGATGCCAATCTACATGGATGAAGATACTCAGCAAATTAGTATCAATAACAGAAACCCCACTGGGCGTCAAAGTCAGGATGTCCGATCTGTGGAAGCTAACCTAGTGAGGTTACATTGTATTCAAAGTGGGCGTGGCCAGGTGCCACCACACAATTATGAACGTTATGGAGTCTGTTCGAAAGTAACCAAGGGTGCTACCTTGTGCGAGCAGCTCTACAGGGGCAGGTAGATCGTGGAGAGATCCGCCCATATCCAGGTTCCGGACCCATCAATTGGTCTCCGAACTACCTTGCCAATAAAATTAAGGACGTTGTCGTCATCTCTGATCATCAGAGGACCAGGAATGTTTTTGCCATTATCCCTCTGCTTGACGAATCAAGAATTCCCAACCGGGAACGGATCGAAATTACGTATAATGGTCAGAAAAACCAGAAGGTTCCCATAGTCATCTATCTGTCGGGACCACTACCGTATGAATCAACTAAGGTAATCCCTTAGAAATACAGTGCAACGATAATTGAAAATGGAAAGGAAATTCCATTACCCTCCGTCGTGAATATTGCAGACATCAGTCGTGTAACACGGAGTGGTAGAATCTTCAACAGAGGAGTTGGAGAGTCCAACAAAGAAAAGGAACTTCAGACAGAAGCTCCCGATCCATCAGTCGGTCAATCCAGTAATCCCGACCTTTCAAAAAACGATGATGAGATGCTGAAGCTCATCCAAAGGAGTGAATACAACATTGTTGATCAACTGTTACAAACTCTTTCAAAGATCTCGGTATTGTCACTGTTACTCAGTTCAGAAGCGCACAGGGAGGCTCTACAGAAAGTCTTGGAGCAAGCCTTTGTGGAACAGGATGTAACAATCAGACAGTTCGATAGTATTGTCTCTAACATCACTTATTGCAATAACTTGGGGCTTAGTGATGAGGAGTTACCGGAAGAGGGTCGCCGTCATAACATGGCACTCAATATCACAGTCAACTGCCAGGACGATGCTTTAGCCAGCGTACTGGTAGACACAGGGTCAGCCCTAAATGTTATGTCGAAGTCTACTTTGATGCAATTATCATTCAAGGGCCCTCCGATGAGAACCAGCGAGGTCGTCGTCAAAGCGTTCGACGAATCCAGAAAAACGGTTATCGGCGAAGTTGACCTTCCCATAACTATTGGTCCTCACACTTTCCAAGTCACCTTCCAGGTCATGGACATCCGGGCAACGTATAGTTGTTTATTAGGAAGACCTTGGATACATCAGGCTGGGGCGGTCACTTCAACCCTCCACCAAAAGTTAAAGTTCGTCTAGAACGGCCAACTCATCACAGTCTGTGGGGAACAGGCCTTGCTCGTCAGCAATTTATCGTCATCCACTTATGTGGAACCAGAAGGGATAATCTGAACCCAGTTCCAAGCGCTTTCGTTACACAAGGACGATTAATCCGGAGGAGGAACTTCGATTTCCTCATACAAAGATGCTATTAAAGCAGTCAAGAGTACCGATACAACAGGATGGGGTCAACTTGTCTTTCCTACTAACAATACAACAAAGAAGGGTCTTGGTTTTTCTGCAACCTGTACCCGGACAGCTGCTAACGATGAAAGTCTTCATCCCATTCAGGACTTCTTCCACAGTGGAGGTTTCCTTCACCCAGTGTCTCAAATAGTCCATGCTATCAATGAGGAGGATCCCTCCGACACAGATGAAGAATGGAAGTCCTATTTTAACAAGGACGGTTATATTTCTCAGGAAGAGGTGCCTACGCCATTTTGCTATCCCGCACAGAGTCTGAGATTTATACCACAGTTAGATGTCGAAATAATATACGGAGGTTATGATCTGGAAGGATGTCGTGCTCCGCCAAATTCATTAGAGGAGGACACTCTGATGAAAGACAACTTTGACCACAATTACTATGGCCCGATGGATTGTCTGCCTATCTGGCAGCCTTACCCAGGAATCTGGGGGCAAGAAAGTCAGCCGAGTAATGAAACTCAGCTGAGCATCGTTGAACAGAATACCTGTGTCCCCACCATGTCATGGGATCAACACTCAGGTCATTCAGAAACTACTCAGTACGACGATGAATTTGCAACATTTGCAGGACTTGAATTCATCAACTATGCTTTTCCAGAGGTCAACGTCATCGAGAAGGATGACTCATCCAGTTCCAAAGAAGTGTGGGACACCCTGGGACAACTGAGTGGAAAATACGACTATATGGTCAAGTACACCGCTCCCGAAAGCTCTCGTATCAGGCTCGAAGATATCCAGCCAACTGGATGGATAAATCTGCCTGAGAGTACAAATGCTATGCAAAATGCAACAGAGGAATTCTCCTACGACAATTCTGCCTGGGAGACAGATTCCAATGATCCTGCTCCACCAGAAATCAACGTCATTTCTGAAGACAAGTCAAGGAAGGTGCCAGACTTTGTGATTCACCGAGGAGTTCGCCGCCAATGGGTTGCTGTCGATGTTCCAAGGATTGTTCATAAGTCAAAGTAATTGCCATCTTTAACCTTTCACCCTGCCCAGGTAAAACGGATGTTTTGATAGGGCTCACTTTCTGTAAATTTTCCCTCTTTGCTTCACCCAAAGCGACAGAGTTTTGTTTTATAGGGTTGTAGTTTCAAGAATCGACTTGTTCATTAATAAAATAACGTCGTTCTGTAATTTCTGCATTTATTGCTATTTTCTCTTTTCGCTTTTCTCAGAAAATGGTAATCCTAAAAAACAATTCAAATAGAAACAAGCAGTAATAAAAAATACACTGCACACACTTTTGCATTCTCTCTATCTCTTCTAAACACGAATCATCATGTCATGCAGATTGCTTGTTTTAAACCCCGTTGAAACATACGATCTGATGCCTTCTCCCAACTTTGAGTTCCCGGTATTTGGGGCTGAAGAAGAAGTTGACAACAAAAATCCAAAAGAGATCTCCCGACTACTCAGACAAGAGAAAAGGTCTATTGAACCTCACAAAGAGCCGTTGGAAACGGTAAACTTGGGTTCAGAAAAAGAGAGAAAAGAAATCAGGATTGGGGCACTGCTCAGTCCAATTGCCAAAGAGAGTTTGATAAAGCTTCTCAAAGAATTCCCCGATGTATTCGCTTGGTCCTATCAGGATATGCCAGGGTTGGATACCAGCATCGTGGAACATCACTTACCATTAAGGTCGGAATGTCCGCCAGTAAAGCAGAGGTTGAGACGCACTTACCCGGACATGGCCATCAAAATCAAAGAGGAGGTACAGAAACAGATTGATGCGGGTTTCCTCACTACATCTGAATATCCTCAATGGTTAGCCAATATCGTACCTGTTCCAAAAAAGGACGGAAAGGCCAGAATGTGTGTCGACTACAGGGATCTAAATAAGGCTAGTCCAAAGGACGACTTTCCTTTACCACATATTGACATGCTGGTTGACAGTACAGCAAAGTTCAAAGTTTTCTCCTTCATGGATGGATTCTCGGGCTATAACCAGATCAAAATGGTGCCGAAAGACATGGAGAAAACTTCATTCATCACCCCATGGGGTACCTTTTGTTACAAGGTAATGCCGTTCGGTTTGAAGAACGTCGGGGCAACCTATCAAAGGGCCATGACTACTCTGTTTCATGACATGATACACAAAGAAACTGAGGTATACGTCGATGACATGATTGCAAAATCTAAGACAGAAGAGGAGCATGTGACCCATCTGTCAAAGCTATTCGAGCCGTTGAGAAAGTACAAACTCCGCTTGAATCCCAACAAATGCACCTTCGGTGTCCTTTTCGGGAAAACTTTTAGGGTTCATCGTCAGCCAGAAAGGAATTGAGGTTGATCCTGACAAGGTCAGGGCCATTCGAGAAATGCCTTCTTCAAAAACTGAAAAACAAGTCAGAGGATTCCTGGGACGTTTGAACTACATCTCCAGATTCATATTCCTCATGACCGCGACATGTGCGCCGATTTTCAAATTACTCAAAACGAACCAGGACTACATTTGGATAGAAGATTACCAAACCGCCTTCGACAGTGTTAAGGAATATTTGTTGAATCCTCCGATTCTATCGCCTCCAGTGGAAGGAAGACCGTCTCTGAGATAGATCCAATCAAATATGTATTCGAAAAACCTGCTCTCACGGGAAGGATTTCCCGTGGGCAGATGTTGCTATCAGAATATGACATAGAGTACCACGCTCAAAAAGCCGTTAAGGGGAGTATTTTAGCCGATCATTTGGCTCATCAACCAATTGACGATCAAGAATCAATCGGGTTCGACTTCCCAGACGAAGATGTCATGTATTTGAAAATGAAAGATTGCGATGAACCGCTACCCAGTGAAGGGCCAGAACCAGGTTCCCAATGGGGACTTATCTTTGACGGAGCTGCCAATCATTATGGAAACGGAATTGGGGCAATAATTGTTACCCCTCAGGGTACCCACATTCCTTTCACCGCTCTACTTACGTTCAAATGTATGAACAACGAGGCCGAATACGAAGCTTGTATTATGGGTCTCGAAGAAGCGATTGATTTAAGGATCAAAAACTTGGACGTATATGGCGACTCAGCCCTGGTTATCAGTCAGATAAAAGGAGATTGGAACACATACCAATCAGGACTGATTCCTTACAAAGATTATGCAAGAAGGTTGTTACCTTTCTTCTACAGAATCGAGTTTCATCACATCCCTCGTGATGAGAATCACATGGCCGACGCCTTAGCCACTTTCTCTTCCATGATTAGTGTAGGTCAATGGAATGACTTACCTAAGATCGACATAATGCGCCTAGAACGGCCCGCTTACATCTTCACGATTGAAGCAGTCATAGACGACAAACCTTGGTATCATGATATCAAATGCTTCCTTCAGAAACAAGAGTACCCACCCGGGGCACTAAGGAAGGACAGAAAAACCCTCAGAAGGCTAGCAGGTAGCTTCTTCCTAAGCGATAACACGCTGTATAAGCGAAATTTTGACTTAGTTTTGCTTCGATGCGTCGACAGACCAGAGGCAGACATGTTGATGAAAGAAATTCACGAAGGATCCTTTGGCACTCATGCCAACGGACACACAATGGCGAGAAAAATTCTAAGAGCAGGGTACTATTGGTTGACCATGGAATCCGACTGCTACAAGTACATGAGGAGGTGTCACAAGTGTCAGATATACTCCGACAAAATTCATGTACCGCCAACGCACCTCAAAGTTCTCTCTTCCCCGTGGCCTTTTTCCATATGGGGAATCGACATGATTGGCATGATTGAGCCCAAGGCTTCAAACAGACATCGGTTCATCTTGGTAGCCATTGACTACTTCACCAAGTGGGTCGAAGCAGCGTCATACGCCAATGTAACCCGACAAGTGGTGGTCTGATTTATCAAAAACAGTATCATCTTTTGTTATGGTGTTCTGAGCCAGATCATTACTGATAATGGATCTAACTTGAACAATAAGATGATGAAAGAGTTGTGCGCAGAGTTCAAGATCGAACACCATAACTCATCTCCCTACCGACCCAAGATGAACGGAGCGGTAGAAGCAGCTAACAAGAACATCAAGAGGATTGTTCAGAAGATGGTCGTAACCTACAAAGATTGGAACGAGATGCTACCCTTTGCTCTTCACGGTTATCGCACATCTGTCCGCACTTCAACAGGGGCAATCCCTTTCTCTCTAGTATATGGCATGGAGGCAGTGCTCCCCAACGAAGTAGAGATCCCATCAATCAGGGTATTGATAGAAGCTAAGCTTACAGAAGCTGAATGGTGTCAAAGTCGACACGACGAACTGAATCTGATCGAAGAAAAGCGGATAACGGCTCTATGCCATGGTCAGTTGTATCAGCAGAGAATGAAGAAGGCGTTCGACAAGGTTCGACCTCGTGTCTTTAGAATAGGAGACCTCGTGCTCAAGAAGATACAATCATTTCTCACTAAAAAAACGTCTCGGTGGATTGAAAACCCGAAAGGGAGGTCCAGGCAAAAGTTAGAGACAAAAATAAAAATAAAATCATCCCGGTGGATTGGAAACATCACAGTACAATCCAGGCAAAAGTTAGGGATAATGGTAAGTAACTATGTTCAACAGAGGCAAGTCCCTTAGCAGCAGTTACACCATTCATCGGAGGAAAACTCCAGTCAAGGTCATCTTCGACAGAAGCTCAGGATGTCCCGAATTCAAAGTTGGTAGAAGGATAGTGGTCGTTATGTTTCAACGTAGCCCTTTTCCCTGTAAATTACCATTTTCTAACTTTTTAAATACTCTTTGGAATCACGCGTTTGGCTGATCTCTATCTTATCAATAAAATTTGAGCCCTTGTGCTTTTGTTTGTAATTCTCATTTGTTTTAGCTTTACAGAACGACATTTTAATATGATCAACGATTCTTGAAATAAAACAAAAATGAATTTACTTGTAAAACTTTTTCTACTTTTAAAATAAAGATGGCAATTTCTTTTGACTGTTAAACATCAGAAGAACATCATTCGCTTCTCTAGAAGTAAGCGAACTTCAAAGTGCAGAATCAAAGTACTCCTTCTAACCCAGTACGCCTGAATGAAGGGATCAACTGTGTCAGAGACCTTGTTTCGTCTGACACGCCTCGGCCGAGTTCTTATCTCCTAAGCCCGACCAACATAGTTCCCCGCGAGGACTACTTCTCCTAAGCAAGGTAGAATTACTACTTTTGGACCAACGATACTTCTTCGCCCCGCGATGGCCGAGTATCCAGTCATGTTCATCTTTTAGTTTGTATGTCGCGTCAGATTTGTCAGCATATACATACGTACATCATGCATAATTGATTTGCATTCGCATTCATATTGCATCACTATCACTCTAGTCGGTCTTGTCCCCTGGTGATAAAAAGTCCTCTCAATCGAGTTATCAAGTTTTTTCCGCGTCAGGAAGTGCTGTGTTTGAACAATCTCTCTCCTCCAGTTTATTTCTGGAATGAAGTTGGCTCCTCGACCACATTGATAACTTGAACCTCTGAAAGACCAGAGAACCTTCAACCGATGTCACTCTTCGCCATTGAAGATGATATTTTCGCTTTCCCGGATTAAGGAAAATCCCTAGAGAAAGCCTCTTAAACAGAGATTCGGCAATACAGCAGTTTTTCTCCGAAAAAAACGGCTGATGAAAAGGTCATCAGCACCTCAAAATTGGATCAAATCATATGGCGTTTCTCCGAAAAGATCCCGAGAAAAGTATGATGCAATATCCCCAAGCATGAAAGCAGTCTCTCAAGAGACTCGTCTTCCCCAGTAGAATTGACAAATGGCGTCTCCAAACAGAGAAGTTTGTGTACCTCTACAATTCAGATGAATGGGTTCCCCAGCAAGTCTGACATCAAAACTTTTTCCGTCAAATGGCATCTCCCCAGGAAAATTCGGCGAGAAGTTTGAAGGAAAACCGCTACGAATAGCATCTCTTGTCAATAAAGTTTATTGACAAAAGAAACTGAGACCAGTTCCTTAGTAGGAAACCAAGAACGAGGGGAAGTTTATTTCATAAACTTAGACCAGTTCCTTGGTAGGAAACCAGGATCGAGGGGAAGTTTACAAAAGAAACTAAGACCAGTTCCTTGGTAGGAAACAAGGATCGAGGGGAAGTTTAAATCGGAAACTGAGACCAGTTCCTTGGTAGGAAACCAGGATCGATGGGAAGTTTATTTCAGAAACTGAGACCAGTTCCTTGGATGAACACCAGAATCGAGGGGAATTTTACCTTTTCTAAAGCATCATTGCTTAGCGAAAGAAGATGAATGCGTGAGTTACCATTCATAGACGCCGTCAAAATTTCAGATATTCCGATATTTAATCCTCTTGCACCCCGAATGCTCGAATACCTTCGCCATTCACACCTTCATGTCTAAGAAAATTAAATAGGGGCACCTGTCATACCCCAAATTTTGACCACTAATATTTCCCATCATTGTGCAAATCATCATCACAATATGGATGCACCTTTATGCCTCATCAATCTCCTCAAGGAATTGTTGAGCATTCACCACAATCAAACTTAAGGTTTCAAGCCCTCTCAGAGTTTTTAGACAAAGGATCAATCAAGAATTGACATGATCTTCAACTTGTCTAAACCTCTCAAACATCCACAATGGATCAAGAGGACTCCCACTTCAAAGATTAAGCACAAGGTTGTTCCCTTCCAGGTGGATCAAGCTTCAAGATCGCCAGTGTCACCAAATTAGGGTTTTGGTCGACCAGGGCCTCCAGATGAAAATTTTCATCTGGGCATGAGCCAATGATTCAAAACATATCCTAAAATACTCCATGGAACCTCATGGACCCAATAATCAAGTCAATTTAGCCTCAGGGGATGCATTCATCAAAAACCAGGAATTAGGGTTTCTTGACCTAATTCACCCCTAAGTTGACTTTTGGGACAAATCATGAACCAAGACCTCAAAACATGATTTGAGGGTCTCTAATATACCATATTGATCCATTTGGAACAATGGATTGGTCCAAGAAGCTTGAGCAACAAGTTTCAATTTCATCTGAACCACAGTTAGGGTTTTACGAGAAAAGTCAACTGTAGCTTTGACTTTTGACCAGGACATGCTCCCAAACCCTAGGACATGATTCAATACACCCTATAACACCCATGGAACATGTCCATAAAGTTTGATTTAGGTAAAGGACATGATTTCCTAAAGGATTGCACGGTTTGGAATTCATCTGACAAAAAATCAACTGTGCACAAAAGTCAACTTTGACTTTTTGAGATTTTTCACAAAAATGGATTTTTAACCCTAAAATGATGTTAATGTATGATTTGAATCATCATTCATCAAGGAAAATCAAAGAAAGTGGGATAACTTGTAAAAGGGGTAACCATAAAAACTTAGAAAATTTTCTAAGTTATGAAATAAAGTGACAAAGGTACCAACTTTGGAGGATCATAACTCCTAAACCACAAAGCCATTCTTCCCCATCCAAAGCTTGATTTGTAGATCTCATTTCCCTCTACAAAAGCTTCATACTGATCTATGTCCAAATTCCTCATGGATTTTGAGTTATGGAGTGATCAAAATCAAGAAAAGTCACTTTGTTCCAACACTTAGTGAGAATTTCACTAAGTCAGAATCTGCCTTACTTTTTTCCAAATGTAGGGGGATTTTTCACTTGGATCCAAAAGGTATCAAACCCAAATATGATCAGACAGTTGTTGTATCATATAAGGGCTTTCCAAAATGGGCAAGAACATCACCAAATTCAATTTGAGCTTTGAGATATGGTAGTGGCAAGATGCCTTGCTGAAATCTGCCAAGGCAAGGCAGATTTTTGCACTTTCGGTCGATTTGCCAAAATCAGCCAATTCCAAGCCTTGTCATCACTTTAGACACATCTGAGGATTGAATCTAAAGGGGACAATCACTGAGCCAAGCCTCCAAAGTCCTTGGAACAAGAAATAGCATGCCAAACCTAGAATTGCCTAAAATAGGGACAAGACTCCAATTTTAGATTGGAGCATTCAATGGAAGCACCAAGGTGGCATGGATTGAGCTATTAGCAACTAAATTCAGTCAAGACTTATCCAAGACCAAGGGGACCAGCAGCCTGTGCCCTAACCTCTAGCCATTGGCTAGAGGAGACTTGGTTTTCATTTGCCAACATTGGCCAACCCTACTCAGCAGTTGCCATTCACTATTCCTTGCAAAACAAACTTGCTCTACTATAAATAGAGCTCAATTGTGATTAGTTTAAGTACACCAAAGGCCTACAACACTTGCCTTTCTCAAAATTCACTTCTAACTCTCAAAAATGCTTTTCTTAGCAAGTCACTATCGGGTTTTTCAGTAGAGAGAAATTCCACTCAAACCAATCACACACGCACCTCACATACATCATATGGGAGCTGATCAAACACTTAAACAACATTTGGAACATTGATTTCTCGAAATCACCAGTCAATTGCTCAAGGTTTTAACCAAGTTGCAGTTGAGACGCCATGAAGTGATCCAGCCAATTTCCATCAAGTCCAAGCATTCAAACACACTCCATAGGGTGTAGGGAAGTTGTTCAGATCATCACAACTCATCTGTAACACCTCCAACTCAGAAATCACTTTGAACTTGCTCTCAATTAATTGCTTTGTTTGAATCGTGTATCAAAATTCTCAGCCTTCATACAGAAATTAGGGATCTTAAGGTTTTGTCTTGATTTTTTATTCCATGTTTAATATAAATTAAATTAAATACCATAGACATGATCGTGAGGTTGAGACAAGCAGATTGGTATGTGGATTGCATGATATAATCAAGTATTCAGTGAGATTGGAGAAAAAATACAAATCTGTGCAAAACCCAGAACACGCTCGTGTTCTTGGGGTGTTCTTGGCGCCCTTTTTGAAAATTCAAATATTTGAATTTTGTGATTTTATTTAATTGATTCAAAAATTAATTTCTCTCTGAGTTTTAATGATTTTGAGTTGATTCTTTTTTTAATAATTCACAAAATGTTAAAATATTTTATTTTCCCAAAAAATCCCAAAAATATTATTTATTTCATATAATTGGTATTTTTGCAAAGAATTAATGTTTTAATTGTTTTTGACATTTAAAATATTTTTTTTCCTTATTGATTTTGCAAATTCTAATGATTTCTAATCATTTTGTAGGGCAAAACTTGATTTATGAAACATTAATCCAATATCACAATTTGTTTTCCACGTGTTAAAAAATTTTGATCATTTTAATTGAATGTTTTATTCAATTAAAACACATTTTAAAAACAAATTAGGGTTTTTGATTAATTCAACCCTCATAAATCATTTTCAAAACTCTTTGGGCCTCTAATAGAGTGTAAGACCCAAGCCTTTTTCTAAAATAACCTATTTTGGGTCTCACTTATTGTATAAGTCCCTCCGGGTATTTTCAAAAACCTCGGCTTGATCGTCGTTTTGTATGCAAATAACCTTGGGCCTACCCTCAAGTAGTAAGACTGATTCTTCTTTTTTTTAAAACTTTTGGGCCTCTAATAGAGTGTAAAACCCAATACTTTGTAAATACAAACCTATTTTGGGCCTCACTTATTGTATAAGTCCCGTGGTATTTCAAAAAGTTCAGCGCGATCATCGTCCGTTGAAAAACAAAACTTGTGGGCCTCTTAAAAGAGTGTAATACCCAAACCCCCTTGTACAAACCATTTTGGGCCTCACTTATTATATAAGTCCCTCTGTACAAGTAAACGACGCGATTGTCGCCTTTTAAAAAATTAATTGGGCCTCTCCTCGAGCTATAAGACCCATTCAAAACTTTTGGGCCTCTAATAGAGTGTAAGACCCAATCCCCTTTTAACCAAAATAACTTTGGGCCTCAGATATTGTATAAGCCCCTTTACGTTAAAAGAAAATCTCGGCGTGACCGCTATTTTAAACAAAAAATCATCTGGGCCTACCCTCGTGATATAAGCCTCACTCTTTTTCTTTAAACCTTTTGGGCCTCTTGAGAGAGTGTAAGACCCATCCCTTTGTACAACAAACAATTTTTGGGCCTCAGTCACTCGTATAAGTGCCTCTGTACAAATTCAACAGTGCAATCACTGATAAAACCCTGGGCCTCTCCTTGAGCTGTAAGCCCCAAATCTTTCTTTTCAAAGCACTTTCTCCTTTGATTTTGAAATAGACTGTTGTTTTGAATCTTTCTTTGTTGAACAACTAACCAAACAGCATGGAAGCTCTACAACCGAGTAAGTGTTTATAAGCTTTCATTTACCGCTTTCATATACATACAACTGTATTGTGGGGCTGCTCACTGTAAGTCTCCTTTCATAAACTCATATCGACTATGTAATAATAGTATAGATATTTAGAGTTTCCCCGGCAACTACGTCTAGCACTAGGTAAAGTCGTTTTGATCACTCTTAAATATAGTCGAAACTAGATCCCCATAGGATTACCAGACACAGTCTTCCCTCCTCTTGGGGTTAAACAATATGGAGATGTGAAAGGCAGATTCTTTTTGAACCCTTTCTCAGAATGTCCCTCGTAGAAGTTGTCAAAGAAACTCTATTCCCCTGAGATGATCTCTTCTCCGTGAATTGCATCTCTTGAGTTTCTTCCAAATTCTCGAACTTTCCTGGCTTGATCTATTCTCTGTGAATAGCCTGTCTTGAATTTCTCGGGGTTTGGGGACCCACAGGCTTCTTAAAAGCACCCTTAGGAATTGTCAAGAAACTCTACTCCCCAGAGATGATCTCTTCTCCGTGAATTGCATCCCTTGAGTTTCTTCCAAATTCTTGAACTTTCCTGGCTTGATCTATTCTTTGTGAATAACCTGTCTTGAATTTCTCGGGGTTAGTGTAACACCCCAAATTTTGCCTTGTTGTTTTTAGCTAACTGGCTTATATTTCTTTTCATTTCTTGCATTAGTATTTGTGCATAGCATTGGTTCTTAGCATGGGATCAAGGTACTTGGTCCATATTCTCAAGTCTCGAGCTTCAAGGTGGTTCAGAGGGTTCATTATATCTTCATGAGATCAAGATTGGCAAAGAATTTCAAGTGATTCCTTCCCTCCTGATCAGGAGGGCCAATTAGGGCTTTTAAGATCAAGAGGAATTCTTGAAAGGCTTGGTGTGTTCAAGCATACTCCTGTGGTTTTCTTTATGCTCACAAGTGCTCATAGATGAGGGTTTGGTTATTGATTCATCGTGGAGGATGTTCAGTGGATCAGTTGCTTGTGAACTAAGCAAAAGTCAACTGTGAGGGAGAAAGTCAATTGTAAAGGAGAAAGTCAACTGTGGAATTTTGAGGTTCTTTTCATGGTTTTCAAGGTCTCACGTCCTCATATGGCCTCCAATTGTCAAGATTTGTTCCATTTATCAAGAATCAAGAGGTTGTACAAAGGTTACTAAATTTGGAAAATGACCCATAATTGAAACTTTCCATTTTTGGCAATTTTTCTTCCACATTCAACTTGACTTTTCATCATCAAGGAAGCTCCAAATGAATTTTCCTCCAACATGAAAGTTGAATATCTTTCTATCCCATTTCCAAAAAGTACTAGACCATTTCCACATCATTTGTGGAACTCTAGTTATGGCCAAAACAATGCAAGGTGCTTTTCATGGATTCCTTATATGTCAAATTTTCCACTTTTTGTATTTTTGCACAAATGGACTTGTAATGTTCCCAATTGCTTCATGTCACATTATAATATCAAAATACAAGTCAAGAAGATCATTTGTGGCTTTTGATTCAATTCATGCCATGCCATTTTTCTCATTATTCTCACAAAGTGCAAAAATGCCAAATTAATTCAAAGCTTGCAAACCAAGAAAGTGCAAGGCCCAAAATCAATCCAGAAGTGGTATGGGAGTAAATTGGAGGTGGATTATGCTGAGAACAAGGGCTTCCCACGTGCAAATTAGTGGCGGTGGTGCAAAATGCATTTTTTGCAATTTCACTCAAATCTCATTAACAAGAGCTCTAATCACTTCCTAATCTCAATCAGTGAACTAATCAAGAGTATATAACCTTACTCATGCTCTCACAGCTAGGGTAGAGACTCACATTTGCTCAGTTTCCATTTTTCACTCTCCACTTTCTCATTTTCGTTTCTCCTTCTCCATAAGGTGTTTTTGAGAAATTCTTTCATATTTGGAATCAGTGAAGAGAGTAGAACCAGAATCAACCATCATCTGAAGCTCATACTGAGATTTTCACCAAGCTCCATTCAAGAGGGTTCAAGTTCAAAACTCAAGATCTAGCACGATTCCAAGCTCTAGTTGCATTTATTTTGCAATTAGAGGTTCCAAGGACTTGATCTGCAGCTTTTGGAAGGCGTTCTTGTGATATTTTAAGTTCTTCAAGATCTCAGGTTAGTGATTTTTTCACCATCACTGAACTTGAATTTTTGATATGCAAAATGATCTATGATGTGCACTGAACATGCTGATATATTTTATTTGAAGTTTGGACGTGTAATTTGTGAGATATGTGGATTTAAAGTTTTAGATCTAAACTTGTTTTCGTTCGATTCTCTTTTTGTGTTTGTTGTTTGTTAAAATGGACTGGATATTCATGATCCTTGCATTTTTCTGATCAAAATGGTGTACTCATACGCATTTTCTGGAAAAAGTCACGTCACAGCTCACCGGAGAGGGTGGCCGGAGCCCTAGCTCCGGCGGCCGGAATGTTCAGTCCGGCAAGGAAGGAAACGCATGGAGAAGATGGAATCTGGCCGTTCATTTCCAGATCTGACGTCCACCATTCAGCCACGTGTTGGTCTTTTTTCTGTTTTAATTCATTTGTTGCGTGCGTGCCACCTTATTTTATTACCATGCGTTCTTTAGATCATAGCCTTTGTTCCTTTTTCTATTTTTGATCACACGGTGGAGATGATGACAGCGCATAAATGAGGCACATGCGTGGCATGTGGCCTGCGCATGGTAGTACAGCGTGGTTTAATGTGCGCAGGACTATGTGGGGTTTGGTGCACCTTGGAATCTGGTTCGCATATCTTGTTTACTTCTTTACTGTGTTGACCGCATATTGTTCGTTGGATGGAGTGTTTGGCTGAGATTAATGCTGACTTTTGACTTATTACCATGCTCCCTCCTTTGACTTCGCCTATTGGGCTCCCACTCCTTGGGCTCTCATTTTCGCACCTCCCCTCTTCTGGGCCTATTATTTTCCAGCGCATTTTCTTTGCTGTTTGCACCCCCATGGCCTTATTTCTATTTCTTTTCTTTTTATTATTTGCTTTGCATTTTAAATTTCTAAAATTACTTTTAAGCATCTAAAAATCATGCAAAAAATCATGAAACTTATTTTTAGTCTTATCAAATTTTTCCATATTTTATTTTCTTATTTTATTTTTATTTTTGCATCTGTTTTAATTAATTGTTTCATTTCCTTTTCCCATTTGTTTCACTTGCACACACAAACTTGTAAAATTTATTTCTCCTCATCCACAATTCATTTTTGATCCATTCTTTTTGCATTTGTTAGGTGACATTTTAAACTGCATAAAAAAAATTTTGTTTCATTTTTTAAAACTTTTCCATATTGCATTTTGGTCCCTTTATTTTGCATGTTGAATCATTGTTCTTATGTGACCTTTGTCCAATTGTTTGAGATACTTGGTTTGTGAATTTTGGTTTGATATTTTTGCACTTGTTACTTGACTGAGTTAGCTCCTGTTTGGATATTTTTTTGGATTTTATTAATCCACTTTGCTATTTTTGGTTGAGTGTTGTTTGTGATGCAAGTTTGGTTGAGGTATACTTTGGTACTTGATCTAGTTTGGATGCATTTGCTTACTTGTGATGGAATGATGCTTAAGTTGTTTTTATGGTGTGATCATGTACTGTTTGACCTTACTTGTGGCTTTGGAATCATCTCTTTTCACTCATTTTTCTATTTGTTCTTGATTTTACAAAGTGTTGTTATTTTGACTTGAGTTTTGTTGATGTCTTTCCCACTTTTGGTGCATGCTTTGAGTGTGTTGCTTGATGATTAATCTTGTATGACTTGAGTTTGGGTTTGATATGACATTGATGTATATGCTACTGCCTCTTGAGTTCTATACTTGATTTTCATGTTACTTGAGCATTGTTGGATGCATTTGGTTTGAATTATGTGATGCATATCATCCCTTTTGCTTTGTAACTTCTTTGGTGCATCGTATTGCATAATGTGAACCTAGTTTCCATATGTGGATTGTTAATGATGATATGATGTGAGTTCTGGTCTTGTTTCATTTTCATCTTGTTTCTTTCATTTCACTTTGGTATGAGATCCATGTGTGTTTAATTGTGCATTTAATTCAAGTGTGCTTGCATCCTTCCATGTTTACCTTTGCATGATTACTTGAAGTGATTTGCATTAATCTTTGAAACATGTTGTTTGTTTTGAGTTGGACATTTATGATATGATGTACTTGCTGCCCCATCTTGTATGTTATCTTCTCCTTCTCTTTCTCCTTCTTCTCTTTCACTCTTTTCATCCCTCGAGTCTCAAGACTTGTTTAAGTCTTGGACTCTCCCCCGTTAGAGCTACCTAGTCCAACTTAATTTTTGATTAAGCTTGGAGTAGGATTAGAATTAGGCTTTAGGTAGTCGTCTCTCCTAAGCCTCACTAACCATAGGACCTCCGTGCATGATAACATTAGGATTCTTAGTCTCCCTTTAGAGTTTCCTTTTGTGTCGCTTCTCTTCTCATCTCAAAACTTCTTCAAGACACGTAATAAAAGTTAACGTGTATTGCGCTTGAGCCTTCTATGTGGGAAGTGGGGATTGAGGGGCTTCCTCTCACTCTTCTAGGATACCTAGTGTTTGTCCTGTTGGGGACGATGCGCGAAAGTATTCGTTCCTGTATTCAAAGACTTGGGTTCAATGCAAGTTACGAAACAACTCAAAAGACACTTCTGTCTAAAAAACACCAAACCAATTCAAATATTTTTATCCTTCGGGATTGTTGGGTTTCAAACTTCTTTTTTCAGAAAGAGCTCGTCGCTCACATAAAAAACACTTACCCATCTGTGGTCGTACCCACGAACTACGGACGCTCTGACTTCCTCTCTCTCGTCCGATTGAGGATACGTAGGCACGAGGATCCCTATCCTTGGCGAGCACTCTTCTCTCGCACCCTTGCGATCGAGACCCTTCTCTCGCACCCTTGCGATTGAGACCCTTCCGTCCTTTCCTTTCTTCCCTAGTTAGGGGAACTACGTCGCTCTGATTCTCACGTGCGAGTGAGATACGTAGGCAGGAGATCGTGCGAGATCTCTCCGAGCACATTTCTTTCACAACCTTTCTTTATCACCTCTTTGTCTCTTTTCGACCCGTAGGTCGAACTACGTTTGCTCTGATTTCCTCTTTCTCGTTCGATTGAGGATACGTAGGCACGAGATGCGATATCTCGACGAGCAACCTCCCCCCTTAGTTCGTGTCCGAACTATGCTGACTCTGACTTTCCCATTGCACGAGGGAATACGTAGGCATAGGACTCCGAGGACGTCCTATCGAGTCACTTCTTTTTCTTTTCCTCTTTGTTTCTCCATTCTTTCCGTTCTCGTTCTTTCCGCCGGTCCAGTAGCAGTGGAGCTCCAGATGACGACACCTTTTGATGCAGACAACAAGCGTGGATCCCATCGGGTACGATGGACGTGTTGGGTGCTAACACCTTCCCTTCGCGTAACCGACTCCCGTACCCATTCTCTTGGTCGCGTGACCATGCTCTTTTCCTTTCTTTCAGGTTTATGCAGTGTTTCCTTTCCCTCTCTTGGGATAAATACACTTTGCTGGCGACTCTGTGTTCATTTGCGCCACTCTCGCGTTTGTACCGTTGGATGCAAATCTTTCGGGAGCGACAGCTGGCGACTCTGCTGGGGAATATGGTTGACCTATGCTGGTCCATCCCCGTTAGCGAGTCGATCCTAGCGTTTGTCTGTTTGTTTTCGTTGGGTGTTTGTTTTGTGGTGCTTTGCTTTGTTGTATATTACTGTATTTGCTATGTTATCTACTTTACTATTTTTACAGCTTTTATCGCATTGCATTTTCATTTTATTACTTTACTGGATATACTGCGCTGTGCTGGCTGTTGTTCTGTTTGGCGGGTTGGGATGTTCTGAGAGATGAGCTCAATACACAGGCTCGAGTATACACCTAGGCTTTAGCGTGGGCAGGCGTGACGCTCCCGTGGTGTTGGCCACGTGCGGGTGATCACGATCCCTACAATCAGACGAGGTTCTATCCGGAGTTTTCTGCTACTGTATGCTGATACAGGCCAGTAGTTATTCTCTGGAGGAATTGTCGACTCTGATGACCATTCCCGAGGACTCAGTTGCGGCACTCCTCCAGGGATGTGACAGTGGCAGCCCACTTTCTGTGGCAAACCCATTGCACACTCTCGATCCGAGGACCTAATGCTGGGAACTTGCCATAGGATCCTTCTTTTTAAAAGAGAATCAGCAGACGACCTCTTTGATTGGCGGTAGCATTGTATCCTTCGGGCTGAATGTGCTATTGCTTCTCAAACCTCTGAAGCTGAGGATCTTTCATTTTTGGAGAATCAGTTGAGGCCTCCTCGATTGATGATGATGCCAAACCAGAAATGGTGAACGTATCATCATTTCTTGACCTGAGAGCCCGGGATACTGAACATCCTAGTACCCACATGTGAGAGGGACGGTTTGTTTACAGGTTTGCAGGTAACCGTGACCATCAACCGACCCGGTTTTCTGTTGTTATCACTATGGTTGTTGTTGATCCTGAGTTTTGGTACAGAGCCTTGATTTGTTCAGTCAGCACAGTGCAGCCAGTTTATGTGGATACCTTGATCCCGTGCTCTGCATTGCATTCCATTTATCTGACATTCATGTTTGTGCATTTTCAGGTAGTATCTAGTCTTTGATTCCAATCAGAGGGCGTTCTTAGGGATGGACTCTAAGAGGGGTAAGAAGAATATCATCATCTACAAGTTTCCGAAGATCACTCTTGGTCCTTTGAGCAGTTTACAGAGTATAGCTGGTCCGGAAGTTTTGGGAGCCTTTGAAGAGAAGTATGGTTGGATACTGTCCCTGGTTCGGAGTCTCAGTAAATATGAATATAATGGGCTACACACCTTGATGCAGTTTTATGATCCTTCCCTGAGGTGCTTCGTGATGCCAGATTATGTGTTGGTTCCTACCCTGGAGGAATACTCCAACATCTTGCGGATTCCTGTCAAAGAAGGTGTTCCTTTCTGTGGTTCCCAAGGAGAGTGTGATTTCCAGGCAGTGTCTGAGGCTCTTTATTTGAGCAGATCTACAGTGGAGGATGATTTTTCTAAGAAAGGAAAATCCCGAGGGTATCATTTGGAGTACTTGGTAAAGAGGGCTCGAGAGGAAGCTAAGGAGAATAGGTGGAGGGCTTTCAATGCAATATTAGCTCTGTGTATATATGGCATTGTGTTATTCCCTAATGAGTCTGACTTCGTCGATACGGATGCTATTCAGATATTTACAGCTCAGAATCCGGTACCGACTTTGTTAGGTGATCTCCATTACGCTCTATATAACAGGAATGAGAAAAAGCGAGGTGGTGTGGTTTGTTGTTGCGCACCTCTCTTCTACAAGTGGTTTGCCAAACGTTTACCCCAATCCGGTGCTTTTGTGGATTCGAAGACTTCTTTAGAGTGGAGTAAGCGTCTGATGGGATTAGCTGCTAAAAACATTCTCTGGGTGGATAACGGTCTGTTGGGGACTGATATTCTACATAGCTGTGGCAGGTATCCTAATGTACCTTTGATCGGAAGAAAGGGAGGTATTAACTACAACCCATCTTTGGCTATCAGGCAGTTTGCGTACGCCCTAAGAGATCCTCCAGCTGAAAAAAATTTGGAAGAATCCTTGTATTTTCATATGACTGATGGTGTAGCTATTGCACAAGAAGCTTCTCAAGCCTGGCTCAACAGACAGAAGATAGGTAAAACTGTTTTGGGGAAACCCAATAACCAAGCTTTCGCTCCGTATGTTGAATGGGTGAAAAAGAGGGTAGAAGAGTTCTATTTGCCTTTTGATCAGGCGTCTCCCTTGTATCCAGAGAGTGTGGAGGAAAGACTTACTGTGCCTATTGAAGAGTTCAACAAGCAACAGAAGTTGGTGCAAGAATTGAGAGCAGAGAATTCCGGTATGAGTAGTCAGCTGCAAGGAGCTTTGCATGACAATTTGGAGCTGAAGTGGCAGGTCAAAGAGTCGACTGAGCGTCTGAAGAAGACAGAAAATGATCTGGATAGCAGAATTCAGCATTTCAAGAAGATCAGCATGGCAGCAGAGACTTCAAGCCAGACCACCAGGACAACTAAGAAGCTTTTGGCTAAGACTGAAACCAAGCTTGATGTTTATCAAGAGATGTGGAGTGAGGCCCAAGTCGAAAACGAGGTGCTAAACAAAGAGCTGCAAAAGGCGAAAGAAAAGGGGAAGCATTTCTTCAACAAGTGGAAAGAATCCCAAAAGGAGATTGAAGAGCTCAAATTACAAGTTGGAATCAAGAAGGTAAGACATGAAAGTAGCAACGCTGAAGAACAGATTGCAGCGCTGAACCAAGAGATTGCAAAGAGAAACAGGTTAATCAAAGGGCTAATCTCGCGACCGGCACATCCTGACACTTTGAATCTTCTGGAAGAAGTGGAGGCTAGCCTGTTTGGGGTAGAATTGTAGTTTATTGTGTATCTGTTTTTATGTGGTTACCATCAGGATTGTTGATGGAATCACCGTTGGTTATGATTGACTTTATTTGTATGAATTCTTCCATCTTGATAATAGAATGTTTGATTCAGATATTTTTGCCTTGGTAGTTTTCTATTTTTGTGATTGGTTTCCAGTGGTTGGATCCGGTGGTATTTCTGGGTCAGATTTATTTTCCGATATTGCGTCTAATCCCTGGCCCGGTTGCTTGGAATGGAATCAAAGCGGATATACCTTGGAAATGTTCAAATATGTTTGTTGCATTTGCATTTGCATAATCATATTCATTCTTTGCATTGCAGGTTTTCTTGGGTTTCTCTGGTTTTCTTATGTTCTCTCTTTCTTTCAGTCAGGATTGATCAACCAATTCATCGTTATTCTACCAGGCTCAATCAAAACAGAGTGATGAACAAAGTTCAAGCAGATATGGCCGCTATGCAAGCTCGCATTGACCAGTTCATGGAAATGATGCAGGGTGTGGTGCAAAGTCAGAACGAGTTCAGAACTCTGGTTCAGCCGTTAGTGGCGCAGGTCGACGAAAATGGTATCCTACACGGTGGTCTTATTAACCGTAATATCCCTCCGGGCGGAGTTGGTGCTGGTGGACAGGGCAGAATTCCTACAGTGGTTGGAGAGGGAAGTACTGTTCGGGCTATCCATGGCCATCATTTTGATGATCAACAGGACGATGTGTTCTCGGTCAGAAGTTTAGATGCTGCCCTTCCTGTGGTCAGTGATGAAAGAATCCGTTTAATCGAAGCTCAATTGAAAGGAGTGGTGAAACAGGATGATTTGGGGATTGATTTGGATGACCTAGGGTTGGTCCCTGATATTGTTATTCCACACAAGATTCAGATTCCTACGCTAGAAAAGTACAATGGTTCTACCTGCCCAAGGACTCATGTGAAGGCCTATACCAGGAAGATGGCTGCTCACGCTAAGGATGAAAAGTTAATGATGCACTTCTTCCAAGACAGCCTGTCTAGCGCGTCTTTGGAATGGTACATGGGGCTAGAAAGTAGAGATGTTCGTACCTGGAGAGAGCTAGCTGCAGCTTTCATCAAGCATTATCAGTACAACACGGACATGGCTCCCAACAGAACTCAGCTGTTGAGCATGTCCCAGAAGAATGATGAGAGTTTCAAAGAATACGCGCAAAGGTGGCGTGAATTGGCGGCTAGGGTGCAGCCACCAATGCTAGAGAAAGAGATACTAGATATGTTCATGGACACACTGCCGAAGCACTACTATGAAAAGCTTTTGCCTTGTTCTCTAGGCAAGTTTGCAGATGTGATTGCTATTGGGCAGAAGATAGAGGTCGGAATTAAGGCCGGGAAGGTTTCTAGCGGTGATGGATCGTCTTCCGGACAGGGAAAAAAGCCGTTTGATAATTATAAGAAGAAAGGAGAGACCAACGCTGTATCATCCCACAGGGGAAAAGGGAAACAGCGCCAGTTTAACAATCAACAGGTAGCATCAGTAACCATTCCAGCAACATTACCTCTACCACAGCAGCAAAGGGGTAATGCTAATCAGAATAGGCAGCAGGGTCAGTATCAGAACAAACAGAGGAATACAGAGAGGCATTTTGATCAACCCCCAATGTCGTATGCACAGTTGTTGCAACATTTACTGCAGTTGCGTCTAGTTGAGCTTCGTACCCTGGCTCCACCAACAGGGGAACTCCCACGAGGCTACGATGCTAACGCACACTGCGATTTTCATTCTGGTGCTCCTGGGCACACGGTGGAGAAGTGCAGGGCGTTTCAGCACAAGGTGCAGGACCTTGTGGACTCTAAAGCCATCAATTTCTCGAATGACGGACCCAATGTTATTCAAAACCCGATGCCTAATCACAATGGGCCAAGGGTGAATGCTATAATTGAGGACTGTGAAACTTTAAATTTGATCGTGGATGTGGAGGAACTGAAGACTCCATTGGTGGTGGTTAAGAACAGGTTATTGAAAGGTGATGTCTATCCGGGCTGTGGTGAGAACTACTCAGATTATTTGATAAAGGCTAATGGTTGTGATTCGTTGAAGAGGGGTATTCAGAATCTGATTGATGAGGGCTGTTTACAGTTTGACAGAGGTAATCAGCTAGAAGAGGTTGTTAGTGAGAAGATTGCCACTATCACTATTCCGTTCAAAACAATTACTATTTCTGGTCCAGCAAGGCCACCTCCAGTCATTATCACAAGGGCTGGACCCATTCCGTACGAAAGTTCTAAGGCTATTCCGTGGAATTATGGTGCAGAGGTGTTTGTCAATGGGCAAAAGCAAGAGCTAATGAATACTTCACCAGTGGGTTCTAGTTCAGGGGTTAAAGTTGAGACTGATGCTATAACCAGAAGTGGTAGAGTGCTCCCTCCGGTTAACGATCAACCCAGTACCTCTAGGCAAGATAGAGGAAAACAGGCGATGGATGGTTCTGTTCAGACTCCAGTGATTGTGGAATCCACAGTGAAACCAGTTGATGATGCTTTTTCGGAAAATGTAGAGGAATTTATGAGGCTCATCCGAAAAAGTGATTATAAGATCGTGGACCAATTACATCAAACCCCGTCCAAGATCTCTATTCTGTCTCTGCTCTTGTGTTCTGAGGCTCACAGGAATGCTCTTTTGAAGGTTTTGAATGCAGCCTACGTTCCTCAAGAGATTTCTGTTAATCAGCTGGAAGGGGTTGTAGCGCACGTGAATGCGGGTAACGGCCTGGGTTTTACAGATCTTGACTTGACTTCTGCTGGCAGGAATCATAACAATGCCCTGCATATTTCGATCGAATGCCGTGGCTCGCTGATGTCACATGTCTTGGTTGATACTGGTTCATCGTTGAATGTATTGCCCAAGAAAGCGTTAATGAAGTTGGATACTCGAGGACTTATTTGTACACCAAGAGACTTAGTGGTGCGAGCTTTTGATGGCTCGAAGAGATCTGTTTTTGGCGAGATTGTGCTTCCAATCAAGGTTGGACCGGAAATCTTTAATGCAACGTTTTACATTATGGATATTCAGCCAGCGTACAGCTGTTTATTGGGTCGTCCTTGGATCCATGGGGCAGGTGCTGTAACTTCCACTTTGCATCAAAAGCTGAAGTATATGGTTGATGGTCACGTAGTGACAGTATGCGGAGAAGAAGACATAATGATCAGTCAGCTGTCAACTTTCAAATACGTGGAAGTGGATGGGGAAATCCACGAGACGTTGTGCCAAGGATTTGAGAAGGTGAAAGTTTCTGAAGAAGTTGTTCAGTCTGAAGCTGTAGTGCAGCCTGTAGTGGTAAATCAACCTGAGGGTTCCATGTCTTCGCTAAGAGACGCCAAAGCTGTGGTTGAAGCTGGTAGCTCACAGAGGTGGGGCCAGGTGGTTGAAGTCCAGAAAAAGAAGGATACTTATGGATTGGGATATAAGCCATCCAAGAGAGATGAGGATCCCCCAAAATTCTATGGCCCTGTCCGGTTCACTAGCGCTGGAGTTTTCTTTGACAGAGTTAATGTTATTGAAGAAGAAGGAGACAGTGATTGTGACATGGATAGCTGGATCCGTCCTTGTGTCCCAGGGGAAAGTCTGCACAATTGGTCTTCCGAGAAAGTCATTCAAGTGACAGGCTTCGAGTAATTGCTTTGTTTTCCTATTTTGTTAATCCTACGTTCTGCCCAAGACGTAGTGATTCTGTTTGTAGGGCTTTTAACTGTCGCATGTTTTGTTTTATCATCAATAAAGGACTTTTCACACTCAAATATTTTGATCTCTGTCTTTCTGTTTTTATTTTTATGCATTAAAAAACCCACATCAAAATGGCAATGTGTTTCTTTTGTTGCATCATAATAAAACATACCTCATAAATCATTGCAGGTCTTTTTGTTCAGATGACACCGATCATGACTCAGCTATAGCTCGGTATGACTTTGACAATCCAATCTATCAGGCTGAAGAAGAGGCTGACGAAGATTGTGAACTGCCCGAAGAATTGGCCAGATTGTTGAAGCAAGAGGAGAGAGTCATCCAACCTCATCAGGAGGAAATTGAGATTGTGAATCTGGGAACTGAGGACGCTAGAAAGGAAGTAAGAGTAGGGGTTGCGTTGGAAGACAGTGTCAAGGGAAGATTGATTGAAATGCTCCGTGAGTATGTGGACATCTTCGCCTGGTCTTACCAAGACATGCCCGGGCTGAATACTGATATTGTTGTACACCGGCTACCACTCAAAGAAGGTTGTGCTCCAGTCAAGCAAAAGTTGAGAAGAACTAAACCGGAGATGTCTGTCAAGATCAAGGAAGAGGTTCAGAAGCAGTTGGACGCCGGATTTCTTGCCATAACAAATTATCCTCCATGGGTTGCTAACATCGTGCCTGTACCTAAGAAGGATGGGAAGGTCAGGATGTGTGTTGATTACAGGGATTTGAATAGAGCCAGCCCAAAGGATGATTTCCCGCTCCCTCACATTGACGTGTTAGTTGACAATACTGCTCAGTATTCTGTGTTTTCCTTCATGGATGGCTTCTCTGGGTATAACCAAATCAAGATGGCCCCAGAGGACATGGAGAAAACAACATTCATAACACCGTGGGGAACTTTCTGCTACAAAGTGATGCCCTTTGGATTGAAAAATGCAGGGGCAACTTACCAGCGGGCGATGGTGACTCTCTTTCATGATATGATTCACAAAGAGATTGAAGTCTATGTTGATGACATGATTGCGAAGTCACAGACGGAAGAAGAACATTTGGTGAATCTTTAGAAATTATTTGAAAGGTTAAGGAAATTCAGACTAAGGTTGAACCCAAACAAATGCACCTTCGGGGTGAGATCAGGAAAATTGCTGGGGTTTATTGTTAGTGAAAAAGGTATTGAGGTTGATCCTGCAAAGGTAAAAGCCATACAAGAGATGCCTGTGCCGAAAACAGAAAAAGAGGTTCGTGGTTTCTTGGGGAGATTGAATTACATTGCTAGGTTCATCTCGCATCTCACAGCCACGTGTGAACCAATCTTCAAGTTGCTAAGAAAAGATCAAGCGGTCAGGTGGAATGAAAATTGTCAAAAGGCATTTGAAAAGATTAAAGAATACTTGCAGGAACCTCCGGTCCTTATGCCGCCAGCGCCAGGAAGGCCTTTGATTATGTATCTCACGGTTCTTGAGAATTCAATGGGTTGTGTACTCGGTCAACAAGACGAGTCAGGTAAAAAAGAGCACGCCATCTATTACCTGAGTAAGAAGTTTACTGATTGCGAGTCAAGATACTCGATGCTGGAGAAAACATGTTGTGCACTCGCTTGGGCCGCTAAGCGTTTGAGGCAGTATATGTTAAACCATACAACCCTTTTGATTTCGAAGATGGATCCAATCAAGTATGTGTTCGAGAAGCAAGCACTTTTTGGTAGAATAGCCCGTTGGCAGATGGTTCTGACAGAGTATGATATTCAGTATGTTTCCCAAAAGGCCATTAAGGGAAGTGTGTTGTTAGAGTATCTTGCCGAACAGCCAATTGTGGATTATCAACCAATGAAGTTTGAGTTTTCGGATGAGCACATCATGTATCTGAAGATGAAGGATTGTGAAGAGCCTTTGCCTGATGAAGGACCTGAGATTGGATCTCAATGGAAGATGGTTTTTGATGGGGCTGTTAATTCATATGGCAACGGAATCGGGGCAATCATTACGACTCCACAGGGTTCTCATATACCCTTTACTGCTCGATTAGCGTTCATATGCACCAACAATGAGGAGGAGTATGAAGCATGCATCATGGGATTAGAAGAAGCAATTGATTTGAGAATCAAGAACCTCGATGTTTATGGTGATTCTGCGTTGGTGGTGAATCAGGTTACAGGAGAGTGGGAGACTCGTCAAGTAAATCTCGTTCCATATAATAATTATGCCAGAAGATTGTTACCTTTCTTTGACAGAGTAGACTTCCATCACATTCCCCGGATAGAGAATCAGATGGCTGATGCGTTGGCAACTTTGTCATCAATGTATAAAGTGAATCTTTGGAATGAAGCTCCCTCAATCAGAATCATGCGCTTGGATAGACCTGCTTTTGTATTTGCAGTTGAAGGGGTATCAGATGGCAAGCCTTGGTATCGTGACATTAAAGTCTTCTTGAAGAGTCAGGAATACCCAGCTAGGGCATCTTCCAAGGATAAAAAGACATTGAGGAGGTTATCAGGAAACTTCTTTTTGAACAAGGATGATGTGTTGTACAAGAGAAACTTTGACATGGTCTTGCTACGTTGTGTTGATGAACACGAGGCAGGCTTGTTAATGGAAGAGGTTCACGAAGGTTCCTTCGGTACTCATGCCAATGGGCATGCTATGGCCAGAAAGTTGTTGAGAGCGGGGTATTATTGGATGACTATGGAGTCTGACTGTTTTAAATACGCCCGGAAATGTCATAAATGCCAGATTTATGCTGACAAGGTGCACGTACCGCCTACTCCTCTAAATGTTTTGTCGTCACCTTGGCCTTTTGCTATGTGGGGCAAAATGGACATCATTTTATCCTGGTGGCTATTGATTATTTCACGAAGTGGGTGGAAGCAGCATCGTATGCCAACGTCACCAAACAAGTGGTAGCCCGGTTTATTAAGAAGGACATCATCTGCCGGTATGGAGTCCCGAAGAGAATCATTACTGATAATGGTTCTAATTTGAACAATAAGATGATGAAGGAGCTATGCCAGAGCTTTAAAATCGAACATCACAATTCTTCTCCCTATCGTCTGAAGATGAATGAGGCTGTTGAAGCGGCTAATAAGAACATAAAGAAGATTGTGCAGAAGATGGTAGTGACATACAAAGACTGGCATGAGATGTTTCCTTACGCTTTGCATGGTTATCGTACTTCGGTACGTACATCAACTGGGGCAACTCCTTTCTCATTGGTGTATGGCATGGAAGCAGTCCTGCCATTAGAAGTTGAGATTCCTTCTTTGAGAATTCTGACAGATGTGAAGCTTGATGAAGCTGAGTGGGTGCGTTCCCGGCTGAATGAACTGAACCTCATTGAAGAGAAGAGACTGAAAGCCATTTCGCATGGCCGGTTGTATTAGAGTAGGATGAAGAAAGCCTTTGATCAGAAGGTGCGTCCTCGGTGTTTTCAAGCTGGTGAATTAGTGCTGAAAAGGATCACTCATCCTCAAACAGATCACAGGGGCAAGTGGACTTCGAATTACGAAGGGCCATATGTAGTAAGACAGGTTTTCTCTGGTGGAGCCTTATTACTCTCAACTATGGATGGCGAAGATTTTACGTCCCCTGTGAACGCGGATGTAGTCAAAAAATACTTTGCATAAAAGAGACCCGCTGAACATAAAAAGAAGGTTCAGGCAAAAATGGGGCATCCTGGCGAACCATAAAAAGAAAAAAGGTTCGGGCAAAAATTAGGGATAAAAAGAAAAAGAATAAACCCGCAAGGTTGAAAACCTGAAAAGGCAACCTTGGCAAAAATGGGTATCCCGGTGGATTGAAAACCCGAGAAGGGCGATCCAGGCAAAAGTTAGGGATTTTAAAGCAAAGACTATGATCCGCGTTCGATCTGTGATCACTGTTCGCACTTGGAAAATTCAGAGGAAAGGAATCAGTCCAGTTAGTCGTCCTCGAAGGCCAAAGTATCTGCGGATGAACAGGTCATATGGGTTATAGCTGAGTTGAGTCATGGTGGATGTCTGTTCCCCACATTGCCGACATTTGTATTTTCTTTTGCTTTTTGTGCAATTACCTATTTTCAGGAATTGCTTCCAGATGTAAATGCCTAGTCACAGGCCAATTCATTCAATAAAGTTTGCATTTCAGTTAAAGAGCTTTTGTTTTCTGTTTTACCTGTTTTGTTTGTGAAAATGTCCGATATTTTTTATAAAAACATTACATGCTAAAACGTTGAGCTTTATGACACAAGTTGGAAAACAGTGGAAATTGCTTAGGCGACAGTCACTATGTTGATAATCAATGTAATCATTTATGCGCATAGACCTTTCTGTTGGTTTGCAGGATGACAGATGTACTCTCCCAGTAGAGTTGCTCTCTCCATTTTTGAAGTCTGATCGTCCTCAGCAGCTTGCTTTTTTCCCCAGTAGAGTAGAGCTCTCCCCTACTTTGAAGTCTGATCGTCCTCAGCAGGTTGTTACTCTTCCCCATCAGAGTACCGAGGGTCGTCTTCCTCAACCAGAGTATAAAGAAGTAATTCCCTAAGCGAAGTTGTTAAGGATCGTCCTCCTTAGCAGGATATAAGAGGTTTTTTCCCAGGCCAGGGTTGTGACTTGGCACATCTTTCTTCAGCAAGTGATGTCTCCCGACGGAGCATGGGGCAGCTATTTGTTCCCCAGCTAGTAAGGAAGCATGTGTTATCCCCTAGCAGGTGAATATTGACAATTACTTTCTCTCCCAAGCGGAGTCGTTGAGGATCGTCTTCCTCAACAAAGTACAGAGGATTGTATATCCAACCGAAGTCGTGTTTGGATTATTATTCCCCAGCAAGTACTCAGAAGATGGTTGCTTTAAGGTGAGTGTTATCGTACCTCCCGCAGGAAGTTTGTGGACGAAGATGTTTTTATCCCCACAGGGTCCTGGTGTCTACTTTCCTCAGTTGGTCAGAAAGTATAGTCTTGGCGACGATGGTTTGATCTAATACCCAACAGGGTGAGGGTAAAGTTACTTCCCTAGCAGCAGATTAAGCTCATTTCCCCAAGCAGAGTCTGGTGGTGAGGGGTATCCCCAGCAGGTCTTAAGGCCGATCGTTTTTACAGGCACCGAAGCCAAGTTCTGAAATAGTTGGTCGTCCCCAGCGGTGGAATTTCCATCTTCAGTATTCATATCCCTCCCCAGCTGAGTGGGTATTCTCTCGGAGCTTCGTCCATCTCCAGCAGAGTAGTTGATCTTGATATTCCCCAACAGAGTGGATATTCTCTCGGAGTTTCGCCCACCTCCGGCAGAATTGGTGATTGTGATCTTCCCTAGCAGGGAGAAGTTTTCCTCAACAAGTTTTCCTTTGTTTCAGTGGAAATTTAGTTTGCCATCCCCAGCGGAGTTGCTTCTGGTCTTCAGCATTTATTTTGCTGGGACGCCTCTTTTGCATTGCATAGGCATTTGTTTTGCATGGCATCCTCCCAAATGCGTAGCATTTCCACTTCGTGTGGAGCATTACGGCAAAATTCAAACATATGCATCTGAAGCATAAGCCAGGTTTGAGTTTTCCTTCGTCAGGAAAGCCGGATTTCAGGAAGATATCTCTACTCCGCAGGTGGTGGGTTGAGCAATATTTGACAGTCCCCGGCAGGGTGTCTTGCCAGGATTGTTTATCCTTGATTTTATTTGTACCCCTTCGTCCAGGTGGTCCTTTGGTTTATTCCCTCAAAATTTTTACCGTCAGACACTCGTCCGTGTTTCTTTCAGCACCCGTCCGTGTTTCACCCTTTTGTTTCAATGCCCGTCCACATTGACATTTGGCACTCGTCTGTGTTTCCTACAGCACCCGCCCGTGTGTGAACCTTTGATTTCAATACCCGTTCGTATTGACCTTCTGATGACACTCGTCTGTGTTGCCTTCCGTTCCCCCAGTAAATTTAATTCCCGTTATAGTTATTTCACCCTTTTCAATACCCGTCCGTATTGGATCCTTTTACACCCGTCCGTGTACCTTTTCAATCCCCAGAGAGGTCGCCTTGAACCTTCTTTACACCCGTCCGTGTACCTTTTTCAATACCCGTCCGTATTGAAATCTTTTACACCCGTCCGTGTACCTTTTTAATGCTCGTCCGTATTGAAATCTTTTACACCCGCTCGTGTACCTTTTTCAATGCTCTTCTGTATTGAATCCCTTTGGCACCCGTCCGTGTTCTTTCGGCACCCGTCCGTGTTTGAACTTTTATTTTAATGCCCGTCCACATTGACATTTGGCACCCGTCCGTGTACCTTTTCAATACCCGTCCGTATTGATCTTTTAACGACACTCGTCAGTGTTATTTCAGCACCCGTTCGTGTTTGAGCTTTTGTTTCAATGCTCGTCCGCATTGACATTTGGCACCCGTCCGTGTTTGAACCTTTTAGACCAATGCTCGTCCGCATTGACACGTTATACCCGTCCGTGTATCTTCTTAATACCCGTTCATATTTGATATCCTGGATCCCTTGACACTCGTCAGTGTTCATCCCCAGCATAGCTAACACTCGTTTGTGTTTATTTCAAGACTTTTCAATACAGTTTTGGTTTCCAACACTCGTACGTGTTGTGACAGTGCAGCTTTTTTTTTTTTTTTTTTTTTTGCTTGTTCCCCAGTGGAGTCGTCCCTCCCTTGAGGATTGCAAATTTTAGGTTTCTTATGGTATTCAATCTCCGTGAATCCTTGGAACGCATGATAGCCGTCACTATCATACCTTCAGGATCAAGTTGATTGAATAGGGGCAGCTGTAACACCCCAAATTTTGCCTTGTTGTTTTTAGCTAACTGGCTTATACTTCTTTTCATTTCTTGCATTAGTATTTGTGCATAGCATTGGTTCTTAGCATGGGATCAAGGTACTTGGTCCATATTCTCAAGTCTCGAGCTTCAAGGTGGTTCAGAGGGTTCATTATATCTTCATGAGATCAAGATTGGCAAAGAATTTCAAGTGATTCCTTCCCTCCTGATCAGGAGGGCCAATTAGGGCTTTTAAGATCAAGAGGACTTCTTGAAAGGCTTGGTGTGTTCAAGCATACTCCTGTGGTTTTCTTTATGCTCACAAGTGCTCATAGATGAGGGTTTGGTTATTGATTCATCGTGGAGGATGTTCAGTGGATCAGTTGCTTGTGAACTAAGCAAAAGTCAACTGTGAGGGAGAAAGTCAATTGTAAAGGAGAAAGTCAACTGTGGAATTTTGAGGTTCTTTTCATGGTTTTCAAGGTCTCACGTCCTCATATGGCCTCCAATTGTCAAGATTTGTTCCATTTATCAAGAATCAAGAGGTTGTATAAAGGTTACTAAATTTGGAAAATGACCCATAATTGAAACTTTCCATTTTTGGCAATTTTTCTTCCACATTCAACTTGACTTTTCATCATCAAGGAAGCTCCAAATGACTTTTCCTCCAACATGAAAGTTGAATATCTTTCTCTCCCATTTCCAAAAAGTACTAGACCATTTCCACATCATTTGTGGAACTCTAGTTATGGCCAAAACAATGCAAGGTGCTTTTCATGGATTCCTTATATGTCAAATTTTCCACTTTTTGTATTTTTGCACAAATGGACTTGTAATGTTCCCAATTGCTTCATGTCACATTATAATATCAAAATACAAGTCAAGAAGATCATTTGTGGCTTTTGATTCAATTCATGCCATTCCATTTTTCTCATTATTCTCACAAAGTGCAAAAATGCCAAATTAATTCAAAGCTTGCAAACCAAGAAAGTGCAAGGCCCAAAATCAATCCAGAAGTGGTATGGGAGTAAATTGGAGGTGGATTATGCTGAGAACAAGGGCTTCCCACGTGCAAATTAGTGGCGGTGGTGCAAAATGCATTTTTTGCAATTTCACTCAAATCTCATTAACAAGAGCTCTAATCACTTCCTAATCTCAATCAGTGAACTAATCAAGAGTATATAACCTTACTCATGCTCTCACAGCTAGGGTAGAGACTCACATTTGCTCAGTTTCCATTTTTCACTCTCCACTTTCTCATTTTCGTTTCTCCTTCTCCATAAGGTGTTTTTGAGAAATTCTTTCATATTTGGAATCAGTGAAGAGAGTAGAACCAGAATCAACCATCATCTGAAGCTCATACTGAGATTTTCACCAAGCTCCATTCAAGAGGGTTCAAGTTCAAAACTCAAGATCTAGCACGATTCCAAGCTCTAGTTGCATTTATTTTGCAATTAGAGGTTCCAAGGACTTGATCTGCAGCTTTTGGAAGGCGTTCTTGTGATATTTTAAGTTCTTCAAGATCTCAGGTTAGTGATTTTTTCACCATCACAGAACTTGAATTTTTGATATGCAAAATGATCTATGATGTGCACTGAACATGCTGATATATTTTATTTGAAGTTTGGACGTGTAATTTGTGAGATATGTGGATTTAAAGTTTTAGATCTAAACTTGTTTTCGTTCGATTCTCTTTTTGTGTTTGTTGTTTGTTAAAATGGGCTGGATATTCATGATCCTTGCGTTTTTCTGATCAAAATGGTGTACTCATACGCATTTTCTGGAAAAAGTCACGTCACAGCTCACCGGAGAGGGTGGCCGGAGCCCTAGCTCTGGCGGCCGGAATGTTCAGTCCGGCAAGGAAGGAAACGCATGGAGAAGATGGAATCTGGCCGTTCATTTCCAGATCTGACGTCCACCATTCAGCCACGTGTTGGTCTTTTTTCTGTTTTAATTCATTTGTTGCGTGCGTGCCACCTTATTTTATTACCATGCGTTCTTTAGATCATAGCCTTTGTTCCTTTTTCTATTTTTGATCACACGGTGGAGATGAAGACAGCGCATAAATGAGGCACATGCGTGGCATGTGGCCTGCGCATGGTAGTACAGCGTGGTTTAATGTGCGCAGGACTATGTGGGGTTTGGTGCACCTTGGAATCTGGTTCGCATATCTTGTTTACTTCTTTACTGTGTTGACCGCATATTGTTCGTTGGATGGAGTGTTTGGCTGAGATTAATGCTGACTTTTGACTTATTACCATGCTCCCTCCTTTGACTTCGCCTATTGGGCTCCCACTCCTTGGGCTCTCATTTTCGCACCTCCCCTCTTCTGGGCCTATTATTTTCCAACGCATTTTCTTTGCTGTTTGCACCCCCATGGCCTTATTTCTATTTCTTTTCTTTTTATTATTTGCTTTGCATTTTAAATTTCTAAAATTACTTTTAAGCATCTAAAAATCATGCAAAAAATCATGAAACTTATTTTTAGTCTTATCAAATTTTTCCATATTTTATTTTCTTATTTTATTTTTATTTTTGCATCTGTTTTAATTAATTGTTTCATTTCCTTTTCCCATTTGTTTCACTTGCACACACAAACTTGTAAAATTTATTTCTCCTCATCCACAATTCATTTTTGATCCATTCTTTTTGCATTTGTTAGGTGACATTTTAAACTGCATAAAAAAATTTTTGTTTCATTTTTTAAAACTTTTCCATATTGCATTTTGGTCCCTTTCTTTTGCATGTTGAATCATTGTTCTTATGTGACCTTTGTCCAATTGTTTGAGATACTTGGTTTGTGAATTTTGGTTTGATATTTTTGCACTTGTTACTTGACTGAGTTAGCTCCTGTTTGGATATTTTTTGGGATTTTATTAATCCACTTTGCTATTTTTGGTTGAGTGTTGTTTGTGATGCAAGTTTGGTTGAGGTATACTTTGGTACTTGATCTAGTTTGGATGCATTTGCTTACTTGTGATGGAATGATGCTTAAGTTGTTTTTATGGTGTGATCATGTACTGTTTGACCTTACTTGTGGCTTTGGAATCATCTCTTTTCACTCATTTTTCTATTTGTTCTTGATTTTACAAAGTGTTGTTATTTTGACTTGAGTTTTGTTGATGTCTTTCCCACTTTTGGTGCATGCTTTGAGTGTGTTGCTTGATGATTAATCTTGTATGACTTGAGTTTGGGTTTGATATGACATTGATGTATATGCTACTGCCTCTTGAGTTCTATACTTGATTTTCATGTTACTTGAGCATTGTTGGATGCATTTGGTTTGAATTATGTGATGCATATCATCCCTTTTGCTTTGTAACTTCTTTGGTGCATCGTATTGCATAATGTGAACCTAGTTTCCATATGTGGATTGTTAATGATGATATGATGTGAGTTCTGGTCTTGTTTCATTTTCATCTTGTTTCTTTCATTTCACTTTGGTATGAGATCCATGTGTGTTTAATTGTGCATTTAATTCAAGTGTGCTTGCATCCTTCCATGTTTACCTTTGCATGATTACTTGAAGTGATTTGCATTAATCTTTGAAACATGTTGTTTGTTTTGAGTTGGACATTTATGATATGATGTACTTGCTGCCCCCATCTTGTATGTTATCTTCTCCTTCTCTTTCTCCTTCTTCTCTTTCACTCTTTTCATCCCTCGAGTCTCAAGACTTGTTTAAGTCTTGGACTCTCCCCCGTTAGAGCTACCTAGTCCAACTTAATTTTTGATTAAGCTTGGAGTAGGATTAGCATTAGGCTTTAGGTAGTCGTCTCTCCTAAGCCTCACTAACCATAGGACCTTCGTGCATGATAACATTAGGATTCTTAGTCTCCCTTTAGAGTTTCCTTTTGTGTCGCTTCTCTTCTCATCTCAAAACTTCTTCAAGACACGTAATAAAAGTTAACGTGTATTGCGCTTGAGCCTTCTATGTGGGAAGTGGGGATTGAGGGGCTTCCTTTTACTCTTCTAGGATACCTAGTGTTTGTCCTGTTGGGGACGATGCACGAAAGTATTCGTTCCTGTATTCAAAGACTTGGGTTCAATGCAAGTTACGAAACAACTCAAAAGACACTTCTGTCTAAAAAACACCAAACCAATTCAAATATTTTTATCCTTCGGGATTGTTGGGTTTCAAACTTCTTTTTTCAGAAAGAGCTCGTCGCTCACATAAAAAACACTTACCCATCCGTGGTCGTACCCACGAACTACGGACGCTCTGACTTCCTCTCTCTCGTCCGATTGAGGATACGTAGGCACGAGGATCCCTATCCTTGGCGAGCACTCTTCTCTCGCACCCTTGCGATCGAGACCCTTCTCTCGCACCCTTGCGATTGAGACCCTTCCGTCCTTTCCTTTCTTCCCTAGTTAGGGGAACTACGTCGCTCTGATTCTCACGTGCGAGTGAGATACGTAGGCAGGAGATCGTGCGAGATCTCTCCGAGCACATTTCTTTCACAACCTTTCTTTATCACCTCTTTGTCTCTTTTCGACCCGTAGGTCGAACTACGTTTGCTCTGATTTCCTCTTTCTCGTTCGATTGAGGATACGTAGGCACGAGATGCGATATCTCGACGAGCAACCTCCCCCCTTAGTTCGTGTCCGAACTATGCTGACTCTGACTTTCCCATTGCACGAGGGAATACGTAGGCATAGGACTCCGAGGACGTCCTATCGAGTCACTTCTTTTTCTTTTCCTCTTTGTTTCTCCATTCTTTCCGTTCTCGTTCTTTCCGCCGGTCCAGTAGCAGTGGAGCTCCAGATGACGACACCTTTTGATGCAGACAACAAGCGTGGATCCCATCGGGTACGATGGACGTGTTGGGTGCTAACACCTTCCCTTCGCGTAACCGACTCCCGTACCCATTCTCTTGGTCGCGTGACCATGCTCTTTTCCTTTCTTTCAGGTTTATGCAGTGTTTCCTTTCCCTCTCTTGGGATAAATACACTTTGCTGGCGACTCTGTGTTCTTTTGCGCCACTCTCGCGTTTGTACCGTTGGATGCGAATCTTTCGGGAGCGACAGTTAGGGGACCCACAGGCTTCCTAAAAGCATCCCCGCCTCCTCTTGGGCGTTGTACAAGGACCCGTTGACTTCTTAGAAGTATTCACAGCCTCCGCTTAGGCTTCGTATAAATGATTTCTTCTTCCGGGAATGATAGCCTCCTCTTGGGCTTAGTACAAATTGTCCCTCGGCTTCTTAAAAGTTTCCAGCCTCCTCTTGGGCTTCGTACAAATTGTCCCGACGACCTCCTAAAGGTATAGGAACAGAAATCAGTCATCTTAATAGAACAGTCGTTCCAAGAGTCTACTACTGTTTCTCAAAGCATAGTACAAAAGATGAAACTCTAGACTTAGATAGTCTAATTTCCTTGAGTCTTAAAGACATTCTCAAGCACCCTTCAAGAATAGAAAGGAACCCCGTAGACTCAAACAGTCTCAATACCCTTTGGATTTCCCTTTTCTTCAAAGAAAAGGACATATCCCTGATCCTCGAATCAAAATCCCTGAGTACAGTGTTACTCATATGAGAACTGATTTTCTCTTTGAGCCCATATACTGGTCACTCAACTGAAACAGTACCCTCTTTCGCCTCCATCTCGGGCTTCGTACGAGATACAAAAAAAGGACTCTCTTGTTGAGTCGAACATCTTTCGCCTCCATCTCGGGCTTTGTACGAGATACAAAAAGGTTCTTATTGAATCAACACTTTAGCCTCTATCTCGGGCTTCGTACGTGATACAAAAACACTCTCTTGTTGAGTATAAAAGACTCTCTTATAGAGTCAACCCTCTTCAGCCTCCGTCTTGGGATTTGTACAAGACACAAATCACTCCCTTGTTGAGTATAAAACTTTTACCCTCCATTTCGGGCTTCGTACGAGATACCATACAAGAAGACTCTCTTGTTGAGTCAAACACCTTTTAGCCTCCTCTTAGGCTTTGTATAAGGAAAACCTTTTAGCCTCCTCTTAGGCTTTGTATCAGAAAACCACTGGTTGATCCAATCAACCTTTTAGCATCAAAGTTGTGCCTCGTTCACAGTACACAAACATCAACAACTCCTTCCCCTTCATCTAATCGCTGTAAGCGGCAAGCCTCTGGATCATCTACATCCATGCCACTGTCCCTCTTTTAGCATGAGAAATTCCTAAGGAAAGATGGCATTACTCTACACTGAGTTAAAGTCTTCTCCTTCAGGTTGGAAATCCCCTATAAAGGAAATTATGGCATTGCCGGATTCACACATCCCGGTTAAAGTAATTCTCCTTTATAAACAGTTGTGACAAACAAACCCCTCTTTAGAGATGACAAATTCTCTCTAAAGTTAAACCCTTTTAGCTTCACATCTTGGGCTTTGAACAAGATACATATCACCTTTAAGTTTCACGTCTTGGGCTTTGAACAAGACACCAAAACACCATTTCCTCCCGTAGAATAGGAGGAACTACGATCGCTCTGATTTCCCTGTTTCGGAGAAACGGGAATACGTAGGCATAAGATTGAAAGAAAAATCTTAGCGAGCACACTAAACAAAAAGCCAAAATCCCTTATATCAGTCAAAACATCCTAGTCCGTATTCCCCGCTAAAAGTCTGAATTCCCTGAAAATAACCTAAGAGAGGCCCCCCACATTGATAGCATCCGTAACCTATCAGACCGCTGTTTAAACTCAGTATGCAAGCAGGGTTACTTGGAGACATCTATTTCCCTTCCTTAGTCAGCTCACAATAGGATAAAAAATGAATCGACCTGTAGTAACCCCCAATGAGCGATAATGCTTAAGAAACACGTCCAGTTTCGCTCTCTACAAAGTGTGTTAAAGAAAATCTCATTATATACTTTGTAATAGCCAATCGATTACTGAAAAGGTTCGAAGTGGTGAGCATTCGACACATACCTCGACTGGAGAATCAAGTGGCTAATTACTTGGCTCAAATTGCTTCTGGGTACAAAATTTCAAAAGAAAATTACAAGACTCAATCGAAGTCAAAGGAAGACTTGTGTCAGCCAGATTGTCCCCGTCAGATTTGGAAACAACAAAGCTAGGGTACGCTGATAAAGAGAACTTCGAAATCTTAGCAATAGATAGTTTGACGGACGAAGACTGGAGAAAACCAATAGTGGAGTATTTTCAAAATACAACGGCGTCCGCGGAGCGAAAAATCAGGTATCGAGCTTTAGGTTATTTTCTTTTGGGTAATGAATTATTTAAAAAGACTCCTGAGGGAGTTTTACTTAAATGCCTTAGTGAGTCAGAGGCATATCTAGCCCTTTCGACTATCCATAGTGGGGTGTGTGGGGCTCATCAGGTAGGCCATAAGATGAAATGGCTTTTGTTTCAACAAGGAATGTATTGGCCTACCATGTTGAAAGATTGTACCAAATTCGCTAAGGGTTGCCAAGAGTGCCAAGTGCACGCAGGCATACAACATGTTCCTGCAAGTGAATTATACTCTATAGTTAAGCCATGGCCCTTTAGAGGTTGGGCTTTGGATTTGGTTAGGGAAATTCGACCAGCGTCATCTAAAAATCAAAGGTACATTTTGGTAGGCATTGACTATTTTACAAAATGGATCGAAGTTATACCATTGCCAAATGTTGGCTATAAAGACGTAATAGAATTCACCAAAAAAACACATCATCTATAGGTTTGGAATCCCAGAAACCATTACAACGGATCAAGGATCAGTATTCACTGGTCAAAAGATGCAAGAATTTGCCAAGGAAATGGGTTTCAAATTATTAACCTCCACACCTTATTATGCTTAGGCTAATGGTCAGGTCGAAGCAACAAACAAAGTGGTGATTAGTTTAATTAAGAAACATGTGAAAAGATGCCTAGAAATTTGCACAATACTTTAGACCAGGTTCTCTGGGCATGTCGAACCTCCCCCAAAGAAGCTACTAATTCCACATCATTTCGATTGACCTTCGATCACGATGCGGTGTTACAGTTGAGATCTACCTTCAGTCGACAAGAATCCAGAGGCATCATGAGATCCCATCTTAGCCATATTGGAACATGATGTTAGATGAATTAGTTAACTTGGATGAGGAAAGGCTCAATGCTTTAGAGTTATTGAAAAGACAGAAGAAGAGAATAGAGAAGTCTTATAATAAGAAAGTCAAAGTTAAGATGTTTTCTCCTGAAGAGTTGGTTTGGAAAGTAATCCTGCCTATGGATCGAAAAGATAGAGCCATGGAGAAATGGTCCCCAAAATGGGAAGGCCCTTTTCAAATCATACAAGTCTTTTTGAACTGTACTTATGAGATTGAAGAGTTAGATCAAGATAAGAGGATCTTGAGGGTAAACGGGAAGTATTTGAAAAAATGCAAGCCTGCACTTCAAGAAATAAAAATATCTAAAGAGTAATCACATACAAAATGATCAAAGCTAACATGATAAAATGAATTTTGTTGCCAAAATTTCTTAATCCGTTACATCCAGAAGAACCACGAAGGGTTCAAAGTTATTACATAATCCAGAAGTGGTGATAAAGTTTAAAAAAAAGGAACTAGAGCTAAAATGGAAGGTTGGCTTTCATGTTGAAATACTTCGCCTTCAGAAACTCTAACTGTTTCTCACAGACAGACTTGGTCGACCTCATAACCTCTAGCTCTGCTTCTAACTTCTGGGCTTTATCAGCTAAGCTCAGCCCAACATCATGCTCTTTAGCCACTTTAGTGTTGTCAAACTTCAGAAGCTCAACATTTTGTTTCTTGGCTTTTGAAATTTTGGTCTGCAAATCTTTTATTTGTTCCTCCCAAGAAATGATATTTCGATTATTAGTTTCGATCTCGGCCTTGTTTCGTTCTTAGGCTTTCTCTAAACACGCCAATCGGTTAGTCAACTCTGAGGCAGCATCCCATGCAGCTGCTACAGAGCCAGTATGACTTTCGATATCTTTAGAGCTTTACTTTATTTTGGCAACATCAGCAGCAACATGTTCGATCATTAAAGTCAGCTCCAAGATGACATTCGCAACTTCAGGAGAAGCGGTCAGAATATCAACCTTTTCTAGAAGACTTTTCAAGTCAATAGGAGAAGTAGGGTCGGACTCTATGAGTCGAAACAGGTCACCTTTAAAAACCTTCTCCTTGATTTTTGAAAGTATTTCACTGGCAAGATTGTTAGAGGATCGGCCACCAGATACTGAGGAGGAACTAAGACTCTTCTTGGACAAACTCCCTCTAGAACCAATCAAAGCATTCAGATATTCACAAGGGTTGCTCTTTTTCAAAGCCTCTAGTTCTTCTGCAGAAAGGGTCACAAAGGTCTTATTTGAATCCTTCGCAATCGACAGGTCAGGATTAGGGGTTGGTTCGACGGTTGTCTCATCATGAGTTTCTTCCTCCTCTTCTTCGTCCTTTTCATTATCTTCTTCAACATTTTCATCGTCATCCACAAATTCCTCAATAGGGGACATCGAATAATTATGGAATGCGGAGCGATTCTTCCTTTCTTCCATATTGTCGTCTTGATCTGGCTGGATGATATCTAGATTTTCGACTCTTGGGGAGCCATCTTCAACTTCATCTTCGACATGGACTTCAGGGTGATCCACCTCCATATCATTCTTAGTTTCTTCAGCTTGCGTATCCTTTTCTTGGTCACCTTCGTGTTCAGGCCCACTGGTATGAGAATTCTGGGTTGTGGTTTTGGACGGCAAAGTTTCGCGCTGTTCTCCGATCGTCTGATTAATTTCGCTCATCGAGCTCTTTTCAGAATCCTTCGCAGAAGTAGGATGGTACGTCGGTTCGCCTTCGCTATTGAGGAGTGTGGTGTTGGTTGATTTGGAAGCAGGTTAAGTATAAACTCCTGCATCGTCCTGAAAAGAGTAATCGAAAGTCAGAAGTTGAAAAAGATTACTAAGTGTAGCGAGCGATTTTTGTCGGTGACTGATGCGTATTTTTTCGCAAGTGTACGAACGCGTCAGAGTAATATAAAAGATTATCGTATCCACAGAGATCAAGTGTCAATCTATCGCTATCTATTGTTAAGGTGTGTATCTAAGGTGATTAAAAATAGTAGTTTTGAAGAGTGCACGGTAATAAATAAAGTAATTAAAATTAATTGATAAAGACAGGTTCGAATGCAATTCACATAACCAATTGATAATCCAAGTACTTGCTAATAGAACTACTTACGGGCAATGTTTTCTACTTTGAAAAGAACTAATTTGACAGGAATTGTCGCTTTTGCGTACTCAGAACCGAGTTGTACCCCCTAATCAAACCCTCTTATTGTCACGGATAAAAAGGCGCGCATTGCGTTAGAGTAGTAAACCTATTTTTAAGAAATATAGTATCTTGACCAAGTTGAAAAGTATTTTAACCTGGATTTTCTAAAAAAAAGAGGTTCTTACGAACCAGACTTTAAACTTCTTAACGCGTCCGAAAATGGTTTTAAAATCTCTTTTCCTTTTAAATTAAAAACTCCTAATAAACTAAACAAAGCGCTTTCGCTGTTTTTGAAATAGTTTAAAAACAATTAAGTTTAGATAGGCGTTGGACGGCTTTCGATCTTACCCAACGGAATTTAAGAACAGGAAAACTTGTATTGAAAGTTAAAATAGCCCTTAAGTGTTTCCACTAACAATTGTACAGATTATCGGTTCGGTTATGATCTTCACATTCTAACCTTTATAAAATTAGCCAGACATGGTAAAGTAAAAGTTCATTTTTAGATTTTTTATAAAAAAGGTATTTAAGTGCGAGTGCGGAAAGTAAATGAAAGTAGTGCGAGTGCGGAAAGTAAATGAAAGTAAAGCAGTGCGGAAAGTAAATGAAATTAAAAGACAGTGCAAGAAATAAAGTTGACAAAAGGTAAAGTAATAAAAACCTGCTCCAATCGGAGTGGTTGAATACAATGCGAACTGAAAGTAAAATGGCGGCAGGATTAACTTCCTTCCAGAGTGCTCCAAGACTCAATCTCACAGGCTCTTACAGACTCGATCTCTCGAATGTAGTAACACCTCGATGTGAAGCGATTACCACTATTACACTGATATATGCTTATGAACAACTGAACTTGGATGATGAAAAACGAAAATCTAAAGTCCTATTTATAGGCAAGGAAACATGTGGAAAAGACAAGGATGCCCCTAGCATTTGAATTTGGGCGAGAACTTGTTTTACTCTTGTGGTGCCCGCCACAACACCATGGTGCCCGCCATGAGTGTAAAATTGCTTGGGCAGTTGGAGATCGTGGGGAAAAACAGTTGGGAGGAGTTTGAGACATGGCCACGTCATGGAAGACCCTGTGGCGGCCGCCAGAGTGGATGCCATAAGTGCAAAATGCTGATTTTCTCTATTTTAGCTCATTTCGGCTCCTTTTTCGCTCCTTTTCTTGCTCGGGGCTCCGATTAGACTAAAAACCTGAAAACAAAGAAAAACATAATAATAACATAATAAAATGACATTAAAAGACTAAGAATGCATGCGAAATCGGAGTAAAAAATACGGTGAAATTCAGTGTCATCAAATTCTCCCACACTTAGACCTTTGCTTGTCCTCATGAAAAACATTTAAAGCTCAAAGTAAGAAAACTAGTGCTGATACGTGATTCGGGCAAAAAGGGCTTCTAAGTTCAAGTCAGGATGCAGTGACAGGTACTAAGTGAACCAAGGGTATCGTAATGACACTTATCCGCAGAGGCGGACATAAACTTCATTCTTATATTAATCAACCGTATCATCCCACAATAACTAGGCCTACCTCTTCATCTCTTTTTGGGTCCTTTTCATTCAGGCGCAATCACATTAAGCCCGTTATCCGTACATGTTTCATAGTAGAGTGACCTGTTAGTGATTCTGATCCAAAACATAGGGTTTCTGGCACATAAGACTGTGTAAACCCTTTTATTTAACCCAAATGCAGTTGTGGGGGATCGGATCGTAATCCGCCCTACCGAGTTCAGCGCCAGATACCTCTGAACCAACTAACAATGGGTGAGCTAAAATTATATATATATATATATATATATATATATATATATATATATATATATATATATATATATATATATATATATATATATATTTTTTTTTTTTTTTTTTTTTTTTTTTTTTATTTTTTTTTTGGCAACAATTCAACTTTTTGGTTTAAATGACCTTGTGAGGGTCATCTATCCGGAGTTTGCCTTTTTCTTTATTTATTTTACTGGATCATTCACTTATGTTCATCAGTCCCCTACGTAGAACATGCTTAGGCCGGAGCTGACTGCTGAAATAAACTACTTAGGGCAAATTTAGAAATGATAATTAAGGCCATGGTACATGGGGTTTTGGAATGATTCCTATATTCGTGAAGTCTACGGTGCTAAAACGATACTAATGTTTCAAAAAGTTCACCTAAGTCACCACATCCTAATCCAAACCTGTCTTAAAGCCCAAAAAACGTGTAGAACAACAATGTTTTCTTTTTGCAAAAAATTTTTTTGTAGGGCTAAAGAAATGGGGAAAAATGAGGGTGCACTAGGGATACACTGTACTGGTGACTCGTCAGACTCATGCATTTTCTAGAAAAAAGACATAGACAAAAACAAGAAATAAACAACTAACTAAAAATGGAAATAGAAAGCAATAAAATCCCCTCCCACACTTAAATCGAACATTGTCCCCAATGTTTCGAAATAAGATAAGGAGAGTAACCTGTAAAACTACTGATGTGGACCACTGGTGCCCTCGTCGTCCTGCTGGGAATGCCTGGGACGACGGGATCTGCTGCGATGCTGGTCTCTCCGGTCCAATCGGGCTGATAAGGCCGCCTGGACATCTCTGACCAGTCGAAGGTTACCTAGAACGGAACCTTGAGTAGCCTCCATAAGCTGGTAATGCCGGCGGTTGAAGTCTTGCTGACGGGATTGCTCGTCTGCGATCGCAAGCAAGGTGCGAGAAACGGACTCGAAGGATCGATCTGTCCTCCGTCGTGATTCTTCCATGAAGCTCATATTATCCGTCAGTTGTTTTTGAATGGTAGAGAGAAGGTCATCTCGCCTTTCTTCTCTAGCCATAAGGTCACGCCACATCTCCTCAGTGACATGGGATCCAGGGACTGAACCTGCAAAAGGGTTAGAGGAAGAGGGTGCGGTGTGTGGTGGTGAAGGATGATGGGGGGACACATGAGGTATGGGAGACTGATCTCTCCGCTCAAATTCTTCGTCAGTGTCGTGTCCCTCCGCATCAGGAATATTAGGAGGAAGTGGACCTAGAACAGGTGGAGCATTTAAATCATAGGTCCAGTTCCTTTCATTACGTACATCGGTACGTCTACTGCAGGACAAGGCAACAGATGGGATAGCTACACCATGGATCATCAATACAAAACCACCCTCTCTTCTCGCTCGGCACAATTTCATATCTTTTAGAAATTTTAGGTTGATTGTGCGAGGAGTTAAGGGCTCGAGCAATAGACGTAATTAGTCCTCCAAAAACAATCGGTCCTACTTTATTAATAGTAACAGACATGTGAGAAAGCATAAACGGGACCGGATTGATTCTTCTATTTGTGAGACTTCCTTGGAAAAACTGAAGCTCTTTAGCATTAACCTTATTTGGATTGTCCCGGCCAAAAATAGTACATGCCAACAGGTATCTAAAAACTCTGATGGCCGGGTTGTGGATGGTCGATGCGAGGATTCCTTCAAAAGAAGTTATTAAATTATTTGACAATCTTTGCCAAAAAGAAAATGCATCGACCGACCATCCGTCATCCAAAGGGGTCTCACAAATAGCACCTTCCCAAAGAGGAATCCCTAACAGACTTGTTAGTTCGTCGGTACTGTACTTATATTCTATTCCAAACATTCTAAATTGGACAGTACCGACTGTGCTAGCAGTGTTAGGGTGGACAGTGTAGATCAAAGAACTTAAAAACTCAATTGTCAGTTTCTCAAAGGTTGGTTCTCGATTTTCAAAAATAGAGTGCAGTCCCAAAAAATCAAGTAAATGATAAACACTATGATAAATACCCAAGGTATAGAGACAGTTGTCGTCCACGTACCTCGTCGAGAGAATTTCTCGACCTTGAAGCCTTTGAATATTCCTCCTCTGCCTATCCCCGGGTTTTCCTTCTCGCAAAATATATCCTTTGAACTCCATAGCTTGCTCCTTGAATTGATTTGAAGATAGTGAAGATGGGTTTAAATATAAGTTGGTAAAGGTGAGATTTTTATGGAATTTAATTGGTGGAATTTCAAATGGAAGTTTGAAAGGGTTAATGGATAGTGGGTATTAAATAAAGGTGGGAGCTTTTATGGGTTTTAATGGAGTTTTGGAAGAGGAGAAAAATGGGTTTTGGGAGTTTAGAGGTTCAAAAATGGTGGAAGATGAAGTTCTCCCCCATATTTACCAGGACGCCGTGGCGGGCGCCATAAGGCTATGGCGGGCGCCATAAGGTCATTTTCGGACCTGGGCCAAAATTTTGAATTTTGGAATGGGCCTCTCTTACCTTTTGTGTCTTGGGGGTCCCGATAGCGTTCTCATTTGTTTTCCTCTTCAACACGGGACTTGCACAATTTTTGTGGAAATAAAAATCAAATATCAAGAAAAATAACATTATTATTGGATATATATATATATATATATATATATATATATATATATATATATATATATATATAAAAGGAAAAATAAAAACACACATAATATATATATATATATATATATATATATATATATATATATATATATATATATATATATATATATATATATATATATATATATATATATATATATATATATATAAAATCAAAGTACATAGGAAATATAGGAAATGCGAAAATACGAAATGTGTCCAGATATGCTAAAAAGTAAAGAAAACGCAGAAATACTGAATACTAAATAATAGAGTAGTAAGTCAGGGCAATATGATCAATCAGCTGGCTCCTCTGCCTAGCTGGATCCACGAAGCTCAGCGATCTCACGACGAAGCTCTCCGATCTCCTGGTATAAAGAGTCTGCCTCAGTAGCATGAGTGAGATCAGATATCTCAATCTGCAAAGCAAGATCAGCTACCTCCTGTTTGAGCTTGGCAGTCTCTCTGCGGAGCTCAACAACCTGGGTGTATAAATCGGGTGGCTGCAAAGACAAATTATTAGATAATACAGTGATTTTGGGAGACGGAGGTGTAGGGGTGTACTCAGCAATAGGAGGCGATCTAGGCTCCTCAATAGTCTCTCCATAACCCTCCAAAGCATATCTCCAATTAGCTGGGTCATGAACACTGGTCATCATCGGATCAGGCAGCAAAAAGTAATGAACAGCCTCGTTGCCGATCAACAATCTGAACTGGTTGGGGTTTGCAGAGGCTCTCCTCATCAACCCTCTGTCTAGGCAGAAATCAACGTCCATGGTGGTGTATTCACTGAAAACCCTGAGATGTAACAACTTACGCGATAGGCCTAAAGCAGCAGCAATCTGGGTAACAATACCTCCCACATGAATAATACCTACTGATGACCTGGCAATACTGCTAAGACCTTTCAGCAGAAATTTCCCACATGCCACAGGACGTGACTGGGTCGCACAAAACAGTAGAAAGATCTCCTCCTCACTAAGCAAGGTCTCAGCATCTGGTAATCCAAAGAAAGAGTGTGTTATGATCATCTGAAAATACCTCAATGCAGGGTTGTGGATAACATGTGAGAACTGGGTGGAAGGATCCTGACTCCCTCCACCAGAGATATCACTCCAGAACTTCTCCACTTCCCTACTCAGAAAGTATCCCATAGGTGTCTCAGGAATAGCATCAGGGGTCGTCTGAAAACCTAATAAATCACCAAACTCCTTATGAGTGAAGGAGTACTCAGTCCCAAATAACCTGAAAATAGCACATCCATCTGGTCCGGCCCAGGGGTCATAAGAAAACGAGCTGAGGAACTCCAAAGTGAGGTTCCTATAGGTGTTGTTCAGGTCGTCGAACTGGTCCCATTGAAGCTGGTGGCATAAGAATCTGACACTAGGCTCAATGCCTAAAGCCTCCATGCAAGCCTGATCTGGGTACCTCGTAGGTGCCATAGGACGCCTGAAGTGGACAAAGTAACGCTCTCTCTGGGCGTCATTCCTGAAAGTCACATGCATGTCGTCAAAATTCTGCATTCTGCACAGAGTTAGGAAGAAGGTCCTGTAAAACACAAACATTTCAAACATTAGTCTTGACAAAATATAACAAGAAATAAAATAAAACAAAATGTAGAAAAAGTAAATAAGGTAAGAAAATCATGGGTTGCCTCCCATGCAGCGCTTGTTTAACGTCGTTAGCTTGACGACTAGAACTTATACATCTCTTGTCGGGATTGGTGGATCACTTAGAGTGTGGCTGGAGTAGGTTGTTGGAATGTCTCCTCCTTCGTAGAGCTTCAGTCTTTGTCCATTGACGATGAATGGTTTACATGTCTCGTTTTTTATTTCAACAGCTCCAGACCTCAGAATTTTTGATACTTTGAAGGGGCCAGTCCATCTTGAACGGAGCTTTCCTGGGAAGAGCCGTAGCCTAGAATTGAACAGGAGAACAGGGTCGCCTAAGTTGAAGTCTTTTCTTACGATTCTTTTGTCGTGCCAAGCTTTTGTTCTTTCTTTGTATATTATGGCATTCTCGTAGGCTTGCTGTCTGAGTTCTTCCAATTTGTGGATGTCAAGGATACGTTTCTCACCAGCAGTTAGGTAATCCAAATTCAAAGTTTTAATGGCCCAATAGGCCTTATGCTCTAACTCAAAAGGTAAATGACAAGATTTTCCATAGACTAGTTGGTAGGGGGTTGTTCCTATAGGGGTTTTGAAAGCGGTTCCGTAGGCCCATAAAGCCTCTTGAAGCTTTTGCGACCAATCTTTTCTGGATACAGAGACAGTTTTTTCTAAAATTTGTTTAATCTCCCTATTAGATACTTCCACTTGGCCACTAGTCTGTGGGTGATATGGTGTTGCTAGTCTATGCTTAACTCTATACTTGCTTAAAAGCTTATCAAATATTCTCGATATGAAGTGAGATCCTCCATCACTTATAACTAAACGGGGTGTTCCAAATCTGGGGAATATATAATTTTTAAATAATTTAATCACTACTCTAGTGTCGTTTGTGGGTGCAGTTATCGCTTCAATCCATTTAGACACGTAGTCTACTGCAACTAAGATATACTTGTTTCCTAAAGATGGTGGGAATGGTCCCATGAAATCTATACCCCATACGTCGAAGAGTTCTACTTCTTGGATGTTTCTTAAAGGCATTTCGTCGCGTCTTGAAATATTTCCTGTGCGTTGGCATCTATCACAATTGACAATGTAAGCATGGACATCACGCCACATGGTAGGCCAGAATAGGCCAGCTTGAAGAATCTTGGCGTAGGTCTTAGAGGTGCTTGCATGTCCACCATAAGGCGCAGAGTGACAATGCTGAATTATACTTTCTACCTCGTCTTCTGGAACGCAACGGCGAAAAATGCCATCTTTACCTCTCTTGAAAAGAAGTGGCTCGTCCCAATAGAAGTTTCTAACATCACTTAAGAACTTCTTCTTCTTGTGGTAATCGAGATCAGGGGGTATGATATCAGCAGCTAGGTAATTAACAAAATCAGCGTACCAGGGCACGTTACTTACAGCTAAGGATTTTTGAAAGTGCTCATGAGGGTCTGGTTTTTTATCTTCAATGGTTTCCAACTGGGCTATCAGTCTATCATCGGCAAAATCATCATTTATGGGTACTAATTCAGGATTCAGGTATTCTAGCCTAGATAGGTGATCGGCTACTACATTTTCTGTGCCTTTTTTATCTCGGATATCTAAGTCGAACTCTTGTAGTAACAAAATCCATCGAAGTAACCTGGGTTTAGCATCTTTTTTACTTAGTAGGTAACGGATGGCAGTATGATCGGTGTAAACTATAATTTTGGCTCCTACTAGATATGATCTAAATTTGTCTATAGCGAAAACTACCGCTAGGAGTTCTTTCTCGGTTGTTGCGTAATTGAGCTGGGCGGCGTCTAGGGTTCTACTGGCATAATATATTACATGTAATATTTTATCTTTTCTCTGACCTAGAACGGCTCCTACAGCATAATCACTGTCGTCACACATTATCTCAAACGGTTCAGACCAATCAGGGGGTTTCATAATGGGTGCTGAAATCAATGCTTGCTTCAAAAGGTTGAATGCTTCATTGCATTTTTTATCAAAGATGAATTCAGCATCTTTCATTAACAGGCCAGTTAAAGGTTTTGTTATTTTAGAGAAGTCCTTGATGAAACGGCGGTAGAATCCAGCGTGTCCAAGGAAACTTCTAACTTCCCTGATAGTCTTGGGTGGTTTTAGGTTCTCTATAACTTCTATTTTTGCTTTATCTACCTCTATACCTCTTTCGGAGATTATATGTCCTAAAACAATTCCTTCAGTCACCATGAAATGGCATTTTTCCCAATTCAGTACAAGGTTCACCTCCACACATCTTTCCAGGATTTTCTCAAGGTTGATAAGACAATTTTGGAAATCAAAACCGCAAACCGAGAAATCATCCATAAATACTTCCATGATGCCATCTAGATAATCTGCAAAGATTGACATCATGCAACGTTGGAAAGTAGCAGGGGCATTACAGAGTCCAAAAGGCATTCGTCTGTAGGCAAAAGTTCCAAAAGGGCATGTAAAGGTAGTTTTTTCTTGATCTTCTGGATGTATAGGTATTTGGAAGAATCCCAAATACCCGTCTAGATAGCAGAAGTAAGAATGTCTGGCAAGACGTTCTAACATCTGGTCTATGAACGGTAAAGGGAAATGATCCTTCCTAGTTGCTTTATTTAACTTTCTATAGTCTATGCACATACGCCAACCTCCTTCTATCCGCTTTGCTATTTGTTCACCTTTCTCATTTTGCACAACTGTGATGCCTCCCTTCTTGGGTACCACATGCACAGGGCTCACCCACTTACTGTCCGAGATCTGATATATTATACCTACTTCTAGCAACTTCAGAACTTCCTTCTTGACAACATCACTCAGTATAGGGTTTATCCTTCTCTGGTGTTCTCTGGAAGGTTTTGAATCTGCTTCGAGCGAAATCCGATGCATGCATACGGATGAATTTATACCTTTCAGATCAGAGATATTATATCCTAAGGCTGAGGGATATCTTCGTAAAACGTCCAAGAGTTGATCTGTTTCTTTTTGTCTCAAGGCAGCACTAACTATAACCAGACGATTCATTTCTTCATCAAGAAACTCATATCTCAGGTTCTTAGGCAGTTCCTTAAGTTCCAAGGCTGGTTTAATAGGGCAAGGCATAGGATCTGGGGTAAGGGATAAACATTGGTAAAGGTTATCATCGATGTAGGGTTTCTTATAATTGTCATCTTCCAAAATAAGGGTTGATGGCAACTTAATTGTTTCAATGACTTCTTCTTGCTCTAACTCCCTAACACATTCATCAATGATATCTATCGCATAACACGCGTCTCCTATCACAGGTGCCATAAGAAATTTTGAAAGTATAAATTCTATCTTCTCGTTCCCTACCTCAAAGGTTAGCTTCCCCTTTTTGACATCTATTATGGCTCCAGCAGTCGATAAGAATGGTCTACCTAGAAGAATTGGTATGTCATCATCTTCTTTAATGTCCATGACAACAAAATCAGTAGGGATAAACAGCTGACCTATCCTAACAGGGACGTCTTCAAGTATGCCTATCGAATATTTAACAGATCTATCGGCTAATTGAAGTGACATCTTGGTAGGTTGCAACTCTCCTAAATTTAACCTTTCGCAAACCGCTAAGGGCATTAAGCTCACACTAGCTCCTAAGTCTAGAAAAGCTTTTTCGATGACATGACTCCCCAAAATACAAGGAATAGAAAAGTTTCCAGGATCTTTATCCTTTTTTTCTAATTTATTTTCGGCAATAGAATTACATTCCAAGGGTTTCGGATCATCAAGTCTACGTTTATTGGTAAGGATGTCTTTGAGAAACTTTGCGTAAGATGGTATTTGGGTAATGGCTTCTGTGAACGGGATTTCTAAGTGAAGTTTTTCTATAACTTTAATGAATTTCTGATACTGATTATTGATCTGGGTTTGTTTAAGTCTTTGCGGATATGGTATTGGTGGTTTGTATGGCGAGGGTGGTATATAGGTTTTGTCTTTGGGTTCTTCTCCTTTTTCTTGACTTTCCTGGATTACAGATTCCTCTGGTTTCTTCTTTTTATCTGGGATGTTGTCATCTTCCTTAGAAGTTTTGGGATCACTCAACCTTGGGTTACAAGGTTCATCATAAGCGGTCCCACTTCGTAGGGTAATGGCATTTGCTTGTCCTTTCGGGTTTTGTTGAGGTTGTCCAGGGAATTGTCCTCCAGGTGTGATCTGAGGGGCTTGGTTTAAAGCTACCTGCGAGATTTAGGTTTCAAGCATCTTATTGTGAGTGATTATTTGGTCAACCTTGGTTCCTAACTGGGTAATTAGTTCGTTAACATGAACGTTTTGGTTCATGAACTCCTTGTTTTGTTGGATTTGAGCAGCGACAAAATTATCCACGATTTTCTCAAGGCTCGGTTTTGGTGGTACAGGTTGCATAGGTTGATTTGATCTTGGGGCTTGATAACTTGATTGTCTCGGAGGGGCAGTATTTTGGATAGGGTTATTATTCTTATAGGAAAAGTTTGGGTGATTCCTCCATCCAGGGTTATAGGTATTTGAAAATGGGTTCCCTTGGGTGTAGTTCACTTGTTCAGAGCTGGTCTCGTTTAACAGACTGCATTCTGCGGATTGGTGTCCTTTCGTCCCACATATCTCACAATCTGACGAAACTGCAGCTGCAGTATTCGGGGTTGTACACATATGCTCAACTTTTAGGGCTAATGCATCCATTTTAGCTTGCATCATGTCTATAGAGCTTAACTCATGTATTCCTCCTTGGGCTTCCTTCTTTTCCACTGTCGCTCGTTCTACTCCCCATGATTGATGGTTTTGGGCCATATCTTCGATAAGGGCACTAGCTTCAGGGTAAGGTTTGTTCATCAGTGTGCCACCTGTGGCGGCGTCGATGGTCATCTTAGTGTTATAATGAAGTCCATTATAGAAGGTTTGAATGATTAACCAATTTTCTAAACCATGATGTGGGCATGCTCTTAACAGCTCTTTATATCTCTCCCAGGCTTCGAACAACGATTCTCCTTGGTTTTGGGTAAATCTAGTTATTTGGTTTCGAAGAACAGCAGTCTTACTCGGGGGAAAATATCTGGCAAGGAATACTTTTCTAAGGTCTTCCCAACTTGTTATGGAATTTGGTGGAAGGGAATCTAACCAAGATAGGGCCTTATCTCTGAGGGAAAAAGGAAATAATCTCAAGCGAATCGCCTCAGGAGGGGCTCAATTGGTTTTAAAGGTGTCTGCTAGTTGGAGAAAGTTTTTCAAATGTTGGTTTGGGTTCTCTGTAGCAAGACCTGCGAATTGTCTCTGCTGTACTAACTGCAGCAGGGATGGTTTAAGTTCAAAATTGTTAGCTGGTATGGCTAGATTTACTATACTGGAACTAGGTTCCTCGTTGGATGGTTGGGCGAAATCCTTAAGAGGTCTTTGATTTTGATCTTCGGCCATAGCTTTCCTAAGTTTACGGAAATATAAACGTGCGCGAGCGTAACGTTCTGGTTCAGCTAGAGGGTCTACTAAACTTCCGGTACTACGAGTTTTTCGCATTGACCGGCGGGTAACTTCCTTAGTCTAAACGGTATAACAACAGGGTACGAAATTTGACGAAATTGGTCCCCGGCAACGGCGCCAAAGACTTGATACGTATTTTTTCGCAAGTGTACGAACGCGTCAGAGTAATATAAAAGATTATCGTATCCACAGAGACCAAGTGTCAATCTATCGCTATCTATTGTTAAGGTGTGTATCTAAGGTGATTGAAAATAGTAGTTTTGAAGAGTGCACGGTAATAAATAAAGTAATTAAAATTAATTGATAAAGACAGGTTCGAATGCAATTCACACAACCAATTGATAATCCAAGTACTTGTTAATAGAACTACTTACGGGCAATGTTTTCTACTTTGAAAAGAACTAATTTGACAGGAACTGTCGCTTTCGCGTACTCAGAACCGAGTTGTACCCCCTAATCAAACCCTCTTATTGTCACGGATAAAAAGGCGCGCATTGCGTTAGAGTAGTAAACCTATTTTTAAGAAATATAGTATCTTGACCAAGTTGAAAAGTATTTTAACCTGGATTTTCTAAAAAAAAGAGGTTCTTACGAACCAGACTTTAAACTTCTTAACGCGTCCGAAAATGGTTTTAAAATCTCTTTTCCTTTTAAATTAAAAACTCCTAATAAACTAAACAAAGCGCTTTCGCTGTTTTTGAAATAGTTTAAAAACAATTAAGTTTAGATAGGCGTTGGACGGCTTTCGATCTTACCCAACGGAATTTAAGAACAGGAAAACTTGTATTGAAAGTTAAAATAGCCCTTAAGTGTTTCCACTAACAATTGTACAGATTATCGGTTCGGTTATGATCTTCACATTCTAACCTTTATAAAATTAGCCAGACATGGTAAAGTAAAAGTTCATTTTTAGATTTTTCATAAAAAAGGTATTTAAGTGCGAGTGCGGAAAGTAAATGAAAGTAGTGCGAGTGCGGAAAGTAAATGAAAGTAAAGCAGTGCGGAAAGTAAATGAAATTAAAAGACAGTGCAAGAAATAAAGTTGACAAAAGGTAAAGTAATAAAAACCTGCTCCAATCGGAGTGGTTGAATACAATGCGAACTGAAAGTAAAATGGCGGCAGGATTAACTTCCTTCCAGAGTGCTCCAAGACTCAATCTCACAGGCTCTTACAGACTCGATCTCTCGAATGTAGTAACACCTCGATGTGAAGCGATTACCACTATTACACTGATATATGCTTATGAACAACTGAACTTGGATGATGAAAAACGAAAATCTAAAGTCCTATTTATAGGCAAGGAAACATGTGGAAAAGACAAGGATGCCCCTAGCATTTGAATTTGGGCGGGAACTTGTTTTACTCTTGTGGCGCCCGCCACAACACCATGGCGCCCGCCATGAGTGTAAAATTGCTTGGGCAGTTGGAGATCGTGGGGAAAAACAGTTGGGAGGAGTTTGAGACATGGCCACGTCATGGAAGACCCTGTGGCGGCCGCCAGAGTGGATGCCATAAGTGCAAAATGCTGATTTTCTCTATTTTAGCTCATTTCGGCTCTTTTTTCGCTCCTTTTCTCGCTCGGGGCTCCGATTAGACTAAAAACCTGAAAACAAAGAAAAACATAATAATAACATAATAAAATGACATTAAAAGACTAAGAATGCATGCGAAATCGGAGTCAAAAATACGGTGAAATTCAGTGTCATCAGTGACGCGACCACCTTATCGCTGGGTTTTTCATCACCACAATGGTAGGAGGGGGCTACTTTCTGATTTCTTATTTATCCCATGAAGTTGGAAGGGAAAGGGAAGGTATATAAAACTAACCTTGCACGCGAATGTCTAACAGGACAAATGCTTAAAGAGATTGGGGGGGTTCGGGGTTAGGTTATACAATGGGCAGTTGTCAGTTACCCATCCTATATGTGGTTATCCACGGGATATTAGCTTTAGGTTTTGCTTTGTACTTGGTGGTGTTTATCTGTTAATGGGTTAGGAAAGTATGAGTGAGTGAGTTTTTGTTGATGTTTTTGGTAAGGTGTTGGACCTATGTTTTGATTGGTGTATGAAGGTACTGAACCTAGAGTTTTTGATTAGTATGCTCGCTAAGATTTCACAATCTTATGCCTATGTATTCCCGTTTAAACAAAATAGGAAAATCAGAGAAATCGTAGTTCCTCCTATTCTAAAGGAGGAAAAAGATGTTTTGGTGTCTCGTTCAAAGCCCAAGACAGAGGCTAAAAGGAGTATTTGTGTCTTGTTCAAAGCCTAAGATTGAAGCTAAAAGGTTGACTAAAAGAGAATTTGTCATCTCTAAATAGGGATGGTTGATTTTTGTGTGCCTTGATCAAAGCCCAAGGTTGAAGCTAAGAGGTTGATTGACTCCACTGGGGAAGTCCTTATACAAAGCCTAAGAGGAGGTTTTATGAGACCGACTCAACAAGAGAGTGGATATATTGGTGTCTTGTACAAAGCCCAAGACGGAGGCTAAAAGAGACTGACTCTTTGGGGATATCATTATATGAAGCCTAAGAGTAGGCTAACTCCATTGGGGAGGTACTTATCTGTCTTGTATAAAGCCCAAGATTGAGGTGAAAAGGGTTTGACTCAACAAGAGAGTGCTTTTATCTGTCTCGTACAAAGCCCGAGATTGAGGCTAAAAAAAGGGTTGACTCAACAAGAGAGTAATTTTTATCTGTCTCGTATGAAGCCCGAGATTGAGGCTAAAAGGGTTTACTCAACAAGAGAGTGCTAAAAGGTGATGGACTCAACAAGAGAGTCTATGGGAATGGTTGACTCAACAAGAGAGTCTATGGGAATGGTTGACTCAACAAGAGAGTCTGGGAAGTAATTGATTGACACAACAAGAGAGTCTGAAAAGGTTAACTCCGATGGGGATAAAATCATTGTACAAATCCCAAGAGAAGGCTTACTTTTCTGAGGAAATGATCATTATACAAAGCCTAAGAGAAGGTTATCTTCTGCTGGGGATTATTGAGATCCCGAGGCAGGTCCAACTGGGGAATGAACTCTTGCAGGGGAATACAGTAGAGTTGATATATCAGATACCTTGAGGTTCTGATTTGAGATAGTGTTATATGATGATAAACTGACCCTGGCTAGGGGATTTTTTGAGAAAGACGGGGTTTTAGAACCCACAAGTTTTAACTCTGATGGAGATTAATCCAGAATCCTGGGTTTCTTCCTATGTTTGTTGGGGACTTGAGAATGTCTTTGAGACTCAAGGAGATTTAGACTGTCCAAGTCTATTAGTGTGGTCTATATTTGTACAATGCCCAAGAGGAGGCCGACTCTTTTATGGCATGAGTATCAACCCTAAAATTAATCTGAGGGTTTTTTGTGACTATTTTTAGAAAGATAGCTCTAGCAAAGGATGACTAAGTTATGTCCTATACCCCTAAGAGGTCGTGAGGGTCCTTGTACGAAGCCCAAGAGAAGGCATGAAAACTTTTAAGAAGCCGACGGGTCCTTGTACAAAGCCCAAGAGGAGGCGGGGATGCTTTTAGATAGCCTGTGGGTCCCCAAACCAAGAGAAGTTCAAGAAATGTAATTCACATAGAAGAGATCATTCCAGGAAAGTTTGAGTGTTTGGAAGAAACTCAAGAGATGCTATTCACGGAGAATAGATCAACTCCGGGGAGTAGAATTTCTTTGACAATTTCTAAGGGTGACAGTCTAAGAAAAGGTTCACCGAGAATAATGCCTTTATCTTTGTTCCATATTGATTAACCCCAAGAGAAGGGAAGACTGTATCTAGGAACCCTATGGGGATCTAGTTTTAACTGTATTTAAGAGTGACCAACATGGCTTTACCTAATTCTAAACCTAGTTGTCGGGGAAAACTCTAAATAAATATATTAGTATATATACAGTTGATATATGACAAGTATTTAAAGGAGTATGAAAGAAGACTAACCATGTGCAGCTTCCCACAATACAGTTAATATATTTGACATGTATTTAAAAGAATGAAAGAAGACTAACCTGCGCAGCTTCCCACAATACAGTTATATATATATTAAAGCGAGTAAATGAAAGCGGATAAAAACTTACAGGTAAGCAAGCTTCCATGCTGTTTTATTAGTTGTTCAAAGAAATTAAAGAAAGTTTTGATAACAACTGTATACTTGAATCTAAATCAAAAGGGAAATTGTTTTGAAAAGATTGTTGGGGCTTATACTCAAAGAGAGGCCCAAGGTTTAACAGTGATCTCACCGTTGTTTTGAATATTGTATCGGGACTTATACAACGACTGAGGCCCAAAGAGGTTTTCTGTACAAAGGTATGGGTCTTACAACTCAAGGAGAGACCCAAAGATTATTTTGAAAAAGAAAGATGGGACTTACACCACGAGGGTAGGCCCAGAGGATTTGTTTAAAAACGGCAATCGCGTCGAGGTTTTTGAAAACACAGTGGGTCTTATACAATGTCTGAGGCCCAACAAGGTATCTCATTTACAAGGAATGGGTCTTACACTCTATTAGAGGCCCAAAAGGGTTTTTGTACAAGTGATGGGTCTTACAACTCAAGAAGAGGCCCAAAAGGGTTTTTGTACAAGTGATGGGTCTTACAACTCAAGAAGAGGCCCAAAAGTGTTTTAAACTGGAGATCGCGCCGAGATTTTTATCGTGTCGGGACTTATACAATATCTGAGGCCCAAAATGGTTTTGGTTATAGGGGATTGGGTCTTACACTCTATTAGAGGCCCATGAGTGTTTGAAAAAGATTTGTGAGGGTGAAAATCAAAGAAACCCTAATTTTATCATTTTTAAAAGTAAATTTAAAAAGAAAATCAATAAATAATTATAAAATACCAAATAAGCTTGAATAAAAAACTTGTGATTTTTGGTTGAGATTTGAAAAATGATGTTTTAATCACAAGATGAATTAAAACTCATTTGGTTTTGATTTTCAAGATAAAAATCCACATTTAAAAGTTTTTAAAACAATTAAAAATGAATTTATTTACAAAAATACCAACTATATTAAATAATTTATATAAATATTATTTTTTTGTGGAATAAAATATTTTAATATTGTGATTTTTTGCAAAAAGAACCAATCAAAAATCATTAAAATTGAGAGAGTTATTAATTTTCCAAAATATTTAAAATAATATGAAAAATAATAAAAAGTGGAAAAAGTGATAAAAAAAAGAGGTCTGGGCGAGGGGGATTCGAACCCCATACCTTCCACTCGCTCAATACACACAAACCAGCTGACCAACCACTGGGGAGCAATGCCAATTCATTAAACATATGGCAAGGGAAAAATATAAGGCAAGTTTGGTTTGAAAACCTGAAGAATGGCGCCATGGCCATCTTCTTCCTTGGGCCAGATGTGTGAAGCTCTGTATCTCACTCGTTTCTCAACCATTTGACATGATTCAAACACCAAATTCATGCATTTTTTAACAAGGAACATGATGGCAATACTTGATTTCATTTATTTTCAGTGTGTAGCAAGTTACATGAACATGAATGTATGAACCCTAATTTTGCAAAAGCAATCGTGCATATATGTTTGTGAGTGCTATGGTCAAATTTTTAAAGGGGAAACACTTAAAACATGATAATAAATATTTCGTAAAAGTATCATGCGAGGAAATATGCATGGATCATGTTATGAGAGATTGAGGCTTACCTCGCTGCAAGAAGAATTGGAACTCTGCACAAAGTGTGTTCCAGAAGTAATTTGATGACCCCTACAGCTTCAATGGATGGTATGGAGTAGATGGCAAGCCTTAGAACTTTTTGAAACTCCTTAGATCAGATCACGGTATCCCAACTGCATAATGGCTAGGCTGAAGATTGAGATTTTGATTCAGGTGTTTCAGAAGTGGTTTAGGTGTTTGGACAGCCTCTATACATCATATGTGATGTGTTAGAAGTGATGGTTTGAGTCGCTTGGCTCTGCAACTCAAAACCCGATAGCACTTGCTCAAAAACAAAGAAATTTGGCACTTAAGGAGAGAATGAGAGAAAGCAATGTTGTAGGCTGCTTTGGTGTGATTTGATTGATCAGTTAAGACCTCTATTTATAGTAGAGGAGTTATGTTGAAGTGGTTCTCTTGAAGCTCAGAGGATAAGGCCATGGTTCAATGGTCTTGGCTTGGCATAAATGCCTCTTGCACTAGGTGTAACAGCTGCCCCAAATAGCTCAGCTATGGTCTAACAAATTTCACATTCTGAAGTCTTCTTATTGGTGGATTATGAAGGCCACTTGACTTATCATAAAGGGAATGTTGAATATTCACTATTTGCTCATAAATGCAAATTGAATTCCAAGCATATTCTCTTATGTTCATGCTCTCATTGGCTGGCCTTGAACTGAATTGGCAGGTGGTGCAGAGCTTGTAGCCATCAAAGTGAGTGTAGCAGGCCTTGTGATCAATTCTCTTTGGATAAGAATCAAGTTCATCAAGTCATGCAACAAAATCTGTTGCAAAACAGCTGCAACAAGACATGTTTGATCATGGATTTCTCTTGGCTCAAGTTGAATCAATTCATGCTAATAAGTTCTTTGAATTCTTAGCAAAATTTGCAATAACATTGATGTTTACAGTTGGAGTTGATTTCCCTTGCAACTATGTGAAAAAACCTCACAAGTTTTGGTGTTTTCAACAAAATCTGTCTTGGGCAGAAATTTGTCTAAGTGTTGAAAAAATGCCACTTTCATATTTTCAGTCATTTTGATCACTCCATAGTTTAAAATCCATGATGAATTGGAATGAGGTGTAGTTCACACTTTTAAAGTATGCCATGAGACCTACAAATCCATCTTTGGACCATTCAAAATGGTTGCTTGGATCTCAAGTTATGATCCTTGGAAGTTGGTACCCTAGCCATTTTGTTTCATAACTTAGAAAAATTCTAAGTTTTTTATGGTTGCCCCTTTTACAAGTTATCTCACTTTTTGGGTTTTTCTTGATTAATGATGATTCCAATCACACATTAACATCATTTTAGGGTTAAGGGACCTTGGTTGACCAAAAAATCAAAAAGTCAAACTTTGACTTTTTGTACAGTTGACTTTTTCAGCAGATGAAATCTGAACTGCGCAATCCTCTATGAAATCAAGTCCTTGACCTAAATCAAACTTAATAGATGGATTCCATAGGTGTTGTAGGGTGTATTGAATCATGTCCCAAGGTTTGGGAGCATGTCCTGGTCAAAAGTCAAAGATACAGTTGACTTTTTCTTCAAAACCCTAATTGTGGTTCAGATGAAATTGAAACTTGTGAATCAAGCTTCTTGGATCAATCCATTGTTGCAAATGGATCAAAATGGTGTATTGGAGGCCCTCAAATCATGTCTTCAGGTCTTGGCTCATGCTTTGTCCCAAAAGTCAACTTAGGGGTGAATTAGGTCAAGAAACCCTAATTCCTGATTTTTTATAAATGTATCTCCTGAGGCTAAATTGACTTGATGATTAGGTTCATGAGGTCCCATGGAGTATCTTAGGTTATTCTTTGAAGCATTGGCTCATGCCCAGAGGAAAATTTCCATCTGGAGGCCCTGGTCGACCAAAACCCTAATTTGGTGGCACTAGCGATCTTAACGCTTAATCCACTTGGAAGGTTGCAACTTTGTGCTTGGTTCTTGATGTAGGAGTCCTCTTGATCCTTTATGGGTGTTTGAGAGTTTAGAGAAGTTGAAGATCATGTCATTCCTTTATTTATCCTTTGTCTAAATGCTCAGAGAGGACTTGAAACCCTAATTCCTGTTTGCGGTGAATGCTAACCCATCTTTGGGGAGACTGATGAGGCATGATGGTTCATCCATATTGTGGTGATGATTTGAAAAATGATGGGAAATCTTAGTGGTAAAAATTTGGGGTATGACAGATGCCCTTATTTAATCTTCTTGGACCCGAAGGTGTGAATGGTGAAGGTATTCGGGCATTCGGGGTGCAAGATGTTTAAATATTGGAATGTGCGAAATTTTGACGGTGGTTATGAATGGAAGTTTGCTCATCCATCTTCTTTTGCTAAGCCATGATACTTAGAAAAGGTAAAACTTCCCCTCTAGCCTGGTCTTCAGCCAAGGAACTGGTCTCAGTTTTCTTTTGAAATAAACTTTCCCTCGATCCTGGTTTCCTACCAAGGAACTGGTCTTAGTTTCTGAATTAAACTTCCCCTCGATCCTGGTTTCCTACCAAGGAACTAGTCTTAGTTTCTTTTGTCAATAAACTTTCTTGATAAGGGACGCTATTCATAGCGGTTTCCCTTAAACTTCTCGCCGAATTTTCCTGGGGAGATGCCATTTGATGGGAAAAACTTTTGATATCAGACTTGCTGGAGAACCCATTCGTCTGAGTTGTAGAGGTGCACAAACTCCTCTATTTGGAGATGCCATTTGTCGAATCTGCTGGGGAAAACGAGTCTCTTGAGAGGTTGTTTCTGCTTGGGGATATTACATCATACTTTTCTTCGAGATCCTTTCGAAGAAATGCATTGTGATGTAATCCATTTGGAGGTGCTGATGACCTCATTTGATAGCAAATTTTTAGAGAGAAAGTGGTGTATTGCCGAATCTCCGGTTGCGAGGCTTTCTCTAGGGATTTTCCTTAATCCGGGATAGCGAAGATATCATCTTCAATGGCGAAGAGTGACATTTGTCGAACGTTTTCTGGTCTTTCAGAGGTTCAAGTTATCAAAGTGGTCGACGACCAACTTCATCCCAGAAATAAACTGGAGGAGAGAGATTGTTCAGACGCAACATTTCTTGACGAGGAAAGAACTGACAACTCGATTAAGATGACTTCTTTCACTAGGGGACAAGATCGACTAGAGTGATAGTGATGCAATATAAATATGAATGTAAATCAATAATGCATGATGTATGTATGTTTATGCTGACAAAACTGACACGACATACAGACTAGCGGATGAACACGGATAGATACTCGGCCACTGCGGGGGACGAAGAAGTATCTTCGGTTCAAAATAGCAATTCTGCCTTGCTTAGGAGAGATAGTCCCTATGGGGATCAACTGTTGGTCGAGCTTAGGAGATAAGAACTCTGCCCGGGGTGTCTGACGGAATGTTTGCGTCCGACACAGTTGATCCTTCGTTCAGGCGTACTGGTTTAGAAGGAGTACTTTGATTCTGCACTTTGAAGTTCAATCACCTTTGGAGAAGCAATCGATGTTCTTTCGATGTTCAACAATCAAAAGAAATTGCCATCTTTATTTCAAAAGTAGAAAAAATTGACAAGTAAATTCATTTTTGTTTTACTTCAAGAATCTTTAATCATGTTAAAAATGTCGTTCTGTAAAGCTAAAACAAATCAGAATTGCAAACAAAAGCACTAGGGCTCAAATTTTATTGATAGGATGGAAATCAGCCAAACGCGTGATTCCATAAAGTATTTACAAAGTTTAGAAAATGGTAATTTAAGGGAAAAGGGCTACATTGAAACATAACGACCGCTATCCTTCTACCAACTTTGAATTTTGGGCATCCTGAGCTTCCGTCGAAGATGACCTTAACTGGAGTTTTCTGATGGATGGCATGACTGCTACTGGGGGATTTGCCCCTTTACTGGACATAGTTACTTGCCATTATCCCTAACTTTTGCCTGGATTGTACTTTGATATTTCCAATCCACCGAGATGATTTTTGATTATGTCTCTAATTTTTGCCTGGACCTCCCTTTCGGGTTTTCAATCCACCGAGACGTTTTTTTTTAGGCGAAGTATTTCTTGACTACGTCAACATTCGTGGGGTAGGCAAATTCTTATCCGTCCATGGTTGCGAGTCTCAAGGCACCGCCTAAGAAAACTTTCTTGACCACATAGGGGTCGTCATAATTCGGAGTCCGTTTGCCCCGAGAGTCAGTGAGGAATGATTGTATCTTCTTGAGCAGTTTGAAGATTGGCGCGCATGTTGCGGTCATGAGGAATATGAATCTGGAAATGTAGTTCAAACGTCCCAGGAATCCCCTAACTTGTTTTTCAGTCTTTGGAGAAGGAATTTCTTGAATGGCCTTGACCTTGTTAGGATCAACTTCAATTCCTTTCTGGTTGACGATGAACCCTAAAAGTTTCCTTGAACGGATACCGAATGTGCACTTATTGGGATTCAAACGAAGTTTATACTTTCTCAACCGCTCGAACAACTTTAGTAGGTGGGTCACATGCTCCTCTTATGTCTTAGATTTGGCAATTATATCATCGACATATACCTCTATTTCTTTGTGTATCATGTCATGAAACAGAGTAGTCATGGCCCTTTGATAGGTTGCCCCGACATTCTTCAAACCGAACGGCATTACCTTGTAAAAAAAGGTACCCCATGGGGTAATGAACGAAGTGTTCTCCATGTCTTTCGGCACCATTTTTATCTGATTATAGCCCGAGAATCCATCCATGAAGGAGAATACTTTGAATTTTGTTGTGCTACCTACCAGCATGTCAATGTGTGGCAGGGGGAAGTCATCCTTTGGACTTGCTTTGTTTAGATCCCTCTAGTCTACACACATTCTGACTTTTCCGTCCTTTTTCGGAACTGGCACTATGTTGGCTAACCATTGAGGATATTCAGAGGTGGCAAGGAAACCAGCGTCAATCTGCTTCTGTACTTCCTCCTTAATCTTGATGGCCATATCTGGATGAGCCCTTCTCAGTCTTTGTTTTACGGGAGGACATCCTGCTTTTAATGGTAAATGATGTTCCACGATGCTGGTATCCAACCCTGGCATGTCCTGAGAGGACCAAGCGAATACATCGGGAAAATCTTTGAGAAGCTTTATCAAACTTTCTTTGACAGTTGGATTGAGCAGTGCCCCAATCTTGATTTCCTTTCTTTCTTTTTCTGAACCCAAGTTGACCGTTTCCAACGGCTCTTTGTGAGGTTCAATGGACCTTTCCTCTTGTCTGAGTAATCAGGAGATCTCTTTTGGAATTTCGTCGTCATCTTCTTCTTTAGCCTCAAATACCGGAAATTCAAAGTTGGGAGAAGACATTGGATCGTACGTTTCAATGGGGTTTAAAACAAGCAATCTGCATGACGTGATGATTGTTTTTAGAAGAGATAGAGAGAATGCAAGAGTGTGTGCAGTGTATTTTCTTTGGAAAACTTCTTGTTTTTATTATTTAGTTGTTTCTTAGGATTACCATTTTCTGAAAAAGCGAAAACAGAAAACATCAATAAATGCGGAAATTACAGAACGACGTTATTTTATTTATGATCTTGTCGATTCTTGAAACTACAGCCCTATAAAACAAAACTCAGTCGCTTTGGGCGAAGCGAAGAGGTATATTTACAGAAAATAAGCCCTATCAAAACATCTGTTTCACCTGGGCAGGGTGAAAGGTTAAGATCAAGACGACAATTACTTAGACTTATGAACGAATTTCGAAACATCGACAGCAACCCATTGGCGGTGAACTCCTCGGTGAATCACAAAGTCTAGTACCTTCTTTCTTGACTTGCCTTTAGAAATAACGCTGATTTCTGGTGGAGCAGGATCATTGGAATCAGTTTCTCGGGCAGAGTTGTCGTAGACGAACTCTTCTGTTGTATCTTGCATAGTGTTTGTACTCTCAGGAAAATCTCCCCATCTAGTTAGATGGATGTCTTCGAGCCTGATACGAGAGCTTTCAGGAGCGGTGTACTTGACCAAGAAGTCGAACTTGCCATTTGGTTGTCCTAAGGTGTCCCACACTTCTTTGGAACTGGAGGAGTCATCTCCTTCGATGACGTTGACCTCAGGAAAAGCATAGTTGATGAATTCTAGTCCTGCAAGCTTTGCAAATTCATCGTCGTGCTGGATATTTTCTGAATGCCCTGAGTAATGATCCCACGATTTGGTGGGGACACAGGTATTCTTTTCAATGATGCTCAGTTGATAAGCACCGTTCGGCTAACTTTCTTGCCCCAAGTCTCCCGGGTACGGCTTCCAGATAGGCAGGTCATCCATTGGGCCACAATAGTCATGGTCAAAGTTGTCTTTCATCAGAGTGTCCTCTTTTAATGAGTTTAGTGGAGCATAGCATCCTTCCGGATCACCATATCCGTATATCATCTTGACATCTGACCTTGGTATAAATCTCGGACTCTGTGTGGGATAGCAAAATGGCGTAGGCACCTCTTCTTGAGACATATAACCGTCCACGTTAAGATAGGACTTTCACTCTTCATCTGTATTGGAGGGATCACCCTCGTTGATGGTATGTACTTCTTGAGACACTGGGTGAAGGAAACCTCCACTGTGGAAGAAGTTCTGAATGGGATGAAAACTTTCATCGTTAGTAGCAGTCTGGGTACAGTTTGAGGAAAGACCAAGACCCTTCTTTGTTTTGTTATCAGTAGGAATGACAAGTTGTCCCCATCCTTTTGTGTTGTTACTCTCGATTACTTCGAGAGCATCTTTGTATGAGGAAATCGATGTTCCTTTTTCTGATTGATTCTCATTGCTCACCGACAGTGCTTGGAACTAAGTTCCAACAACCTCCTCTGGTTCTACACAAGTAGACGATGACAAGTTACTCACGATCAAGGCTTGCTCTCCGCAGACTATGACTAGTTGGTCGTTGTTGACGAACTTCAGTTTATGGTGCAGTGTCGAAGTGACTGCCCCAGCCTGGTGTATCCAAGGTCTTCCTAATAAACAGTTGTATGCTGCCCGGACGTCCATGACCTGGAAAGTGACTTGGAAAGTGTAAGGACCGATAGTTATGGAAAGGTCGACTTCGCCGATAACAGCTTTCTAGATCCGTCAAATTCTTTGACGATGACCTCACTGCCCCTCATCGGGGATCCTTTGAATGATAGTCGCATTAAAGTGGACTTCGGCATTACATTCAGAGTTGATCCTGTGTCTACCAGTACACTGGCTAAAGCATCGTTCTGGTAGTTGACTGTAATATTGAGTGCCATGTTATGACTTTTTCCCTCTTCTGGCACTTCCTTATCACTAAACCCCAAGTTATTGCAGGAAGTGATGTTCGAGATGATGCTATCGAATTGTCTTATCGTCACATCTTGTTCCACAAAGGCTTGCTCTAAGACTTTCTGTAGAGCCTCCATGTGAGCTTCGGAACTGAGTAAAAGAGATAACACAGAGATTTTTGAAGGAGTTTGCAATAGCTGATCAACAATGTTGTATTCACTCTTTTGGATGAGCTTCAGCATCTCATCGTTGTTTGTTGAAAGGTCGGGACCACTGGACTGACCGACTGGTTGATTAGGAACTTCTGTTTGAGGTTTCTTTTCTCTGGTAGGTTCTCCAACTCCTCAGTTGAAGATTCAACCGCTCCGTGTTACTCGACTGATGTCTGCAATATTCATAACGAAGGGTAATGTAACTTCTTTTCCATTCTCAACTATTGTTGCATCGTACTTGTAAGGGATCGCCTTATCGGACTTGTACGGTATTGGTCCTGGCAGATAGATAACTACAGGAGCCTTATGATTTTTCTGACCATCATAAACAGCCTCAATTGGTTCGAGATTGAGAACCTTTCCACCATCAAGAGGGACTCTTGATTCACGGATTAAAGGGATTATGGCGCACACGTCTTTGGCCACTTCTCGCTTAGGGATCAAGATAACATCCTTGTTTTGATCAGGATGATAGTTTGACATTGAATCAGAGCTTGACCATGGTTGAATTTCCTTATGGTCCAACTGACTTTGAAGGGCTGCTCGCACGAGGTAGCATCCTTGGTTATTCTCCGAGCAGACTCTACAGCGCTCGTAGTTGTGTGGTGGCACCCCGACACGTCCGCTTTGAATGCAGTACAACTTCACCAGATTGGTTTCCATTGACCGAACATCCTGACTTTGATGCCTAGTAGGGTTCCCATTAATCATACTGACTTGTTGTGTGTCTTCATCTAGATAGATCGGAAGCCACCAGTGGTTTAACAAGTGTTGAAGCGTCCTTTGAATGAGTGCACAACCTTGGTTACTCTCACAACATACGCTAAAGTTCTGATACTCATGCGAAGTCAGAAAACCAAGCTGGACTTGCTTAGCGTGTAACTCCACCAAGCTGGTATTCATCAAATGAATATCGAAAATTTGAATCATGTTGACCTGATAGGGATTCTTATCACGGTAATCCTGGATCCATCCAAGATTCATCTGACGCTGGAGGGCCTCTTGTACAAAAGAGCATCCTTAATTGTTTACCGAGCAAATCAGACAGGAATCATAATCATGTCGTGGCAGATCATGATGTTGGCTTTGCCTTGAGTGCATTGCTACCAAATTGACATTCATCGCACGGATGTCGTGGTTTTGAATGATGTTGGAATTTGAATAAGTCATGTTAACCCCACGAATTATGTGATCCTAGATCCAACCGAGATCCAACTGTTCCTGTAGAGCTGATTGCACCACAGAACATCCTTGATTGTCTTTAGAGCAGATATCACACTGGTGATAGTTATGAGATGGTACATGACCGTACCCGCTCTGTCTGCGATGCATCTTGACCAGATTAGCCCTTAATAAGAGTACATCATGAATTTGATAGTTGTGGTTAGACTCTCCTTCTATCAAATTGACTGCAGCCTTCTCGTGTTGAGGCAACGGGTTCGTCTGAACATTTGGATTTGTATCCTTAAAGGATAAGACCCCGCTCCTGACAAGCTTCTGTACATCGGATTTGAAGCTGAGACAGTTTTCTATGTTATGCCCTGGCCCTCCTGGATGGTAAGGACAAGTCTGGTCCGCTTTGAACCAACACGGAGGATTTTCCGGTACTGTAAGAGGAGACCTGGTTTGGACGTGCCCCTTGACCAGTAGTAATGGAAACAGTTCTGCGTACAACATTGGTATAGGGTCAAACCCTGGTGGTCGCGTTGTACGATTGTTGCTGTACTGAGGACGAGCCTGCTGAAGAGGCTGTTGTGTCCTTTGCTGATATTATTGTTGATTTGGTTGGCTCTGAGCAGCCTGAGGTTGATACATTGGAACAGGCGCAGGGTTAATAGTAGGAGTTACAGCTGCTACTGGTTGGTAACGTCGCATTTGCTTTCCGAGAGAGATATTGCCAATATCTTGCTCTTTTTTCTTAGGGAAAGTGCTACCGTATCTTTTGGTACTACTTGATGGTCCAGCATCTTTAATTAAACGTCCTTCTCAGACAGCCTCCTCAAGACGAACTCTCATTCCCACCATCTCGGTGAAGTCACTGGGCGCACTGGCAACCATTCTGTCGTAGTAAAATGAGCTCAAGGTTTTCAAGAAGATCTTTGTCATATCTTTTTCCTCAAGAGGTGGACAAATTTGAGCAACAATTTCACCCATCTCTGAGCACATTCCTTAAAGGTTTCCTTATCCTTCTGCGACATGGCTCTGAGTTGATCTCTGTTTGGTGCCATGTCCAGATTATACTTATATTGTTGAACAACTGCAGCGCCAAGATCTCTGAAGGTGGCGATCTTAGTGTGGTTTAAACCCATGTACCATTTGAGTGCGGCACCAGTTAAACTATCCTGGAAGTAATGGATCAGTAGCTGTTGGTTCTCTGTCTGTGTTGACATCCTACGAGCGTACATCACCAAGTGACTTTGAGGGCAAGAGTTACCCTTGTATTTTTCAAATTCGGGCACCTTGAATTTGAGCGGAACTTTCACGTTGGGGACCAAACAAAGGTCTGCGGCGTCCTTTCCAAATAGATCCTGACCACGAATGGCTTGTAGTTCCTTCTGCATCTCCGGGAATTATTCCTGAAATTCCTTCATCTTATCCTTCATACTCTCATTTCCACCAGAAGGTATCTCTGGAATCTGTCCTTCTGGGACAGTGTGTACCACGGGTGGAGGTACAACCATTACGGCAGTGACTCTCGGTGCTTCCCTCTCCCAAAGTTTGTAACCTTCAGGAGTTGTTGCCATGCCCCTTGCATCTTCGCTTTCGCGAAGTTTGTAACCTTCAGGCCCAGCGGCTCCTGCTGCAGTTTTCGGATCTTCCATGATTGGCGGAATATATCCTTCTGGGATATAGTTGAGTGGCATGCCCCAGGGACGATCTTTTGGCATGTTATATCGAGGATCATACTTTTCCACTATGGGCGTAGATGTGATCTCTGAGATCACAATCCTTTGTTGTTGTATCTGGGCTGCTGCCAGAGATTGCATGTCATTGTGAAGTTTCCTCAGATCTTTTTTCAGAGTGTCGATTTCTTCTCTCAACCCTCTGTTCTCTTCCTCGAGATCATCCATTTTCTTTTGGCGATTGGCCTGAGTATTGTACGAATGAGACAGTTTGACTCTAGAATCGAGACACAAACGTGAGATTCGTAGGGAAGAAGAATGTGTTATGGGCGAATGATGAATGATATGCAATGATTATATAATTAAAAAAAATTTATTTAATCAAAAGAAACTTTGACAATTGGATTGCAAATATCATACAATGGAAACCCCGTTTTATTGAATTCAAAGATTTCGGAAATGGAAATACAGTAATTTACAAAGTGCTATAAAAGGAAATGTCTAAACTAATGGATCCTGAGTCCTCTCTGAGGAGAGCTCAAGTGCTGGTTCTGGTATTTTCCTTTTCTTTGACCGGGACTCTTGAGCCGTTTCCGGGTTGTCATTCCTTTGCCAAGTGAAGGGAGCGAGCAAATTCCTTTGGTCTTCTTGATTCTCTACAGGATGTTTCTCTAAAATCTCAGTCAGAGCATCTTTATCTTTTAACAGTTGCTGTATTTTGTTACACTCCATGTTGAGAATACGGTACTTGTTTTTCCAAGACCTCTTCTCCTGTTGAACTTTGGCGAGAGTAACCTGAAGTTTTTCCGTATCAGACATAAAATAAAGGACAGATTCCCTTAATGGAAGAACTTCTTGATGAGGGTAAGGCATCCTCAGTTTGAGAGTTCTAGTTTGTACCCAGTGGAGATAAGGCTCCGCAGAGATATAGTCCGGTTTTCCTAGAGACTCTCTTCCTTTCCTGTGAACATGTTTCCAAGCATGCACTATTTCGGTCTTTAGTGCCCTGTCATTTTCTCCTTCCTTGAAGAAAAGACCTTTCAGATGAGCATTACGTGGGACATGCCTCATCGGGTAACCGAATTGATTACGAACTAAAACTGGATGATATTTAATTCCTCCTTTAATTCCTATGAGGGGTACATTACGGAAGTTTCCACAACGGTCAATGATCCTGATCCCGTCATAGATTCGATTGTACCAATCAATGTCAGAGTTGGTAAGAGACATGATTCTCTTCGACCAACATAAAGTATTCTTTTTATCCCAAAATGCGGCAGATTTGGGTAAAGGGGAAGTGAACCATTTGTATAGCAAGGGTACACAGCATGTGATCATTCCTCCGTTGTACAAATTCCTTAAGTGTACAAAATGATAAGCATCTGCGAGCAGGGTTGGTACGGGGTTTCCAATCAAAAAAATCTTAATGGCATTGATATCAACGAAGCTATCAATGTTGGGAAATAGAAATAACCCGTAAGTGAGTAAAGCAAGGAGGATTTCAAAAGCAGTTACATATACTAGCAAAGTAGAGGGCTTTCTATATCAAAAACGGGGCTGGCAGACCCTGGATTCCACCCTTAGTGGTCATGTGAGTCCTGACTTCTGACTCGTCCAAATGGATTGCTCTTGCAATGGTTTGATCTTTTGGAATTTCTTCCAGTCCAGAAAAGGGAGCTTGGTCAATGATAGGTAAATCATTCAGGTGAGAGTACTCCTCCAGTGTTGGTGCTAGTTGATAATCCGGGAATGTGAAACAGTGATAGATCGGATCGTAGAACTGGATGAGTGCGGACAGGATTCCTTCAATTACATGGACCCTTAACAGAGACAGTAGTCCTCCATACTTAGCTCTGAAAGCATTAGGGTTGGTGATCATCCTTGCCAATACTCTTAAGTCCTCTAGTTTTGGAACCTTGAAGGTATACTTGTGAGTCCTTCTTCTACTGAAATCCATAACGCAATCTTTCTCTCTGACATTTACAATCATTATCTCAGTTTAATTTGAAAAAGAGAGACTAGAAGAGAAAATTTTTCTTTGTTTTAGAGTTTTTTAGATGAAATGAATGCATGAATGTAGCACACAAAAACATAGAAAAAACATGGGGTCAAAGGTTCGGTGTCATGAAGTCAAGGGTCTACCCATCCCCAAAGGTTATACTGGTGATTTTTTGTACCTGTCCGCAAAATCATTGACCCCTCTTGGGGTAACAACAGCAGGCTGGAATCACCCGAGCGAGCTGATGTATCTTAGAGTAATCTCAAATGAGGGTAGTATCGCGGGACAACTATTTCCGATAGCTTCCGCACTACAAAATAGTAACATGGGCTTAGTCTACTAAAATCCTCAGTTTCACAGACAGCCCAATCGAACAATCTGCTTTCAACAACCGAAGTCGTATAGGCATTGAATCCGTAAATGGTATCTCCACTGATTCGATGGTCTACCAGGACCTCTTATTAGGGAGTCACTCCCTGTAAGATTACCCGTCTCGTGCCATCACCTATCTTAGGTGTATACTCAATCTTTCCAGATGCGGCATCACCCGCAGTCCCATTAGAAGAAAAATAAACACGGATATCAAGTAGGAAAAGCAATATATATATATGACTCCCCAGTGAAGTCGCCATTTTACTGTGGAAAATGGTGACGAATGATGACTAAGGTAAGACAGATCCTAATGGCACTCCCCAGTGAAGTCGCCATTTTACTGTGGAAAATGGTGACGAATGATGACTAAGGTAAGACAGGTCCTAATGGCACGCCTCAGTGAAGTCGCCATTTTACTGTAGCGAGCGATTTTTGTCAGTGACGCGACCACCTTATCGCTGGGTTTTTCCTCACCGCAATAGTAGGAGGGGGTGCTAGTTTCTGATTTCTTATTTATCCCATGAAGCTGGAAGGGAAAGGGAAGGTATCTAAAACTAACCTTGCATGCGAATGTCTAACAGGACAAACGCTTAAAGACATTGGGGGGTTCGGGGTCAGGTTATACAATGGGCAGTTGTCAGTTACCCATCCTATATGTGGTTATCCACAGGATATTAGCTTTAGGTTTTGCTTTGTACTTGGTGGTGTTTATCTGTTAATGGGTTGGGAAAGTATGAGTGAGTGATTTTATGTTGATGTTTTTGGTAAGGTGCTGGACCTAAGTTTTGATTGGTGTATGAAGGTACTGGACCTAGAGTTTTTGATTAGTATGCTCGCTAAAATTTTGCAATCTTATGTCTATGTATTCCCGTTTAAACGAAACAGGGAAATCAGAGCAATCATAGTTCCTCCTATTCTAAGGGAGGAAAAAGATGTTTTGGTGTCTCGTTCAAAGCCCAAGACAGAGGCTAAAAGGAGTATTTGTGTCTTGTTCAAAGCCCAAGATTGAAGCTAAAAGGTTGACTGAAAGAGAATTTGTCATCTCTAAAGAGGGATGGTTAATTTTTGTGTACCTTGATCAAATCCCAAGGTTGAAGCTAAGAGGTTGATTGACTCCACTGGGGAAGTCCTTATACAAAGTCTAAGAGGAGGCTGTATGAGACCGACTTAACAAGAGAGTGGGTATATTGCTGTCTTGTACAAAGCCCAAGACGGAGGCTAAAAGAGACTGACTCTTTGGGGATATCATTATATGAAGCCTAAGAGGAGGCTAACTCTGTTGGGGAGGTACTTATCTGTCTTGTATAAAGCCCAAGATTGAGGCGAAAAAGGTTTGACTCAACAAGAGAGTGCTTTTATCTGTCTCATACGAAACCCGAGATTGAGGCTAAAAAAGGGTTGACTCAACAAGAGAGTAATTTTTACCTGTCTCCTACGAAGCCCAAGATTGAGGCTAAAAGGGTTGACTCAACAAGAGAGTGCTAAAAGGTGATGGACTCAACAAGAGAGTCTATGCGAGTGGTTGACTCAACAAGAGAGTCTGAAAAGGTGATTGAATCAACAAGAGAGTCTGGGAAGTAATTGATTGACTCAACAAGAGAGTCTGAAAAGGTTAACTCTGATGGGGAGAAAATCATTGTACAAAGCCCAAGAGAATGCTGACTTTCCTGAGGAAATTATCATTATACAAAGCCTAAGAGGAGGCTATCCTCTGCTGGGGATTATTGAGATCCCGAGGCAGGTCCAAGTGGGGAATCAACTCTTGCAGGGGAATAAAGAAGAGTTGATAGATCAAATACCTTGAGGTTCTGATTTGAGATAGTGTTATATGATGATAAACTGACCCTGGCTAGGGGCATTTTGGAGAGAGACGGGGTTTTAGAACCCACAAGTTTTAACTCTGCTGGAGATTAATTCAGAATCCGGGGTTTCTTCCTATGTTTGTAGGGGACTTGTAAATGTCTTTGAGACTCAAGGAGATTTAGACTGTCCAAGTCTATTAGTGTGGTCTATCTTTTTACAATGCCCAAGAGGAGGCCGACTTTTTTAAGGGATGAGTATCAACCCTAAAATTAGTCTGAGGGTTTTTGGTGACTCTTTTTAGAAAGACAGCTCTGGCAAAGGATGACTAAGTTTTGTCCTATACCTCTAAGAGGTCGTGAGGGTCCTTGTACGAAGCCCAAGAGAAGGCATGAGAACTTTTAAGAAGCCGACGGGTCCTTGTACAAAGCCCAAGAGGAGGCGGGGATGCTTTTATGAAGCCTGTGGGTCCCCAAACCAAGAGAAGTTCAAGAAATGCAATTCACAGAGAAGAGATCATTCCAGGAAAGTTCGAGTGTTTGGAAGAAACTCAAGAGATGTTATTCACGGAGAATAGATCAACTCTGGGGAGTATAATTTCTTTGACAATTTATAAGGGTGACAGTCTAAGAAAAGGTTCACCGAGAATACTGCCTTTCTATTTGTTCCATATTGATTAACCCCAGGAAAAGGGAAGAATGTATCTAGAAATCCTATGGGGATCTAGTTTTGATTATACTTAAGAGTACCCAACATGGCTTTACATAGTTCTAGACCTAGTTGCCGGAGAAAACTCTAAATAATTTTACTAGTATATATACAGTTGATATATGACAAGTATTTAAAGGAGTATGAAAGAAGACTAACCATGCGCAGCTTCCCACAATACAGTTATATTTATTTGACATGTATTTAAAAGAATGAAAGAAGACTAATCATGCGCAACTTCCCACAATACAGTTATATATATTAAAGCGAGTAAATGAAAACGGATAAAAACTTATAGGTGAGCAAGCTTCCATGCTGTTTTGTTAGTTGTTCAAAGAAATTAAATAAAGTTTTGATAACAACTGTATACTTGAATCTAAATCAAAAGGGAAATTGTTTTGAAAAGATGTTGAGGCTTATACTCAAAGAGAGGCCCAAGGTTTAACAGTGATCACACCGTTGTTTTGAATATCGTATCGGGACTTATACAACGACTGAGGCCCAAAGAGGTTTTCTGTACAAAGGTATGGGTCTTACAACTCAAGGAGAGGCCCAAAGATTATTTTGAAAAAGAAACATGGGACTTACAACACGAGGGTAGGCCCAGAGGGTTTGTTTGAAAACGGCGATCGCGCCGAGGTTTTTGAAAACACAGTGGGTCTTATACAATGTCTAAGGCCCAAAAAGGTATATCATTTACAAGGAATGGGTCATACACTCTATTAGAGGCCCAAAAGTGTTTTTGTATAAGTGATGGGTCTTACAACTCAAGGAGAGGCCCAAAAGTGTTTTAAACTGGCGATCGCGCCGAGATTTTTTTATTGTGTCGGGATTATACAATATCTGAGGCCCAAAATGGTTTTGGTTAAAAGGGATTGGTTCTTACACTCTATTAGAGGACAATGAGTGTTTGAAAAAGATTTGTGAGGGTGAAAATCAAAGAAACCCTAATTTTATCATTTTTAAAAGTAAATTCTCAAAGAAAATCAATAAATAATGATAAAATACCAAATAAGCTTGAATAAACAACTTGTGATTTTTGGTTGACTTTTGAAAAATGATGTTTTAATCACAAGATGAATTAAAACTCATTTGGTTTTGATTTTCATGATAAAAACCCACTTTTAAAAGTGTTTAAAACAATTAAAAATGAATTTATTTACAAAAATACCAACTATATTAAATAATTAATATAAATATGATTTTTTTGTGGAATAAAATATTTTAACATTTTTGTTATTTTTTGCAAAAAGAACCAATCAAAAATCATTAAAATTGAGAGAGTTATTAATTTTCCAAATTATTTAAAATAATATGAAAAATAATAAAAAGAGGAAAAGTGATAAAAAAGAGGTATGGGGCGAGGGGGATTCGAACCCCAGACCTTCCACTCGCTCAATACACACAAAACAGCTGATCAACCACTGGGGCGCAATGTCAATTCATTAAACATAAGGCAAGGGAAAAATATAAGGCATGTTTGGTTTGAAAACCTGAAGAATGGCGCCATGGCCATCTTCTTCCTTGGGCCAGATGCGTGAAGCTCTCTATCTCACTCGTTTCTCAATCATTTGACATGATTCAAACACCAAATTCATGCGTTTTTTAACAAGGAACATGATGGCAATACTTGATTTCATTTATTTTCAATGTGTAGCAAGTTACGTGAACATGAATGTATGAACCCTAATTTTGCAAAACCAATCGTGCAGACATGTTTGTGAGTGCTATGGTCAAATTTTTCAAGGGAAACACCTAAAACATGATAATAAACATTTAGCTAAAGTATCATTTGAGGAAATATACATGAATCATGTTATTAGAGTTTGAGGCTTACCTCGCTGCAAGAAGAATTGGAACTCTGCACAAAGTGTGTTCCAGAAGTAAAATTTATGACCCCTACAACTTCAATGGATGGTATGGAGTGGATTGTAAGCCTTGGAACTTTTTGAAACTCCTTAGATCAGATCATGGTATCCCAACTGCATAACGGCTAGGTTGAAGATTGAGATTTTGATTCAGGTGTTTCAGAAGTGGTGTAGGTGTTTGGACAGCTTCTATACATCATATTTGATGTGTTAGAAGTGATGGTTTGAGCCGCTTAGCTCTGCAACTCAAAACCCGATAACACTTGCTCAAAAACAAAGAACTTTGGCACTTAAGGAGACAATGAGAGAAAGCAATGTTGTAGGGTGCTTTGGTGTGATTTGAATGATCAGTTAGAACCTCTATTTATAGTAGAGGAGTTGTGTTGAAGTGGTTCTCTTGAAGCTCAGAGGATAAGGCCATGGTTCAATTTTCTTGGCTTGGCATAAATGCCTCTTGCACTAGGTGTAACAGCTGCCCCAAATAGCTCAGCTATGGTCTGACAAATTTTACATTCTGGAGTCTTCTTATTGGTGGATTATGAAGGCAGCTTGACTGATCATAAAGGGAATGTTGAATATTCACTATTTGCTCATAAATGCACATTGGATTCCAAGCATATTCTCTTATGTTCATGCTCCCATTGGCTGGCCTTGAACTGAATTGGCAGGTGGTGCAGAGCTTGTAGCCATCAAAGTGAGTGTAGCAGGCCTAGTGATCAATGCTCTTTGGATAAGAATCGAGTTCATCAAGTCATGCAACAAAATCTGTTGGAAAACAGCTGCAACAAGGCATGTTTGATTATGGATTTATCTTGGCTCAAGTTGAATCAATTCATGCTAATAAGTTCTTTGAATTCTTAGCAACATTTGCAATAACATTGATGTTTACAGTTGGAGTTGATTTCCCTTGCAACTATGTGAAAAACCTCACAAGTTTTGGTGTTTTCAACAAAATCTGTCTTGGACAAAAATTTGTCTAAGTGTTGAAAAACTGTCACTTTCATATTTTCAGCCATTTTGATCACTCCATAGTTTAAAATCCATGATGAATTGGAATAAGGTGTAGTTGACACTTTTAAAGTATGCCATGAGAGCTACAAATCCATCTTTGGACCATCCAAAATGGTTGCTTGGATTCAAGTTATGATCCTTGGAAGTTGGTACCCTAGCCATTTTGTTTCATAACTTAGAAAAATTCTAAGTTTTTTATGGTTGCCCCTTTTACAAGTTATCTCACTTTTTTTGGTTTTTCTTGATCAATGATGATGCCAATCACACATTAACATCATTTTAGGGTTAAGGAACCTTGGTTGACCAAAAAATCAAAAAGTCAAACTTTGACTTTTTGTACAGTTGACTTTTTCAGCAGATGAAATTAGAACTGTGCGTTCCTCTATGAATCAAGTCCTTAACCTAAATCAAACTTAATGGATGGATTCCATAGGTGTTGTAGGGTGTATTGAATTATATCCTAATGTTTGGGAGCATGTCCTGGTCAAAAGTCAAAGAGACAGTTGACTTTTTCTTCAAAACCCTAATTGTGGTATAGATGAAATTGAAACTTGTGAATCAAGCTTCTTGGATCAATCCATTATTGAAAATGGATCAATATGGTGTATTGGAGACCCTCAAATCATGTCTTGAGGTCTTGGCTCATGCTTTATCCCAAAAGTCAACTTAGGGGTGAATTAGGTCAAGAAACCCTAATTCCTGATTTTTTATAAATGCATCTCCTGGGGCTAAATTGACTTGATGATTGGGTTTATGAGGTCCCATGGAGTATCTTAGGTTATGCTTTGAAGCATTGGCTCATGCCCAGAGGAAAATTTCCATCTGGAGGCCCTGGTAGACCAAAACCCTAATTTGGTTACACTGGCGATCTTAAGGCTTAATCCACTTGGAAGGTTGTAACTTTGTTCTTGGTTCTTGATGTGGGAGTCCTCTTGATCCTTTATGGGTGTTTGAGAGTTTAGACAAGTTGAAGATCATGTCATTCCTTGATTGATCCTTTGTCTAAATGCTCAGAGAGGGCTTGAAACCCTAATTCCTATTTGTGGTGAATGCTTACCCATCTTTGGGGAGACTGATGAGGCATGATGGTTCATCCATATTGTGGTGATGATTTGTACAATGATGAGAAATCTTAGTGGTCAAAATTTGGGGTATGACACTAAGAAAATGATAAGGTATAAGATTTAGTACCTTAGGAGCATCAACCCCAGAACTTGAATTGTCACTTTCGGGTTGGTCTGCAGCTTTCTTCGACATCTCTGCAAAAGTTGGTTCCAGTATTATTAAGGTAGTAGGTTTCTTGGTCGAAGCCTTTGCACCTTTTGTTTGAGATTAGGCCAGAGCTTCGCTCATTTTGAGTTGCCTCTTCTTTTTATTGAGGGGTTGTTCGGTAGTCGGAGATAGATTTTCATCATCTGATTCAACCACCACAATTGCATTTTCCTTGGATTTCCTTTTTTGGAGAGTTGGGGGCAGCTTTCGAGCGCCCTGAAAGGGAGACGTTAGAAATATAGTGGAACATATGGAAAACTAAAAAATTAATAAGGAATGTGAAATGCCTTTGTTGTTGTTGCTGCTTTACTTCCTCCTTCCTCTTTCACTTTGTTTGGTTTCCTACCTGTTGGTTTCTTTGGTGGAATTTTCAAGGCTAAAGTAAAATAGAAACAGTTATTATAGGTGAAAGAAAATAAGTAAGAAGAAATGTTGGAACGAAACTTCCACATTCCACACCTTTATATATTTCAGATTCAATGCGAACATCTTCGATCCCAATATGAAAGTGACCTTTGAAACTGTCTAATGTATGTTTAGTCGGAACCACCCACTGGGCTTTTGGTTTTGATTGTTGGCGAAGGATTTTGATAGAATCCCCACAGAAGAACCAGTCTGGAAATGGAGGGGCAAGGGCCACTCCAAAATTAGCATTTGGCAGTCGAGGGAATTTAGGAGGAAACATGTTAAAATTCGTTTCGTACCTTTTCTCTGGAGGAACGTACGAAGGGATCTTTAAGTTCTCCATTTTCTTTTATAAAAAATCCTTCAAAGTAACAGTTGCGTCGCAGATGGTTCAACCAATATCATTAGGTCTATAAGCAGTTTCAAGTATTTTTGGAATGCTTGGATTTCTTTGATATGCGTCGAAGTACCTTTCTTGAGTTTTTCCTGCAGAGAGAGGAAAGCCTTGTTAATGTACTGAGTGAAAGCAAACACGTCAAAAAATTCCTCTACATAGTAAGCTTTCCACCATTCATCGAATTGTTGGGTGCAGAGAAAGCTTGGTTCGAAGGCAACAAGAAGGAGTTGTGTTCGACCAGCATACCGCACAATTTGTTTAATAGTTGCGGCTTCGGTATGGACTGCGTTGTAGAGGGGGAGGAGGTTTTTCTTGTCATAAAGGGGTTTGGGTAAGACCTGAACTAATCCAAATTGTCGGGCGACAAGATTGGGCTGATAAGCAATCAAGGTGACTAGACTCTTCGAGAGATTGAATTTGAGGGTTAAAACCCTAGGAGTCAGGAAAGCTTCCAAGATTGTAGTAGATTATGCTTCTTGAGCCTACGAAGGAGCTGGAAATGGCCTGGTGAACCAATCAGGACCACATTTCCTTGCAGCGAAGGGAACCATGTTGGGTGAGAAGTCATAACGTTTGGCAAACATCATGATAAAGTTAGTATAGGTTTGTTGAATAGGTCGACCTTCATCAACAGGAGTTAGCTTTGCCAGACGTGGACCTTCTACCCTCCTGTTCTTCACTTCGTCAGCGTCCTCATCGATTTAATTTTTGTGGGGAAGACAGGCTTCAAATGAAGCATTCAACCACAACTGTAGAAGCCAGAAAGGTCCAGAAAGGAGGATATTTCCTTTGTCACCCAGACACTTAAGTTAGGTAACGCCTTAGCTCATAGAATCATAAAGGATAGCTAGGATTAGTTTGCTTAGACAAAGGTTATGTCCAGAATGGAGTTGGTTCTCCATAGTTAAGAATTTCCTGGAAATTTGGAGTGACTTTGAACAGAAGACACAACGAGACGGCCATAGTGCTAAGAAAGCTATGTGTTCTACATCCGAAACCTCTTATATGTCTTTATCATGATAATGTACGATGTGGGTTGAATATGCTGCTCTAGAGGTCGAAAAGCCAATGTTATCATCAGACATAAAATCGAGGTCATAGGTGTTTCTAGTTGGTTTGAGCCATGTGATAGCGGCTACATCAAATAAAGTTGGTGTCATCATTCCACGTGGAAGATGGAGAGTTGTTGGAGAGGTAAAGCGATAAGCAAAAATATTTATTTTTGGAAGAATTCCCTCTGGGATTTATATCGTGTCCACAGAGATCGATTCGAGGGAAATAATGTCGTTCGACAATCTCTACATCTCTAAGCTTGGGTTGAAATGGTTTTAAAGTAAATGCGAGAAGTAAAACTTATGAACAGAAAAAGAATTCATTCCTTGGAGTGTAGAGAACTCTCGGGTTTGCATTTCATCTACCCTATCAAATACTCAAACTTACTACTCATTTTCACGCAACCTAAATCACTCGTCCATATTATCATGTATCGCCCACAACAAAGGTTATGTCTAATGCAAAGTTGAGAGAACGGCCGTATTGCCTCGGAGGTGATGTCTCACGCAACTCGACCACAAGGAAGCATTAAGAATCGATACTCAAGTGAATATTAAGCCTCAATCTATTTCTAAATTCAAGAACCTAATAGATGCACATCCTAATTCTAGATTCAAAGAGGATATGTCTACTGCATCTCAAACCCAAACATAATGCGAGTAAAACAAGGATAACACCAATAGAGATTTGTAAAATAGCTCGTATACAAAACCATGAGCAATAAATATACATATAATCAAGGTAAACTTACATACAAACTCACAACAAATGGAAACTACAAAGGGAAGAGAGAAGAGGAATCAAAATCTCTCGCGGTGTCAATCACGATCCAAGAATCATCCACCCCCAATCGTCGAGTTGCAACCTCCATTGATGCTTTTCTAAGTTCTAAACTGTCATACCCCAAATTTGTCCTACCTGTGTATATTTTCATCTGTACATCCAACCACTAACCATTATTCAAAAAATCCAAAAATATGTTGTCTTCAACTTCATCCTTCTTGTTACTCATTTCAGAGTTGGTGCGAAGGTGCATTTGAGGCTATCAGGGCAGTTGGGTGCAGTATGGATTGAAGTTCATCTGGTTGTGGCCTAATTTTGGTCAGGCAAGTTTGGTTTCAAGATCATGGCTTGGGTTTTATTGATTCAAGGGACACGGTTTTGAGCTTTCATTCATATGGGGAAAACATGTGGAATTTGTTCATCTTAATCAGGGTTTTTGGAGCAGTTGTAGTGTACTGCATTATCTTTGATCTCAAGTCGTACCCCTGCTCATTTGGTTCATGGTGAAGGATTTGGTTTATGGTTATTCCCAGTTCATGGTTAATTCAAGGAATTCAAGAATGTTAGATTTTGGATTTCAAGTTCAATTAAGAGGTCTCCAATATGATCCAAATTTCAAGAGGGAGGTGCACATAATAATTACAAGGTCAATTGGAGTTGTATCATAGAAGCATTTCAAAAGAGATAAGTCCAATTTCTAGTTCAGCAATGTATATGTTTCAAAAAAAAGATGACATTCCCATTACACCCAAAAGCCCATAGGCCCATTACAATTAGAAAACAAAAAATAAGGCCATGAAGACGTTTACACTTCAAGCTACACAATAGCTACAAGGATCCATATGCTACCATTAAAATAAGCCAAACCCAAAAGTGATGGCAACTTGCAGCTGCAACTTTTCCGTTGGTCACACGAGCCAAAAATCACTTGATACGTGAGCCACTTGATATATTGAACTTTCCACACTTCTTGAAGCCAAGACCTTTACTTAATCCAACGCACTACCATTATACAATAGCCATGAATCTGCAGAAGAGAAAATTGAGGAACCATTTCAAAGATTGGTTTTTGAAGCCACTTGAACCGCAAACCATCCGCACCCCTTGCTTCAGCCACTACTCACAATGACACACCCACCACCTGCCAAACAAAGCATCAATATGTACCTGCATAGAATCAAACACATAGACCTTAACACAAAACCACACTAATTAACGTGTGATGAAACCGTTACGCACACTTTTGCCTTAAATTAATTTCCATAATTCCAACCACAACAACCGAAACCATTCCGCAACAGCCTGTCAATTTCCTTCAGCTTGTGCACAGATAAAGGTCCCACACATAACTTTGCAAAACGTACCTGCAGTAACCCATGATTCCATGCCACAAACCAATTTCTATACACACACATACGACAAAAATCCTGCTAACCGTTACACACAACCCACAATCGAAACTGTACAATAGCCAACGCGACCTAAACGCAGAATCAGCTCATTCTCTTACCAGCTCACATAATCCTCTTCCCATTCTACCCTTCATTCCCTCTATAAATCCAGCCCTTCTCACCCTCATTTCGGGAAGCTAAAGAAGCCTCCAAACACTCTGCACAAATTCACCCAAACAATCCTTTCAATCCAAACCCTTTAACCCCAATTTAATGCCCTTCTTCATCCAAACATCAGAGAACTGAGAAACTTACATCTTCATCAACCCGCAACAACAACAACCCTTTTCATATCCACCTCAAAACACCTCAAATCTTCGATCCCAACACCAATAAACTCAAATCGTTTAGAACAGAAAAGGGAAGAAGATTGGGTGAAATCACAAATCGAAACCAACATTACAAACCTGTTTGGATCGGGATCGAGACAAAAGGAAAGAAGAAGGTTGAGCGACGAACCTGTTGAACTCTGATGTTGTTTTTTATCAATTCGTTATGTTGGAACCGTGTCGTTTCCTTGGTCTCGTTTGATGTCGTTGACCGTTTCTTTCATCTTTCATTTTGAATTTTTTTTTATGGACCGAGTTTGATGATAGGTCGCGTGGCTTGTTTGTTCTAAGTTTCATCACCATTTTTTTATTTCAAATTGTTTTTGTTGAATGATGGGCTTAATGTTCAGCCCACATGATTTCTACTCACTACACCAGATCTGGCGTTAAACCACCTCCCTCTTCTTACTTTTTTTTAAGAAAAATTTAATATTATTTTATGTTTTGTTTATTTTCTAGATTTTTAGAAGTTTATTTTTAATATTGTGAACCTTTTAAATTAATATGTTGTTTGATTCTAATAACTTACATTAATTTCAATTTTATTTCTCATTTTCTTTTCACTTTTGGGCCAATGATATAACAAAAGGTCATAGTTTGGTTGATTTATTCAAATCGACTAAATCTTGATCAATATGAGGCCATTTTTCTTTTTTATCGGTCAATGAAAATCTAAAACCATAGATCGTCGATTTATCTATTTAGAATCTTGGTAAAGATGAGACCTTTCTTCTTTTCTATCTCATTTCGATTTTACTTCTCACTTTCATTCCATTTCCTTTTCATTTTCGATTTCATTTTATTGGCCAATGATATAACAAAAGGTCATAGTTTAGTTGATTTATTCAAATCGACTAAATCTTGATCAATATGAGGCCATTTTTCTTTTTTATCGGTCAATGAAAATCTAAAACCATAGATCGTCGATTTATCGATTTAGAATCTTGGTAAAGATGAGACCTTTCTTCTTTTCTATCTCATTTCGATTTTATTTCTCACTTTCATTCCATTTCCTTTTCATTTTCGATTTCATTTTATTGGCCAATTATATAACAAAAGGTCATAGTTTGGTTGATTTATTCAAATCGACTAAATCTTGATCAATATGAGGCTATTTTTTCTTTTTATTGGTCGATGAAAATCTATAACCGTAGATTGTCGATTTATCGATTTAAAATCTCGGTAAAGATGAGATCTTTCTTCTTTTCTATCTCATTTTGTTTTTTTATTTCATTTTCCATTATCTTCTTCTATTTCTATTTTTCGATCAATGAAAGTCTTAGATATCATGGAACTTCTTGTTGAGTTCTTGATTAAGACAAGATCATCCATATTTTTGTTTCGTGTGGCATGATTCAATTGGAGAATGATCCTCAATATCATTTCTCCATCGTGTTTTAGCATAAAGATCAAATTGTGCATCCTCCTATAGTGTGATATTCGTCATAGATCATGCTACGATGGCTTAGCGTTACATGTCTCGTATCATTTGCTCCTAACAACTAATCAACTAACAATTAACTTTACTTTCCGTCAATATTACCTTGCTTTATATTCTCGTTCATATTATCTTGTTCATATTCATATTATTCATCATATTCATACTTGTTCATCTAACTCTCTTGTTTTCTTTGTTCATACCTTAATCAAAACACACTAAAAATATCGAAACAATAAAAGACTAATTGGTGGACTGTTGGATAATATCCTTTGCTTGGAGCTTTTGTCCGACTCTTGCTCAAGGCTTAGTTTAGGACACTTCGCACACACACGGCTTCCTCTTGGGCTACCTTACAATGAGACCTTTTATTTCATGTCATCCCCTGTACTTTACATGTACCCCGCTCCCATTCCGATATACGCATTCGTGTTTTCTTTTGATTATGGTTTGTTTACTAGGAGCACCCCTAGGGACTAGCATACACAACCCATTTTCAAACTAATTCTCGATTCGTCGTCGAGCCATTTTAAAACAAACCTCTTTTCAACCAAACTCTCGATTCGTCGTTGAACCATTTTCAATGTCAACCTCTAAACAAACTTTTTTTTTCAAACTAACCTCTTCGCATACAAATAAATCCTTGATCCAACGTCAAGCGGATTTTCACAATAAAACTCAAAAACGACTAACAGCTATCGCAACTCTTTTCAAGGTGAAAAATAGGGGTTCAAGTCTTTGATCTCTCTTCAGTTGTTTAGGTGCGGGTTCTCTTACTCGTGTGTGAGCAATTGACGCCTTTAAAACAAACCCACTATCCTCTTTTCGTGGGCGTACCACGAACTACGACTACTCTGATTCTTTACTCTCGTCCGAGTAAAGATACGTAGGCACAAGATTGCGATGATCTCGGCGAGCACACTTTTTCTTTTTACACCTTTTCCACACTACCATCTTTTTCCGTCAAACCCCGTAGTCAAACTACGATTGCTCTGATTACTCATTCTCATCCGAATGAGCATACGTAGGCACAAGATTGCGATGATCTTGCCGAGCACCCTATCCTTAAACCACCCCATTTTCCCTTAGCATCTTTTCCCTTTTATCTTACCTTTCCACGTTTATTTTTTAGAAGAAAACAAACAAACTTAGCTAACGAGTATCGCGATTCGAATCAAGAAGTTCCCGTTGAGTACAACGGACGTGAGGGGATGCGCGTACCTTCCCCTCACGTAACCGACTCCCGAACCCAGAATGTGGTTGCGACGACCATGTTCTTATCCCTCCTTAAAGGTTTTCTCGATATTTTCCTTTCCCTCTTTTGGGATAAATAAAGTTCGGTGGCGACTCTGTCGAACCGTTCTGCGCCTTTCGCGCGAGGGTCGTGTCCTCGATGAATTTTTTAGGTGCGACATAAACTATCAAAGAATGAAGGTTTGATGAATTGGGAACAGATACCCCAAAAACATAACCTAAAAAATGATGAAAAGTGACTTAAATAGGGGCTGAAATGACGCGAACCGCGCTAAGCGCGCTATGAGGGCGCTTAGCGCCATTAGCAAAACCACAATTCTCATTTCCTTCACAACTTTCGAACCGTAACTCCGATTGACGCACGGTCGGAAGCATTGGAAAGCTTATTCAATGCCCTATACAACAATGACAAAATATATTTACTTGAATACCTAAAAAAATGAGATAAAATGAAATTAGAAAGATTTAATTTATTACTACCGCGCTAAGCGCGATCTCACCTAAAATACACGTTAAATCGACTTAAAGCGCGCTAAGCGCGGTCCTGCCCGCGCTAAGCGCGGTCAAGGAACCTTAGCTACTGCCTTTGGTAGAAAATGCTCGCTGAAACCGCGCCAGAAAGCGTGCTTAGCGCGAGTTACCGATACGACTACTCAAAAATCAACTTTTAGGCCTTCTCTCCTTCACCAATTGTTCCTATCATCAAATATAAGCTAGAAGACCTGTCAAAAACCATCAAAATGATCAATATTCACAATATTTACAATAAAATTAGAAACTTGTATATTTACACTAAAACTAATAGATTTACTACTAAAATATCAAGGAAACCATTGAAAAGGGCCATAAAATACTATCTAAAATATGTAAAATTTGGCACTTAACAAGAGTGTAATGGGTGTTATCCCAAAAATACAAGGAAGAGAAAAGCCTAGTCGAGCAATAGTTAGGACCTACCTTCGACAGCATGATCAAATCATAAATACCTAGGTCTTTCTAGACTTCAGACTTTGTTTTTTCTAATTTCTTCAACCATCCTAGATAGTCAGAGGGATCCTTAAAGGAAGGACTAGCTCTAAATACCCTAAAGTTGTTCATATACTAAGATCAATGGCCTCTTCAGTCAAAGGGTTGTTCTAATTAACAGGATTAGAATCCTCGTTACTAGCCTTAGATTTCTTAGCTTGACCTATGGGTTTGTATTTGTGGTAAGTGGGGAAGAAATCCCTAAGCTTTCTAGGATCAACATTAGGATCAGACAAAGGACCTAACAAATCCAGAGGCTTACAAGCAACAGTAAGAGAGGCGTAGACAAAGTGATGAAATGATGAAATGCCTAAATGGCATGCCACCTAGTATGATCCTGGTTTCTATGCAACAAAACTACTTCAAGGCCATTTTTGTATGCGTTGCCTTTGACTACCCTGGGCACGGGATGTTCGACAACTATAACCGGCTGCAACATTTGGCTATTAATCACTGGCTGGGCATTCACTTGACAAGCACCAAAAAAATCAACAATTCTACCCATCTGGTGCGCCAATTTCGGGTAACTATGGTTAGTGTTTTGGATCAGAGGGTTAAACATAATACCAATTTGTTGTGAAAGCATATTTACCATATCCTGGTTACTCTTATCCATTTGTTGCCTCACAAACTAGAGGGAACTAGTTTTCAAGGGCTACATACCTTGAGGGATATATCTTAACCCTCCTTGTGGTTGTGTCATTTGACTAAGATTGCTTATAGTAAATCCTAGTGCCAAATATGGATTAAGAGGGGATACAACGGTTATTACATTATCTGCATATGTAGATGCATTGGTTTGTAGGCATTTCATCAGTGCAGTTGGCATGCCATAAGGACCTAACAAACCTTATTTAAACTATGAATACTGTCGAAGTGTTCATCTTTTTCCAAATATCATTTTAAATCACTTAGCACATGTCCTAGGATTTATTATGGTCGATCCAACAAGTTACCCAATTTCTTATTGATTTGGTAGACCAGCGATTATTTACCAATTTTCACGGTAAACACTTTGTCAACTACCTTACAATCGGAGTATTACCTTCACATACGAACCATGGTTTTAAATTATGGTTGTGGTTGTTGTAATGCTCAATGCGGCTGTTGCGTTGTGAACTTTGATAAGGAGTTGTTTGAAATACAATGTTGAAAAACACTTAATGTTAAGTTTTTTCATTGCATAAGAAGTAAATTGAGTTTTAAGATAATAATATTATGATTTTGATGAAAATACTTCAAGAAACGTGATTGAAATTGTCTGATGTTGTTCCTAATACAGCTGGAGGGGTAATTTTAAAATCACGCCGCAATTGCGGTTCGATACGGTTGCAGAGGTAACTACAACCGCAATATTGCGGGTGCAATTGAGATTGCGAACTGCAATTTAAAACTATGATATGAAATTCTAGCGTAAAAATAATTTCTTCTATGATCTTAGGCATTACTATTAGGATAAGCCTCTACTTTTTAAGAGAGGCGTCGACAAAGTTTTTTGGAAGTGTATTCCAGAAGAGGAAATTGAGAATGTTATGGTTCATATTATCATGTTTTCGCATATGGTGGACATACTAGTACAGAAAAAATTGTGTTAAAAATCCTGCAAGCTGCCTTTATTCGTCGAATCTCTTCAAACATGTCCATGCCTTTATAAAGAAGTGTGATAAGTGCTAGTGCACCATAAACATTTCAAAGAGGAACGAAATGCCTCTAAATAACATCTTAGAGGTTGAGATTTTTTATTTTATGGGGATTAATTTTATGGGACCGTTTGCCTCATTTATGGAAATGAGTATATACTCATGGTTATGGATTATGTATCAAAATGGATTGAGGTCGTCGCCTCTCCAATAAATGGTGCCCGAGTTGTGATAAAAATGTTCCAAAAAATAATTTTCCCAAGGTTTGGGGTCCCTAGGTTGGTGATAAGCGATGAGGGGGTCATATTTTATTGTCAGACAATTTGAGAGCCTTCTTAAGAAATATGGGGTTAGACATAAGATTGCTACACCCTACCATCCCCAAACAAGTGGGAAACTCGAGGTTTATAATATAAAAGTAAATGCAATTTTAGTTAAGACAGTTTCCCTTTCTAGGAAAGATTGTTCCTCTAAACTCGATGACTCACTTTGGGCATACCGCACTACTTATAAAACTCCCATTGGTATGACGTCAGTCAAGCTAACATATGGGAAATCCTGCCACCTCCCGGTGGTGTTAGAACATAGGGCATATTGGGGGAAAAGAAAATTACAATTGAGTGAGTTGGAACAATTACAACTTCATGCATATGAAAACGCGAAGTTGTATAAAGATAGAACTAAGAGATGGGATGATAAAAGAATCCTTAAAAGAGAGCTCAAGGAAGGAGAGCTAGTATTATTTTTTAACTCAAGAATTAAGTTGTTTCATGGGAAACTCTGATCTCAGCGGTCTGGGCCTTTTGTGGTAAAGAGAGTGACACTGTATAGAGCAATTAAAATTTGGAGTGATACCACAAGCTCATTCACTGTGAATGGTAATAGATTAAAACATCATGTTACTAATGATGTAGTAGAGGAACAAATACACTTGATTTCGAAAGAACCACCATGAATGGTTGCACTCATGAACCGTCGAGCTAAAATGACGTTAAACAAAGTGCATCGTGGGAGGCAACCCATGATTTTAATTGATAAAATCTTTCATTTTGCTTAATTTTGCAGGATTTTTTAGTTTTAAATAAAGAAGAAAACTCAAAAAGAAGAAAGCAATAATGGAATATCCTTTCAAATTCTCTTATTTGTTGCGCTTCCCACCTCGTTAGTAAGGTTTTTGTGAGTTTCTCTCTACCTCTCCCTACTTGAATTGGAACGTTTGAGCCAATGTTTAGTTTATGTTGGGGGGTATTTCCCTTATCTTTTTGCATTTTTCTTTTATTTGTTTATTGTGTGATTTGGTGCTGGTAGGATAGTTTTATTTTGAGCCAAATTTTTTTTTTGAAAAAGCTCTTAATTTTGAAAAAGTTGTTGAGAAAATAGATAGGTATGTAATAAAAACTGGCTAATTTTAGGGGCTTGTGGAAAACCGATAAAATCAGTATTACTCGAACATCTTTAGTTTCCCAAAAGAGTTACGAGTTTAGCATGTGTTTTGTACCATAGTACTCGAATCTTGAGAAGTATTTCCTAATTAGTTTGTTATGACAGTCCGACATACTTTAGATTCAAACGACATGTAAGATTGGTTGAGAGAAAAGAAAAATATATATAATTTTAGCACCAAAATTATGAAAAGACGGTAAAAGGCAAATTCACCTTCTAAGTTGGGTAACCCTCACCCGGTTATTTAGCCCAACGGTGGTTGAAACCTAAACTTCATCCCAAAGTGGACAATAAATAAGCACAAAAGTGTGTGATTTCATCGGTAAATAAAGATAGTAATTATTTCTTATCTGGTGTCAAAAAAATTCTCAATCGATCTTATGTGTGTGATGATTATCATAATTCAAATTTCCTTAAACTGATTCTCAAAGTAAAAAGGGAAGAAGATCGAAAAAAAACTTAAGTCTAAAGCATAGCTAGAGAGGTAACCAGAGTGCAAAAATTTTGACTGTAATTGTTTTATGGTTTTGTGTTCTCGTAATGCTTTTGGTATTAATGAGTACGGGGGAACTTGAGCCTTAGCCAGTTAGAATAACAGACCATGTATGAATATTGAATAATTTTAACTTTTTGAGCTTTTGAAGATCTAAAAACTACTTAATCCCAATTATTTCTAAGCAAGCTTGTTGATTAAGGACAAACAACGGTTCAAGTTTGAGGGTATTTGATAGGCGGTAAATGTATCATGTTTCTTGCGTGTTTTCCCTTAGATTTCATGTGTGTTTTAATCATTCTAGTTCGTTTTTATGCATTTTTGTCCTGCATAAAGGTCTTGATAAAATCATGAAATATATGATTCTTCGCCCTTTGATACGTCACAACATCATCCTTTAGATCAAAAGGCATCACTACCCATTCAACAGTTCCTAAGGCCCCGGAGCATCGAAATGTCGTTTTTGACACATCCTCATTTGTAATAAAAATTTGGTTATATCCAGAATAACCATCTAAAAGACTTAAATATGCAAAACCTGTCGTGAATCGACTAACATTCATGCCACATGCATAAGGTATTCATCTTTTGGAGTAGCATCATTTAGGTCTCTAACTTCAATACAGTCTAAGAGTCCCATTATTTTTAATGACATGGATGATATTTTCTAACCATTCGACATACGTGGCAGTTTTTATGAACTTATTCCTAAAAAGCCTTTCGATCACTTCTTTGATTTTTGACATTATTTATGGTGCTAAACCTCCTTGGAGTCTATTTCACTTGTCTTTTGTCAGGTCGAATTGTTAGCTTCAATTCCACTAAATATCGACTGAGTCCTGGCATTTCATAGTCCCATGTGAAACAGTATTTTAATTCTCTCTACAACTCCATTATCTAAGATTTCAGGTCTGGCTCAATTTTGGAACTTACGAATGTTGGCCTTTTTATTGTTCCATTTCCCAAATCAACCTCCTCTAATGGATCTTGGGCCTGAATCCTCTTGTTAGACACCAAAGGGTCTCTCTCAAATCCCAAAGGCTTGTCATCATATATGCAATCAAACCTCTAGTTGTCTAGAACTAGGTTTTATGTAACATGTGCCCTATTCTTTTCAATATGACTGTCTTCAACAACCGCTCTTTGTTGGAAATTGGCTTCTAAAGCCGCTTTTATTCTATTTTTCGCTATGTAGGCCGAAATTTGAGCCAGTGCATCTAACTCGGTCGTCGTAATCTTTTGTCGACTATCCAGTGACATTAGTCAAACTTTCTCCCATGGTTTTATACTCCCTCATGAAGCCATGTGTTAGATGTAATTTCATAGAGTGGAATACATATCCCTCTAGAGAAATTGTTATCCCTACATGTATGCATGGCACAATGTTGGCCAATTTTCTGTCAAGTGTTTTCTTGTGAACATGATTAACCTCTATTAAGAAAAAACTCTGATCCGCTTCAATATTTTCAACAACCTCATCAGGTCTCTAAATTGCAATCCTATGGTGCGTGGTCGAAGGGATCGCTCCTACACCATGGATCCATTCTGACCTAGTCACAAATTATAATTTTCATTAGACGGAATGACTACAAACATGTTTGGCCTCATAATGGTTCCTACAATAACACCCACCTGTATGATTTCTAGGGATGGCTAGTTTTTCCTTCATGGTTTGAGAGAACCATATTTTGGGGTTTTAGGTCAGTATCATATTTGCCAATATCTTCATCTATTGATCTGTTATTTATCACGTAGTAACACAAAGGCTCGTGGTTTGCTAATTCTTCGGCCAATCCAATGTCTTCCTCTTCAGTCACCTTAGTGACCTGATTGAACTCTATGGGTAACACAGAGATCATATTACATATTATGTATAAATTCTTCTTCGAAACTATACTTCAAGTTGTTACTTGCCATGTCTTCGTCTTCATTCAATATGGTTTATTTTTTCCTTGGATTTTTCCATAGGTGGCAAAGGAGGAAACAACCTTTACTTCACATGCCTTTTTGTCGTTTGAACTTCAGTTATGGCTTGACAACTTCCATTCTTACTCGAGCTTTCAGCTTTGAAGGCAACCTTTTTCTTGTGTTGGTGCCTTCTCCACTAGGTCCTGGTCATAGGGTTTTTGACCAGGTAGTTTTTGGCATTATAGGAATACTTCTTTATTGCTTATGAGATATCATGGTCAGATGATCATGCACCCAATTCGATCGATCTCCACTTTCGTCGATCCAAATTTGTTTTTTCTGCAGGTCTGGCCCACTCACCCAGTGAGGCGTTGGTAGGTGGGACATAAGTCCTGCTTTGATGTGTTTTGTGAGGAACTTCTCTTTTGTCGAAGATGAATTTGCTCTTACTTCTATCTCTACCAATCTGTATTGGTTGTTAAGGCACGACCTTCTCTAATTCTTTGGCATCTTCCTTGTCGAACACTGCATTGCATCATGGACAAAGCATCACTTCTAAGCCCTTAATCTTGCTGATATTTAGGAAGTTGATCAGTTCTTCCTCGACTTTGGGGTAAACCACTTTAATCTGCTCAACGAAGTCGATAAAAGTGACTTCGTCCACCTTTGTGTCGAGGCCTTCAACGGCTTCAACCATCATGACATCTACAAGTCTGACGAAAATGGATTCTTCAACCTTCAAGGGGTCTGATTCACTTTCCACTTGAAGCTTTTGTTTGTCAGTAAATGTTAGCCTTCTATTTATCAGGGCACTTTGCACCACATCCCTAAAAAGAATACATTTAGAAGTTTTATGACGTAAAAAATTATGAAACTTACAAAATCCTTTTTCTTTCTTTGTTCTAATGGAAGTGTCTTGAACCCCTTTGGGACTATTATTTGGCCCTCAGAAATAACAGGTCAAAAATTTTGTTACACTTAGTTACATAAAATGCATATATTTTGTAACAAACTTCTCATTTTTACTTGGTTCTACAGGATTAACCTCACTTTCTTTGACATATTCACATCTTATGTCGGATCCTTGATTATTTTCATCCACCTCAACATAGGCGACTTTTTTCTTTTTTGTGTTATTTATTTGGTCGAGCCTTCTTAGCTTTTAAACATTCAACTTTCCGGGCTCTTTATGCTAGTTGGGCCATGTCCCTCAAGTATTAGGCATCTAAATTCTTCCTAATGGAATAGTCTAACTCGTCCGCAGCTATTTCGACTAACTCATGCTTAGGCACTTGGGTTAATAATCTTACTTTCAATAGCTTAAACCTATTGAGGTATTAATTTATTGACTCATAGAAATTTCTCTTTACATTGGCCAGTTCCTTTATGATAATCTTCAACTGGCCCATGTAAAACTGTTCATGGAATACTCGTTCTAACTGATTCCAATTACATATGGAATGTGGGGGAAGGATAGTAAGCCATGTAAAAGCATTCTTATTTAAAGAATTTTGGAAAATACTTCATTTTTAGGTTTTCATTATTGGTCAAGTCTCCTACCTTAGACTGATATCTAGCAATGTGTTCAACAATGGATTCGTTGGTATCCCCTGCAAACTTAGTGAACTTAGGGATTTTCCAACCCGCTCGAAGTTCAGTCTGCAACAGATATTCAGACAAAGCAGAGACAATATTTTCCCTATGAAGGCCAACATTGAGGTCATTTAGTGCTAAAATTTGTTCGACCGTATTGGCTAAATTATTTCCCCCCTAAATTATTGTATTGGACATTCCTAACCACCTAGTATGATCCTGGTTTCTATGCACCAAAATAACTTAAAGGCCATTTTTGTATGCGTTGCCTTTGACTACCCTGGGCACGGGATGTTCGACAAGTATAACCGGCTGCGACATTTGGCTATTAATCACTGGTCGGGTATTCGCTTGAGAAGCGCCAAAAAAATCAACAATTCTACCCATCTGGTGCGCCAATTGCTGGTAACTATGGTTAGTGTTTTGGATCAGAGTGTTAAATATAATACCAATTTGTTGTGTAAGCATATTTACCATATCCTGGTTACTCTTATCCATTTGTTGCCTCACAAACTAGAGGGAACTAGTTTTCAAGGGCTACATACCTTGAGGGATATATCTTAACCCTCCTTGTGGTTGTGCCATTCGACTAAGATTGCTTATAGTAAATCCTGATGACAAGTATGGATTAAGAGGGGATACAATGGTTATTACATTATCTGCATATGTAGATGCATTGGTTTGTAGGCATTTCATCATTGCAGTTGGCATGCCATAAGGGTATTCCCTACCAACAGGGGATAAGGTAAAATTTGGGAGAAAAGAAGGCCTAGGATTTCCAAAAATTGGTTGTGTGGCCTTGGGTAGTTGGGATACTCGTCATTTGTGGTGGGAAAATCGTCATTTTTGGTAACGTCGTCAAAAATGGCATTTGGCTTATAAAGGGAGTGATTACTTCAATAGATGTTGAAGTTATCACACTACAAATTGTCGTTTCAATTGGCTGTTCTTCTATGTTTGGTGCGTCATGTTGTGGAAGGAAGGTAATTTTTTACTTTATTGTTGCCATATTCCTTTTAACTCTACCACTATTCCTTTTAACTCTACCACTTCTCTAACGCATACACACTCAAACATTTCTAAAAAGAACAAAATAAACAGTAAAAGACACAACATTTTTCTGCAGAAGTTAGAATTTCTTGCACAAAAGTTTCCCATTAGGTGTGCCAATTTATTTACTGGTATTTTTAGTAAACAAATACGAGTTTCAATTCACTGAATGGATTAAACTCGAAAAAATCCTAAGGATAATTTGTGCAGAAAAGTACAACGAAAAGTGTTCATGATTGGACCTTAGATGTTTGAATGTTGACAAACTAAATATAAACTTGAAAAAAAATGTAGGATTGCTTTGGAAGAAAAAAATAGACAAAAAGCATAATAAATGTCATAAAAATAAATGTTTTAATTGAAAATACTTCAAGAATTTAAAGAAATGACAGAGACATACATTTTCTCACAAATTATTCCTATATCTGACTTAGATACTTTAGTTCTATAGAGAATAAATAAAATCTGCGACCCATGATCACAACAATGAGATCAATTTATATACTAATACAATGCTAACCATCGACAAAGGTTACCTCCACGGAACTTGACATGTATCCCCTTACGTTGCCTTCAGCCTACTAGTTTGCTTCCACGCGTTTTTAATGGTGAAACTACTGCAAATCACTCATCATGCTGACAACTGCCTACCCTCTAACTGCCTCTGATGAGAGTCTTTGGTCGACTCCTATTGTGGCGTCAAAATACCTTCTAATTATCTAATCTTTGGATTTAAGAATATCCTAAGTCCCAAAAATCACGTGAACGCTTCGAACTAGACACCTCCACACCTAATGTTCACGTTGCAGTGTTGATTAGTGCAAATCTTTTCAAGATTTTGGACATGATTTGAAGAGAGAGTGATCTTAATCATATAGATCTGTATCTGAGACTCTTCCAAACTAGACTTCGTGGGCGTAAAATACATTATGTCCCAGATCATCTAACAAGGTACTCGAACCATCTTAGTCGGCATAGTTAATATGTCAAAGCTATGTTTGAGACTCTTGACACTTAGCATTTTTAAACATGGTCATTACCATTCTTTGTTAAATTCTTCAGCTAAAATTTCCAAGCTAACAGCCGCACGTCAGACAAACCAGAGACAATTATAACCGCCTACTCTATGTGTGTGTGGCTCTGAATCACACTCAAATACACTTTCATTCGTACTTGTAAAATTTCACCTCATTCATACACAAATTTAAACGTCGGAATGCTAATCATTCATAAATACTTATCATAATCACCGAACAGAAAATCTCGTGGTCCTCATCAACCTTCTATTTTCATATGTAGGATAGAATAAAAAGATAATTGTACATCTGCTCATTAAGATGTTACAAATAGTTAAAAAGTATATGTTTTATTTTTCAATAGACAATATCAATATATCAAATATATTAATATATTTTTCAAAAATATTTTTATAATCCACCAATATTTTGCACTTCGGTGATAACACTTGTAGTAAGGGCCTTGTTACATTTATTGGACGATCTTATAACATGCATGAATGCGGATGCCTTGCATATATATACACATGTCTATAAAGACATATTCGTACATGCATATATAATCAACTCCTCTTGAAATGAACTTCTTTGAAATATTTCCAATCATATCATAAGATATATATATACATAAAATTAACCGTGCATATATATATATATATATATATATATATATATATATATATATATATATATATATATATATATATAAATCTCTCTCACACCTCAAATTTCATTACAGAAGCACAATTCATTGATTAACTAACTAATCAATTTTTCTAGAATCAAATCCTGGCATGTAACCCTTTATTCTTTTTCTTAATAGTCATACACTAGTACTATATATATATTCTCATACAAAACACCATGAATTGTATCTATATTAACAATTAAGATCAATGTCCCTATCCATATCCATAATCTTCTGAGACTCACAATCATTTGAAGGTAAAGCAATGGTTAAGTCAAGATTCAAAGAGGACATAGAATTATTTGTTGATGCTTCTTTCTTTGTGATAGCATCACACAATTTGTTATTATTATCGATATCTTTGTTCATGGACTCGTCCCATGATGAAGTGCCAGCAGTAGAAACATGAGGATTAATAATAGGTAAGCCTTTGTGTAGCTTGTGATTATTTGGATCAATTCCCATTTTTATGAGCTTTCTACGAATATGAGAATTCCAATAGTTCTTCACCTCATTATCTGTGCGCCCTGGCAATCTTCCAGCAATGAGTGCCCACCTAATATAGATATACATATATACATGTACAAATATATATAAGTTTTATTGTATAAATATGTATAACTACATATAGGTTAAATTCACTATCAAAAGATTATATATTTAATAACATATAATACAAAACATGTTTATCAAGGAATACCTAATTAACATATTTGGCACAACAGTTCTTTTACAAAAATATACATTTTTCATTTATGTGAATCACTAACGTAGTATTATAAAATATATAATTTGTGACTAAAATAGTGATTAATTAACTATTTATTTTGATTCATCGGCCGGTTAACATTTCTTTAACATTTTAACGGTTAATAACTAAATAAAACCTTGTAATCTAGAGTAGTATACCGATTGCCAAGGAGGGCATGGAGTTTAATGATGAGATCTTCTTCATCTTGTGCAAAGATTCCATGTTTGATATCTGGTCGTAAGTAGTTTAACCATCTCAGTCTACAACTTTTCCCACAACGATGCAACCCTAATCATGTAATAATGCATATATTACATATTTTTAGCTATAAAAAATTTAATTTTGTGTATGAATATTCATATAAAGTGGCTCTACGATATAACTTATTACAGAATCGTTAAATTAACAGGAAAAAATTTATTCAAATTTTCTCTCAGTTAATTTAACCGTTCTGCAATAGTATGCATCGAATAGAAAATTCACCACGTCGTTTAGAAGAATGATATTATTGTATAGTATGAGTATGAGTGAATGAGATAATGAACTAACCAGCAGCTTTAGGAATGGATCCCCAACATCCTTCACCATGAACTTGTATATAAGCAATAAGCTTTTGATCTTCTTGCTTAGACCAAGCACCTTTATTGATGTTTTCTTTATCACAACAAGGCTTTCTCATTGTTGGTTATTGTTTATCTTAAAGCATAGAAAATGCTAAAAGTTGTATATGGAAAGAGAGAAAGAGTACTTTGTGAGTGTGGCTACCATGACAAATGTCATAAAGATGATAGTTAGATATATATTGGTAAAGAAGGGAGATCGATGTATGAGTTGACTTGGACTGGTGGTTTTGGTTGGTGTAGTTGGTGAATATTTTGTTTGTAATTTTTAGAATAGGGCTAAAAGTGTTTGACTTATTTGTTTTACAAGATTTTTCATTTGCTTACCGTTTAGTATAGGTCTTTTTCAAAAGTGTGTTATAGTTATGATTATGAATTGGAGATTATGGTTATTGAGTCGAATTCTATTTGGGTTGATACATTGAAAATGGTCTAGCTTATAGAGACTAGAGTGGATGTACCATTAAAGTCATTAATTGAATTGTTTTTGGTTTTTGTTTTAGAGTTTACATAAAAATAAAAATGTATGATGCCATGAATCGTCCAGTGGTGATTAGCGCTAGATTTCATAGGAAGAATTACGGTTTGATTTCTCGTAATTGTGATCGGGAGAGACTACAATCACTTGATGTCAGAACTGATTTCAAACACATTAGTCGGTATATTGAACTGGATTCTGGTGGTGGAAGGAAGCTTGTAGTGCAATGTTTGCTGTCTATTTATATAAATTAAAAAAAAAAACGTGTCCTTTTTAGTTATATTAAATTGCATCTGCTATGCATAAAGAGTTGGACCCCCTACGGTATGTGATAAATGAGAGACAACCTTAGCTAACTTGGGACAAGAAATTAAAAATATTTGGATTTTTCATTTTTTTTTTTACATTTTTTTAGTTTTTAGTTGCAAACTAAATTAATAAATAAAAAATGTATAGAATGCAAAAAGAATTGACGATAAGACTCTCCTTCAGAAAAAAAATAATTAGGATTTGGTTATTGAAATCACTCATTTCTTAATCACCTTAAATTGGAAGATCCATGACTTTGTGGGTGCTGATGCATAGTCTCTAAAATTTCTTTTCTATCTCTCTTCATAATCTAGAACTCATTTAGTTATTTTCTCTCTTTAGGTCTATCTCAACGGTTAAATGTTGTAATACATCTTATGACCATGAATTAAAAAAAAAGGAAAAAAAAACGTTTTCGGAATTGTAAATTTTGGTGATATGGTGGTAGCAATGCCGGCACGGACAAAAATATGGTGCCGTTGCGGACTTCGGCCACCAGCAGCGACAACAATATGATGGAGCGTTGGGGACGGAGGTCATGCAACCAACAACGTTGGGTCGTGATAGATCAAAATGTCAAGTTCTCATTGATATGCTAAGCTATGTACAAACTAATACTTACACAATTAAACCGAATTATAATCATTACTTGTGAAATAAGTAATGGTGCTACTAATTCTTAACCAGGGCCGGCCCAATTCAAATAGAGGCCTAAGACGAATTTTAAATTAAAATAATTTTTTTATAACAAAAAATTATTAAAAGAAAACTATTTATAAGAAAATATTCATAATATATAAAAAAATCATCTAATATAAAATTGTTACAAAATGATACATTATCATATTCATATTTTTTTATTTAGGGTATTGATTGCAACAGTAACAAAAAGACAACATTTAAATGTATTTTAAGTTTAAGTTGATTTTTTTTTTTTTGCTGACTTTTTGGTGTTGAATGATCATGATGAATATTTATATTTTAAAAAATATGAGGCTTTTATAAAAGTAGATATCAATTCATATATTATGTAAAAAAGTTGAGGCCCAAAGCTGCCTTTGTGGCCTGCCCCTTGGGTCGGGCCTGTTCTTAACTAAGTAACAAACATTGTTTAACAATAACATACAACAAACCATCGCTTACTTTGAATTCCATAAAATGAAATCAAGTAACATTAGTTAATGTCTTCATTCCTAAGCCCTCCATCAACATGACAAATGACTCCAACTTCAATGGCTTAGTGAGGATATCAACCAACTGTTCCTAAGTGTTGGAGTGCTTTAACTCAATGACTTCATCCTAAGTCAGGTCCCTTAAGAAATGGAACGTAACATCTATATGTTTTCATCTTCCATGCATAATAGAATTTTTTGACAGTTTGATTGAGGAACTGTTGTCATAAAAGATTATTGACCCTTGCTTTTGAGGCGCTTTCAAATAAGTTGGCACATTTCTTAACCATACACCTTGGCAAGCACGTGAAGCAGCAGCTACAAACTTTGCTTATGCTGTTCACAATGTGACTATTGGTTGTTTCTTCGAGGACCATGAGATTCACCATGAACCTATATTGAAAACATGCCCTGAGGTGCTTTTTCTGTCATCTTAATCTCCTGCATAATCAGAGTCAATCATTCCTAACAATTGCAACTTGGTTGTACCTTCTTGCTTGTACATGATGCCAAAATCTAAGGTGCTTTATAGGTACCTCGTGATTCTTTTGACTACAACAACATGTATTTTTGTGGGTCTTTCCATGTATATGGGCACCAAACACACAGAAATTTTCATGTCATGTCTTGCTGCTAGAAAATTCCACCAAACACGCAGAAATAGCATATGGAATTAAAAAGGGTAGCATCGACAACTTTACCATTTTCATCTTTCACTAATTTGTAACCTGAAACAATAGGACTGGGTACTTTATTGCATCCCTCTATACCAAATCTTGTTAGAATTTGTGCTATATACTTTTGCTTATTTATGAAGATCCCATCATTGTCTTGCTTCACCTCAATTACCAAAAAGTACCTCATATTTCCCAAGTCATTCATGGCAAACTCTCTCTTCATTGACTACTTGAATTCATCCATCATTTGAATATCATTGCCAGTGTATATAACATCATCTGCATATAAGTTGACAATGAGAATCTTCCCTTCGGTTCCATGTTTTTCAAAAAGAGTATGCTCATATGGACATTTCAAAAACTTGTCAATACAAAAATATGAGTCTATCTTGCTATATTAGGCCCTTGGAGCGTGTCTTAGGCCATGGGACGTTTTATTCAACTTATACACCATTTCAGGTTTACCTTTGTGATATCCTACATGTTGGCTTATGTAAACATCTTCAGATAGCTCACCATACATAAAGGAACTCTTTACATCTAGTTGAAACACACACCACTTTTGATTGTTTCTTCTGCTAGTATGGTCCGAATGGTGTCCCACCTAGCCACAGATACAAACACTTCATTAAAATCAATATCATGCCTTTGTGAATATCCTTTTACTATCAATATTGCTTTGTGTTTGTCCACTTCTGCCTTTTCATTATACTTTGTTTTGTAAATCCAATTTACTTCAATGGTTTACATACCTTTAAGTAGTGTTGTCCACTTCCAAGTATCATTCCTCTCTATGGAATCTATTTCAAGATCCATTACTTTACTTTATACATCTGATCCGACGGCTTCCTCATAGCTAATAGGATCCTCATTTCAGCTAAAGACTGCAAAGTTATGCAAGTGATCATTCTCTTCATTTTATAAGATAGACACATGATCATTAAGATACCTTGGAGGTTTTTTTATTCTATGAGTTGTCTCATTAAATTCTTCAGTGTTTTTTGCTCTTCCATCATTTTATTCATTTGTATGGCCATCTACAGGTTCTTCAACAAGTTCTTCAGTTGAATTTTCTGCCACACCTAGAATTTCTACATCAGGTATTTCTTGTATTTCATCTTTACTCTCATATTCTACTTGGACTCGTGAATCTTCAAAGCTTGCTTGGCCATTTTTGTTCCAATTCCAATATTTTTCTTCTTCAAACACAACATGTTTGTTGATGATGACATTTCCATTAGTTTACTCATACAACTTGTAGGCTTTGGATTCCTCACTAACACCAAGATTCATACATTACATACTTTTGCCACCCAATTTCTTCTTATGTGTTTCAGGAACATGAGCATGAGCCACGCATCCAAGCACTTTAAAGTGATGTATTGATGGCTTTGTTGCACTCCAACATTCTCCAGGGTCATGTTTTTCACTACAAATGTAGGACCTCTATTCATGACATAAGTGGCCCGTATTACTACATCCAAACATAAATGTTTGGGAACATTTCTACATGATAACATGCTTCTGACCATATTCGTGAGAATCTTATTCTTCCTTTCATTTACTACATTAATTTATGGAGTGTATATAGTGGTTTGCTCTCTCTTGATCCCTTGCAAGCTACATAATTCATTGAAATCATTTGATATGAATTGTCCATCTCTATCAGTTATGAGGCAATGAATCAAACAATTATATTCTCTTTTAACTAATGCCTTGAATATTTTAAATACATCAAATGCACTTGACTTTTCTTTCAAAAAAATAAACCCAAGTCTTTCTACTAAAATCATTTGTGAAGGTGATGAAATACATGTTTCCTCTAAGTGACTCAAGCTTGATAGGTCCGTAAACATCAGAGCGGAAAAGCTCTAACTTTGCACTAGCTCTCCAAGTAGCTTGTTTAGGAATGGGGTCTATGTGTTGCTTGTCTATCAAGAAATTAGTGCATTTTTCTTTTGTGTTTACCAAGCTTAGCAAACCTCTCACCATTTCCTTATTCACAAGTGTGTCTAGTTCCTTGATGATCAAATGTGCATACCTAATATGCCATAATTGAGATTGCATTTATTTAGTTGTCTAAAAACACATTGGCATGATTATTGGTTCATGGATCACATACATTCTATTTTGAGACATTTTTGTAGTCAAGATCAGACCCTTCTCTTCATGGAAGATTTAGCAAGAATCATGCTTGAATACTACACTTAGTTTCTTCTGCTAAAGTTGACCAATGCTAAGAAGATTATTTCTCAAACCTGGTATGTAATAAATATCAGTTATCATATGTGCTTGTTGCCAATGCTCATTTTCCAATTCCCCTTCCTCATTACAAACATTGTTAAGTTATCACCTAGCTTGACAAATTTCCTAAAATTTGCATCAAATTAAAAGAACCAAGCTTTAACCATAACCATGTGATTACTGCATCCAGAGTCAAGATGCCATATTTCTTCCTTAGCCCAACCTTTTGATTCACTCCTGGGCATCAAGACCACATCTTCTTATTCATTGAATTCGGCATAGTTGTCACTTTCTTCCTAACTAAGACACTCATTTTGATATTGACCTATCTTGTGACATATGTAGCATTCTACAAATTCTCTACTTTGTCTACCTCCCTTAGCACCTCTTCCTGATAACCTTCCTCTACCTCTTATAGCACCTATTTCTGCATTAGGCACTTTCAGTGCTTGTTCTTCAATGAAATTTCTTTGATATTTCATCCTTTGCTCATGCACAAGCAAGTTACTTTGTAATTCATCAATGAAAATATTTGTCACATCATTGGACTCTTCAATGGAACATAAAACATAGTTGAATTTTTCTATCATTGATCTCAAGATCTTTTCAACAACTTCTACCTGCTCCAATTTCTCCCCATGTGCAATCATTTGATTTGAAATGGCAAGTTTTTTTGCAAAGTACTCATCAACAATTTCAGTTTCTCCCATTGCAAGAACTTCAAATTCTTTACACAAAGACTGCAAATGTTCTCTTTTGAACTTTGAAGAACCATGATAATTGTGTGGCATCGCATCCCTAAAGTCCTTGGTTGTGTTGTGCGCAAGCATAGTTTCCAAGATCGATCTATCAATGAACTGAAAAGAGATATTTCTTAGCCTTCAAGTATTTTAATTTACTTTCCTCTGCAGCCTTCAACTATTCTTAAGTCGCATTTGGAGGTGCCACTATGATACCATTTTCGGTCAATCCCCAATACTTCGATGATCACGGAAACCATCATATCTTAGAATTATTGGATCAATGAATCTTCTTGTGAAGATTCAGTCATGGTGAAAGAGTGAGAAACAAGCAGTGTTCAAGGATGAGATTGGAAAGGAGAGGCAGTGGCGCCAAAGGAAGAAAAGAATTGGTGGCTATAATTGGAAAAAAAATGTTAATTTCAGCTAAACGGTGTGAAAATCCCAACCAAGGTGATGATACCACTTGTGGATCACAATGTCAATTTCTCATTGATATGTTATGGGCAAGCTAGTACTTATACAAGTAAATATAGAGTTGTAATCATTACTTGTGAAATAATTAATGTTACAACTAACTCTTAACTAACTAATAAACATTACTTAACAAGAATTTACAACAGGCCGGAGGGCGAGTGGCGGCAACAGTCCAGACGAGTCTCGAGCTTTTAGGTTTTCTTCGCATATTTTTCGTTAATAGGTCATATTTGGTCCTGTTAAAAAAATCCAGTTATAAAAATAGTTCGCTCGCATTTTTTGTTGGCGAGTAGTGCATAAGATAGTAATCCTAGTGAGAGGAAAAGGGTAAAAATTACTAAGAGTTTATTCTTGAGGTTTGGCAACCTTTAGGGTTATCAAAGAGATTTGGGAAAACACTATATACACCTTATGTTTGTGTGATTCTTATAATGAGAGTTTGAGAGATTAGGAAATATTTGGGTAGAAAATAAGATTTATTTTGAGAACTCCAAAGGTTATTTTTCTTGTAACTCATTTTGTAATCTATTGTAACAACTTTTGAAGTATAGTGAGAGTTGTTGTCTCCCCTAGACGTATATTGGTTTGATCAAACCGGGTAAACAATTTTCTATATTTTCTAGTTTATTATATTTTTTTGTTGCTTGAAATTATTTAGGTGGTTGTCATTGTTCTTTTCTCACACATCAAATATTTTATTGTCCCGAAATAGGGAGTGAGGGTGATTTGTTCATATTGTGGTTTCCTCGGATGAACATGGTTATGAAAGTGTTGGCGCACTAGTGGTAACAAGTTTGGAGACACATAAGAGTTGGTTATGGACTCAATTTTCTTATATCACATGTGTACAAGGAAATAATATTTTGAAACTTTGGAGCTGAAAGAAGGTGGAGTCATTCGAATTGTAAACAATAAAGCTTGTAAAGTTCATGGTACTAATACAGTTGGATTGAAAATGTTTGATGATTGTGAATTCCTTCTACGCAATATGAGGCGATTTCACGCACATGAGCAAAATACTTTATCCATAAGCATGTTTAATTTTCTAAGATCTTCACTTGAATTGAACGTGGGGTGTTAAAAAATTCGCATGGTGCATTGATAATGTCAAAAGGGCTTAAAATGTATGGGTTGTATTTTTTGGATGATTACATAATTATTAAAAAAGTATTAGTAGCTAGTCAAGAATTTCTTGATTAATATATGTTGTCACATCTGAGATTAAGGTATATTAGTGAAAGAGGTTTAGTTGAACTTTCTAAACATGGTTTACAAAGGAATGAGAAATTAAATAAATTAGAATTTTATGATGATTGCATTCTAAGCAAACAACACATGGTGGAGTTTATGAGTGTGCGCATAACTTTAATAGACCTCTTGAATATGTTCACTCAAATCTATGGGATCCGACAAGGGTGGCAACTCATGGGTGATTATATTTTCTCTCTATTATTAATGATTTAACTAGAAGAGTATGGATACATTCTAAAAATTAAATGTGACACTTTTAAAATGTTTAATGAATCATATACTCTTATAGTAAATCAATTTAAAACTAAACAAAATTTATTAAGAACTAACAATGGCCTGAAGTATATTTCAAAGCAATTTAATGAGTTTTGTAGGAAAAAAAGGTATAAAGAGGCATTGAAGAATTGGTGGAACACCTCAACAAAACGATTTAGCATAACACATGAATAAAACCATTTTGAAGAGAGTGAGGTGAATGTTATTGGGAGTTGGATTACCAAAGAGTTTCTTGGGGGTAAAGTTGTTGCAACAACAACTTACTTGATTAATAGATGTTCATCCACGAGAATAAACTTCAAGACACTTGTGGAAGATTAGAGTGGGAAACATGTAGATTACTCAAATTTGAAGATTTTTGGAGATTTGACATTTGCTCATATCAAACAAGACAAACTTGATGTTAGTGTTGTGAAGTGTGTCTTCATTAGTATTCTTAAGGGGTGAAGGATTACAAACTCTGGAATATGGATCCTAAAGGATAAAAAAAATATTGTAAGTATGGGTGTGAGTCTTGATTAAACTCGTTGAAGATGAAGTACAAAGACCTAGAGATTAAAGAATAAGAATATATGGTGAAAGAGACTCAGTTTAAAGTGGAGGTTCTTACTAGTGAGACTGGAGACATTGAGGTAGTTAAGACTCATGTTTCCAGTACTATTAAAAGGAAACATAGAGTGTCTTCAAATTATCAGTTATCTCATGATAGAGTTATGAGGGAGATTATATCACCTTAAATATATAGTTATGTTGATCTTATTTGTTATGCTTTGAATGTGCCTTAAGGGTTACAAGAGTCATAACTAAAGACCTTCAAATATGGACATCAAATAGATGGACATCAAAACAGTTTTCTTACATGGATACCTTGCAGAGATAATTTAAATCGAACAAGATGGAAGTTTTGTATAAGATAAGACAAATATATGCTTGTCGAAGAAATCTTTGTATGAGTTGAAACAAAGCTCAAGGTAATTTCATCGCCAATTTGATTAATTTATTTTTAAATATAGTTTTTTAAGAAGTAATTAAGATACCATACATATTGAATAGGAATGATAAAGTCATATGTTATTTCCTTATGTATGTTGATGATATTTTAATGGAAAGCTCTAGTAATATAAAGATCGGTAAGCTCAAAGAGATCTTGAATAGTGAAATCGAGATGAAAGATCTTGCTTGATAAAGCTAAAAGAATCATGGGTATGGATATCATGAGAAACCACAAGAAGAGTGAATTGTTCTTATCTTAGTTTAGTTACTTGAAGAAAATGATGGGGTGATTTAAATGCAAGATGCTAAAACCATCAACACTTCTTTGGGAAATCTCACAAAATTTTCGATTAAGAAATGTCGTCAAAGCTAGGAAGAGAGGAAGATAATGGAGAGTATTCCTTATGCAGGTGAGATTTGAAGCATTATGCATGATATGGTTTGTATTATACTGGACTTAACATATGTAGCCAGCATGGTAAATTGGTTTGTGGCAAATCATAGGCAGGTTCATTGGGAAGTTTTGAAGTGGGTGTTGAGGTATTTGAATGGTTGTCAGAAAGATGGTTTAAAGTACACAAATTCAACTTGAGAGGAATACATTTTTGAGGATTTTGTATATTTAAATTATACAGGTAAAGTTGACACTAGAAATCCCTATTATATTTTGTGCTTATAATGTTGGGACAACTATAAATTGGAAGGTCAATCATCAATCAGTGGTTGTGTTATCTATAAGCAGAAAAAATTGTCTTTGTTTAAGAGGTCAAGGAATCCATGTGGATGAAAGACATGATTAGGAAGTTAGGATTTACTCGTGAATGTATGTGTGAAGAAAAATTGGGATAGTCAAACTGTCATTCAGTTGGTGAATCATTAAATTTATTATGTAAGGACAAAACACATTGACATCAGTTTACACTTTATAAGGGAAATGACATAGTCAAAGGAAATTCAAGTTCATAAAGTTCCCTTAGAAGAAAATTTGGTAGATATGTTCGTCAAATCATTTCCATGATCAAAGTTTAAGCATTGCTTGGACTTAATCAAATTTGTTGAAAAGTGATTCAAGCTTCTAAGAGAGCAGTAAGGTGGTTGGTGATTTAATTGGCATCATCATTGATTTAAATTCAAGATAGAAAAATTTTGTAATATGTTTTGAAAACTCAAGAAAGAAATCAAAGAGAAAAAAAAAACATTTTCAGTACATCAATTTTTTCAACAAGATGGTTGCAATGGATGAGGTGATGTGACTTCGATGACAACGATATGGTGGAGGAGGCAGTAGTGATATGGCGACGCGGCTGTGGTGACACCAGTATAGTAGTGGAGGCGGCGGTGGCGAAGTTCAGTCGACTTGAAGTAGCACCGGCAGATCGTGAGTGGTAGTCTAGGCGGGTCTCAGGCTTTTCGAACTTGTTTGCATAGCTATTTGTCAATGAGTCATATCTTGAGCCCGTTAAACTTTTAACAATTATAAATATGAGTATTTCTCATTTGTTGTTTAAGAATGGTGCAAAAGGTAGCGATCTTAATGAAATGAAAAGGATAACAATTTCTAAGTTTATTCTTGGAGTTTGTCTGTCTTTTAAAGATACCAAATGGATTTAGAAAACACTTTATACATATTAGAATTTTGTGATTCTTATATTAAGAGTTAAAGAGAATTGTAAACACTTAATTAAAAAAATAAGGTTTTGTTGTAACTCATATTATAATCTTTTATAATAATTTTAGAGTACAATGAATTAGAGAGTTGTTATCTCCCTAGATTTAATCAGCTTCAATAAATATTTTTTCTTGCATGATATATATTTTGTAGCTTGAAGTCATTTGAGGGGTAGCCATTGTTTTGTTTGTCTTTTGTGTATTTCAGTTTTGAATTATTCTGTCTGTTAACAACAACCATTTTCATCCGTGTAGTATAACACTCGAGAAAATATTTACATAATGAAAGGGGAATAGGGTGGCTATGTTCTATTACTTGATTTGGTGCAGTTTCCATGCATGCAGTATTGGCAACTATGACATGGAAACTCTTCTCAATTACAATTTTCTGTTTGTTGCTGCTACATATTTGATTGTGATGATGTAGCTTCAATACAACTGCAGACAATGGAATTTGAAATTCTCACAACTGTGATTGGGGGCAGAGAGATTTTCTTTGTTAATGTGTATGCTGCTTGTAATCTTGAAAAAAAAGAGTTTATGGTCAAGTCTAATTAGGGTTAAAAGGAGTTTTGGGAGAAGAGATTAGGTGATTGGTGGCGATTTCAACAGCGTAGCGTATAAGGAAGAAAGGAAAGGTGTAGGTAGAAACACTGGCAATAAAGAGATGAAGGAATTCAAAAATTTCATTGTAGAGTTGGATTGTGTGGATGTTCCGTGTGTTGGAGGTACTTTCACTTGGTTTAACAGGTTAGGCAACTCGATGAGTAGGTTGGATAGGTTCTTGGTTTCGGACAAGTTGGTCGAAGATTGGAAGATCAGTAGTCAATCCATTGGTAGAAGAGAAGTTGCAGATCATTGTCCGGTATGGTTGTTAGTAAGTGATATTAATTGGGGGCCTAAACCTTTCCGGTTTAACAACAGCTGGCTAAAGCATCCAGATTTTGTTTCTTTTGTTAAATCTTGCTGGGAATCTAAGGAGGTATCGGGGAGAGGAGACTTTGTTCTTAAGACAAAGCATGGTAGATTAAAGGAGAGTCTCAAGCATTGGAGTCGTGAGGTGTTTGGGTGGATCGATGTTAAAATTGAGGAAGCCATGGATGATCTCAATGGCCTTGATGAAGAAGTTAGTAGGTTAGGTTTTACTAGCATAGAAGACATGGTTGTAAAGAGATCAAAAGCTGCAGAAAAAGTTTGGTCTAATTTGAACAAAATGGAGGATTTGCTCTGACTAAAAGCTAGAGACCTGTGGTTGAAGGAGGTAGATAATAACACTAGGTTTTTCCACCAAGCAGTCAGAAGGAGAAGAAGAAGGAATAGTATATGGTTTGTTGATTCGGATAGAGGAAAGATTGAAGATGCTGCATGAGTTAAAGCAGAGATTTGCAAGTTCTTTGAGGAGAATTTCAAGGAAGCCAGCAACAATCATCCTTCAGTTGTTGATCTAGCAGTAAAGAGGTTATCTGAAGCAGACAAAAGAGGATTGGAAGTCGAATTTACAAAAGATGAAATAAAGGAAGCAGTTTGGGGGTGCAGTGGAGATAAGAGCACATGTCCAGACGGGTTCTCATTTGCATTTTTCCAAGGTTGTTCGGAGGTTGTCAAAGAGGACGTTTTAAGGTTTGTCCTTGATTTCTATGACACGCATGTTTTAACAAAGGTCGCTTCTGCCTCTTTTATTGCTCTAGTTGCTAAAACCAAAAACCCACAATCATTAAGGGATTTTAGACCTATATGTTTAATCAATTGTTATCAGAAAATATTGTCTAAGTTGCTGGCAGGTAGATTAAGAAAGGTGGTTGGTTCGCTAGTGTCCTTAGAGCAAACGGCCTTCGTGCTAGGAAGATGTATTTTTGACGGTGTTTTGGTGACCAACAAGTTCTTGACCTTGCTAAAAGAAGTAACAAGAGCTGTATATTGTTAAAGATAAATTTTGAGAGAGCATACGATTGTGTATCTTGGTATCTCCTTATCAGTTTGCTCTGTAAAATGAACTTTGGCTCTAAATGGTTGTCTTGGATAAAGACTCTTGTGTGTAGCGGCTTTATGTCTGTTTTAGTGAATGGAAACGCTTCTAAGGACTTTGTTGTTGGCAAAGGTTTAAGTCAAGGGGACCCTTTGTCCCCTTTCCTTTTCATTCTCATTATGGAGATTCTAACTCAAATGGTCACGAAGGCTGAGTTAAAAGGTTTGTATGATGGATACAAAGTTAGCTCAGGGGTTCAGTTTTGCATATCCCAGTTTGCTGATGACACAATGCTGATGGGAGAGGCAAATTGGAACAATTTATGGTGTGTCAAGGCTATATTGTGTGGTTTCGAGATGATAACCGGTCTTAAAGTAAAGTTTCATATGAGTAAGATAGGTGGAATAAATCTGAGCCCTGGATATCTAGTTTCTGCTTCTAATTTTCTGTATTGTAATATCATGCATTTACCTTGCTCCTTCCTTGGAGTCTTTATAGGCGTTAGCCCTAGGAGAAAGCACATGTGGAAGAGTGTTGTTGATAAAGTTAAGAGTAGATTATCAGATTGGAAGGGGAGACATATGTCTATAGGAGGGAGGATAGTTCTAATTAACTCTGTTATAAATGCTTTGCCTTTATACATGTTCTCTTTTTACAAGGTTCCTACTGGAGTTTTAAAGATTCTTCAGCAAATCCATAGTAGATTTATGTGGGGTGGATGTGAGAATAGGAAGAGGATTCACTAGGTGGATTGGAATTCTATTTGTCAACCTAAAGATAAAGGTGGGTTGGGCATCAAGGATTTGTCTTGTTTCAACTTGGCCCTCCTATTGAAGTGGAAGTGGAGAATGGTGACAGAGGAAAATAGTGTGTGGAAAGCTTTAATAGAGAGTAGATATGGCATTGACATTCCCCTGGTTTTTAGTAATTATGAAGGGGAGAAAGGTAAGAAGAATGTCTCAATTTGGTGGAGAGACATGTTAAGAGTGGGATTTGACAAAGGGTCTAAGAGTAACATGTTCATTGAGCACCTGAGATGTAGGTTAGGGAATGGGGAGAAAATTGCATTTTGGCACAACAGATGGGCTTTGGATATTCCTCTGAAGGAAGCATTTCCTAATCTCTTTCTGTTTGCAAAAGATTCATGTAGTTTAGTAGCAGATCTAGGAGAATGGATCGGGGACGAATGGTTTTGGAACTTTAGTTTCAGTTTCTTTTCTGTAGAGTCTGTTATGGAAAAGGAAAAAGAAGATCTTTTAGAATTGATAGTGGACATTAAACCTTCAAGGGAGGAAGCAGATGCTTTTACTTGGGAGCCAGGCTTGGACTCTAGGTCTTTATCATCTGATGGTCATTCAGTTAGATCAGGTTACTTAAGATTATATCAAGAGAAAGAAGTCAGATTGGTTGAAGTAGACTGTCTGGAGTGTTTGCAGAAAGTTTGTCAGGTGAAGATACCATCAAAAGTCTAAATTTTTGTGTGGAGATTAGTGAGAAGTAGGGTAGCAACCAAAGACCTTCTAGTTAGGAGGAAAGTTGGCATTCCTTTTGGAGGCATCGGTTGTTGTTTGTGTGGTCATCAAGAGGAAGCTATAAAACACGTGTTCATGGAATGTCCTTATGCAGGTGCTGTTTGGAAAGGTATAGAGAAGTGGATGGGGATTGAGAGCATAGTGAAAGAAAACTGCTCAGAATCAATGAAGGATTTTGAATGAGTAATCAAAAGAACTACAGGTAACAGTAAGGGGTTAATTGGGTGGGCAGCGACAGTTTGGTTCCTCTGGTACGGAAGGAATTGTGTGGTTTTTTACAATACACTCAAATCTGTGTTGGAAATTTTAAACTCAATCAAGTTCTATAGTTGAAAATGGTTGTCTATTGTTAATCCTCTTGTAAGTTTTCCTTTTTATGATTGGTTCTCAACACCTTTAGTTTGTCTTCAATGACTCTTCCGTGTGTTGTAAGGGTTGCTAAACCCCTTGTGCAGTAGTTATATATATTTCATTGCCTGTTGAAAAAAAACTGTGATTGGGGGCAAAAGAGGAATTAAACAAAATGATGAAAATGAAATGTAGGGGAAATGATAGGGACTAACTCAATCTGTAAATGTACTGTACCACTTCTGTTGCAACAATTATTTATTTGTGGTAATCTAATGTTTAACATGGTTAAATATATAGTAGTTGTCTCACTTAGTATCTCTTTTTTCCTCTAAATAAATCATAATATTATCAAGAAAGGTTAATCACACACAACTACTAAAATGTAATATTGTTTTAACTCCAAAAATTATTCATAAACTATGTTCATATATAAATGTAAAAGACTTGCAAAGTGACGAAAATAAATGATGAATCAAACCAAATCATATATTTTATGAGTGTTGTCAAATATCATTAGCAAAAAATAGCGGATTATCAAAAAAATTGACATGAAAAATATCAGATCTCGAATCGCATAGCGGACAAATAGCAGAAGCTGCACAGCGATTAAAATAAATATTTATGTAAAAAATAAAATATGTGACAAACAAAACTAAAACTACACAAACATATATTAAAAGAAAACTTCGGGCATTAAACTGGAAATGTCAAATTCCAACAATTAAAACAAAAAACAAAAAACAAAGAGAACAGTTGAAAATTGAACGAAAATAAAGAATGAACATATACACATTTTCCTTTTTCGATGTTCTAACTTCTAACTCTTAACATTTTAGTTTTTTTAATGTTCTTTCTTCCATTTCTTCACAATATTCTCCTCTTTAATGTTTTTTAATAGGATTTATTATAATAATAATAATAATAATAATAATAATAATAATAATAATAATAATAATAATAATTTCGATATTCAATTCATAATCGATATACCAAAAAACACGGATATCTTGAGTATCGCAGAATTGAAATGTTATATCGACTTTCATCTTAGATAGTTAAAATTCAAATACTTAATTCCGGTATATCGGCGCTATACTAGATATTTAATGCAAAAAGCTAGTTTAGTTTTCTTTCTTAATCCAAAAAAATATATATATACTGTGATCAAATAAGTTATTTGGACTGGTTGGTTGTTGATATACAGTAATATCTAACAGTCTTGCAATTTACTCTCTTCAAGTAGATTTAAATGCCAAATATAGCAGATTCGGTATGCTGGGAAGACTCACTGAGGCTGCTATTGTTGACAGATTCACATGAATCACAGTCTCTTCAACCGGTCAACCATAGAACAAGACAGCTTTTAGGCAAAATTCTCCATTCAACATTAGTGCCAAATATTGTTGAATTCAATTTCCAACATTTCTCAACCTCAAATAATACAAATATTGTATATGTGTAGAATACACAGTATGATGATTTTCATATACCAATAAACATGTGAAAAATCATACATATCATACCATGACCTTAATTATAGAATAAGAGTGGTACATATCATGGCCTAATTCTTCTTTCCTGGACACTTTCCTCATATACATCTTTGTTTTTCACATCCATGTTTTGTTTTGAACTTCTGGTACACCAATCTATCACATAAATTTGGAGTATCTACCTTTTGATTTGGAATGTTATGAAACGGGTGGAGACAATGAGTCATGGTCTTATGGAAGTATCTAACTTCCTAGTCTAAAATTAGAAATGTTATTAAATCACATTGAAGCATTTTTGTTTACTCTCAATTTTGATCAGACAGCATTTTTAAAGACCATTTTTTAATACACCATTCATGTTTCTTAGACACCACGTGAAATTCCGTTTTTGCTCCCAGTTTTCGAATGTGCACATCCGGACGCACCATCTTTTTAAAAAACGTTGCTTTGTTCCGGATGTGCAAATCCGGAATGACAATTTACGCGTCTTTCAGATGTGTAAATCAGTACATATTGAGCGTAAACTTGTCCAGATGTGCACATCCGAAAAAATTGTTGAAACTCAGCATATTAAGAAGTAATATTTATTTTAAGAAATAATAATAACATGTAATTTAACAGAAGGTTAGAGCAACGAATATGGGAGACATCATTTAATGATAACTTCAAAATATTTATCAAAACGCATGGTGGCCACTTGTTCTATATCCAAAAGCTGTCTAGTAGTTCTAACCCATATTTAAACAAAATAACGGTCATCCACCTATGATGGCAAACATGACCTGTAATCATAAGTTATATATTCAAAAAAGGCATTGTGAATATTCGAACTCTCAAATCTATCCTCGAAGATTGTAGGACAAATCAAGATCAACAGTAAAATATTACTTCTTTGACGTTATCCAAGATAAATGGCAGCAGAGTCGACACAAAGTTGGTGGTACTCTTATTACCACTTGCAGAACCAGAATCACAATTTTCGACTTCACTTATGTAGTATCGAGCGTGGTGCCTAAATGATACATGTTGATATATATTTATGTATATGTATATATTATAACTAGTTTTAATTTTATATATGATTTATTTTGCATTGTTAATTTCTGTTTTTTAGAGATGGAGTAGATGAGGGACAGCTCAGTCAGGTTTTGCTTTATGAGATGGATGCAATTCGGAATGTATGACATAGCTAACTTTAACTTTTTAGCTGTTATCATAGTGGCTAAAATCGGGGAACACTTGCTAGCTTTCCGCGCTCGATACTACATAAGTGAAGTCGAAAATTCTGATTCTGGTTCTGCAAGTGGTAATAGGAGTACCACCAACTTTGTGTCGACTCTGCTGCCATTTATCTTGGATAACGTCAAAGAAGTAATATTTTATTGTTGATCTTCATTTGTCCTACAATCTTCGAACCTGTAAAATATAATCCTTTTAGAATTTCATTATAGTAGTAATAATGAAATAATCCTCTTATTCAATATTCATTAATGCGACGATATATTAACATCTACGACCAACCAACAAAACTGATTTTAAAATTTTAATTTATTTTAAAATAAAATAAAATAAAATAGTGATAATAATGAGTTTTTTATGCATACAAACACTGAATTTCATTATAATTATATTTTTTAATAGTCTAAAATGGTAAATAATAATGAGTTTTTTATGCATACAAACACTTTTCTTGTATCGTATAAGTTACTAACTACTCTCATTCTTAATCTTTCTTCTCCAAAAAGCTCAGTCTTTTCGGTGCTCTGTGCTCTTACAGATAAATAATAATTAATTTTTTTATGCATACAAACTTTTTTTTTATTCGTCAACGTTTCACTCTGTAATGCATGTTTACTTCATTGACTGAAGATTAATGGCTACACCGAAACAACACATTGAAGAGATATGTAGAACAAAGTTTTTTATTGGCGGAAAACCTAATCTCTTGACTCAAGATCTTCACCATGTTGTCAAGATCTTCTTCCTCCCCTCATTCGAATGTATATTAAGTTGCGACAATATATTAACATATGCGACCAACCAACAAAATCGATTTTTTATAAAAAAAATAAAATTTTGCTATTTTGTCGGATCTGCAGATCAGAAATTTTTTCTGATGTGCACATCCGGAACAAATCAGCGTTTTTTTTTAAAACAGTGCGTTCGGATATGCACATCCGAAATCAGGAGCAAAAAAGAAATTTCGCATGATACCTAAAAAAATTGAGTGGTGTATTAAAAAATCAATTTTTTTTTTACCCAAACAACTCGCCTAAACTAAGTTTTATAAAATTAAAAAAGTAGTTCGTTCAATAAATATGTTCCCTCACTTCAATATGGCATCATTGCGAAAAATGCCAGACTTCAACTAATCAACTAACTACCTATTAATAGAAAATGCTACCAAACCCCCTTAATTACCCTTTCATTAAATTTTAATTACCCTATTAAAAAGCCCTTATATGTCTTTTACTAATTGCAAACTCACTCTCCAATTACAATGCCTCATTTTGCCACTTGGCAGAAGAAGTTTGAAATTCTTTTTCAAATTTGAACATGCTTTTACCGGGTAAAGTTCATACTGCTTTTCAATATTCATTTGTACAAACACTTTTCTACTTTTCCCTTTCTCTTTTCATTTCCTCCTGGTTTCCTTCTTTCAGCTCCGTAATGTTTCATCTTCATTTCTATTTCATTTCAGACTCAAATCCCATCTTCTCTTCCTTTCATCCGAAAATTTACTCATCTCCCTCTCATCTATTTCTTCCTGATATCCGCGTTCCAATCATCCAGATCCGAGATCGACGAAAACTTTTTAAGGTATGTTTAATCTATTTGTGGGTTCTGGTTTTGATTTAATTTTTTCTGTGTTTTTTAATCGTTTGAACAAATGGGTTTGATTTTGTTTGGGTAAAAAACATTTTTTTTGTTTGTTTCTTTTTGGGTTTGGATAAAGGTTTTGATTTGATGGTGTTCTGAGATCTGGTTTCATCATGGTTTTTAGAGTTTTTGATGGTTTTGGTATTAGGTTTGATTTTTTTATATGCATGTGTGTAGGGATCTGTTAATGAAAATTTTGAGTTTTGGCGAAGGGATCTGTTAATGTGTAGGGATCATGTTGTGGAATTATAAACTTTGATATGGAGAGCTGTATCGCTGCATTGCTGATTCAAAGGGAGCTTTTGTGCAGCCTGCTTTGTATGAAGTGTTTGGATTAACTGTCATTGAAGCAATGAACTGCGGCTTGCCAACTTTTGCTACTAATCAAGGAGGTCCGCCCGAAATAATTGTTGATGGAGTCTCAGGATTCCACATTGATCCCCTAAATGAAGATGGATCAAGCAACAAAATTGCTGATTTCTTTGAAAAATGCAAAGTAGATCCATCCTATTGGAACATGATTTCTGAGTTCGGATTGCAGCGCATAAATGAATGGTACTACCTCCATTTTCTTTGCTTCAAACTAATGCAGCTATTCTTTATGTTAAAGTTGTGCACCTTTATTGCATAAATAACTATCTACCACCCTTTTAAGAACAACAGCAAGAAATTTAATTTCCAACATGTTCATATTATTTAATTTCTTGTAGCTATACATGGAAGATATATGCAAACAAGTTGATAAATATGGGAAACATTTACACCTTTTGGAGGCAAGTGAACATGGAGCAAAAAGAGGCAAAGCAAAGATATATCCATATGTTCTATAATTCCTTATTCAAGAATTTGGTTAGTCAATGTTTGGTTTTTATACGCATGAACCACAAACTAATTATTGCATAGTGAGTTTTGGAAAAAGGTGAAAACAGTTAACAATATGTTAATGTTGCAGGTTAAGAATGTACCTATTCCAAGTGATGAACCTCAAAAACCAGTAGGCAACCAACAAAGTCTCAAACAACAGGGCTCTATGTATGTCACTCAAGCATTTTATTTATCCATATGTTTATTTACTGAGTTATCATTTGATGTTCCGGCTAACATTGTTTCTTCTTGGTTTGCAGCACCAGACGTTCACAGTCCACATTGAGAAGGTAAAATTTACTATAGAATCTTGGATTAGCTTATGATTTTAAGTTGTAGCAACTTTCTAAAAAATATTTGCTTACTTTTAGGTTATTATTGATTAGGGATCACAAATGGAATTGATGTAACTGAATGGGACCCATCATCTGATGAACGTCTTGCTAGCAACTACACTGCTGAAGACCTTTCTAGGAAGGTGGTTTTAGTCATTCTTCCTTTTAACATCTTTCGGTTAAAGTTTTAAATAACGGACCAGACAAATGAGTTCGCGTTCGCGGCGGTTTAATTGAATTGATTTGATTTGATTGGGTTTTCGACTTTGTTTTTGGATTTTATTTGTCTTGTGATTTGGAATTTGTCACATGATAGAGGGAGGATTGAATCATTGATATTGACAAGTTGTATTGTTGGGCTATTGTTGCAGGATGATAAAGTAAGGGTGGTACAAACTTTACTTTTTGTTGAAGGAATTAATACACTTGTGCAAACACTGTTTGGAACAAGATTACCAATAGTTATTGGTGGATCATATGCATTCATGGTCCCATTGTATCCATTACTCGTGACCCGTCTTTATCAATAATAGAGGACCCACAATTGGTTAGTACATTTCTCTAATCAAGTCTGAGTTTTGCAAATTCTAATAATAAAAACAGTTGATCCGAAGCTTCATCATCACCTTGGTAAGTAAATATTGGAGAGCATAGACCAAATGTTGGCATTCTCTTTCTTATGCATAAATTTTAGGTTTAATATTATTCCGAGCAGCATATAGTTTATGCATATAAATGTGTCAATCCTTTTAAAATTTTGAAGTTGATCTCTGTCACATTGCTATACTCAAGCCACATTTCTATTTGAGCATTTTCTATTTACCCTTACAGTTATGGCCGTGTGAAGCCAGACGTTATTGCATATGGACGGGACATAATGAGATCACAGATTAGTTCGGGCTGTAACAAGTTTATCAGGAACCGATGTTGCAAGTCCTGTAGTTTCTGGTGTTGTATTTTGCTTGTCAGTGTCATTCCTGATTGTCCCTTCTATATTTTTTGGAAAGTAGAAGCTCTATTCTTTTGTTGTATTATATAATGATGATCCTCAACATGATGTTGGAGGACTGATCTAGATTTTCTCTTTAGTTTAGTGTCTTTTAAATTGGAAGACATTATATTTTCTTTTAAAATTTCATGATTAAAATTTTTACAGCAAATTTATTGGTTGCTAACTCAATTATAATGTATTTTTGAAGTATCGTATACCATATCGATACCTATACTCATATCAAGCATTGTATACATATCTATGTATCATAGTATGCATTAGTACATAAATACAATGACTTTGAAGTCAGAATTGGTGGATGTTTTCATAGTACACCTCAAGTGCAGTCGGACTAAGTCTACAATTGTCATTTGCTTGGAGATTGATGTTAGAATGTATTGTATGTGCGGTGTATATTTGTCTTGCCTTAGAGATTGCAATATGGATGCTGTTTAGGTGTCTCACATTTGTCTTATGCCTTGTCTTTCTTCATTGATTATATAAATTTATATAATCTTTAAAAAAGATCGTATTTCATTTGATGAAGTTAGCAAAGTTTTTTAAAGAGTAAAATATATTCATCAGAAAGATTTTTGAACTAAATATTAAATATTCGACACACCATATACTGCTTTTCCTTTCTTGTCGGTTTAATGATAACATTGGTATGATAATGTTGATAAATAATATGTTTTGATAATAGGTTTGAATCTGTATTATTGTTTTTTTCCTTTTCAATTTCAGTGGACAATAGTTTGGTATGATAATTTGAGAAATAATAGGTTTTAATATGTTATGATGATAGTTTTGATAATATTGGTATGATAACGTTGATAAATAAATATAGATTTTATCCATTTAATAGAAGAAATTTTAAACCTTTTTATCAATACCAAAATCAAACACCAATTAATGGACCTTATTATTATATAAACACTAATTAAAAGTCATTATTTTAATTTATTTCTAATTGAAAAATCTTCATCATGCACAACAAAAAGTATCTAAACACTAATTAAAAGTCATTATTATAATTTATTCCTAATTGAAAAATCTTTATCGTCCACAACAAAAAGAATATTTTCAGTTATTTACAATCAAAGCATTTGTATTAACTACCGTCTAAGATGGAAGTCAATATACAAACTTGAAATAAAAATACTATAATGTTCATTGATTTATAAGTAATTTGGATTATTTAGTGGAACATTTTAATAAATTTTAGTACACCAGACTTGAATTTTTACTAGACATTTGTAGTACCACGGTAGACAATCCATTAGATTTAGGAAAAAAACATACATAAATATTGTTCAATGTGCATTAGTATATAAATATGATAATAATATTGTTTCATTTTACAAATTACTATTAATACAATATCTATTTTATTTTAATAAACAATTATTTTTATTTGAGAGACAAAATTCTTATTTTAAAATATCAAAAACTACTATCAATACAATATAATTAAATTATATAATCATTGTTATTTTTTATTAAGTAAATCATTTTAAAATTACATGTGTGTCAGAATATATTTTATATCACTGAAATTTATTATTTTCACGGGACACTATCACCACAATACTTATTTTTTAATTTTAATCAACAAAATATTTGTAAATATTTATAGTTATTAGTGATATTTGTAAATATTTATAGTTATTAAGCATATTGAATTTATTATGTTGGTAATTTGCTACATATTTATTTTAAATATTTGCAGTTATTAATGATTTTATAAAAACAATTATATATTAACAACGATCCAGCCTTGTCGAATAATTTAATATAGAAATGAACTTACCCGTGCAGACGCACGGGTCTTCTACTAGTTGCATACCAGAAAGACTCGTGTTACCCTAAATTATTGTGATCCTTTTATTGCCATTTCATTTCATTATGCTTCATTGTGATCCTTTTCTTTCCATTCCATTTCACTTAATGAATGTCCAAACATAGCTCAAGTATTGTTAACTTTTTAAACTAAAATTTTGAATTATGTTGCACCAATAAGAAGAAGATGTGTAAATCATGGGATACTAATGCAGTGCAGCTCATAACTGGGAATTTTTAAATTAAAAAAAAAAAAAAAAAAAAACATACCGCAACCAAAATGAATATTTTATTTAATTAAGCTTGAGTAAAAAATGCATAAGGTGATACACAAAAGAATAAATGATATAATTAAAATCGTGATTTAAAATTTAAACTCTTAGATTTTACGTTTTTAGATCGGCATTTGGTGTTAAATTGCAGGTAAAATTATTTTTAAGTAAAATTGTATACTGAAGCGATTTTACATCATTTAAATCTTTTTAAAGTGTAAAATCGTGTAAAATCTTTGAATTTTACTCTTTGACATGATTTTACTTTCTCTTTTTCTTGATATTTTAAAAAGCCCAGCCCAATAAAATTTCTCTCACTTTGTTATTTTATTCATTTTAAATAACATTTTTTTTATTAGACATTAGACTCTTTATTTACCAGAGCAATGAAGATTAAAAATTTTTAAACCCTAACGTCACTTCACTTGTACGACGTGAGTTTTATTCTTTGATTAGTAAGTATCTAAAAAGTGAGTCTTATTCACAAATAAAAAAACAAAACAATATTATGTTACTATTTTATTATGTAATTGTATGTAACCTTAGTTTGTTACAGTGTTGTTAGTTTTGTAATTATTTGTCTTTGAATCCTCCTATGATTTGTAAGCTAAATGATTGTTACAGTATTTTACTATTTTTATTATTCTAATATACCAATTTAATAGAAAATGATTTGATTTATTGTGTATACTCTTTTAATTAAAATTTATTATTTAAATTTGATTATTTTTCTTATTTAAATTTATATTTTAATATTATTTTAACATATCATAAACTCTACGATTTCACGTTTTGATTTTACGTTACGATTTTACCTAGCCAAAACGAATCAAGATAAAAACTCGATTCTGACAACCTTACTACAAACATCAAACGGAATTTATTGAGAAAAACTCAAGAACCATGTTACGAATATCAAAAGATTGAAGCCATAGACTAACAAAGAACAGAGACAACCGGCAGAGATTGACATCAAAGAGGGACAAAGATTTAGAGTCGATTAATGTTAAAATATCAATGACATTTAGGCTTTCACTTTGACTTCAGCCATGGGTTAATTGCCCAGCTCGTACAATCTCTCGAACAATCCCACAATAATACCACCAAACTTGCAATCCTTTGTATGACCATGATTGTAAACCTTCAAAGATATCCTAGGATTGAACAAAATCCTAATTTTAACAACCAACTCAAATTGCTTAATTTCTCAAAATGTTCTTACTCATATCAACCAAATTAAGTCCACTAAAACTTCAAAAGCAACAGCAAATAAAACAATTGGAGTTTGGCTGAAAAATGGGAAGAACATAGGTCACTGTGTATCATCATACCTTCCCCTTGTACTTGCTTAGACTAACCAAGCTCATAAAAAATAGGAAAAGTAGAACTCAATATGATCCCCTTTTATTTGTTCTTTGATAGCTTCAACTATGGGTGATTCGAACTTCCATTTTTCTTTCTAAACCTCACTCTTTTTCTTTCCAAAATGTGACTCAACCCAACCTGAAACTCTAATTTACAGAATCAAACCCAGTCCAGTTAACTTCAAAATAGACTAGGCTGTGTTTTGAGAACCTTCTCATTTGATCCAACACAAATTTTCAAAGTTATTTATGATAATAACTGATGGTAAGCTTGAAACACATTTCTAGAAAGAAAGTCAGAAAGTAATAATAGCATTGCCGGCATAATGTTAACAACAATAGTACTTTCTTGCCCAACCTCTGTTAACAGTGTAATTCATAATTCATAATCTACAACAAGTTGAGGTGTCAATCCTAAATTACCTCCTTTTATATGCTTTCAATATAATGAACATACTAAGGGGGGTCAGGACAAAATTCCTAAAGAGACTCATTTCATTTAAGTTGAACATAGATATTCAATTTTAGACCAAATAAATAATTTTGAAACTAAGTGTAAAGACACGTGAATATCAATCACATTTGTTCTGGGAACAATTCCCTCATTTCAAGGCATTTTCAACAAACTTGTAGGAAAAGAATCAATAACTTCCCCATTATAGCAGAATGATCGGTTTAGATGAATAAGAAATATGCTTGGGAGGAAGACATTGTCATTTAAGAAATGATCATCTATATCTATAGTAATATAGAGGGAAAAAGCTATCTGAAATTCATAATGGTGATTATTTTAGACCAGCACAAATAAGCAAATAAAACTATATTCTTCAAACTAATTAAACAATCTAATGCTACCCATAAAATCTAGAAGTTGTACACGAAAGAAAGGATAAAAAATGGATCTATATATATTATATGGTAACGCCATACAGTTGTTTACACGAGTAATACACCATTTGAGCTAGCTTTTGAGGTTGAAGTACCTAAGCCCTAATTCTAAAATAAAACAATGTCAAGAAAAAGAGCTATAGAAGAAAAACAAAACCTTCGCAACTCTCCACGCGCCAAAAAAACAAAGCAGAAAGACATTCGTTTGCACTCACATCTTATGATTACTCACCAGCTAATTACAAATTTCAAAATGTACAAAATATATATCATGAGAAAACATATATTTTCGGACTTGCTTACTCAGTTACTCCTCTATTCCTCTGCTCTTTTCTAGTATATCCTGAGAAGGCTTGAACACGCATGCTGAACACAGTCATAACTCTAATGCAATGTCTACAAGGCCATAATAATCTCCAGCTAAATAATAAGAGGATAATATAAATCAACTTAGACACTAACCAGTGAAATCAAAAGCTGAAAAAAGCCTGAACACCTAAATAAATTATTGAAATTTTAACACAGTTTACTTTCTATATTACCAAGTACTAATAGATTACTTTTTACATCATTTCAGCAGGCTACAAATTGAATACTACTCTTAAAGCTTAGAAAATAGTTATACATGCTCAGCTGTTCCGTGTTGCCGTGTTGGGGCCATCCAGCACTCAAGTTTCATCTTGTCTGTCTTCCCCGAAATCGGACATTTTCTTCAAAAATTCACAAAATATGATACAACTGAATTTCAGAATCATCTAACTGATACAAAAGAGAAAAAAAATCAATCATTTCAGCTCTTGAGAATGTTAAACTTTAAACAGAAATAAAAAAGAACAGTGTGTACTCACAAAATCGAATTCAAATTGAAAAGAACAAACTTTTACATAAACTCCGAAGGCGAACTGGCATCGGGTTTCACACTCCCTAAACCACCACCATGATGCAACACCTGCGGAGGCAATGTCCCTAATCCAGCACCACCCAATCCATCATTTCCTGAACCAAAGAACTGACAAAGTATTCTCGCCATAACTCCAAGAACTTGCATTTGATTATGACAAGCCTCCACATGCATCTGCATCATCTGTTTCTCGTGCTCGATCTGCATAGCCACCATCCTCTCCCTCCACTCCATCTCCTCTTCCTCCATCTTCTCCTCCACCTTCTTCCTCCTCCTTTTCTCCTCCTCAAGCTCCTTCTCCAACCTCACCCTCTTCTCAACCTCCTTTTTCCCCCATCTCAATTCCCTCTCCTCCATCTCCATCTCCATCTCCAATTCCAATTCCCTCTCACTACAACAACATTCCCTTCTCTTAAACTCAACTTCATCCCTCTTCCACTCTCCTTTCTCCTTCAAAAACTCTCTCTCCCTCCTCTTCTCTTCCCTCTTCACCATAACCTCCCTCAATTTCAAAACCCCCAATCCAAACCTCTTTAATTCTCCTTCACTAACATCACCATCATCGCCACCGTCGTCGTCATCATCATCATCACCACCGTCATCAGACTCGTCAACTCCAAACCCTAAATCACAAGAAGCAGAATTATCATCATTATTATCATTATTATCACAACTAGGTTTACGATCAATCTGAACATCACCGAAAACTTGTTTATAATTGAGAAAATTCTCCCAATGATTAACACCATCATTCCAATTAAACTGATGAGATTGAGATTTAGATTGAGACGAAATACGGATCTTGTGCTTAACCCCGATGTACTGATGACGCATGTTCTGGACTTTGATGGAAACGTCGCGCCAGGACCATTTGAAAGGGAAGGTGGTGGAGTCGTGAAGGTGGTGAACGGCGTTGAGATGATCGGCGATTGGTTTGAACTTTTTCTCGCGAGTTTTGAGTTTGGTTAATGTGCCGGAACGGAGAAGCTCGGAGTATTTTGAGAGTAGGGTTTGTTCTTCTAGTTGTGACCATTTCTTTCGCTTCATTGTTGAGAGTTTCCTAGATTGTCGACTGTTGGAACTGAATTTGCTTGGACTGTCTTTTTAGTTTATTTCCTTGACACAAATGTTTCGTGAGGGATGGAGTCAAAAGATTTTGACTATGTTATTGGTTTGCTTTATCTCATTTATTCATAGTCACTATTTTTTTTTTTTTAAAACAAGTCATTAGTTTATTTTGAATCTATGATGGTTGATAATTTGATTGTGCTTGGTATACCATTAATGATTAATTGGTTTATTGAAATTTGATATTAAAATGAGAGAATTGTTCCAAATTTCCACTAAAATATTGGCAAAACATTTTGTAATGTTATAAATGAATCACTAAGTTGATTGCATTTTGTCTCGTTAAAATAGTTAAGTGGGTGGTTGTATAAAAATATTGAATTGTAAATGAGCGGTTTTATATCGAGCATCTCATTTATTCATTTTAAAAAATAAAATTTAATTTTTATGCTATTAGATAAAAACAAACTGATGGCATATCATTAATTGATTTAATTTATAAAAATCCAACTTATAGCTCAATAAAGTATATTCCAATCACAATGTCAATGTGAGGATCTTCTTGAGTTTAATAGTTTTTTTTTTTTTCATAAAGCAATTGTACATTGAAAATATCACAAAGGATGATCAACCATTACAACAAAAAAAAACAGAAAGGAAAAATAAAAAAGTTCTCAACCAACACCGTCTATCTAATGCTACAAAAAGGGGTAAAACAAAAGGAGTGAAAATTAGTGTTGAAATAAGGAATTTCTCCGATACAAGACCACTTCCAAGCTAGGAATTTAACAGACCAACAAATGTCACCTACGTTATAGCCTTTGTTTCTAAAAATGAAATTGTTTCTAGCCTTCCATAAACACCACACTACCGTTAACCAAACTTACGGCTACCTACTTTGGGATTTTTAAAACTACACAAGTCAGCAAAAAACAAACTAACATCACCTGAAAAACTGCTCGCATTACCGCACCAGTTCTCAATCCTTTGCCAAACCTCAAATGCTATGTTGCAACCGAAGAAAAAATGAGGGATATCTTTTGGAGAAGACAAACAGAAGACACAGTTATCGTCAATGACTGAAATACCTCTCTTAGATAAATGGACCTTCGTTGACAATCTATTCTAAAGAAGTTTTCAACCAAAGCACAACACTTTTGTCAGCAACTTAATCTTCCACAAACCAATAAACATCTTTTGATTTTCATCCGACAGCTAATCTTCATGTCTAGCATTCATCGTGATATTATAAGAGGCCTTAACATTGTAAGATTCTTCATTGCAAACCTTCCAAAGCAAGCCATCTTTCATTCCCACAACGGGGCTCGCGGCTGCCAACATAAGCAATAACTCCCGAAAGCTTGTTTCAAACTTCCGCTGATATTGATGTGAGATACCAAGATCTCCCCATATCCACACACCAAGATGCCACTCTCCCATTTCACTTGCATATGAGAATTTACAACTGCTGCAGTTATAAAGATTCTCAAACAGCACTGCCAAAGGAGTGTTTTGCAACCATCTTGCCGACCAAAACGGGATAGATTTACCTTCTCCTAAAACTTGTTAAACAGAATCTACAAAACAAAAACCAAGATTAGAAAAAACCGCTCCGCTTTTAATGATATCCTTCCACCAAAAAGAAAAAAAAAACGTTATTCGTTAATTTATAATAGTTAAAAGTGTTATTCTTTGTATTTCTTCTCAAAAATAAATTATATGTTATTCTTTGTAAAGAATATTTATCTTTTTAATATGTTTAAGTTATTTATTTTAGTAAAAGTATAGATTTTAGGGAATAAAATGACAAGAATGAATTAAACAATTTTGTAGACAACTAAGTGAAAGCGTTTTTTAAAAAAATGTCCAACTTTATTTGATATTATCTTCTTTAAAATTCGATGACGATATGGTAGTTAAAAATTTATCTGATGTGCGTTAATTTCTTAAAATGTTTCATAAAAATGTTAGTAGTTTAAGTTTAGTATTAATCTCATACCAACAACAAGACTTATATCTATTATGGCGCTCTATAGGATGTGTCTTTTGAAGTTATGTAAGCTTAAGTAAGAAGCAATTAGAATAATGTGTGAATTAAGCATTTTATTAGACCTAATATTTCTCTGTGGGTTGCACTAATGTCGTTAGTTATTATGAAATATAGTTTTGATGTCGTTGACTTCTCTTGGATGTGTGTTTTGATAGTGTAACAACATTTCTTATGTCATGGTTATGTCATGGTCTAGATGTTATCATCCATAAATTGTGAAAAGAAACTCTTTGAAATGATATCTTGTTTCATTTGGTGTGTCTATTTATTTATTTATGTGTATCTTTGGCATAAAAAAATTCAATAAAAATCTAAAACATAAAAAAAAAAATAGATGGTTTTAGAAATTACTCTAAATTGATTAGGATTTTTAGGTTTATAATGGTTAAAAACATAGCAAAATATAATTTTTGGTCTCATATCTTTACTCATTTGAGTCCTCCAACTTTTAAAAATACTGATTTGATCCTTTATCTCTTCAAACAGCATCACATTAGTCCTTTTTATTAGGTCCGTGAGTCAAAATAAAATAAAAAAAACCACTTAAAATACACCTGCCGCATATGTGAATTAAAAACAAAAACAAATCAAAATGAAAACTTTTTCTTTCTCTGCATAAGCATGGCATCACTGGAAAAAGATCCAATAAAAATAATGTTAATCAAAAACAACAAATTTTGATAAAGATCCAATACTTGTTAAAATAAAGTAAAGTCACTAGAAAATCATCATCAAGGTATACAATTTCCTCCAAATTTGAACTAAAAACCATTGCTAGTCACCATCTTTGAAACATAAATTCCAACAAATAATAGAGTTTTCCAATCTAATCATGCTTGAGGTCAGCATTTTTTTTACTAATACATGTACATAGTACCATCATCAAATCAATTTCAAACATTTGTATTTGAACTTAAGAGATTACCAATAACTTACAAGAATGTCATTCACAATTTTACATTGAAAAGCCATCACTATATGGTTTAGATTCTCCACATAAAAATACAATGATTGAACCACTGCAAATCAAATGGACGAAAATTCAACCAATAACAACCTGTAACATTTTGAAAAGAGAATCATTGCAAATCAAATAAAGAAGCATAAGGGTAATGAAAAAAATGTAAATTGGGTAACCATTTTGTCTCTGTTCTCTCTCTTCAAACAGATTCCAAGCTCGCGCCTTCAAACCTCCAATAACAGAGGCACCATTATAGAATCATAAAAAGAGAAGCCGTCTCCGATCTCTTTTTGTGTTCAAATCTCTTTTCTGAAAGAAATGTTGCCTTCCCCAACTATAACGTTTCCAAACCAATTTAATTATAATCTTCTATGGTTTTCAAAAACTGAAATGCAATTGTGATGGAAAGAACATTTTACCCTAATTTGATTTAGGGTTCATTATAATCTACATAAATTTTTAGATACTACAAAAACAAAATGAAGAAGTTGAAGAATAAATGTCAACTCAACAGCTACGAGTACAAAAATAGATGTCATTTGAGAGAATTTGACGGGAATGACTTATATGGCAATGTTTGGAGAGATAAGGGATCTAACTGGTCATTTTAAAAGTTGAGGGACCAAAATTGACCTCGAGATAAAGATAAAGGATCAAAAGGGCATTTTCACTAAAAACATTAAATGGAAAATTGTCTTGAAATTAAATAATTTGAATATAAAAAATTATTGGATTAAGGACTTTGAAATAAAATAGAGTGGAATTTAAAAGCCTGAAATGTAAAATGACTTGAAATAAAACGTTGAATTGTAAATAACTTGAAAATATATCTGTGAGTAGTTAAAACTATTTCTTTCTAGGTTGAGATCTAGCCCAGAAGAATTTGGGTTACCTAAAGCCAACGGGTAAAAGCAGTCTACACCCGATCAAGGCCTCCAAACTATCATGGGTTGTTAGATGAAATGGTCATACAATAAGTTGACATTTATCCCTTAAGACATGTGCCCCACCAAATAAGTTTCTAGGGCCTTGAACCCTAAAAACCTATTATAAAGGCTAAATACCAATTTTGTGTAAGTTAGATATTATTATAAACATAAATATCACACTTACGGTTAACACTTACTTGATCAGCAAAGTGATTGAAGACACCACTACAACTGAACAAAGCTCGAAGATTATTGTGCCATAGTTTTCCATCATACCATTGCCATCAACAACACTCGAAGAGAAAGGTCTTTCCGGATCATTTGGAACAGTTCATGGGAAACATCCTCCAATGTTTCTGCTATATATCCAACTCATTCAAAAACTATGGGCGCTCACAAATTAGAGGATATCTACTCACATATGGCACCAATGGTTTCTTCAGGAACTTTTTGGTAAACGTTGAAGACAACCACAATGTATATGAAGCAAAACAAGTGCATAAGATAGAAAAGTCATAAAAGGGTGAGGAAACCAATGGTAATTCCAAAATAACCAATGTTGGTTCTGTATTGGCATCAATTTTGGTAAAACAATGTGTTGCATCAAGATGTTCTACTTGATGTCTTAACATGTTGTCTCTAACATTATGCAGGTGAAGTGTTGGTGGTGTTTGTTAGTATTGCAGACTGTGTGCATGATGTCAAACACGATGTTCTGACATCAGTTGACAGAACTTCCAGTTCTGGTTTTAGGTTTTATTTGCTGCGCTATTTTTAGCAATCTTTTGTGTGTTTATGTTATCTGATTGCTGCGAAATTTACTGAAGTGGTAATATATTGGAGTGTTATTTTTGGAGGCAATCTGTTTATGGAGAATAGGGAGTTGCTATTTTCATGCATAAAGATTTGGAGATTAATTTGCTTTTATTGGAAATTAAATCAAGGATCTGCAATTTCCCAAGCCCAAGGAATGTATTGCTATTTATAGATTATCAACCCTAACTGCTGCTCGTGGAGAATAAGGATTGTGAGAGTTGTGTTCAAGTTTTAGGGTTTGTGTTTTGTGTTTGTTTTTGTGAGCCATTCATTCATCTGTTTTGATGTTTGAATTGGACTGATTTAGTTGAGTTGTAATTTGTCCACTCAAAGCTTTTAAGCACGAGTGTATTGTTCTTGGTTGAAGCTCTTAAGCAAGACCAAGGTGTATCTTTGAAGTGTGTCTTCTACTTTCATTATTGTAAGTTGTTATCACTACTGTGATTGAGGAGGAGTGAGAGGTGTCTCATATCTGAGAGTGTCTTAGATAGAAGTGTCATTGGGTAGTGATTAAGTGAGTAGATTGTCAACTGGTGTGTTGGCTGTAGAGTCTAGGAATTGATACTACTAATAGTGGACTTCCTTCCTGGCTTGGTAGCCCCCAAATGTAAGTGTGTTTACACTGAACTGGGTTAATAATTGATTGTGTTATTTACTGTTGTTTTCTGCATTTTCTACCTTGTTCATTATTGTTAAGATATAAGTGTCGTGACATCACGTTCGACATCTCATATCTGTTGCCAGAATTTCAATTGGCATCAGAGCAGGCACCCTGTTCTGTTTCTGGGTGAGATCTAGGGAAGTTACTTTCTGGTTCTATGGACAAGGAAGGAGGATTTGTGAACAGACCACCCGTCTTGAATGGATCTAACTATGATTATTGGAAACCACGCATGGTGGCCTTCTTGAAATCTTTGGATAGTAGGGCCTGGAAAGCTATCATAAAAGGATGGAAACATCCTGTCATTGTTGGGAAAGATGGAATAGCTACATCTGAACTGAAACCTGAGGAAGAATGGACTAAGGAGGAGGATGAACTGGCTCTTGGAAATTCTAGAGCATTGAATGCCTTGTTCAATGGAATTGACAGAAATATATTCAGATTGGTGAATAATTTTGAAGTTTCTAAAGATGCTTGGGACATACTCAAGACTACTCATGAAGGTACCTCTAAAGTAAAGATGTCAAGACTTCAGCTACTGACTTCCAAATTTGAAGAGTTAAAGATGAAGGAAGATGAAAGCATACATGACTTCCATATGAATGTTTTTGGAATAGCCAATGCTTCAAGTGGCCTTGGTGAAAAGATGTCTGAAGAAAAGCTGGTGAGAAAGATACTTAGGTCTCTTCCCAAGAGATTTGCTATGAAGGTGACTGCCATAGAAGAAGCTCAAGATATCAGCAAAATGAGGGTGGATGAACTTATTGGATCTCTCCAAACATTTGAACTAGGAATAAGTGACATATCTGAAAAGAAATCCAAAAGTATAGCCTTTGTCTCAAACTCTGAAGATGGAGAGGAATGTGATCAGGAAATAAATGAAAGTTTATCTACTGATATGGTTCTACTAGGAAGACAGTTCAACAAAGTGATGAAGAGGATGAACATAAAGACTAGATATAATGTAAAGAACAGCTCATCTGACATCAGCAAGTCTAGTGGTGATGGTAGAAGAACGAGGTCTGAAGAGAATTCCTCTCAAGGGAAAGGAGTTCAGTGCCATGAATGTGAGGGATTTGGTCACATTAGAACTGAATGTGCTACTTATCTCAAGAAACAAAAGAAGAGTCTAGCTGTTTCCTGGTCTGATGAGGATTCAGGAAGTGAAATTGAGAAAGAATCTGCCAAACATGTGACTGCCTTGACAGGAAGATGTGTTTCTGATGGAGATTCAAGTGATGAGGAATTAACTTTTGAAGAACTTGCAGTTTCCTACCAAGACCTATGTATCAGAAGTGAAGAAGTGTGTCAAGAAGGGGAAAAGCAAAAGGAACTCATAATCCAACTAAAGGCTGACAAGGCTGAACTGGAAAATGAAGTCAGTTTGCTGAAATGCAAACTTGGTCAAATGTCCAAACCTCTCAGAATATTGAACAGAGGCACTGACACATTGGATGAAATTCTTCAGAGTGGAAAAGTGGCAAGTGATATGACTGGGTTAGGATTTATTGGTGAGAAGAAATCCTCTGCAGATGCTAGTTCCTCTGGACCTAAACATAACATGTCCCATCCGATGTCTCAACATCATGGAAAAGTTCATGTTCCTGAGCTTAAGCAGGTTATGCCTCATCAGCTGCCACAACATCATGGAGGAAGAAAACCTCAACATCATGGGAGAAGACATCCAAATCACTTCAGAGGAAGGTTTCAGAGATGGAGATGTCATTACTGTGGAAGGTTTGGTCACATAAAACCTTTTTGCTTCAGACTGCATGGATATCCTAAGCCTGATCCTCAACCTAGACAATATCAAAACAGGCCTACAAATGTGAAACAATGGGGTCCTAAGGCTGCTGCTACCAGTTTGTTAGCTCACATGTCTCTCAGAGGTGATACCAAAGAAGACTGGTATTTTGATAGTGGATGTTCTAGACACATGACAGGTATTGAAGAACTGTTAGCTGACATCAATTCTTACTCCACTAGTTATGTGAATTTTGGTGATGGAGCCAAGGGTGAAATCAAAGGGGTTGGAAAATTGAACTGTTCAGGAGTTCCTAATCTTGATAGTGTGGTGCTTGTGAAAGGGTTGACTGCAAACTTGATAAACATCGGTCAACTGTGTGATCAAGGGTTCAAGGTCAACTTCAGAAACTCTGAATGTTTGGTTACTAATGAAAAGGGTGAAGTAACCATGAAGGGAGTCAGATCTCAAGACAATTGCTACTTGTGGGTTTCTCAAGATGATAAAGGTAAACTGTGTCATCAACAAGAAATGAAAAGAATCACCTCCTTGGGAGATGTCAGAGGAATACCTAAGCTAAAGTTGGAAGAAGGAAGAGCTTGTGGGAAGCAAACTAAGAGTAAGATGTTACACCAGAAGTCTCAACATCTCACTACTTCAAAAGCATTGGAACTATCTCACTTGGACCTAAGGGAATCTAGAAGTGATGAGGAGATGATTAAACATTGTGTTCAGTAAAAGCAGTCAGAACCTGAGATGTGTCTGGGTGATAAGTTAACTTATTGTCTTAAACAGATGGATGTTTTTACTCTCTTATCTCAGAGTAGATATGGCAAGAAAATTCTTAAGAAGTTTTGGATGCTGACTAAGTACAATGTCAAGCAAGATGTCATGACATTACACTATGACATCCTGAGCACATTAATCAGAAGTCTGGTGGAAGATAATGTGGTTACTGTGAAACATGTTAGCACTGAAAGAAAATTGGCTGACAATTTAACAGAGGGGTGGATGCAAGTCAGTTTGAACTCTTAAGAAGAAAATTGGGACTAGGTGTAGACTTATAGCAATTAAAGGCGTGTGGGAAAATATTTTTAATTTTTAAGGGTCATTTAATGCTTTGTGGAAATATCATTAATTTCCTTTTCAAAAAGCAACCCCCTATCTTAGGCAATCATTTCAACATATTGCTCCCACACGCAACATACATATTGCACCTTATTTGCCCTGTTCGTTCACCTTCCTTCTCAGAGAAAGAAACCCTTCTGCTCCAAACTCTATCATTTGCAAGATTTCTACAATGTCTCAACAACGCTCCTCATCTTCGTCCAAGCATGTTTCTGAACAAACTCCTACGAATCCTAGGGTTTCCTCTGAAGATGTTCATACTGATGCGTTTCTTGATGTTGCTCCTCTTTCTATGATTTCCCCACCTGAAGCTAAGAAGACTAAACCCAGAAAGCTGCATGCAAGAAGCTCCAAACGCACTCCTGCAGGATTCCTGGAATCACTATTCCTCTGTCTCAAGAGGATCAAGGAAAGGAAGAAGTCTTCTCTGTTGATAGAAGTGTGGATAGGATTGTCTCTAGGGTTCTGGATGAAGGGTTTGTCGTTGTTGGGATCTCTAAGCCCCTTGCACAAATTTCTGCCTCTCATACTTCTGAGGCTAACCAAGAAGGTAGACATCAAACTGGGACATCTGGTTCTGATAAAAATGGTTCAGAAGTTAAACTTCAAAAGCTGGCTACCTCTGTTCTGGAGGATGCAGGAAAGGATGTTGAACCTGATGTTGGAACATCTACTGCTGAGAAAATTGTGAATATTGATGATCCATCTAATAATGAACTGATTGCTAATGTGCATCCGGGTATAACAAAGAGGTTGAAGGCTAGAAAAGGAAAATCTGTGGACACATCTCCAAAAGAGAAAGTGGTCAGTAGTAAGAAAAGGACTACAGTTGTAGGTCCTCCAAGATCTTGGAGTAAAGTGTCAACTCCCTCTAAAAGGAGGAAAATCAGGACTGAGTCAGATTCTGATTATGATGTTGAGGATAATGTCCAGGACATCACTCATGTGAAGAAGGCAGTTGTGAATAGATCTTCTGATAAAGTTCCTGAGGCTCCACTAGATAATATCTCCTTTCATTATGTGGAGAGTGTGAAAAAATGGAAATATGTTTATCAGAGAAGGCTTTCCCTGGAAAGAGAACTTGGTAAAGATGCCCTTGAGATTAAGGAAGTTATTGAGATGATTAAGTTTGTTGGGCTGATGAAAACTGTATCTGGTTTTTCCAAATGTTATGATATGCTAGTCAAGGAGTTTATTGTGAACATTCCTGTGGACATTGCTGATATAAGGAGTGTGGATTTCAGGAAAGTGTATGTGAGGGGTAAGTGTATTGATTTTTCTCCTAAGGTTATCAATAATTACCTAGGAAGGAATGAGCAAGAAGATAGAGAGTTGGAGGTTACTGACAATCAAGTGTGCAAGGAGATCACTGCAAAATAAGTGAAGGTTTGGCCGTTGAAGGGAAAATTATCTGCTGGTCTACTCAGTGTTAAATATGCTATCTTACACAGGATTGGTGCTGCAAATTGGGTCCCCACTAATCACAAAACTACAATCTCTGTTGGCTTAGGGAAGTTTATTTATGTTGTTGGCACAAAGAAGAAATTTGATTATGGGTCCTATATTTTTTATCAGACTGTTAAGCATGCTGGGACAATGGCTGTAAAGTTACCCATTGCATTTCCTTCTTTAATCTGCGGTATTATTTTGAAATAACATCCTGGGATCTTGTCTAGTGCTGACAGTGTTTGCAAAAGGGAATCAGTCTTGTCCCTTCATGAAAAATTGTTTGTAGGTCAACATGTCCCAGACATTGTTGTGACATCTGCTTCTGATGCTAACCAGCCCACTACCAAGGCAAGTGTGATTATTGAGCTAAAGGAGGCATGCAAAGATCTTGATGCAGTGATTCGTGTAAATACTAAAAGGAAATTCAAGCTTGAAAAATTAATCAAGTCTCTGCAATTGGGTGAAGGTGTTCTTGAGGGTGATGATAATGAGGAAGTTGGTGCTGAAGAGGAGAAATCTGATGGAGATGCTGATGCTGAGGAGAATAACCCTGATGGAAAGGAGGAAAGTGATGAAGGAAGCTCTGAGTCTGATGGTTCTGAAGATGATTAGTTTTTGTTTTGTTTGGTGGTTCTTTGCCTTGTTTTGTTTTTCTCTGGAATTTTGTTCTTGGCACCTTAGTGTGCATATGTTCTGGTTTGTACTCTTGATGTACTCTTGATTTTTTTCTGGTTTTCTGATGTCAGCCTCAGTTTGCTACGTTTGATGACATTTTTGTTGCTTAACTGGTTTTCTGTTGGCTCCCTGGTGTGCTTAGATGTGTACTACTATTGTTAACAGCTCAGTTTTGATAATTTAAGTATGGTTCTTCTGGATTTATCTTATTCTGCAGTTTATCCAATTGTGGCTAAAAAAGGGGAGAGTAGTGTAGTAGTTGTTTTGCTGGTTTTGTAGATGGTTTTCTAGTGTGCAGGTGCTGGTTTTCGTCTTTGTTTTTCTGTGCTCCTTGGCTTGAGGGGGAGTTTCTGGTTTTCTGAGAATGTTAGTTGTGTTTGTGTGGGTTGCTGTAGGGATCTCTGATATGGAGTTGTTTTAGCCAAAATTTGCCAAAGGGGGAGTTTGTTGGCTCTGTATTGGCAGTAATTTTCGTAAAACAATGTGTTGCGTCAAGATGTTCTACTTGATGTCTTGACATGCAGTCTCTAACATTCTGCAGGTGAAGTGTTGGTGGTGTTTGTTAGTATTGCAGACTGTGTGCATGATGTCAAACACGATGTTCTGACATCAGTTGACAGAACTTCCAGTTCTGGTTTTAGGTTTTATTTGTTGCGCTATTTTTAGCAATCTTTAGTGTGTTTATGTTATCTGATTGCTGCGAAATTTACTGAAGTGGTAATATATTGGAGTGTTATTTTTGGAGGCAATTTGTTTATGAAGAATAGGGAGTTGCTATTTTCATGCATAAAGATTTGGAGATTAATTTGCTTTTATTGGAAATTAAATCAAGGATTTGCAATTGCCCAAGCCCAAGGAATGTATTGCTATTTATAGATGATCAACCCTAACTGCTGCTCGTGGAGAATAAGGATTGTGAGAGCTGTGTTCAAGTTTTAGGGTTTGTGTTTTGTGTTTGTTTTTGTGAGCCATTCATTCATCTGTTTTGATGTTTGAATTGGACTGATTTAGTTGAGTTGTAATTTGTCCACTCAAAGCTTTTAAACACGAGTGTATTGTTCTTGGTTGAAGCTCTTAAGCAAGACCAAGGTGTGTCTTTGAAGTGTGTCTTCTACTTTCATTATTGTAAGTTGTTACCACTGCTGTGATTGAGGGGGAGTGAGAGGTGTCTCATATCTGAGAGTGTCTTAGATAGAAGTGTCATTGGGTAGTGATTAAGTGAGTAGATTGTCAACTGGTGTGTTGGCTGTAGAGTCTAGGAATTGATACTACTAATAGTGGACTTCCTTCCTGGCTTGGTAGCCCCCAGATGTAAGTGTGTTTACACTAAACTGAGTCAACAATTGATTGTGTTCTTTACTGTTGTTTTCTGCATTTTCTACCTTGTTCATTATTGTTAAGATATAAGTGTCGTGACATGACGTTCGACATCTCATATCTGTTGCCAGAATTTCAACCAACCCTATAGGGAGGGACGTTTATTCAATAGGACGAATTCCTCACTGTAGCGAGTACCAGGGGAGATTTTCTTTAGACACGCATCTTTGAATATTTGTTATGGTATGTGGTGGTAGATGCTCAACGTTATCATCTGTTCATATGTATTCAAACACTCATCAAGATTCACTAATCAACTTCAAGCTTAAAAGTAAACGGTCTTGATCCTCTAGAAGATGGGTAAGTTGTTATCCTTTATGAGTTTGGTCCTCTATAAACCTTTAGTAAAGCTTATTCTTATAAATAATAACTTAATTGTTTTCCCTTTCAACGACGTTCAAATTTGAGACAACTAAGCAATAATACACAAAGCACATTGGTACATGCTTTACGCACAAAAGGTACAATGATATGTACGACAAGACCTAATATGAGCTTACAAGATCTAGTATGAATCAATTTTCTGTGTTTAAGAAATATAAGATATGGATGAGTTAAAACATAAATAATCTTAGTGATCTTGTAATATGTTTGATTATATTGAAAATCTCTCAGTATGATAGGATTAGACATAGATTTGAGTTAAGGGGTTAAACCAAGAGAAACTTTAGGTGTTTAATATATTTTTCCCTATATCTTTATCATTCACCGCTTATTATTGATCTGAGTTTCGTTTGAAACAAACTAAAAAAAGTTAACCATTCAACATAATACGATACCCCCCTTGTTTTCTTGTATTTTTATCACTTCAATTGGGTTTAGAGTCAGGTTTCTTAATTAAACAATTGACTGTGAAATAATAAAAAATATTTGAGAAAGACATGGATTATCATGTAATTGATAACAATGAAGGAACCAACACGTCTTACTCAACCAAACCTCCTATGTTTGATGGAGAAAATTTTGAATATTGCAATGATAAGCTTTATAGTTTCTTTATCTCCTAAGATTTAGATATATGGAAGCTAGTGTTAGATGGTTATGAACATCCAAAAAATGTTGAAGGAAAAATGTTTATTCTTTTTCTAGGGATGATTCTCAAAAGAAAAATTACAAGATGCATCATAAAGCCACGAGCTTTCTTGCAACCTCCATTTCCTTAGAGGAATATGATAAGATTGATAATACTTAATCAACAAAGATTATTTATGTGGTGGTTTTGACTAATAAAAAGTGAGATAATTTTGTCAACCTGTCCTTTATCGCCCAAATTGAGTCATGACCCATGGAGTTTAGGGTAGTCCCATTATGAAGTCCATCGATATACTTTCCCACTTCCATTCGGGTATCTCAAAGGTTTGCGAGATATCGTCTAGTGTTTGGTGCTCTATCTTCACTTATTGACACACAACGCATTCATCAACAAACTTTGTTATTTCTCTTTTCATTTAAGGCCACCAGAAGTTTCCCTTCAGGTCATGATACATCTTGGAAGAAACGAGGTGAATTGTGAAATCACTTTTATGAGCTTCTTCTAGAATCACATGTTTCAGCTCCGAATCATTCAGAATTTACATGTTTCTATTAAATAAGAAGATTTCATCTGGTTATTGACTAAAACCCGATTGGCTGACTTTAGCTTGCAGATCCTCATCTGTCAGTTGATCTAGTCTTACCATGTCTTTGAGGTTACATAAAGTATTCATTTGACTTATCAACACCCCTTCTTAGGTCCATGCGAAATTTAGGTTGAGGTCTCAAAATTTCTCCAGTAAGTTGTGCTATAGCACCATTAATTATGCCGTATGCATTTCTTTTCTACTCAATGCATATGCTACCTTGTTGGGCTTCCCAAGGTGATACTTCAATTTAAAATCATAATTCTTCATAAAGTCCATCTAGATTCTCTAACGCATGTTCAGTTCTTTCTGATCAAACAACTACTTTAGACTTTTATGGTCACTGAACATTCAAAGTGCACTCCATAAAGATAATGTCTCTACACCGTAAGTGCGAAGATAATTACGGCTGGTTAAAGATTATGAGTTGGATAATTCTTTTCACGCGTCTTCAATTGTCGAGATGTATATGGAACTACTTGAACATTATGTATTAGAACACACCCTAAGCCCTTTCTTCGAGGCATTGAAGAAAACTTCATCCTTTTAAGTGGGATACAGTATAATCAAGATTGGATTGATGGTCAACTTCTTATGTAACTTTTACAAACTTATTAGTTTTGATTTTTATGTCTTTATAAGTCTGGAAAGATTCTTACAACTGTGAGGTAGGATATGGTGTCAAAGTTTAAGGATAATATATAAGAAGAATCAACTTATTTACTTGAAAATGTCTTAGTGAGAAATAATGTTAGTTTATTCAAGAAGACTGCACATAAGTTTAAACTGAATATATTTGGATCTACTAATTTTTTAAAAATTAATTATAAGGAAATTTCAATGAATTATTTTGAGTTTATCTCATTCAAAAATATTTTGTTATCTTTAAACCAAAATACTTATATTGGTAAAATATTATTTTAAACGCTTACCTTTATATGTTAGAATTCCTTTCGAGTTTCAATGTTAGAATATATCTACCAACATCGGTGTTCTCGCATGGTTGACTCAATACTGCAATTTTAAGAGTTATTTCAAGGTAAGGGCTAAAAACATTGATGACCAGTAATAATAATAATAAGGGTTAAATAAGTTTTAAGTCCCTATAAATATAGAGATTTTCAATTTTGGCCCCTCTAAAATTTTTCATTAAGAATTGGTCCCTATAAAATTTTACGTCTCAATTATGAGTCTCTGCCGTCAAATGAGACTAACAGAAGCTGACGTGGCTGGGTTGGTGGATTAAATAATTAATTTATTTTGGATTATATTAACTGATGTGGCATGATTTGTGTAATTGAAATTAATTAACAGAAAATTTAAACTAAAAACTATGAGCCAAGGGCCCAAGTCCCTTAAGCATTACCCAATCCAATTGAATACAACATATGGGATAGTTAGCACATATATAAACACCAACATTGTTTAAAGGAAAAACGATGTGGGACTTAATGGAACAGAGACAAAAAACAATGTATCTCATTCATATTATTTGTGTCTCCATTTTCTCTAGCAGTTCAAGCAATGAAGCAAGCTGGCAGAAACTCCTTAGACTCAATAAACAGAGCTGCTCCTAACAATCTGAGGCAACACACCACCTAATCCTCCAGCTATAAGAAACTGATGAAACAGAAAGAAAACAGCACTTCATAGAGAGAGGATCAACTGCAACTATAGAATCCGCATTGGTTACTAAAGACCGACACCTGTATCACTTCCCAATAATTCAGACTACACGGTTTCCCCCTCACAAATGGCAAAGCTCAAAAACACAATTCTATCCATGACCATTGCATACGATTACAACTCCTCTATTATATCTTGTTTCATTCTACTCCTCCATTTTATTCTATGGATGAATCCAAACATAACCTTAGAAAAACTGAATAGTAATCGTATTCATCACTTCAAAGGAATGTAATGTGGTTTTGATAGTTGGAGAATGAGTTTGATTCTACATCACCTTTGACATAAAGCATATTTTCCCATTCTTTCTCACCAGTTGAAAGTTCTGGTTTTTTCAAAGGATAATTAGCAACTAACCATCTTTTCAAAAAAATAAATCATAAAATTTTTGCATAACAATAATTCAATTTATAAGTAGTCAAAGACTACAATACAAGCCTTACTATTCAGAACCTTTTGACCATAAAGGACGATAATAGGGCGATTACATAGAGACATGTAGAGAGCCTTTTTTGTAGGGAAGTTGGCAAATGTAGGAGAATGTGAAGTGACATAGTCCATGAATGGAGTATCGGACTGGAGAAATTTATTCCAGACAGTGTTGGTGTTGGCTGCAGAACGGAAAGTTTTAGAAATGAGGGAGAGTCGGCATGCATCAATTGGTGTAGTATGAGAGAGTATGGATATACCCTTCTGTTAATACTTCAAACTCTGCCATGGCTTATTTTTTGTCTAAGTAGAATCATTTCCTTCTGGTTTTACCTATTTATACTCATTCCCTTATAATTTAATCAGTATAATTCACATTCACGGTCATTTATTCGGTTATATAAATGCCATATAATATTTGATGGAGTATCTAATAATAAACACACGGTATATCATTAGAGTTTGTCCATGATTACAAATAAAACTTAAAACCATTTTAAATCCAATAATATGGGATAGAGATAGAGAGAATATCATAGTCATTATCCCTCATCCCTACCCTAAACTAGCTCCAATCACATCTCTACCAAATAAATTTTAAATCAAATATGGAAAAACAATACAGTACAACTCAAATAACGATTTTGAGGGGTGTTTTGGGAACATTGAATAACAATTTTGATCCGTTTGTGGTGTATTGCAGGTCGTTGTGGAACTTTGTGGTGAGTATGGTTGTTACTGAATAATTGTGTCCTCCCTTAAGTCCCACATCGTTTTTCCTTTAAACAATGTTGGTGTTTATATATGTGTTAACTATCCCATGTGTTGTATTCAATTGGATTGGGTAATGCTTAAGGGACTTGGGCCCTTGGCTCATAGTTTTTAGTTTAAATTTTCTGTTAATTAATTTCAATTACACAAATCATGCCACATCAGTTAATGTAATCCAAAATAAATTAATTATTTAATCCACCAACCCAGCCACGTCAGCTTCCGTTTGTCTCATTTGACGTCAGGGACTCATAATTGAGACGGAAAATTTTATAGGGACCAATTCTTAATGAAAAATTTTAGAGGGACCAAAATTGAAAATCGCTATATTTATAGGGACTTAAAACTTATTTAACCCTAATAATAAAAATACTATTGTAACTTCAAATGTAGTTTATGAATAAGTATCTAAAAATTTATGTTAAATAACGCAGACAATACATTTACATAAATTTCTTTGTTTTTTCAAAAATTTATTTGTTTTTATGAAGAAAAAAAAAGTTTAACAATTTTATTTTACTTAACACTCGTACATTCATACATAGACAATAAGTCGCCCTCATAATCTTTCCTACATTGCATTATCATTACATTCAATAAAATGATCAATTTTATAGTTGATAGAATCAAGACCATACATTCAATTAAATTTAATAATATATTTTTTCCTATTTTTTGTTAGTTGAATATAAAAAATTAAACAATATTCTTTATAAAATTATTTTTATTTTATATGTACATATTTTTTTATAGCACATCTGATCGTGAAGGCTGATCAGATCCTGAAATGGGTCAAGAAGAACGTCTGTGACGCTGGGTGCGTGAGATGAGGAGGGGGATGTACCTACAAGGCACTCTGATGCTAAAGTAAGAATTAGGAGAGAGAAAGGCAAGTACAAAAGTATGAGTTTCTTAGGATGAATTTTGGATATCTGACCCTCTCAAATGAGATGGTTTATATAATGCCCCCAACGCGTGGCCAACGGTCCCTATTTTTGGGGAGGAATAATTGTTTCCTGAAGAATAGGTAACTGCTAAAAACTAGTCGTTATGACGGGCGGAGGTGCCCAAAACTAGTCGTTGCCACGGGCAAAGGCGTAGTTTCGGGCACAGGCGTCATGACCGTTCTTGGATGATGGAGTCGTGCGTAACGGGCAGGAATGTCGGGGATGAGCAAATGACCTTGAGATTCATCTGTCCATTTGCGCCCGGTAGAGGGGCAGAAAGGTAAATCCTGCCCCACATCAGTTGGACTTAGGCAATTTAGCCGTTCTGGGAGCAGAAGTGGATTGGGCCATGCTTAGTCATTGGTCCAGTCCAGAACAGGAGCCCCCCAAGTCGTTGCTCCAGAGCATGGGAGTGATGACTTAAGGATAGCTCGCAGCCCCGGGGACCTCTAAAGAGGTCGTCGTTTGTCGACGAGACAGAATTGTCCTTGGATGCACGGGGATTCTAGTGCCTGCGGGAGACGTAATGTTGTTCGGGCTGCCCAGCATGCGAGGAGGTCAACGGTTGGGGTGTTCTGAAGAGACGTGACGCCACGAGTGCCTCGAGCCTTATGCAGCATTAATTGTGTCATGATGGCTAGGCTAGGGTCATGATGATGCCCCTAGCCGCGCGTGCTCATGCACGTGCTTTCAGACTGTGTATATAGGAGGGAGAGTTGCTCATTTGTATTTTTCGCTTCTCTCTTCTTCTTCGTTCTTCTCTCAGAGCTCTCAGTCTATCGCCGCTGTCAATAGGCATGGCAACGGGGCGGGTCGGGGACGGTTTTTTCCTCCCCCAAACCCAAACCCGAATCCCTAAACAATACTCGTTCCCTGCCCCAAACCCAAACGGGGATGGAGAATTAAAACCCAAACCCGCCCCAAACGGGTTCGGGTTGGGTTCGGGTATCCCCGCCCCGCCACCATCTATTTAGTAAAATCAATTTTTTTAATAGAAATATTTATTTTTCCCAAAATCAAATTACATTATAAATAATAAAATAAAAAAATCTCAACTAAATTCTTACATACATTTCAAAATTTTTAAATAATTAATACAAATCAAAATATCAAAACATTGGCCACATATTTAATATTCCAAATTAACATAATTAAATAATAATGTACATAATAAAATAAACGGGGCGGGTTCGGGGTGGGTACTAGTGTCCCCATTACCCGACCCGTCCCCATATTTTTTAATCGGGGAAAACCCAAACCCAATCAAAGCGGATTTTCCCCGTCAACTTCGGGGCGGATTCGGGTGGGTACCCGCGGGTATGGATTTTGTTGCCATGTCTAGATGTCAACCGCCGCGTCCGCCGCCGCACATAGCTTCGAGCAAGCTCTTCGTTCCTCTACACTCTCTTCGAACACGTAAGTTACCTATTTTCATTTTCATTTCTAGCTTTTTCGAACGCATGTGGCTAGGTTGAACTTAGGTAGGACTATAGTGTTTTCCGACGTCTGTTGGTGGTAGACGACTGCTTGGCCATCTTCTGCCGCTGGTGTGGTCGCTGGAGCTTCCTAGAGACTGTAGATTTAGGTCATTTCCGGTGTTGTTGCGATGACGGCGCAGACGTAACTAGTGAAGCTACCCAGTTTTCTAGTGCTCTGATAAACCTTTGATGAACATATGAGTTTTCCGGTGGAGCTTCAAACAAAAACTGGGTAGTAGGTCGGGGAGATTCCTCGTAAGTGCAAGAGGGGTTGCCTCCAGGCGTCTCCTAGCGGGAGGCTCTTTGTGTTATTTGATTTAGGGCTTAGGTCGGGGACACCGTCCTCGGCCCTTTGAGCGCCCTTTCACTTGACTAGCGGTGGAAGGGTGGATTTGATTTTGCAGTCGAATTCACTTTTGTCCTCTGCTTTTCAGGTGATCGAGATGACGCACGAGCCCGAGCGAGAGATTTTTATAGACTCGTCCGAGGAGAGCTCCTTAGAGAATAGTGATACTGAGGTTTCAAATGCCCCCAGCGAAGCTGGGGAGGATCCTGAGCAAGATTCCGCGGAGGAATGGACGGTCGCGGAGCCTGCTGAGCACGCGTCTACTTTCGCGTCTTATACCGGGGATGTCTTTACGGACGTAGGACCAGAGGGGGAGTGGAAGATACACTTCCACAATCAAGACGGCCGTATATACACAGACTACAGGGAGAGGTTCCCAATGTATGAATATGCTTTCAAGGAAATAGGGCTGAGGCTACCCTTTACCGACTTCCAGCAGTCCATCTTCATTCATCTGGATTTGGCCCCGTCGCAATTGTATCCGAATTCGTTGGAGTTTATCCGCGCCTTCGAGCTGACTTGTCAGTTCATGAAGATATGAGCTACGAAGCCTTTGTTCTTCACCATCTTCCACCTCCAAAGGCAGGTCTCGGGGATGGGGTACGGCTGGGTTTCGCTGAAGCAACCAAGAAAACTGTTTAAGCCTTTCTCGGAGTCTATCCGAACCTTCAAAGAGAGGTTCTAGATCATCGAACCTGTGTCAGAGAAGGCCCAAGATACCACGTATGCCTGGGCGGTGTCAACGGACGAGGATGGCAACGATATATATGACGAGGAAGGGAAGTTGCTGGCGGACAGGGTGTTCAAGTTCCCTTTTCATTGGAGTGGGAGCCACTTTACTTGGGGCACTGGCCATTATCTTACCCAACCAGATATGCTGGACGAGCAAGACATAGCCGGCTACGAGGCGCTGGTCAACTATGTTAACTCCTTTAGGCCCGCGGAGTGTTGGACGAAAAAAGGGAACCCGATCTTTGAGGATGATGGCGGGCAAAGAGTGGAGTATCGTTATATCAATACGAAGGCGCTTCTGGAGTACAAGACCCCTGCGGATGCTTTTAAGCTACTTGGTAGTTTTAGCTTTTTTAGCTTGTCCGAATTGTAACTTCCTCGATGGCTAACGCGTTTGTTATGTTTTTTTGCAGGTGAGATGCCTTCTGTCCACGAGAGGATGGTGAAGAATGCCCTGGCGAGGGGCAAAGCTGGTGCGGCTGCCTCGAAGTCTCAGTTTACACATCGTGTGCCTCCTCTTCAACTTGCTACGGGTAGTTCTTCGCCCGTTCCTTCACCTGCCCAGGGATCTCTGGTACCCGGGGCTTCGAGGTTCAAGCAGACCAGAGCTAATGAGTTGGTGGACCTCAGTCGAGCGGTTGAGAATGGCAAGTTTAAACTTCTCCCGTGCCTTAATGACAAGAAGTTTTTTAAGGGGACGTCCCTGGTGGTTCATCGGGCAGAGTCCCTCAAGCTCGAAGGTATAGACCGTCCAAGCAAGAGGGCCATGCTGGCGCAGGATGCCTCTGCGTTGGTCCGGGTCCTGGAGATGGCGGCGGTGTATGCTGAGGGGGATTCCTCTTCTGAGTCTAAACTTAAGAAGGCCTATGCGACTATAGCATCCCTGGAGGAGACGGTGAAGAAGGCTAAAGAGGAGGCCAAGGCAGCCAATGACATAAGGAAGAAATCGGACGAGGAGGTTGTCAGGCTAAGAGGGGAGAATGAGACTCTGGTCACGGAAAAGAAAGCTACCGAGGATCTGGTCGAACAGGTGAGGGTTGCGGCGGCCCTGACTAAAAATGAGCCTAAGGGAGTGAGGGCGTTGAAGACAAGGGTCGGGCTGGTTGCTCGTCTTCTACGGGCAGAGGACGATGTTATTGCCATTAGGGAAGAGTCGTTCAACAACGTCGTGGGCCAACTCAGGCTGGTGAATCCAGAGGTCCAGATATCCACGGAGGGTACTAACTTCCTGGTCCATGTTGAGAATGGCAAAATAGTTGCTCCGGACTTCTTTAACATTGGTGATGAGCACGCCCGACTTTTGAACGAGGAGACCCAGCAGCCTGAGCGGATGGAGGAATGATATCTCTTTTTGTTTTGTTGTAATGTATCTGGCCTGCGTACCATATTTGATGTCACCTTATTTTTTCGGTAGGGGCGTGGCCCCTTTGCCTATAATATGCACACTCGTGGTCCTTGTGGCCACTTAATTATATGTATGTATCCGGCCATCGTGGCCGGTTTTGTATGTTGTATATTTGTACATGGCTTTCTTTGATTATTTTTGCTAAGTGTTATATTTTTGCTCGATACATGTGGGTGCCCGTAATAGGGGTCACTTTGATTTGTTTAACGTTTTCATGGAATTGCTCGACTTAGATGTGTTCGACAGTAAGGGGGGCTGGTCGAATGGCCTGGGGAATTTCTGGGCATGATAGCAGAGCTCAGGTCGCGTTTAAGGCCTGAGTTTGTGGCGTGAACCTCCCATCGCGAGCTGGGTGTTTTGTCTATCATGGTACTTTGACGACGACGGGCTCGATTGAGGAACCGCTGTCGGGCAGAGACCTAGCTCGATCCTGAGCGGGGTTCTGCCTTGGCTGGCATGCGACGCTTTTACCTGGGTGCGCATCGTAGTCGGGATGTTATGTTTGTTGCTTTGACAAAGCAAACCGACAGTGTAACGCCCTGTATAATATTTATCTAGAATAATACCATACACGTGTTTTATTTGGTACTGACACAATCATAAGTGCCTAATGGGTAATTCACATACTTGACCATTTCTAATACATAAATACAACCCATGGTACAAGGCATGGAAATTATCCAAAACAATAAAAATCTAAGAATAAGGTACAATATTCCTCATTGTACAAGAAAATAATACACAGCGGAATAAGCTCAACTAAGCTTCTCTTGAAACATCCAAGCATAACTCCACTTGTAAATCATACATGCAATTGCTTCCTGAAAATAATCAACAATAATGGGGTGAGATATTAAATCTCAGTGAGTTCCCTATCTTATGGATTCTCTCAGCTTTACAAGGTTCTAGCCAATCCTAACTCAAGTCAAGGGGAAGGGAAATGACCTTGAGTTCTCAATCTCACACTATATGGAAACATATCATGAGTTCAACAACTCAAACTTTAATTATCACTAATTGGTAACACAAACCAAGGCATCTTTCCCCGGCCAACCCTACAAGAGAGTTCAACACGGGTCACGGATCCTTAAATGTAGACATCCATTCCTGGCCAACCCTTCCAAAGAGTTCTCGACACGGGTCCCGGAAGCTAACATAGATAACTTTCCCCGACCATCCTACATAAGAGGATCTCAACACGGGTCACGATTATCTAAACACGGGTACTTTCCCCGGCCATCCTACACAAGAGGATATCGACACGGGTCACTAATACCACCCACTAAACAACTTTCCCCGGCCAGCCTACACATGAGGCCCTACAACACGGGTCACGGCTACTTACTTAATAAATACTTTCCCCGGCCATCCCACACAAGAGGATATCGACACGGGTCACTAATATTTATTAAGGGATAACACGGTTTCGATTACGTGATCTCACACACAAATGTGATTGTATTCGACAATCACAAGGCCACAATGCCTTAAGGCCACAATTCGCCTTTCACAAAGAACACAAGGTTCACACACATGTTCCATACTAGTGTCCCACTATTCTCTAGACCATTACTCGTCAAGGATGCACATCTATACATCGAATGCACGAGCATCACCATCTAGATTTCTCTATCACCATCCTAGTCACAACCTAGAATTATACCATTTTGTTTTGGGGTAAAGTTTCCTCACTCTTCCTAATTCGTTTTAAGCATGTATATTCTCTCAATCATACTCAACAACAATTAGATAGACATGGCTTAACACAATTTTTGGCAAAGCATATTACAATTGTACATTATGAATTACATATAATAATTCCATCACAAGTTATACAAAAGCACATTACAATTGTATAATAGAATCACATATAATGATTCAATCACAAGTTATATCACCCTTAGGTTCCCTCCGATTTATTTAATCGGGCAATGAAAATAATATTTCTCACTCTTATCCCGTAGGATATTTTCACAGCTTTGCATCGGCTATAACCATGCCTCGATCGAATTTACGACCCAAAAGATATGGATTTTCAACATATCATATAAACAATTAATTTCATTCATTTTCCACTAATTAATTAATCTCACATTATACCCATAATTTTCACTTTTTATTGGGTAGAGGATCGTCATAGCTTTCCAACGATACCAAGAACGCTTAAATCGGGTATACGAATCGAAAGTTATGGATTTTTTAAGAAAAGAGAGTTATTTAAAAAACTGCCAGGAGCGCCCGGCGGTCAAGGCTTTGCCCTGCGGAGCCCCCTGCGCCTGCTACTTCGGCCGACGGAGCAGCGGTGTAAGTCTCATGTCAAAAACCAAAAGTTCCAAAATCAAAACTTGCTGCGCCCCTCAACTTTAGCCCAGCGGAGCAGCGATGCAAGCCTGCGTCGCCCGGCGCTCAAAACGCCACCCGACGGTGCGCATCAGAAACAGAATTCTGCAACTGCGTTTTTAGGGTTCCAAGGGCTTCAAAAACCCATCCTTTCCACACCATATCATTTCCAAACATCAAAATAAGTATTATCAATTGATCATATGCATATTACGACTACACTACGTAGTTTATATCGAATTTCATCCGTTAGATTCCATTGATTTATCTGTTTAATCATTTTCTCTCAAATCTAACCTAAGTTCAAATCATGGATTTCTAGAACTTAGAGTTTCTAACTAAAACCCACCTTAGCATTGAAGAGGAGGTTGAAGAAGATGGTGAATCCAAGCTTCCTTCTTCTTCTCAAGTTCTTCCTCTCTTCTTTCCTCTTTCTTTCTCTTTTCTTCTTCTCTTCCTTTTCTCTTCTTCTCTTTTCCTTTTCTCTTCTTCTCTTTTCCTTTTCTAACATATATAATACTTATTATATAATGTAATCCAATAGAGTGAAATACCTCCAATTGATATTTTGTCGTTTCAAACCAATTGGTCAATTATTAGAGTTACCTTAAAATCCTTTCTCGAGTTAAAATAATTGATCTGACTCTTTCATCAATAATTGATCTCTTCAGAGCTCATTAGCTGCTCTATTAATCCCAATTGATAACACTTAAAGTACTTAGAGGATTCCATTAATCCGATTATCCAAAGATAGAGTACACAAAAGATCATCTGATCTCATCTGATGTCCAATTGAGCATTTAGATAATATGGGGTATTACAGACAGTTGGGGCCTTAGTTATAGTATTATTTTAGCTTTTCGGCGTTGTCGCTCCCAGGATTTTCATCCAGGTACAAACGCGAGAGTGACGCGGAAAACAGAGTCGCCAGCTGTGTAAATTTATCCCAAGAGGGGGAAAGGGAACACCGCATAAACCTGAGGAAGAGGGAAAGGAATGGTCATTGCAACCATAGTCTGGGTTCGGGAGTCGGTTACGCGAGGGGAAGGTCCTAGCACCCCACGCGTCCATCGTACTCGATGGGATCCACGCCTGTTGTCTAATCTAAGGGTGAGTTATCCTATCATCTATGGCTGTACTAAGACGGGAGAGGGGAAAAACAAAGACAGACTCGGTAGGACGTCGACGTCCTAGGCCTACGTACTCCCTTTGTGCAATGGGAAATTCAGAGTCAACGTAGTTCGGACCAAGTTCTTTTTGTGTTTTTTATGAGCGACGTTAAGTTCGCGTCCGGCAGTTAGGGTCGATGCCTATTTGCGACTCAGACGAAAAGTAACGTGCCCTTTTTGAAAATAGCCTTTAGTTTGACAATCCCGAAGGACAAAAAGGTTTGAAGTTTGTTTGTATTTTTTTAAGACAGAAGTGACTTGAGTTAGTTCATAACTTGCATTGCACCAAAGTCTAGGGCACAGGGACGAATACTTAACGAATCGTCCCAAGACAGGACGCTCGCTAAGCACTCTAGAAAGATGAGAGGAAGCCCTTCATTTCTCATTCCCCACGCTTAAGGCTCGTGCGCAATACACTTTATCTTTATTAAGTGTTTTCAAGAAGTTTTGAGATGAGAAGAGAGAAGACACAAAGGAAACTCTAAAGGGAAACTAAGAGTCCTAATGTTATCATGCATGGGTGACCTACGGTTAGTGAGGTTTGACGACGACCTAATCCTAAAGAAAAGAAAAGATGAGAGACAGAAAGAGTGAGAGTGGACATGGATAACTATCCACACCCTCAAAAAAAACTTACCTCAGCCTCTGCATAAAAGGTTAGTACAAAACAGACATACGTAAAAGAAATGAGACAAATGAAATCCAAGCAATGACATATAAGGGTAATCAAGTGACCAATAACAATCCAAACATGGTTGATGAAATCAAAGAAGCAGCCCCAAATGATGGCACAAGTGCCTTCTCAAACAAAAACTCAGGCATAATCAAGGATGTGCATACAAGAAGATCTCAAATAAAAGCAATCAAACAATTAGCAAAACATCTTCTAAAATCACCAAATTAATTATCAACATATCTCAACCAGAAGCAAACAACATGTCCAAAATTCATGCCAAAATTCCCAAGATTGGTCACTCAAACAATTATGCAAAGACATATGAGAAACATGGTTCAATGTGCTAAAGAAAAGGACTAAAATGCAATATGAAATGATTTTAAAAATGAGAGAAAAATATTTTTATGCAATTCAATGTGTTGGTGAAACAATGCAAGAGGAATGAGTTCAAAATATTTTATATGCTATGAGAACAAAATTCCACAAGTTTAAGTGTGCATGATATGAATAATTCAAAAAGAAAATAAATAATTAATTATTCAGCCACTAAAAATAAAATGAAAATGAAAAATAAAATTTGTGAAAATTTTATAAAATGCTACATGTGATTCATGAATTTTTTGGGAATTTTTTAATGCAATTAACTATTTTTAAAAAAATTAAAATGAAATGCAAACAATTAAAATAAAAAAACAAGGAAATAAGCATGGGGGTGTGTTTAGCAGCTAGAACACGTTCAAAAGGCTAATGGGCTCATACAAGGGGTGCGAATAACAAGGCCCAGATCAAAAACCCATCAGAAAAAAAATAAAATAAAAAAAGAGTCCACGTGTGGACTTCAGTCAATGGGTTGACTCGTCCTCACCTTCAGATTGATCATACGCTCCTTATTAAGTCAAACAAAGTCCAAGTAATAATGATCAACAGCCATGATTAATACGCACACTGTAACTAACATACGCACGCATACACCAAAGCACTCAGCATACCATAGAATTCCATGTGATAGGCACGTGACTATTTTAATGTGTTGTCAAATTAATATCCACAAGATCAATCACACGCACCCTAATTAGTCAACATAATAATAATCACGCATGATGAATGGCTATGACCAGAGGGTATATAATAACAACCATGGGTGAGCAAACACACAATTAAATAAAATAAAACAAAATTAAAAGAAACGTGGCAGCATGTTGACCGTAGGATCAAGCAGACGGATGGACCAGATTATCTCTTCCTCGTGGAAACCCTAGCCGGTCGGAGACCTTACCAGACGCCGGAGCCCTAGCTCCGGTCGTCTTCTCCGGCGACCTGCAACCAAAACTTGCCCAGAAATTTCATGCTAGTACATCATCTTGACCAGAAAATCATGAGGAACTCAAATATGTCATCAAAATTCACAAATAAACAACGCATAAGGAGATTCGAATGAAAAAGGTTAGGGTTCAAAAACTTTAAACACACGATACAACCAATCTACACGTCCAAATGCAAAACAAAATATACCAGAATGATCCATGGATGCCACACAACATTATGCGTATTTAAAAAGAGAGTTTTACGATCATCAAAAATATCACTAACCTGAGCTTGTGCACCACGTATCCTTATTATTAGCTCCAGATGATGGTTGCTTTGTGTTCTATAGATCCCAAGGAGGAAGGCTGTGAAGAAATTTTGTGAAAAGCTCTTCTTGCTTGAGAGATACGAATGATCCAAGTTTTAGGGTTCAAGCTTTGGTTCTCTTCCAAAATCACGTGTCACCCCCCCAACCAATGCATGAGTAAGTTTAAATAGGCTAGGTCAAACCACTGATGATCACTTGGGCCTTGGTAATTCTTTGTTTAATGAGTTTTGGATGATTTTAGAAAATTGAATAATGTGAAATACACCCTCCTCCATGCATGGATATCCAAACCCTTGATGATGGATCACTTATGTTTCAATTGCTAATCACACCTGAATTTGATTTGGGTCTTGAGATGCCTTGGCTCATGAGTTTTCAATAATTTGGCAATTTTGCATAATGGAAAATAAGTGACGAATAAACCATGGATCCACTTGTTTCAAAGGCCAAAAATAGTCCTTATGGATTGTACTTTGATGTTAGAAGGTGCCTTGAAGCAATGGAATTAATTATAGGTCACTATGTCCCAAAGTGCAAAAGTTGTGAAAATGGAACCCTAAAAACCACTTTGCCTTCTTTTGATCATAACTTGAGTTTCACAAATGATATGGAGACCCACTAGTACTTGTTGGAAAGGGGAGAAAAAGATCTTCAACTTTCATGTTTGAGTAAAATTAATTTGAAGCTTTCTTGATGATGAAAAGTCAAGTTGAGTGTAGTGTAAGGACTTGCCCAAAAAGGAAACTTTCAAATTATAGGTCATTTCCATATTTAGTAACTTTTGTACCAACCCTTAATTCTTGATGAATGGCATGAAATTTGAATCTTGAAGACCATATGAGGATGTGAGACCTTGAAAACTTTGGAGAGAACCTCAAAATTCCACAGTTGACTTCCCCTCTCACTGTTGACTTTTACCCAATTCACCTGATTCCCAATCCATTGGCCAATTGAACTTCTCCTGAACCAAACTGATGGACAATCTTCCATTCCTAGATGCTTAGGGACCCAAGGAATACCATGGAATCAAGTCTTGCCCAAAAAATCAGAAATAAACTGACTTTATGGCAAACCCTAATCTTGGTACCCTTAGTCTAGGAGGAAATATCACAGTCTCCAAATCCAAATTCCTCTGAATATGATGTGTATCCTCTCCAACAAAGATAAGATATGCCATTTGGTGATGATAAAAACCCAAGGAGCTTGCCCATTGGAGCAATAAACCCAAGAATCTCAAAACCCTAATTTCTGCACTGGTTAGGAGAGAGTGATCCACTTGAGCTCTCTTGCTTGACCCTTTGAAGAACATCTTCTCCTCTTGAACTTGCCTCTGGCACCTTGACCCCATGCTAAGAACCAATGATATGCATACATGATAATGCAAAAATGAAATGAAACATAAGCCAGTTAGTACTAAAGTAAGGAGGGCAAATTTTGGGGTGCTACAGCTGCCCCTATTCAATCAACTTGGTCCTGAGGGTATGATAGCGACGACTTTCAGACAATCGGGATGCACGGAGATTGAATACCAAAGAACCCGGAAATTTACAATCCTCAAAGGAGGGACGACTCCACTGGAGAATCGGCCATGAATGTTGTACTGTCACAACACGGATGAGTACTAGCTATGCTGGGTATAAAGTGAAACAAACTCTCCCAGGTTATGTCACCTCTGCTGATAAAGAGAACTGACAAAGGAGTCTCGAGATATGCCATCCCTGCTAATAAAGGGAACTGACGAAAAGAATCTTCAAAAGACTGCTATCCCTGCTGACAAAGAGAACTAGCAAAATAAATGCCATCCCTGCTGATAAAGGGAACTGATGAAAGAAAATCTTCGAAAGATTGTTATCTCTGCTGATAAAGAGAACTAGCAAAATAAATGCCATCCCTGCTGATAAAGGGAACTGACGAAAGAAAATCTTCAAAAGATTGCTATCTCTGCTGATAAAGAGAACTAGCAAAACGAATGCCATCCCTGCTGATAAAGGGAACTGACGAAAGAAAATCTTCAAAAGATTGCTATCTCTGCTGATAAAGAGAACTAGCAAAACAAATGCCATCCCTGCTGATAAAGGGAACTGACGAAAGAAAATCTTCAAAAGATTGTTATCTTTGCTGATAAAGAGAACTAGCAAAACGAATGCCATCCCTGCTGATAAAGGGAACTGGCGAAAGAAAATCTTCGAAAAATTGCTATCTCTGCTGATAAAGAGAACTAGCAAAATAAATGCCATCCCTACTGATAAAGGGAACTGACGAAAGAAAATATTCAAAGGATTGCTATCTCTGCTGATAAAGAGAACTAGCAAAACAAATGCCATCCCTGCTGATAAAGGGAACTTGGCCAGCAAAATATATCAAGCAAGAACTGACTACCAGGCGAGAACTGGATTTCACAAAAGAGAAAGGCCAAACAAAGGCAAACTTCTAACGGACTCACGATCCACAGATAAGATGACTCCGTCGGGGAAAGGAGAAGTCTAAATAAAAGATTCTGCCAGGGAGCACAAGTATGAGGAACGCATCCCTCCGAAATCTCCTGAGTTATGCCATCTCTGCTGGGAAAGAGAACTGGCAAGGAAAGCATCAAACCTGGCTTATGCTTCGAATGCAAATGTTTGAATTTTGCCGTAATGCTCCACACAAAGTGGAAATGCTACGCGTTTTGAGGATGCAATGCCAATGCTTATGATATGCAAAAGGGGTCCCTCCAGTAAAATAAATGCATGGAGAGAAAAGACCAATTCAACTGGGGATGACAAAAATAAATTATCCTCTGAATCCAGGAACTCTGCCGAGGAGGGTCATACTGGTCGACTCTTCGGATCAACAACTTCTGCTGGGGATGGAATCCCGAAAGCATATACACTCTACCGAGGATTGCATATGTCCTTTACTGAACGTGACATCGAACTTGAGATTACTCCTCTGCTGGGGGAGTTGAGAATGAATGCCAATAACAGAATCGGAAGTCTGTTACTGAGGGTTGCCAATAACAGATGGGCTTAGGACCTGTTGGGGGATGCCAGCCCATAATACCATCCTGCTTGGGGAAACTGCTGAACTTAGCCTGCTGATGGGGAGAATGACTTTACTCCCATCTTGTTGGGGATTAGAATATGACATCGTCGGTGAAAGCACGCTTCCTGACTGGATGGGGAAGGTGAACACCCTGATTCTGTGGGGAAACAACGTCTTGATCTGGAGAAAATACTTCCCAAGTCTCCTGCTAGGGAAGGTCTGCTCTGCTGAGGAAAGGTGCAATCTCAATGTTGGGGAGAGCACCCTACTGGGGGAGTACAATGTTGTTACCCTGCAAGTCAAATAACAACAAATAGAATATGCCACAACATGACTATCACCATTAATGCCTAAGTAATTTCTACTGCTTTTCGTTTTGCTCCGCAAAGCTCGGAGTTTTATATGCAATGTTTATCAAAAATATCGGACGTTTTTACAAACAAAACAGTAAAAGTAAAACAAACAACGGAAAGCTCTTTGAGTGAAATGAATATTTTATTGAGAAAAGTGGTCTGTAAATAGGCATTTACAATTGGAAGCAATTCCTAAAAAGAGGTAATTACGCAAAAGCAAAAAGAAAATACATATGTCGGCAATGCGGGAACAGATATCCACCATGATTCGACTCAACTATGACCCATACGTCTTGCTTATCCACAACTGTCTTGACCTTTGAAGAGACTAACTGTACGGATTCCTTTCTTTCAGAACTTCCAGGTATTGAAGGTGCTCACAGATCGAACGCAGACCATAGCCTTTCGCTTATAAATCCCTAACTTTTGTCTGGATCGCCCTTTTCGGGTTTTCAATCCATCGGGATACCCATTTTTGCCAAAGTTGCCTTTACCGGTTTTCGACTTTGCGGGTTTACACATTTCTTTTTTACATTTTATCCCTAATTTTTGCCCGAACCTTTTCCTTTTTTATGGTTCGCCGGGATGCCCCTTTTTTGCCTGGACTTTCTTTTTATGTCCAATGGGTCTCTTTTATACGAAGTATTTTTTGACTACGTCTGCGTTCACAGGGGATGTAAAATCTTCACCATCCATAGTTGAAATTAGTAAGGCTCCTCCAGAGAAAACCTTTATTACTACATACGGCCCCTCGTAGTTTGGAGTCCATTTGCCCCTATGATCTGTCTGAGGAGGAAGGATCCTTTTCAAAACCAGTTCACCTGTCTGAAAACTCTGAGGATGCACTTTCTGATCAAAGGCGTGCTTCATCCTGCTCTGATACAACCGACCATGTGCGATGGCTGCCAATCTCTTTTCTTCAATAAAGTTTAACTGATCTAATCTGGAACGCACCCACTCAGCTTCATCAAGCTTCACATCTGCCAGAACTCTCAAAGACGGAATCTCGACCTCTAAGGGTAAAACTGCTTCCATACCATATACCAATGAGAAAGGGGTTGCGCCAGTTGACGTACGCACCAAAGTACGATAACCATGTAGGGCATAAGGTAGCATTTCATGCCAGTCTTTATACGTTACCACCATCTTCTACACAATCTTCTTGATATTCTTATTTGCCGCCTCAACAGCACTGTTCATCTTCGGACGATATGGAGAAGAATTGTGATGCTCGATCTTGAAATTCTGACATAATTCCTTCATCATCTTATTGTTCAAATTCGAGCCATTATCAGTAATAATTCTCTCTGGGACCCCATAACGACAGATGATATCCTTCTTTATAAACTGGGCTACCACTTGCTTGGTGACGTTGGCGTACGAGGCTGCTTCCACCCACTTTGTGAAATAGTCAATGGCAACCAAAATGAAACGATGCCCATTGGAAGCAGTGGGCTCAATCTTTCCAATCATATCTATGCCCCACATTGCAAAAGGCCAAGGAGATGATAACACATTTAGAGGCGTAGGCGGTACATGCATCTTATCTGCATAAATCTGGCATTTATGGCACTTTCGGGCGTACTTGAAACAGTCAGACTCCATAGTCATCCAATAATATCCTGCTCTCAACAACTTTCTAGCCATGGTGTGTCCACTGGAATGAGTACCGAAAGAACCCTCGTGAACTTCCTCCATCAACAAACCTGCCACGTGTTCATCAACACAACGTAGCAAGACCATATCGAAGTTCCTCTTATATAACACATCATCTTTATTCAGAAAGAAATTTCCTGCCAACCTTCTCAGAGTCTTCTTATCCTTGGTGGAAGCACCTTCTGGATACTCCTGTCTCTTCAGAAAGACCTTAATATCATAATACCACGGTTTGCCATCAGACACATCTTCAATTGCAAACACAAAAGCTGGTCTGTCCAGACGCATGATTCTAATCGAAGGTGTTTCATTCCACCTATTCACCTTATACATGGATGCCAATGTCGCTAACGCATCAGCCATCTGATTCTCAGCTCGGGGCACATGATGAAAATCCAGCCTGTCAAAGAAAGGTAACAACCTTCTGGCATAGTTGTTGTAAGGCACCAAATTCGCCTGACGAGTCTCCCATTCTCCTGTAATCTGATTAACTACCAACGCGGAATCACCATAGACATCGAGGTTCTTAATTCTCAAATCAATTGCTTCTTCTAACCCCATGATGCATGCTTCATACTCCGCCTCATTGTTGGTACACACGAATGCTAACCGGGTAGTGAAAGGTATATGAAAACCCTTTGGGGTTATAATGATTGCCCCAATTCCATTACCATATGAGTTGACAGCCCCATCAAAAATCATCTTCCATTGAGACCCAATCTCAGGTCCTTCATCAAGCAGAGGCTCTTCACAATCTTTCATTTTCAGAAACATAACATGCTCGTCTGGAAACTCAAACTTCATTGGTCGATAATCCTCGACCGGCTGTTCAGCAAGGTATTCTGACAGAACACTTCCCTTAATGGCCTTCTGGGAAACATAATGGATATCGTACTCTGTCAAAACCATCTGCCAACGGGCTATCCTTCCAGAAAGTGCTTGCTTCTCAAACACGTACTTAATCGGATCCATCTTCGAAATCAACAAGGTTGTGTGGTTTAACATATACTGCCTTAGGCGCTTGGCTGCCCAAGCGAGTGCACAACATGTCTTTTCCAACATAGAGTATCTTGATTCGCAATCAGTGAACTTCTTACTCAGGTAGTAAATGGCGTGCTCCTTCCTACCTGTCTCGTCGTGTTGACCGAGCACACAACCCATCGAATTCTCAAGAACCGTAAGGTACATAATCAACGATCTCCCAGACACCGGTGGCATAAGGACTGGAGGTTCATGCAAGTACTTCTTTATCCTTTCAAACGCCTCTCGACAATTTTCATTCCATCTGACCTCTTGATCCTTTCTTAGCAACTTGAAAATTGGTTCACACGTGGCCGTCAGGTGAGAGATGAACCTAGCAATGTAATTCCACCTCCCCATGAAACCACGAACCTCTTTCTCTGTTCTTGGCTCAGGCATTTCCTGTATGGCTCTTATTTTTGCAGGATCAACCTCGATACCCCTTTCACTAACAATGAATCCCAGCAATTTACCAGACCTCACGCCGAAAGTGCACTTGTTCGGATTCAATCTCAGTTTGAACTTCCTCAACCTTTCAAACAACTTCTGGAGTTTTACCAAGTGTTCTTCCTCTGTTTGTGACTTCGCAATCATGTCATCAACATAGACTTCGATATCCTTGTGAATCATATCATGAAAAAGAGTCACCATTGCCCGCTGATAGGTTGCCCCAGCATTCTTCAATCCAAAGGGCATTACCTTGTAGCAAAATGTTCCCCACGGTGTTATGAACGTAGTCTTCACCATGTCCTCTGGGGCCATTTTGATTTGGTTATACCCAGAGAAGCCATCCATGAAGGAAAACACAGAATATTGAGCAGTACTGTCTACTAACACGTCAATATGGGGAAGCGGGAAATCATCCTTCGGGCTCGCCCTGTTCAAATCTCGGTAATCAACACACATCCTGACCTTCCCATCCTTCTTAGGTACAGGTACAATATTAGCAACCCACGGAGGATAATTTGTCACAACAAGAAATCCGGCGTCCAACTGTTTCTGAACCTCTTCCTTGATCTTGACAGCCATATCTGGTTTCGTCCTTCTCAGTTTCTGCTTGACAGGAGTACAACCCTCTTTGAGCGGCAACCGGTGTGAAACAATGTCAGTGTCAAGCCCGGGCATGTCTTGGTAAGACCAGGCGAAGATATCCACATACTCTCGAAGTAACTCAACCAATCTTCTCTTAACAGTGTCTTCCAAAGCAGCCCCAATCCTTACTTCTCGTTTAACATCCTCGGTTCCCAGATTAATAGTCTCAAGCTCCTCCTGATAAGGTAGAATAACCCTTTCCTCTTGTTTCAGTAACCTGGCTAATTCTTCTGGTAAGTCACAGTCTTCATCAATCTCTTCTTCGGTTTGATAGATAGGATTGTCGAAGTCATATCGGGCTATAGCTAAGTCATGATGGGTGGAATCTGAACAAAGAAACTTGCATGATGGATGTTTTATGTTTATTATGAGTGCAACAAACAAGAAACACATTGCCATTTTGATGTGGGTTAATGCAAAAAGTAAAAACAGAAAGACAGGGATCAAAATATTTGAATGAAAAAATGTCCTTTATTGATGATAAAAATAGAAAATAAAACATCCAAGCCCTACAAATAAATACCACTACGTCTTGGGCAGAAAGTAGGATTCAACATAACAGAAAACAAAAGTAAATTACTCCGGGCGCGTCACTTGGATGACTTTCTCGGAGGACCAGTTACCTAAACTCTGACCAGGGGTGCAGGGACGGATCCATTCATCCATGTCACAGTCACTATCCCCTTCATCCTCAATAGCATTGACTCTGTCGAAGAAAATGCCGACACTGGTGAAACGGACTGGACCATAGAACTTGGGAGGCTCTTCAGGATGCCTAGGTGGCTTGTAACCTAATCTATGAGTATCTTACTTTCTTTGAACATCAATGACACTGCCCCACTTCTGAGAACCACCAGCTTCAACTACAGCGCGCGTCTCTTTGAAAGAGGACATTGCAACCTCTGGTTGTCTGATAACTTCAGGTTGGGCAACCACCTCAGGCTGACTGGCTGCCTTTGGGGGTTCCTCGGGAATTTTCACAGCTTCAAAGGCTTGGCACAAAGTTTCCTGTATTTCACCATCTACCTCTACATACTTGAAGGTCGATAGGTGACTCACCATGATCTCCTCCTCACCATAAACAGTCACAACGTGGCCATCCACCATATACTTCAACTTTTGGTGCAACGTAGATGTTACTGCCCCAACACCATGGATCCAAGGACGACCGAACAAACAACTATAGGCAGGCTGAATATCCATTATGTAAAAGGTGGTGTTAAAAATCTCAGGACCCACCTTGATCGGCAGAACTAACTCTCCAAAAATTGACCTCTTGGAGCCATCAAAAGCACGTACCACCAAGTCACTTGGTGTACAAATCAACCCACGAGTATTCAGTTTCATCAAAGCCTTCTTTGGTAACACATTCAAAGACGACCCAGTGTCAACTAACACATGCGACATTAAGGAACCACGGCATTCCACTGAAATATGCAGAGCGTTGTTGTGATTCCTCTCAGCCGGAGTCAGATCTAAATCGGTGAAACCTAAACCATTACCAGCATTTACATGAGCCACAACCCCTTCTAACTGGTTGACAGATATTTCCTGCGGTACATAAGCCATATTCAAAACCTTCAGCAATGCATTTCGGTGTGCCTCAGAGCATAGTAGCAAGGATAGAACGGAAATCTTCGATGGAGTTTGGTGAAGTTGATCAACAATCTTGTAATCACTTTTTCTGATCAACCTCATAAACTCTTCTACGTCTTCTGAGAAAGTATCCCCAACCTGCTTTGTCATAGAATTATTTGCTTCCTGCCAGCTTGATCCTCGGACGGAATAAAGACTCTACCACTCATAGTGATAGCCCCTGCTTCAACAAGATTTTCAACCCCTGTATTCACAGCTGATGTCTCTTCCAATTCCTGCTTCTTACCATTAACAAACACCTCGGCCCTATAGTTCCATGGGATGGCTTTAGTACTCTCATACGGGACTGGTCCAGGAATAGTGATAGTGACCGGCGCTGGTCTTGCAGGCGCTGATATAGTTATTGTCCTGAACGGAATTGTTATTGTGGCAACATCGATCTCTCTGTCAGTAACTTTATCCTGCCTACAACCCCTGTCAAACTGCAATATCCCTTCGCTGATCATTCTCTGAATACCTGCTTTTAATGAATCACAACCGCCTGGCTGCGACACACATCCTACACAACCTTCATCACAGCCTGGAAATACCCCTCCCTTCAACAGTCTTTCCTTCACCATACCCAAGGGAGTTTGGACTTCGTTCACATCTGAAATCAAACTCAAGTTTTCACGGTCTTTAATAATAGCATTGACCCTCGGCTCACCGTGATTCAGCATCGAGTTCTGGTTCACATTTGGAACATCATTGGAGAAATTGATGGCTTTGGAATCCACTAAATCTTGAACCTTATGCTTAAAAGCTTTACAGTTCTCAATATGATGTCCGGGTGCCCCAGAATGAAACTCGCAGTGGGCGTTGGCGTCATAGCCGGGAGGTGGATTACTAGTAGGTGGAGCCAATATTCTCTTCTGAATTAACTGTAGCTTTAACAAGTGCTGAAGTAATTGAGAATAGGGAAGAGGTGGAGTGTCAAAATGCCTATCCCCCCTATTCAGAGGCTGCGATCGGCGAGGAGCCTGATTTTGTTGTTAAGACACTGCTGGCTGCTGAGGTGCTGTTGGGATGGTTACAGAAGCCACCTGCTGATTGAAGTTTTGACGAGGTCCTTCTCTACCACGGTATGATGACACAGAGTTTGTATCTCCCTCCCTCTTCTTGTAACCACTGGCATAAGGCTTCTTACTTCCTCCAGATGAGGACCCATCACCGCCTGATATTTTTCCCGCCTTAATTCCGCTTTTCACCATCTCTCCTACTAATATCAAGTCAGCAAACTTTCCAGTCATACACGGTACCAGTTTTTATAGTAATGACCCTGCAAGGTGGCCATAAACATAGTTATCATTTCTCGCTCCAACATGGGAGTTGAACCCTCGCTGCCAGTTCTCGCCACCTCTGAGCGTATTCCTTGAAACTCTCATTGTTCTTCTGTGATAAGTTCTGCAGCTGTGTTCTGTTCGGAGCCATGTCAGTGTTATACTGATAGTGTTTGATAAATGCCCCTGCCAGATCTCTCCAACTACGCACATCTTTCCTCTCTAGTTGCATGTACCACTCCAGGGATGCCCCAGATAGGCTATCCTGGAAGCAATACATCATCAGCTTCTCATTCTTCGCATGCGCAGCCATTTTATTGGCGTACGCCCTC